>JAFBJZ010000601.1:1260000-2520000 GCA_016785225.1 Psettodes erumei | reverse complement strand
CAAAAAGATGTGTGTTTGTTTTCGATTGACTTGTTTGTCGGTAAACAATGGAGGATTACACCTTAAGATATGAGATTGTTGCGGTGAGCGAGCGACATGCTGACTGTTTAGTTGCTTTTACAGCTTTCAGGCCAGTGGATCCAAAATTAGAAAGACTGTGTTGAGGTGGGAACAACAGAAAAGCTCATGAGAAGTTTAGCAGATGGAGACATGGATTCTGTGTCTGGGGGCTATGAATATAAGCACCAAATGTTATGAAAATCCACCCATGTGTTTTTGAGGCATCTTATGACCACCAACTCTTTGGCAAAATGGTGGTTTGCCAAAATAATGATACATTCTCTGGGAACCATGAAATACCGTGTAGAAGTGGGACCCATAAATTAGTGACTATCTTTCTTTGGGCCAGCTGTTGGAAGAGCCAGCAGATTAAGGGGCAAGTGCGCCAATCCATAGACTACTCACAGCACAACACTATTGACTGAAAAATGAGTCAACATTTTTTTCATTTTCACCTGTCACCCAGTGCTTCATAAAATCACAGACAGTTACTGTTTGGTGCAAATGAAAAGGAAGCAGCGTGGCCCAAACTGGCATTTTGGAAAAATGCTGAATTGCCCAATATGCCAAGGGGTTGTAGAGTCTTTGTTTCCATGTTTTTGATTAAACAGGTACAGCTTTGCCAACTTGCCTGTGTTTACAGTGGTAACATGTATGGTGGTGCATGGTCAGCATGGCAGTTTTCACCACCATCCTCAGAGTCATTAAGGCCTGTTTTGCCAAAGTTTATTAGCTGGTGTTTTAAGCATAATGAGCGAATATTAACATAATGTGTTTCAAGTGTGAAGACAACACCAGTATGTGGGTGTATGGACACAAACCAATCACACACACACACACACACACACACACACACACACTTCCAGGTACATCTCAAAAAACTGAAATATCATGAAAAAGTAAAAAGAAATTTAAGAAACTGAACGTTTACTATAATGTAGGCTTATTGAAAGTAAACAAAAAAGTTTTATGCATTTTTCTCATTCTATTTTGATCATTATGGCCTACTGCTATAAGAAAAATCTAAGAATATTAGAATATTTCATTTCGAGAGTAAATTACTATTCAAGCAGTATAAATACTGTGTATCTCTCATTGTAGTTCAGTCCATGCAACCACAATCATGGTAAAGACTGCTAACTTGACAGTCATCCAGAAGATGATCAGCAACACCCTCTACAAGGGAGGATAAGCCAGAGAAGGTCATTGTTGAAAAGTGTTGGATGTTCACAGAGTGTTGTATCGAAGCATATTAATGGAAATTTGACTAGAAGGGAAAAGTGATATAGGAAAAGGTACACGAGCAACAGAGATGGCCGCAGCCTTGAGAGCATTGTCAAGAAAAGTGCTGATGTCAGTGCATTAAGAGCAGTCGCACACAGACATCTGCAGGAAAGAGACTACAACTCTCAAATTCCAAATATCAAACAACTTTGGAACTACAGACAATGTCAGAAGCATCTTACCTGGGCTAAGCAGAAAAAGAACTGGACTGTTGCTCAGTGTTCCAAAGGCCTGTTTTCAGATAAGAGTAAATTTGGTCTTGGTTTTAGTGTCTGGAGGAAGAATGGAGAGCTAAAGAAACCAAAGTGTTTGAGGTGAGACGGTGAGGCCATGTCATCTGCTGGTGTTGGTCCACTGCTTTTTTTTTCAAGTCCAGTGTCCAAGCAACCAACTCCCAGGAGATTTAGAAAACCTCTTAATTCCATCGGTTGACAAGCTTTATGGAGATGCTGATTTCCTTTTCCAGCCGGACTTAGCACCTGCCCACAGTGTCAAAACTACTGCTAAATGGTTTGCTGACAATGATATTACTGTGCTTGATTGAACAGCCAACTCGCCTGACCATAGCCACAAGAAAGATGAGAAACACCTGACCCAAAATATACAGACATAAATATACAACTAGTTTTTGAGATACACCTGTAAATGTGCTCACAGTTGCTCATTGTGTCACTCATTGCTTGGCACCATCTTCATCAATAAGTGCTGGGTTTAGATGGGTAAATCCTTATCAAAGCGCCCTGCTGAAGTTTAAGTGTTTACTTGTAGTCTCCTCTGACCTCAGTCCACTGGCATGCTGAGACACTCAATAGGGCTGATTATAAAAGCCAGGTCCACACCCAGTGACCTTCATAACAGACCATCACAGGATCTGCTCTCATAGCTGCTGATGCCACTCATGAAAATGGAGTGCTAGATAGTGAAGTACAAGGTGACAGAGATGCCAGTAAGAAGGCACGAGGTATTTTCTCATGATGCCATTGTTAATGCTGCTCCTTCATGACAAAGTAGTATTTCTGAGAAGCAGTTTTGCATATTCCCCCTCTGTCCCAACAGCCCTCTCTTTGCAATAATTGCTTGACTTCACCACAGAGAGTTGCTGGTTTTTACTGCATGGGGGAAAAAATCTGTCACAACACTGCAGTTCTTCCACCGTGACTGAATCCTATTTGAATCCTTAAAAAGAACAAATTCTGCTACACTTGGTAAATAATTAATAAGGAAATGCTAATTATAAAACCAAGACAAATGAGATGAAAGCTTTCACTGGGGTGAATTCATGATACAGATGGATTTATAGACAGTTAACTCCAATATGACCATTTATTTCTCTGCTAAACAGTCTTATTATTTCCTGTTAGACGCTTGTTGATGTATTTAACTTTTGCATGAGGGACCGCATAATCAAAAGACATTTTTGCCATGACTTTACCAAAACAGAATGAATGATTAGAACTGGTATTAATGTGGTTTTACTGACAAGTCATTCAACAACACTGATAACTATACATTTTGAAGCGGTAAATTAATATGAGGAACCAAATGGAAAAGAGCCATAGATAATTCGTATTTTACAAATGAATGGCCAAAACACTTCCTGTAATACTTTCTGAATCCTGAATATTTTAATCTTTTATCATGGCTGGCGTATGAGTGGTGGCATCAATCCAATGTCAGCATGGTTACGGTCAACTTTTCCAGACTTAATGCAACCAAATAGTCACTTCATTGTCTACAACTATCCATCTTCAGTTATGCATGGACACTGTGGCATCATAAAGAAAGACTGATGACTGATGGTGGCTGATGCCCAAATTTTAAATCCCTCAATGGGTGCATCACTGTGCCACCTTCAACCCCTGTAAAACCCAGGCCACCACACAGATGAGGAGGCTCCACTCACACATGTTGGTACAGCTGCCTCTTCTCCAGCCCCAAACCAGCAGCAGTAACAGCTGGAAAGACTGAGGCTTTGTCTGGCTCAGTAGGCCAAAAGTGCTGGGAAACTGATATTTGTCTGGCCCGCAGTGTCGAGCTGTGAGGCCATGAAAGGGCATCACTGGCTACCACTGGATCAAGACACTCCATAATACACAAAACCATGTTATGCTTTCAAGAGAGAAACAGATCATGGGTTATGATAGGCCTTTTGTTGGATGGTCGTGGTAAATAGTTGGTGTTTCCCTGAGGATGTGTCACTTTGTGAATGGATGGATGATGGTTTGGCACCATGGTCTGTAAGTGCAAATCCGGGAAAGTAGAAGAACAGTGTGGATGCGCTGGGAAACTGTATAACTGTACATCTTATTGAGTAGGCATGAAACTCGAATTATGACTTGAAATATAAACAGTAACAGACACTGGACTGATCTGCAAAAAGGGCATTAAGGGCATCAGGAATATTGATTATTGTACCAATCAATTGACGTAGACAACTTAACTCAACTTAACTTAATTTAATGACTGAATGACTTTAATGAATGAATAACTGAAATAAATATTTGAATTCCATTGTTTACAGTAGTATGGTGCTATGGGGAATATGGTGATATAAGTACAACAAATGCTATGTTGAGTTATTCCTTTCAAATAAGAATGCCAGTCAAATCACAGATTGGGTCAGTTTCCATGAGATTTACTTTAAATTTTGTTTAAAAATAAAACTAGAATTCAATGACACACTAGTTAACCTGCATTCTCAATTATTCAATTCAAGATAAATTTGACAACATTTTGTGATTTTAAGGTAAAATATTTTGTATTGAAAGTGACTTGACTGCAACATGGCCAACATGAGTGTAAATCCATAGAGAATGATTGTGCAGGAATGAATGAGTAGTGTGTTATAGTGATGCAAGCCCTACTAAATAATAATATCTATTAATAATATTATTGGTGTTTTTGTTAATAAAAGAGTCACTACTCTGAGGACACTACAGCTGCCACTGACGTTATGACCATTACTCACATCCTAAAGTCATCATCATCACTGTATACAGGGAACTCTCAGCACAGAAGTAATCTTCCTCTCCCCCTCTCCCGCTCTGCCTTTCCCTCTCCCTCCCTCTTCTTCCTGTCGTCACCTCTCACAGCGCCTGGCAGCATCAAGCCAGCTTGCATTTTAATTTGGCCCTGAAGTTACTTATTTCATTATCGATCATCCGTAATGCTGAATCAATGTTCATCTTGTTACTGGGGCCATACCCGTGTAATACAGTGATAGTGGGGCCCAGAGTTACTCATTCCCTTTACAAAGTGACTTTACCGTAAAATCAATGCCTTGTGTTACTGATACAGGGGAAACTGCAGCAGATGGAGTGAGAGTGAGTGGGCAGAGAGGAAACAAAAAAACCGACTCACCTTCAATGCAGCTTTGTTACAGGCACGCACAAAGCATAGCAAACGTCTACAGTGTGAGCATCATGTTATTATAGAGTGGTTTTATCTATGATTTCTCACTAACTCGCACTGAGGTGCAGTGCGATGATATGAATGATATATAAAGTAATAACATATTCGCATTCAGCTGATATCTGTTGGATTTAATGCTGTGGTTTATGGATTATCTGTGCTGTTTACACTGTCACTGCGGCAACGTAGCATCTACATTAATGACATTTTATACGTTTTACACAGGCCTGCATTATTTTAGATGTGTGTGTGTGTGTGTGTATGTGTGCATGTGTGTGTGTGTGTGTGTGTGTGTGTGTGTGTGTGTGTGTGTGTGTGTGTGTGTGTGTGTGTGTGTGTGTGTGTGTGTGTGTGTGTGTGTGTGTGTGTGTGTGTGTGTGTGTGTGTGTGTGTGTGTGTGTGTGTGTGTGTGTGTGTCCCCTATTTGCACCACTTCTCAACAAGTTTCCTAGCGCACTACTATTCCAGGTATAATTTATGGAGGGTCCTGTATAAATGAAGTAAACTACTATATGAAATCCTTCAGAAAGGAATAGGAATAATGTAGAAAAAGTAAGCGCTAAGCTATTGCTAAAACATCACCACTGAGTAAAACTGGCAGCAAGGTCTATCTAAAAATATTACATTTTATTGGATGATGGAGCAGACATTCATTAGAGAATATTATTGTCAGATGGAACTACTATGGACCCACTATTTTGAAGCATATATTTGCTGCATGTAATCTGAGTTGTTCATATAACAGTCAGCAACATGTATAGGCCCAGAGATACAGTATTAAATAGAAACAAAACATATAAGCTGTTGGCTGTTTGGTCAATGCTCCGTGAAAGGCCTACATCTAAAATGAACCTCCCTCTCAGTCCATGTGCTTAGCCTGAGAGACTGGCTGTTCAAATCCAGTAGTGGACTACACCCAGAAGTTAACAAGTTAATGTAAAACATTTGCAAGGTAATGCATTAATTCACACTTTGATCCACTGTCATAACCCAGTTTAATAAGTTGCAGTCCATTGACTATTAATTTGTTTCCAAATGGTGTGAGCAGGAGGAACGGTTCCAAAATACTTTACTTTGCCACTAATGCAAATCATAGTTAGGCTATCTGTTTAATATGCATGATTGGTTGGTGTAATGTAATTAAAATCATACTATTTAAATTACCCTAACAGTGAAAAAATTAAACTTTAAATGTATTTTCAAAGTACACTTGCTTCTGCTGCTAAGAACAATTAATTTTAGAAACTAATTCATTTATTGGATTAAGCTTCGCTGTTCTTTAAACACTATAAGATTTATTGGCCCTTTATTTCACCCTAATGGGACAAGAGTTTGAAAGAACATATTTGGAGATTGAATGTGTTGCACTTTTTTTAGGTTACCCCCAGATTTAAGTTTAAACCCACTGAGGAACATTTCTGATTAACAACAACAGCTATGTATATATCCAACAGCTTATGGTAATTGCTCTGTAATAAGAAACAATAACACCAATAGTCTTTTATGGACGTTTATGAATTACACTGAGACTTTTTCCTATATGCTTTGTCATTTAGTTTCATCATTCTGACAGATGTCAAATATATTGTGGATCATATATCTGGCTTCAGCTGACCAGTAGCTTTTCTTGATCATATTCAAAAAGCTGTAAATCACTCCACTGTACAATATCATATATCATAATTACTGCAGCAGCTTCTGTTCATGAAACTGAAGATGAGTAATTCTGGTTGAGTCTGAACAAACTCTGCAAGCTCCTGCATTTTGAATAAAGTGCTCTCTCTCTCTCTCTCTCTCTCTCTCTCTCTCTCTCTCAAGAAACGCTTACCAAACTGAGTTGGTTTGTCAAGCAGGTCAAGAAATCTCTCTCTCTCTCTCTCTCTCTCTCCCTCTTCTTTTTTTCTTTCTCTCTCACACACAACCTCCAAACTACCGCAAGCATCCAAGTGTTATTTATTGGGTTTTCTCTTCAAATCCTCATTCCTCACCGTAATTAACCAATGTTGATCAGCAATGGCTCCCTTAAAATTGATTCCATGTGTGATAAGACACGTGTTAGGTTCTTTTTCTGTCACTGGGGCGTTATGGAAAAGATCCAAATGTGTAATTTGAAGTGCCTCCGTTTGAAGCCTTTGATCTCGCCTGTTTTGCAGAGCCTCGGTTCATCATTTGCGACGTGTCGCTGGAGCCCCTGCGTATTGCATAAGAAACTACTGTTGAGCGATAGGCCGTGTATGTTTGCTTATGAGAATGTGAAATTGTGTCATCTGCATAATTACCGTCAAAGAGCTCTCTACAAAACACCCCTCAAGTCACTCGTGTATGATTGCCCTCTTTTTACAGCACCTACAAATTAAATTGGCTGCAGTGCGCTCCCAGCCTTCTTCCACAAAAATTAATAAAACAAATTTTAAACTAGGTGTTATGATAATAATAATAATAATAATAATAATAATAATAATAATAATAATAATTTATTGCAACAAGGCCTAAGTAAAATTACCACAATTATCAGTGGCTCCAATTGTAATGGTGTTTTTTGTTTTGAATCCTATTCTTGTGTGTGTGTGTGTGTGTGTGTGTGTGTGTGTGTCTACGGAAGTCAGGAAGGGGTTAGTTTACTGTTTACTGAGACTCTCTTTAGGAGAGAGGGGAGCGGCGTCTTAATGCTTTTATGGCTACGCCAGTTTCCCGGATCGGCGTGAAAGTGTTAAGTTGGTGTGTGGTGCGTTTGGTTGGAGGCAATAAATCAGACGCGGTCCTTGGCGTGGGTGGAGTGGATGAGGTGGGGTGGGGGCACGTCCGAGCGACGTGGTCCCGGGATTGAGACACGTGTCCATCAGGACTCGGAGCGCTGCTTAGCGGACACCGGCAGTCAGACACCTCGCTGGACTCTCAGATTTATACTCTGACTTCTAACGTCTGTTACGGCCCAGCCACGTTCTCTCTCTCATGTGCTCTCTCTCTCTCTCTCTCTCTCTCTCTCTCTCTCTCTCTCTCTCTCTCTCACACACACACACACACACACACACTTCTCTATCTCTGCAGTGAGGTGTTTCGACGTGATTTTTTGTCTTTAAAACTTGAGTGCTTTCTTTACATTTATTATGCTGCTGTGTATCTAAATGTCAGATACCATCCACTTATCTTTAACCACCCTTCACGTCACCCCCCCCCCCACACACACACACACACACACACGTTTGCAGGTCGATTTTACGTGTGTTTGCGTGCGCGCATGAGTGTGTGTCTCTGTGTGTGTGTGTGTGTGTGTGTGTGTGTGTGTGTGTGTGTGTGTGTGTGTGTGCGTGCGTGTTAAGTGTGAGCGTACTATTGACTGCTATGTAGTGATTACCATTCCGGTCGGATGGCACCAGCAAGCCGCTGTAATTAATAACCCCATAATCCGGGCTGGGGTGGATGTCGGAGAAGAACACACACACACACACACACACACACACACACACACACACACACACACACACACACACACACACACACACACACACACACACACAGACACACACAAATTCAGGACAGAGTTTTACAGAAACAAGGCGTATCCTTATGGGTAGCTCTATATAAGAAATTACAGCTGCTATTATCCCTCCCAGACAATGATAACTATCTGCTTCAAAAGAAGATTAAAGGTTTATACAAGTTGAGAGTTCTTGGAAACCGGGGTCGCATTATCAAAACTAAACTGAGACTGATGAGATTTCATCTCGCTGTCAATAATACAGTGAGACTTATATTCAATAAAGTGCGTGGAATAATAACTCAGCCTCTGCGGTTGTTTTGCAAACGATTAACAAAACAGATGCTGGTACAAGGTCGAGTTGAAATGCGATTATGGTTGTCCCCTACACACTTTTATATATTGATTCGTGGAATTTCAATTCTGACTCCCTTGTTTTGATTTAATCCGCATTACTTTTACAAGAAACATCAGGTCGCATTCAAATTATTATCAAATGGATTTCTTAAAGTGCAGTCTGTCCGGATGATCGTTTTGTTTTTAGTGCATTTAGAGCCTTTATTTAAAATCACTAAATTATTTGTAAATGTACTTTTTCTCGAGCGATGTTTATCCACTTTTATTATTATTATTATTATTATTATTATTATTATTATTATTATTATTATTGTTGTTGTTGTTGTTGTTGTTTTGTTATTAATCATAATGTTTATTTAGTTTTAATCTTGTCTCATGGGATCCGAGTGTTGCTTCCCAGAATAAACATCTTCTAAACCCAATCCACTAAAATGTTTATTACTTATCATCGTTGGTTCTTTACACTTAGTCTTCATTAGCAGTGTAATGCGCCAATCATCAGCTTCCTCTTTGATGTTAAGTGGCTACATGAGACCCGTTTGAAGTCTGAAATTAAAGAATGAATTGACTCCGATTCGACGGCCACCAGGAGCCCAGATCACCTTCAGAACTCGGTGTAAGAAAACACAGCTTGCATCCAGTGATATGGCGATAAATGAAAAGGTGTGTACAACCTGTGATCCGGGGTCATTACGAGGCATGCCCACCGTCAACGCTTAAAAACACACTCTTTTTTCATTATTTTCGGGGGGATCTTTTTTCCATATGATTTGCGTGTCTGAGACTGGCTATTGTGATTTTTTTTAATGTAGATGTATGCCAGATCAAAAAGGTGTATGGAAACTCTCCCTCGTCGCTACAAAGCGAAGGGAATGTGGCTTTAACTGTTCTTAAACTTAACCTTTACTTTCACAACTTATTTTTTTTTTTAATAAATTTATTTCAGTCTAGACACACATTTTACCCACATTTACTTCGACAAAGATTTTTTTCTGCATTTCTGTATTAAACAGCACTGCAGGAAAAAAATAAAAGTTAATCAGTCACTGACACCAAAATGCCTACTGTTGTGCAAATGACCAGAATTTGTGAATTATCACAGGGGGGGGGGGGATTGTGCAAGGACAGACGCGAACAAATAGCAAATGAAATAGATTGGCGAGCCATAAAATGAGATTTGAAACCCCATTCAAATACGAGCTCGCGACGTCAGCGCACTTATCCGAGAGAGAGAGAGAGAGAGAGAGAGAGAGGAGAGAGGGGAGGGGGAGGGAAAGAAAGAGAGACAGAGAGAAAGAGGGAGGGAGAAAGAGAGAGAGGTGGTTGGCGTGCGGTGTGTATGAGAGGGGTGAGATTTGAGAAATGGGAGGGGCTTCTAAACGACTAGAAATGTCAATCTGAGCAAGGGAGTCCCAATAATCTAAAGCAATCTGTAAGGACCTGACCTTAGTCCATCCAGATCAATAGGGAAGTGAGGGTGGAAAGAAGAAGAAGAGGAAGAAATAAGGGGCGCAACCGGATCGTTTACACTGGCTGTTCCCGAGGAAATATAGACTTCCCTTGCTTGCACCTTTTGTTGCTCACATGCTCACACTGTAAAAGTGGATATCGAGGCAATTCCCTTGCTTTGTGAGATCGCAGCAGACTTTCCCCCCTTTTCCTACCACGATGTCTTTCCCTCAGCTGGGATATCAGTACATCCGACCGATATACCCGCCGGAGCGCCAGGGGATCGCCAGCAATGCCCGGGCCGGGACAGAGCTCAGTCCGTCCGGCGCACTCTCCAACGTCCTCTCCACTATGTATGGATCTCCTTTCGCCGCAGCGGCACAGGGCTACGGAGCGTTTCTCCCCTACTCAAACGATATATCCATTTTCAACCAGTTGGTGAGTGACTTTGCTTTCTTCTAAGTCTTCCATAACTTCTCTGTTACACTTGAAAATAAGTAAGCTGCACGGGCCTTTCAGACAGGTTTATTGGCACTTTTTATTTTAGTCTAAAACTTTTTTCAAGTGTAAAAGCGCAGTGGTGAACTCTGTAGATGAATCGTGCGTAAAATTGAGTTGACGTTAGTGAAGAGGTATAAAAAGTGAGACATTAACACACTTTGCTTTAGGCTCATTGTTCGCGCATAATTTCCTGAATCTGATGACAAAAGAGTTAATGAAATGATGCAATGTGCTGTGGGAGGTTTACCGGTCTAGGTGGGGTATAGTGTACACAAGTAAAGTCGTGTTCTTGCAAGTGCTCGATAAATAAGTTACAAAATAGTTATTTTTGATAATAAATTCTCGTAACAGGCGCGAATAACGATTTATGTCGACAAAAATAAATCCACCGTGTTGTTTGTTTACACTTTAATAAGAACCTCATTGTTGTTTTATTAGCGTAAATCGACTTAATACTGCAGGGCATGATCACTTTTATCGTGAAGAAATATTTCAGACAAATGACCCTGTCGTGTTATCTTTTAAAGTCTAATAATAAATTCATCTGACTCTTTGTCTTTGCAGGGTGCTCAGTATGAACTGAAAGACAGCCCCGGTGTCCAGCACCCAGGGTTTGCCCATCATCACCCTGCTTTTTACCCCTACGGCCAATACCAGTTCGGTGACCCGTCCAGACCAAAAAACGCCACCAGGGAGAGCACCAGCACCCTGAAGGCCTGGCTCAGCGAACACCGCAAGAATCCCTACCCAACTAAGGGCGAGAAGATCATGCTGGCCATCATCACCAAAATGACCCTCACCCAGGTGTCCACCTGGTTCGCCAACGCCAGGAGGAGGCTAAAGAAGGAGAACAAGATGACCTGGACCCCCCGGAACCGCACCGACGAAGAGGGAAATGTTTACAGCAGCGATCACGAGGGAGAGGAGGGGGACAAGAGGGAGGACGAGGAGGAGATCGACTTGGAGAACATCGACACGGAAAATATTGAGAACAAGGACGACTTGGACGACCAGGATGACCTGCATTCAGATATTAAACTAGACGGGAGGAGTGACTCTGAGATTTCTGACGGCTATGAGGATTTACAAGGGCCCGACCAGAGGTTTCTAAAGGCTGTGGGGAAAGATGGCAAAGACGTGGAGAGAGGAGGAGAGCACTTCCACAGCCACCACCACCACCACCATCACCACTCTTCTTTGGACATCAAAGTGTCCCAACCGAACGGAGAGCAGCTCAAACTGAACCCGGTGTCCGTTAGCTCGCCGCCCTCAGAGAACAACCCTGCCCCAGCCCAGAAGCCAAAGATCTGGTCTTTGGCAGAGACAGCCACAGCCCCTGACAATCCGCGCAAATCGCCACAAATGAACGGCAGCAACTCCGCAGGGCCGGCTGCCCAGACCATAATCGCCCCTCACAGACTTATCTCGTCCTGTCCCGTTGGGAAAATCCAGAACTGGACGAACCGAGCCTTCTCGGCGCATCAGCTGGCTTTACTGAACTCAAATCATTACCTGGGACTGGCAAACCAGGCCACTGCCACCGGCCTGGCCCTCTACAGCAGCAGGCAAACGGAGGACAAGAGTCATAGTTCAGAGACTCCAGTCACAGGTACATGTCCCCGACACTGAGACGCACATGTATAAATAGGCCTAACTACAAAACAAAGACACTAATCCATTGCCCGTCATTAATTTCTATTATTTTAGACCTCTTTTTTTGCCTTCTTTGCCTTTTGGGTTTTTTTTCTCTCTGTTAGCCACACAGATGAACAGTGTTAAAATGTTATAGCTTACAGAGTACAGTGTGTATGATGTGTGTGCGCGCGCGTGTGTGGTGTGTTTGTGTATAGGCTGTCCGAGATGATTATGGAAACCTCATCAGAAATCATTTAAGGAAACGTGGAATTGGGTGAAAACTGTTCTTAATTTTTGGTGCCCCTCTCCTTCGTTCATTAGGAATGGTTTTATTAAATCCATGTGACATTAAGGCCCGCGTGCTTGTATTTAATGGTTTACATAAAGCCGTCGACCCATTAAACCAACTCGTTTTCAACACTAAATTTACCGAAGCCCAGTACGGGCTCTGATAAACGGCAGTTCACTAAATACATTTTAATTTCCATCGCCGCAATTTCAGAGAGATCTTAGTGCCTTGGATGCAGAAGAGAAGTTGTTAAAAACAGCTTTCCACCCAGTTCAAAGATAGTGAGGCTGTCGCTTAATGACACTTGGCAATTTTCTTTTTGATGCCATACCACACTCTCCTTTTTTAAAAACGCCATATATTTACCCGCATTAGCTTTTATCCTAAGGTGTTTTTTATCCCCGTGTGTGCGCTTGTGTTATTTCGTCAAGGCCTATGTTACACTTACTTGTTGGGTCATGCAAATAAGCTCAATACAAATTCACTACAGGCTGGTTTTTCAAAGGCAATTGTCACTTTTATATCACTTTGTGTTTTAGCTCTTCATGAGGCTATTATTAGTGTTTTCGATCACTATTATTTTGTTATTATTATTATTTTTGTTTTACCCCTATATGTTCCAGGCCTCTGAACCAACTAGAAGCAGCGATGGTTCTTTCGGCTCTCTCCCTTCCGTAAACTTTCACCCTCTTTAAAAAAAAAAAAAAAAAAAAATTGAATATGGAATGTAAAATAAGAATAATACATCTCTGTATACTTACATTGTAAGCATGTCCTGTGTAAAACTGCTAATGTAATAATGTATGAACCTGTAGTCTGTGAGTTTTTTCTTTTTTCTTTTTGTAAGTTCTGTGAGGATTTGATGTTCAAATGTTTTGTATATAAAGTTAAGAATATGTACATACTTGTGAACTAAATTGTACAAGAAAGTCTATATTTTGGCTAATAAATGAACTGCTGCAACTTTAAGAAATTGTTGGTTTTTGGCCGGGGTGCTCTGACAGCTGCTTTTGATGGTGGCTGTTATTGTGCATTGCAGCTTGAATTGCACTGTTTTGGTTTTTGTATGTGTGTTGGAGGACAGCCTGAGGCACAGACTCCGTCCTCCGTGGCACTGATAAGTAAATATTCGAGAGGGATTTATCACACTTTTATAGTGGAGGGATTTAAGGCTAATTAGCCAGTATTGCGGCATACATTTGGATATTCATGTCGTGGGATTAGCCTTATAGAGGCGTAGCGGTCGCATTAAAATGAATAATTCTTTCATTAATTTTGGTCTGGAATTGTATGGTCTATACCGACACTTTAGCTAATGAATAACTGTTAGGCGATCGTTGGTTCTTGTTTAGATCGGGTTAGTTTATCCCTAAAATGGATTTTGGCTTTTGCAGTGCAACTCCCAGATCTCATCATGATCAATTTGTAATGCTTTTTGCTCCTCACATATATCATACCTTCTCCTTAACTACCGCTGCTCTCTGGTATAATTGTAATATATCGTCGCTGTATAACTAATAATAACATCATTTATTTTGTTTGCCCGTGATGTGATCATTTGCATGTGTGAGCCCTTATCAGAGGAAGTTTATGTAAACTTGGAGTTGGAGCTCCCTCTACAGTCACTTGCAGTCGGCCGGTACTCGGTGTACAGGCACACATATTCCTCTCATCTAATCTCAGTTTTTTGTCCCATTCCTAATCTATCCATCAATTGTGATATGAAATTCGATAGTAACATTTTGCTCTTATAAATCTGTCACGACATCATACCTTTTGAACGTTTTTTCAAGCCTTAGTGTTCTGATTTTATGATGCACAAACGCAGTAGAGTACGTCTATCATAATTAATCTGCCGGGTTTCTTTTTAGTGTTTCAAAAATCAATCTTAACTTTCGTTTTCAAAATAATACCCAAAAATAATTGATTTTGAGTCAGAAGCGTGAAAATATTGAATAAAAAACAAAGAAGTCATTTTCAGTTGAGATCACAAACAACGAACCATTGTGCATAAACATTATGCAACTATCTACCAAAAGGCACAATAAAACAAATACCAGGTAACACATATTAAATTTATAAAATGGAACTTCTTTTTTTAAACACTCGTCTATAACTGAAGGTTTTAACGTTGTCATGTCTAACTTGACGATTTGTCAACTGTCCCTCAAAGCGCATTCACAGACGCTTCACTGTCTTTTTGTTTTGTTTTAAATCGGGTGCGATGAAATAAAAGATAAAACAAAATTAAACGTAGAAGATAAAAAGAGGAAACATAATCAGCAATGGAAAAACGTTGTCAATATTCCTATTGTTCAAATTTCGCCGAGATTATAAAACATCTCCAGCCTTTCAAGACTCTCAGGAGACATGAAAGTCTTACTCATGCAAATTCTTATTTTTCACCCATCAAAGCAGTCGCACTATATTTTAATGTTTCAAACATCCTAAAATTTATTTTGGGAGACGAACTTTGATTTTCATAGCTTACCCTTCTCTAAACGAAAAAGTAGTATTTTCGTTGATATTATAATGTTTTCATCATTATTTATCAACGCCATATTTTATTTCTTTTCAAAGTTTAACTTTTAAAGGACTTGGATTTTTGGCTGCGTTCACATTAGAAAAAAATAAAATAAAAAATAAAAGCTCACACGGAGACAGTCTGTCACACATTCCTCGACTAGACTCGGACGGTCAGCGAGGACAATAGCTTTTTTAATGTCTGCAATTCAGGGCAGCAAAAAGCAGATGAAAAGCGCTGATTTGCTCGAGCCTTATCCTCTCTCGGTTTAGGATATGCTTTTAAACAAACCCCAGCTCAGCCGAGGGAGAGACTCCGGAGTTTTTTTGGAGCTCCTCTCACCATGTTGCCTTCCTGTCTAATCAATTATCTTTCCTTGAGAGCCCCGTCTAACCGCGCGATGCATATTCATAAGTGGCATCAGCCAGCTGATTGATGTAATCGCTTTTTTCTTTCTTTTTGTAGATTCATGCACACTTCCTTGAAGGAAGTCGCTTTGAATGACCAGCATTACACGAATGCTGGTGATTTATAATTATACATTACAAAGGAGATTGGGACGTTCATATGTTCACGCAATGTTGCAAGGTGTAATAAAAAATGCTTATTAATAAATGTAATTGTAAATCTTACCACCTAGGAAAATAAATTTCAGTCAGTATTATGATATGAATATTGTACCGATTTTAATTAAAGCACATAAATAAAAAGTGGGCTATAAGAGCAGGTAGGTGCATGTGAGCATATCATAAATATGGATTCTTATTTCTTCACCGCTCACAGGATGTTTGCTCCTGGGGGCCCGAGAACAAGCCCCCACTCTTGATCATGAGGATTCAATTGAAATGCTACTGAAGGGCCAGTGATCACTTGGAGAGCTCAGGGCCTCTCCTCTGATCGGCCCATGAAATTAGGGATTAAAATGCCTCAGCAGAAACAAAGTAATCATGCCTGCTTATGTCGCCATACGTGTCCAACCTGCTCCCTGTTACAAAGAGCAAATGGAATGCATTAGGCAACATTTTCGCTCTGAGCTACACGGGGACCATTTCCAGTGGGGCATGGCGTGTCACTCCTTCCCTCACACATTAAGTGGATGTTCTCCTGGCTAATGAGCAATAATCAACATTGACTCCTCTTCTTATTCCTGAGGTCCATGCTGTGTTAAATGCTCAGAGTCTGTGGAGCACACTGTAGTGCTCAACTGCCTGAAAACGCACAAAACAAACTTTAAAAAAGTAAAGACAGGATTAAACACAAAACAAAAAAACCCCAAAATGTGACATCATGGATTTTTCAGATTCAGATTTAATACATTATGACGCATTAGAGTCTCAGTTACACTCATGGTCTTGTAATTATTTACTAATTAATGGAAAGGTCTGCAGCATTAAGAGTGTGGGGAACACAGATACATTTGTCGCAGTGCAAATGGATTGTATTTCATTTCCCATCTAATCACATTGCTCATGTTGTCCTGAACGCTGTTGACTCTTGCTCCCTTTTGCCCCCAATATTCTGAAACCAGACTATACACAGCTAAGTGGGTGAAAATGTAATGCATTGTTGAAGAACCATTTAGAAAGGGATAAATCTCAGAAAGATGGAATCATTAAAAGGAAATTTAATCTGTCTTTCGAAGTGTTCATTGATCTGGGAGAAGCTGGACAGCAGTGCCAGGCGGCTGAAAGGGTCTGGCCAATGGAGCCATCAGAGGACCATGTGTGAATAGAGAGAGACCATGGAGTAAATAAACACTAGAGCAGCCCAATGGAGGGGGCCAGAGGTGCCCTGTGAAAGAGGAGGGCTGCTGCAAATAAAGAGGGTCAGTCTTGTTTTTTCACCTCATCCACCCCTTCTGTCGTTGTAGCCCCGCTACCAATGCCACCTCCTCCTCCTCCTATCCCCAGCCTGGACCGTTCTGCCACACCCCCTCCTGCCACAGAGACAGACAAATGTCATCTCCTTTGTGGACCTAGTCAGGTTTAGAAGCGGCCCACTGTCTTTGTGCCGTGGACTAATCCTTTTATGAGCCACTGTTGACCGCGCCCCCACCCAGTGGTTGCCCAGGCCAAGAGAGGGGCTGCCCTTTTGCAAGCACAGGGCCTGTGTGTTAGCTCCGGGAGGAACGGGGATCTGCTCTCGCGAACACATGTCCCACACCGCATACTGTCATACACGGGCTTGTGGGCCGCGGCACTCCACGGCAACTTGTTACAGCAGTCGCACTCTAGAGCTGAAAGAAGAGAAGGTGGGAAGCTCAATTTTACTCCTGCCAAAGATATGCAACTTCTATGTCTCCTGCATGTTTTATGGCACATTCATTATTGAGAATGTAAGTGAAAGTGCAGCAGCAACATGTTAAAGAATAGCCAGGGAGCAGGTAGAGAGGGGTTGTTGTGTTTCCCTGGGCTGAGCAAAGGACAAAAGGCCCTGAAGGAGTGACATTCTCTGGGGCCGAAGCGGGAGAGAGGGAGGGCACTGATTTCATGCCTTTTGTTGATGGAGGTTAGGAAGGGGGAATTCTGTCACTGAATCCGAAAGGCAACAAGTGGGGAAGGGGGCGTCAGGCCAACAGGCCAGAGGGAGAGGCGTTGGGGCTATTGCCGTTCACCCAGCTGAAAGATTGTGCTTTTCTCAGCCCCTTTCAGATCCTGCAGACAGTCCCGAGTTACAGGGCAATTATGGAAATGCAGCTTTGAAGCCGAGCATAGCCTTCTTTCAGTTCCTCCTCAGGACAAAGCAAAAGCAATAAGGGTTTTTTGTGCACCCTCTTCTATAAAATGTCTCAGCCCCAGTATGTGTATGTCTAACTCTCCTTATCTAACTCGCACAATATTGTAGTTAGTGTTGACATTTGTGAATATGCTTTTAAAATGAGTGTAAAAGAAAATTATAGGAACATAGTCCTTTTATAAAAATATTATATCAATGTTTATACACGTTTTGGGGGAAAAGTTGCATGCTCTCATCTCTTTAGCATGTCAATCTGCTTATAAAGCATTTACCGAGGAGATGAACAGTGGGCTGGGTTTACAAAGAACGCCCGGCTTGGCCTCGTAGCTGCTTCCAACAGCTGCATGATTTTACCAGACTGATGTCCCCTCTCCGCACCCTCTCCGCTCACACGTCACTAACAGAGGCCCAGCAAACCATCAGCCCTGCGCTTTCTCAGCTTTGTACATTAGTCAGCGGTGTAGCACAGAATTTCGCCACCTCGTGTGAACTAATAAGACACATTTTCTCCGGCTTTTGAGAGGATCGCAAGAGAGTGATGTCTCTACATCACCCGACACAGCAGAGGCCTTGTACAACAGTGCCTTTACACTCTGAGCGTATCTGACAAATGCCAATACTCCAGCTTTCACTCATCACTGTTAATGAGAGGACATATTTTGGAGGTTTCCAATATTTGTACTGACTTCATACATTATGACGGCCCTTTTATTCACAGTACCAGGCGGAGAGGACAAGGGTGGGGTAGGGTGGGGGTGTAGGGGTGTATTCATGACTCCTCAGGATTGGCTCACTCTTGAAGGGAACTTAATAAATTCTTCCTCCTTGGAACACTGTCAAACAAGTCCTTTCTTACATCTCCCTTGAATACATTACCAGTGAGCTTGATTGATTAGAGACCCTCGCGAGAGGGTGAACCGATGAACCGGCTCCCCTGGTGTGATTAATAGACTTTATTAAGAGAGTCCTCTCCTTTTTAATAATGGTAATGTAAAGAAAGGCGTGATGGGGTGGTGGGGTGCGCAAGAAGTCTAACGATGATCACTGGTGCTGTCCCTCTCTTTGATCCACATCCTCTTTAGTGTGAGTTCATTTTCACAAGCTCCAGCTGGCTATATCCATCACCTTCCTATCAGTGCCACACACCGCAGATATGAGATTCCTTTTATACACTGTTTTCACGTTTGTGCCTGCATACTGCCAATATCTGACTCTGTAAAAACTCTCTCCTGGGTAATATGAGAAGCAGGATTGATTTGGATTTCTACTCACAGTTTACAGCTGAATGAAATTGACTCAGTATTCGTGAAACATCATTAATAGGCCTCATATCAAAAACCAAGTGATGACTGCATAACTCAGCACATCACACCTGCATTGGGATAGAGCAGTGAGAATATGTGCCTCTGTAAGCATGTGCATCTCTACTTGTCTGTATTTCTTATGTTTAAGGGGAATGAAAAAAGACAGCTTTTTTCCAGTTCCTCTTTTTTCTGTAACATGTCACACTCCATCCCACATAATCATTCCAAAGTCAAGGGGTACTATGACCTTTGACCTCCTCATGCTTTGCCGCTTTGTTGCCTGTTAAGTTTTAGGATTTATGACTAGAATAGAAAAGGAAGAAAAGGGAATTTGAAGTGGTGGATAAGACATTTCAATATAATGCATGTACAATACAAAAAAATACCCAGGACATACACATTCCTGTGTGCATGTGTGTTTGGGTATGGAAGTCAAAGAGTCCATGTGGTGTGTATCCAAACAGCTCACTAGCTAATCATTGTTCTTGAGAACTAGTGTGGTCTTTGGTAAGGGGGTAAACCGTGTACAGGAAATTGTTAAGCCACCCAGAGCAGAGCCTGCTTATCAGCACAACGCAGGAACAACAGAGTCTACTAGCACTGGACACGGCAACTCCAACTTATCATCATGTGGTATTTTGCAATACATCACCACAAGTGATTTATTCAAACATGGACAGCACAGATAGGGCTATTCATGTCCCAGCACATTACTGCACGACCCAGACAAGTTCTGTTTGCCTTGCCACTGCAAACCAGACACGCACACATACACAACCATATATGACATCACCCAACAAGCAAAGTGCTGCTCGCTGCTGCTGTAAACCTGAGAAGGAGGTCGATAACAGCAGGTGAGAGGGCTTCGCTGTGTAATGATGATGCCTACCAGTGTCTAAGTTGTAAACCTTGCTATTGATTCTTTTCAGTTCAGCCAATAGTCTCCACAATCCCCCATGCCTGAAAGTCTGCAGTAATGTGTCTGCATAGAATCCAATATCCGCCACTATTAATGAATACTGACAAGCAGCTCAACCTTGGTATTTTTTATTTTGATTTAACCAAGTTAGTCCAACAGAGGGCACAGATCCTGTTTCCAAAGAAAACCTGCCCAACACCGCAGTAGCACATTTGGTTACAGTGATTTACAATAAATCTTATAAAAATAAACACTTTTTATATGAGGAAAAGTGAAAATAGAAAGTGGAGGAACATGATAGAGAAACAGAGAAATAGAACGCAGAATAAGAAAGGCACAGTGCTAAAGCAGTAAATATATGTTTACATAAAGTGTTTGCCTTGGGTTTTATCAGGGGTATAAATAATGGATTTGCCACTCTATCATGCAGGATGAGGGTGGGTGACATGCTTCCTCGTACTCCATGGGGAGTTTAAAAGTATGTATGGTAAAACCAGAGGGAAAGAGGAGTGAGAGAAAGTACTCTATTCTTCTCAACTTTTCTTTGTGCATAGATAAACTTGTTGTCAGGCACATTGTTAGCCACTCCAGCATGACACCTCACAGCCAGATAATGGCATTGCCATGCAAATGAGAGATGGTGAGAGCTATACCACCAGTGTGTGTGTGTGTCTGTGTGTGCGTGCATTCATGCATGTATCTGTTTTGTTAGTGTTTATTAGAGAATGAAAGGGTGGGCGACAGAGTGATTCAGCAGTGGCATGAGGATAGATTGGTGCCTTGTCTATAATAAGGAAACTAAATGCATGCTGAAGGAGAATTGTTGAGCCACATTCTGGTCTCAGTTGACTCCCTCGCATCGTTTCCTGGGAAATCGCCCTCATCTAGTCAAGGCAAGATGCCTCAAGACATCACAGAGAAAAATTAAAGATGACAGTTTGTTAAAGCCAGAGTTGCCTTAATTGCCATGTAGAATAAATGTGCAATAATACATCCTGATGTGACTGCAAAAGTCAGACAAAATGAGTCACACCTTTAAAAGACACCAGGCCTTCCTGTACGCTGTAAAGGGACACATGCTGTGGACACAAAACAATGTGCTGGTGATTTTAAATATACCACTCATTATGACAAGTTCCCTATATTTAAAGGGGTAGAAAGAGAAAGTCACTGACATGTGTTAAGGGAGGAATACAGAGTTAATAATTACCAATTACAATACCTCCTCCAGCAATCACTCTGCCATCCAGAAGGCTTAATCTAGACAATATAATGTACAACTGACAACACTTCTCTTGTTCTCAGACTCAGGACAGGAAGTATGAAGTGGATTCTTGTGAAACACAGGACAGAAAAGTTTATGAACAAGCCAAACATTCAGTATCAATGCTCCCTGCCATCTCCAACTGTGTAGGCTCTTCAGGTTTTGTCCCTTAGACTGGGCACAATAAAGTGGTGATGGCACAAACAGAGAGGGGTGGGCACTGCGTTTCCCCTTGCAGGAGGGCCATTTCAACCCACCCCCTTCTGTTGTTATGCTAAGAGTGCAGCGCTCACTGGAACTGTACCCCTATTCACACTTCAAACTCAAACCCACACACATCCAGTGTGACAAAAATGGCAGCCGCTTTCAGTTTCCTCACGCTTATATTCATGCTTCCTCTTAGAAACAAAACCCATGCAATTCTTGAAGAAATTAACTTTGCTCCCTCAGATCTGTGAATACGCTCAGTTAGCTGATGACTTAAGGGCAAGGAATATGGACCTCAATCTCCCGTGGGCCTCATCACCAAGAAGCACAGCCTTCATCTGTAAAAGACCATGAGAACAGGCATATCTAATGTCATTTTACAGGTAGATAGAGCGGGAGATTGGGGAGTAATTGGAAGTAATAACAGATAGCTCTCTTTCAATCCCACAGGACTTCTCTTCTCCTACGCCCTCAAATTCCCAGAAGACTCCTCGGCATATTTGCTGTCGCGTGAAAGAAATATACAGCACATGAACTGTGACCTTTGTTCTCCTTCCCTGAAGGTCAGCAGTCCATTTTGCATACACAGATGAGGTCCTCTATTCCGGAAATGATAAGACAAACAGCAGAGAAGAGGTAGGGTCAGCAAGTTAAACCAACAGCTAGAATGACAGTTAATTGGCCGGAGGGTAGTGTAACTGTCATCCATTTCCCCTGGGCTGACTTGGGAAGACTCCCCCCGGCTGCCTCCACTCACTCTCCAGAGACCTTCACACCATACAAGAAAGCTTCACTTCTCAGCTGTCTCCCACAGGTTCAACCAGTGGACATTGGCGCAAGGGAAGAGAAAATGATTATATTGCCTCTGATTTGATTATTACTTCATCATTATTGTTTATATTGTGGTAATACACAATAAAGACTGTGACAAGTGAGGAGATGAAATGTCAGAGTGAATTACAGGCATATGCAGAAGCTGGCCGCAAATCAGCTGGCAGAGCTAAAAGGTCTTTTTTGCTAATTGCTCATCTCCTACCAGTGGTGAGAGGCGTCCAGCCGCTGTGCAATAGGCTGGCTGACTGAGAGCAGACAGATAAGACTTTGTGTATGGATGATTCGACCCATGCCCTAATGACTTGTTTAGTCCTGTGTGTCAGGAGCAGTGACACATGGAGGATGGCATGGAAGCGCTTGGGTCTGGTGAGAAGGGAAAATAACTCCCTGCACAGCACTTAGAATAAATGTGTGTGTGTGTGTGTGTGGATATGAGTGGGTGTGTGCAGGAGGAGGCTACATGCATGTATAAGGAGGAGTGATGGTTTTAGCAGAATCTGTCTGACTGATTTCACAGGGCCAGGGTTTGGGGTGTGAAAGGCAAGGGAGAGTGTGTGCGTGTGGGAGATAATAGGCCTTTCTCCACGCCACTCAGCGTTCTGCTGGCACACAGCTGGCACACAGCTGGCACACAGCTGGCCATCCAACTAAACTGTCCCAACCCCCTTTTCCCCTTCTGCACCCTCCCTCTTCACTACCCGCACCCCCACCCCCCACCCCCCTACAGAATGCCAGACACGCAGGGTAAGGGAATACCAGGGAGGAGGGTAAGACAGAAAAAAAACATTAGTGTTAATGGGGAGGAGGAAGGAGGAAGTTATGATGGGGCCCACCGCTCCCGAGATCCGTCTGGGGCTTGGCAGGAGGGGATCCGTCAGTGACAGACAGGTGTTCCTCAGCAGCCACACTAATCCCCATCCAGCCCCTCTGCTTTGTGGCCCACAGGGATCATCCCCATGCTCTCCCTGATGTAGCAGCAATTCATTCTGTACACTCTTAGTCACACATTTTAACTGTCAGGTAAAAAGAAAAAACATAGCACTGAGGAGTACTGAACTGAGAGGAACTTCTGGGGGGGGTGCGGAGTCTACAACAAAATCCAAAATCAGAGAGTGCGTTTTTCTATGGTTTGTATTATTTATTTACCATGCAATACAATTTACCAGGAAATTTAAAAATAATAACAATGATCATATTAACAAAGAAAGTACACAATATTCCAGACTGTTACCCAAGATGTTTCATGACACCATATTTTAAAAGATATTATCCAAGATAACAGTTGACAGGGTAGCCAGACTCACACACATCATATCAGGTAATTACATCTTGATATGTGGCAACTATCTTGTATCTGCCCTTGTCAAAGAAATGATTCACGACATATTACAAAAACAATAACTGTCTGTTTTTCAATCCTCTATTGCCAGCTGATATGGTGCCATCAAAGCTTACATGTCATGGCTTATGTCAAACACCTGGTGAGTTCATATAAACATTCTCTGATTTAAAGGAAGTGGTGCGTTTCACAATAATAATTTGGCACGAGGTTGGCATGAAGCAGCCATCTATGGCCAAAGAAACCAAAACACAAAGGTAGAATGAGAGATGTAACATTCTTTAATACTTTATCAAAACTACTTCACAGTCCCAAACACACAGCTTGATTGTAAAATGAGAAAGACAAATAAGAGCGTGTATACATTTATGTTGCAAAATGCTATTTAAAAATTAGAAGTGGGACATTAGTCAAAACAAGAAAAAACAGCATCCTTCCATTTTCTTCATGAAGATTAAAAAGCATTGGTAGATGCAGTAAACATTGTGAAAGAAAGGCTCTAATTGTTATTACACAACAAATGCTGGCAGCTTTCCAAGGCCTGCAGTGAAGTTACATTTTAAATCACTGAGAAAGACACTACAAGGATCCACAGCATTTACTGGAGTGAAGAGCCAGGTTATCTGTCACTCAATGCTACCATCCTGCAGATACGTGAACGCATTAGGCAATCTAGGGCAGATTTCTGAGCCACCAGGTTTGGAAGTTACAAATACCACAGAATCTGGCTGAGGCTGACAACCTTAAAGTCACTGGCAGGTAACCAACAATCACATGAATGTCCTGCTTATTAAAAACTATTTTGCTGGCTGGTAACATAGCAAAACTGAACAGAAATTTTGGCATGCAACATTCCTCGAGATACAACAGAAGCATCCAACACAGCAGTTTGAGCATCCAGTGTCTTCAGCAACTGCAGAGCAGAAAATATCAGGTGGAATCTGTAACTGAAAGAAATCATTTGAATTTTAGTGAGCACCTTTGTAACAAATTTCATGTCTTATTGAAACAAACTTAACATTTTACAAAAAGCCCCAAATAAGCCATGATTTTGAGCTATAATGCTAGTGTGAATATAGTGCAATTTGAAACTGCACTTGTTTGTTGTAATACACGCTTATGTTTTAGACCCTGTTATGTTAATAATACACTGGCCACTGACTCATGTCTATTAGCACATATTTTGATTACAGGTTAACAGATGATTGAGGAAACTGAGCTATCACACAGTTTTGCATGAATATACTTCCACCTGTGCAATCAATTGTGTGCAAAAGACAGGGAACTTGAAATTACATCTCTGCATTTGCATACAAATAGCCCACTTTGCTGTTTTTGTCATTGGGCAAAATAGATGAACCACATGATGGCGAGGTTGTGGGTTGGGAGTGATGCAGATAAGGAGTGTGCACTGTTGAGGATGGCAAAACACATCCAGATGACTGGGACACAGCACTCTTACACAATATAACCCTGAGAGACACAAGCAGCACAGTTTACACAGGGTTATAATCTAAAATGAGATGACTCCATGCAGAGCTACAAATTAAATAAAACCAAAATCTGGATTCCATTATCATGTCTCCCAATGCCTACATTTTTGTAACATTTAAATGGTAAAATAAATATGAACGTTGCTGTATCAAACAAGGCTCTAACCAGTATTTGTTTTGTGGGAACACTCTGAGAAATGAAAAGCTAGCACAGTAAACACAGCCTTTTCTGCCTAAAATTTGTGAGTGGCACCAAATGTTCCTGGGTTTAGTAATTGCTGGCAGATTTGTAGATGTGTGTTTTAATTAGCCTCGACAGGCTGCTGATGGCATTACACAAGTTGTTCCCGTCAACCAGGCCCCAGAGATGGAAAACCAACAGACATCAACCACGTGGACACGCTGTACTGATGCCGAACAAGCCCCAAGTTAATGCTAACAACCAACACCTATAGATGAATGACAACACATCCGAACAGCTGCCCAAAAATGCTGTTAATGAGGTCATTCTTAAAAGTTCTGCTCAAAACTAGTACACAGTTCTGAAGAAAAAATGAAAGTTGATCTAAAAGCAACTGTTCTTAAAAGCTGTGTTAAGTTACAAGGCTAAACCTACAAGTCTATCAAAGGCACAATACCTTTTTTAACTTCTTACCTCTCTTCATTACAGTGACATGGAACTTCTATCTTCCTTGTGATGAGAATATACCATCTCCATGTGCCTTTGAATTTATAGATCATCATAGACCTCTGTTATATGAACACAAATCTCAAATCTCACACACACATTCAACATTAGAGTTATCACTCCCTATAATCCACAAGCACTTTTAGGCCTTGTAGCCTCCCACTGACTCCCATTGCACCTCATCTACCTCGTGCTAACACAAACCTCCTCTTATGTGGCTTCCCCTTTCCCCCAGCGCAGGATCCACATCACTGAGACTGCAGCCGCCATGGAGGGCCTTTTTCCACTTCTTAAGCCACATTCGGCCAAGATTTATTAGACTCTTCAACCAAAATGTAATTTTCACCATGTTGGTTTTTTAGAGTGAGGGGAATGGGGAAGGGTTTCTTGGTGCTTTGAGAATCGTGTCTACTCAGCTGGGATGGTGGGACAGCTTGCTCCAACACCAATACCCCAAACCCACAGAGACAGTTAAGTGATTTATTGGCCTTTTTTTATTGAGAGGGCAAGAGGGAGAATGAGAGAGAAACATAAGTAAGAATAACAATGTAATTGAGTCCATCTGTAATGTTGCACAGCACAAAGGTAACACAGGTGGAGGCATTTAAATTGGTTTAAGTTTTATAGTGATTTAAGTAAAGAACTTTTGTTTTCTAACAGGATTTCCTGTAGCTAATCAAAACATGTCTTTTAATTTCTTTCACAGAGTTATGTGCTTGTTTTTTATGTATTCATTAAAACACCTTTAAACCAATCATAATACATACATATAAGAATATGTCAGTTCATGATAGATTTCTTCATGACTTTGTGCTATCGCCATACCAGACTTACTACACAGTATCTCCTGGACAAAAGCTAGAATGACATCTTTAACTTATCAGGATATTATTATTAAAACAACTCTGGGAAGATTTTTTAATTTTACATTAAACCAAGTTGCAAAATGTTACCCAGAGACAAACTTTGTAGCCTAATCTTGGCACATTCCCACACCAGATAATGGTTTCCATGAACAGGGCCGTGGTGTAAGAGACAGATATTCTGAACTCGGCTGTAGAAAAGAACAGTCTTCACCATTGTACTGTGAGTAAATGTACCTTATAAAACCCAGGAAATTACATGTAATAGAAGTGATGTACCATTCTGTGGTTGCACTCAGGAGACACACAGACTTCAAGGAGACAGCTCACACAGATCACAGCCAGTGAATCATAACATTTCAAAGAAAGGCAGGACAGACAGATGCAGACAGAAGGAAAAGGATGGAAAGAGACAGACCGGGACAGACAGAGTGAATGACAGAGAGATAAAGGCAAATTAGATTGAGAGACAGGAGAAAGCAGGAGAGACAGAAGCAAAGGGAAAGCGAGAGGGCCGAGATAAAAATCACACATTGAATCCCATTCCCTTTGCCAAGACAGATGTCTATAGTGAATAAATAATAATGGGTAACAGTTTCACAACATCATGTTAGATTGCCAGTTCTAAACCGGGGCTCTGACTGCTCCTGCGTGTTCTCTGGCAATGACTCAGGCCGCCCTCTGCCCCAGGGGAACCTTCCAGACCCGTCACTTCGCGTATCCACGAAAATCAAGCCCAAAGGATAGGCCTGGCAAACACATGGGGATGTGTGACTCTTGGTGGCTGAGTTACGTGTGTCACACTACTCTGAGAAGTTGTGTCCCTCCCTCATGACTGACCAGGCTAAATATACACACTTCAGCAAGCACTTACACACCATTTCCTTTCTTGGTGTGCATTAACTTAATGTTGCTGGATTTGAGGTAATAACGCGCACTCTGTAGGTTAACATAATGTGGATGTAAATGCCCTGGCTATTCAAAGTGAGCTCTGAGTCACAGACCATGCCTTACTTCATAGCAATACAAATATATGCATTCACAGCACAATTGTATTTCTGCCTTCTATAGCATAAATAGCTGTGTAATACTGCCCGGATCTTCATTTTTCATTTATGTCTCGTCTGCAATTTGATAATCCTTATGGCTAAGTGATACTGAAAATTAACTAATACTATCCACATACTGTGTATAGTATGCCTACTTTGTCTTAGACAGTTATTTACACATGGAACCAAATCTACATGAGGGGCAATCAAATGTGTGGCAAGGCAATGTGCAGCCACTATTGCTACAAGGTAGATGTGAAATGATTTTTCATATATATTACCATTTATAAAAGAGCATCCAAGGTCTAATCCAAAGAGGAATGAAGTAGAAAAGCTTTGGCCTAATATACCCACCCAGCTGTCAACACCACTTCACCAAGATTCAGTGGTGTTTTGTGAGAGGGAGCATTTAAGTAACTGTAAGTTCACTGTGCATCCCCTTAAAGTTAGTGGAATGACTCAGAAAGTTGCTCCTGTGCAGCGTACCACTAAGGGCAAAGGGACTTGAAAGCAAACAGACATACACCCTTAATACACATGCAAACACAATTACATCAAAACACACAACCACACAAACATACATGTACACTCCTACAGACTGCTCTCCATCTTCTTATTTGTGCAAACTCAATCAAATGATTCTGAATAGCAATAAAGCAGTCTTTATTTTGCTTGGCTGGGCATACATCCCGAAACCCCCCACCCCCCAATACTCCTAGCCCTCCAACTGCACCACAGCAGGATCAGTTTTCCCTCCAGAATCCCACTGAAGCGCTGCCATGTCGGCTGGAGACAATCAGCTGAAATGCTCCTTAGATATTCCTGCTCCATTTCAAAAGCCCCAAATTCAATTTATGGACACATTTATTACCATGTCTGTCAGTGACTAAAAGGGAGTTTCATAATCAGGAGCACACATCTGAGCTGGTCACAGCAGGCTGCCTCACTTGGCCAATATGCACTCTATTACACGGTCAGAGCCAGCCGATCCACAGAGGAAAAGGAAAACATGAGCAAACAAAAGACTAGGTAGTTAGACGTGGGATGGGGGCCCTCAGATGTAACATTAAAAAAAAAGCTGATCTGATTTAGGAGTGGGGCCGCAGGGAGAAAATCTGTTAACTCGGTACCAGCACAAGGGCCTTGACCATGTGATGAGGGATCACATAGCACCGTCCCAAAACTGCACAGTATTCCCATAGCATGCTCCCTTTTCTGATGTTATTGAAAACATAAATGGGATGTTTTTGTTGTCTAATGATGTTTCTGTCAGTCTCAAAGTAGCAGAGGGCTCGAAAACCTAAAGGGCTCCTTTGAAAGATTGAACAAGTTTTCATCATGTTGTGGTCTTGTCTCTTACACCAATAGTTTCCATTGTTTGTCATATTTTTTCAAAGTTGCCAAAAACTACATGAAATCCACTATTAAACTCCAATAAAGTAGACAGAGAGTGGCTTGTTAGGACCAGCTATAACAACATTGAGGCCTGAACGATTTACTATCCCTGCTCTGCTTATGAAACATAGATTCTAATGAGTGCTCTGCAGGCAGCGCGTCACTCAACTCAGGAACATGGGGGCATGGACTGGACCAAGACCCAGTGATTGAGGGCTTTGGTCTGCTGTGGTGTGTGTATGAGACACACACACCACAGACCGCAGACTCCAATCAGTGGTTCTTGGTCCAGTGGTTCGACAGAGTGTCAGTGATGTCTGAGAGCCACTGTTCACACGCGCTTGTGTCTGGGCAGGCTTTATGCCCCTGGAGAGATGCACACCTCCTGCCCAGGCTATAAATCAATACTTACTCACAAAGGCCCACCTAAACTCTTGCCAGTGCCTACTGTAGTAAAAACAAGAAAAAAGTGGGCTAAGCTCCCCCTAGAGGCCGAAAGTAGAGGGTGATTCAGCTAAGGAAACGAAGCATGTCCTTCATTAGCCAAAAGATCACATTTTACCACAGGAGCAACACATTTACTGGTGCAGAGGGCTCTGTGAAATCTCAATGAAAAAGATTCTCTGTTTGGCTTCCAAGGTAATTAGGCAGGCTATCACCTGACACTCACACAGGTAATGTCCTGGACTGGAGCCAAAACCAAATTTCATCATGGTCAGCCTGACTACAGCACCCTTGGAAAATATGTGTAGAAACTGAAAACTGCATTTCCAAAATTGCCTGCTTGTCCCCTGTGTTGGTTTTGGATGAAATCTCTGGGCTAGAGCTTAGGGGTTCCTGGAGTGTGTGCCAGGATCCTTAAAAACTAGTAACTGATATCTCCATTTCCCCCCACCACATGGCCTGAAATGTTCTGTTATTAAAATGGGAGCAAATCCCACTGGAATGTTTTACACGTTTACTAGGTGTACGTCAAGGTGAGAGACAACATTAGTGAGTTATGGTTTAGATTTTGACCTGGGGATTGGGGCTAGGAGAAGTCTGAAAGAAAGAGAGAGGAGGGAGGTATTACTGCGGGTGACAGTTGTGACTGCCAGAATATAAATCCACCCCACTCAGCCCCAGCATGTTGCACAGAAACCACAGTGCCCCCTACAGTTAAAACCCATACATGTCAAACTTTATTGGCCTTAATCTTAAATGCCAGAATGATAAATAAAACAGTATCAAGAGTCCTGCTGTGGGGAGTTTAGTATGAAAGATCAATGAGTAGCTGTCTACAGGGAGTAGGCTAAAAGCATCCGTGCCATCTGTGGAAACAGTGGGTTGACATGGCACACTAATCTCTTCTGGTTTGTGTGTTTGGGGTCCAGGACATCCAACAGGCTCAGTGACAGCTGCACGTACAAGCAAACTTGCGAACAGAGCAACTGCAAACTGATGACATACATTTTGTTTGGGGAAAAGCTTTTCTCTTCTCTTGCCTGTTTTAGTGGGATCACAAGTCTGGATGTACTAATGGGAGAAAAAGAGCACCAATTAGAGATGTAGACCACGCTAGCCTCAGTTATTTCCAAACCACTTAAAATGTGTAATAAATGATCAAATGAGACAGCTCCTTTTTAAGCTCACAGTTGGATTTTGTTTTCCTCAAAAGCGCATTGGCTCTAATAAGAGAGCGGGCCTTTGATTTTGTTCACAGTTACAGGCAAGTGGGCTACAGACACAAAACTTTTTGCTGGTTCTGGTGGATAATCAGAGAGTTGGAGCCATGTGGGTGGAGCCCCCTCTGTGGCTTGAGGCTGCTGGTTGGTGTGAGTTGAGTAGAAGCTGGTAGACAGATCACCTTGATCCCTTAAATTGCTCACTTTTATGGTTTGTGTCCCAAACTGGGACATTCGAATTTGCTCAGCATATGATTGTGGGACATAAAGTAAAGATCACTGAAATGATGACACAAAAAAGTCACTCATCCATCACTGCAGTGGGGTTATATACATATGGTTATGGCATATTCCCAGAAAAAGTGCAGCCAATGAGGGTTCCTCCTGCAGAAAGGTGTAAAGAGGAGAAGGGATAAGAAAACATATGTCCTATGTCAAAGCTTGAACCAAATTTCTATGTTTTAGGGTTGAAGAACAGTGTCAACTTCTTTTCCTGTCTTTTACATAATTTGGTTCTTTAAACAAAGTCAAACATGTTAAGTGAACTGCTTTGATTATCGGGTCACTACATTTCCACTGCTGACTTAGACCTAAAAACGCTGTAGCAACAGAGATGCACTTACACGAGGGTCGTGAAAGCAGAATGAAAAAAAATATAAAAGTGGAAAGGATGAAGACAGAGTGTAGAAAAGTCTGGTACCCCAGCTTATACAGTATATAATGTCCTAGAATGGAGTATTTATACCATGGTTCTATGATAAAGACTAACAAGGACTAGCAAGGCTCACATGCGCACCTGCAAGCCTCATCATTTATGTAATTGTGGCTGGCATGCAGTCTCAGCATGTGTCCCTTGAAATTTGAAACATTGGGGTCCCTGGCTGTGTCAAAACTGTGCAGCTTCTTTTTGAAGGTTGGTCTCTGCTTTGTGTGGCAAACAGCTGGTGGTCACAAAAACCAGTATTCCTTTGTCTGAGGAAAAAAAATCTTGATTTGTTTTATTTAAATGCTACCAAATGAAGAGTGCTGTTTGAAGGAATTTGTGGTTGTACTCAGGTGACTGCCATGTTGAGCCCTTCACGTATCTTTCAGTTAAGTCTGGTACTAGTATAGGGTGAGGACCCTTGTTCCAATCAGGAAAAAGTCATGTGCTAATGATGCTCTGAGGTTTTCGGAATTATAGTTTTCACCAAAATACATGTGATTTGTTTCCCCCTCTATCTCTTTATAATTTCCCAGTGAGATTCCTTGTATCCTAAGGCAACTTACTCAACTCCGCCCTCCCAGCAGCACACCCCCACTCCACAGTCCTCATGGCATCCATCCTGAGGACAAGCACATGGTTCTGCTTTCTCCCATCTAGATCAGCAAGTTCATGTATGTTTCCAAACAGAAGACGTCACCGCCACAGATCACTTTACAGGGATCACAGGGACATCTGTTAGGAAAATGGAAAAACAAAACTGAACCAGGTTTTTACATGTTCACTGGAATCCAATTAAAATGTGATTACTGGGAGTATTAGGAGGGCAGCTTGGTCCACTATGGCACGTTTGGTTGCCACTATCCCTTCGCTGGGTCAAGTTACCGTGGGGATTACCCCTAACAGGATGACTTCTGACCTCTAGACAGGTGCCTGTGGGAAGGATGAGAGAGCGTTCATGTCACCATATCAAATGGGATTCACAGGCCAAGTGGCTGACAGAGGTTCCCCCATGCCATTTCAGAGGACATTCACACTTTGTACTCACATGCAAGCATGCAAATGTTCCAAATACTCAATAATAATAGATTGCATTTACTAGATCACAATAACTAAATTAGAAACATTAGCCATTCAAAGGGTAATATAAATTCCAATGAAATTGCAGTTTGAAAATACTACACATTTTTAAAATACTATAAATTCTAAAACTTAGAAATGTGTTTTTTGGTGAAAAGGGTGTAGTCTTTAAGATTATAAAGTATTCTTAGTGAAACACTCACAGACAAACTCATAATCTTAACAAAAATGATTGCATACAGGATTCCAAAATTAGGTGAAATTAACACTTTAACTTCACACCTTATCAACTAGATTCTTTTTATGACTTCAGTTTTATGCATGTCACCAGTAATATGGACCAAATTATCATTTTAATAACAACCAGACAGAGTAAAGACAGTGAAAACAAAAGTTCAATATTCTAATCCAGTGAACGAGATATGTCCTTTATTGCATTAAAAACTGTAACTATTTGCATAAAGGCAATCCTGTCATCCAGCAGAGCTGAAACACATGGTAAAGCTCAAGATGAAACGGCAGTCTTTCATTATATGTTGTAGTGAACACAAAACAGCATGTATGGATAACAGCTTGGAATTGTTTTGATTGTAATATTCTCCATCACTGGAATAATAATAGCCTGGTCTGTTCCTAATTGTTCATCACAAAAAAGCTTTATATTTACCCAACCCAGAGTGTGGTTGTGTAGAAACAGGAGCATTTACATAAATAAAAAAAGAAAACAACATGAAAACAAAAATCCCCAGCTGCTTCCATTCTGTGCTGTTTACCATGGTTTTCCTCACCAGACTAAATAGGCCTGTGTTTGTCCTCACCATGCGCTACACAGCCACTCAAACCCCAAGACCTCTACTTAGGCAGCATGTGGAATAAACAGCTTTCCTCTGAGGACCTGAGAGTGGAAGCGGTGGTGGATTCATGAGGCGATGGGAGAGGTGAGTGGAGGTCTCATTGGATGAGCTGTTATCACAGTCCAACACAGCACAGATGCTGGAACCCTTCTTGGTTTCATTTATTTATATTTTGTATGTTTCCTGTTGCGATATTACTGGATAATCAGAGTGGTCTACTTTCCATGCCCAGTGGAGCTCACATTACAAAATTATGTAAAAACATAGGGAAAGAAGTAGACACTGTTTTTCATCCTTAATACACAGAGATTTAGTTCAAGCCTTGAGGTAGGACATACATGGAACCATTTCCAAACAGCACCAGCCACCCCAGCTCTTAGCTGAGGCCATTTGCTGCGGCGCACAGCATCTCTGAAGACATGTGGTGAGAGCCAGAGCTGTGGAACTGTAGAAAAACAAAGTCAATCTCTGCTTTCCAGCAGTTTGGAAATGCTTCTGAAGGACAGTAAATACACTGTGACAAAACTAGAGTGAAATTCCCTCATTTAGGGATCATGACCTGTTTTCACAAGTGCATTATCTCTGGAAGAAAGCCTCTGTGTGGCAGAATCAATTAAAAAGAATAAGCCAGAATGGGAGGATTAAAACAACACAACTGCAAGTGCACAGCTGATAAGACTTTTTGAAATCCTCATTTATCAGATAAAATGATTATTCCCAAAAGTAGATGATGTGGCCATTAAAAACAATGGAGACAGATTACGGTTAAATTTACAGTTTAATGCCAAACCGCATTGATTGCCACAGTTGAAGCATACATATTAGTATGCTAAATAAACACTGACTGAGAAGTGAATACATTTTTGATTTCTGATAATGTTTCTGTTGACTGACAAACAACTGTTTCTGGTGGATTCTTTCTTCTTTTTTGTTTTATGCATTGGCTGGTCAAAGGATCAAGGACAATTGCTGACCAGATTATTTGAACAAGTGAAAAAAGTAAAGCAATCATCCATAGCCTTCTTTTGAGGAACTGACATATCTATTTAATGAGTCAGATTATGTTTTAGTCTTTATCAACACAAACAGACACAGTCAGGCTTAGCAGAAAATCTATATTCTTGACAGTACACAGTTTGATATCTGAGCCATCATTTCCTTTTGAATCCATTAACTAGTTACTGACAAGGCAATGGATGTAACTCCACTCCAAAAGAGGCATCACACATAAAGTCTCATCAGTCAGACTTTTACCATGTGATGGATGATCACAGTTGAAAAACATCACACTTAAAAAGTCAATGCATGAGCAGGTTCTGTAATGTGTTGGAGAGATCAACATGGCACATTATGCATTCATTTGGGCAAAGAATCATAACATCAGCAGTAAGAGACAGAATAAAATGAGACTGAGAGATCCTTCTCCTCGGTAATGCAGCTTCTCAGTGACCCTCAAATTGCATTACAGGAAAACAGGCCACAAATGTGTTTCCCAAGCTGTGACCTGCCAACATAAGTTTGGCTGGTAAGTTAGTGATGCGGGTAATCATATGACACCGAAAGTATCAACATGTTGTAGGTGTGACAGCAAAGCACGTACAGTTCTTACAATCAAAGCTGGAAAACCACTCCAAGAGCAAAGCCTTCCACCAACTTTTTCCAAAATGAGAGGAGTATAGTATTTTCTTGAGTTCAGAAAGTTACAAAATATAATGTCACATAATTTTTTGCATGTTTTACATAATATGAAATTTTTCATGATGTTTTGGCTGCCTCACAACATGACATTTTTGATGTTGTTTTGAAAAATTGAGAAGAGTGAAATTTCTGGTTTTACTTATTTATTTATTTATTTTTACTTTTAGTCAAGTGGCAGTGACCATACCCAAAAAGGATCACACTCTGCTTAATATTTGTAATGATTTTGATTGTGTGTGTGTGTTTGTTTGTATACAAGTTTGCACGCATGTCTGAGCAGGAACTACTGGAATTACTGGCGACCTTGCTGGGTTACTCGAAATAGTCCAGCACAAGTGTTCATAGAACACATTTATTTGACTTTTTTTTGCCTTTTCATGACATGTATAATTTTACATTTTTTGTGTTTTTATGACATACTATAGCATACTATAACTTTTTTCACTTTTAAAATAATACATTCAATACATCCATAATACAGTAATAGTGTTCATAGAACACTATTATTTGACATTTTCTTGCATTTTCATGACATATATAATTTGACATTTTTTTAATTTTCATGAAATACTATAATAAGGCATTTTTTTTCTTGTTTTTAAGATGCACCATAGCATGACTTTTTTGCATTTTAACATGTATTATACTATGCAGTGTTCATAGAATAGCATTATTTGATGTTTTCTTGCATTTTCATGAGACTTTCAATTTTTTCACATTTAGCATTTTTACAACATACTACTGTAAGGCATTTTTAAAACGTTTTTATGACATATCGTAGTATGACCTTTTTTGTATTTTTTACACATATACTATGAGGTGTTCATAAAAAACTGTTATTTGATGTTTTCTTAAATTTTTCTTTCATTTTCACAACATATTAAAATTTGACATTCTATAGGTTTTAAAACATACTATAATAAGGTTGTTTAAATTTGTTTTCATGACATACCATACTAAGGAATTTTTTAAAAATAGTTCTATCAGCTATTATGTTCTGGTGTTGTTCATAGAACACTATTATTTTATATTTTCATGACATATTAAATGTAGACATTTTTTCTCAATTTTATGACATACCATAGTATGAGCTTTTTTGCATTTTTAACGTATATTATACTATGAGGTGTCTATAAAACAGTACTCTTTGATATTTTCTTGCATTGTCTTGATATATTAAATTTTCGCACATTTTACATTTTATAACATACTATAGTAAGGCTTTTTTCATGCTTTTACGACATACCATTGTATGACTTTTTTTTTTGCATTTTAACATGTATTATACTATGTGGTGTTCATAGAATAACATTATTTGATGTTTTCATGCCTTTTTCTTGCATTTCCACAATGTATTAAATTTCGACATTTTTCACAGTTTTACGACATACTATAGTAATGTGGTTTTTTCATGTTTTTATGACATACCATAGTATGGTGGGGGTTTTTGCATTAGTAACACCTATTATACTCTGAAGTGTTCATAGAACACTGTTATTTGATAGTTCCATGTGGTTCCATGGTGTAATGGTTAGCACTCTGGACTCTGAATCCAGTGATTTTAGCTCAAATCTCAGTGGAACCTATGGTTCTAAAACTTTGCAACTTGGGATCAGCAAAGTTTATCTTTCATTTCCACGACATACTAAATTTAGACATGTTTCACTTTTTTACGACATACTATACTATAGTAAGGCGTTGTTTCTCGCTTTCATGACATACCAAAGCATGACCTTTTTTGCATTTTAACATGGATTATACTATGCGGTGTTCATAGAATAACATTATTTGATGTTTTCATGCCTTTTTTTTTTTTTACATTTTTATGACATACCATAGTATGGTGGGGTTTTTTGCATTAGTAACACCTATTAGAACACTGTTATTTGAGGTTTTCACATGTTTCCATGGTGTAATGGTTAGCACTCTGGACTCTGAATCCAGTGATCTCAGTGGAACCTATCGTTCTAAAACTTTGCAACTTGCGATCAATAAAGTTTATCTTTCATTTCCATGACTACTACATAATTTTGAAATTTTTTGCATTTTTATGACATGCTATAATAAGGCAATTTTTCTTGTTTTTAAGACATACCAAGGCATGACCTTTTTTTGCATTTTAACACGTACTATACTGTGCAGTGTTCATAGAATACCATTATTTGATGTTTTCTTGCATTTTTGTTTCATTTTCACAACACTTTTTAAACAACAATTTTTAAATTTTGTTAAAAATTTGTTAAAAATTTTTACAACACACTATAGAAAGGCATTTTCACTGTTTTTATAACATACCATAGTATGACCTTTTTTGCATTTTTGACACATATTTTACTGAGGTGTTCATAGAAAAAATTCCATGTCTTCTTGCATTTTTGTTTCATTTTCACAACATATTAAAGTTTCACATTTTACGCATTTTTACAACATACTATAGTAAGGTTTTTAAATTTGTTTTCATGACATACCATACTGAGGAATTTAAAAAAAATATTTCTATCACCTCACCTCATCACCATATTCTGGGGTGTTCATTGAACACTATTATTTTATGTTTTTTTGCATTTTTACAACATATAAAATTTTCTCATTTTTTGCCTTTTTATGATGCTGCAACATGTGGCCTTTTTTTGCATTTTTGAGACAAATTATTTGTTGACCTTTTTCCATGTTTTGTGACAAAATATCCTCAGGTAATGCTTCATGTTTTTCCAGTGTTTTTGCCTTACTATACATATCCATTTTTGTTATGTTTTGGATTCTTAAGTATAATATAATGTTTTTCATGACTTTCTGGATACCTTATTATACTATGACATCTTACACATTTTGCCTGCCTTATTATACACATTTTTGTGATGCTTTTGATATCTTATCATACCATGATATTTATATGACCATTTGTATCACTTATAATAGTATGGCATTTTCATGCTTTTGGATGCCTTACTATACAGTGACATTTTTTTCAGATGTTTTGGGTGCATTTCTATACTCTGACATTCTTTGTCTTTCGACAGCTCCCATAAAACTTGCTTAGGCTTGTAGCACCAAGCAGCTAGTTATACATGCACATGGAGAGAGAATTAGATGAAGTGATAACAACATCAAGAAAGGAACTCATAATGGCTGATTTCAAAATTGGCTTTGCAGCACGTCTCGAGTCATTTAATTTCAGTTTAACGTGATTTTACTTACTGCCTGGAATTTTGGAATAGAACTGAGTAGAATAGGAATAAGAAAAAACAACAACTAAAAATATATGCACTAGGAAATACACTTGAGTGCACAATATTCAGAGCACTCTTACTAAACACAATAATCAATCTTTTTGATCATCACTGGGTACCAAGATTTCTCCAAAATGGATTTACAACCAGTTGGAACAAGGCCCTTCATATAACTATACATTTTTTACTATAGTGGATGTTGGAATTGTTATCATCTTTTGACGTTCATCTTAGTTTACCCACCTTTTGATTTACCACTGCATCACTGGCCATCAGGGAGCTGCTGTGGGCCAGAGAGGTGAGGGGCTGCTTTGTTCTGAGGCAAGGCTGACAGTCTCTTTATCTCCTCCTGTCAGACAGAATACTGTTTGATCTGCAGCTTCTCCATGTCTTCTATCGCTGGTCAAATGACCTCAGCTCACTAGCAGAGCCTGCTTTAAGTGCTTCCACCACTCTCAGTGACTCGCTGAAAGTGTGAAGGAAGTGTCGTAGTGTTCAAATCCCTGTGGTTGTATTTGTTTAGACTGTTTATTGCATGATCCAACACACACACACACACATACATAAAACCAGCTCCTGTTTGAGTGAATATATTGCCTCACTCTGTCCCGTCCTCCCCTCGTTCTTTTACAGGATGGGTGTCTCTTTGCAGCTCACATCACAGAGCCCTACAAATGGCAATTAAAACGGATGTGCTACACTGGCTCTGTATAGGAGAGAGAGAAAGAAAAGTGAGGGCACATGAGTGAGGAAGAAGAGAGAAAGAAAGAAAGAAAATATGAAAATATGCAAGGGAAAATGTACAGCACTACCTCTCCTTCAAAACCATGGCTGATACCATGTCTATTGATCTTTATTACAATAGCAGCAAGCTGTAAAATGTTTGATGGTTTTGTACAGATCTTAGTCCCCCTCATTCATAATTACTGCTACACATGTAGAACCAAGGGCAACTTCAGAAGGGGCGCTGTTTGAAAAGCTGCTGCCAGACTGTAGGGATGATGGGAAGTCTCGATGGGGCCTCACGGTAGCTGAGAGCCCTGAGGCTATCATTCCTCCTGCCGAACACCTGCAGCAACTTAAGTTTTACAAAGATCAAATTATGGAGCTGATTTTTAATAAGAAATGAGACCAACCCCATCCTTTTACCCACAAAGTAAATCTGCTTTATTTTGATTTCTGAATTTGGCGTAGTGAGTTTCTGAGAAAGGGCAGTGGCATTCATTTTGCAGAAATTCATCACCTCATACTGTATGTTGTGCATAGTGACCTCAAATGCTTGAAGTTAAATGTTGACAAATGCAGTACATTATGCAAATGTGTGACATTCTCTCCCTCTTTTCCTTGTCTTGCTTTGTGAATTGTTTATCCCTGATCTAAAAACTACACTGAGAAAGAAGTTTGAGTTGAAAGCTACAGCAACAACTACTCTGACTCATAATGTTCGAGGCCTAGAGAAACAGTCTCAGTCTAGCCTAAACAAACAAGCGGCCCAGACTCTTCACAACTTATCAACCCATGCACTGTTTTCTGGGACAAAAGTATGCAGCAGTACACCAGGACCCCCAGGCTGGCCCTGGCCCTGCATCTCCCCTCACTGCTCAAATTTTAATGTCCTCTCTGAGTGGAAGCCAGGGGAGATACAGAACAAAGTAAAGAGACAACAGACAGGATACGAGAAAATATATTTGGATCTGTTCCTCCATTCCAGTGACAGTTCACATCAACAAGAAACAAAGGCAACGAGGCTAAATTATAGGACAGTGGTTTCACTTTAGGGAGATAAAAAGAGAAATATGTGTGTATGTGGAGAGGTAGAGAGAGACACAACAATGATGGACAAAATGGTGACTAAGGTCAAGATCAATGCAAATTTCTCAGAATCCTTATTTTTGGCACAAAACAATAAAAGCATTTTTCACATTATAGAGACCACTATAGAGCCACTGGATCGACATGTACCAAAATGTAGCGAAGAGATTGAAAGTCGTATGTACTGCACAGGACAAAGAACCAAAGAGAGCAATTCCACAAGACATTTAGATAAACACTGATGAAACTTTACTGTGATGTAACAGAGATTAAGAGGGACGGAGGCAGAGAGAGAAAACAGACAGAAAAAGGTGAGGACAGAGAGTTTAAAGACAGAGAATAGTGTCCAAGTGAGGTGATTGTTGCTTCCAGCAGCCGAGAACACAGAGAACCATCATTAGCTGGCACGCCCTGAATAATGCATCACCCTGTAGCTGTAGCCGGGCAGATATATGGGCAAGGGGAGCTCTGATTTTTGCCCCCTGGCATTGTTGGAAATGTGAATAATGAATAGGTTAAATGCTAGTGTTAAGAATGAATTAGTATAGAGTCTGTTCAGCAGCTGTATTTATGTAATCATTTGATTTGGACTCTACAACAGGAGCAAAGACAGTGTCATGTTAAGATGCAGCGTATGTTGTAGTTAGCACCGATCCCACTGTGGTCCGTGCACATCGTCACCATCCCAGGTGAGATCCGGCTGAAATGCAGTATCCCACCAGAAACCGGAGCCTATCGTGTCACCCTCCTACCATTGATTAACATTTAACAACCAGGGAATACTTTGTCACTGAAAAGAAAAGCAAACTTTGAGCTCTTGAAAGCAAAGGTAGAGGGAAAGAGCGTGTGAAAAGGGGAGGGAAGAAGGGGGTTAAAGAAGAGAAAGGGAAAAATAGAAAAGAGCATGATACACACAGTACACAAGAAGCATTTTCACATAGCACGTCATGTATAACTCATGAAGTCCTGACAGAGCAGCGTGCACATTCCCCATTCCCTTTGGCTGTCTCCGGTTGGCAGTCTGCACAAGCCAGGATGAACAAGTTGTTCCGGTCTTTCTCTCTGTCCTTTCTCTTTCTCTCTTTCTGTCTCTCTGGGCTGGAGGAAAGTCAGGCGGCCTGGCCTATAGTCATGGCGAGTGCCGAAGCTGAGCAGGGCTGCCCTACTGGTCATGCTGGTAAAGCTGGCTGCCTGCTCAGTGCCCACTGGTCCAGAGGAGTGCACTACAGTAGGCCCTGTGTTTAGACAGTCTGACAGATCTCAACCTGAACACCTTGAGAACCCTGGGAATCAGCACTCCATGCATACATCACCCCCAGCCAACATCTACATCCGCTCTCTCTGCTTGTCTGTTTTGTGAAGCTATCTTGGTTTGTGTCTCTTCATCCTTCCCCACTTGGAATCTCGTTCCTGACTTCTCCCTCTTTTTCACTGTCTCTCTCTCGCCTCCCTCTTTCTCCCCCGGTCCCCCTTCAACTCTGCTCTCTCTTATTCTCTCATGTTTCTCTCTCTGTCTCTCCCTCCCTCTCCTTTTGAGATTCAATAAGAGCCCTGGAGGCAAAGAGAGAGAACAGGGGGGTGTAAAAACATCTATGGCTTTATTTACAAAGGGCCCAGGTATTGCCCAGCGTTAAATCTGGGGGAAATGATTTATTTTCCACCCATGTGTGGCACTGATCCCTGAGGCGTAACTCAACAGTGGACTGGCTTCGTACTTGCAATTTACGGTGGCTGCAGAGGCTCATAAAGGAAGAATGGATTAATCTGGAACACGACATAAACAATATGACTCTGACAGCCCTATTAAAACCTGTGCTACTCAGCATCAATTCTCTTTCATGCTCTCTCTCTCTCTCTCTCTCTCTCTCTCTCTTTCTTTTTCTCTCTCTGGTTCTCTGCAACCAGTGCTTGTTGGTGGGAGGCCGACTGGTAGCTCCAGAAACTGATCAGACCTCACAGCCCTGTTATTGTGATTCCCAGAGTATCGGATTCAAAAAAGGGGGTTGTTGTGCATCTACATATAGCAACCGGACCTTTTAACTGTTTAGCCTTTGGACATCATTGGGGGTATCAGATGTACTGGGTCCAGAGTGGAGGCTCCCACAGTGCTCGTTAGGGCCGGCCCAAGAAGGCTTCCTGTCCCAGTGCTGGTGGCCTCTCATTTTCCATGAGCTGGGCTTCTTTTGGGAATGTGCTGCGCTCACCTCTGTTGGCACGGGCCTCTGTATTTGGATGTGTGCAGAAATTTGTAGGGAAAACATGTTGTGCATGTGATACATGATATGGATTAGTAGTGGATGCTTGTGTACACATGGACACACACACACACACACATGCATGCACAAAAAAGACATACACAAACAGTCGTCAGCTGCTCCCTGACCCTCTTGGGAAGAGGTCACTTGACATCTTCAGTGGCCCCCAATAACCAATGGCACACACAGGCACGCACGCACACACACACACACACACACACACACACACACACACAGAGATAGTCATTTCATTAGCTCCATCTCTGTCAGAGACAGGTGTATGCTAAGCCACACAGAAAGCAGCCACTCAGAGACAGCATCCATCTAAAAGCAGAAGCTTTTAACACATTTAAAAAAGTATTTCCAAGATAGGGACCTGTCTCAGAGAGACAGACCCAGCCAGTGAGAGACGGGCAAAAAAAGAAAAAGTCCCCAAACAAGACACAGAGTTACTAATTTATGTCTAGCAATGGATGAAAGCTTCAGAAGTGTCAGCTAGGGATAGAATAGCCCTGAAATTGAAATCAATAAGTTCATTAGACTGCAGAGCCTGTTCATGCTGCACCCTCCACTTCCCCTGCAGACAAACACAACAACACATGAAAAAAACAGGGGCGAAACAAGGCTTGACCTATGTCCACTAGCCAAGCATTCCATTTATTTAGCCCTTATCACAGGCCTGATCTGAAGAGGCAGCTACACACTGATAACGCCCCAGGATAATAGCAAGACGAGACAGGGTCTGACCAAAGAAAGGCAGCCAAAAGAAAGGAGAAAGTGGAATAAAGAAAAATGCATTTGGGATCTTCTTGACATGCATTTTCTCCTTTCTTCATGTACACACACACAACGCTGAAATGTAGGGGCTCTTAGGAAACTCTTACAAGGATTGTTTTTTGCTGCTGTCTCTCTTGTTTGAGCCTGTAATTTGGTGGATCCCCATCAATAAGTGAGAGAATAGCTTTGTGGATGCTTGGCCTGACAGCTAACAATACACAGGCCCTATCTGCAACAAAGAGACAGAATAACAAACGCTGTTTTCTGTGCGCACACATTGAACAAACAGTGAATACAGCTCATCATTCATGCAGCAATACAGCTCTGTCAAGGCATTGACTAAGCGCAATGTACAGAAGTGAGTGTGTGTGACGTACAGGCATGCTGAAGGAGAAGTTTTGGTTGTTTTTTTTTACCTTCTGAGTGACCTAAATAGGGTTTCTTCTTGTACAGTGGTAATCTCCTGAGCCCTGCAGCGCAGTAAAGATCAGTGCAGCTGATGTCTTCCTCCACCTGAAATGGGGCCCATTATAACTCCAGTCCATATCAGCAGGGCCCTGCAGCCTGTGTCACACCACTTCCTATTGATGATTTATGGCTACAAGGCTCATGGGTGTTAGAATGCTGCATATTCTCACAGTAACACATGCACACGCACACACACACATACACACACAGAAGAAACCTTAGCCATACAAAATCAACGAGGCACAAATTGTTTATGACCTGAGCTCAACACTCCTGCACCAGAGGAAGCCAAACCTGTCTTCAAGGGCACTTTTATCACACTCAGTCCCCTTTTCACCTGCAGATTAGCGCACAAGGCTAAATGGTCTAGCTAGATCAAGACCAAATCTCTATTCACCCAATTGAAATACAAATGACCAGTATATATCTACAAAAGAAAATCTTTATTTCAATTTCTCTTATCCTAATACCTTTGCAACTCTGTAAGACATTTCTTTTGTCCTTTTTTCTTTTTTTTCAATCAAAGGGATAAACTGTTCACCCTCAATCCGGAAGCTCAAGGAGTCACCGTCCCTGGAGGTTTCTGGGAATGCAAACACACTCCTGCAGTTGGCAAGCCGCACTACACTCAAGAGTTCAACAGAAGCCAAAACATTTGTGACAGACTCATTTCATTTCCTGGTAGAAATGTACAGCACTGCAAGGCCAATGTGAGAACATGCGTTTACATAGGAAAGCTCAGAGGAAACCAAGCGTCAAACTTTTACCTAGCTGACACAAGAGGTTGCACGGGGAGGTAAAACGATGAAGGGAGGGGTGCATGGTCCGCTAACATTGTTGGAATGCAAAGACAAGTAACCGTGTAGTGACATGATTACCTCGCGGTAGGTTGAGTGCCGTGTTACCAAATGTTCACAGGTTTTGCTCACTTGATGAGTCAGCGTATACCCACCAACAACTATTTGTGCCATAGAAATGACAGTGCCTGTGAAAGTAAAACACATCTAAACTAATAGTCCTCGCTGCACACCCACCCTTCAACTAACAGCCTTGCATTTCCCAAGATAGCAAAAAGATTTTACATTTTCTATTCAGGGTCTCTTGCTGCGTGTACAGGTGAGTTTTATTCTACATTATACTGACTACATAAGAGTGTGTCCGGAGGAGTTTCACAGCTTATCCATATTTAAAGCCTGGAACTCGCTGGCAGGGCTTAGCCCCGGGCACACGAACAACTCAGCCATATATATACAGGAGACGGCAGTTGAAGAGGCCGCTGTTGACCATTTATTTATGAAGTCAAAGCTCTGTGGCAACAAGCTATCCACTCCGAAACAACTTAAAGTGCTTATACCCAAGCTGAATATTTCATCTCTGGATCGCCACTCCTTTTGAGTCTCTTTCAAGGCAAGAAGTGGGGAGAATGACACAGGGCAAGTGAGAGAACAGAAAGAAAGAGAGGACACCGCAGGTGATGCAAGACCCCTCTTTCTAACCCAGTCAAAGTAAACAGGTGGGACTGGGAAAGCAAGAGGAGGAGGGATGGAGAGCACGTGCTGTTCACAGGCTTCTTCAAGGTCAGAAAAAGGAGAGGCTTAGTATTCTGTATATGTGTGTGTGTGTGTGTGTGTGTCTTAAGCGTGCTCATTCTTTTGTCGCTCACCATTTCTCCGTCACCCTCCTTTTCCAGCACAACCACCTCAGAGCCTAAACCAGTACCTTTCATGTGCAAGTGAAAAAAATGCTTAGGGCAAAAAAAGAAGGGCATCAGAAACAAAACGTTGTTGGGCACAGATATGACAACTTCCAGGGAATCTTTCAATCTTTTGAAAGGACTCAGTCTGTTATGAAGCCAGGATCCAGTGTGGAGAGCCTTGGCTCACTGAAAATGTAAATGCACACTAGGCAGGCAAAGAAAGCAGACTCCTTCTCCCTTTCTCTCATTCCACCTCCTCCTCCTCCTCCACCTCCTCTGCCTTCACTTTGCTCTCTTTCATTTTGATCTGTCTATCCATGGTCTGTGTGAGAGAAGAGGCGGCTGGCAGGTGGCTGTGTGCAAAGGTATTGAGGCCTATGAAATATTTACCAAAGCAATAATGACTCCCTGGACAGAGAGAGTGGAGGAAGAAGGCGAAGAGAGGGGAGGGGAAAAAAGAGCAGGAGGAGAGAAACAGGAGAGTGAAGAGTGCCTGTCTTATTTTTTGTCAGAAGCTACGATGAACAAAGATGAAGGAGGCACACCTGAGACTTTCAAACTTAAGTTGCTCTCTGAAGGAAGAATAAAGATTAGCAGTGTCACACTATAATGCTTAAAATATCAAAGTACAGACAGCAGTGACAACAAATTTAAAATACAATGGCAATGCTAATGTTCGCTCCTTTTTTTGACCTTTAACAAAAACTACATAAATAAAACACAAAACCCTGCAGCAAAATGCTCCAAGACAGTTACTGTAAAAACAAGTGAAAAATCTGAAGTGTTAATCACTGGTTAAAGTTTTTCTGTGTTATTATGTTGCTCCTACCAAGTTCACCTGTGAAAGACACCATGTATCAAGTGCTATGACATCTTTTTCCTGAAGTTTTCTGCTCTTTGGGCTGCTCTCTTCAGCCAACTGCCTTGTTCTTCTTCTTTGCTCCTGGTGGAAACAAGCACACCATTTCAGTATGTGAAACACCTGCCTGGGAAAGTATGACTTGGTTTTAAGTTTTATCATCGAAAGATAAAGAGGAGAAAATATCTTTAAAAAAGTTCTTTGGCAAATGAAATCAGATGAGCCTAAAAAAGATATGTGAACACACCTTGGTGCAGGCACACGAAAATCCTCCTTGTAATATTACCCTCTCTCAGGCTCTTGGAGAGTAAAATTCTAGGACAAGCGCCCCTGTGGTGAGTCTTTAATGCACGGGCCTCTTCTTGTTTGCAGACAGGACTCGGCACCACACTGTGGGCCAGTTTGATCCGGACAGCCAGCAGAGCCTGCCTCAGATGAGACAGGGGAAGGAAACTCCACTGCGGCGCTGCTGTTTTCCCTTCATAGCACTACCAGGATGCTGGGGTGGCTCAGAACAACAGTGAGCTCTCTAACCCAAGACTCTGAATTAAGGATGGAAGGAAGGACTGCCTCAGTACGGCAGAGGTAGGGGGTCTGTTTGGATGTGTCTACAATGGGAGTGAGCCACAGATAGAGAGCAAGGGTTGGGACAAACAAACATGAACCTTTGCACTGTTTGACTCTGTTTGAGACTGTCACAGATGGGAGAAAAAGTACTGGAATACTTTAAGTAGAAATTCTTTTACTGGAGATCAGATTTATTTGAAGATCTTTTTTTGTTTTTGCCAAGAGAACTGAAAATATAATAAAATTAACTGAAATTAGACAAAAAAATTGTCCAGGTAATTTCTCCACCTCTGCTAAAGTGTATATCATAGCAGGTGTTTTTGGTACTCTAAAAGGTAAATCATCCACTTTAAAACATTTTTCCTCAACCATTTTACATCAGTGTAGTAGTGTGTACATGCATTTAAAATTGTTACTTGCTTTTAATCCTTGCACTAAAAAGTTATGATGTGTCAATTATGACCCTCTGAGCTACAAAGGCCAATTAATAGAACTTAGAGTCCAATAATCAGGCTTTGTACTATTACTTTCAGTCATTGTTGGTAGCATCTTCCAACCACTTTGCTGCAGTACACTGACTTAGCAGGGAGCTCCACTGCATGTAAGCATGGAAGATTTATGTCAAAGTGCGAGTATGTGTCCAAAACATGACACTCCCTGTGTACTCCCTGAAGCGAGAGGCTACACTTCCTGATCAGCAAGCCTGACACACTGGACAGCTGACCTTTGACCCCTCATTTCACCTGAGTCGCAGAGCGACCTCACAGCCCATTCTCTGGCTCCTGCAGGGTCGCTGGGGTCACAGTTGACACAGCAGTACTGTGTTATGCTGAGCTCTGAGAGCCTCCACACATCAGCACCACTCCTTCACTCAGGAAATCAGTGTCAAACAGAATGGACTCTACAGCCGTGTGTGTAAATGTGTGTTTAAGTGTGTGAAGTCTCAATTTTCTGTTCTTCTAAATCTACTTCCAATAATAATAACTATTACTATGACTATTAGGAATTTTGATAATTGGATACATTGGAGTAAGCAGTCAGTTAACACACAGGCATATCAAGCTTGCCTTCACATGAGGAATTTCCTTCTTTCCAAATATTGATTTTTCTTCCCTCCACATATCTTTATTAATACAAACATTAATTTCTCCCTATGTAGATATAGTAAAAGTAAGAGGAATGGGAGGAAGGCGTCGGATAGAAAAGATTGAGCGCCTTCTAGAACAAATGCGTCATGAGGGCCATTCCAAACGAGCCCATCTGTAAGATCTGTAATTGATCAGCGTGACAGATTGTGGTGCAGCAGCGCTCGTGGGCCACATCTGACAAACGACTAGACACGACCTTAAGAGCTGACCTACACACAACTAGGAGGGGGGGGGGCAGAAAGAACATACAAGCAAGCCTAGTAGAAAAATCTATGCAGCTGAAGTGAAACTGCATTTCGTCTGATGAGCGATGTTAAACAACAGCTGGACCGGCGGGCAATTACCATGATTGGAGTGCTGTGCCTTCTGAGAGACATTGAGACAGAGACAGAGTTAGTGGAGTATCCCCACTTTCTCTCTCCTCCATTGGCCACAGAGGCCCAGTGCTCATTAGCATGCATGCTCTTACAGGCCTGGCCATACCAGTCAATGCTCTCCACTTTATTTATTAGTAAATAGAGACAGATGGCGATGAGGAGGTAGTATCGACTACCCATAGCCTTTTAAACAGGAATCAATGGCAGGGGTGGAGCACTGAGATGGGGGGCATTAACTCACTAATACAGCCTTATGAAATTAGCTAGGGTTGTATTGTGGCTCCTGAAGCTCTCTGGGTGTCTGAAAAGCCCATTGACAGTAAAGTATACAGCTTTTTGGGTTTTATTCAGTTTTTTCACGGCAAGGTGAAGAAGATGACTTTACTAGAGACTAAAAGGAGCTGACAACTGTCAACGTATTTATAAGTGTATTCAATACACAATTGATCCCATTGATTAGTGAAGCAGTTGTGTTGCCAGTTTGATTTTAGTGACAGTAAAGGGTTAGCTCGTAGCGGGGCTTGGATCCAGCAGAATTTTGAGTCTCAGATCAAAATGGGCACTCCCACAAGATGGGAGTGTGTTGGAGCCTTCAGACTGACTGCGCAGTGTTGAAATTTATCCAGATATTGGGGAATCAGAACAACAGACAGACACTGTAGATGACCACAATTACTTTCATGGCGTGTGCCGTCTAAATTTATCTCACTAGTGAATATTGATTGTTGGGGTGTGGCTAGGGTCAGTGCATGTGCAGTAAATGTATCCATGTTTTAAGGAATGGAGCAGGAAGATGGAGGAGAAGGAAGGCAAAAGAAATGATGGAGAGGTAAAGTTTTGGAGTCTAAACAGACAGACGGACAGATAGAGAGACACAGACAGACAGCTAGATGGACAGACAGATAGATAGATAGACAGATAGATACATACATACATACACACATACATACATACAGGTGTGGAGCATGCAGAGATCATGTCTCGTCTCCGACATGCAGCAGAGGCTCACAGAGCTGCTGTCAGAGGTCATCTCCATCATCTATATTAATAAGTCTTTGTCATCTCCCAGCACTGTCATGCCGACACACACCAGCCACAATCCAACACACAGCAACTCACCCCCTCCCCAATAACCCCATAGCCCCCTGCACAGGGACCGGCTGAGCTGCACTGAGCCAGCGCCTTAAACCACCCACTGCAGAGGCAATTAAGAGTTTAACCTGGATGCAGCCCGGGGAATCCAGAGAGAGACTCCATTCAAATAGAGCGTGGCTCTGCAGAAAGACAGGGAGACTGGAGGGAGGGAGGAGGGAGAAAGAAGTCAGGTGAGGAATGTATGAGGAAAATACAAGAGAAGAGAAGAGAAGAGAACAGAAGAGAAAAATGGCTAGAGAGTAACAGGAGAGCTTGGAGAAAAAGGGAGGGAAGCACATCTGATTACACAGAAAGACTGGTGGAAGAAAGGATGGCTGAGGCCGGTGGAAGCAGAGAGAGTGAATCTCGGCACAGTGTACACAACCCTCTCCTCCATGAGAAGAAGGTCACCAGCTCTCTCTGAGGACTCCCTTAAATAAAGTCCCCTATCCTGCACTTTTCTGGGCAAACAACCTCCTCTACTCTTTATTAACTAAATATGAGGGGACTCTGACCGGGGGACAAAAATTCAATATTTTTCCCCCACCAAATATTTAAACCAAGCAAATAAACAGACAAATAAATAGATCTCCTCTGCCAGGGGAGAAGGGGCCAGCCAGTCCTCTGGATGTAATTTGACGGCCCACTTACTTGGAGGGCCAGAGCCCAGCACTACTCAGACACTCATTTGAAGAGCTGTCAATCAAGGGGCAGCAGCCTTGTCGATGGGGACATGTGTATGTGTGTGTGTCTGTGTGTGTGTGTATGCACAATGGAATGTTTATGTGTTTGAGGGGGGTGGCCAGAAATACTTCCTCAAGGTTGGAGCAGATAAGGTGTGTCTCCCCGAATGAACACATCGCACCTTCCTGCTCTCATCATCCTCCTCAAATCTACCTCCTCTTCTCTCTGTATCAAATCATCTTTAGCCACTGCCATTAGCCAAATATCATTTCAGTAGTTGTCTAAAGGTAGAATGCTTCACTTGTGAGGTATTTACTGTTGCCTTGTTTTTCTTCATCTCCTACTGTGCTACCAGAAAAACAACACTGCTGGTTGTTTGTGCAAACAGCTTAAAACTACCTATCATAAGAGCTATTGCTTAAGCAAGAAACAGCATGATGTTTTATGCAAAGTAACAGGAAGGAAGTCAAGAACGTGAAGACACAAACTGTCTTGTTTTACTTGACTACACAGAAATAACAGGCACGTGTGTTGTCATTCCATGAGTAGAAATGGCTAACTTTATATCGTTCTGGAAAAAAAGTGATGCTAACCTAAGCCGTTTTTCTCTCCTGCTGGGTATGAGGGATAGGGGGTGGGGGCTGGTGATATCAAAAAGTTCTTTCATCCATTTTAGATGAGATGCAGATGACTCAATTATGCTTGGCCTGACATCAAGACCACTTGGTGGAGAAGCTGCTAACACTGGAAAACGATCCATTTAATCCCACTCACATGAATGGCAGGGCACTAACAGGGTTTGCAATGGTAAGGGAGTGAGACAGGTATGTGCAGAGATACTTCAGTCTGGAGAAAGATGGCTCAATGTGTGTGAAGGGTGGGAAATTAAAGGGACGGGGGTGAAGATGGTAGCAGACAAGAGAATCTTGAGAGGAGACGGAGTATTTCGAAATACATTGTGCAATATTTTGAGTTCTAAAAATTTAATCCACTAGTGCAGTGCCCATTCAAAATGTGCTTGTCAGTAGCTGCTGATTGCCTGGACTGCATGTGTCAAAAGTGTCAGCATATTAAAATACAGTACATCTAACAGAAACATGGTAAATGTATGGGGACCGGCAGGGAAAAAAACTGTCATGTGTAAATGTGAACGCTCTGGGTTTTGAAATCTGTGAGCATGGCTTTTAAGATTCATAGTCCATGCCCACAGATTTTTGAACTGTGCCCTCCTGTGCTGTGAGTGAAAAACACAGTAAATCCAACAATATACAATGAAGGCAAACCCTGGCATGTGCACATATCTGCACACCCACCAAGTTTGAGGTCGATCAGACACAGACAGACTGAGATTTCACCATTTGCAGTTAGATGATACTAAAATAGATTGCATTTTAGCACAGATAAGAGCTAATATTGACTCATGTTATAGACTCATGTTAGCTAAGGTGAAGCTGAAATTAGGATAATAGGAGGGTCATAAAGTGAACATTAACAACTAAATCTCGCTGCACATCAGACTTAGGGGAGCTCCTTTAGTTTGCACTGTAAGTGAATTTGACCAGAGGTGAACAAAAAGCATCAGATGAAGATTAGTGAGTGAATGAGAGAAATGGGTCAGCCACTTCAGATTGGAAATGAGAGAGCAAGAGATAAAGCAAGTAAGGTCCTACAGGACAGATGATATCAGGGCTGCTGGTCACCAGAGCCAGGGCCACAGCAACAACCCGCATGCTCTACATTTGATCAGACTGCTGTTTGATCTGCAAGGCCTCTCTCCCTCAAGACTCACTCTACATTCTCCGATCATACACCCACACATGAAAACATATACACAAACACACACACACACATCATGCCATGCCCTATACTCATCAGAGCTGCTAAGCTGCCAAGATCTTGACAGCGTCAACATCAGCATCAAGACTTCACCATCACTTTACTCTCACTCTCGTTCTAATACTAAGTGAACTGGGGGGCAGTGAGCATGTCAGTGGTGATCACCCTGCTAACAGACAGGACAGTTAGTTTGTAGGAAGAGATGCTTGAGATTTTTCTTTTTTAACTTGGCAGTAATGGTGAGTAGCTCCAGTGGGGAGGGGAGAGGAGAGTTGATAAGACTATGGAAGAAAAGAGGAAGAGGTCAAATGAGTGTTTAAATCTATTTTTGCATTTTCGATTTTATGATTTAGTTGAATATATCTGATCCAAAAATCAAACTAATTACGTAAAACGTACAATATAAACCGAATAACATGATGAAACTGAAAGACCAAAGGCTCTGCAAATTGATGAAATCAATTTATCTTTTGACCCTGAGGAGTAATAGACACGTGTTGGCTAAAGCAGAAACAGATCACATTTAGGATATAACTCTACACTGTTTTATCTTGATTCTACATTTTGTTTAATATTTCATTAAAATGTTTTCACTGATAAATCTAAAAAAGATTTAAAAAGGCCACTTTTTAATGAACAATAATAAGCTATTAAATGTTTTGATTTTATTATGTGTAAGTTAAATATGAGGAATGTGACCTTAGTGTCTGACTTTCAGCATAATTTACAGAGCAGTCACTGCAGATGCTGCCTTGTATTTATGCTGATGTGAGACTTCTGTGGTTTGCCTCTTTATGACCTTTAGTGCAATTAACAGTTGCAAAACATTAGGGCTGGTGTTGCTTCACATGTATTCAATCAAGTCAGTGTTTTGTCGGTGCTGAGTGGTGTTCGTCTGTGTTAGTGACAAATGAGTGCGGCCCTTCCCACTGCTGACAGCCGCCCCAGAGCTGCGATACTATCTTCAGCTCTTCAGCCTGCTTCTACAATTACTACTGCCTCTCTGGCCCCAGGGCCTCTAAAACCAGCCTGCACTCTGCAACCGGGGACACACACAAACAGTCAGATATACTTTACGCACATCTATTCATTTGTATAACAGGCTCACAGACAACTTGTATTCTTGACACATGTATTCTTCCAAAAAACAGAAACTTTGCACCAAGCAAGGTTAAAAAAACAAGCAAAGTTTATACAATCTATACTACATCTAGGGTTGAGGTCGGACACCTTCAGTTCTAAATATATACATGATATAATACATTTGTCCTTCAGTGACATGGACAGAATCATTATTCACCAAAATAATGTAATAATTCTTCATAATCTCTTTAAAAATTTGATATAAAAAGACATTTCATATTTGGATGATCCATTTTATGATTCCATTGAGCTGCAGCACAATCAACCCCAGTCTTATAGCCATACACCGAAACATTTGACTGGGATATGACCCCAAACTGGTGCCTATCCCAACCACACACCTGGTTATTTTATCTTTCTCTGCACCTATTGTTGGTCTAATTGAGGCTAGCTTGGCTGGTTGGCTGGCGGCTGACCCCGGTCAAAACAATGCATACCTGTGGCTCTCACCAGCGCTGTGTAATTGTCTCTTCAAGAGGGGCCCTTTTCCAGTCGGCCCCCGAGGGGAGAGCGCTCCACACTTATCCATCACTCAGTCACTCCACCACTACAGGAAGTAGTTAACATGGGCGACCTCTGGGATGGCGGTCCACTGTTGGCAGGGGGTGCGTGGTTGAGGTTGTGGTGAGACACACAGAACATTAGCCATCACTTCATCACTGGGGCTGACATCACTCAATCAATCAACTCATCAATCAGTTTGTCGTAGAAACTGTTTGCTCTGCTAATCCAACCTGTTCCTTTGAAGTTTAAAGAAAACAAAGAGCAAAAAGCAGCTGGCCAAAAAGAAGGAAAGAAAAAGATTAGACATGAAACAAAGGCTTACTTGATGAGTGTAGAGCAGAGAGTATTAAACAGATTAGGTGCTTTGCTATTGCATAATTAGTACAATATAATGTTTACTGTGTACACTGGAATAACCAAAACCAGTGGGGTTTGTTCTGAGGCCATCTCATCTTTGGTCTACACAATATTGTCAAATTTTTTTTCTTCAAGAATTTTAAATGGATGCATTCAAAATAGATTGGAGTTGGACACAATTAGTTTGTAAAAAGTTGCTAATAGGGATGGAAAAACCTGTTCTTCAACTTGTGATGATTTGATACAAAATACTGTCATGCTAGTCATGTTTCAATGAGTATTTCAATTTTATTTGCTACTGTATTAACATTTTGGTTAAACTCCATATTTTCCCTATGGCGAATTTGCTCAAATTAAAGTTATATTCATACGTTTTTGATACATTCCAAACTGCGATTGACAGCGTCACCTTAAATTGTCCCATAACAATAAACCTGAGCCATTTGACACTTACCTTAAATATTTGGAAACTGGTGTTGGTGTAGTGTACACAAAAGCCCAATGTGGCCATGGCCTGGTGTGGATGCTAATTTACTCTCCACTGCACTATACTACTACACGAGGGCTCTTTGTCCTTCGCTGTCCTGTTTATCTTGAGGAAGACAGAGATCCAAAGGACAGCGACTCACCTCCACCTCAGTGAGAGAATAAACACGTGCTTACCTGGGCTGGCTAACTTTGAGGTAAAAAGTATTAGGAGAAACGCAGTCAACATTCTAACAGAAACACACACATACACACAAACCAAATGAATAAACATTTGTACTACTTTTTCACCTGTCCTATGTGTGTTATAAGTAAAAAATAATAATGGACAAAAGCACGAAAAGAACACAGTGATGCAGGTCATTGGATAAAACACTGTTTTTTAATTACTGTCATTCCTATTGCTTCAGACAGACAAGCTGTGGCGCAGGGAGCACAGAGCGATTCAAACAAGTCAACGCTACTGCCGATCTACAAACAAATCTCTCTGACAACAACAAACAACAGAGGCGCAGCAAAAGAAGAAGCAAGGAGAACAGCATTTGGCAACCATTAACATCTTGGAAAAAACTTCAGAAGTAAAAAAAGGAGTGCATTCTGCATTTTTAATAGTAAACAGCGTCTCTACTTCATCGTGAACTAGATAGAGAAAGAAATCAAACGAGGGGGGCTGCTACACTGCTTTGACGTCGGCCCCCTTTTCCACCCTTTCGAGCTTTTTTTGAAAGTGGATTTTGTCAGAAGCGCCGGATCTTTCTCTCACTTTCTCAGATGGCCCGCAGCATTACAGGGGAATGTGGTGCTCTACACACTTTAAGGGTAATTAAAAGCGATTGAACAGCTGTAATTATGAGAAACGGCGGTTGTGTTCCGGGTCATTCTATCAGTGCTGCCTTTCATCAGAGCAGCGGCAGAGAGGGGCCCCGCTGCTGTTCTCTGTTTCTCCATATGCACATCTTCAAGAACAAACAACTGGCAGGCTGCCTACAGGCTCACACACACCATCGCATTCATACACACGCACCCTTTGCGTCGACATGTGGGAGAGGGAACGTGCACAAACACACAGGCCAACGACTGATCACATGTACATTCACATGGCTAAGCACACGCACACACAAACACGCACATACACGCTGTCACACATCAATATGACACAAGCACACCATCAACAGCACACAACAATCAACACATTCTTCATGTTCTCCACAGGGTGACATTCCGAACTTTTTAAAAATCATCTTTCTTTGGTCTCTTCAGGTTCATTCCACTTCTAAACACAATAAACGGGATTACACTATACACAAGTAAAGAATGCAATACCATGTGAGCAAAGTGAGTATTTTTTTTACCATTCTATACTGTATTATAACACTGTGTGACAAATAGAAAGCATATATGTATGTACTGTACTGGGACTACTGAGAATGAGTCTGTTGATAAAAGCATGACTGGGTTACATGAGATTAAGTAACAGAGTACACTGAAATAATAAATAGTTGCACAATGTATGCTAACACTGAAATGCAGGTTCCACTTATGTTTCGTTAGACTGTTGGGACACTAGTAGCTTGTCGCTAAGCTGGCTTTGTTAGCATGTTACTGAAGCATTATTCTGGTTCTATTGTGGTGCTCTAGTTTCCTTCCAGCCAAATCCAAGCTAGGGTGACTGAGATGCCAGGGTTGTGGTAGTAGAGGTGAGGTGGGGTGGAGGGGGTAGGGGATGGGGGTGTAGATGCCCCAATCATAAGAAAATCAATCTTGATGTGATCACAATGGAGCTGTCGTCAGTGGTCTGTCCCCTCAGCTAATGTGGGGGCCATTCAGAAAAGCTGGTAGGTTTTAATTCTTTAACTCTTAATTCATCCATCCATCCATCCTTCACATCCTGTTCAAGGAGACAACAGAAAAAGAAAAGAGCAATAATCAAAATACATCTGTTCAACCTTATGGTCGCTCTCTGAAGCCTTAAGCAGGTTTTGATGTGATCAATGTGATGATGTAATGCAGGCGCTCACTATACACACTGTCATATTGCAATCTCTGTCTTCCTCACTTTAGCCAGTAATACAACAACACGCTGAATTACGGCATTTATGTGTTCTTTTATGTTCTTTTAAGATGCAAGTATGTATCTTTAGAACTGCTTATCAGATGGTTGACACCCCAATCCCCCCCTCAAAATTTGTGTAATATCAGAAATTGACAATATGTCAATCACACCTACTTTGTGTAGCGAATGGTGAAGTGTGTGGAGGTGAGAAAGGTGCCATGGCTGAGAGCACTCTTTTTACAATCTTTGCAAAACATTTATTTTTTGTGCAACACCAGAAGAGACTGTTTGAATAACATCAGTGCTCATTTCTGTGTGTGCATTTGTATGATAATAAAAGAGATCATTCAGGCCTAAATATATGTATGAATTAAACAAAATAGGAAAACATGCAATGGACATGGTCTGTTTTTAAAGTGACTATTACGTCGAATGAATAAAAACGCTACCCATCTGTGAATGAAAGTATGCAGCATGGCCTATTTACTCCAAGTATGTAACATGTACATAAGCACATTTTTACACTTCAACATCTTGGGCCCACCTCCAGAGAAGTGACTCCACTCTGTTGATGATGTCAGCCAGATCAAAGGGCAGCGGCATGCTGGGGTCATCCACACCCCAGAAGGGCCGGTCCACCGGGGCCTCCTCAGGGGGTAATGTCTGGGCCAGGCTCGAGTGGCACCTGAGGCAACAGGACACAGGAAACAAATGCACCCGTTAACTCCTCCCTCCCATCAAAACCAACTGGTAGACAGTCATCAGCATTAGGACACGTGTCCAAGCTCACTCGCAAAACTTTCTGCCGGTGTTTTTAATGCTTGAGGTGTGGACACTGTTAATGTAGTAACAATTCCTTGTGATGCCCATACACAGGAACTAGTGTTGGTTGACATCCTAAGGACTGCATGAGATGAAAATAAAAAAGATTCTTTTGACCTGGTCTGTCTATATTCATTGTTTGGGACTTTAAAGGGGTCAGTCCAAGAAATGTCAAGCTGTTAAGGCAATGATATGTGCGTGTCTGTTAGATCGTCCCTAAACACACAGTGGGTGTAGTGTGTTTGACCAGGAGGCAGTCGACTTGTGTGTTTCCTCTCCTTTTTATGACTCTTAATAATACTGGACCCAATTAGAACCTCCAGGATATGAGAGAGTAAGTGTCTGTGTGTACAAAACAGACTGGAGGGGTTTTTAATTTCTTAGTACAGCTGCTTCAAATAAGAGCTTTTCTGCACATGTAAGGATATTTAAATTATTGATCGTTTTGCAACTTGTACTTCCTTGCTTTGGCAATACTGTTTTAAAACTTTTAAGCCAGTAAAGCTGCCTGAGCTGAATGGAGCTGAGGGAGTGGTAGGAAATGATGTATCAGCAAAGTGTTTCTAAAGCCATAAATGGCCACAACAGCACCAAGCTGATGCGAAACCATGATATCATGTATCATGATTAATGCACCATTCATCTTACACACAGGCACACGCAGCAAGATGCCTTCACAAGAACATCACTCTCTGTTGCTACAATTATGACAGAGCAGTGAGAAATCCAGCCGTTTCATGTCACTGCGTGATTTTTATGTGATTAATAATCTGGGGTTAGTTGTAATTTCTAAAGTGTTTGGAGCCCCTACAGACCTTAGCCACATCTTTTGTCAGACCAGTGTAAATATTTACTGCGGTGACTCTGTGTTGCTCTCCGCTGTCACTGTAAATCTGCCCTCCCTCTGCCTCTTGACAGACGAGAGTGACCCTTGACCTGGAGGTGCAAGAGGGAGAGGTGGAGGACGGCATTTGTATGTCACGTGTGCAGCATGGGTGCTTGCGAGGGGTGGCTCAAGAATTTCCTTCTTGAGCCATGAGGCCAGTTATGCTTCCCACTTGGTCATTATGCCAGGGTCTTTCCTGTCATATCCCTTTACTCCATCCGCAACCTAACAGACCTCAAACAACCCCCTCTCTCTCACACACACACACATATACATCCACTACCACCACCACCACCTTGTGGCCAGCAACTACTACAGGAAGGGATGGAGAGGACACAGACAGCAATAGAGAAGAATATGGGGGTCTGTTATGGATGAGATGAGGGGATATTAAAGTTGTCAGGGGACAGCCGGGGGCTGCCACAATTTGTGGTTATATATTTTCACAGGAGCCACTTAATGTTCGACTGGCTCTCAGCCTAAGTGCTGCATTTTGGTGCGGTTAGCCCTTTAAAGAGCTGCTGCATTATGGTGGTGAGGACCAGCATTAACAGCCACTGTTCCAATATATCTTCTGCGCTGTGGATCAGGGCCTGATAATAGCATCTGTTAACATGCACTAAGTACCATTATGTAGCACATCACTTCATAAATAATACGATTAGGCGACCTTGGGGCTTTGCGACGAGCCGTGTGTTTAAATGTTCTCATCATTTATTTAGGGTGCGAATTAAAGGAAGCGCCACTTCAGAGAAGGAGGAGAAGGAGGAGGACATGGCTGGCATACATATCCACAGAGTGTGTGTGTGTGTGTGTGAGAGAGAGTGCAAACCAATCCAGACAGCACACACTGTGTGGTTCTGCTGACATCAGCTTGAGGACACCATAGGCCGAGGGAACCCAGGCCTTTGATTTGGTCTGATTAAGTATTCATGCAGTAGAGCTATGAGAGAAAACACTTGCCTCTTTTCTGCTGCCATGACTCATAATGAAAGGCTACATACCGTGAAAACCTGACCAGCCGCTTTCAACTGAGCTGCGGCATTTATCTGACAAGGGATCTTGCAACATTAGCTTGCAAATAGAAGGCTCCTGGTTTACCAGAGATATAAAAGATATCAAGACTGGAAGACTATCAAAGATAATATAGTGTAGGTAATTCAGCACACACTTTTACACAATCTACCACTGTTCACAGAGTACCGTCCCTTGACTGTTAAAATGGAACCAAACAAAAAGTCAATATCAAGCGAGGTGCCTTAAGCTCTCCAGGGCTCTTGCGAGAAATTCAGTGTAAGCCACAGTGGCGTACAAACAAGGCTCACCAAAAGACTTTCCCATGGCAGAACAGCCCACCTTAAAGTTAAGGTCAAAGACAAAGAGGTGTGTGTGGGAGGTTGAGGAGAGAGAATGTGTTTGTGAGTCCAGGCTGTTCCAATGGATTAACCCCAGACAGATATGGGCCTAACTATCCCATCTGGCGCTCGGTCAAGAGAGATTGGCAATACAATCACTCATTTCAATTTGCCCTGAAACCTTATAGCCTGGCAAGCCCCCACTCAAATGGTATGCTAATGTGAAAGGTATCTAGGATTCTATCGCCTCTATTCCACAGAGGCCTTTCCCGCCATGCAGCACAGTGCACTTGAACTGCGGCTGGGGCGGGAGCTCGTTGGTCCTCGTTGCAATAAGGGCCGGAGCCCCCTTTGCGCTCAAACTAACCACTTTAGCTAAAGTGAGTGTTAATTATGGACAGGCAAAGCAGTCAATAAAAGGTTAATGTAAAAGTCAAAGGATAAATTCCTTTAAGCATTGCATCATTCCACCATCTCCGCGACCAACACACTGCTCGCAGGTCTCCTAATCAATACGTTTTACTGTAATGCGCTCCCCATCGATTTCCTCCCCCTGCTCCATGGTTCAGGCTCCATCACTTGGTTAAAAAAAGGAGAGGGAGAGAGAGAGAGAGGCTGAGGGAAGGAGAGAGATAGAGAGAGAGAGAGAGAGAGAAACAAGTAAATAAAATGATTAACCTCGGTTTCACTTTGTAGTTTCACTCTTAGCCTCTCTCTGAAAGGCCTGTTAGAAGAGTGCCTGGTGGTCCAATATCATTGCCATCACCTCCATCCCAACCATCACAATCACCAGCATCATCAGCTCACTCAATCTCAGGCTGGTGTGTAATTGTGGAGCAGTACACTCAAGCAGGGCCATACATTAAAAGACCCTCGGCTCTTAACAGGATGGAAATCCGCCTAATAGACAACATCAGGGCTTCCGACTCATGCAATTACACTGATAAATGCACAATTGTGTCAGACCAAGTGAAAAAGAACTCAGAGAACATAGATAGGAGACAACACTTATTGCATTATTGCTACAGAAGGTCATTTGTAACCACATGGGACCAGTCAGCTTGGACTGCTTAACGCAGGACCTCATCTTAGGACAAAGGTGGACTCACGCAATGCTGAAAGAGAGCTTTTTGGAAGGGATTGAGAGAGGCTTAGATATCATAACTAAACTTCATCTGGTTCAGTTGTTGATAGCCATGCAAATAATCTTTCTGCGGGTGTATCAATGTGGAAAATGTGTCCAGTGCCTTAAACAATCGAGGTAGCATTTTGTAAAATGTACTCCAGTTAAAAACATCTATCTGTCTGACAAATTTACTTTTTAAACTCATTTTAAGAAATAACACTTAAACTTAAATAACACAATGTTTAACAGTTATGGTGGAACTCAGATTATTTATTTTGACTACAACTACTTGAATGTTTTGTATGTTGTTCTTTGCTAATAAGAAAGAGAGGAGATAAAAGAATTAATAACAGATTTATTAGACACGGTTTTTAATTACAGTATGAATGTGGGTAGTGCTTTGAGAGTCATCTCCAAAGTATGTGCCATGCCCTGTGCATTACTACACCAAAAAAAAACAAAGCCTGTGTCAAGGTACAATGAGGCAGTCCATCAATCAATCACCCGTGTTAATTTTGAGCTGTAATATATGCCTGTGCTGATCAATGGAAGCAAAATACCTGAGATCAACTGCTCCCTCACGCTCTGGCTGCGCTTCATGTGACTCTAGCAATACTGTGCAGGTGTGAATTTTTATGGTTTTGGCAACCCGAGTGCCTGATACTGAGAATGCAATCAAACAAGTCAGGAAAAAAACGGCATGTCTCTCATAAATCAGCCTGCCCCTGAAGGTAAGGCATGCAATCACGTTCCAAGGAAAAGGAAAGAAAGAAGTGCATTATCCATGTACATTCTGTATCTTTGCAATGTTGTGTAAGAAATGACCGATTGAGCACATCTGTCTTTGTATGTCATGCAGTCGTATAATGGGTGAGAGCGACGGAAAGATAGCATTTATCTACAGACTTATCTTTCTACTGTTGTGCAAGATGTTAGTGATGTCATGCAGAGGGCAGTATAATAGGGAGACATTCAGAACAAGGCCCAACCTGTGAAGCCTTGGATCTTAGCCTACACCACCCAAGTCTGCAAAGGTCCTGTGAACTCTCAGGGCTGTCCTCATTAGAGACTGAACAGCGCGTCAGATCCCCACCCACCATCCCTAGCGCCCATTATCCCAATCACTGCCACATTCAGCGATAAATGTAAAGTGGTGCAGAATGTGAGCCAGCCAGCCAGAAAGCGTGGGCAGGGCAGCGTCTTAACCGTTTCCTCAGGATCAATCAAATGCTATTGTGTCTGCAGACAGCTGCTGACTGTACACTTTGTGAGTGTGTGAGGTGGGCAATTGTGGAGAAAGAAACAGAGGGAGAATGGGGGTGGGTGGGGTGGGGGCGTCATCAAATGCATGACATATGTTCCTTTCATTTTGATTCCCTCTAAGGAGCCTAGGCTAATAAAACTAACATCTGATGCACTCTTTTTCCCTTTAATTAATGGCTGTGGAAAACCACGCAAAAATGCATTAGCAAGGGGGGTAGGTGGTGGTGGGGTGGTTGGGGACGAAATGGGTGCTGCTTGGTGCTTTCAACACCCTCCCCCACGTGCCACCATGTAGTTGCTCCTTCTGGGAACAGTAATTCTGCCACGGAGCATGGGTACCTTTGGGTGGGGCAGCCCCTTCGTCAGACTCTGTGAGGTCTCCCTCTTGCCAGCTGCAGTCCGGGCTGTTCATCAAACCACATGAAACAAATAAGGCTCATTATTGGCATCTCCAGCCAGTTGGGAATGCGGGACCCTGAATCTACATCATGCACAGGTAGTTGGGATCTACGGCAGAGACAGAGAAGGTTTGAGATACCTGCAAGTCCCCTGCCTGCTTCACACCCTAAGTGTTTGATGTGGCCTGGCTGGCTGCCCTGTCTAGGGAAGGGTGAACCAGATGTAACAGAAAAACACACACAAAGCCAGGTAGCTTCTAAATAGCCTTCATAATTGGAGGCAATAAAACACTGCTGCAGTCTGGAAGTGCAAAGGAGGCCAGCCCCTGAACTACAGCTACTGCTCTCAAAAACCAGGTGGACGTCCATTAGGTGCTTAACAGCGTAACAAATTACCAAACACCCTGGCCTGCTCCTTCTCCTCCTCAGGCTACTGGATGGAATGTGGCCTAATGTCAACACAGGCGCAAAATTTACGGACAGACAACTATTGTTCAAATGCAATCAGGTTCTAATAAAAAAGAGGCAGGAAAAGGACAAACAGATAGGGCCCTCCTGGCCGTTTACTCTTCCGACAAGGGGTGGAGAGACAGATCACCCCCTGAGGCTCCAGATCTGCGTGTGTTGGTGTGTGTATCTCTGAAAGAGAGAGAGTGAAAGAGCAGGTGTGTGCGCGTGCGTGTGCATTTGAGAGACAAAGAGAGTTTGTGTGTGTGCTCCAGGCTGACTGGGGAGGAATGAAGGTGGCTGAGGCTTTTGGCATACTAGCCACCTGTGCCAGGCTACAGGCTAGTTCAACAGAAGCAGCTGGCTTGAACGAAAAGTTCAAAAAAAGACAAAAAAACAAAAACAAACGTTTACTCTGGGCCCTGCCAGTAACACCCCAAGGACAACACTGAGCAGCGACAGACGCCCTAGCTCAACACAACAACCCTCTCCATCATCGTCCCAAATGATCCACACGTGGCCAAATACCAGAGTGAAACATTTTGATATATACAGGCTAAACTAATTAGAGTTGGTTCTGAAGAGACACTGAAGTTTTTCCTGATGACGCTGTTTATTTATAAAGCCCAGGAGAGAAAATGGAGCAATAAGAGGACTTCATGGCGAGGGTAAAGAGGTTATGAGCCTGCGTATGATTGCGCTTTTTCACAGTGCGGCATTTGAAGGCTGTAAATCTGCTGTTAGGGAATCAGGAAGAGGGTTACTGTGGCGTTGGGAGCACTAACTCTTAGTTTTCCAGGGCAATGGCACGCCGTTGCTGTGAAAACTTGTTGTTCGGAGAGCGTTCTTGTAAAACGATCATTTTTAACCCTCATTCCTCCCCTTCGTCGTTTACCCCCTCCCCCCTGGCCAAGCGTCAGTGCCTTGTGGGCATCATCTGAATGGTGCAATAAAGCTGGTGATGGATGAGGCCTGCCTTGACAGCTATACAGCCAAGCCATTGGTCGACACCTGACCCCAGTCACATGATAAGGGCGATCCAGCGTGGGCACAATTCCCACCTGTCTTCAGGTGACAATGGCGGGGTCAAGCTGGCCCAGCTAATTATAGCCTATTGTAACTTCAATTGCCTGGTTAGAAGTCATTCTTCTAGCTCCAGGGGATATGGTGTTGGGTTCTTAAACTTTTGTGTATAGTTAAACTGTGAGTTAGAAGCTTCAAACTGTTGCACAATGGATATTGGGTTTCAGAAACATGTCTAATAAACAGCTTTAGACAAACTGAAACACTGAATTCGCTGTTTCCTTTACAGAAAGCGTGGAAACAAACAAGTACTCTTCAAAACCAGGAAACTGCAGTGCTGTGATATCCTGATATAAATATGAAACTTTGTTCAAAAAGTCCTGTTACTGTTGACATAGGTTGTCACACTGTGAAAACAAAGACATACCATGCAGACAGCAATCTAGGGATTCTGTCAGGCAGTGCTTTGTTCTTTAAATCTAATTTCTAATTTGAATACTTGTTTTGTGAACCTCTCAATGGACAATGGAGGGTGTGGCACACAGTAGGAGAAGATGTTCACATTCCCACATAGGCATCTGTCACCAAATAAATCTAACATTACTCATACTGTTTGCAGTCCTCTAAATATTCAGACTGGGTATACAGCAACTTGCCAATGGGTTACACTTTCCCAGATGCATTTGGGCTTTTTAAAAACCATTAAACAAACCAAAGAAAAAGTCCCATACTAAAAAGTGTCTATCCAAGAGTGAGGGTGGGCTTTACTATTTGTAACACAGTATGTGAGTGTGTGTGCATTCATGGGTACACATGTGTATGCTGTGCATCCATGCCGGAGGAGCGCTTTCTGCCAGGTGTCTGAACTTCTGCATCACCTGGTGCTCCTGCTGCGTGAACACGAGTTTTGTTTCACCCTATTAAGTAAATAGTTTAATTAAAGGGCCTCGGCATTTAAAGCGCTGTGAACAGCCAGCAATTTGTTTGGAAGAGCTGCCAGGCTCGGCCCTGAGGCTCTTTACTGAACAGGATGCAAAGAGTGCACACAGCGAGCCAGAGAATGCAGTATAATGGTGAGCGTGGGTGTGTGTCCATGAGTGCATACAGTGAGTTCCGACCTGTGCAGATGAGTTGGTGCGTGTGTTTGTGTAGGTGTGCATAGATCACTCATTAAAAATTGTTCTTGGTGTTGAAAAAAAAGCTGTTGGTCTAACAGGTACTTCATAGTGTTCTGTTTATACTGACAATATCAGGACTTGATGCAATAACTGTAATGCCAACATCAATGAGGACTGTCTTTCACAGAACACAACCCTTTGTCTACAGTGCCAGAGGCATGGTTCATATTGATACTGAAGTACAGGGTGGTGTTCATTGTTCATTGTTAAATAAAATAAAGTCAAAGGTGACACAGGCTTTGCTTGTTTGCCACATGGACAACAAAAGCCACAAGCAGAACTTACGCTAATGAAAACAGTGGCATTACAACCAAAGTAGTAAAAGAGATCAGCTATCTTCATTAGTCCTCTCTCTAAATGGTTTTATTTCCACTCCACAAACATCCCTGCACTGCACTCCCTATCACAACCTGGTTGCTTCTTACTAAATTCTCTGCTGTTACTGCTGATCCAGGGTCAGCTGTGGGGAATAAGAGAGGGATAACCTCTTTCTGAGCCCCATAGAAGCCCAGATGGCTGTGCGGAAGCTCTGATCCAAAAACTAGCTTAGAACTCAATCACTTTGCCCAGATCTCCAAGTCCACAGTTTAACCCCCACTGATGTCAGCCAAGGTCACAGATGCACACTTGAGAGGCCAAAAGAGCCAGGAGTGAAGTGCTGCCAGAGTCAAAGGAATTAGATCCAGGCTGAGTGGCCCTCATCTGGCTAAGCCTGGTAAGTAGCAAGACTAACAGGCTGAGGCACGGTGGTTTGGGTTCGCAGACACACATTTACACACACACACACGCTTGTAAGCTTGCACACAAATGGACGCACACACAATGAGGCGGTAAACACACATTGATATATTCACACACGCATACACATACGCACACACACACGGAAGGACTCCGAGGGCTACAGATGGTGTGCCCTGGGCCTGGTGACTGGGGCTCCGAATGAGCTAGTTTTAGATCCAGAGTGGAGGCTGTCGTGATGAACAGGGCTCAGGGGTTGGAGCGGAAGACAAAGAACAGCGGAAGGAGAGCATGAGGGGAAGAGAGGAGCGGGCACAGTCTGACTCCTTTCTGCACATGGGGGCACCAAACAGTTTTAGAACAACATGTCACTGTCCGTTCGCTACCTTGCCCCGTTGTCCCCTTCCTACTCCTGTGTCTCCGCCTACCAGTGAAAGCACCCCACAAATGCACACTAACATGCAAATACACACTCTGGGAGCCACTTCAGCCGTAATTCTGCCTGACTTCCGCTGTCTGACTGGCAGGAGACAGGGAGGGTGAGGACAACAAGCTGTGAATACGGGAAGAGACAGAAAATCATTGAGAACCTTGCCTTTATGAATCTTTGATGAGAGAGAGTGGGGGTTGGAGGGGGCCTTTGCCTCTGGTTAAATCAGAGCATAGCGTGTGTGGTGTGTGTATGACTGCCAACAGAGGTTGAGATAAACAGGGCCTGGACCAGGCCCAGACAACTGCAAACCCCGCAGTCGGGAACATTTGTCCCTGCAATTAGTCCCTGTCCTCCTTCTTCATGTTTCAGGTAAATGGTACTGGTAGCTAGCAAAACAGCTACAGCTTAGGGCACCTAGGACCCAGGGATGGGGAAAAGATTTAAAAGCACAAGGAGTTTTTTGTGTGCAAAGTGAAGGCATCAACCTTTGACATATTTAATTTTGTTGTTTTTTACAGATGCACCTGCCCGTCACGTGGCTTATCACATCAAAAATGCTGCTAATTTGAATTAAACCTGCCATGAGCCACATTTGAAGCTGCGTTTGCATTTGTGATGAAGCTACTAAAGAGTTTCATTCAAGTGTTTGAATTACTTGATGTATCTGTTCATGCAAGACAAGAATCAGTCAGACTGAATTGAAACCAGGTGTGAGTAAAAATCTCTTGAGATTTACTGACCCCATGAATGTGTGTATCCGCTACTGTGATGCCATTTGCCCCTTGATTTGGTTATCAATCCAATGCAATCCCATGATTGCTTACATTTATATACAGTAGCTTTTTGCCAATAAAAGATGCACTTTATTTTCTGAATAGTGCACTGCAACCAAAAAGTTGTAAAATTATGCCTCTGTACTCGCACCACATCTGAACTCGGACTCTAACCATTCAAAACTGTACTTTATCTTTGAAGATACTTATTCCATGCAGTCAAATTCTGCAGGCAGCTTTTAGCCTGGGAGGCATTTTGCTTCTTGTGGCTGACATCGTTGGTAATGGCCTTCATTTCTCATCTGAGAGAGTACAAGTTTAACATATAATAACAAGTCTGGCTCTCTGCCATGATAAATGACATGCAAGTATGTGCAAGAAGAAAAACAAACAATGTGATGAGCTGGTATTATGTTGTCCTACACTGCAGGTTTCTAATTAACAATGATAAAGCACCTTGCAATGTCTTGTAAAGACATACTAGCGTCCAATTTAAGCGTGGGAAGTTGTATTACAAACACACCCTTGTGATATTCCTTCTTTCACCGTTCATTGTCTTACCTTCACACCTGTTCTGAGTTCGGACACATGAAAAGCTGATGGTGAGTCAGAGGACGTTGTTTTAATTAAAAAATACAAGACCTGTTACAACAACCCTCCCTCACATCTCAGAAACTGTTTTTTAATAGATGTCAAGCAGGTGCCAATTTTCTTCTCAACACCAGTTGGATTATATTACGAAGCAAGCAGAGCTGCATAGTAGCCTCATTTCATCTGCCACCTGTGACAGCTCAGAATTCACAGTCCTCTTGGAAGCTCGGCTCATGTTAAGGTGTCACTGATGAGGCCTTTTTAAGACTCGATTCATCCGTCTGTCAGGGAGCACAGAGGTACTGCTGACTTCCGATCACATAAGAGCTTGGCAATGAGATGAACTGTCTGTCTTAAGCTCATCAAGAGTTGCCTTGGCTTCCATCTACATCTGTCAGGTTCAAACTTTACACTTCACTACACACGTTGATCACATATAGCAAACTACGGGTGTAATTTCAAACTGCTGTTTGGACTAATCTACTTTATGCTTGAACTAACACAGAATTTCTACTTCCTGGGATCCTGGGATGAAGACAGATGACTTGATTGACAACTAAAGTGCCTTTTGTCACAGTTTGTAGACTTTCCATAGCTGTGAACTCATGGCTTCCTACAGCCTCAGGAGGAGACAGTGGAGAACGATGCCAGGTTTGGGTTGGGTCCTTTATAGGGTGTAAGAGTCAGATTAACAGTGCCCCCTGATGGTTTGTACATGCTTTGTGCCAGAGAGAGGAGGTATAGGTGAAAAAGTAATGCCAAGGAAACAACGTCACCTATGTCCAGCCTTTGTTTGCAGGTAAAGGGCAGTACTTAGCAGAGTAGCTAACCTGTGGTCTTATCTGCTGAAGAAATCAATAGCAGTGTCTGGGAGCAGAGAAGAGTGTACATGGGTGGGGGGCAGGGGGGTGGGGTACCCTTGGCCCGCTGCCCCGCGGGCCCCTCCTGGGGGGTACCTGCCTGTCTCTTCTTCCTCCATCTCTTTTTGCCTCAGTGCTCACATCCTGCAACTTCTCTCTCTCGCTCACACACACATACACACACATGCACCAACATACACTCTGATGCTGGCATGCTGTGACATCTAGTAGTGCCATCTGTACAAAGTACAACAGGGATCCACATTGTCCAAAATGTTACACTGCCGGTGCAGACTTGTGGAAGGCATATAAAAGAACATATACATGTACGCAAACTCAGACATGTGCATGTGCACACACTGAGACATTACACAGATACATGTGCACACTGTTTGTCCCCTGACACTCAATAGAACATGGACCACAATATGGACAAGCTACAAATGGCTTCCCATTGTAGCAGTCTATCACACAAGAGGGCAGAGGGGGCCAGACCTAATGCACAGCAGAACACTCCACCTTCAGCTGACTCAAAAGCCCTGGAGAAATGTGTGGCCCAGAGCAACAGTAAAAGCAGTACTCCTCCAAACTGCAGGAATCCAATTCTCTAAAAAGCCGAGACCCTTCCCCTCAGCTCTCCTCCACTTGCTGCTGTCTACTTACTTTCAATCACAGTTAACATCACAGAACAAGAAGTGGAGGGGAGGGAGGAGGCGAAACACAAGCCTGCTGCACAATGTGCTTGTCTGGCAGGTGCTGGCTCTGACATTTGAGGCCATAGGGACCTTGTTGAAAGAGCAGATGCTCACTGATGTACAGGCACAGGAACATGGCAAGTACACAAGTGGCTGAAGCAGAAGAAAAAATCTGCACAAACACATGACAGAAAAGAACAAGGGGAAAAAGCTGAAGATAACAAGCTCATGCAGAGATGCATTTGAGTGTTGAAACAAATGCCACAAATACACAACAGAGTGGACATGGTACACTGACATGCACTAAGATGGAAGACAACACCATGTAAACAGTGAAATGGACATAATCAGAGGTACCCTAATGAAAACTATCAAATAATTTCTTGCACACTAATGAGCAGAAGAAGACACATAGACACTAATACATTTGAATGAAGACATGTATACACAGATGCAAGTGATGAAACACATACTTCCATACAGGAGTTGCTAAAAAAGATAAACCATCCCGGTGGACAGGTAGAGTGCAAGATGCCTCAGCCTACACCAGTGCTTCTCAATTATTTTCTGTAACGTCCCCCCTCTGAAGAATAAAAAAATTCACAAAATACCACAGTCACAGTGAAGCCAAGCGCTAAATATGCTTCGTCATATTTCCTCGTCTTAGCTTTCAGATGATTCTGTTTTGTCTCATTATCGCTGTCTTTCTCCGCCTTTCTTTTCATACCTGTTAAAAATGTTTCCATGTTGTCCCTTAAGGGTTTATATACTGCACTTTGCTTGCTCGGTGCAAAAATAACCCTACACACTTTGACTACGAGAGCGCCACTGCCAACTATTGTAATAAAAGTGCAATTACACTTTAATCGAGTACGGCAAAAAAAAGCATGTTCCCTGGGTCACACGCGCCCCCCTGGCATCACACCACACTATTTGAGAAGTACTGGCCTACATATACATTAAAAATAAGACACAAGTCAATCTTTATGCAGCTTACTGTATACTCTCACATATACAGTATACTGAACAACTTGTAAACCCTACCATGGGATATCTTGTTATAATGGCCACAACCTAATTCAGCTTGCAACCTCTTGAGTGACAATGTTTTTCTGGGTTTTTCTAGTATGAACACTCAGTGATTTGAATTAACAGGAAAAGACAGAATTCAATGGTAAGGGCTGGAACAAGGCCAAGAAAAGATGAGTGTAGTGGGATAGAGAGAAAAAAATAGACACAATAAATATGGAGTGATGGAAAGATGAGATGGGAGGCAAACATATGGAAACAAAAGCGAGAAACAAGACACAGAATGCAAAGTGAGAGAGGTACAGAGCAGGCAGCATCATGCTGCATCTCCGGCAGAGAGAAATTAGTTTCCGCAGAGGACCGCAGGCAGCGTTATGGAAATGGGTGGCTGGCAGCTTCTTTGGCTGACGATAAACAGGATCTTGGTAAGGCATATAGCCTCTGGTGAGGCCCGCGGAGCCTGGCATCATTGCGATGCTGTGTCGAGCTGCAACACTCCCACGGTCCCTCCTTCTATCTGTCTGGTTCCTTTGCTGCAACCTGCCCAAACTCCACTCCTGAGTAATTTATGAAGCGGGTGGGGGTGGTTGCGGAAATGGTACGCGCACATCCTGACACCAAATACATGACATGTTCCACATGTCTTCCCACAAAACTACAAAGAGCCCTTTTGTCTCTGCAAAGAAAAAGAAACATTTAAAAGTAGTTGAGGTGTTCAGGGTGCTTGCATGTTACAAACTACAGTCATCCAGGTAGCTAATAGCACTTTCTGTGCTAAGGGTTAGCTTAAGCCCTAATTGAGCTGTTCATTCACGGAATATGACAATATCTGGCATCACTGTTTCGGTTGTCTGGCAGCATTTACTTCTGGTGATGCCAGGGCACAAATGCGATACAGTGCCAAGTGACAAGAGGAAAAACAGGCCAAAATACTATACAGCACCAGAACTCTACAAAATTTTGTAGAAAAATCCTTATTACCTGCTAATGTTAATCTATTCTGTTGTACAATTAAAAGTCCCAAGTGTCACATTTTGTGTGCATGTGTGTCAACCCTCTATGTGTAAGTGGAGCTACTTGTCTTCCTCTTCCCAGTATCTGGTACAGGCCTCTTGCTTTCCTCTTCCCAACAGCGGCCACTAACACAATTAGGCCTGCATTATCTTTTCCAGGCTGCAAAACAAAGTGCAGTGGTGTAATGCAAGGTCTTACACAAAAGTAAACAACTTCATCTTGTGTCTGAAATATGTGTCACTGCGACAGTGCAAAGCTGCCCATCGACACAGCCGTGTCGGGTTGAAGGAGCATCTCCTAATTAATGAGAGAGAGAGAAACAGAGAGAGAGAAAGACTGAGAGAGAGAGTCAAAGGGAGAAACTCTCTGTTCCACAGTTCTCCTTCAAACAAACACTTCCTACGGGACCCCATTGTTTGGACTGAGGCATCATGGGTAGCCTTATTTACAGATTTTAATTGCTCTGGTGATCTGTGGGTAAAACACCCTGTCGTAATCACCCCACAATAGAATTGTTACTCTTTCTGACAATTGTAATAAAATGCTCTACAGCGTCCGGGGGAAAATGAGGAGGAAGGAAATGGAGAAGGGCAGAGATACACAGACACAAAGTAGATGATGTAAAGAAAAGAAAACAGGAAAAATGGAGGAAAAAATAAATAAGGAGAAAATATTTTGGATGCAAATTTTCTCAGAGAGGAACTAATCTGAGCGGGCGGGAAGCAGGGATGAGGATGGGACTGTTGTCCAAGGAAATGATTGCTCTCCCACCTCAAAGTGACAACCATGAGAAGCTCACCATTCCTGGACCTCCGAAGCGTAACTGCAGAAGGGACATGTACTGCGCGCAAACACACACACACACAGATTGGGAATATGGAGGTAGGTCACCTACAGGAAGAGATTAGTGTCACCAGGCGGAGGTATGAACATGGGACTGTCAACTGCAGCTGTCCCTGATCTGGAAGGAGCTGGCACAACGAACGCTGATGTACTTTCACACTGCTTTCAGAGAGGTGGCAAAACACAGTTTATGCCTAAGTTAAGACCAAAGAATTCCCAACTTTTAGAAATGAAATATCCTGAGCAGGGATAATCTGCTTATTTAAAACAGGCAGGTACCACATACATACAATTAGTCACCACTGAAATGAATTTACTGCAATTGAATACAACAGCCATGCAATAAACACCAGGTACTTAAAGTGTTGCTTTTTGCTGAGATGAAAATGTTCGATGATTGATACTGTCCTTTCTGATAGTATTGTGGTGTGTACTACATACAGTGGGTTGGGTTGTGAATATTTTGTCAGATACATTTAAATATTGAAGATATTGAACTTATAAGATAATAAAATTCAATCCCATAACAACACAAACATAAATAAATAAAAACTGAAAAAAATACTACACAGTCTATTCAACATTTGTCTGACATACACTTGCCAAACATGAAAAATAAATTTGGTTTCAAAATGATTCTGAATTTTAATTACAACATTACAATTCCTCATGGTCAGTCTGTCAGTGGCACCTACACATAGAAATATTCACCATTTGTAGACAAGTGTCACTTATTGTTGTTTCAAAATGATGTGCATCATTTTGTAAAGCATTGCAAAGACACTGACGCCCCACTGAAGTGTACTGCATACACGCTGAGAAGAGTAGCAGCTTCTATCCTCTGTGAAAAAGCCTGTTTTACTTAAGTGTGTCAAACTCTGTCCCATTATTATGCCTGCTGATAAAGGTAATACAAATACCCTGTGCATCAAAGGTCCATGAAAAATTAAATAGCCAATCAGCTGGCAATTATTCTCTTTAATCTCCTAGAGGCAGCCAATGGGGAAGTGCCCCCGGTGATGGTGGCCTGGAAGCGATTCTTGCCTTCGGTTCTGCACATCCCACAATCCAAACACTTACTTTGCATTATGCTCAACTCAGGCTGAAATAAAGTAGAGGCAAACTTTCTGAACTGTTTTACTTTGTCTTATTTGTGAAAATACACCATCTTGAGTATTGATAAATTAAAGCTAGATAAGTCAATCGGTCTTTGTCTCTTCCAGACTATAGATTGTTTAAAGACATTTCAGCAGGACTTGAAGACACCCTGTTCACATTCCAAAGGAGCTGATCAATGGCTCATTTAAAGCAGCAAGATGTGGTGCCACGGCGTTTAAAGGAGGTAATGCTCATACTATCACCATCAGAGCTTAAAAATGTTGAGCATGCATCGTTGATCTCCAGTTGCTCTCCATTAAAATTTGCTAAAAAAAAAGCAACAACAAAAATGTATTATTACTGTACAGCGGCAATATTAAAAAAGGAAATTGATTATCTTAATAGCCTAGAGCTGCCAGAGGCACAGGTGCTTTATTTGCAAAAAAAATGCAACTATTGAATCTCTGCTATTCTTCAGCAAGTCATCTGATCCATGATATGATGAGAAACAAATTTATGAAAAAGCTGTGGGTTATGTGGACCGTCTGACTTGCTCCGGTGTCGCTGTGGCAATGGCTCGACCCAACAGTTTGATTACTGTCACTCCTATCCACACTATCCTCACAAACACCGACTCCCTCCCTGCTCTGATCGATGGGCGTGTGGAGCCGCTCAATGCCAATGATTCTCCCCTGATCTTAATTAGAGAAACACATCAGATACAAATGACATCTCAAATCAATCGACAAGTGCAGGGTGAGGGGACTGGGGCCATATACTGAGACAAGTTTCTGTCTCTTTTTCCACACCATGAATTTAAACATCCATGTCCTGGATACTAAATTTAAACTAAACAAACAGCTCTGATGCCTCATTCAAAACATAAGCAGCCCAGTGCCAAGGTTCTCTCTGGATTTCAAATTAGCCAGAAACTTGCACAACATAATTGCCAAACAGAGTTCCTAAATGTGCTGATGAAATATAGATGGAAAGAGATTCTATCTGGTCCCTCTCTGACTTCTCCACCCTTTCCCTTTCCTCTTCAGCTCCATTTTACACTCCATCTCTTCCTTACTCTGTGATGGTGGATGGGTGGTGGCATCAAGGCAGAAACATCCTGACAGCCTGCTTAGATGCATGGCTGAGTGTATAACTAGCTGCATTAGTGAACACCTAGGAGCCCATCAAAGACAAGCATATTTAACGTAGCATCTGGGGAAACCAAAGACAAAGAGACACACCTGTGTGCCAAATGCTAGTACACCCTCTCATATTTTATTGGCACATATGTGCATAAGTGTGTACATTCACACAGTCAAACATTAAAAAGGCATACACAACATGCACACACACACACACACACACACACACGCACGCACGCACAGAGACACACATACCACTAAGGGAGTCAAAAGTGCTGATTTTCCTTGTCAGCTCCTCGACAGGCACTGGTTTAAAGAGACATCAATCTGTGATGTCAGCACTTACCTAATGAACCCTCTCAGATCGATGGAAGCACTGGTCTGCTACACAGCCTGCCTTCACTGCTTTTATGTATACTCTGACTCTTTTGGGGATCCATGCCGGGCCAGGCCACAGTGTGTCCAGGTGTGGGTGTTCATGTGTGCATGCAGCTGTACAGACCTAGAAAAAAAACTTTTGCTGATGTACCTATTTATTCTGCATGTGTCTGTGCATTTAGAAAAGTGGATGTGTTTGGCTCTAATACACCCGATCAAAGGCTTGTAAAAATGTTTGTCTGTGAATGTAACTGCACAGCTGCACAGAACTACATAACAGTACAACTTCTTGTGCGCTTACTGTGCACTCCTTGTTTGCGTTTCTGTCATACTTGTCCTTTTATTTATTGAAGGTTCTGTGTGTATGGGTGCTTATCTGTGTTTAAGAGTGTGAATATGTACAGCACATTGTGGGCTTGAATATTGTTGTGGGTCCAAGTCCAACAGTTTTGACATGTTTGTGTAGCATACTGTGTCTATGGAAAGCAGAATTATGTACTGGTATAAGTCTATGTATGCATGCGCTTAAGCGAAATGAAGATCTAAATGTGCACACTACAAACTCAACATGTCTTTGTGCATGTGTAAGGCCCAAAATAAAGAGGTTGGGGTTGTGCATACATTTGCTGTCTACTGTCTACATACATATGTGGCAGATATGACCTGACCATCTCTGTACCTGTAAACCTCTGCTGCTCCTTCGTTTGTCCCGAAATGCACGAGTTTATGGGCCGACTGGCAATGTCTCTGGAGATGGCGGCAGTGTGAGACGCTGTACAATTAGATTAGTTCCATTTCCTTTGATCACGCTCACCCTGTCCCATCTTGCATGTGACGCTTCAAATGCAGGAGCCTCCCTGCGCCACTTAATTGACCAGAATAAACATATTATATTGTGATAAGTGTCGCGATTGTAACAAATTGTACGGCGTGACTGACACAAATCATAGCATTAGCCTTGCCTCTCTTATCGGCGGCCTCCTCGTGCCTTTTCAATAAACAATCTAGTCGACCGAAAGAGAAAGGCAGAGCGGGGGAAAGAGGGAAGGGGGAGAGGGAGGGATTGATGGCGGGTGAGGAGAATGGGAGCTCTGTGGCCGTGATCTAACATTTACCCACTTAACCATTCAAAAAGTCATCTTCTTCCATCAGTGCCTCACTCTGTGCTGCATGAGAAACATTATCTTTCCACAGGAGCTATCATTCACAGATGGCTTCCCCCTTCTCAGCAGCCTGCCACTATGCATTTCTAGCACTGGATATTGCACACACGTGTGTGTCTGTGTGTGTTTTCAGTGTGGACCGGTCATTAGGGGCAGCTGAATGGCGTAGAAGTTCAGAGTAGAAGAAAGACGAAAGAACGGGAAGGACACAGGAGGACGAGGACACAGTATGAGCGTGTATGGATTATTTTTTGTGTGTTTCTATTTATGTGTGTAGCTATGAGGAAGGTTTGAAGGGAGAGACGAAAGGGATGACGAGAACTGCTGGAGGCATGGGGGGTTGGGGGTGGGTGGGGGCTGACGTGTTAATCAGTGAATCAGCGTCCATCCACTAATGTCTGCCAGTGTAAATAAGGCCCTCATCTCCTGCCATCACATACGCTGGCTTTCCAGCCCATTAGGCCCGAGCTGGCTGGCTGAGGCGGCCCACCGCTCGCTGGAGACTCATTTACGTGTCTATAGGCATCTGTGACTGGTGATAGGGAGCCCACGTGAAATTAATGGGACTATGGGTGCTGCCAGCCAGCCAGCCAACTCTTCTGTGCCCACACACACACACCCACTCACACTACACACACCAATCACCAGCATGTACGCTTGAACGCATGTGCTTGCACACCTACATGCACACACGCACACAGACACACACACACACACATGCAGTGGTTTTTATGCGTGCTGGGTAAACTAACCTTTGCAGTAAAGATTTAGCAGCTTTATTAGTTTAGGAAATGGCTGTAATTAAGGATAATTCATAATGGCTGCTTCTCCCCTCTCTGTGGTATTAAAAGGGGGCCGGCCTAATTTAGCATGCCTGCGTTTGTGCACTAAGGCAGTAAAATGGGTGGGGTGGGGGAAATACATAGGCATAAAGAGTGAGAGGGAGGCCTTTGCAAGGCTCAGATATACTGTATGGTCAACAGGCCAGCTGAGGGTTATTGCCTAATGGTCTTTACACATCCTTTATAAAATTCAACATTTTATTTGCAGAGGACAGTTTCCAAAATACACATCATTCACATACTATGAAACATAGGCGGGGGGAGACATTTCACCATCTCCAAAATGTAAACCTTTCAGGGTGTCAGTTTATATAGTTATGGACAGATCTTTTGCCATCAAATATGTTGTAATACTTCAGTCTGTAAACCATGGCAAAACAGTGCCCTGTTTTGCCAATCCAAAACAATGAGACAGTAATGTCTCAGTGCCAGGTGGCCAGCCAGCCAGGGCAGAGAAACAGGGGGCTGGGCACGTTCCCCAAGCTCCAGGGAAGAGATGTGCGTCTGGGTTGAGCCCACCTCCCTTTGTCCTCCCCCACCGGAGGTGAGGCACGAAACCAGAGGGTAGGATCAATAAGTCCACAGATGCTGCAAGCTCCTCTCACTCATTACCACTGATGAATAATAGAGGACAGCCCGCAACCTCCTCAAGATTCTTGTCCCCCTCTGAATGTGCACACATACTGGGACACACAAAGAGAGTAGCTAATGCAGGAATATGAGGACAGGAGTCAGATCCAGTTCAATCTGAGGTGTCAAATGCATTTCATCAGCGACCTCCTGTGGGTCAAGGAACAAAAAGTACTGCACATCAGCAGCCCACGTTCATTCAACGGGAGCACTTTTAAATGTTGGAGCATTATGTGCAAGATATCCAACATAAAGCAAATACTAATCCCTGCTCTGTCAAAAATAGGCAAACACACAGTCTGAGCAATGAAAAAGAAAACAAAAGCTGGCCGAGTTCTGTAAGATAGAAAATCACACTCTGAAGTCACCTCACCTTGGGCTAAACACCATCCTCGAGTACACCTTTCACCTTCTGCCTTCTTTAGTGTTAGAGGTATGAGCCACAAAAAACAGCAGCTGCTTAAAGCTACAACTAATCAATTACAGAGTAGCAACCTGTCCAAAATGTGATTTCCACACTGTTAGCTGCATCTTTCACACCATTATCGATTACCTTCGCTTGTAACGTTTTCTGTTAATTCTGTTCACCCACACAAAATCTATATGTGTGCATTTCAAAGCAGGCATCTGAGCCGAGCAGAGGCTGCCTCAGCTCTGCAGGCCAGACAATCACTGTCAATCTACCTAATGACCAAGTGTCTGCTGATGCATGCTAGTGAAGTGAGGAGAGTCCCCGGGTGCAACATGAAGCAGAATGGAGAGCATCCCCTGCTTCTCAAAGTGTTGAAAGGGCATGTAAACCCCCCCTGCTGGAGTCTTCCCAATGCTTCTCACTTTCCACTCTAACTTTAGTTAGATCAAAGAGAATTGAGCCCTTAAGTAGAAGTAATACAGATCAACTAGGGTTGGGGTAAGTCACATAAGGATGCAGAGGGAAAGTTGAATGATAGCGTATTCTGTCAGAGTGTGACTCCTCGGCTAACGAAAGTGTGTTTTAACAATGCATGGCGCAAGAAAATCCTCCCAGAAGGTTCGGGGTTCAGCGAGGAAAGAGCAAAGGATGAGAGGAGAGCAGGAAGCTGCAAGACACCAGGGCCTGATGTTCCTGCTGTAAAACCCTGCCCCCTCTTCATGCCTGCGAGCGCTGTCGCAGTTGGCAGTGGCTCTGTCCGGTACATCAGCCCCAGGATGTAGGAGATTGAATCAGACCTGCGGGTTCGCCGGCCGTTTCAGCAGCAAAATAAATGACAAGGCAAGTGCTGGGGGAGAGAGAGCCAGGGCAGCCCAAAGGTGTGACCCCACTGATGAGATGAGAGGCAGTTCAGACCTGCCAGACGCACTATTAGAATTTGAGACAGAGATGGGAGATGGAGAGAGAGGAAGAGATAGTGGGGGTTGGTGTCACTTTATCAAATTCCTCCCTGGCACATGGTAACAGAGGTCAGGGGAAGAAAAGCATGGGGGCAGAGTGTAAAGCTGAGTGAAAACACAGGGCTGCTCTAATACCTTTCATAAAGAGAAAAGCCCCCCTCATCCGCCAGCAATGATTAAATATAACCTGAGTGCTCAAAAACTAACCCCCGCTACCCCAGCCAGGCCTTAGTTTGTGTGCGCTTGTGTGTGCGTGTGTACACTTGTGGGGTGAGGAGGGTAAAAGCAATTTGTGGAGAACTTGTTGGGCGAGTGGAGTGTATGTTTTTCTGGCACCGGCAGGGAGTGGGGTGAGTGATGGGTGCTGGATCTGCACATCCTGGCCTGCAGCTCTCTGACACCAGCCGGGCAATGGTTAATATGTTAGATCGCTGGTCTTCCAAAATTAATGCTGTCGTCGTGCAGCTGGAGAAGAAGAGGCACGTGGCAAATACCCTTCCCAGGCTAAAATTTTCTTGAGTCAGTTACTTTATAGACATTAGGTGTCTTGAGGCCCTTAGACTTCAGGCCCACTTCACCAAATTAACATGATATCATTTCCTTTCTTCTTAATTTGGACATGTTTTGTTAATCACAAGCAAAGTCGGCGTGTGGCACCAGTGCATACAAGTTCCCTGCGCAAATTTATGTGCGATTTGTGACACTGCCGCCATTTGAAATCTAGATGTAAACAGTGCTCATGATTTGCTTTGGTGAAACAAGCTCTTGATGGACACCACATCGACATTAACTTAACTGTTACACAGTCCCCAGTCCTCTCTGGGAAGCTTACATCACTGTTTTGTCAAAGCACAGTATACTTATTCAAATCAAATCAAACCAAGTGAATCAACAAAGTACACAGAAACAGCGAGCCAGTGGTTTGTGATTTACACAGTCTGGAAGCTGTTTGGAAAAAGCTCACTTTCTTAATGTGCAGATACTGAGAGAGACCGACGGCCCTCAAGCAGAAAGCAACAAACGTGTCTCCTGTGAGGTACAGTTATTTTTTGTTTTCCTTTTGTGATAAAATGATTAAAAAGAAAATGGTCACATACTAAACCTTGTGTAAAAGTTGCACAGGTAGAGAGTTGTCATGATGTCAGTAATCTAATTCACTGCAGTCATTATGGGGTCTCCAACACATTACTTGCCAGCCGCCAGTAGCTCTCTCCCTGATTTAGAGTAGTTCCTCCAAATGTTGAGAGTATTATATGTGATTTACCCAACACACAACCTCACCAACAAAATCTGCTCCAAATGCAATCAAATCAAATACACAGATGTCCCTAACAACACCAAACAATCAAACTAAACATTTCCAAGAAATGGAAATATGTTGCCACAGATTAAGTGAGTTATGCTGTGGGCCACAACATGAGCCCAGTGTTTTGTCTTGCTTTTAGCCTTAGTTTTTCACATTTTAGAAAATTAAGTATACCAAATTAGCTATTATTAGTTCCTTGGAAACTTGATGGTTCCTGGGCCAGTTCTGCTTCAGGTTGTGACTTCATTATGACTCAAAATCATTTAAAAAAATCATGTTATGTCTGACCTGAGTTTAAAAATGTTCAAATGTGAGGTTTGGATACAGACATTTGATGATTGATTATTTAGCTGGTTTGGACTGAAGATCAGTTTGAGTGTTTTGATACAATAGGTGAATGAATGAAACCAGTGATATAAAATACAAACAGGTCTCAGCCACTTTCATTTGTCAAAATAGCCCTCAGAGGAAAAAGGTTGGAAATCCCTGATCTAGTTTATGATTGCTAATGATTGTATATATATATAATACCACGAGTCAACATGAGCTGCTGGTCTGACCAGAGCAGTTAAGGCCTCTGTGTGTATTTGATGATGAATCCTACTTTTATTTATAAGGACAAAGATTGTCTTATTTCTTCTTTCAAAAGTGCCTGCCTTTCAAGACTGGAAGCAAAGAGGACTTAGAGCCTATGTTGAAAAATTAAAGATCACACATTCATTATCCACAAAGCCAATGTATCCATCTAAGCCTTACCTGCCCCCGAATGACCCCTGACATCTGACCTCATCACTGATATAAACATGTTTGATGAGGCAAGTATGTGAATCATTAAGAATTTCTTTCTATGTGCTATGCACCAACAGAAGGGCTTGCAAATTCCAAAAAATGAAGACAACACCATTGACACTCGGATGTGAGGAGCCAATATATACAATAACCTTATTTTATATATGCCTATGTGGTCCTCAGAGATAGAGAAAAATTGGACCATCAGTGTCACTCAGAGCCCCAGTGTGGAGGCTTGTTTTCTTGATCTAATAGAAGGTAATGATCCAGAGAGCAGGGCGAGGCTTCCTCTGCCACGGAGCAGGCCTCCGGGGGCTACTCCACCCCTGACAGCGGCAGTGGTCGTGGCAGTGCAATAAGAATAAACACATGCAGGCGGGAGTCTATTTGGCTGAGAGTGATGGCTAGCTTGTTGCTTATCCCAGCCCAATAAATCTCCATACAGGGCCAAGAGATGAGCGCCGCTTATCTCATCAGGCTCGCGACTGATGCCTCCGACCGAGTGCTGCCGCTCAGACCTCTGATTTATCATGAACAGGGGAGGGGAGAAGTTCTTCACTGCAGTAAAGCTAAAATAGAGGGGGGGGGGGTATAGAGCAGAAGATGCAAAGACAGGGGAGGGAGGGAGAAAATGAAATAAAAAGGGGAGAGGAAAAAAGACATATTGAAAAGCAGAGGGCAAAGGCAGATAATGCAGAAATATAGAGAGCAAACAGAAAGGTTTTCAAGGGAAAACATGGAGGCTTTGGTGTGAGGCAGCGCAATAAACTAAAAATAAAAACTCCCAAACCTGAGGAGGAGGAGAGGGGAACGTGGGGGTAAATGTCACCATCTCCATGTCAGGGAGTGGTGGTGGGGGGAATTGCACTTGACGGGTGGATTCTGTGGGATTCAGCAGTTTTTTTCAAGGCAAGAAAAAGGATAGAGAGGGACATCAGGCTGTTGTATTTGAAGGGAACCAAATGAACTCTGTCTTATAGGGAAACATGCCCTTTCCCCGACTAATAGTGGTGAAACATGTACTGTGCCATGCTCTCAAGGGCCGCTCATAAACAGAAACAGACTTGTGTAAAATAAAGCTAATTGTTTAATTTACAGTATATGGAGATTCAATCTGTTATGTATGCTGCTCAATGCAATTAATTTTGGTTATTTGGGATTTAATGTGACTCATGCCATCATAATAACACAGATGGAGTGCTAGCACTGAAGCCGCCGTAATCTGTTCAACCAGCCTCCACGAAGATGAGTTTCAGCATAGTAAAACTCCAGGAGACTGTGTCTCCATCCATCCAACAGCTCCCCAATGTGAGGACTAGTTTGGTCCAGTGACACCAGCACATTAACACAATAAGAGGTTTTAAGCAGTGTGAGAGCTGAAGGCCCAAGGATAAAGGCTACGTGTATCGACGGTTGTAGTTGGCAGTTGTGTTGGGTGTTGGTTTAGCAGGGTTGTTGATATAGGGTGGGAGGGACAATAAAGAGGAGCAAGAGGGACCAGGAGAATTATGTCAGTGTGAAAAGACGGCAAGCCAGAGGGTCATCCTCTGTACCACTCTCTCCCTCTCTCTCTCTTTCTCATTTTACCTCGCTCGCTCCCTCTCTCTCCATCTTGTGGCCATGTGAATTAGTGTGGTGAGAAGAGAGAATGAAGAAGGTGGGAGGGGAGGATGGGGAGTGACGGGAAACAGACGGGTATAATATTCTCATCACTCTTCACTCTGCAGTTGGTGGTGAGGAGCGTGGCCCAGGGCACTCAGCGGCCCAGCCAGCCGCCTCGCAGACCCTGCAAATATTCCTAAACTTCAATTTTTCATATTTCCCTGTATGCATAAGGAGATGAAAAATCATCCGATCATTTGTATTGTCTGACTGAGGTTATACACAAATATTAGTTTATCTACCGCACCTAAGATTGCCTCCCTAAGCAAGACGGATTGGTCTTTTGGAGAGGGCAATATTCCCTGGGAACATATTCAGTCCATCTTTTATATGCTGCAATTCACAGAGCAGCAGGTATGAGTTTCTATCTCCAGACAGGCTCGATAAAGCTTAACACCCAATAGAGACACTGCTTATTATACACAATACGCTTTAATTGCCAGACAATTTGCAGCCGGGTAAAATTTATAGTTTTCAAAACTGATCTCACGCAAAGAGGCTTGGGACCTGATATTCATATTCATTCTCTGCACATTTACTGAACACTTACTGAAAATGAATATTAAAGCAAAACAAGCAAAGGAATCAATTAGATTTAAGAGGGGGAGCTGAAGAGGGGAAAAAACCCTCTTCAAATCACAGTCTCAATTGATTTCCGTTACCTCTTCTGTGAACTACGCAGGGTCTGGTCCTCTGCTCCAAGAAAGTGAAAAGGGGAGAAAGTGAGAAAAATGAGAGAAGGAGGAGGTGTGAAAAGGAGTTCTGGGTCAAAAATCACTGGGTGATTATTCACCACTCAGCCATGTGTAAAACTCATTAGACAATGCGTAATGCCTTTAATCAAATCAATGGCACAAGCATCTCCAAACTGATAGCTCCCATCAAAACTTACACAAAGCATGGCAAATTTCTAATTTACTTATAAAAATAAGTGAAGACAGGGGAATTATCCCCCAAATGGGCCTAATTGTTCTCTGTCTTCAGATCAATACTGTGGTGGGAAACAAATAAACAGAAAAATAAGTAAAGTTATGTGTGAGGACGATGTGGAGAGAAGGATAAGGGAGAGAGAGAGAGAGAGAGAGAGAGAGAGAGAATGGGCAGCTCCTTTAATGTCAAATGTTTTCTGATTCCTAAGACATAACATTTCAGGTAAAATTAATAGTAAACATAACTGCTATGTAGAATCACAGATCAACATTGTGACTTATCTCTAACGCATGAAAAATTAAACCGGGGGGAAACAAAAATAAGAAAAAGAATACTGTATGGTGACATTATACGATGAAGACCGGCAAGGGGTAACTCTTTTCTCACCTTCTCCTTTTCCTTCTCCTCTCCAGCGAGCTCGGAGGTGGTGACAGACTAGGAAGCGGTTGGGCAAGGGTGTTGTGGGTAATTAGGCGGGTGGAGGTACAGATGTTGAGCTGTGGAGGACCCTTACTGGGACACTGAGAAGCACTGGAGCACAAATAACCCTGCATCTGCCTCCCTCTGCCAGCCCTAAGTACCTTTCTTTGTTAGGGTATGGGTCTTCATTTTTTACCGCTGACAGGCAATGTTATTTCAGTTATTTGGTGGCATCTGGTTAGGCTGGGTGTGAGAGAAAGGGAGTACAAAAAAAACCTGCTAACACACACAAGTGCACACACATACACACAGGATGCACTTTAATTAATTGCAGAGAGATTACATGGTCTTCCAACCGTGTAGTTTGTCATCAGAGCCCATTACACACTTCTATTAGATGTTTCTTCACAGTGTCAAATGTAATTTGAAGGACAGTCTTGGTGGAGGATTTCTAAGTACAGTTAAAGGCATAATCTGGGCAAGTGAGGTTCATCTCAACTGAGGCAAAAATAAACTCTGCCACACCACAATTAGCAGCAAGCAATGTGTAAACAAATAAGTCTTACTGCTGCCGTGCCTATTTCATGGTGTGTCACTCACTTGTGCCGGTGACGCCGGGCCGTGGCTGTCTCCAGGCCCGGTGCTGGTCTGCCTCTGCTGCCCTACCGCCATTGCTCTTCATTTTAGTGGGAGAAGCTTTATTTTCATTGCCAAGCAATGAAGTGTCTTTGTATGACTGTGAAACACACCACAATCAATCTTACACCAGCGGAGTTAACAGGACAGAAACCAATGCAGCCGTTACTCGGCACAGAACATTACCAGTGTATGAACTCATTATTCATCAGAGGCTCCATTAGACACCGCTCACTACGCTGCCACACTGGATATGAGACAGACAGACAGCAAGTCAATGCTGTGTCACACACAACACTGCCCACAGTGGAGCAACACAGTAGGAGCCATGCACGGGATACTATTGCATTGATTGTGGCTTTAACAATGAAAATTTCATGATGCTTTTCTTTCTCTTGGTGAACTGATGGGTTGCACAATCCTCAGGACAAAACAAAATGTCAGGACACTACAGCCATAACAAGCATTTACCAATGTATATCTTTTAAAATGCAAGAAGCCAATTTGGAAATAAAATTGATGTACTGGCTATTTTCTTTTAATTAGATGGCAGCCACATAATGTGGTTCCTGGTTTGCTCTACTAAAATTCCTCAGAATACTGTCAATTTTTTGCAGGCACATTCCAGTGTCCCATGCCATGTGCCCACAGAGAAATGTGTATGACAGACTGTGTGCCTTCCTGTGCCGCCACCACATTTGGTAAAATAACTAATGACACAGCAGTTAATGGTCAACAAGCAGGGAAGAAGGAATAATAGACTATAATGCATACATCAGCCTCATAACCCCAGCTCTAATTGGCCACACATACTGTGTAAACTGGTGGTGGTGGGGGGGAGTGTGTGTGTGTGTGTGTGTGTGTGTGGGGGGGGGCACATGACTTCAGTTGCAGCGTCACATACAAGATTTTACAACATCAGACGGCAGTTAAAAGTGGTGTGGAGACAGACAGGGAGAGCTAGCTGCTGAGCAGGACCAAGGTGGCAGCACACAACACGTGAGGAGTCCCTTTATAAGCCTGTCTGCTTCTTCCTCCTCCTCGCTGTCACCGCCACAACCGTAACTATCCCCTGCCATCACTGCCAGCGGGGCCCGGGACAGCTGCTCACCAGAACAATCTCAACACACACACACACGCAGCCCAGCTACAACTGCAACCAGGCACTGGGACCCATGGTAATTGGGCTTTCTCACTCCAGCAGCCAACAACAAGCAATGGCACATTCCTGTCTTGCCACAGTGGCAGTTAAAAAATGGCACAATAAAAGACAGCACAAACAAACATCCCAGAGGACCCCGGCTGCAACATTCAGATGGTTGCAAACCAGGCGATAAATACCAGCACGGGAACAGACGACCAGAACATGGTGGGGGAAAACAGGAAGCACTCCCACAAACAGGAAGTGACACGGGCCCTCTCATCTCAATCCCCTCGCTCAATAGCGTGTGGGGAAAATAAAAAGCAAAGCTAATGAGAACAGCAAAGACATAGGTATGGCTGTTTACAAGTGTCTGCCTTCAATTTGAGAGGGAACTGAAATGGAAATTGAGGACAAACAATCATTGCCTCATTATAATCTCACATCATGTACGCAGGCTTGTTTTTATACCCCTGTCAGTTTATTGTGAGAGACTAATTTTGGCTTGTGTTTGTTATGCTACCGCTATACAGGCTGATGCGTCCTCATTGTTAATTTTTCTGTCCCAGTTACTTTTTTTTGCTTTTCTTGTTTATCTTCTGCTCAAATGTTTACTTTGAATCTACTTTGCCCTACAGGACCCATGTGAGTCCTCCAACAGTGAAATAGTTAAGTGGATGACATACCTCTCCCATGCTTTGTCTGCAACATTCTCTTTTTATTCTAATTTTCTTCCCAATGAACAGGCTGAGTTGATGTCTGCTAACTCAACTACTATTATCAGTTAAACTGACAATTACCGCCATGTCAATCTCTACCTTAAACTTTGCTTAACAAGAAAAATATGCCAATATGCCGCAAACCCTTTGATTTGGCCTCTGAAATTAAACAAGCTGCACAGAGATGTTGTAAATTACCCTGAGGAATGTGCAGCTGGGTGCAGATACAAAGAGCACATCACATGGACTCCCTCAATAGAAGACCACTTATAATTTGTAACATTTTGGAGATATTTACTATTTCTGAAGCTGTTCTTTTGTCCCAGTGGCCCTCTCTGGCCTCGGGGTTGAGCTCTTATCTGATTACTGTGTCATGTTAGAGATTTGTCACAAAGCCATAACATACACTTTGGCTTTCCAGACGAACAGAGGCACTTCCTTGGCATGTAAAGACATGGCCACATACAGCCAATAATATGCAGAGGAGCTCAACTGTTTAGTAACTGTCTGTCTTTCAGGCTTACTGTGCAATGGAAACATTAATAGTGCTCCACATACAGTATATCATTGTACAGTAAAGGCTTTATTTCTTCGTATGTCCATTAGTATTTAATTCAATACATTAATTAACTGATGAATGAATTAATATTTGTAGCTTACAATTAAGCTCATGTGCCCTTGCAATTTATCTAGTTTAGCATGTTTGAGCTGCAATGATACTCAAGTGTGTTGCAAGTGTGTTTCTACACACTACAACAAAAAATAGATCTGGATGCAACAGTCTCTGTCATGGTGGTTTGTCTTGTTTGTTGTTCACACGTTTCAGCCATTCTCTGAGTGTGTTTTGTGGCAAAAAAATGTCATTCAATGACTTTCAGTTGTGTGTTTGTGCTCCACCACGAAGTTGCATGTGGTACAAAACAATTTGGCCCCACTTTTGTGCTGAACATGAGAGAATTGCTTTGCACAGTCTTTAGCAGTATTTGTTTTACTTTCATGTCACACATGCATGCGACTTCACATCCAGGAGCAAGGACCTGTGTTTGGTGATGTATAGATGGATGGCTTGGCATTTTGTGTTGCAGGACTGCTGCGATATATGAAATTATGATGATTGGTCCAATTCACAGAAAAGATACAGTGATTGGTTGAATTTTGTATTAAATATTGGATTGCAACAGCCAGGAGGGACTTGGTTAAATAAATCTTAGGTAGACAGTACAGACTCCTGACACATCTCTTGCCAACCAGACTTGCCATGTTGCGTCACCTAACCTAAATACCGCAAACTGATTTGCTGAATGAATTTATGAGGTTGTGTTCAAGAACAGCACTGGCATTTGCTATTTTCTGCTGTAAAACCAGAACTTGTAATAATTGATCGTGGTGAGGGGTGGGGGGCACAATGCACCATTATTGTGATATCAACCATCAGAGATGGCATTATCCGTTGGCCCAACCATACTTGGCGGGTGGCAATTTTAAGTCCTGTGCACTCATGACACCAAGCACCTGAGGGCAGGACTGGACACTAAACAGGCTTTAATACCTGGCTCAGTGTCCCGCCCGAGGCTGCTGTCAGCGCATGATGGAGCACACACACCTGATGGCTTTATCTCTAACAAGCATCTCCGAATCCTCATCACAGCGCTTACTGCATCGTGATTAATTCCATCCAACGCTGCTGACAGACAAGGTGCTTCATCTGTCGCTGTTCACTTGCCTGGCTCGGCCCCGAGCGAAAAGAGACAGGCGGAGATGGAGCGATACAGACAGAGACAAAAAGAAGGTGTAATGCAGTTTAGCTGCTGGTAAAACAAACAATATTGAGAGCAGCATACTGTAAAGGCGGAAGAACAAAGAGCATGAGTGATCTATTGGCAAACCTTTCATTTAACAAAGGGAGTACTGTGAGAACAGCAGAGGAGAGAGAATGATATAGTGCAACAGAGACAGAAAGATGGAGCAGTAAAGAGGAATGACAAGAACAGAGCAGCAGCCAAAATAAAGAAAATGGCAGGCAAACAACAAAGGGATTAGGAGAGAGACATGACGAAACGAGGAGATGTTCGTTATGCAGTAAGCTGGGGAGACAAAGACGATCAGCTTCTGACACCTTTACACTTTAATTGCCAATATAAGAAATTAGTGCTGGCTCTTTGTGTTTTCTCTGGAGAAGAAGTAGGCCGACAATGAGTAGTCACAGCCAAAAACAGGGACGTCAAAGTGGAAGTATCTTAAGCCTTATGTGTCACACGCAAAGTCTATGAATGAGTATTATAAGGGAGCGACCTCCCCCTTGTCAAACCCTTACAAACTCTCAGAATCCATAAATGCAAATGTGCTGCTCCTCTAAAGTTTATTATCATTGGTTTTGAAAAGCACAATAAGAAAATGCTTCAAAATAAAACAGAGGAAACCCCTCTTCAGTGTGTGTGCTATCAGCCCTCTCAATTGAATCTGCATGGCTTTCAAGTAGCACTTGACGCATCTCAAAATATCAGGATCAACACTTACATTTAATTTGCATATTAGCAGACATGACCGGTTGGCATCTACCAATCATTTCCAGGTAGTGACGTGTATGTTAAGCTTGATTAGGAGGGTGGTAGGGAGTGTCCGGTGCTTTGGTGGTTAGTCTCAAAGGCTGAAATGGAGTAAGGCCGAATCAATGCTGGCTGCTTTACCCCTGTCATCATTGATATCATAAGAAAGTGCTAATTAACTTACTGAAACCTCTGGAACAGCTCTGACCAGAGGGCTAATGTAGCCTAATCGCGTGTGGGGCCCCATGCTTACTTCCCTAGGACTTTCTCCCTTCCCAGTCAGAGTTAATCGATTGTAAACTGCAGCTGGGGTCACGGCAGCCCACAACTTCCACTGCTGACCCTTCCACACCCCCGGGCAGGACCTTAATGGAGCCATGCTCCCCAGAAATCAATACTCAAACTGGCCATGGATCACTGTATGAGCCCCCTCTTGATGGGATCTGACAACAGGGCTAAGCTTTGAATGTCTAAATACAAGAGGCAGTTACTACAATTTATAGGCTGCTGCCTTGAATATTTTCCCTCTCTAACAGATTTTGTAAAGCCATTCCAGAAAGGGTGAAATGGAGCTGCAGAACATATGAACAGCAAAAAAATTAGATGGCCAATTTTCCCCTCTTATTCGATTTGCTCTTTTTTCAGTCCAGAAGCCTCCTCCAACTCACATATGTATACGTGCAGAAGAACACAAGTCAGCTACAGGCCGATCTGGTCTAACGAGATGCCTAAGCTCATGTGCTGAGGAACGGCCTAAAAGACAAGAGCGGCAATAACTAATAAGGCAACCACATAATTCCTCCTCACCTTGGGAGGACCTGTTTGAGTGGCTGTGTCCCGTTAAGATTAATTCCCGCCTAATACTAATTGGTCCTTTGGCTGGGAGGGCCCTGGGGGAACGGTTCCCTTTGGTCCACTCTCGCTGGGGCTTGCCACCATTGGAGGGGTGCTGACGAGCTGGCGTTTTATCAGCCGCAGCATTCCGCCAGAGCTTCCCCAGGGCTCTGCACAAGCTATAATTAAGTCTCACACAATCCATAATTGCTGTGTTTACAATTACTGCAGAAGAGGAACACAGAGGCAAAGCAATGGAAAGATAGAAGAGCATGCACAAGGAAATGGAATAAAGGAGAGAAAAGAGTGTGGATGAAAATGAGAAAAGAACTAGCCTGGCCCTACATTAAAAGGTGCAAAATACATATTAAAATCTCTTTTTCTGCTGCCCCATCTCCCTTCACTTTGCCTTAATAAGCTCTCAGGGCTGTTTGGCAGGGGTAAAGCCCATCACTTATTTATTTTTCCCAGATAGCCCTATTAATTTTCCCCAGGCCTGGAGTGCTCCGGCAGACAGAGATGTGGACTGGATCTGCCGTCCCTCGGGTGCTCCTCGAGGAAGAGCCGTAAATGACCCAAATAAAGGGTACTTTTGAAGGCTGCGGAGAGGCGCCGGCACCATTAAAACTAAATGAAGTGTTTATTAGCCGTGCCGACAGCACTCTAAACACTGCCAGATCAAGGGCAGTTACAGTTAATGTGTCTCTCCAAAGCATTCGCTGTTTGTTTAGCCTCTCAATGGGCCTGAAAGAACCAAAGGACAGAATTTTTCATGCTATTTTTCATGCATTGCTCTCTCCCAGTCTCTCCCTTTCTCACACCTGGTCTTTCCTTCGTCTGCTTTTTCTATCTATTACTTTTGTCCCATCACCCAAATCCCCACCACCAAGTTCTTCCCTTTCCCGTCTTTCCAGCAGAGGAAAGCCTGTATATTGTGGTTTCCTCTTGGATCTGGAAGCCGCACAGTGAGGTTAATGTAAGGGAGGTGTGACAGCAGTAAAGCACACCCATTGAAGGTAGAATAAAAACAGTAAGACGTGTGTCTGAGAGGAAAGGGGGCCCGTTACACTCTGTGTACTGACACTGTCTGTGGCTGGGCAGGAGACTCTCTGATGGGGGGGACCAAAAGCTGCTTTTAAGGCTCTGATTGCTCTGCGTTCCGAAATTCCCCTTAAAAGTTTCCCTTCCCTCTAATTACATTCTTCGTTTCATTTCAGCTTTTAGACAAACTGCCAAGGAAGCTTTTGGAGAAGGCAAAAAAAGAGAGAAGCTGGGCTCCATTTCACTTTGTTATTTTTTTTTTATAAGGTTTGAGTTTGTAATGAAAAAAATGTGCTGAAATTGGATAAAATGGGGAATAAACTGTCCATTTATCTTCTTTATATTTCCCCTCTAATAGGCAGAGTTATTATGCACATGACATAAAACAGACATTTGCATTTACAGAAATACATCTCACAGCAAACACTGTATCTGAAACGGCTCTGTGGCAGATTTGATGATGCCTAAAAATCAGTTGGTGAGTGCTATTTTCTTATTAACTCATATTTAACATTTTAATGCAATATTTTTTTCCGAGCTCTCTCACATTTTGCGCCACAATAATATCATGTGAGTGAGAATAATGACACTCATTTGGAGCTGAATTAAAAGTTCAAACAATGAAAGCTGCGAAAACTTTCATATGCCACCTCAAAACACATATTTTCTTCTTCCAGATAGATCTCTAATTATTTTTCATAACCTCAAGCAGTGTACAGTAATATCACGGCTTCCTGTTCGAACTTGCCTGTCTGTGGCTGACACCATTTAAAGCAGCCCTCCACTTTCTCTAACCCCTCTCTCCTCCTTAACACTTGACTTGTCTTCTTAAAAATGAGCTGACTTGGAGCATCCTCAACAGCCGCAAATGAAGTTCCTCTCCAAATTGCAGGGTTTTCGTATGAAGATTGATGTTGGACACAGTAAACTTCTGAAGTCAGAGGCTGCAATTACAATCCAGAGTGATTATCCTTGCCCATTAATAGCAGCAGATAGCATGTCACAATCAGGGATGTGCATAATTAATCAGTGGTTACTCTTTGCACCCCCTTCCCTCTCTCCTCTTACTGCTTTTCCTCTGGGCTATTTTCAGTGTAAAACAGGGTTACGGACAATTCCCAGCAGTGTAACTAAACGCGCCTCCCAAAGATTACAAGACAATGTGAGTCCTGCTATTGACAAAACATCACTGACTAGTAATGAACATACTGAGGGCTCCAGCTAATTCTCAATTCTTTAATGTTATGAACCATGCACATTATCTCAAAACACACACCTTCATGTAAGATCAGTTAACATTGGAAAAGCGCACTCACTCCCACTTGAGCACAGCTTCCGAAAGACGTTATTTATGTTCTCTCCCTTTGTTGATGTGTCTGTGCCCTTTTTAATGAGAACAGCCTGATTTTGTAATCCAGCATTATTTTTCTCATTTTCTTTTTGATGTCAAAATAAAGCCCTTCAGGCAAGGCAAAAGACAGGGAAGAAATTCACACAAATTCAGCTCCCTTTTATATATTTTTTTTATATCTTCACCTGTCCTGGTCTAACACACTGTTTGTAGATCACTATCAAAGCTTTCCTTTCTTTTTATTTGACCTTCCTCCCCAGCAGAAAACCTCAGACTGATTCCTTTTGCAACAAAACAACACTGTCAAACCTAAAGCCCGCTGACTTTCAAACTTTCCCTCAGCATACACAAGACTTTCTGCTCACCAGTCCTCTGGAGAACCAGGCCTTCCATCAATGCCAAACCCAAACCATGAAGCTCCAGCTCAGTCGCTGTGATTTATATAAGTTATTATAGCCCATTACAGAACAAAAACAGGACAAAAACCCACTTCACAACAGAAGCTGCATCAAACAATGGGACCACAGCGGTGAACGCTGGCGTACGGGTGGGTGAAGTCCAGCACATGCCTGAGCCGCCACTCACCACACATTGTCTTTAATCTAATTCTACACATGGTTTCGTTTCAATCCGAATCAAAAGCTCTCATGTTAACAAACCATAACAGATCTCCCTTAATCCGCCTGGCAACAAAAGATGGATGCAAGAGACACTCTGCCGCTCCGTCCCTGAAATCATAGCTAATTTGCATACAAAACACTTGCTGGAGGTAAGGGTATATATTAAAGCCATTATTTTGCGTTGTTCTCATTGGAAAAAAGTTTGCATAATTGTGTTTAACATTATGTGGGATGGAGGCTTGACTATCCAAGAGCAACTTAGCAAATCCTTCCTGTTGCTGCTGGCCATTCATACTCCTGCATTCTCTTGATAATGCAGGAATAGACAAATAGGGACATGTCTCTCGTGCAGTAACCAAATTGGAGACATCACTGCTTCAAAGGCTTGCATGCTGCAATTTTACTATTCATGACCTTCTTAAGAGGGTGTCCTCCTTAAAATGATTATAATAGCTGCACAGAAAGCCTCGTGACAAACTGCTCTTGACATGATATACAGGGCATTCTCTGGAAATGGAGCATAGAATAATGACTGACGAAGAAAGACAACATGACATTGCTGTATAAACATCATCTGAAACTACTCTGAATGTATGACACAATGTTAAGGATGCTTTCCAAAAAGTTTAAACAAACTTCCGAAGTAACAGGGACATGTGCTCATTTCTTTGTCATGCCAAGCACGGATGCAAGTCCTGTGATCGACAGACCCGTCAGGGCATGTGCCCAATTGATACTTCTTAAGAAAACCATGTGATGAGGAGGGGGAGGATTCAAAGACTCAGCTCAACTCTTACAATCACAGTGTGACAGAAGGCCTGAGGAACGTGTGCCATTTCCAAACCCACAGCCAAGGGAATTAGTCAGTGCTAATGTGGCCACTTTGCTAGATCAAACACTGGAGAGGTTAGTCACTGGCAACGGGACTGGGTAATAAACATCCAACGGCATGTCGGTGCAGTGGTCTGATTTGCACAATCTTCATACTCCAACGCTAACAGTGATGATGAAAACCTGACTTTTACATCTGTTCATGACAGCCACCTCAGGCAAAATATGCAAGGGCTGAATCAAAACATAATTCATTATGTTCATGTGATGCTTTAAAAAATTTTTTTTTACAACCCCTCCACCCCCACCCTCTACACACACAAGCGGTTCTTTTTTCAGGTGATGTGACGTCTGTGTTGATCTCTATCTCTGGGATACGCAGTAACTCACCCAGCCTGACTTGCTGGGCCCTGTTCTGTCCCAGCTGCCTCCAGGGGTTTTACCGCACACCTGTGTGTTGAGCTGGGCTTGAGCTGTTCTGAGCGTCAGCTTCCAATGTTGTCCCTGCCTCCTGGTGGCTTGGAGCAGCAGCGCCGAACGTGAAAAAACATAAGCCTGAGCTCTCTTCAAACACATACATGAAGGCCTTGGTGGATGCTTTTATCGTGTCGCACATTAGCCCGGCCCCATTCATACATGTGGGTGCATTACCTCAAAGGTGTGCTCATATCGTATGTGTGCAGCCCTGTCATCTGCATAGGAGCGCACATACACACAAAAACACATACACATTAGCATGTCGTCATGGGTGTGCGAGCGGCAGCTGGGTGTAAATTGCACACGGGTCTAGCGTAATGAGGACTGATGGCTTCTGCCTGCTGTATATTCCAGGAGGGTGTCTTCTGACAGCTTTGGGAGCCGATAAAGTAATAACTAATAATGTGCAGATAGCGGCGCCACTGTGTGACAACTGTGCAGAGAGAGTGCAGGGTTGTGTGTGAGTGACTGAGAGAGAGAGAGAGAAAGAAAGGGAAAGAGAGTGAGAGAGGGTGGTTGGGATAAGAGAGAGGGAGGGGGGCTGTGCTATGGGGGCTTCCTTTCAAGTTTCAAACGCAACCTCTGGTGATGGTTTCAAACCTAATTCACTACCTCCAATAAACACACAGGCAGAAAGAGAATACATAAACTGTTTAACAATCACTGACTTTGAAAAAAAAGGAAAGAACAGAAAGGGGGGAAAAAGAGAAGGTATCCATTCGGCTTTTTTATAATTCGTCAAAACTATAAACAGAAATTGGAATAAGAAGAACTCAGATAGGTGTGTAAGAGAAGCGCCAGGGACAGAGAAGACTGCCCCCCCACCCCCCTGCAGAAACAAGTGATCCTGCTCAGGTTCTTACAACATGGAGACTCCTCCATAAATCATAGTCATCCCTGCTAGAAGAGTGAAGAGTGTCTGGCAGTGACAGAAGACTCTCTGTGCATGCTGCTCTCGGTCTCCCCTTCTCCTTCTTCTTCTTCTCCATCCTCTCTTCGGCTACAACTTTACAGGAGTCAAAGCCACGTGTTACTGACAGGGCTCTTGTGACTCAGTAGTGCAGAACAGTAGAGTTCTGTGTAGACTGGAGGACGAATTGTGTAGAGCCATGGGGTTAGCAGAAGTTGGGACCACAGCTTCCATATCGTTGCTGCTGAATCAATGTTTGTGCCAAGATAACGACTGCACATGTGTTTCTTATGACATGCAATGGGTTGACATCTGCTGTGCAAAGGGTTAGACCAAAGAGTGAAAGGGGTTGCATACAAAGTATATGGAAAAATTCAAACAGACAGGAACATGCACGGGTTCACTGTAGGTGTTGTTAATTAATGTAAAGACACGTCCGTTCAAGTCAAGAATGTTTCAGTTCAGACAAAAAATGTGCAATTATCCTAAAACTGTATGTCTCTGCTTCATAACACTTATGCCAACAAGAAAGACATTGTGAGTCTTTAGGGGGGAAACAAAAAGTCCTGGAAATCTGTTTAAGTCTGGGCTGTACACGCACACACACTGAGCAGTCTCACAACCACACACAGGAGTCAGGGCGTACTTAAAGCTAATATATGTTTTGTCACAGACAGCAGGGAGCTCAATGAATCCAGTAGTTATATTTGCCAAAAATAAAATCAATGTATTTATTCATTATTATCCATATTAACAAGTAACAGAATAAGCACCACATTTATCTACATTATCTCCAAAAGACCTGTGGTTATTTAGGCACCTTAAGGATCACTGCCATTTACCTGCACTAACATTCAAGGTAGAATTAATAGTGGCAGTACTTATGCTCTGACTCTTACAGAGTCACTGTCTGCCGCTGAAGAGGAAAACCTCTCTCCCCATATGAGATGGACCTGAGTAGTGCAGCATCGCACATGCAATCCACGCGAGCTGTCAGGCCAGATTTTGGCCCATGGTGTTAATCTGTTTACTTACAGTTCTGCGTGGAGCCATGCAGCTGCACAATCAACTTTGATCAAGTCTGGTTATAAAAGAGAGGAGTCGTGACAGGAGGTGGAAGGAACGACAGAGTGGAACAAAAAGAAAAGGGGGGAAAAAGAGCGAAGTAGTGTGGTTATGTTTCAAGAGGTAAACCACAGGTTGGGTCTGGTGTAGCAAGACTGATCCGTCTTTTCCCTCTGTGTGATTGGGTCTCTCATTAGGAGCCAGGCCCTGAAACCGGAGCCCGGCCTAATGCCTTGCCGTGTTTAGAGAAGCACAGAAACCATTTGGCTATAATAGCAACCTTTTCAAAAACAAACCTCTGAAATGAAAGGCGGCCAGACTTGCAAAAACCGACAGCCGATTATTTTGAAAAGGGAGGTAGGGGAGACATGACCATGAAAAATCGTAAACTGCAATTGAAAATAAAGCCAGGCCCGCTGTATGCACCAACTCCCCTCCTGCCATTTTACCCATTTCTCTCTCCGCCTCTTTGCTTTCCACGGTTGTTCATCGGTGCGTCAGCTCTGTGAGCTTCACCCTCACCATGAGATATGTCAAAGGGTTAATTCTCACACACACACACACACACACACACACACACACCAGGCCTTCATTCCACACTGATGCTGTCACATGATAAGCTGCTCTCTCTGTCACTTATCAGTAATTTACTGCTACTTCTTTTTTCCCTTCTTTCTCGCTCTCTTTCACACAAAATGAGCTTGTTTTGCCCGAAGCCATTCGACTACTGTGAAAGACAAGCATGTATCCCCAGCTCCAACTCTGACACAAAATTGACTGACATCAACATGCGTTACTTACAGTAGGAATTTTCCATACTTATGAACACGGCAACGATGAGTAGTCGAAAGCACCACTGTCGTCGTGCTTCAACTTGCACCAGCCACCACAATGAGTATGAAGCCATATTACCTGTTTTTTAATGCTAACCACCAATCAAGCGTATTGTGGACATGCCTGCTCCCATGACTTAAGGGATGGCAAAGTCAAGGGGGGACAGCGGCACTGGTTGCAGAACCATCTTAAGTTCATAGCTTCATGCTCCGGGGGACAGGCCATCAAAGAGAGAAGGCCACCCTGTTCTGAGCAGCAGCTTGGGCCTCAGGGGCCCCATCAGTGACAGCTCCCATGTCACAGCCAGCCCTGTGGAACACAGGTAATGTACCCTGGGGGCCTGCTGAGAGATAACAACACACCCGGACACCTGTGTCTGAAGCTGTAATTTGTCTTCTCACATGTTCAAGGTGTTTTATGAGAGCAAAAGGACAAGGTGAAACAGCGAACAAAACACGCAAGCCCACGCACTCCTCCGGAAATCCTCCCTCTCTGTCTTTGCAAGCTGCTCGGAACTTTTTTTCTTCTTAAATAAGCTACATCTCATATAGAAAGATGCATAGCATGCTGTGCATCAAACTGAGTGAGGATTTAAATAATATGAATAACTTCACTCTACAGCATTTTGGGAAGTTAAAATAGTTATTGCACCATCAAGCCTAAGTCATTTACAGATCAATCAAATAGTAGGCTACATAAGTAAAAGTCAAAAAGTTTACTGGAAGTACTTTTCTGTTGTTGTCTCAGTAAGTGAGTGTGTACATGTCTATGTGCATGTATGTGTGTGTGTGTGTGTGTGTATGGCTGGGGGTGACTGGTGATCCCTGCCTCTTCCTGTATATCTTATGCTGGGGTATTAGTGAGGGTCCCTCCCAGAGGCAGTGACTACACAGGCTCTTCTGAGAAGGCGCTCATCAACACCCCTGCTTTCAAAGGCAGCTTTAGCCAGTGCCATTCAAAGCAATCAGCCCAGTCAGGGTCTGCCCATCCAGCCCAAATCCCTTCATGGCTATCAGAAGAACTCTGAGCTGGGCCTGCTGGGGGCAAGGCAGGGATGGGGGTGGGATTTGCTCATAAGGGATTGTGAAAAGGCCGTGACACGCGCTTATTCATGCCCCAATAACCCCCAACAAAATATATATACTGTTCACAAAATAAATAATTAAAAAGATAGGAGTTAAGAGATACCCTGGTGCAGAAGTAATGGAGCCCATCTTCAGTACTGCACATATTTATGTTGCACAGGCGTGTACGCAGACGAGCACTCATACCCACATACATGAAGTCAAGCTGCTATCTGCCATGGTGGATGACTCAACCCTCGACATTATTCAGATGCCATAGGACATTGCTTTGGAGTTGGTGAGGGATGGCATGGCACAGGATAAGTGCCAAAGAAGAGACTATTGCGAGGCCAGCGAAGTCTTATGTCTGTATGAAAGTTGGCAACTAATCGAGCAGTTGATAAGCTGGTAGACACTGATGAGAAGCCAGCAGGAGCTTGTCTTTGGGACTTTGAGGCAGGCCACTCACTTTCCTACCCAAGGTATTGATTAACCTAGTCTGATGTTTAACCTGATAATTCACTACACCTGGAATTCCTAGGCTTATGATAGAGTCTCCTTGGACAACAGCTCAAAGTGACATTCTGCAAACTGACTTATTTACATTTATTTACAATTACAGTGAGGAAAACACCCATTATAGTCTGTTGTTTCAAACTACTGGCTTTGATTATAAATATAAGCACAGATATGACTATGGTCCCATCTGTGATCTTTTAACTGTATTTATTCTACAATATTTGAAGTGTGTGAAAGAAAACTGCAACGCTCTGGATTTCACTGGGGACTGGTTTTAGTTATGTGCGTATGTGTGCAAGTGTGTGTGTGTGTGTGTGTCTGTGTGCATGAAGGAGGTTCACAGGGAATAACAGTGGGCAGAATTTACCCATGAGAAACAACAAAAGATGCCTCAGAAGTATGTCAGAGTGCCCTTATATCACTGCAGTGGGGGCAGAGAGGGTAGAGAGTGATGGGAAGGGTCAGCCAATTTTAGAGAGTGCCTTGTTTTCTATCTGCATCTAAATCCAGTGGTTGTTTTTGGGTAGCTGCTGTGGAATACATAACAAAAGCTCTTCTTGAGAAACACAAAGTCAATCAAAGCAGGCATCAGGAGAACTAGATGCAGTAAATATGAGCCAGTTATTTGAAATCTTGGGTTTTCTCCTACCAAACAAGCTCATTTACTTTTCAAGCTTCAAGGTTTATGACAATTTCCCATAAAAGAGCATAAAAAGAACTGCAAAAGGCCATTGTTTGGGTTTTGGCCCCAGATCATCATACATTTCAAATATGTATGAAACACAAACAGATGAACAAAGACCCGAGCAGATGCAGCTTGAGTTAAGTGGAAATACAAACTGAGGGATTTGATTGTGATGGGTTTATGACAGCACACAACACTGATAGTTGAAATTAAGCTATCAACAGCCAATATTTTTGCCAATAGTCATACTTTAATTTAAAAACAGACTTAAATCCAGTTTAAGCAATTTTGTCAGGAATTGCTTAACATATACTTTATATGTTCATAAAATGATTATAAATATATGTATATATTATTTTTCACTCATGCAAGAGGCAGAGTAACTTTAACAAGGAAAACCTTTGCATACTTTCACAAAATATCTGGAGCACCATGACCTAGGTGATTACGGGGGTCTTTGGTGAGCTCAGGCCATGGATGCTCCCCACAATTAGCTGCAGCTTTCCAGGGTTGATCTACCAGCATGGAACCAAGACCCCAGCCTCATCCTGCATTTGGCAACTCACAAGTCTCATCATAATTACCCCAGCAACTGTGCTCCTCCTCTGAGCCTTGCTAATCTGTGGAGGCTGTGGCACTGCCGTCACCGCCACTCGGTCACCGAAGGGGAGGGGAGGAGGCTAAGGAAGAGCAGTGCTGTATCACGTACACCCCTGCTACTGTGAATCATAATGCATAAACAGAGCAAAAGAACAGAGGACATCTTGACCTAAAACAGGATGAGGGACAAGGGAAGGGCACAGACAGGAAGGAGGTTATTGGCCCAAACTTTGAAAACAATTATCTGCAGAGGAGTCTAAGGAGGACTCACAATTCACCTACTGAGATTTGAAAGTATGGGTGCTTTCCAGCCCAGGATAGTGGGGATATAAGGAAGGTAAAGGACCTATTGAGTTCTGAGCTATCTTGACCTGGCACTTAATCAAAGGGATTAAAGCTTGGGAAGCCAGGCCCACAGGTTATCCTCCAGGAAGCATACCAAGTAGTTATCAAAAACACCAAAGTTCAAAGCAGCTCAATTTTCCTATATTAGAAGTGTTTTGGTCACAGCCCTCCGGCTTGTTGCTAGGTAAAAGAACTGTGTTAGAAATGTTTGTGCTTGTATGCTTAAGTGAAGGCCGAAGTCCATCAGGATGAACAAAGTGTGATCAATCACTCCCAGACCCTGCCTCAGTCCTTAGAAAAACCTGATCGGACTGTGTCTCACATTTACATAAGTCTCTCTTACAGACTGAGGAGTGTGGGACATTGAATTTATTACAATTCACCTTCACACTTGAAAATAGTGTTGGGGATGTTGCAATCTTTTTAATCAGCCTGGTGTACAACTTTAGCAGCAATTCCAGCAGCCAATCTGAAACAGGAGTTAGCAAGGAGCAAAAAACTCTCTCTTCCTACTCACCACTGCCATATCATAGCACCCCAGGAAGGAACAGGATCAGACAGGAAGTAAGATGGATACCCTATACTGACATACAGGATTGTGGCCAAGCTGTTTACACACATGCGCTATACATAAGGGATCAGTGTGATGTGTTTTGGGAGATTTTCTTTGGCATTTATAATTGGGCAAGCATAGGGTCAGTGGTCTAAAGCTTAACGTGAGGAATTTGAAAATGAAAGCGTGTGACAAATCCCATGACTCCTCAAAAGTTGCAGTGGTCTGTAAAGTTTTGTGGCCATTACAAAGCTAAACCAGAATCAGGAACGCGGGTCCCACTAAATACTAACAAACATTGTTAGTTTTAGTGGTTAGGGGCCCAATTAGGACTGGGGCTCTTCATGCTGAAAATGTGTGCCTTCATAGTAGGTGTTATGCCAAAAATATGCAAAACTTAAATGAGGAAATAAAGTGCTGTTGACGCTAAAACAACATTAGGACAAACACTATTGCATATGAATATATATTAGAGTTTCAACACCTTTTTTCATCGTGATTTGACTGTCACTGTGGAATACCAGACAAATTTCTTTTTGGTCGTGTACAGTACAGAAATTGATTTGTCAAAAAACAACTGCACCAGTCTGTCTCAGGATAATTAAGCATGGCTTGAGACAGAAGGGTCCCAAATGCAACTGAAACATACACCACTGGAGGCGAATACCTAAAAACATGAGTCCTGTAATTGACCCGGACTATCGCCAAGGCTAAAGTGCGACAGCTTAACTTCATGAAAAAGAATATTTACCCATTCTAGCCCATGCAGGCTTTGTTATGATGAAATCAGCCTAGTCGCATATTTAGCATGTTCATTACTAAAGCCTCTAACCTGCCAGGGTCCTGGTATGGCTTCAATAGACAGACCCCATCTGTCTAACGTTAGGACCATTGGAAACAGATGGGCCTTTAATTGTATTTTTGTCCAAATTGCAAAATAGCTACTTGGGAAAGAAGCTAAAATAACATACAAACAACAGCAACTATGATAACAACTGTGTCTGGAGTGAAATGAGTACAGTAAGAGATCAAAAACATAAGGCATACAAATTCAGCTCTGTTCTTTGAAAGGGGATCCCCCCTAACATTACTGGCCCAGTATTGATTTACTCTGCAATTTCGTCTTTCTCTCCCCATGCCAGCTCCACAATCTCTGTTGAGCAGGAGGTCCGGCAAATAGCACTCATCAGATTTTTCCAAAACATAAAAGATTGATACCTTGCTTCTTTTCAGACAAAAGAATAATTGAGGAAGGGTTGAAATTGGTATTTGGAGAAAGAGGCACTGAAAACAAAAGTCAGGCCCCAGAGGTAGTTTAATAAACCATAATGGGAAAATGCTGCAGAAAGGGCACTTGTGTGATGAAAAATCTGTATCTTACCTGTAGATCCGTCAAATAAAATCCCATGGTTATTTGGACTGCAGTGGCATTTGTACAAGACAAAACTACTAAAATCCAGTATGAGCACTGAACAGCGATGACACGAAAAATGGATTAATACCTAAAATATCATGAAAACCTTTACAATAACACTTGTTGAATAATTTTCTACCAGTTTAAGACACTAAAACAAGACAATATTGCCTTCAGCAAGCAGTGCAGTGTTATCTGAACAACCTCCCTTCCCTAAGCCCTGCAATTTTCAGCCATGGACGAAAGGGAAAGAAAAGATAAACAGGATTTTTTTTTTTACATTTCAATCCAAATCACATCAAGGTATAAACAGTGAGCCCAGAGCACATCCCTTATTCTTTTTCAAAGTAAGTTCTGCTGTTCCATTTCAAATACCTAGGGGTTATGGGTCATAATGCTGCTTTCCAGCTTCTGAACACGTTTATTCAGGCATCCTACTGTAAATAGGGGGAGATTCAACATCAAATATCTCTATTCCCCACGCTGGCCCTTTTGTCTCTTCTGAGTGGATGTGTGCTTTTGGCAAACAAAGTAATGGTTTCTCCTATCCACTCACCAGACTCGGTACCAAGTGGCAAAATAATTGCGATGAGAGCTGAATATAGTTATCTTTGGTGTCACAATGCATCAAGCAAGGCCCTAAATAGGAGTAGGTATGAAATCAATCAGGTTGGCAAAATAACCAAAACCTAAAGATAACATAAAGTCAATACATGTCAGGAAATTAAATTAGTGTTAGCTCATGTAATGGCTCACAGCTCCTGGGCCATTAAATGAGTAATAAATGTGTTATAAAGCTCTTACAAGCCCCTAAGGCCATTAAGGGCTGAGCTGCAGAGCTGTTTACGAGATTGTTTATTACAGGCTAGGCTTATCATCATTTTCCACGCAGAGGTGGCTAAAACGAACTCTATAAATAGCAGATTCACTGGTACTAAGCCGAGCTAAACAAGACTGCTATGAGAGGGACATATAAATTGTCACAAATTCATCCAGTGGCAGGGTGAGGCAAAGAGAAGAGAAGACCAGCAGAAGAGAGGAAGAGAGCTGAGAGGAGAAGAGAGGAGAGGAGAGGGCAGGGTGACTAGCAGGCAGCTTCATATTGTCTCTATCCACCACATACAGTATGTCCCATCCACTGCCGAACTGACAGGTAGGGACACAATGTGTTGACCTGGGGGCCTGTTAGAGACCTGCAAGTGGATAAATATAGAGCGGTGGGAGAGCATAGGTGTCTTAAATGACATATCTAATAATGCTCATCCTCTGCAGTCTATTCCCTCAGTCCAGAAGAGGCTTTTGAAAACACAGCTGCTGGGTGCTGGCAAAGCCACAGCTCAAACTGCTCACTCTTTAAAGTAAACATTGATAGCAGCACAATTGTGCCTTTTATTGTATCTTTCATGTGATTTCGACCAACGTGCCTCCATCCTCTTCTCGCAGTCGCATGCACAATATAAACATAAACAGCCCGATACCTCATTTGGATTTGCAGTGAATGGGAGAGATTCATATTAAGCCTTTGCAGCCGTGTGTGTTCCATTTGCATATGAGAGAACCGTTTCAAAAGGCTTGTCTATAATGCATAAGAGCCTTTTAGGCTGTGTTTACTGCAACACTCTATTCCACCCACTGACAATCCATGCACGGGTTTGCATCATTTTGTGAGACATGCCAGTTTTGAATTATTCACTCACTCATCTCTTCCACAGCACTGCATTTAACAAACACATATGCACATTCACATATAAAAAGACAGGGTGGTCGACAAGGGTTACTACAACAGCACCTCAGTCAGTCCCTTTGGAGAGGTGGGAATCCTATTACCTAGCCGTCAGAATCTGTCGGACGCCTTTCCCTATGCCAGGCTGCCTTTGTTAGAAAGATACAACGTACACCAGCAGTCCATTTAGAGGCTGCCTGCTCTGTGTACTTTAATGGGCCTTGGGCCTTGAGCGTCACGAGCAGAAGAAAACACAGTTCAATTTCCCTTCACGAGTGCATAAAACAAGCACCTCCACTGTACCAGCCCATGCATAATTCACTGACGGTGATGTGTGTCTTAAATGCTGCTGAAATATACATGGCGGCATATGCAAATTTGGCAGCGCTCTCGCATGCTGTACTCGCTAAACAGACAACAAGAGAATAGCATGCCATGCAGACAGCCCCTTCTGGACACAGACAGTATGTAGTACAGTATGTAACTGTATGTGTGCGTGTCGAGGGGGTGTTATCTGTAGGTCCTGAATGTGTAGAGAAATGTGACAATGCTTGCTGTATGCTTAACTGTCCTCCAACCCCACTGAGGTATTTAAATGATGTGTAAGGATTTACACACTGATGCGTAAAAACAAAGTAGCATCTGTGAAATAAAGGTCTCTCCACGTTTCTGAAGGGATGTTTTGCAGCTACAGTGTGGCTTTGTCCCTTTTCACTAACTTTGTGTTAGACGCAAATCTAAAACTGGTCAAAGAAGGCCTGGGCTGCGCTGCTGTGGACCAAACGCACACTGCAAATTTAGAGTTAGTAAATTATCTAAGTTAGTACGTAAATTATGAAGACATTCTTGTGAGAAAAAAATGATTCATTGATTCAAGCCTGTAAAGTCAAAGTTTTGCTTTTTTTTTTTATAACCAGCATCTCGTGGCCATTAGAGGAAGTACAGCTTGAGACTCAAGACCGCAGCTTGGATTTTCACTCCTTGTCCACCAGCATGTGTCTGTGAGTGTTTGTGAAGGGGCACTGATGAGAGAGGAGGAGAGGGCAGACTGGTGGTGTCAGATTTTATAAATGAGTAGTGAGGAGTAAATGTCTTTATCCCTGGTTTGGACACCCCCACTACTTTCCTTACCAATCCCTCCTGGTGTGTGTGTGTGTGTGTGTGTGTGTGTGTGTGTATGTGTATGTGGTTTGGGCCAGGCACTGGCTCAGTCTGATTCCCAGCAGTGTATCTTCAACAGGGCCTTCCTGCCGGGCTGCCAGCCTGTTCCCCCCTGACGGGACAACAGCCCAGCTGACGCCCCCACAGCCCTGCCAACACAACCCACGCCTTCGACCCACAATCTGCTCCCCTGATCCTGATGAAGGGAGGGTGAGAAGTGATTAAAAAAATTACTAGGGCTGAAACAATAAAGAAGAAAGAGAAAGACAGGAGAGGTATTCTACAGTCTTATACAAAACATGTAAAGCACAGGCCTGTGGGTGAGTATGTGATACTCGAGACACATTTTAACTGATCATCCTTAAAGGCACAAACACACAAATGTTGGGTTAATACATGACGGAGGGGTGTGTGTTATTGTGCATCTTACTGGACTTATGTTCACAGGGAGCAGGAAGTTTATCTGCACACAATGGGCAAGACGTGGGATTTTTTTTGCAAACTTGCGTATATAAGCTGTGAACATGCAAACTCCACACAGGTAACAGAGCATACCACTAAGCCACTGTACCACCCAAGTTGAAATATATCTAAGTATATTAGGTTGTGTCTGAGTATTCAGAGAGGCGGAATTTTGGTCAAACGGTATGTAGAAAAAAACTATTCCAGATAGAAAAAATGAGAGCTTCACAAAAAACAGGGTTGTGGTACATAGGTACTACAGCGACTGTCCAATTATAAAAAGCATGATAAAACAACAAATAAAGAACAATAATCAAAAGCTGTATAACATAAAATAACATAATATCTGACAAAATAAAGAGTGGATATGGAGTTGCAGCTGTGTAGTTATTCACTGAGTTACTAATGTGCTGTGGACATGCTTTGAATTGACATTTACATTGAGACGGCTTACTTTTTTTAGAAGCAATAAATCCATATTTTTTAATATTTTTCAAAAATGATTTGATGATTCCTAGTCCACAGTTTTTAGTTATCCTTGATTCTCAGAATGTGACTTGAACACAGGCCGCGTGACTGATTACAACACAGTCACTGCTTCTGTAAATCACACTCAAATTTCATGCAGATATGATCTGCATGATATATAAGTAAAATAAAAGGTGCGGTGCATATTTTTGCTTGTGACATCACATACGTACAGTAAGTCTGGCCCTGGGTGCCCATGTGCAGCTGCCAAAGCTGTGGTGTCACTGATGTTCACTGGTGTTGAACAGTGTGTTAACAGGATGTGTAATGCGGTGTGCTGGTCCTGTGCTGCAGCCAGGGCTGGGTGGCAGCAGCACTGTAGGCTACAGTAGGGCGGTTATCATGAAGCAGTCATGTAGCTGCTCTGCTGGGCCAGTCTAATTACAGGAGAACAGCGTGCACCAGCCTGGGCCTCCAAATGGCACCATATGTTTTCCCAGACTAACCAGCTGAATAAATGCCATTTACCCATTCAGGATGCACTGTGCTCTGTGTCTGGGAATCAGTCACTCGCACTCATATAAACCCCATTCACAACCCCCCCAAACACCCTACCACCCACCTATGTCATATAAAATTCAGCTGTCGGCGATTTACCCTGCTCGCCCCACCATGTATCTTCACACAGCTTCCTGTTCGGTTTAACCATTTACAAATCCTATTGTAAGTTTGTCTGTGCCTCTCTAACACACACAGACCCGCATAATGATGTTGTTGATAGTGCTGTAACCAATTACGTTAACTAAAGCGGTTTGGTTAATCAGAAACAGTGTTTCCAAAGAGCGTCAGGGTGTGGTCAGACCCATTCGTCTTTTCTTTGGTGGCATGCGCTGAGCGACCCGTGCAGTGAAAATGCGCACTAACCTGACAAAGGTCACCACTGGTAAACTGATAAGTTATTCAGTGACCCAAGCTGAACAAGAACTAAATCTGGGTGACTCACAAACTTGAGTTTTCTTGCTGTTAGCTGCTTATGCTAGCAATATGGGTTTTGGCGAGTCAACAGAAATACTGTGACAACTCATAAACGATTCAGTCAGTGGCTCTCAAATCTTCTGTCAATTTAACATGAAGTGACAGCAACTTTCCATGTACACTATAAGCAAGGTGTGATATTTACATTTTTTTTTCATTAACACTAAATGCCCAAAGAGGAAATTTATTAAGGAAGTATTCCACGGGAAAAAGGAAAACTTCAAAATTTAGAAAAATAAACATTTAGTTTTGCTGTTGTTTTTAAATGTAAATCATCTCAAATCTCTACCCCAAGCTGGGAACCTGGCATTTGGTTTATCATGGGGCAATAATACAATTAATGAGGTTTGATACAAGCTAATGGTGATGCCTTTTTTCATTTGGCTTTGATGTGAACATGGAGCATTTCCCCACCAACACTAACTGGCAAAATTGCAATCACAGTGTCACTGATAACAAGAACATTCTTCTTTGTGGCTGAAAAAAGCTGACAACATTTGTATCATGACCTCTTTTTTTGGAAAAGCTCCCTGGATCATCGCTCGATAGACCTATCACACATCATCAGAGTGTTAATGAGAACAGCCCAGGCAGAGGCACTCACAGATGCCTATCGAGGGCAGAAAACAAAAAGAGAATGTTAAGTAAATATGGACTGTAATTAGTATGACAAGGTTGAAAAAACAGATAACACACCGAAGCAGCCCGAAGGCCTACTCTTCCACACATGCACAGGACGCACACAGACACTTGACTGTACTCTCTCTCTCTCGCACACACACACACGCACACACACACACACTGGGAACAAATCAAATGCTTTAATCAGCTTGCTACAGCACATAATGAGGATCCACTAAGCCCCAGCTATCAGCTGCCATCGGCCACTTACTTGTGCCTTCAAAGAGCTGATTTTTCACTTCTTCTACAACCAGCTTAATACAGTAGCTATCAAGAGTGAACATAGTCTGTGTATGGGCAATAAAACCTGAAAAGTGTTAAGTGATGTTTCAGCAAGTGATATATATGCAGTAAAGCAAGGAAGCAATTATGTGCAAGTTGACAAGTCAGTGCAGCCTATGGGGAAAACGTGTGAGAGCTGAATACACCACATTTGTCACCACTGTGATTTACAGCATGGAAATACTAGAAAATTGTTGTCCGTGGTCTTCATTAGAAAGTGTGTGATATGCAGCGCCACAGCCCATAAATCTAACAGTACATGCTATGACCTTATATACTTTGTGTAAACCTGCCTCACCCCTACACTACGGATACTGTATCAGATTTACATTGCGACACACCTTGTGATGTAAGGCGCTGTGTGCACCTGGCCCAGCCACACCTGCTGCACAGCACAAGGCAATCACATGAATCAGTCAAGTCCGTTACAGCCAGACTAGTTTCCACAGAGCTGCAGGTATGTCAGAATTCTTTCTCAACCGTCCAGGTGTGTAAGTGCACGTAAGTATGCATAAGGTGTGTGTGTGTGTGTGTCTGTGGATATGCACAGAATGTGCGCAGGTGGGCCTCCTGGTGCAGTTTTCTGGCCTCCTGGCACAGCTCTGACCTCTGTGATGCAGACTAACAGCTCCAATCCTCCAGCTGGAGAAGTGCTGACCTGAGAACTTAATGAACAAAGAGTCTTCCTGTCCTTGTCCTCTTCCTACCCACCAATTGCAGTGTGCCCCATTTGTATTGTATTTGTATGAGTATTAGAGTCCTTGCTGTTATTTTTTTTAACAAACTATCTATATTATTATATTATGTGGATGAACTTCATATGTTGTCATCACCTCCAATTAAACATTTAGAAAAAGAAAGTTTGGTTGTTGTTGTCGAATTTGAAGTCTGAATTAAAATATAAAAATTAAAAATATAGAAACAACATATCTCCCAGGAAAACACTGTCCAACAAAGTGTGGCTCAAACAGAAAAGCTGTCCCATCTTCGACAGAGGCTGCCATACCGTGTCAAACCTGAAGCAAGCTAACTCGAGCCTCTGTAGCAACATCCGGCGCAGCCTGCTGTAAAATAAATGACGTTGTTAGCTGCAGTCTCGCAGGTGAAATGTGCTGCTGCTACAATTATTCTAATGCCAGCATGCCAGAATGCCAGTGCTACCAAATGCTGCTGTCAACCCAGGGGTTTAATTAGTTTGGCACGTGTGCCACTTATAATCACCTGCCATTACCAGTTCTGGCTGCATCTGCTTACACGTCTGTCAGGGCCGGGCAGGCTGTGTGTGTGTGTGTGTGTGTGTGTGTGTCTGTGTGTGTGCGTATGTGTATAGGGCTGTGGGTGAGTTGGACGGCTGGATGTGAGTGTATATTTTGGCAACAGAACACAGACCAGGACCAACGTGAAATCTAGACACAAAGGGCTCATTGGCACCGGTTCTCTGTAATACCTATAAATTCATATACACATATTTATGGAGAGAGACAGAATGAATCAAACACAGATGTCCTTTTTTAAAGTGTATATTAAAACTGACTACAGCCAGGACAATTGTAGTGGTACTGACTTGTCAGCAGTCCATCTGTACAGATGCATTGTGAAAACAGAGGGGAGCAGGGCTTCGTAGTGTCAGACTGCATTGAGAATAGAGCTACACCTCAGGCTGAATACATCACATTGTGATTTCATGAGAGCTGGAAGAGGTGAAAGACGAAAAAAAGAAACTTCAGGGCAACTAGTGAATCTCAACCCAAAACAGGAGAAATGGAAGTTTAAAGTGAATCATTCACTCCCCCTGGCGTAGCACTGGCTACCTTTAGGGTTGGGGAAGGTGGAAGAGGAGGAGAAGAGGAGCCCCCTGGCTCTCACAGTCATGTGACCACTGAGCTTAATATCTGAAGGATGGACCTCAGGCTGTGTATTTAGCTATCAGGCCATGAGCTCAAATGTGTGTACGTGTGTGTGCATTAGAGCACATACAGGCATTCCCACTGACAAAGCAGTGACTGTTCTTCAGCTTCACCTATTTCTGCCACAGTACAATAGCTCCAGCTAACCCTATTATTTTCAGAAAGTTCCCATTTAGCACTAAACCAAGGCTTCAATATTGTGCCGCCTCAAAAACATCTGTCGGGACTTGTGTGGCTACACTAATTACAAATATCTGCAGTAATCCGGCGCCGATAAGAGAGTCATTACTGCACCAGACATTTATCACTGTGGGATTGATGACCCATTTCAGAGGCAGCCTTTGTATGGGGAAGTGAAATCGCTGATATCCCTTTTATCCTACATCGCTGCTGAAGCCATCCATTCGTCAGGAGGCAAGCTAGTTAGAATTGTAATTAACAGCTATGGACTCTGGCCCTAATAGAATTTTTGCAGGAAACTGCAGATTGACGTAGGAGGGGAAGACGGAGGAATTTTACTGTGCTTTTCTTTCCTTACTAATTGCCACTCGGAGTGGCTGGCTGTCGAGAAGAGCTGCTCGACGCTCTGTCAAGAAAGTGCCACAGCAGCACTACAGTTTCTCCAAATGCAGAATTTCTGTACATTTGTAAATATGTAAGCGTTGCCATTTAAATATGTGCGTGCACAGGCACAATGCTCCGACGCAATAATCTGTCACAATCACAAATGCACATTCATAGGTCAAACATAATATATGCGCTTCCCTGCCCGAATACATAAGTTATGGCTTCCCTCTGACTCTTTTTCATTCTCAAGCTCTCTTGCACACCCACCCACCTACACACACACAGAGTGGAGCAGCAGATGATCACAGTAGGTAAGGACTAAAGGTCTGGCCACCTGCCGGCCACGTCCCATCTCTGTAGCGGTAATGAACAGAGACAGCTTGGGGACCGCCCCGTGCGCTTGTCCCCCCTCCCAGTCTCCCTGCTTCGGGGCAGAGCTGGGGGCCCTGGGGTGACAGGGACGCCAGAGATGTTCCCCACACTGACAGGCAGGTCTTACCTGGCCAACCTGCTGTACACATTGGCCCGGCGACACAAAGACACACACATGCACAAAGGGACAAATGTGGAGACACACAAAGATGTGTGTGTACATTGTGTTCAAGTGCATAGTGTAACTGTTCACATGTGTTTATGTACACCTACGCATATGCAAAAACCCAAGAGTACACCCACACACACACACTGACCCGGTGTAATTCCTCCAGCACACGGCTGGTGACAGGAGCAGCTGCGGCCACTACGGCAGACAGATGAAATTTTCATAACTATCTCCTCCAACTTCCATCCTCACCTTCAGGATAATTTATGACCTGCCTGCCAGCCTTGAAGAGACAATATGCTAGCTATGAAATGAAGTGTTCCAGCGGTGTTGGTTATAATTAACAGAGCAGGGGAGAAAGATGTGTGTAAACGGGGTGGGTGGGGTGGAGGTGGAGGGGGCCGCCCAGATGGGGTGGCTGTGCTAGATGGAGAAAAAGGGAGAGGACGGAGCATGTGGTAAGCATGCATATATAATGTTCATGCATGTGTTTAAACACACCACATACATTGCTGCAGTTCATTTAGTGATATCAACATCAGCGTTGCAATAGCAAAAAAAAGCCTCCCCATACCCAACACAGACATGTTGAACCTCCAAACAAGTGCCTGTAACAAACCGTACACAAAACACAATGCATCTGATAAGCGGCTTGTCTGTATGTTTACTGCAGCCTCAACTTCCCATAATTATCTGTAACCGTTTAGCTCACTTAACAGACACAAGCACGTGTACAATATTTCAGCGTAGAAAACCTAAATCGGTGCAGTTTAAACTTAGTGTTTCAGGGAGGATTTACAGGAGATAAACTGTAATGACAGTGTTTCTGGTGAGCACAGCCTCCATCGCCCCATAATGCTATGTTTTCGCTGTTTGTTTCACATGCCTGCCACACATCCTTGCCCCATCATGCTCTATCAGCTCTCTGGGATGTTGGGTTTGACCAGAAAAAATGTCCTGGTTTTCCTGACTACCAGTAAAACAGTCCCAAACCCATTCACCCACCCCCCCACACTTACCACATTGTCTTTTCCAAACACAAATCTTGTTTCCATATTAAAAAAGGCAGCATTTAATGAGCAACTGTCTCTGCAACAAGTGTGTTTAAATGTCTGTGGCACTTTTAATGGCATTTTTAACTCTCTCTTTCTCGCTTTCTGTGCCACACTTCATTGCCAAGCTGTTACTGTGAGATGCATAATTATCAAATGACTGCTTCCATTAAAATCTGTGAGCAATTGCATGCAGTCATGACTCAGTCATGGATAAGCAAAGAAAGTTTTAACAAAAAGAGTGTGATACTGATCCCTGCCAGTTGTGAGCCTTCCATTCCCACACCTAACCACAGAACGAGAGAAAGCATGTACCTCAACGGCTAATTACTGACTTGTTTGAGAGCCAGCCATGATAGAGGTAAGTGCATATTTACATGGGTAGAACTTGTTTGTACAGTAAGTAGAAGGTAAAGAAATAGCATCATCAGTCATCTCATTCACAGCATATTCCTGCAAAAATAAGACACACTCTGTTGTACTTTCCAGCCTGGGAGCTAACTAGGATGGGAGGCCGATTACTACCGCACCAGCAGCTGTGAGGTTCTGCTGAGGTCAGGACATGTCATGCATAACTGAGTGATTGCTAAACAGGGGCGGGTGCATGAGAGAAGAATTCATAATTTACAGTCAAACACACACAAACACACACCTCACAAACACCCAGGCCACAGGCGATCTCGCTGCACGCATGTAACCCGTCTGAAGGGACCACACAGACATGTTTTAGATAAAGACAGACAAATTAGATGACAGCGTCTCAGGCTAACCACTGCGCTTGCGCTAATTACAGGCTGGCCGGCGATGAAAGAGACAGATGACATGTCCTTATTTGTTTTCTCCTCGAGTGCCCTGAACCGAGTAAACACAGCGATGCAGATGACGACAAAAGTAGATGGACAACAGAGACAAAAGAACATGGTTGTGGGATGAGAGTTCCACCCACCACACAGGTGTTTGCCCACCATCGCAGTGAACAAACCCCTGAGGTAAAAAGAAACAAGGGCGCAGCAGCAAAACTTCTGGCTGGCAACTGGTGCCAAGGAAAACAGACTGAGCTAGCCCTTTTTGTTCTGCTTGCAAAACAGGGCTGCCGTTGTGAGGGGGGGTGATGCGGAGGCGAACGTGGGGCTGCTGTCTACGAGATCTGATTAACCTGTCACCTCAGTTTGCCACTTACATCGCACAGGCCTGGTTGACAACGTGCCCGGCAAAACCTGCCGCCAACCAGAATGCTGGTTTATGATGCCAGCCCCCCACACAAGCACACACACTAATTAAACCTACTTATTAACAGCTGGATGCCACCTTCTCTTAACTGTAATCCACAAACACGGTTTCTCAAACCCATTCACATGATCATTCACACTCGACACAGTGAAAGCAAGTCATGGACTGCCACACTGACAACATTCTAAAATTTTCTAAACCTCTCCCAATCACATGTACAATAAGAGCTAAACAGATGATGGTCTTGCTACAGACCCATGGGAACCTGTTCCAAGCAAACCCTGTACAAAGAGAGTGAGTTGTCGATAGCACGAGAGCAATCCCAGCAGCATGGCGTCTCCATTTCTAACACTTTAAGGAGCTCATTGGCCAAATTAGACAAGGCTGGGGTCTGTCCATCTTTATTATGGACACAACACTGGCAATCTTTCCAACTCCCATCTGGGACAGGGGGCGTCCATTGTCTCCTAACTCCGTGCTCCACCCCAGTGCAGGAATTGGGGCGGGGTCTGTAAGAGACAGCACAAAAGAAATATCACCACTCCTGGAGTGAAGTGCCAGCCAACGAGGTCTCTCTCCTCTTTTTTCTATGTCACTATGCGCCTCCACAGGGGTTCAACTGGTAGCTGACAGCACTGGTGGGGTCACCCCTGGTTGGGCACAGCTTCAACCTCAGCTCTCTGGCCCCTGCTGGCCCCCGGCGACCCTTGGTTTTGATGACAGACTGAGCCCTTTGTGTAGCAGCGCTGTGTCCAGGTGAGGACAAGAGAGGATGACAATGGCAGGAAACATAAAGCTGATGGAGGCTAGGAGACGGCCCCATGGGGTCATGGGTCAAGCTGGACAGCTGAGTGATGAGTGCAGCTGCGGACACGTGGACCTCCTCCTCTGTCCTTTAGCTCTGTTCGCCCGAGCCAACGTCAGCTGATGTTGCCTTTTGTCTTGGGATAAAGACCTCACTCGTTCTGAACAAGTTGAAAAAAGTAATAAACACAGGCAACAGATGTACTACGCCACAAATTCTGAGTGTACAGCTATTATACTGACAATATTCTGAGCAGTGTGAACTGAGACAGCTTGTCTTTTCAAAGGGTGACAGGAATGTCAACACATAATAAAAGGACCTATTTGCCATTTAAATACAAATTTTCAGTTCATAAAAGAAAACATAACTAAATTTTAAGACAACAGGGAAATAAAACTTTTTTTAAACTTTACACTTTCATGTACAGTATATCCCAATATACCATCCCTTATAAGTTCTCATCCAAGCAACCCTAACATATTTTTATTTGTGTGTGTCCAACATCATGCCACTGCTGACAGAATCTGCTGGCTCTCCCCGGTCACTTAGTAGAAACAAAATTGGAGCAGTTTAACTGTTTTCAATGACAAACTTGTTTGCACTATGAGGAGGACTATCGTATACCTTATACCCAAGCCTATTAGAAAATGAAGACCTAAGTGCCTGCAAACGACAGCAATCCGCTCATCCTAAGCTGTCCAACTGTTTCTGATGCCAAAGGTCAATAGCTGCCTACTCTTCTACTGGCCCACACTGAGACACGGGAGGATGGGGTTTGCCAAGTCAGGCACAAACCCTGCTTTGGGTCATAAACACCTCCGCCTGTCTCTCCTCCTTTTCTCCTCCACAGAGGTGAGTTGGGTTTGCACTCTGTTAATCTTTCACTACGGGCCTGCTCACTTTTACACTGGCCCACTGGAGAACAGAGGAGGGGAATGAAAGAGGGGTAGTAAAGGACAAGAGTGGATAAAAGAGCAGGAAGAAAAAGCCATAGAGAGGGCCAGATGGGCACCTTCACAGTCCATTTATCAAACCCAATGTGGCCCTCCCCTCCCCTCCCCGCTGCTCTCATGTCCTAAACCCCCATGTAATTCTGTAATGATTTTCATTATCATATAATGACCTTACAAAGCCTACAGCAGTTTGCATGGTCAGTACAAAACTCACAGCTGTTCCCTTCAGAGTTTACTCGCCGGCTGTGACAAAGCTTTTTTTGTTTTTCGATTTTTTCTGTTGGTTAGAGCAGTGACCTCTAGGCTCCAGGAGGTCACCGTGAGGTTACCTCTTCTAGGAAGTTCAAAGGTGGCCATACTGTAAGCATACAGATTCAAGGCAGTATCACAGCAAGTAACTAATGTTAGCGAGTTGAAATATAGCACGATTTAAAACAAAGCTAAAGAAGGCTGTCGGCTTCTGTGTGCTTGACAAACAAATCATTTTTCTTTACCTGGAATTGTGCAGATGTAAATCAAGATCTATGCACTTTCAAATCCAAAAATTCCAGTACAGAGTGTTTTAAATCTTTATAGTCCTGGTGCCGGCAGGATGTGTCAGCTCCCATTCTAACAGGCCTGCTCTCCAGAGGGTGTGCCTTGCTCTTCAATCTGCACTTCCTCTGTGGCATATTCAACTTCTGATACAGTCACCCACCCACATGATAATCCATCTATTTCCAGGGTACTCACAGGGCATTTACCTAAGGGACGTGGAGGGCAGCATCTATCAAAGAATTCACCTTGTGCATTGGGAAAACTCAGTTACCAGAAAAGCTCATAAGAATAAAAAAGCTCTCATAACTTTGTTGGCTCAGAGAGAATGAATGGACTGCATCTGCTAGTGGGGCGAGCTGCGGCATCACTCACTCTGAGTGCCTATAAGTCACTTGTGAAGAACCACTGGTCACCGGGTCCAATTCCTCTTTCTTTCTTTCTTGCAAGTGCAAAAAATGCCCCGGAGGCAGAAAATGGCAGCTTGCAGGCCCACGTTCCAGCGCACAGAGTGCTGCTTTAACTGGTGTTTAAGAAACAAAAGTCAGCAAGAAACTTAATCAATCAATGCTGTTTGTTTATGTTTATGTGCCGCTTGCAAGAGTCATCAATCATACCCATTTTTTTTTTGCTTTTTTCCATTCTTTTGCAAGCATTATGTGCTGAATGGAATCCATGAAAACAAAAGGCAGTATTATGATAAAAGCTTGCCTGTTGAATATTGTGTGGAAACCTAATTAGGAGACCCAGTGAAAAAAACAGCAAAATGAATCAGCAAATTAATTTCCGATGTCCTATTTTGGTGCATGGTTTATTGAAAATAAACGAAGGTCTGAATACATCTGACTGAAGAGAGATAAATTCCCTCAGTGTGTGTCTGATTCTGTAATATATTGTATCTTTAATTCAAAACAATGACTTTGCCTCTGTAGTAGGACGCATGAAGAAATGCAAACTTTTCTCCACAAAGGATGAGCAAAGCGATCCATAACTCTCATCGGACACAAATCTCTAATCACAACCAGCGCGTCCCACTTAACATTGCATACAGCCATGTGTTTAGTTTTGTGTAAACGCTATCTGTTGACAGCCACTTGACAGGGTGACCCCTGGCTTTTCCATAAGTGGGGGGCGGTGGGGGTTAGGGGTAGACGTTTAATGTGTGCAACCCTTTACACACATTTAATGTGTGTAAATGTGAGGAGAGGTATCAGGAGCAGCTGGAGTTCAAACGTGTGGGTTTGTTGCCCTGCACCAAAACTAATCTAATCAGTCTTTCACTGTTGATTGAGTAAACGTCTGTCTGCCCCATCGACAAGGACTGAGCATTTCCTGTCCCGGCCTGTGATACTAGTTGTCAGGACCTTAGGGTGGGCTGTGCAAACTCTCGGGTTAGATGTGTTAGTAGGTGGTAACACTGCATTGTGGGTGGTGGAGGAGCAGGGATGGTGGGGGACAGCGCTGATGTTCAATTGGGGTGGGGGCAAGTTGGTTTCTAGCTTTCAGCACCTGCGGCTGGAATGCGCTATCAGCGCAGGCCCTACATCACAGTTGTGAGGCGGTGGGCGTCGACACGGCAAAGCAAGGTGTGTGGAAAAAGCCTGTTTACAAGGCTCATCTGGACGGGGTATAGCTGAGGGTCATCTAGAGGGGACAACTCAAAACATAAGGGGCGCCATGGAAAGATGAGGGCAGCAACACTGCTGGAAGTTAACACATACTATCTTTCAAAAGAAGAGATGTTGCTTTCAGGAATTTCAGTGGATTCTGCCTCTGGCACTTCTGCTTTCTCTTGGCTCTGGTTCATGTCTGGTCCAAAGTGTATGTGTTTGTGTGCGTGTGTGTGTGACGCTGAGGTCAAATCTGTCAATAGAGACAATAAGCAGTGTAACATATGCAAGTCTAGAGTGTACATGCTTGCCAGTCTTTGCTTTTGTGTGTGCGTGTGTGTGTGTTTGCTCGTGCTGAGGGGGAGAGTGTCTGAGAGAATGAACAGCTATAATAACACTGTGTTGTGTGTGTGTGAGGCCCAACTTTATCTGAATGAATGGACAGTGTTCTAATCCCCGCGCTCCCTGCCCTTATCTGGAAGGAAGGAAGTGACTGGGCTTATCCAAGACACACGTGTCGTTGTGATAGCTGTGATAGCTGCCAGGCCAGACCTCCACAAACCAACTACACCACAGCCTATCTGTGGAATTCACATCTGCTCCTTAGAAGGAATCCTTGTCGAAGCGCGCTGAATGAAAGCAGGACTGATGTGACGATTCCTGATTAGTTTGTTTCTTTGTGTGATCACAGCCCTATCAGTCCCCACTCTTTCACGAAGACTCGCACATGAATCAATGGGTGTTACGAGCTATCATTCACGCAATAGCTCTGGCTATAACCCGCCCTGTCACAGCAATCAAAAGCATCAAAGTTTGACTGTGTCACATTTTCCCCTCTGGGGGAAGAGTTCACTAAATATTTGCTCCTGTTATTTATTGCATGGTTAATGAGGTCATCTATTTACATTCTAGGTGTTGACCCTTCACGCCTATGAAATGAAAGGTTATTCATATGGTTTCACCTGAGCAAAGTCTGAGTGAAATTTACTTTGTTTGTTCAAAATAATTGTTGCTGCACATTGTCGTGTTATTTATTGTTTGTGAGCCCTTTGTGAGGCCACAGTTTCTGACAGTTTCATTAGTGTTAATAATCACCATTAGTTTAGGTGTACATACAGCAGCTAAAGCCTATCATAATAAAAAAGTTTCTAGATTTTCTCCATACAGTATATAGAGTATTCTCTGACCTTGTTGTCTGCAAATCATAGCAACTAAGACGGATAGAAACAAATATGCAATTTTCTGAGCAGCCAACAGAAAAATGTATGAATATATGTCTAATATGTGTACATGTGAAAAAAGGGCAATGTCTTACGTCCATGTCTTAAGTTTTTATATATTAAGAAGAATAACTCATTCCCGATCTGAAACTTTGTGTTTCAAATTGGACTATAAGACTGTGCTCGTGCTTCAGAGTGTCTAACTTTACCTGTCTCACACATCTGTCAGAGAGTCCAACAGAGGGAACAAAGGTGGCGGGACATTGTGTTACCTGTCTCTCCATGTCTGTCTTTGCTGGTGTCTGTCTGTCAAGGCAGACAGCAGGGTTTCTGCCATCTCCCTCCGTCCCTCCTCTGCTCTGCCCTCCTCCTCCACTGTAGCCAGGAAGAGCATAGTCTAAAAGAGAGAGGCAGAAGCAGAATACAGATGGATTACGTACAACTGAATAAAAAGATGCGTAAATGACACTATGACCTGGACCACGAGAAAAATGACAGCTAAAATGAATTTGGTTGTTTTACCTCCCGATACTTGATTAAGACATATCAATACCCACTTGGCTCTATTAGATTTTCCCTGATTAATAAACTGTGTGGAACTAAGGGAAAAGACTACCTGAAGCAGTTCCCTCCAACCTCGAACTTCTATCCTCAGTTTATAAATTACACAGCTCTGAGCCAAGACTCCATTATAACATCCCTGGGACGGCGACATACAGTAAGTCTAGTATAAAGTCAGTTTCACATCAGAGGATGGGCAAATTACACCCAATATTAGGGTGTGAGTCAATTAATCACGTCCTGCACAGCACAGTGTAATGTGTGAGTATCCCCCTGTTGAACATGAATTACAGGCTGGCTTAAAGTGTGACGTGGCACATCAGTGCTAATCTGAGACATCCTGGCAAACCTTCGCCTCCAAGTCCTCCGCAGCCTCTAAGCTGGTTGAGAGGGAGTCAAATGAAAAAGGATCTGGCAGCCCAAATTAAATGCAGTGCTGTCAGCCACACTCAAATCCCTCTTTCCCCTCACCGTCTCCCTCTTCTTCTCTACCCTTCACAAACTCTCTGAATATCCTTAAATGTCGCCCCCCTCTCTCTTCTTCTAGCCTCTGAGAAGTGATGGATCCGTAACTCTGACTGACTCTGACGCCTTGTTAAGAACAGTCTCTTCCTGTCACATCCACCAGTCAAGCGTGTTCATTTCTTCCCATTAATAGTCACTCGCCTCCTCAGTCATCCAACCCTCTTTTAAAAAAAACAAAAAAACAACCCACAATGTAAAGGAACCTTCATTTCTTCTCCTCTGCTTCTTTTTAATCCCTTTTTTGACAATCCACCTGTCTGTCTTAATTCCTGTGAAGATAGAAGTGATTGTCTGCGTGTGTGCTCCCAAAGAAGAGGAGTGTGATTTGCCAGCAGAGTAATATGCTTACTTCCTCCACTCCGCACAGGACAGGTGTCAAAACATGTGGCGCTGTGTGAATGATTACACCTGAGTCTGAGGAGACACCAAAGATTACGGTGACCAGGAGGAAGCAGGGCCAGCTGTACTGCTTATGGAAACTGTACCTTTCGGTTTGGATCAAACCCGTGTCCTCCTGGGATGAGTGACGCGCTAAGAAAGTGCCAGAAAGTGCATTCAGAATGCATCACCATCTCAGCTGGTAGACATCATATTGCCATGCTGGCTGCGTACCCCTGTTTTAATGGTTCAAGCCCAGCGCTGAAGAGCAAGTGATTCAAAGTTGATCTGAAACTTGCTCCGATGTGCTTCTAAACTTGCATCAGCTTCAGCTCCTACCGAAGCTGGGCTGGGAACAGGGCAAGTGTCAACAAAAGAGAAACGGCACCGTCAAGTGAGCTTCACTGGGTTTGGGTTGCCAAATTACATCAATTAGATTATTGTTCCAACTCAATGACGATGACGGAAGTCACCAAAATAGATCCTAATGCCTGTCTACACAGTGAACTCCGTTCACCTTCCCTTCCACTGAACACACAGGTGACAGCATGTGCTTTACAGTGTGTTCATCTGTGGTTTGTGTTTGCAAACGTTTGTTCTCTGCTATTTTTGTGAGGATAGGCGTGCCTCTAATAATGTGAATGCATGTTACCAAACCTCCTATAAAAATATGTGTGTATGTATGTTTGCTTGCCAGAGTGTGTGTGCGTGCGTGCATGTGTGTATGTTCCTGTGTTTAGAAGACCCGGTGCTGAGAGAGGCCTTCAGGTTTAGCCCCAGGCTGATCCCCAGGCCATTCAGACACCCCACTGGTTGTTTACTGGTCAAGCACAGCCTCAGTCAGCTACGGCCGGACCACAGCCCTTTGTCTCTGGACTTGTGTTAGCACTAATCAGCCTGCTCTTTCCTCCTATTTACCCCTTGATGACAGTAGCTGTCCTCAACTTCCACCTCTCTCAACCTGATGCTGACCACAGATGTCCCCCTCACCCAGGCCACATCCCGAGGTGAACGAGAGGACAAGGAGGACCTGGGTACCCCCATCCCTGGTCCCCAGACCACAAACTCAACTTTGTCTATTTTACTACAGATAGGCATAAACATTTCCGGCCCAGTGCAGAAGCAGGGTAGGTAAACAAACATAGCGCTCGGCTTAGGTGATATTTCGGTTTGTGGAGTGTTTGAGTGATGATAGTGTTCCAAGCGAAGGCTGGCCGGAGGGCAGCCTGGGGCGGCTCACTAACACCTCAAACCAGGGCTGTATCTTAACACCAACAAGCATCTGTCTATTCTATCACATAACGACATGTCACTCATCTAAAACAATGGGATGATTGCTGTGGCACACTGCAATATGGTGTACATCTATTAAAAATTCACAAAATAGCCATTGTACATCACATAATTGCTAAGAAGCAAGTGGTCAAAGGGAGGAAGGTTAAAATGAAGCATGCAGAACTGAGGGTTTACACTCCAGAGCTACTGGCTGACTACCGGAGTGTCTGAGAAACTGTTAACACCCCATGAAAGGTCTTAGCTGACTTCAGACCAGTACTTTCAGGGGACCCAGTGCACTCTCATGCTCACTGGAACTCACTTATATTGGAAACCTTTTACGTCTTCAGGCCACAAACACAAATCCCCAAATGTATGTCCTTTATTAACTATTTCAACTGAGAGGTGATTTCTGGACTCGACTATCCAAATGATGGATGGCTCACTAAGAGGGTGTACAAACTGTCCAGTAATGCCAAACATAACCCAGTTTTGGCTGGTGGCTGATGTTAATTTACCAGATTAGTGCATACTGCTGCAGTAGGTTCACCTCTTTCTGTCAGACCGGCAACCTCCGCCCCTGTCTCCCTGCCACTAGCATGTGTAACAGGCGCAGCAAAAGGCCAGGAGACTCCCCTGTCTTCCTGTGTGCCAACACGTCTGTGAGCCCATATGGAGGCAGGCGTGGCCCTAACTGGTCTTCCACTCTTCCGTTTGTGACTGTCGAGCCACCGCTGGGGCCTTTAACTCACAGCAGTAACACACAAGTGCTTAAAGCCTCCACGAAATCAATTCAATATTAAATATTGCATTTACTGCATTAAGGAGTCAATATAATCAAGATCGACTCACTCTACAGTGAGCGAGCCATGTTTCAGGAAGAAAAAAAAAACTTCCAGCTGCAGAAGAGACTGTTAACCTTCTGGCCATGAACCAGTTGTATGATTGTGGAGCTCTAAATCCAAATGGACTTTACTTTGCAGTACAGATATTGTTAAAACCTAAAAGAAATTCCCCACTGACAACATTTTCTATACTCTCTATGCCAAATGTGTTACAGTGGAGTATCTTAAGGTTCTTCATGTGATGAAAAAAACAAAATGCTCCTGTTGTACAATGCTGGTAATTACCAGATACTGGATAATCTCTTCAAGATCAGTGGTGCTTCAATGCTGTCACAAAGACAACAAGAATCATTTTCATTGGACATTTTCATTCATTTCATTGAATGATTTGGAGAAATATCCTGATATCCTGCACAGAGAACTGCTTTTTCAGACCATATCAATTACATGAGATTTGTACAATGAATGATTTATACCCTGCCTAACACCCTCCTCTGTTATAACGTGACTTCCTCTTGCCCACCTACATGGCTAGCACATCAGCAAGGTACCTCAAGCTTTGAGGTTGAGCCCTTTTTCTCCAATTCTCCAGACACTCCACTGACATTTGCCTCAGTTTAAGCTCAGCTGCTCTGACATCTGATTTCATAGGCCTTAGGAGTGGGAGTTTGGCAGACTCTTAGCTGTCTCCATCCCCCTCTCCCCTCTAATACAAGAAACCAATATCACTTTGACCGCTGGTGGAAAAAGGCATCAGGCACCTTGCTCGGAGTAATGGATAGCTTCTGCTCACTGATATAAACAACTGGGGAGCTGTGATCCTGTCATGGCCAGTTCCAGTCTGGACAAGGGATCTGTGTGTGTTTGCTGCATGCCACCGCTGAGTTACTTTGCTCTTGGGTGGGTGGTGTGGGGGTGGGACTCTCCACCAGTGGAAAAATTATATTAGCCCAGGAAGAAATAAGCCCGGACCACATTCACTTTTCTGTGACATCACACTTCAAGTCATAAAATGTGTTTTTTTTCCTACCGTCTGCCTGTTGTCACACGATTACAGATGGCTCAAAATTGAGGCATATCTGAAATTAAATTTGCTCAGCTTCCATTACATAAGATTGGTTGATAACGTGTGTGTGGTGTGTGTGTGTGGGAAAGAGCGAAAAGTGTCAACACTGCCGATCAGATTGTCATCCAAACTTTGAAGTCCCACAACCTTTGACATTATGAAAGAGGAAACGGAAGAAAATGAGAGAATCAAGTTCTATGAAAATAAAAACTGAAAATAAAATCTCTCAAAGATTTTTCAGGGTAGTATTTTCTTGCATCTCTTTATACTGCATGTGTCTTTTGAGTTATCTGTGCAATGCTGAACAGCTCTTTCAACTGAAACTTACAGAGCATTGACTTCAAGGGACATTTCACAAAGGTTTGTTGGAGCACGTCTTTGCAGTTTCTCCAAAAAAAAGGCTTTTATTCCTTATCCTATAACAATAGAGATTGAATAATTAAACCAGGCATATTTTACAATCTTCTTTTATGTACTTATTAGTACCTTTAGTGATGAGTGCTGAAATGCAGCTCTGTAAATTTTATATAAAGAAAAAGTAGAATAAAAAGGAGGTTTTTAAATTTTTGGAAAGATCTCAAAAAGGATGTGATTCAAAGTCTAGCCAAATGTTTCCACGATAACAGAGAATATTTCTTAAAAGGACATCTAGAGATCGGTAATTGTACTTTGTACACACTGTGTGTGTGTGTGTGTGTGTGTTAATGTGTTCTCGCGATCTCCTTGGTGTGATAAGGCCTTTCTGCCAGATTGACCCTCACAAGGTTACTCGCACCATCAATTATGTCAGCCAGTAAAATAGGCCTCGCTACGCAAAGCAGATTATATGGAGTGTAAAACATTAGAAAAATGTGTCTGAAACATCAGAGTAACATGTTTGAAGTGATAAAGGGTTGGGGGGTGGGGGGGAACCTCCCAAAAAGGAAAGACCCCTGACAAGTGATTTTGTTTGAAGGCATTGTAACACACTCAAGTGGGCAGGGATGCTTTCTATGGCCCCTACGGCAGTCCATCTTCTGGGCCCAATACAAGCGGGATGGAAGGACATATGCTTTCCACAGGGTCAAATGAAGCAGAACTCACAGGCTTTTGTAGTGCTCCCTTTTGGTGGCAAGAAGAAAAGGAAAATCTGTTGTTGGGTCGTCGTCCAGCAGGCCCACAAATATCACATAAAAATTCACCGGCCTCTTTTTTGCAAAGGCTTTTGTCTCTGTCTCATGATAAAGAGTCCGGATCCAGTGTGCGTTAATGGCTAAACCACATAGTTCTTAGTCTGAATGAGCTATCCAGCAGGCTGGGACAGGACACCCACTCACACCCCCACACACACACACACACACACACCCACACACACACACGTACAAACTCCTCACCAGCCTGGCAAGAATGCATCATCCATCTATCACAAGAACGCTTCGAGAGGTGCTTTGACTAATTCAGGACAATGAAGACAGAGCTGGACAGAGATGTTTGCGATGAGCGCGACACTAGAGCACCTTCTGCTCTGTTAAAACTCCCTTTCTCTCTTTCAGTATGTGAAAGCTGACTCTAGATTCTAGCTAGATAGCAGATTGTGATCAGCACCTCACTCTCCTGCCAGTAAAAAGCTTTTTGCTGACTGGGGCCAAAGCCAGCTTTTCTAAGCCCCGGGAGTTAAAGTGTTACACACAGTGCACCATATTTCAGGTCTTCAAAAATGCTAAACCAATAAAAAGGGTTTCCATCCATCTAGACAGGATCGCATAGAGCAGTTTTGTTTAAGAGGGAGGGCTATGCCTGCAGGGGCTGAAACGCACTGCTAACAAAGTTTTGATTGACTACAAGAAGTCTGAAGTGTAGTGATTCTCTCAATCTTTGCATCTGGCTGAAGGCTGCTGTGGTGAAACTAAACAAGTTCTGTTATACGCTATGTCTGGTCTGACATCAAATATGAATTGTCTACAGAGAAAGACTGGGTCTAAAGTAGGACAGATTAAGATCTCCAAAACTGCAGATTCTCTACCATAAAAATACTTCTTTACTAAAGGTCTATGCAGCATTATTTACAGACAAACCTTGAGTTGATAGATAAACATGAGGCAACATTTTTTGAAATGTCTTGTGTTTTTGATATTATTCCAAATTTGAACTACTTACTTACTTACTTTACTTTAACACCAAGGTTTGGGGATAATCGATATATTCTCTGTTGCATGATTCCACCTCAAGTCCTACTATTGATAATTCAAAGCACTATCCATTATGTGACAAAATATAGTGTGTGTTCAATCTGCTGCTTCCCCAAATGAGACTTTCTGCAGCCCTGTTGCCTTAGAAAATTCTCCCTGCACTACATGGCTATACAGTAATAGACAATGGCACACACCATGAAGCAGTACCATATAACTGGATTATGGACTCACATACTCCATAAAATGCTGTCTACTTCAATCTGGCAAAGAAGTCACAGACACGAGCAGTTTTCGCATTTAACACTGCACGCTCAACACAAACCATACACAATATGCTCTTAGAAGAATTCCACTGTGGACAATACCATTATAATTAAATTAATTAAATGGAATTAAAAGTGCATAAACTACATTTCAGATTGAGTCACATCCTGTACCTGATATTTGCAATGAAAGCCATTAATGTCATTGCATCTTGACATCAAAATGCTGTTGTGTTCAAATGACATTTATGTTTGATTACCGTTTGTATTTGAGGTTTAATCCTTCAACAAAAAAATAGTCCCCAACTGGAAGGCTGTTGTAACACTGGATGCATATTTGAACACAGCCCCGAAAGGACTTTTCAATCTTGACTATCAAGAAAAAAACAGAAAACAAACACTGACGGTTTAGAGAACGGGATAATACAGTATATCTAAAAATCTAAAATATATAATCTCTGGTAAATTATCAGCAGTAATGCTGTACAATATAGGGGAAGTATGTGCGAACACTGGTATGGAAGTTTAAGAGTTCATTTCAAAACGTTTTTTAAAAATCTTTTTAATATATGATGCTGATATAATGCCATTACCTGCTGTTGAAAAGTGGGAAAAGAGATATGTTTAAATTACTTAAGTGTTTCGAAATACACATGATTTTCCACACATTTAAACAGTATGGCACCCGTTGTGTTGTGTGCACGTGTGATTGCCCCCCACCCAGGGAGGCTGATGAGCGTGGCTAAAGGGTGTTTATGAGACTGTTAGCCAGGAGAGGATGCTGCCCTGCAGCTCATACCCAAATAAAAGAGCCATTTATTACATCCAACATGACCCTCTCATTACACACAAATAGGAATTAATGAGCACTATATCGGGCGCTCCCACCGGAGGACTAGCGTTAATTACACTGTCCTACATCTCACCCATTTAACACTACTCATCAGATCGCTCTATCTGCAAAGGAAGGATAGGAGCGTGGCGGCACTTCACTACCTGGAGTAATGGCCACTCTCTGTGTCACTGGTGCCTGAAAGTGTGCCTCATACTTGTAAAAACCAAAGTTAAGGCTGATTCCTTTCTTCCTGTCTACTGCTGCACATTTCCTATGACCTGACCGTGAGTGAAATCTTCGAAACTATGTCATCTATGGGTTTGCTTTATGTTGTGTTTTTTTTCTTTTCTCCTGACTGCCTGGGTCTCGTGTTCATCAGTTTCATCAGTTTCGCCCATGATTCCCATTGGTTTTGAAGCCATTTTTCCCTCAACAACTTCCCGATGCTGCTTAAGGACACAGAAATGCAATGAGGCATGGCTTTACAAAACATTACAGAGCAGCTATGTATGGTAGCGGTCAGACAGGTTTTAAACGAGTGCTGTGAAAACAAAGGTGAAAATTAAGTTTATTATCCAAACAGTCAGCTGTAGAACTCAATTATATCCTCCACAGTAACTTCTTGGTTTGTTTGACTTCCCATAATTACTGGTGCACACAGTTTAACAATGCAGAGGACGATTATAACAGACTATAACTTGGGTGTGTATGCTTGTACTTTGAAAATGTAATTAAAACACTAATACAATTGGGCATTTGTCTGAACAGCATTACATTTGGTGAGTAGAGTGCGTGAGTAAACATTATCATATAGTATAGGAATATTACAGGAATCAGTAGTATAGTTTGTGAAAAAAATGGGATTTTGCTATCAGACTTCACATGGGAGAAAATCTGGTTTACCAGAAAACACGTATATCAGGTTTGATCTCTGTTGGGTTATCCTCTTTATACTGTACTGCACTGCCTTGTTTTGAAAGGTGCACAGACAGAAGAAAAACAAAAAAAAAACAAGGCATGGAACTTCCCAGAATGCTCCCAGGACTTGTATTTCCTCTTGACTATACTCACATCCTCTTGTCTACAGTCTCAGCTTTTCATTTCTTTTCTGTCTTACTTTCTCTCACATGCTCTGAACTTAAATCTTTACCGTTATCTCTATTCCCCTCCCCTCTGAAAATGTTACCACCTGCAGCCAACCCCCCCCCCCACACACACACACACACACACACACACACCCTCCACCTCCCCAAAGAAATGATACAATTATCATCAACAATCTTTTCCCATATATCATCCTTTTCTTTGCGCTTCTTCGAGCGGATCAAACAATTTAACACTGTCTTCCCATCAGTATCACCCCATTCTCCCTATTCACTGTTTTTAAAGAAGGCTTTATATGTACTTCAAAACCCCAACACGATAGCTGCTCAAGTGATTTTGAAAAATTAGAGGGGTACTGTGGTATTAAGTGGTTGCTTTTTTCAGCGCTTCTTGCAACATTTGAACAAAAAGTTGATTATGGATCAAATCTTTGTCACACTGGAAACCTCGTGGGTAGGTCTTTCTCCAATGTATCACGGTGATATTTGACTTTGTGGCTTTGGGCTGTCTTTTGGTTGGTTTTCCTGTTTTATGTACAGCATATATCATTTTTAAGCTGAGGTTTTTGACCAGGCCTGTGTAGTATTTTCTGAAAATTGGTTGCCTTTTTCTCTCGGTCAGGACGTCAAGCAGGTCTGCTTTATTTCTGTCCCTAATTAAAGTTTAGGGTGGATTTTTTATTGTTCACTTTGAGGATCTACAGTTGGGGTGGGCTGTTTTCATTTTCATTAATCGGTTTCATTTAATGTTTCACTGTGTGTGGGCAATATAAAGTGCTTAACGAATGCGGCTGCAATTAGAGGCCAAACAAGAAAATGTGAAATTAATATGAGTTGACATGTAGATAAACAATAATGAATAACAATAACGTAAGGATATCGACCTGATGAGGATCCAGATTCAGATTCAAATGACTTTATCAAAAGGGCTAACGCAGGGTTCAGAGAGCTCAGCAAATCTCTGAACATTGAACTAAAAACATTGAACATGTATCACATTGAACACAAGCTCTGGCCATGTGCTTGATATTCAAATAAAAAATGAATATATCAATTAATACCGCACTAAAATGACGTGAACTGAACAACAGTTTGAGTTGATGTCTTTGTTTTTGGTGACAAATCATTGTTTCCTTGTGTCTGTGGTAATTCCTTTTCAGCAAAGGTAAACAATTACACTTGGATCAAAGTACTGGAATAATTATATGTCAAGCGCTGGTTAGTAGTAATGTCTCTAGTCAGCTAAAAGGGGCGGGCTTTGCAATGAGATGCTCTGAAATCTCTCTTTCATCTTTTTATACTTTCTCCCCCATAAAGGCACTTTGCAGCACACACCCACAAACACGCACACTCCTTCCATGCATCTCTCCCTCTGTTGGTATGACACAGGAAGAAGCTGGGCCCTGCAGCCAACCCCGCCGTCCGCACTGAATGCGATTAAGCTGAGAAGTGATTAATCTGGGCTGCCCCATAATTCCTCTTTACCACTTTAATGGATGTTATCTCTCCTCCTCTGAAGGCTTATCTTGCTGATCGGGGCCAAGGATGAAGAGAGGGAGAGGAAGGGGGGGTGGTCATGAGCGGAGGGAGAGAAATCAAACCAAATCCATACAGAGGTAAGTAAACGAATTAGTAAGTAAATAAGTAAGTAAATAAATAAATGTAGGGATTGAGTGAGCTGCTAAGCGGATAAGGCAGATCAGTCTCTGTAAAGTGCTCATTTGTTTTCTAAGAAGACGAGACAAGCCGCCTTCAAAGCCTGCTGATACAGTAAAAACGCTGTCAACATCACAATTCACAGACAAACAAAATAAATTATCCAAACCACTGTCAATAAAACTCCCAGCCCCCTCACTGTAAAGACGAGGTGTACTCCAACCACGGGCACAAAGACAAAAAGGCTAAGGAGGGATTTTTCGATGAGCTCATTTTCTTCTGTAAATGCCTGAAAAACAATGAAATTGTTTCCTTTGCGATTTCCACATTGTGCCATACAGTCAATAATGACTAAGTTCCTTCAATACATTCCAAATTCAGTCATCCACAGCAGTGAGGCAAGTTTGCTCAGGTCTGAGTCGATCGTAGGAATGAAAATGCAACAGCTCTCCCTACCTAAGGTGTCTGGACAATCAGCTGCATCCTGTTAGTGACAAATAAATACATCAGGGATCATTTTAAAATCAGATCAGATAAAATCAGATCATTTTAAATTTTATGGAAGTGCCCCACAAGGAACTGTACTTTACGAGAAAAATTTAACTGGTACACTAATAACAAAATGACAAGAGCAGTTATGATTGGAAGCCCAGTATGCATGCCTACTTGTGTATGTGTATACTTGAACACATTTGAATAAGCCATTTTTATTCTACTAAGTAACATTCAGAAATAACTGAATATTGTCGTATTGCAAAATAGCTTCAAAATAGATCCATGAATGAAGACTAAAATAAGAATCTAATTTCCAACTGCAGCGGTACTCTCCACTCCATACTGTTCCTTCCATATATTAACTGAAAAGTTTCTTTTAAACTTTCCCTGGTGCTTGTAAGTATATATGTTTATTAGTGTGTCTCTGACAGTGTTTTTGTCCTTCTGTGTCTTTCGTCTCACAGACATGCATGTGTGAGACATCAGCGGAGGAGTGACAGGGTTAAACCTGTTCGTACCCCCCTTTTCCCTCCCGCTTGGGCTTACAGCGATGTTGCAGTGAGATTCTGTCGTAGACAAACCTCTGTGGGATTCCATTCACTACTAGCGTACATCTTTAGGTACAAAGCTGCGGGCTGCATTGGCTCCAGGTAACATAAACGCTCCCTTCAAGCCACTGCGTATCTGCCCATGGAAATTCTCTAAAGGGCTTGAAGCATTTACGCAGAACACTATCAGGCACTGCCGAAAATTCAGCTTACCCTGTTGAATAGGGACTTCAAAGAGAATTGCAAATACCTTTGCACCGCTACATTTTCTTCTCTCTTTCCCTTCTCTCTCCCGCTCTTCCTGCTTCTATTCATTTTATATTTCCAAACACAAGCTGCTGCATGATGTAAAATGTATTATCAGCCATATATTTCCTCTTTAAATGAATAATAACAATAATCTTTGAGTAATTTCTTTTTTATACGGCTCCGACTAAATAGGGCAAAGCAAGCAAGCTAATATAGAGCTGCGGGTAAACAAGGCCGCGCAATAATGAACGTGTGGATTAGGCCTCTAGTCTATGTTGTGTGATAAGAAAAACAGCTGCTACTATCCAGGTAACAGCACATATTGACTGTCAATGAAGGATAAACTACCGTGCAGCTGCACATTTACTGGCTTCACTCACACTGTGGACACACTGCGCAGACACACAAAAAGACCCATGGACACCAGCAAACCGACATGTATACACACAAACATACATACACTGCCTGCACAAGAACCCCAAAGATTTGGAATATAATAAATGTGTAAGCCTGTTTGCACAGTATTCAGCTTAAAATGCAAAACAATATGCTGCATAAACACAGTGTGATTTAATGTTAGAGATAATAAATGGCTTCATAATGAGCAATAAAAATGGTCTTTAAACAGTTTACTGCTTAGTTCACACTTATAATTAATCTGGGTTCCATGTGTGCATATAAAGTGGGTATAAAACTCTGCCCGACTGTGCAAGTAAAACGGCAAGCAAAAGAGAAAAATGACTGCTGGTGAACATCTGCAACATGGTTCAGCTCTGGTCTAGCTTTCCAAATATGCAGTCTTTTTCCCTCAGCTGGACCGGCACGGCAAGCTCTCCAAATAATACTTTACAAAAAATTGCTCCCTGAAATTATTTACGGTGAAACACACAACAGAAAGCATAACATTTATAATGTTTTACAAAGCCATCAAATAAGTGGAGAGGGGATTAATTGCCCCGGCCCGACCTTAAAATAATTATTTTGAGCGGTGCAACTCTAAACTCCAATGAAATTGATACACTTTGATAATTAGATTCTTGGCACTGACCCGCTGAAGTCAATAAAGGTTATTAAGGCCAATTGCTGTCTAAACGCATTACGGGCAGGGTAAACTGTCCGTTGGAGGCCCCTGCTACTCCAGCGCCAATATGATAATCCATTCTCCGTCCTGGGGGTTTCTTCCCTAGCGCCTGTGTCTCCACTCTGCCATACAAAACCAGATTGGATTCGCTTAACCTTTCCAGGACTTTGATCAAATGAGCTCACACAGCAATAACATTTACATTGACCCCCCCCCACCCTTCCTTCCCCCAACACATACAACCTCTCTCTCGCTCTTTTTTTTCCTGCCTCCCCCTCTGCCTCTGTCTGTCTCCACAGACTCTCCCTACAGCTCACTACCACCCATCCCTCCCTCCCAGGCTGCCTCCCGAGCACCCGCCCTCCACGCGCTAGGTCAATAACCTAATCAGCTATCGATGGCGACCCAGCCAGGCTGTGTGCGATTGCAGCGCGACCCTCCTCAGCAGCCCGGACTGTTTCCAAAGACTGTTATTAAAGTGAGGGGAGAAGATGAAATGGTCACCGAGCGCATTGCTGTACACACACACGCAGGTATACGCATGAAAAAGCCGGCCTCTGTCATAAATCAGAGGAAATTTTGTCACACAATGAGAAAAAAAAGAGTGTACTGATGTGTGTGTGCGTGACCAAACCACTGGAAAACAGGGAGTGACAGGCAGGGTGATCGGAGTAGAGGAAGACATGGCCCCGATACCACTTCCTGTTTTGTAGATCTTGAAGTATACAAATGTATTCAACTGAGTGGATCCCATTTATTATGAAAGTAGATTAATTTCCTTGATATGTGTTGAAAAGATTTCCATCTACAAGGCTCGTTCTGTCAAATAAGGGGAAAGTGTGAGAAAGAGACAGAGATATGGCGAGATAGTGGGAGCGAGAGAGGGAGAGAACAAGAGAAAGAAAGAACATAAAGGGAGAGGGAGAGAGAGAGAGGGCGAGAGAGATGGAGCGCGCTGAAATCTCTTTGCATCCACGGTAGCTTTTGAAGTTGCGAGATGAGCAGCCACAGAAGTCAGGAAAGTGACAAATTAGGGAAAAAGCTGTACTGTGCAAGCAGAGCTGCTAAATCAATTAAAGTCATGCCGAGTGCATACATTAACATCAATGGCGCACACATACATGCACACAAACACACACGCGCAGGGCGGGGGGGGAAATAAATAAATAAGTAAACGGAAGATGTGCTCGTGGGCTCGTCACTGTCGCTTCTCCCCCACAGTGAAAAGAGGAAAGATAAAAAATACCACACCGGTATTTAAAATATTCTGCATAAAGCCAAGACTCTCTGTCTATTGTCAGTCAGACGGAAGCTATTCATTGTTGCTAGTTTAAGGAAATGTCACTATTGTATGATAGCCATGATAGCAGAGTCCTGCGGGAACATGAGGCTGCGAGCCAGGCAGGTCTAAACAGACTTCTGCACCCTGGATCACAGGGGAATGTAAAAGCTTTAACTTAATGTCCTTTTTCCACCCTCCAGAAACAACCTTTACCTTAAATACATTACCCCCCCCCCTCCCCACGCACACACACACAAACATACATTATAGTACATTCGCATACCCACGCTTGAAGTTTATTCAGAAGCCCGTCGCTTTATTACCATCAAGGATCCACATGAATTCATGAGGAGCCAAAAAGAAGCGAGCAGGCAAGTGGACTTGTTTTGTTTCGACTCTTTGTATATTTATTTATGTATTTTATCAGAATGTCATTCAAATGGAAGGATAAGCATTTGCATGACAACAGGCTGAGGAGCAGGGAGGGAGAGAGAGAGAGAGAGAGAGAGCCCCAGGGAGAGACAGTATCCATAAACAGGAGCTCGTCCCCCCCACATTGCAATACTCTTCATACTGACTAACAAACGCACACATAGCCCTGTGCATCCCACAACACTGTGTGCTAAATATGACAATAAAGAGAGGAAGGCTGGCTGTTTGTATTGCTATTTTAGCAGGATAAAACAATAGACTGTTTTATTGCTACAGCACAGTGTATAAAACAACACAGTTTCATTAAAAAAAAAACTATTTGAAGAGACATATATTTGTTATTTAAAAAAACAAAAACATGCTGATATCAGATTTGACAAAAATAATAATACTGTATTAAAACTATACTTTGCAGGCAACAACAGGCAAATCTAAATAAATAAATGGCAAACATCATCTGCACACAGTAGGTCACTGGTATTTCACTAAATTACACTGTGCTGTCAATTGCCAGCTTCACAATGTAAAATATATGCAATAAAGGAATGTAGGGGGGAGCCCATGTGGTTTAAATAACTCAAAGTAATTTAGAGAAATGTGTTTTAATCTAACTACAGAAAAGCCACAGCTATCAAAACATGCAAAAGGAAAATCTATAAGTCACATCTATAAAGTGCTTTTCCTCAGCGTATCAGAGGTCGATGCATGTATGTAAATATTGCTTGCCGGAGCAATAATGTTGTCTTTCATCACAATAGTGAATCATTACATTTATGTGCTCACCCGTGTATTATTTTTGCAAAGGTTCAATATGCATTTCTGCAGGAGACACACTTGCTTTTGTGTGATCTGACACTTTGTAATTAACGGCTGGACAGTTTAGACTGTAAAATGAATGTTGCTATAAATACAAGAGAGTTATGTGAAATATAAAATATAAATATGCTGCACATTCATTCATTTACAGACAAATGTGTACATTTAATTATCTTATCTTCATCTTGTATTGATTTCCCTTTTTTTCTTCCTTAAAGAAACAGCTCACGCTTTATTTGCTGTATTGTATTGTATCCCAAAGTCTGATGCTAAGATTCTACTGCATGACAAAAATCCATATGCGGACACGTAGAGACACACACACAAACACACACAACAACACATATGGTCCATTAGAGAGAGATGGAGACTCAGCAACGGAGAGAGAAAGACCTCACATTTCACTGAAGCCCTTTTCTAAATACAGGTCCAAATCACACACTTCATCTGGGCCCGGAGGTGGAGCTCTAGATGAGTTTAGCCCCTGTCTACTAACTCCCCCACACCCACACCCACCCACCCTCTGCCAGGCTGGGAGAGAGAGAGAGAGAGAAAAAGAGAGAGAGACTACGACTAGAGCCGGGCAGCGTCAGCAGCAGTACTGTTCTCCTCCATCCCCTGTCTTTATCCCCGCCTGAGCATTAGATGTGATTACTGCTCAGCACTCGACACTGACAGAGACAGAGAGCTCCCAGAGACAGCAGGAGTGGGTGAGAGACATGAAGAGACAGAGACACGGAGAGAGAGAGAGAGAGAGAGAGAGAGAGAGAGAGGAGCAGAGGGAGCAGGGAGGGAAAAAAAGGAGCATGGCTCTTTCTTTCCCTCCGCTGCTGCTACAGTGATACAAGAGTGCCCCCTGCTGCTTCTGGTGTCGGGTGTTAGGAGCACACACCTACATACATGGACACACACACACACACACACACACACACACACTCTTTGAAATCTAGCTGCGAGAAAAGGACTGCATAGAACCTGTGGGGAGAGACAGAAAGCGAGACCAAGCATGTATCTGTGCGTGTTTGTGTTGATTATCTACAGCGGGTGTGTGGCTGTAGCACACGTGTACAGTACAGAGTTGTGAGTAAGGTGACTTAATTACAAGTCTGACAGTACTAAGTGATTCCTTTCTAACTAATAGCTGCGAGCCCACGTTCTTCTCTCATAAAACTTCTGTGAGGCGACGACAAACACATGACACATCCTTAATAATGCACCGGTGATGAGAAGGTAGACAATCCATCATGTAATTTTAAACACACCCTCCCTTGCGAGGAGCATTATTGGACGGCAGATCACTTATGTAATTTATATAAAGAGCACGAGCAGAAGCTTGTTGAGCATTTAGAAAGGTGAAAACCCTTATTGTTAAATGAGAGAGTGACACTTAACTATTAATGAAGGTGCCCATATTTTCAGGAAGTGGTAATGATTTTAAAGCTATTATTATTATTATCATTATCATTATTATATTTATTTTCACTTACATATTTTAAGAACATTTGATAGTTGATGTTTTTCTTGACCATACATTGCATATAGTATTGCCTCCAGACATATAATTAAGATATGGTTTTATGTTTGCTCATATATCAACTTTTGTGTATGTCGTATTAAAAGCACCTATTTTTTGGATGCTCTCAGTCAGACTGAGGGTGGTGAGTATGTAAACCAGAACTTGAGGAGAAAGATGAGTTTCTTGCTACAGAGGCAGCTGTTTACCAGCGAGGGACTGACGGACAGTGAGGCTGCCATGTGAGCAGCAGCGTGTCAGTGCGGGCCTTACCATGGTCTCCATGAGCCTCCAGTCCTTCTCCAGCTGCTCCATCGGTCTGGTCCACCAGCTGCAAAATCGGGCGTAACGCTGGCCCTGAAACCAGTACTGTCGCAGCCACTCGAACTCCACCTGCGAGCACACACACACGCACATTCAGACAGATGTTTTCCCACAGTTTAATCTAATCCAAGAATATGAGGAAAAAACTGTATTTTTTAAACACAGGAAAATATTAGATATGAAAGCATAATATTAAATTTTATGTAGAAGAAGAAAAATATGATATACTGCTATAAATTATGAAATAATCATATGAAGCATTTCATTTGGAACTTGATAATGTCAAACATGTCTATTAAAAATAAAATGAGACTAGCTTTTTTGCCTCATTTGACAGTTCTATTCCAAAATGATCTGTCAGCTTGGAATGATTATCAATTGAAAATATACACATTTCTTACTTAAGAATGCAATATGAATAAAAAGCACACAAGTTACTTACAGTCTTGTAAGAAATAGCACTACAGATTGTAAAATTTTGCAGTCTTTTATTTCAACTAGTATATTTATTTTATGAGTAAAAATCCAACTTTTTGAAAGAATCCTGATTAAATACATACACCTATGTACATTTTTTGGCCAAGTACATTTCTATTTGTAAAAAATTGCAATGAATTTTATACGTTTTACAAATTTAAATTCTTACAGGATTTTGGGCATGAAAATCATGAGTGATCTGAGTTTTGCTGTGAGAAATGGGTTATTTCTTACATACTTTGCCTAAAGGAATGGCACAGGCAGTTTTTAATTACTTGTGTGAAAAAAACAGTTCTATCCGTTGTGTAGAACTTGTACAATTACTGGTAATTTCCATGAGTACAATCACACCCTTACCAAACACAGACACACGGACAACAAACACACACACCACATTCACATACAAATATGAATGTGTTTATTCACACAAAGACACACCTTCCAGTCAGCACACCTGAAAAACTCCACCCTCTTCCTCCTCTCCTCATTCTCCTCCCTCCTTCCCCTCCTCTCCTGCTCCCTCGCTCCGTCTGGAGATGACAGTCGCGGCTGCAGAGCCGCTCCCCTCACCTCCGCTGGGAGTGTTTTTCTTTCCTGCTCTTTTGAAGTGCTGATTTAATCCTCGCAAGGATGCTTCATGTAGCCAGGTGTAGCCTATCTATTTCTAAGTGTGTCTTTCTGCACGTATGTTTGTGCGTTTGTTCCTGCGCTGGGATCGGCGTGTTTGCGCCTTTGCGTGTGTCTGTCTACATAGGTGTGTTCATGGCTTTGTTAATGTCTGTGCATACTTTTGCCAGCGCGAGTGTGTGTGTCAAAGATTGCCCCAGTTGCCACCAACATAATTGTGAGACGCAGCAAGTTGCCCTCCCTCAAAACGTCCTACAAAGCGTCATCCACACTGACGCACACTTTTGTACATCACAAAATGTAGCTGCATACAAACGAGTCGCATATCAGATGGGACTGAGAGAGCTATTGTTCCTTTTTCTAAAAACTATTTTGTTTATGTTGATCTAACAGAGCATTAACCAATGTATATGGTGGGCCTTTACAGCTGGGATCTAAAGTGGTTCTCTACAAGCATTGAGTGAATTAGTTTTCCCAAAAAGGTCTCAGGACTGCAGAGGTCAGAATTTATATTTTCCTGGATTTTCTTGCTTCCCTGGTGTATCTTGCACCAACCTTTCTACTCATGAGGCACGCATTTTTTTAAAGAGCCAGTCATCATCTCTCATCTAACCCTGTCTCCTACAAATTATGTTCATATACAACTAATTTGTACAGCCTAATGAGTTCAGACCGATTCGAGCTCCGCATGAAAAGGCACAGCCCTCTCATTCATTTCAATGAGACCGGTCCACTAGTGCGGTGGGGGTGCCAATGGAGGAGGCTAGGGTCAAACATCCGACAGTCATCTGGCAGGCATCCAGAGGATTATTATATAATGTGAATGGCGTATGTCTGCTGTTTACCTTACAATCAGTTGTAAAATCCCATTTCATAGGAATGCAAACCATCGAGCAGTGGCTTTGGTGTCTGAAAAGCCTTCAGATTCACAAATCTTTTACTGAAGCTGGACTTCCTGGATCGCATATTTCACATCTTAACAGTACCTGACACAATACAGACCACTGAGGCCGCCCCCTTTTTTAAGCGGGGCTGATTTCAGTCTGAATGCATGCTAACACTGGCAAGTATTCCTTCAACTGAGCTAACTTGCAGTAGCAGTATGTTAGGTGTCATTTTCCAAAGATCCAAGATTCCAAGAAGGCGCCTACAACAACCTTTGAACTTAAATCAAGTCCCCACTATCCCGGTTCATTCTAATGGAAGTGCTATGGAAAAAGTTTGAACACTGAGCCAAAAGTACTGTGCTGCGATTGCTGAAATTTTCTAATGGCCAATGCTTGAAGCAGGTCACCTACCACTGAGCGCACCCCCTAAGGAAGTGAAAAGAAAGGGCAAGAATTATTTGCACAAACAACTTGAGTTACGTCTGCCTCGGGTAGAAGCTGAGCACAGTATCATTGTGCCATTTGCTTTCAAGAGGCTCTGATCACAGCAGGGACGACATGCAAGGACTGGGGCATGTCAGGGAGAATACACAGCCAGTGGCAGTGCTCAGGAGCCTCTCAGTCACTCCATACAACACCACCCTTCAAAGAAATGTCATCCTTTATGGTCCCTCCAACACCCTCCACATCCACTCCCCTTCGATCACTACAGCTCAAACACACAACAAAGCCTCTGAGCGCTGATATCGGACGTCCTTTTCTCTCTGTCTGTCCCTCCTTCCACCTCTCTGATTGTCTGCCTGTCCTTTAGTGAGAAGAAGCCAACCTGTGTCTCCACTTTGAGCTGACATGGCTGCCTGTCCCCCACTGCGCAGGCCAGTGGCAGCCACAAAGCCGGCCATCTAAAGCAACTGAGGAGTGCTGGCCAGTGTGGCATTTGCAGTCTGGCCGCCCAGCTGAGAGTTACCAAGAGGGGAACTCTGACTAAATGTCACCTACCCAGGCAGACAGATCGAAAGTGGGTGCGAAAGAGAGAGTGGTTGTTAGGGCTAGTTTTTCTCTGAGACGGCACGCGGGAGCGAGAGGGGAGCTAGTGGCTCCCCTGCGGCAGTCGCTGTCATCTCTCCAGGTGATGGACACACTAACTACACATTAGCCCCACATTAGTCGACCGACCGCCCACCCTGGCAATGCTGGCGTTAAAGCCAAGTAGCCCCCTTTTTTCCCATTTAATGAGGCGGTATTCCCTGAGCGGGTCCAATCAATTTCCAGGCCAGGGCCCGAGGTTAGGGCTGATGAGAGTGGGATCGATCCCACTCCAGCGTCCTCTGTTTACCTTTACCAGCCTCCTCACATGTCAGCCAGGAGAACTGGTCCACCCAGCTCTCCCTGTGACCAGGCACGCAATTTACTCTAATCACACACTTCCCAAAAGCTAGGTTATACTGTACACACATTGTTGTTTACATTTCCATTCCTATGTTGTATTCATAAAATGTCAGTGTTCAATTCTTGACTTCTTTCTCCGACCACAGAGGCAGGTCAAAAATGGCCCTGCTGCCTTAGCTGCCACTGATGAAGAGCTCCTTTACATCAATGTTACCGAAATTATTAAATGTATAAATTCATTTAATCTTAAAAAAAGAAAAAAATAAGAGTAGGGAAGAAGGAAGAAGAATGAAACAAAGAAAGAAAGAAAAAAGAAAGAAAGAAAGAACAGAAAATCTCTGACTTAATCATGGTTTTGCAGAACTCTGAACAGGTCATCACTTTGAGAACATTTTATTCCATGAGGATATATCTTTTATTTTTTGTAACGCTTTCTGAACAAACTTACAAAGTACAAAGACATTCAAAACCCTGCAGGACCACGTGTGTTGGAAAAAAGTAACAGAGGGTAATAAACCTGGTAAATACAAGAGGAATAACAAACACACTACAATCTGCTGGCAATAATATGTTTTGAGAAGTGAGTTATAAGACTACAGTGCCACCATAAGCCCTTCAGCTAAGGTGTTCCACAGCAAAGACCTGAGAGCCTTGGGATACATTCTGGTCTGGAGAACAGGACAGAAGAAGGTCACACACTCCTGCCTCCACACAGTTTACTTTCTGCCAGAACACGTGTGGGAACCTTGTCCCACCCTTCAGTATTTACTGTGGGGGGACTAGCATCATTAGAGGGGGTCCCTCAGGGCACTCTGTCACACACCCACCTGGGAAGTGACACGGTGGCTTTAAATGAGACAAGACGTTTGTGTCTGCGATTAGCATTTCAAAGCCAAACATGCACACAGGGGCCGCGTAGTGATGCCATGTTAGACTACCCCCCCACACCACCACCACCTAAGACAGGAGGTAAGATTAAAAAGAGACAGTGAGAAGGGCCGTGCTAAACAAACAGGTGGGAACTTCACTTTTCCTCATTTCTGTCTCTGTCGCCCATCAACCCCTACTTCAACTCGACATCCCGCCCCATCCCCAAACACTCATACTCAGATGGCAGACGCTATGCTTCATCATCATCAGACCCACCCACGCCTTCTGACAAGTGTCAACCTCCCCCCCCCTTCCCATTGCACCACATTGCACAATATCCATGACACATTAGCCGGTGCTAGCTTGCTGTTTAGCACTTTTTAAGGAGAGGCCCATAAGGCACTGATCAGGTCAGACTGCCTGCGCGTCTCAGGCTTGTTCGCTCCTCGGTCGTCCATGTCAAACACGACCTGCGCAATATGCGCCCACCAAGCGCCAAAGTGAGCCGCCATCATAAATAACTCCACCAACAATACATCATTTAAGTGGGTGTTCTGCTCTCGTGGGCAACTCCAAACAAATGGCCACATCGATCATTGCGAGTGCCAGGTAGGGTAGGCCTGAGCCCCCGAGAGCAGCCCCCCCTTTACTTAAACACACACACACATACACCAGCTATTTCATAAATAGCATCCCGTTTTCCTAAATAAACCTTCCTGGCCCTCCTGGTGGGGGCCTACGCTTGGTAATCCTGTGGCGCTATGCGGCAAACTAGCAGGTGCTGGTAGTCCAACTAGCGTAGCACTCCTCCTGACACAGACAGCCCTATTGTTTGGCAGTGCTGAATAATTAATATTGTCTACAACCTTTAAACAACCTTACGTCAGACTCATCTGTCATGGCCTCCCACTGAGGGGCCTGGGCGCTAGCGCCAGCGAGGATGTGCAGTTAGAGCCCAGGGGTGTAGAGGGGGAGAGGTGAAGTGCTATATTAACTGCTGGCCTGGGGCAAGCCAACGCAGGAGGTTGGTGGCTCCGCAGACGGCCCCTCGCGTTCTTCTGTTTTGACCTCGCTCCATCCCTCAATACCCCAAGCCAGCATCACTCATTGTTGTGTGTGAAAAGGGGTTAGGGAGGGGAGCGGGGCATGACTCCATCTTTAGATAACATATGGAGAGGCTATTGCCTTACAATCCATCACAGGCCGGGACAAATGAGAACAACCTGGATTTCATATTGGAGGCATTTCCCTGAGTAGAAACAACAAGGTAAGTAGAAGGTGGAAAGCTGGCAAGCTCCCATTCTGTCGTTTACAGAGCTTTAACCTCTTATCAGACGACCGCTAGCATGGTCAGCAGTTCCCATGATGCGGAGGAAACAGAAAAGGCATAACAATCCATTTGCCATACTGTATAGAACATTTTCAGATACCTGTATTGCTGCATTTTTTGAGGGTTTGAATATTTATGTCCTGGGTCGTAATTTTAATTAAATCACTTGCGATAGTGACGATGTAATAAGAAAATTATGAGTCTGTGTTGTCCCACCAAAGACTACTAACCAATTAGTATTTTCTCTGGACTGTATGAACAGGTGTGTAAATCCAAAGCACAAATGCAGGCTTGTTCAAAATAAATTCCTACCCCCGTCAGATATTTATCCATGTTAATCACAGAAAATGCCAGAACTTTCGGTTGCTCAGAGAATGATTTCTTTTTACTCCATGACAGTGATCTTGTCCTGATGAAAACCTGGCATGTTTGCAGATGGTTCTTAGACGTTTTAACCTCCTTGGAGTACCAGATGGGTGAGGATTTAAGTATCAGTACAACTCAAATAGTGTCAGGCAGGTTCTTGATCACAGAAAACTTATAAAACTTTGGCATATTATTATATGAACTTTTTTGGCAAATGTTCTGTTCTTCACTCGCCTAGTGCTCCACGAGGCCAAAACCAGCTTCAGGTATTTCCAAACACTGAGTTTCAGGTCTGGTGAATAAATAGTGGCAAATCAGGGTAACGCCAAGTTAAAAGTTAACACCTATATAGACTTACCACTGCCAGCAAAAATAAACGTTAACAGTTCGACACGCTTACAAATGAAATCATGCAAAAAAAACACAGACAAATGTGTGTCCAGTCACGCAGAACATACACATATTGACAGACACACACACACATGCACATGTGAAAACACGCCACCATGTCCCCACCTCATTGTGAATCTCCTCACAGTGCTGTAGCGTTGTCGGCAGCAGGGCCAGCAGGCTGTGGGAGCCCGTCTCCGGGTCAGTGTGCAGGTTGGACAGGGCCTCTTGGCAGCGTGACTGGATGTAGGTCAGGGTCCCACTGGAACACTGGTAGGAAAGGGACAGAGCCTGTCTCATACAAATAACTGCCATGCAGGTTTGACCTAAAGCCCTAAAACCTGCAAATCACTACCAGGTAGTAGGGGTGTTGACTAATGACATGATCATAATGTTGATGCTGTCGGCAGTACGTATTTCCATTTCACTGAAAACATCACTTTTTAATTCTATTATTGTCATTTACTAGACACAATGCTGAAGGCTTTCATTTTACCCAGTCTTTCCCTAAAACAGCATATAAATGGCAGCAACAGTGCACGCAAAAGACCAAAGGTGACAGTAAGCACGCTACACAGCATTTTCATGACAAATTTAGAACAGCTTCTTCCCTTTAAGGCCTGCTCACGCCTCACCTCGGCCACTCTGTGCGTGGAGCTAAAGCGTGCAGAGTCTCCAGCTAGGACACAGTGCTGGTGGGTACTGTTCAGGTCATCTGGTAACGACAGGAGGGAGAAATCTATCAGAACCACACTACCGACACCACCAATACTAATCCAAAGAGTCGAGAAGGACAGCTATCAAGACAATGGTTTAGAAATTCATCCAACAGAAAGAGTTATTTCATAAAACATCGTAGAATGCAAAAGGGCAGTTTGCAGAATAGAATAAGACTTCAATTTCATATTTTGATCATGTTGTTTAATTAACTGTAATAAAAAAGAGACCATAAAAAGAAAAAAAGAACAGATTACAACAAAAAAACACAGGGAAAAGCAGACAGTGAAGGAACATGACAACTGAATCATCTTGTACTCTCAGACAGATTGTGCTTGTCCAGCACTGAATCAAGTAGAAGGAGCGGCACTGTGCTATAATTTTAATTACCAAACAAAACCAGATCATGCTCAATCTGTCAAGAAAGAACAGCCACACCGACAAACATTTGTCCAATATCAGGGGAGCTTTATAAAGAGGCCTTACTGCTGTTTCCTGTGCATCCCTCCATGTGTTTCTTTGTGTGTATAGATGTTTCTCAGCTCTGCCATTATTTGCCTCATACCAATAATTAATTTAGCCACGACAGAGCTGTCATTCACAGCACATGTGCATATTTACACCCGCCTTGAGCAAGAGTACACCGGCTAATGCCTGTGATTTGAAAGTCAAACAGCCAAATGCTTTGGGAGGAAGATATTATTGTTTGGTGGGAGAGGAAAAAAAAAAAAAGACGGTGACAAACAAAACAACTTGCCGGTGTTTTCTTCACCCTGATGAGATTGTGAAGGATTAGGTCTCTGGGCAGAATTACTCTGCGTCTTTAAAACTGTTTATATCCAATAACAAATTATCTCCATCAATCTGTTCTTTTCTTGGCGCGTCTGATGCGTCGGTGGGATCAGGAGGGAGTAGAGGCAAACTCGATAACTGTAATAAATATTTATCTTTCTTTCAACCCCTGCGCCTGCTGCCACTTGTCCTCCTTTTCCAGGAAGCAGGCTTTTAAATATATTGGGTCAACTCTTTTCTCCAGTCCCCCTGTGCATTGGGAGCTGGAAATCTGATTATTGAACAGGCCCGGTGTCAAGACTTGCATTGTTCTTTTTTAACCACTGAAATTCCATTTGGGTGGAAATGACTGTGATTCAATTTGCCTCCAGCAGCTCAGACATTAGCAGTTCAAAAGGGCCAGCCGGCGACAAATGGTGCTGAAAAGACATTACGCTGTCTGTGGTTATACACCACTGTAGTTTTCCACAAAACTACTTATCATATGGTGTATGTCACTAAAACACTGGTACAATACATTTTAACACTTGGTTCAGTGGCGATCGCTCTGTCGATGTGTGCATGTGTGGGTTTGCAATGGGAGGGGACGCGTACCCTCCCATCGGTAAGCAGGGAACTGCCTTCTTTGCATGTGCGGGCGCATTTATTTTTGTGCATGCGAGTTGTGCAAATTTATAGGTGCGTGCATATGTTCGTGCACTGTGCCAAGTCTTTAATGCAGGTGGACCGACAAAAGTGACAGACGGGCCAAGGACTGTGTGAGCTGCTATCGTGGTGCAGCAGTTGGCCTCTCAAGGGCGTACTCACCAAGTGGAGCATAAATCCCCACTGATCCGCGACAGTCAAGTCCCATTAGAATGGTCTGCACAACAGCCCATCACTCTATTATCATGGCTGGCCTGAAACTGACTGTTCTATTGTAAATCTTATCCAGCTCAAGGAGGTCGGCTTCAAGCCCTTTCAAGCTGAATATTAGGTACAGACATCACTGCTCTCTGATGAAAACATCGCAGCTTCAAAGAGGCAACTTCAGGAATTCATTAAAACCTTCCTCTTCCTTACTTACCAAAGAAATGATTTAGATTGACAAACACTTAGAAGTGGCATATTTAAAAGCTACTCTACCCACTCTGACATAATGTAGCTACAGCAGATAATTAATAGCAAATGTAATGTTAATTTAGATAGAGAATTCTTCTCTTTTTGCACACTCCCCCATCATTGTACTCTCAGTGACCCATAATGAAAATAAAATATCGTATTCTTCCTTAACCAGATCGTTTGAAGCACTGTCTGATTGGCTGATAAGTATCTGTGAACTGCCACCTTCAGGTGTCTCCACAGATGTTCAACTGGGTTTAAGTCAGGGCTTCCGCTGGGCCACTCGAGGACAGTGAGACACTTGTCCTGAAGCCAGTTCTGCATTATCTTGGCTGAACACTTGTGGTCAACCTTTCTCATTTGGCTTCGTATATATCAAAACATCTCCTGTCACTCTGCAAAAAGCATAACAAACTTACATGTGACCAGCTTACTTCCTTGTAACTCAAGCAACCATGTCATGATTATCTTGTGGCAAACAATAATAACACCCTTGCAGCACCTAAGTAGGAATTGTTCTGTTTATTAAAGAAGCTTAGTGCAGATAGCGTTAAAGCAAGATTGTACAGGCAAAGCAGCTTACTGTGTAACATGTTTGAAATTCAGACCTTTTCCAAATGCTAACAAAGCAGCAATTTCAGCAGTGTAGCTGTAAAGTGTGTGGACAGTCTATGTGATTGTTCACCTATTATTTTCTTTATCTGTATAACTGCTCTTGGTTTTGTTCTGCATTTGTTCAACACATCACCTGCACAGTCTCACTTATCATCCAGAGACACGGAAATAATATGCAGAGTTAAACTCAACAAGAAACACTACATAAATAAAACTGTTTTTTTATGATTTTGTCATTTATGCACAATGCACAGGTAGGGGATGGCTCTCATCATAAAAAAACACTGACAGCATATTGTGATTGTATACCAGAGGGATATAAGTGTTTGCTGCCGAAGGGATGAAAACAGTGATCTTTTAATCACATGAAAGCCTCTCTAATCACAAGGTCAAACACATATGCGATATATTAACACATATGTAGATGGCTGAAAAGATTAGACAGCAAGATAAGTAAATTCTTTTGGTGTATTGATTTTCAAATGCTTTATATGATGTGGACAGTTAAGCTAGAATTGTTAGAATGGTGAGGCTTGCAGGTGGAAAGAAACAGTGTATATGAAACTAGACACATGTTGGCCTGCACCCATCAGGGGCCAACAGTTTGTTGTAGCAATGACTGCATTACAAAGGAATTAGACAAATCATACTGGAGGGTAAGTTTTTAAAGAAAAAAGGCAGCGCTTTGGAATGTCAACATAGGTTGAATGCACCATTCATCTTTTTTAATTTTGAAAATAAAAAAATGCAATAGATTAATCGAGCAGATGATGGGAGGACTGACTCAAGACCTCACTTTATGTCTTTCCTTACATGCTTATGAAAGCACAGTGCGTGGAGAAAATAATAAATCCCTCATCCATCCAACCAGGGGTCCTAACTTCTTGTGCAGCTGAACACAGGCTTCTGCTGTGATGTGGATAAATGTCCTCGCACTCAGAAAATATGAGAAAGCCTGGAATGGCCCGCGAGGCCAAAAAGGAGGAGGGCGGAGGTCTCTGCCACAGCCAAAAGCATTAAGCTATGATTTACACCCCTGTGGCTTGCTGTCTGTCCTCTCCATAGAGACACAGTCAGCGCTGGGTCACGGGACTTCAAAAAATAACATTTGGTTTTCCTAACCTCTCTAATGCACACAATTTCATGGAACCTTAAAGCGCCGTGTTCGGGGCCAAGTAAACCGGCTCACACACATACACTCAGCTCCATTCGTCCTGCCGAGAGGGTTAGAAGAAGAGAACAGAGCATGGGGGTGAGAGTGAAGTGCGTCCTGCTGGCATGGGTCATTTGGGATGAAGTAAAAGAGACACTAAAAAACACAGGGTAATAAAAGCGCTCCTCCATCCGAAGTCAGACATGGTAGCGAATTTGGCTGAGCAACGTGTTTACATGCGCGCGTGTGTGTGCGTGTGTGACTGTGTTTATAGAGCGAGATGTAGTACCTCTCATGTAATAGCAGTCTCCAGACTCCAGAGGCAGCATCAGGCCAGGTGTGTGGATGTCCCATGCCACCTTGAGCCCGATCCTCCAGCAGGCCTTCTCCCCGCTGCCTCCCTCACTGCTCTCACCTGTCAGTCACACACAGCTCTACTCACTGCAAGCTTTTTGCATTTGTGCATCAATCATCACATTGCAGGCACTGGGCGGATGGTTTCCATGCAAGACAGAAGCTCAACGCAATTAACTGTAAACACATTAAACAGAAAAGCATAAATAGCACCAGGTGAAATCTGGGTGGGGCAGTGCCCGAATACAGTAAGAATGACCATTTATCTGCAAAAATGCAGCCAAGATACCACCCAAACAATGAATGTAAGTAAGTATACCGTTGTCTCCAGTAAGCAAGAATCACTTAAATGCTGAGCAAAGATGATATGTGTTGCTGTGACCATACTGGCTGTTAGCGCAGGATCTTTATGCTATCATTATTGTTGTTCAAGAGGAAATAGTAGGATAAAAGCCCTTGATGCTGTTTAGTGTGTGAGAGTGTGTTATTAGATGGTAGGTATCCTATGATATTCCTGTTCCTGAACCCATTCACTGTAACCACCTCACCTGTTCTTCTGTCTCTGTCCACTCTTACATGAAATACTCAGAAAACAAGATTTGGCTTGGCTGGCCAACACCCTTCAGCAAAATCAATACTAACGTCTTTCTGGGCCTCTCTGCCCCGCAGCTGCCTTTTCCTTTGCTCAGCACGGATAAATAGTAACTTAATTTTCAGCCATTGTGCTGTGAGAGCCAGCTAATGACAGCACTCCCGAAGGCCTCGGGAATGGTGGAAGATCATCCTCCGTGCTGGAAAACACTCAGCCGTGGCAGATTCCTTTGCATCAGCGCAGCTGGGAAAAACACAGCTCAGAACACTTCTCTGGCTGAAGAGGCAAAAAAAGGCAAAAAAAAGGTGAGCCTGTTCAAAGAGAAAAAAACTCTCAAAGGAAGCGGGTGTCATGCAAAACATCTAGTGCTGTGTTTCTTTCTTCTGCGAAAGTGCAACACTCCTCAAGGTAACAATTTCATTAGCTGGTTTCTGGGAGCCCTCAGAGCCAGCAACTGGAATATATCTCTATGGCGCTCTGCTCAGACTTTCCTCTCTAAAGTCTGGAGCTGTGGGGTCACACAGAACTAGAAAAGACACAGCTGCTGAGCGAGGCAAGGTGTTACGCCATGGTGTGTGACGCCCGTGTTCACGGGGTCAGAGTTGAAATGGCTTGGAACAAATCATCATAGTGGAGCAGGTGTTTCTGGTTAAGAAAACCCGGCAAGAAAGCCCAGCTGTAAGGTGTGATGGTCAGAGCAGTTGGCACTACACCTACGTGATACTGTAAAAGTACAGCTTCAGGACACAGATGGAGACTGTGCAGAGCTCTAACAGTGGAGCAACTGGAGGGGGTATGCTTGCACCTATCTCCATCCACAACAGAAAATCATGTTTTGGTCCACTTTCAGCGCAAACTTTTATTTTGAAATCCTCTAATTTTGTTCAACGGCAAGGGCTAATTCAAGGAGTAATTTCATATGAGGATACTGTCTTCTTAAGCTGTCTAACACATGCACTGGAAAACAAAGTTCTTCCCTCACCCAGATTCTCTATCATCTCGATCAGCATATGCAATCGGCTCTTGAAAGAGTGCACATACCATAATTAGGAGGCACCGCGCTCTCCATACAGTAAAGTCAGGAGCGCTTTTCAAAGCAGGGCTCATTATTCCATATCAGATAATTGCACATCGATCATTTCTTGGGGAAATGATTTAGATGAGATGCAGCATGTGTGATAAGGCCTGTTTGTTAGACTGCACCATTGAGCGCGTGTTAAGAGCTCAGATCCAAATGTCTGTGATCTCCCAACGCTCAGCCAGCGATAAGGCTGTCAGCAGCAAGCCGGTGATGACATTTGATAATGCCCTGACACTATCGCTTAGATGGATCTGATGGTTGCCTCACCAGAGGCCATGTCTACAGCTGCTACTGCATCGCTGTAGGGCCATGATTCACAAGGTTGGCTGCATCTGATCCACCATAAAGCGAGATAACTTGTCGGGATATTGGAGTGAAAGAAACAAAGGAATCAATTTCATAAGCAAATTGTTAAACAAATAGCATGAGGTGCTTTCGATTAAAGTGTTAAAGTGCTAAATAAAAGATTCTAAAGTGTTGAATCCAGTTAGCGCAGCTGCTGTATGAAACTGTGCTCTTCAGCTGTGACCCTTACCTTTGTCATCGTGACAGCTATAGCTGTAAACAGCCACTGGCGAATGAGTGATCAGGTTCTCATCGTGGTGCCACCCCACCGCCATCTTCCCCATGCCGTAGTATGGCTCTTCTTTCAGCTGGCTCATGGCTGCAGGGTCCATGTAGTTGAGTAGGGTGACATTGAACTTCACCGGGCCGGTGTATACCTGCGTTGGACTGGGCTGGGAACAGCCCTGCCCGCTCGCCTGTTCCTCCTTGTCCTCCATGTGGTAATCGGACAGGCTGTGCTTGTGCTGGGCCACAGGTTTCCCCTGGGCCCCGAGTCCCACCGGCTCAGTCTCTGTGCCACTGGCGGCCTTCGAGGCCAAGTCAGGACATTTTCCTTCGCTTTGTTCCGACCCCGCTGCGACACTGGGTTCGCTCGGTTTGACCTGGGAGGACTCCCCCTCCTCACTGCTGTGTTTGGACTCAATCTCCCACTCGCCTTCTTGTTTTGACCCAGAGCAGCCTTCTTCACTGTGTTTTGACTCAATGTCCCACTCCTCACTGTGCTTGGACTCTGTGTCCCCCTCCTCACTTTGTCTGGATTCAGATTCCCCTCCTTCACTGTTTTTGGAGTCCTCGCTGTGTTTGGACTCCGTGTCCCCCTCTTTACCCTGTTTGGCCTCTACATCCCCCTTTGCACATTGCGTTAGCCTGTCGCCTTCCTTCAGCTGAGACACATCGGAGCAGAAGAAGATGTTAAGCTCACACAATGCCTTGCAAGCAGATCTCAAGTCAGGGTCACAACAGTCAGGTCCTTTGACCTGAGTGTCCTCAGTGTGCCAGGGAATGGCAAAGAGCCGCGTGTCCAGGTAGCGATAGGTGTGGCCCGGCTCGCCCACCAGAGCCCGTGACACGGCGGTGAACACATCTCGGTCACGCACCCGAACCAGATCCCTCAGGAGGCAGCCCTTGCTTCTCAGGGTGAAAAGAGCCGCCTGCACGCGACCATGGAGCTCGGCGGGCAGTGAGCAGGATCTCCTCAGAACCAGGCCAGAGTAACTGGAGTCCCACTAGGCAACAGAAGTCATTTTTATCACAGTGACACAGCGGCAAAAATATGACAAATCTTCCTAAGCAGAGTTAGAGGTTATGGGATCTTCAGCATTATCTGGAGCTGTGGCTGACTCACCAGTTGCTGAAAGCCTCGGTCCGAAGGTCCTAGAAAGGGGATCTTCTGGTCCCCCAACTCCTGCAGTAACTTCCGCCTCTGTAGAACAGAACAGCAAAACAGGCTGATGAGCAGCATAAAAATAAAAATGTAAACATCTACCCAAGCCTTCAATGTCCCAAATGATCACACAACAGTCCCTGACAAAAGTCTTGTTGCTTATCCAAGTTGTAGGAGTTGTAGTAGTTGTGCTAAAATAATGTATCATTTCTTGAGGTTTATCATTTAATTAGGACAGAAAGGTCAGATTCCGCTTGGACAATGGTCTTGTCGCATAAAAAAATTAATGTATGGCAGAAATTATACTTTATTTTGAATACACAAACATGTTACAATAACATCAGAACATTAAGCCATGGTGCCATGGGAAAAAAAATTAATATCGTGTATGACTCCCATGAGCTTAGAGGACTGCATCCATACGTCTCGGCAATGACTCAAATAACTTAATAAGTCATCTGGAATGGCAAAGGAAGCAGTCCTGCATGACTTCCAGAGTTCATCAAGATTCTTTGATTTCATCTTCCAAGCCCCCTGATTTGAAATTACTATGTCCTTATGCGTCAAGACCCTATGTCAGGAACTGTACTTGCTCTGTGTGGCCCACATATGTTAATTCATCAAAAAAACATCACTCATTAATGAACTTGCTTGTTCCAATGCCTCTTCTGCTTTGCACTTAAAGTACTGAAAACAGAGTGTTTGCGTCTGCAATATCCAAGCAGCATTTACCAACCTGAATGCATTTCCAACCATCTTACATTCAATATATTCCTTACAAACAGTCCAACTCGAACAGCGTGAAACCTATAATAACAGCCTGTACTGACTGGGGAGTGAAAAAAAATATTAATACTGAATCACTACGTGAGGCCCCTATGAATGATATTAACAAATGATGCATTCAAAACAGGCGGTGACATCACAGAGGCTTTCATTGACGTCTCACATTTTTATGATTTTGCAAAGGCTGCCGTGGGGGTTCCACACAACCTTATAAAAGATGGCCGGAGCCATACAGAGTTCCCCCAATAAAAGCGTCAACCTGGTGGAGGGATCAAAGGGCCCTTCACTGGGCCACATTCCACTCTGACCTGTAAATCCAATGGCAACTGGCATTAAAAAAAAACTATATGCCCAAATAAATTTCACAACTGTTTCCCCAGACTGCCCCCTCTCTTGTATGTGCTTGTGTGAATGTAAGTACACAGGTGAACACGCACACGCACACACACACACACACACACACACACACACACAGAGCCTCCGCATAGTGTGTCAGCAGGAGAAGGAGAAGTGTCACCGGCATGCCAGTGTCTTTTTACGTCTCCTAAAGTTTTGAAGCGAATGGCCTGTGGATTCACTGCCATGCGGGTCTGACAGTATGAGGGGAACCGACCTTTGTGTATATTTCTGAGACATTTACAACAAATCCCTGACATTTCGTCTGCTCTAATAATGCCAAAGACCTCATGTGGCACGCCACGGGGAATTTGGGAACCGGCTGCCAAAATATGTCTCGACTTTTAGAGTGAAATAAAATGTCCCGTTAATAAGGCTGAAGTGCGGGTATGAAAAGAAGTGCACCCCGACTCAAAAGGAGGCTGGATCAAAAAGAGGGCAAGCGGCGAAACTGTGTGCATTAAAGAGAGGGGAGAGGGAAACAGACCCCAAATAACAGAGGCAGGAGAAATGGGAGGGCGTCGGATCTGAGGCAGTTTGTTGAATTTTCCCTTCAGGGCTGAATCTTTACCTTAGGCTAAACAACACAACACCTGCTGAAAGTTTTCTTAAAGGATGCACATGAGTGTACAGGCCTTCCAAGTTATTCTGGAACAAAAAAAACCCAACAGACTCGGAGAGAGCTGGAATCTAAAAAACAAAACAACATGCACTATTCATGGCCAGGCCGCATTCAAAGGTTGTTGGAAGAAATTGACAACCTGACACACATTCATTGGTGTCAGATTCCAACTCATGACAGAAGCTCAAGATATCAAGGTGAGGCTCTGGGCTAGTGTTGTATGTGTACACATCTGTGTGTATCTGTGCGTGTTTACCTGTGTGCTGCTGTGAGTCTGTATCCTGCTATCCATCTACTGTACATGTGTGCACGTAAGCAAGGGATCGTTATAGTCTGCTTTATTTGAGTCGTAAAGCAATACTGGGCCTACATAGCGCATGTGTGTGTGTGTTTGTAAGGCTCTCATATACACACACATGCACACGCGCACACACACACACACGCAGACGTCCTTCCTGAAAAACGCACAGCCAGAGGAGCGAGCATGATGCCTCAACCCCAAATGCACACAACCAGGGCTGTCACACACATGTCAAATACATCAAGCTGCCCAGAAATTCCACAGAAAAAAAGGAAAGACAAGGAGTTACTGGAGCCCTCTGAAGCAGATGGACTCTTTCAGTATCAGAGAACCGCCGTGTCTGTCTTCCTGTCTCTGTGTCTGCGCCCGATTGCAGGAGGAAAAAAAAAACCACGAGGCGCAAAAAAAAAAAGGTCTGCACTTCCACTCAGACCCGAGAAACGAGATTACCAATCCCATAATAACGCGGCTACTTCACGGTAGCCGTGCCAACCGTCTGCGCTGAGTGATATATCTGATCTGCTTTTTTTTTTTTTTAATCTCTCTCTTCCTTGATGGGATTATTCCCTCAGCCGGACTGTTTATCACAGAAAAACATATTAGGTAGAATAGAACTCAATTGGTTTGCTTTGATCTTGGCCTATAAGAGATATCAAACTGTGTACCATATATTTATTAATTTCATTTATTTCCCATCTGTGACACTCCAACGGACACTTTCTTCAAAGCGCTCTTTGCGGAGTAGATTAATGTCCGGTGCTTAAGCATCAATAGCTCAAAATAGCCAGATAACTCTGCTGCCGCGGGGATAAAGCTCCTCCAGTCTCACTCGCGTCTGCCCCAGAGGTTCTGCCGGAAGGTGCTGCACGCGGTACGACTGCTGCGCGGGGACACGTGAATCTCAGCTGGCTCGTCGAGATTTGGCTCAAGCATTGCAGCTGCGGATAAATTCTACAATGTAGAGTGAGCCCCGAAGAGGACTTATTAAGTAAAATTGTCAACCCGGCACGGTGGCACGTCTCCTGTTTCTCACAGCAAGCCTCTTTGATATTTCCTCTCCAAGGACGACCAACGGGTCTGCTTTAGCTTTTCACCTCCTCTTTGCGCGGTATCGTCACAGTCTACTACAGGAGGTATGCCGCATTATTCAAGCTCACCAACCAAAGCACCTACATCAATGCGGGTGCCCCAGAGTGCCGACAGACGGAAAACCTTGGACCTCAAGCGGGTCAGCTCGACCTGCGATGAGAGATGGCCGTGTAACAGAGCTCGGTGTTTAAACAGCAAGCCACTGGTACTCGTGTGACACCCGTTTCAGAACTGCTCCTCCTCAGCAAAAGCGATGGTGAATCAACAGTTTTGACAAGCGGGCTGTAAAACGCCGGACTCGAACAGACAGACTACCCGTGTGCATCAAAGGCGCTCCTGCCCTGCTCCATTTGGCACCGGATCGAAGAATGTAGGGAGCGTGTGCGAAGCGACAGAGGCTCGGGAGGGAGTGCCCCTCCACCAGGGCCAACTGTGTTTGAATGAATGATACATTCAAAAAAAAAGTTTGCAGAAGCACCGAGTTCGGTTTTGAACACGAACAAAGGAAAAAAATGTTCACATCGAGAGTATTTCTTTAAAAAAACAAAACAATCAAAACCCAAGAACGAGTGACGGGTCGAGCTCGGTCCATTCAGGTCGCCATAGGTCAAGGTCTACCTCATCTTCAGAGAATGCCACTTACTTGAACTACAGTGAGAAAACACAGCACCTAGGTGCCATCGCACACAAGTATCTACACAACACATACACACGCAGCATCAGGGAGAGCTTTTGTGGCGGTCCTGCAGTGTTTAACCATTTAAATCTGGGGTTTTTTATGACATAGTGTATATTTAAATATATAAATCTTGAGAGCTGAAAAACAGAAGCTCCAGTAGCAGTTACGAGGTGCGAAATGGCCTTTTTCAACTCTATTCACCAATTAAGCTTCTTCATTTCATGCATGCCACAGTTTTTAAAAAAAACACATCCAGGGGAAAAAATTAACCATCTCGCACTTCTGACATTTTGTTTACAGCCACTTGCGGCAGTCATTTATTTTAAGAACACCAGCTCGAAGTTGTGACTCGGTATGATGGCTAACTGGACAGACTGGTCAATGGCTGACTGGAATGTGTGAGAGCTGACCTCAGGACGGGGGCAGGTAGGGGTGGGGGGGCGAGGCCGTCGGTAATGTGTAACCTGGCGTCTGCACACTCCTGCTCAGGACCAGGCCATGAATATGAATGGGAGTGTGAGAGCCAGAGGTCAGTGAGGAGGATGTTGTCACCCGTTGGCGCTCGGCTACTTTTCTTTTCTGTTGAGACCAAGTGAGCCGTACTTACTGATCGTTATGCAGGTCCAACGCCAAATCATGTCTAATACTAGTTAGTCCATTCAAGCTGATGCAAACACAACAGCTTAGACGTTTGTGACACTTACTAGGAACATAATCCTCAACATGTCTCTCATGTTCACTCATTCCACAAGATTTGGGTCATAGTTCAGAAAGTTTGGAATTCTTTTTTTTATTAATATTTTAGTTTTCATTCAAAATTGCTGACCAAAAAGTAGAGAGAAAATATATATCTAAAAAGAAATGAATAACTGAGGATGAAAGCTCCTCCATGACCCACAGCACATTTTTTTTTCACATCACTGAAGTGAACACCGCGTGCACATATCGACAGACACGTTCAGCCTGTGTTCAGAGCGGGTCCGCAGATGGGGTAAGTGATGACAAATGGCGGACAGTAGGGCTCCGGCATGTTAATTGTTGTCGGAGGCCGACGGCTGCATTGTTCATTTCACCTCGTGACAGGTCGGTGGGGGACGCCGTCATTAATATTACAGCATTTCCATCCATCGACCTGAGCAAGGTCGCTGGGCGAACCTTTCACGTCCTGTTTATAACACGATCTGAGCACGTCAGCGGAGCAGGGGGCTGCGGCCCGTTAATTAGATTCACACGCACACGCGACGTGACCGGCTTTACTGGGGCCCGGTCGCCGTCTGAAAAAAAAAAAATCACGTGTGCGAGATAAGGTAAACTAACACACACCGGGTGTGCCAGTTTAACGAGACATCAAAAGGCCGGTGCTATTCTCTCTTTGCGAGCCATGTGCGCGCTTTCTCACACGCATAAAGCTACTCTCCCACTCATCCCAGGGTACGTGTAATTCTGTCAGGTAGACGGTACGTGTGTGTGTGTGAGAGAGACAAAGAGATGACGGGGGGGTAAAAAAAAAGGTATTGGACCTCATCTGTTTTTTGAACTCTCCCGCCCTCCGCCCCTCTCGCTGCACCTGACAGGCTTACAGATCAATCACTCAAAAGTATTTACGAATGCACAAAGCCAAACACGGACAGGTTGGCACACAGCCACTCTGTTTAAGTGCTTTTCAATGTGTCCGTGGCGTCAACTTCTATTTCACACTTATCTACACCTCAAAGAGGGAGGAGGGGGGCGGAGGGGGAGATGTTTCCTTGACCTTTAAGCGAGTATCAAATCTGGAGAGAAGAAGAGAGGGAAAGAAGAGAGAAAGAGAGGAAGGCGATTTAAGAGCTCTGTCCATGTACGCCTTACATAGCCTTTTTTATTTATCTGGAGGAGACTGACGGAGCAGGCTCTCTATCAGAAACACACAGGAGCTGTCCAGTGCATCTAAAGATTACACTCAAGCAACTGGGCGTTAAACGCCTTTACGCGCGGCGAAGGATTTCGAGCCAGCAGCCTTGTCATGGCGCGAGACGACGTGCCACTTCTAGGAACCCCTGGCTACCACCAACACACAAGGGCCATTTGCAGTTTTGCCTTAATTGTTAGTTTGCGGCCGGGCCATAATATTTCCATTACGATTATGTCGATCGAGAAAAGCTTTTTAGTTTTCTCCTTCGAAATACAACGCGCTTTCACGAGGTCAGCTGTTTTCCACGCGGAGTGGCCAGTTTTAATGCGGAGACGCTCCCTCGGTATTCAGGTGCGGTCTGGTTCGGCGCGGGGGGAGGGAGGGGAGAGGAGCGGGGAAGGAGAGCGTTGATTGAAGGACTGTGATTAGCAGTTTCCAGCGGGCCACCGGGGCCATTGAGTTGTTCTAACAGGGCTGTCGCATCTCGAGGTGCAGTCAAGGAGAAGTCAACGCTTTAGAAGGCTCCCTCGATTTCTCCATCTCCCCCTCCCCTCCCTCCCTCCCTCATTCGCTCTCGCCACCCGGCCACACTTTTCCTGCCCCATCGCAAAAATCAATATGGCTGAGCAAAGTGCAGCCTGGCCCGGAGGGAGGTGCCGGCGACTTGTAGGGGGCTGGATGCGGGGCTTACAGGGAGGACAGGAGGCGTCCTCCGGGCCTGTCCCACAGGCAGTGTCAAGGACAGATCTGAGGACCAGAGGACAGAGACCACCGCGTAGCCCTTCCCCTCTGCATCATGCCTCCCTCCCTCCCTCTCTCTCCTCGCTCTCTCTCTCTCTCTCTCTCTCTCTGTAGCCCGAGCTCGGCTGGCTCAGCAGGGCAGAAGAGATCAATAAGCAGGTGGAGCGTTTAAAATCCCCAGCTCCAGAGGCTGAGGTTACGCTCGTCAGTGCCCAGCAGACCAGCACATCGCTCTTGGTGGAGCAGCTGGATGGACGGACGTGCGGGCGCGTGGCGGTCGCACCTGCCCACTGAAAGGTCTGCGATTCGCGACAATAAACCATTCAATAGCACTTAGCCGTACACGGCGTCCGCGGGGCGCAGAGCCAGACTCTTCACACACGATGCCGTTGTCTCAGCATGTCACAGATCAGTAGCATTCAGGCCCATCAGGCAGCTGCAGACCTGCACACCCCGCCGCTGGAGTTCACCCTTCGGCGCTACCTGCGTCCACTCAGCTGTGATATACAGCCGGCTATGGAATTAAGCCCCGCAAACGGTTTGAAAATACAAACTGCCATGTACTATCAATGTCAACAGCGGCGTCCCTCATTTCCATACAGTAGGCTTGACGAAGACGCCCATACACCATGTGGATGAAGCGCGCAAGGAGGATTTCAGTCCTGCCGCGTGTCTCCATGTGTGAGTGACTGATCACAGTAGAAGTGGCTTGTGCCTCTAATCCGGTACCACTGTTAGACAGTGCAAAGACCCGGCTCTGTGTACCACGGCACCGGCTGATCAAACCCATCATGTGACAGGCAACCTCTTCAAATGACGATGATTTCCCAGCTCTGTGTCCTCTCAGCTCCATATTAGATCATCGCCTGACACCGCCGAGCCGGGTACTTCATCTGGGATAAAGATGATGCGCAATCCGACCCGAGGGGTTGCGAGTCAAGGGTAAACGCGGGGCTGAGACAGGGGAACTATGCTGAATTGTCTGACAGCTGTGACAATTATCAAGTGGTATATTCTAACCTTATGCTAAACATAAGATTTGATACTTGACAAAACACTTCAAGGATATTTTACCATCCACTCGGCTGTACGTCACATCCACTACAGCATAAAAATGTTCCACTTCGGAGGGGGAAAAAAAAAATCTGAAAATCACACAACACATCAAATAGAGAAAGGATCCTGTCCGCTTCAATTTCTACACACGAAGGCCTACGTCGCCTCTCCATCAAAATGTGGCGCTCACGTACTTTCCTGCAGTCGACTAGATCAGGCGCTCGTCTGCAGACAACTAGGACAACTGCTTGAATTATTTGTTGAAACTGATTCCTCACTATGGAGCGGAGGCCTCTGTACCGACAACTGACAAGGCTGGCAGAAAACATATGGCGCAAAACAGATGTGGTCTGAACAACTAGGACAGGTCCAATTCTCGGCCATGTCGTCTTTGACCCAGATAAACTGGCATTATGATGTGACCTCAGATTAATATTGAATTAAGGGCTGCATATCATTTGTGGCTGTTTACACGACCGGCGGCCCGTCTTCCTGGAAGCCCGCAGCAGATAAGTTTCCTGTAATGGCATTAGCCAAATCCTGAAGTATAGCAGACGGCACTTGTCTTGCTTGAGAAGCCGCCTCGTTTCTTTATTTATTTTTCCTTCACTCATTCCGAACAAAGGGAAATATTCTACCAGGAATTGAATAGCTTAATCCTCTTTTCACTCTTCCCAGTAGCCTGAATGGTGACAGATTAACATCCTGGAGGTTTACAAACCCAGCCATTTGAAAATGTAATTGCTGGCACCGCACCACATGCATGTGTTTAAGTTGAGGGTTAATATTAAATCTCAGAAAACACACATGCACCGGGAGTCAGGAGGAAGGGATGTGGCCTGAACCAAGGGACTGACCATTCTGCCATTCCGTCACGTAGGTATCAGGGAGTCGCAGGCTGTCCGGGACCCTCGCTCGGCACCATAGTTACTGTTCACTTCTGCTAATTATTACAGCCAATCAGAGGGGTTAACAGGGCGGAGCCTGGCCAGACCATGTTCTGGGGCATTTAACAGCTGGCAGGAACGGAGGTGAATGCATTACACACTGCCCTCATCCAATAAAAATAAAACACCCTGACATCTGAGGTGTACTTAGCACAGAGGGGAGGCGGCGGGGGGAGCGAGGGAGGCAAGAAAGGAGGGAGGAAGAGAGGGAGGGGAGGAGGCCAGTGGTGGGGTGAAGGGGAGAAAAAGCATCTGATAACATGATGTCCAAGTGCCATCTAGTGACAACTTCCCAGCCTCTCTGCTCCTTGAGGCACCAGAGCATCAAGGGTGGGGGGTGGGGGTGGGGTGCTGGGGTGAATGGATGACATGACCCAGGACAGAAGGATTCAAGGACAAAGTCCTTACCCGAACCACTCAGGTTTCAAGTCAGATATCCACAGTAAAAGTGAAAATGACGTCTTAATTGTAAAACCCAGTTCAGCAAACACTTCACCAGCCTTCGAGTGACTCCACAGTGTGTCTGCAGCGGGGCCAGTAAGCCTGTAAGCACTGCACTGGTATCGGCTGGTGGCCTCGAGCCCCTAGGTCCCCTCCCCTCATTAGCCCAGGTATAAATCACACTCTGCCGGTGCCCAGAGGTGAGAGGGATGAGAGCTGAGGTGAGCTTGAAATAATGCTTATGTCACGGCGGGTCAGCCCTCCATTATGGCCATTTCAAAAACTATTAATCTTGCTTGTAGTCAGTGGCCTAGAAATAATTACTTCATCTAACCCATGTAATACAGCATGACCAGCAGTCGAGCCTGGTCAATTTGAGGCTGGGGAGGCGGGATGAGGGGGGAGGGGGGTGAGAGACCAACAGAGACAGAGGGAGACGGAGAGAGAGAAGGGGTGGGGGGCACAAATTACCAGGCCCTGTCTCCTGCTACCGGGTGACTGATGTCCTGCTCACTTCTGCTGTGGCCTTTTACACTCTCAACACTGATTTAGATAGATACACACACACACACACACTCTGAGAGGCAGATCATCTACGAGCACACGTGCGCACATGCATTTATGCATGATTAGATACACACACACACTGAGGGAGGGAGGGAGGAGGAGCACACAAATCACATTATTTTAAACAAGGGCTCCTTGTTTATCAGAAGATAATACAGAATTTAATTTGTTTTAGTGGACATGCAGAACGGCGCCTGATAAAAACAAGACCATGCACCGGCCACCGCGAAAAAAAAACAACAACAAAAAACTGCACGATATGACAACTTCTTAAAATCTATGACCACTTAACGTCATTAGATATGGCTAAGTTCTGCCACCTGCCACCATGTGAAAGAAAAGAGATGGTTGATGGAAAAACCACAGAAAAAATATTTGGGAATCATCTCATTTACGCTGCAAAAAAATCTGCAAGTCAAATTATGTTTTCAGAGGCGATTTCAAAAGCCAGGGTACGTGAAGAGTTGCTGACCGCGCACGTCCGTCTTCCTGTGCTGCTCAACAGCGCCCCCAGGAGTGGCTCCGTCTCTGCGGCAGAGGACTAATCCAAACGCCCCCCACGCACACCCGAGCATCATGGCAGGCAGAAACACAACAAATACAGCCATTGGAGAAACCCACACTGTGGGTAAACAGAGGAGCGAGCGCAAACTCAGCCTCCATGAACGTCACAGGAAGTATGTATGGAGTGACATAAATAAATGCAGCCCTCCAGTGGCTGTCACAGCTGGCGTTGCAGGTGCAAATTTAATTAGTCAAGGTGAAGTCTCCCTTGTTGTCTGGGGGAGGGGGGGTCCTCGCCGTGCACGACTGTAAACACGCGCTGTATCCTAATCAGGTGTCAACGCAGCGTTTGATCAGCCCGCGAAAACTTGTCACGAATCCCCGGCAGAGAGTGGGCCGAGGGGGGGAGAACAAAGGGAAAGAGCTGTCATGAGAGAACAGGGTGGTGGTGGTGATGGCAGTAGCGGTGGATGAAGAGAGTTTGCCCATTAGCAGTCTCTGTCGCCTGCCTCTCTCCCGCCTCCCCTCCTCCACTTCCCTTTCTTTTTCTCCACACGGCCACCGACAGCACACTCACTCACCGCGTCCCGCCGACGCACCGCGCCGGAAAAACTCAACCGCAGTTGTCATGCTTTCGCAACCGCCACCAAAGAAAACCCCAGAGTAGTACACCGCTTTTTGCTTACCTCCCCAAAAATCAACACGTGTTACGGAGTCACCGGCTGCGCTGGTTCCGTTTGTATCAGGTACCGGCCTGAGTCGTCGGGGCCCGAGAAGCCCGGAGAGCCAGAGGCCGACGTGCCACTGCACAAACCCCCCGCCCGTTGCACGCGCGACATTAGATGCTGTTTACCTTTCAGTCTGGCTGATATTGAATACATTAGCCGATTGAACCTCATAAGAAACACAGGCAAGTGACAAGGCCCAATCGTCTTTGCGACTACCATGGTAACTGAGATTACAGGCTAACAAAGAGCGGACGGGGAGGTGTGGGGGGGGGATATTTAAAACCCGAATAGTGATACATAAATTAATTAAAGGACAAAAAAAACAAGTGGAGAATTAAAGTTGGAACATCTGTCAGCGACTTAGCTTCCCAACGTAATACCAGTGTTAGAACATTTATACCCTTGAAGTTAATGATCCCCTCTTTAATTGACAGTCAAGGAAAACCGGCTGCGGCAGCATCCTGCCGAGACACAGATAAGAACCCCCTCCCAAAAAAAAAAAAAATATAAAAAAACAGTTTAAAGAACCTTGGCACTAATCCCCATTGTCATCCCAGCGCAGCAGAAGGACTTACAAACACAGATAACTCTGCTGAAGCTGTCTATTTCTCAGGAGTTATGGGGACAGCCGAGCGGCTGCGCGCCTCAAATCAGTCACTCAGATTAGTCCAATCCCTCTGTGCCGTCAGTCAGCCGAGACACTAGCCTGTCATTGCCTTGTTCAGAGTCCATCTCCTGTGTGACAATGCCCCCTATATATGACAATGGCGGCGGGGAAGGGGTCCACTCGACGGCAGATAGCGGGCGTACAGTGCGGCAGACGGGCTGCTTGTTGGATTAAGCTCACGCGTGCTGCTCCGCTGACACTCCGACAACAAGTTTAAGGAGTCTTAACCGTTCCTGTTTTTCTGTAGTGGAGAGAATGTGGGAGATGTATGTCAGATGGAGCACACACCTACACCTGCAGTGACAAACACTGATACAGCCGCGGTGGGATAAACTTCAAAAAACTTGGAAGTAACGTTAAAAAAACACACACACGCACGAGCTTACCCGGTGTATGTCTTCTCAAAGTTGGCTTCGAGCAGGACTTTAATCCACCTACTTTGCTTAACATGATGAAGCTCCAAGAACAAAAGAGAAAACAACACACAAACGAAGTGTGTGCCACTGGACCCATCTCCATCATCAACATGCACGGCGCTGATGGAGAATTAAAAGGCCAACCCTGCAGAATGTCTCTGAAAAAAGCCAAACTAGATACAGACACAAACTTTTGACTGTCAAATTAATAAGGGATTAGTTCAGGCAGTGTGCGAGTGTGTACTTAGGTGAATGTCGGTACGTGAAGGCACCTGAGAGCTCGCAGTGTGCTGGCTGTGTTTTTGTTTTTTTATGCTTCTGCGGCTCACTCCACTTCAAGCAGTCCTGCAACAAATGACAGTGGATGCCCTCTACATACCCGGGCCAGGGCAAGCATGACACGGGGGTTGACAACTGAACCCTCAAACTGCCTAACCCCTACCCCTGCCACGGCACACACACGCGCACACAAGTCGCCCTGAAAACAGCCCTGACATGACCGCTCGGCAGCCCCCCCAACCCCTCCTTGTGTTTTTTTCCCCCCTCTCCATCTCACTGGAGACAACCCTCAATTCAGGACCGCTTTAGCAAGGCAAGTGGATGTGACCCGCTGCCCCCCAGTCAGGCTCATCTGAATAAACAGAGCTGAAGAAACAGGCAGAGGAGGGGAAATCTGCCTACATTAGGAGAAGGGGGGGCGGACTCAGCCGAGGGGCTCCTCTCTTTATGCACGTTTGATCAAGTGCTTGACAGCGCCAGTGGACGGAATTACGGACTGTTGAACAAAAAGTTGTGCCGTGGGCGCGTGCGTGTGCGTGTGTGCGTACGGTTCAGCCTGGACAGCTGGGTTTCCGTGGCCTGACAGCGTTAGGCTTGTGACAAGCCTGCCGCACCCACACCACCCCCACCCCACCACACGCAGAGCGCAACCCACCCGCCCGCCCGCCCGCCAGCCCGCCAGCCCTCGCAGCCCATCACTCAGGGCGGATGAGAGAAGTGCCGCGAGAAGGGGTCAGACGTGGAGGGGAGGAGGATGAGGAGGAAGAGGAAGAAGGGAGGGCCGGTCAGGGGTTAAGTGCGGAGAAGACAGCGATGAAAGGCAACTGTCATGCACCAGTGCTCGCCCAGGAGCACCTGTCTCGAGGAGAACATGCAAAGTGTGCCGGTCACGTCCCGACAACACCCTCACTTTTCCACACAGACACGCACGCACACACAGACACACATAGACACACATACACACGCACACTCACACGAGCTCTCAGGAAAGGGCTGATGCTCCACCACTGGAAAGGCATCGCCCGTCTGACAGCATGCCAGTCAAGCTGTCGTTGGCTCCCTCGCATATGCAAGGAAAAGTTAGGCTGATGAGGAGAAAAAGCATGCGGGGGCTCAGAGGAAGAATCACTGAGACATGAACAGACTAGCTGAAGTGAGCAGACACCTCTCACAAGACTCGGCGCTGAGTAAATGCTGGAACGAGCAACACAAGAAGCTCCAAGGAAGCAAATCCGGGACAACCAGGACACCTCCTCCACCCTGGAAGAGGATACCGAAGTCCTTAAGAGGAAGCAGACTTGATGTCCTGAGCACAAAGACTCACGTCTCCAACCACTTTTCCTGTTTTTTTTTATTCTGTTAGCTCCTGTTATATTTTAGCAGCTTTCCTCTGCTTGGCAAAACTAACTTCCAAGCCTGAGACCATTACGATGAAACGCTTCCCATCGAGCGAATAAAAGGGACGATACACATCCAGATTTATAACACGTGTTTGTGTTTACAAGTACAAACGTACATGTGGTATTTTGTTCATGGCGGTCACGCAGAGGAGGCCACGTGTCACCGAACCGACCCGGGCTGGGGCTGAAGGAGGCGCAGCTTTCTGTGCAGCCTCTACAAAGCGGTGAGCTCAAGGCCAGGTATTTTAACACGTTTTCATAGTGCACGTTTATGGAAAAGAACTTATGATGTACAAATTAACAGTTAGTGTTTACGGCACCTTGTGAACCTGGTCTCCTGCAGCTTCCGTGAATGGAGGCTTCTGGACCTTCCATTGGAACCAGATGTTGGGCAGCACCGTAGCAGCGGGCTCTTTTATTGGAAAGGTGAGTCATTACAAAGGGAAATAAATCCACGAATAAACAGCAGGGAGGCGGCTCTGTCCTGCGCAGGTGGCTTTGCGCGGCGGAGGCCTTTTTATTGGCGCTAGCAAAAATTAGCAACGAGCAGGGCCAGCCCGGTCACACTGACGGTTTTGCTGCGGAGGCCGGCGCTGAACGAGTCGCATGCAGGATTACCTCTGTAACCGCTCACTTTTCCAGTATCCACGGCACCTGCTGAAGATTTTCAACACTTATGTGCTATTTCCTCTATTTCCAGTCACACCAACACTGGTCTCAACACACACGGAGAAGAACCACGCATTTGAGGACACCCACAAACCCACACCTCACACACACACACACACACACACACTCCACACCACCACCGCAAACAAACAGAAATGGAAAATAAGGACTCGTCCTGATCATAGCCTCGAGTGGCTAATGAACTCCCTGGAGGCTCCAGCCTCCGTGTTTGAGGTGAGAGGGTCATTCCCATGTTTATTCAGCACCGGTCCAATGAGCCACCGCCACTTATTGATTGAACTGATTATTCCGTGTCTCTCTCGTGACGGGCCGCGGGCGTGACAGATGAACCCGGCTCGGGCAGGTCACATCCGACGTAATCTCATCGAATCTGACGGCTGATCTGGCGGGCCGGTTTGCATGAGCCCCGCCGCGGCCGTGTTTGGGAGGACGCTGACATCTGCGGCTAATGCCTCAACACTAATATGAGGTGCTCGGCAGGGGCTGTCAGACACGTAAGCTGTCAAGGCCTGTTTGGACAATCCTAGTGACTGCCTCCATCGGAGAAATGCTGAACACACCAAAGCGGTGGTTCCTAAAGTGTGAACTGCCTGGCAGATTGTTGGATAGAATAATGATTTTAAAGTACTGAGAAAGCATTAATGAACAACGGTTTTGTTTTTTATCAGGCTTAAATTTCCATTTTTTAAATTTAGGTGAATGCTGCTTTTTGATGGCAGGTGGGGGCTGGAAGAAACCCTTGCACGTGACCCTGTCAGGTCCAGGATGATCACTGTTATTCCATTTAAACGTAGAGTAAGATCACAGGTCCGCAACCACATATGGGAATCCGTGGCAGGTCATCTTTGCCATGTTTCCCCCGAGACAGTGCAGGCAGGGCTGTAAAAGTTGATATCCCTCCAGATGCAAACCAAATGTCCTGCATTCAATACAGACTGCTTTTTTTAATTTAAAAAAAAGGTGGTAGGAAGTGAAAAAATGAAGTGCAGGGTTTCTCACAAGTTAAGCTCATCCTTTCACGGCTGATAACAGACCGTCTCATGGGTCATAAACTAACTTAGTGCATCATTTTAACTTTGGGAAACAGACCCGCTTATGTTTAAAAGTCTTTAGACACAAAATCAGTGCATTTAATAATCATACAAAAATCCTCCCTCCTATACTTCCATCACTGACAAGCCTTAAATCTATGGCCCACCTTACTGCAGCGTTGCAGCATTTCCAGATTATGAACGTCATCCCACACTCTTGAATTTACACACAAAATAAACACTTTTGTTCCTCGAAACCAAAAGCAATATCTCAGCAAACGCACAGCGACTCATATCTCATCCCTCAGTTTTACTCAACCGTAAGTTATGATGGTGTCCCGCACCAAACTGGAACATAAACATGTTACAGTTTTCGCACGTTTGGCTGAATGGTTTAAAGAGAGGCTTGATTAACCACGCTGATCCATAAACACGTCAGTCCAAATATATGAGCCAAAGATCAAACAGGCAAGACAAGGTAAAGACATGTAGAGGAAAAGCTCAGCAGCAGACTAATCAGCCCCCGCTAACACTCACACAGCAGATCAATGAAAGACCCGGGGCCCTGGGCCTGCACTATATTACACACCAAAACTTCATATTCATTCATTGATTTTACTTTTCAGAATAGTATATCATTGAACTCCAATGGGAGCGCAAAATAGAGGCTGGGGCTGAGGTCAACCCTCGTGTGGACGGATGTTTGCACAATATTGATAGCGCACGCAGAAAGAAATGACTAAATATCTGGATCAATAGCTAGTTTCCATAGCCACGACAGGTTGTTCCAGATGGAAATATATAAATACTTCTTTATGGCTACCGGAGTGGCCCTAACGAACAGGGCTAAATGTCCCCCTGAAGGTAAACTCTTTGATTAGCTAAGGCCAGAGGTGACGAGAGGGGTCTGCTGACGCCGGGACGCCACGCTCGCAGCGGCGGCCTGCGGTTTGCTAATGCACACGGGGGCCCAGTAAAGAGGCCAAGGACATGACAGGTCGCAAGCTCTGGGCAAAGCACTCCGTGCTACCTCACCCTTTTATTCATTTGTAACGATGATGGGCCCGGCTACACCACTCTCAGTCCTGTTCAAATAAGGCACGCCATGAATAATTCACAACTCTCCTTTCTGTTGTCTTCTTCATTTTTCAGATAAGGTCGCTTCTTCCAGCTGTAATAATCAGAACTGGGACTGCAGACGGACCCACACTTCTGCGTGAGAAATTCTTCACATTTCATTCTTGCATCCATGAAACAAGAACGGGAGCAAGTTAAATACTACAAGACTATCAAATCAGTCCAACGACTTGGTGAAAACCTTCTACCCTAATGCTGCCGATGGCAAAACGGCTTCCTGTTCTTATTTACAGCACAGCACAATTACTGAGAACAACACCCCCTCCCCACACACACACACACACACAAACACACAGTGGCCAATGGGGCCATAAAGAGGGAGGAACCACACGATTGCCTGCTCCTTAATTAAATGAAAGCTGTTGGGTTCATTTGCCTCCTCTTTTTTACACGTCGAACTGGCCAGCCCACCGCCGAAGACCTCCCAGACGCCATCCCTGTTTGGCCCTAAATCACGACTGCGTAAACGGCCCGGCGGGTCCCTGCTGGCCGCGCGGCGGCCGCCCGGCGGCAAGGCCAGAGCAGGGCACGCGGCGGATCGACACCTCGCCTGCGATAAGTAATTCTGTGGAGGATTAGCAGCATGATAGCCTGATCAATACTGTGTGCTCAGGCCATTAGGAATGCAGCGAGGAAATGACCCCCTCCGGTAATAAAGCAGGGCATCTGGGTTCTCCTTCATTTGCCAGCTCCATTAGTGTAATGGTATCATTATCTGCCACAGCCGTATTTTTCTGAGGCCCCGGCTTTTCCACAGCTCGACTGGCGGGGGTCTGATGAAGCCGCGAGAGCCCCCATGCCGTGCTCCCCTTTCACCCATTCTACACAGGGCCTAGGTGTAAATCTAGCTCTGCTGGAGCTTATGTGCTACCCTGCCTTAGGTATCCATACCCATGTTTTATGTCAGCACCCAACACTATTTCTCCATTATTGGCTCATTAATAGAGGAAGCAGCGTGTAGCTTGGGTTAAGAGGGAGAAAAAGATGGCCGGCAGAGCACAAAGCTGCTGAATGTGCTGAATCTGACACCCCCCTCTTGCTAAAACACCAGGCCTGACATGACAGGACGCCGGCATTAGTCACCATAAATCGCTTCCTTTTACACTAATTCACCAGCTAACATTTTGTGGGGGAGGATTGATTAACCATGTCTGGACGTGTGGCCACATAATCAGCTTTTACCTCGCTAGTTGTTAATTTAGCGCAATTGCCGAGGGAAACACAAACCATTTTAATGAATGTTCTGAAATTAAATACCCTAAACAGCTTGCACTAGCTGACAGAACCAGAGCAAACCAATGAGGCTGATCTAAGCAACGGGCTGGGCCGAGCCCGGGACCTCACAACATCTGGTGACCCTGTATGATCATTAGTTAGCCCGCCGCTCACACACACACACACACACATACACACTTCCTGTTTCGACACAGCACTTCATACTTGTCATCACTGTCCAAATGGCGAGCTCTGCATCAAAGACCACATTAGAACATCGGGTTAAGGGACAGGGTCAGCGCTGTTTTCACACTTGCCAAGGCATGGGGGGGGGGATTCATCCTGTGATGACAACACTGATAAAGCATAATGAAATGTTTTCAGTTCATTACAGTACAAGGCGAGCTGAACGTTGCCGTGTGGGGGAAGCTCAAGAAGACGCTGCTACTTGCAAACACACAGCAGTGCACGAACATGCAAAGAGCCCGCGTTTTTTTTTCTGGGCGAAACAGCGAAGAAAACAGTCACGTGTCAAACAATGCGTGACGGATCCATGCGCTAATCCAAGTCATGCACTAAAGCCTAATTATTTCAGATTTTTGGACTGGCATACATGTGAGCTGGTGTTGGTTGGATGGGGTGCGACTACTCCCCCTGGACCGACAGGCCATTTCTGTTTCACCTGACATCAATATATGCAGCATATACACCGATGCTTCCCACCTGCTGCAGTGGGGGACTGCGCATTCATATGGCACTAATCTGCTGGTGTTTGCATTGTCTAAATCAGAACGGCAGTGGACCCTTCGTGGTGCATTTCTCACTTTGTGCAGCATTGCCAACACACTTGCTTACTGGAAAGGACGACCGTCACATCCCAGTTATTAGCAATCACCAGAACTGTGTCATTATGAAAACCACTGATTATTATACAAACCGCCCCAAATGTATGCAGCTCCTTCCTTGGCTGCTCTACTGTTGTACAGTGATTTTGCAATTACAATTCCTCATGCTCATCCTTTTATTTATCCAAAGAGAAAGGGAGCTAAGCCATTAGGTCTGTGCAGAGCTGCCTGACTGCCCGAGGGCCAGCTGGAATGAGTTCTCTCTCAGAGCCGCTCATCTGGCCGCCATGGCTGCTTTCATAAACAGGAGGAACCGCGTCTTACATAGTTTCACTGCTGTCTGACATGATCCAAACACATGTGCCACAGCAGACGGCATCCAAGTCAGGAGAAAGAGACAGAGGAGCAGACAGACAGACACTGTGGCTGGAGGCGAAACACAGCTCAAGAGGCAGAGTCCTTTCCTTCCTTTCCCCTTTCGTATCTCAACAAACCACAAAAGTCCCCGGTTATACAGCGAAAGCCCGATTAAGTCCGGGTCAGCACGAAACACAGCTTAACGCAGCAGCACGCAAAACAGTTGGTCCTCACATGTTAGAAAGGGCACGTCCATCTCTGCTCATATCCTGCAACGTGCGCATCTCTCTCTCTCTCTTTTTATTTCCAGTTACCTCAGCAGGTTCTGACTCTGGCCTAAGAGCAGAGGCTGGTGTCATTCAATTAACAGTGATCACAACATCAGCCTGCGCGTTCTCATTTCCACTGCGCGCCACAGCACAATTATCCACTGTATCTACTGTAAAGCCACAAGTAGCTGTCGACTGCTGGCCTGGCGCGTCGCCAGAGCCGACACACACCGCACACCAACTTTACCATTTGTTTCTCCTGTTGCACGGAGTCAACGCTGGATTCATTCATCATTCCCCACAACTGAGCTTTTGTTTTTCTCTTTTTGTTGTTTTTTTATATATATAAATGAATAACCTGTGGAATACGTGTGACTAATACTATTTCCTCACAAAATCCCTCTATTTCATATCGTATCCCCACGTGATGCGGGATGTTGCCCTGCGATCCACGGCTTCTGGTTCACCAGTGTATTTACGTGGTACGGCACCGTTTTAATGTAACTGTAAGACTTCATTGTGGCAGACTGGGGGGAAAAATGGAAAACACAATAAGGGAAACGGGCAAGGTGAGGTATGCGCTGACATTCACGGCTTCCTAGCCTTCAAAATGCAGCCAGCAGCATCGCATACGGAGCGTTAGATATTCAACGAGCGACAGGGCTTAGAAATATGCCAGACCTAACGGAGAAAAACGCTATCAATACCTTTCTTCTCTTCTCCCCCTCACTGTCACCCGATCTTTTCATGTTCCTGGAGTTGTGTTTACACTGCTTCGCTTTTACTGGGGGCGACGTTGGTCAATGTAGTGCGCGAATAGACGGTACCTCGGTCCGCCACCGCGTTAGGGGGGTCGCGTGCCGCAGCGGCTTGTCGCGTTGTTTCGGCCGGCGGCCACTCCTCGATATTTTCAGAGCAAACTTGTTTTCTGTGGGGAGATCCCCGTAGTAGATGCTTAAGGCGCAGCGCCGAGGACTACAAGTCCCAGAGCGGATGTGTGCGCGCAGCGGAAGCAGCTTCGGCACGCTCGAGATGTTGCACTGCGCAGATGCAGCGCAGGTACAGAGCTACAGATTCCAGATGTGCCGGTCAGCGGGGTTTTTAAGTCAGGGGAGTTTAACAGCCCCTTTAAAATGGCTGTGGCATATCAACGAAAAAATACTGCAGATATTTGTTGTTGTTGTTGTTGCGGTTGCTTCTGTGAGGATTGATGGCAGTGATGTAACAATTACTCCAGGAATAACTTTTAACATATTTGAGGGGAAGCTTTCATTTTGTTGATGTTGTTTTTTTGTGTTTGTCTGTTTTTATTTATTTATTTATTTATTTATTTTAAAGACACTAACCTTTAAATATTTTTCATCAAAAAATATCCCAGGCTTCAACATGGGTATTCCATATGCTTTCCCCTTTTTCTAAATCAAAACCAGCGCCACTTTCATCTCAGACTATGTGTAAAAATAGCAATCATGCTTTGAACTCTCTCCAGTTCAAGTCCCGCCAACCTTCTTTCAACTCTTGCATGCATCTTAAATCCAGGTGCTTTTCTGCCGGTGTGGGCTTCAACCACGTCAGCTCTTTTCAGCTCACGAGCGATCATGAAAGAGCGCCGTAAACGCACAGCGCCTATGCACCAGCTTTTGTGTATCGCCCACAGTTAAAGCACCCTCCAAGGGTTCATCCAGATTGCTCATAACATGTTTTGAATAGTGCTGAAATGTGTTCTGTCCATTGTTCCTATCAAAGCACATGTGAAATACATGAGAGAGTTTCACGGATGGAGCAGCAGCGGTGGGAGGGTGGTGCAGGGGTGGATTGCAGGGGTCTGAAACACCTGCTACATATTACCATTACAGACTTTGATCAGTGTCTTCATTAGTTTCCTTTGTAATCTCTCTTCTTTTATGGTAGAGCTGACCCAAGTGAGCCGGTTACAGTGATTTAACACACATGTTTCTTTCACCTGTCTTGTAAAATGCTCAAAAGCTCTACCACTTTCAAAGATGTCGGTGTCTCTGGCATCCCTTACTAATAAATGGAGTGGGTTCTTTTGATTCTTGTTAATAACCTACATTTCCTCTCCTCTGTCCTGGTCTTCCAAGGGGAGAATATTTGAAAAATATCCTTGGAATCGCTTTGTGAAAACTAGATCCATGTGCATGCATGTTAGTTTTTTCACATGAACATATGTCAGCCTACGGTGCCTTTTTAGTGCTTGTTGTAAATAATTTCTTTTTTTTATCTTTTATGTCAGAATCTGCCTCCATTCAACCTCCATCACCCCAATCCATCATTACACCCTGTTCCTTTTATGCGTCAAACGATCATCCACATATTCCCACTGTCAATCATCTTTATGGTTAACATTTCAAGGAACAGAGGGTTTGCTGCCTGACTTTCTTTGGCTAGGTTTGTCAGGTTTGGGGCTCTTTGAGTGGTCATAATGTACACGCTCTTGTCCAACAATTCCTGCAGAGGTTTGGTTTTTAATTCTGTTGCTGGTGGCCTGTCGGAGGAATGGCGTCCGAGTCCTCACAACCCCCATCGCTGAAGAAATTTACTGTATGTGCAAAGTGGGCCCTATTAAATTATTCACAATGTATATAAACCATTCAAATCATGTAGTCTAGTTCTCAGTAATGGAGGTTTGTGGAATCATTTCAGGGCCAGGATGGAGCGAATTGGCTTTGATCATAAATATAAAATATAATTTAAATACACTCACAAGTTACTTTATAAAAACTTTAATGCTATTTATGAAACATTAAATCTAATTTGAACTTTGAACAATGAGATATTTTGGGAAATATCCTTCTAACTTTTTTGCCACTAAAAGTTGGATGAATAGATAGATAATGTAAGATGCTCATGTCTGTGCAATAAATATACTGTAATGCTACAACCTACATCTTTTCATCTGTAACTCTCAGCAAGAAAACAGCACATAACAAAATGCTGAACTATTGTTTTGAAGTTATTGTCAAATTACTGACATCATTTTTTAGGATCTTCCAGGACACCAACCCAGTGTACAATATTATAAATGCTTTCTTTTTGTTCTGGTGATGTTAAGATCTTTTTTATAAATCCACACCGCTCTGTTCAGTCCATAAACCCAATCCATCACCGCAGTATGTTACTTTTGGGAATGCCTCAAACTATCATTCACATGTTTTCACTGTCAGTCATTGTGATGGGGAACATGTCAGGGAGGAGAAAGTTCTCTGGATGTTTTTTGTTTGACCGTCAGCTTCGAGGCTCTGTGAACAATCATAACGTACAGGCTCTTTACATAGAGACAAGCCAATTACCTTCCTTAACAACGCCTGTCATTTGTCCTACAGTGAATCAGGCTCTAAAGCAGGCACCTCTCCTCTCATGTCCGACCTGCGGGTTTCAGCATAAGGCAAGGTCGCTCATGTACGCACTCTGATGTGGTATCATATGGGATGGAGGGGGGGGGAATCACTTTGAACTTCTTCTATCATCATATAGCTCTCTTCAGTGATCTGGCCGATGTGCCTGTGCTCACGATGGGGGTATGTTTTCTGTTATTGTGCATTGCATCAGCTCCGGATGACCCTTTGACAAGGCTTCTTTTTGTGATATAATGGGCTTCTCAAAAAGCTGGGGAAGAATAAAAGATGGGGAGAGCACAGTGCCAGAATGTACTAAAGCAAAGTAACGGAAGACAGAGACCATTGTGTTGTGTCTGTATTAAAACCAGAGCCTCAAGCCCTGCAATCATTTCTCTCCATTCTTCAAACTATTGTAAGGCCTGAAAAATCAGAAATACAACAGACAGGCCTCTTTGTGAATAATGATATCTTTCCGATGCAGGAGTTTCTGTCGGGCCACCTAGATTTTATTATTGCGTTATCAAGTTAAGCTGTGGTGTATGTATGAAAGAGAGGAAGCAAACTACTGGGAAAATTGAAAACAATGCAGTCAAGCTTTGTTCTGCACCACACGAGACCTCTGGTGAAGGTACTGTTAAGAATTGTAAACAGCATTTTTTACTCACCACAGCTCCGGCCAGGGACTATCCTCAGCACATTGTGCTGCCTCAGTGAAGACAAGCTCTTTTTTGATTTTTATTTATATCGAATGAGCATATGGAGCAAGTATGTGCCTTCTCTGCTTGCTAACCTTCAATGCTTTGCCTTAGGAAACTGTTATTTGTCAGTGCTATAAAGCAGATTGCTGCCCAGTGGTTTCAATTAACATCAAAGAGCTCTTCACAGGCAGTAATAGTTATATCAAAACCTGAAATGTATTATTTAGGTTATGCGCTGGAGTCCTCCAAACGATTATGTCCTCGTTCAGAAGAGGGCTTTCTTTTCTTGCTGACTTTTTCCATTCCATATACTCCACCGCCTTCACCTCATTGCTTTGAAGCACCCCCACATCACTCTTGTACAGTCTCTTTGTAGCACCAGGTTACCTGTGTGGCTCACACCCGGTGGCCTATTACTTTTAGGGGATGAAAAGTGGTAGTACAATAGGGATGAAGAAGATTAAAAGTCCTGTCTGGCTAAATAGGTTGATTCTAGCAGATTATGCAAATTCTCTCATGCGTAGCTGTTCATGTCCCACTAGAAACACATAATTTGTGCACTGATGGTCTTGTAATTTATATTATATTGCGAAAACAGCAAAAGCACACTGTGTTGTTAAGCATTCACATTGTCTTTCATCCAAATGTGACGTCAAATGTAATTTTTTATTCCAATGGTCTTTTTAAGCAACATGATACTTATTATTGTACCAGATCAGGGTTTTTTCATATTTTTGCATTCACTTGCTTTTAAATCGTTAGACTAGTAATAGTTAAACATTTTAATGGGGTAAAGTATTTAGCAGCAGGTCATGTGTATCATGCCTAAATGGTCAGGCATTTGCTATTTATAGTTAGCTTTTTTCTTGCAGAACTTTACAGAATGATATAACAGGATGTTTCTTTGACCAGTTTAAGCAGCCTTCTTTTTACAGACTGGATAAGTGAAAGTTAGCTTAGACGTAAGTTTGCTATTTAAGCCCATAGAAATGCCACAACTGCGTAGCACCTGCTGCCTATCTAATATAAATAAAGATTTCCCCAATTCTCCTGGAAAAAGAATGATTCTTTAAGACGGCATCAAAGTTGTGCAGGGATGGGAGCCTTTTTCTTCCCACTGTCTCCTATCTGGAATATCATTAAAACCCTTGCCACCCCATGGCCAAGGCTTTAAAGTGCACAGAGGGCCCTTTAAAATGGTTCAAAAAGTCCATACACTATTCATACTATGTTGATTAAGCCTCAATAAATGATCATATACCACCATAGGAAAGAGCCTTTGGTTAGCGAACAGAAAGAACATGCAGTCTCAGTCTAAGATGTGGTACACCTCCTCGCCTGGGATCACTTCCAGACACCGAAATGAGGAAGCGCTTTGCTATTGCTGTGATTTGAATACCATGATCATTGAGCACTTTTATAAGAAACCCATTAAAAGTGAGGTTTTTGACATACAAAAGAGCCCCTGTTTAAATCTCACGCACAATGTCAGGCTGAAAGAGGTTATAAAACTCCGTACAGAAGCATACATCCTCCGTGTGTGTCCTTGCTTCGCGCGCCATCAGGAGGGAATAGCTTTTATGGCGGCAGAGATGACCTGTTTTCTGGAGGAGCCTGTGCCCTATCGCTCAGCACCATGCTGTAGATTAATCGCACATTTGTTCAGCATGATACAATCACCCTCTCCGGTCTTAACTTTTAACAAAGCCGTCTGCATGAAGTATGTGGATTTGTCAAAATACTCCATAATCTAAGAAAATAAATTGCTGTGAAGAGGACCAGCTGAGGTGGACACAATGGCCCAGTGTGACCCCTCATGCCACCTGCTCTTGACAGTGTTTATAAAGTGCCAATTCCTCTCATTAGCGCTCCTAAAACCCCAGAGTTATAGCAGCCCTGCAGATCAAACGCAGCCTGGGCGAACAATGGCCGAAATGGCATTAATATGATATGTAAGAGTTCAACCAATATTGGGAGGGATGTCTTTGATGAGGACTGTTTTATATTAGAGGCTTTTTTTATTGGGGCTTTTCTGCTCTTTAATGTGCATGTTTTCCCCTTGAGTCAGTGTTGCCAGGTTTAGGTCCGGTCGTGTGACCGGCCGTTGAATTCAGTACAGGAAGCACATACGGCCCACATACGGCACACATAACACGTAATTGTTAATGCACACATAGGACATATAATGGTAGTACTTTGAGAAAATAACAGTGAGGTTAATAAATATCCTTTCTGTTCTCAGTGGTGCAGTGATGTGTCGCACATGTCCACTGATTTAATCCATCCACCCATTTGTTACTAATAAATGTGAGATTGATGAACGTGAAACTGATTCAAGTTTTGGCAAGCAATCAGGAATTCATCTGACAGCCCGAGCTGTGCCCAAACCCACCAGTCTGACCACTGACACGAGCACTGAAATGTGTTTATTTATCCATGCACATTTCTCCTCATTTCCAAATTAGCTGACATTGTGGAGCGTGCTGATGATGACAGGTACATTTAACACTGGCTGAAAAGTTTAAAGCACACCCAACTTCCCATATACAGAGCTTCTTACATTCTCTCTGAGGCCGCATTCATGTCTAATTACTGTACATCCAACTGGATGGCAGGTTGGTTTATAGTAGAACATAGACACTTTACACTCCTCTCCGCAGCCCACCCTCTGAGGTTATATTAAGAATTTGGAAGAACGTGTGTTATGTCTTTTTTCATATTACTTCTCATTTGCTTTCAGTGTTCCTCTTCTTCCCTTTCCTTTTTCCTGAAGGGATGGATTTGCAGTTCAGTACGGAGTGAGAAGGGTATGAGTGCAGAAGGCAAATCCTGGGGAAAAAAGGCCATCTTTGCCACAAAATAGATGAACTGTTTTCATTCAGTTATTGAAATGCTGAACAAGTCGAGTCATTTTTCATGGTCGTTAGCCATTTTTGTATTCAGTCAACTGTCCCGCCGAGGATTTGCCTCCCCGCCATAGGTTTGGGAAGGGGGGAAGACTCAGATTAGATGTAATGCAGCTATAATTGTCTGAGCAGTATTGAAAATCTTTTGGACTCAGTGCCACATGTGTTTGCATGTCTGTTTGATTTGGCCAGAAACTGACATCAGCTTCTGGTTATACAGAACCCATTAGATGCTTTGATCCCAAACGGGCCTTGTTTCCATTTGCTGGAAATAGTGTTCTGTATTTGTGCTGCGGTACATGGATTGGGCCTCTGTGATTTGTTTCTCTGTGTTAAATATGATGTCTTGCAAGATCATTTTAAGATGCGCAGGATTTCTGCCATCTTCATCATCCTCCTCCATGTATTCATTTTCCTTATTACCATCATCAGTAACTGATTCCACTGTTGAAATATAACAGATAATGATTAGCTGTTATGAATGTTATTCTGTGATGGACTTACTGACAATTGTTGGCTAATTTATGTTGCCTGTCAATAGATAATCTCTCAGATATTCACTATGCTCTGTTTGTGTAATTACTGGTGTTTGGGTGATGTCACAGTGTCAGATTAACATCCTGACCTCTGAAAATCTGTATAACATTCATCACAGAAGTACCACACACCTAGAGTTAATACGTTCCATGCATCTTTGACACTGAACAATTCTGCAAATTAGGTTGTTTTGTGGTAAATGGTTAAGGCAGATTAATGAAGAATGTGGACTGCCTTGCTATAGGCCACAGACAAACAACTGACAATGTCAAGAAAAAAAAAAAAAACTCACATGAAGACCATATATGCCACGAAGCCAAGTCCCCATTTCAGCACTGCGTCAAAGGCGGCTCTGGACCGCATCCCGAGCTCTTTGCTTGTTTGTCTTTTGTAAAAAAGGACAACTACCCCAGCAGTGCCAAAGCACCCCAGGCTCTTTGATATGTGAAAGCCTAACAGTGGGACTGCTCCCTGCTCAGCTGGTACGCAGATGTGTGTGTGTATATGTGTGCGCAAGTGTGTAGGGGGAGCCCGCTGTCTGAACCGAGCACAGATTAGTGACTCCTTTTTTTTTTATTCCTAATAAATAAACCCCAGTGCATGCTGGGGTATGTGTGAGGGGAAAATAACATGCCACTAGCCAATCAGAAGCAGGTGGTAGGGCTTGGTGGCTACAGACCCTGCAGCTCTTATCATAAAACAACTGCACTTTTAACTTTAATTGTAGTTGTGGATAGATTTTGGGGTTTGGGTTAGAAGTGTTTTATTACTTCGGACTGGAATCAAAGCAACAGAAATATAATTATGTTAAAAGCAGGCAACAATTTTGTTGTAATGGATGGTGGCCAAGTCTCAGGGTGAACTCACTGATACAGTAAGTGTACTGCCACACTGTGAGTACATTTACTCATATGCTGTACTTCAGTACATTTATGGGGTACTTGTACACTATTTGCATTTTCCCATTACACTACTTGTAACTGTATACTTGTACCCCACTATGTTTCAAAGCAAAATGTTGCATCATGTACTTCATTTGTCTCACAGCTTTAGTTACTATTTATATTTAAATACATTAGACTTTACATACAAAGCTCACGATCACATTATAAATATATCAAACTGTTGTAGATTAAACTACCCAACAGCAAATAAAGTAGCTACAATTAGCCCAACTTTCACATCTACAATAGGAAACATTGTTCATACATTAAAACATCAATAATAATAAATCTGTCATGATTTATTTTCAAAATAATTTTATTTTTCACAAATATATAACTAACTTTCAAATATTAAAAACAATAAATGTGTCTATAGATAGACCAGAACAGTGCTCAAATACTCATTTCAGTGAGACTTCACATTGAGTTATTTTTTTTCAATGTTTTTGTAATCATAGCAAGCAGTTTTAAATTCTCCTGGACTAGTGGATTTAATGTTCTTGTTTCTGGCTGCAGCCACTGTTCTAACCACTTTAATTCATCTAAAGTGAAGGCCAATAAAATACATTAATTAAGTGCAACAACTTCAACTTTCTCCCTGTGTGTTTTTAGCTTTTGAGTGTGCGTGTGCTGCAGTCTGTCCGTCTTCAGTTGCTGAAGAAATAACAGCTGCACAGCAGAGGTGACACTTCAGTTAGAGCGGTCCGAAGCTCAGATATATTCATTAACATAGGCACAACCACTATTCAACATTTGGCTTTCTTTACACTTCTCCACTTTTACAACGGGGGCTGTTAATCCATAAGCTGTCTGTATAGTGAACTTCTCAAATAGGCCATAGGTAGATCTCTGTGTGATGTTCAAGGCTGCAGTTTGGGGCTGATGGCCTCCAGTGAGCTTTTCTCTGAACGTAGTGGGGGAGATTATGATGAAAGGAGCAGAGAATGAGATGACACACCCTGTCTCCATAATTCGCTGCTTCATCATGAACAGAGGCATTAAGCGCCCCCCTTTTTTTTCCTCTCCGGAGAATCATACATGTCACACCGCACTGTGCCGCAAAATGAGTCAGTCACCTCAGGTGTTTCGCACGCACATCAACAGAGGCATGCCATGCAGTCAGATTACTTCATCCACAGCATCTGAGATCACAGAGATAAAAAACATGATTGATAATGCCACTCAACAATGCTTCACTTTGTGGCAAAGTTTCCTCCCACCACAAGGAGGATGACTAGAGCGCTGTGCTATTCGACCCTTGCTAGACAATTTCATTTTTGAGATTTCAGCTGGGAGTTTTAGTGTTTCTTTGTTTCAGAGCTAAAACAGAAGTTTTCCCATCCTACCAAGAATAAAACTCTTGGGAAAGTCTGCTCCACAGATGTTTGCTACAATTTGCTGCATTTTCACATTGCTACAGTAGTATAGTGTCTACTAATGTCATGCTAAAGTTGCAATCTGGGCCTCCAGTGCTTAAATTCATACCCAACCACATGCTTTCAGACTGGTGGAGAATTTATATTTTTTAAAGTTTTTATTGGGTAACTTTATTTATGTGGATATATTATTTAATCATAAGGCTGCCTCTACTGATGACATATTTCTATATGGGAGGGAATTTTACTTTTACTGCTAACAGGCTCCATGACACAGGTGACTTTGTTGTATCAGCAGGTACAGTATATAACATACTGCATATACATTTTATAAATGTCATTTGCCTTTGCATTTATGATTCATTCTGATATATAGAAAAATAAGTTGACCCAGGTTTGACCTATCTCACATCTGACCCCAGTTTGACAGACTGTAAATCAACAGACAATTAAAAAAAAGAAAGCACAAGAAAAGCAGCAATCCAAATGCTGAACCACAAAAACATCAGACTGCCATTTTTGGGGCCTTTCCCATAACCCTTTGCTCTTGGTAATTAGTCAGCAATTGGAGATAAAGCGTGTGATTGGGAGTGAAAACAACGTGGGGATCGCAGACTGTGGTTTGGAATTGCAAATTCCTCTGGGAGACACAAGTCTGTCACACAAGGAAACGCTTGATTTAAAGGCGTTGATTCAGTAAATTACGTACTCTGAGAGACAGCGCAGGAGTTTTTAATTGCAAACATTAAATTACAGACTGAGAAACTGTGGCGTGTACAGTACAGTATGTATTTAGACAGACGTGCAGTTGTAGCTTTGGTCCCGATAAGTGTCAGCGTCCTCAAGGTATCTACGTGTTGTTCAGAGTGCGTGTTGCATTTTAATGTGGGATGGGTGCACTAAGGAAACCTTTTGAAATTTCTTAGTCCATACTCTGTTTATGAAAAGTTTTTAAAACAAAAGTTTGTTAAAAAGGTTTGCTTCTTGCATATAACCAGCCTGTACAATCTGCCAACTGCCGTCTTATTCATGAGCTGCGATATTGTTACATTATCACATTAAACCAATAAGTTTCCTTTGTATCTGGCACCAATTAGTTTGTGGTAACTCATCTTATTGTACAGTTAGTGTGCAGCATATGACTGACTCACTCATCCTCTCACCACACAGAATTTCTCTCACACACTATGAACAAGTTGTGATATCCGGTCCACCAAAACATCTACACAGTGTTTTTTGGTTTTCAGTGTGGTTGCACTAATCTCCCATTGGCACCAAACAGATTTGTGTCTCTATATTGGGCTCAGCAATGGTTACCGCTCCACTATGTTGATCACTTTGTGGACGGATGTGTGTGCGTGTGTTTCTTTTCTGTGTAAAACCTGCCTAGCATGTGTGTGTGTGTGAGTTTGAGGGTCCCAAAATGCAGCATGTGTGCTCCTGCATGTGCACGTGGGTGCAAATGACTTGGTCCTTGATTGTATGTGTCTGAATGTGTGCACGTGACACGCGTGTTGTGTGCGGGGGAGGACTATGTAATGTCAACAAACAGCAACAACAACAACAACAACAGTTACGCTGGCTGCCGCTGAGCCTCAGCTATGTTGTAATTAGAAGTGGATGGAAACGTGGGGCAACATTGCCTTTAACCCTAACCAAACATTTCTCTCAGGCGGAGGATTACAGGCAGAAATTGAATGCGGTCTGCTCTCCCCTCTGTGTGCCACATGTCGCCGCTCCTCTGGCCACCGATCCCGTTCCTCTCCTGTGCCACCGGCCATTTGGGTCTGCGCCCCAGATGTGTGATATGGTCACCTTCAACCGCTGCAGTGACTCACCCTCTGTGTATACACGTGTGCAAGTGTGCGTGTGCTCTGAAACCCTATTATCCTCCAGTCTGTGCTGCCTCCCACTGGTTGGGGCATGATACTGACACGGTGTCGCTTGTGTCTCTTCAGGCTTCGTCTTCTCCTGTGAGACAAATAAACTTGAGCAGTAATGTGAGTAATTTATTTTGCATTTATATGAACCTGCTTGGAGTTAACTGCATCAACACAATTCAGATGTCAGTGAACTGTAATAAATCACTTTTACATACTTCACATACTAAGTCCCAACCAGCTGGAAGTCCAAGAAGTTGAATAAATGCTAACAAGGAGGCAAATCCAATGTTGCCTCACATCTGTATTTTCCACTGTCAAAAAAAGAAAAAAGAATGATTTTTCACTGCAGCTCAGCCTAAAACAAGACCACCACATGCGTGAATGAGTTTCAGGCTCTGAGCTCTACCACCATGTCCTGGCATGGGGAGCACATCTGAGAAAACTTGTAAACAGTCAACCATAATCATATGTACCCTGAACAGAGACATGATTAATCTAATCCCTGCCTGTCTGAAAATGCCAGAAAGTGTCTCTCTATTGGAAAGCAATCAAGATGGGCTTGCCCTTCGGATATACATTGCAACGGCTGTGAAAAGATAGAAGCAAAAGAGAGTTTTATCCAATTTGCTGAGTTGATCAGGTTACAGTGAAGGCATGCTGTGTTTAACCCGGTGAAATCTGCAGCCTGGGGATTATTGAGACCTGTTAACTGCTGCCCCGTCTCTGTTTCCCCTTGCACATCTAAGACTGACCTCTGTGCATCCTCTAAAAGATAGATATCGAGTTTAAGAGTTTAATTGGCTGCAATAAAACAACACAAAGCTAGCTTTGTTTTCCAAACACCCTTCCAAATAAGAGAGTCTGCTGCCAGCATCCTGAGCCCTGCATGGGACCACATCTCAGTGGGGAAGCAAGGCTGCAAGTTAAACTTTGAGCCCGACCTTTCTACATTCCTGTTCCCCATGTTTTGCCCTCTTCAGCCTCCTCTGGGGTTCAGTCAGGTGGGAGTGAGTCCCTCGCCCCTACAACAGCAGCAAGAGTGTGGCTTTGAATGTGGACAGAATGGTTTGCTCAGCAGCCTGTTGCTTCAGTTTGTTTGGAGCTGCGGTCCTCGCTGGAATATGTAACCAAATTCCTTTCCCTGTCCCACAATCGGAGTTTGCTGCCAGCTTCCCTGGCAATGAGGCCCTGAATTAGGGCCAGTCCTCCTGCTCATCCCACAAAGCCTTTCATGTTCCCAAACCGCAGCCTGAGCGAGGCGCCTCGGTTTCAACAGCAGCAGACCAGCATATGTTTGCCTAATTCCTGAGACATGATGACAGTGGTCTCCCAGCCACGAAAAGACAGCTTCAGTTTTTTTTTCTTTTGCTTCATTCTGCACTTTAATTATTATTTTCTGTTGCTGATGACTTCCAATAGTTACACACCACATGTTTTCTCATTACACATGTTTTTATTCTTTCTTTTTTTATGAGCAACCCCCCCCAACTTACACCCCTAAACTTTTCCTCCTCCTTCTCCTCCTCCTCCTACTCCCCCTCCTCCTCCTCCACCTCGGTCACCCTTCTCTTCCCACAATGCTTTGCTAGCGCATGACCCTGCGACTGGAAAAAACCAAAGAGCAGCGGGGGAGGTTTTTCATTGCGCAGCAGGAGATGGAATTATGGTTGATTATTACCCACAACTGCTAGGTGTAAGAAAGGATCAGAGGGCTGAGAGGTGGACACAGTCTTCCTGCCACAGGTCACAGCAGATTACCCAAAACCAGGCCTGATCTCGTAAAGACAGGGCGTCGGAGAGCAACACCCAGCGCTGCACCCAGTGATGCCCTCTTGAACTTATATTCACACTTGCTGGCGCCTCATGTAGTATCATAGCCTAAGTTTGTTACTGTCTGGGGAGTTTCACTGATTTTCTTTTCTTTTTTTATGAAATAAAAGGCACTTTAATCAGCAATATAATTAGGAATATGAATTTGATATTTCTCACCACAGTGGCTGGATGCAGAAGCCAGCTGGAACAAGTAGGTGTTCACTGAATCTCTACAGTGATGGATGAACTAGCTGTTGCTGAAATCAAACTTGCAACCTTACAGTAACTCTGAGCCAGACGCAAGGCGTGATAGTCATAAAAACAGGAACAACACCCAGTGACATGCCGTGATCCCTTCTTGACCTTCTCTTCACATTTACTGGCGCCTACAAAAGTGCACTGTGTCAGAGATTTTGTCTTTGGTGTCAGAGGAGGCTTTATTGATGGCGTGATGATCATTAAACCCAGGGGAAGCATTGCTCTCAATGCCCACACAATCTACAGTGTAATCTTCAACCTCTGTCTTATTAAGCACACCGTCTATTTGCTGGTGAGGTGAAATGCGGAGCCACAAATCTGTTACAGAGCCAGAAGAGAGCTCTGCGCAGCCAAGAGAAATAAGCACCAGAATCACACTGAAAATAATCAGAATTTAGTGGCGTATAATGGTTTGCTTTGAAGGGGAAGGTATTCATATTTTCTGCTTTATATTCCACTTATCAGTAGCCCCGCTCTCTCTCCCCTTGGGTCAGCCTTTTGGGAGCTAAGACTCCTTGGCTCGCATCAACTGCCTGTGGCTGTCATTGCATGTGTTTAGTTTCACCACTAGTTTCCTATGGCTTACTGTGGCCCTGCTATCCTCTCAGATGGCGTGTGACACACACTTATCCCCGGCAAATCTACGCGTACCCTCCTGCCAAGTCAAACAACCCTCTGTATATTGCTGACGTCCAACCCAATATCTTTGGACTTTTCAAGACGTGTGCTTTTTCTGCTTTTTCATGTACAAATCTGACCATAGTTTCAAATACTCAATCATTAAATTCTCAGCACTGCTTGCTGAAACATTCAAAGTTTATTTTATTCCTGCATGTACAGACAGCCGCAATACATTTTTAGCAGCCACGGCAGGAGCCGTGTGTATTTTAACGCGCTGGCCATATGTGGCACCCTGACCTCTTTCATAAACAGAACAGTCTGCAGTGCACCATGGGTCTGTTTCATCCGTTTGGGAAAGGAAGACAAGGGGGGTGGTAAAGGGGCACTTTGGGAGGGGTTTGGTTGGGGTAGTTTGAATGAAAGTCATGTTGGAGCTGTTCCCCTTTGAGGAAAGATGGGCAGCACTTGAAACTCTGCATTTAACTGAGGTCCAGCTCATTTCTGTATTAGTTAAGCCAAAGAATTCATCCGTCTGTTCACCAGAAGGTTGACAGAATTAACTTGAAAAGGATTCCCTGTCCTTAAACTGTCAGGCAACATCCAATCCTTCAGGCAAGTCCAAATATATTGTTCTATCTCAAATCCAACCCTGCATCCTTTGTGCTTTGTAGTGTGGTCTTGGATGCAGAACAGTGGCTAGGTAGAACAATTAGCTTTCCATGAATAAACAGCTCTTTCTCTCCAAAACAGATGATCATTTCTGTGTTATGGGGTCTTTGATTGATGTGGGTGGCCAGAGTTGAATGCTAGTTACTAAGCGGGCCCTTGGGCCCAGGAGCCCTATCATTGCAGTGGGCCCCCTGTGGTTCCCTACCTGCAGGTATCAGGTGAGCTTCTCGTTGGGGGTGAGGTGGGGCAGGGTGGGGTGTAATTACACATGCATGTGGAGGAAAGGCCTCTGAGGGTTAGTGAGGTTTGGAGGATGCTGCCATCGCAGCGGGTGGTCCCTCCCTCCACTCCGACACTGATCCCACGCCTCTCTGTCTGCGGCTGCTCACGCGAGTCCCCCTGGTCCCCCCCGGTCCCCTCCTCTCCCAATGCTTGGACAATCGGATGGGCTTCACTGGGGGGCCTAGGAGTGGCGCCCACCCCAGTCGCTCCAGCCAAGCGGGCTCCCAGAGCTGCTTCCAGGCTTTTCATCACATTACATCAGATCAAAAGCAATAAGCTAATTACAAACGACTGTGGGCATGCAAGCAGTAAATACAGAATCAACATAATTGATTTAATCCTCTCAATGCTAAGTGAAAAACTTATCAATGCTGGGGCCAAAATTACAGCCCTGTTTTCCAGGGCAACTGTGACAATTGGATGAATTAAAAGATCACATGATGTTCATTCAAGCAAAGTAAACTATTGATATCGGCGAAATTCATACAGAAATGCTCAGCTAGATGGAAAGAGATGTGTAATTTTTGGCCTCAGCGTTGCGCCGAGGACACATTTTGACTTGTTTTGTTTGTTCATCTGTTTTCTTTTTGCCGTGAAGAGGTTTTTGTGTGCACAAGTTTCTCCCATCATTCATTGCGTTGGCAAAGAAGGGGGAAAGAGGATGTTTTATGCATGCCTCAATATGCATCTTAAAAGCAAAAGCATTAGGAATGATAGTGAAAATGCAAAGGGTTTTCGTCACCGTTTACTTATTCATGATGCTCTGAGAAAAAAAGCAACGAATTTTAGAGCAAATCCATGTTATCATTGGAGAAGCTCCCCCACAGAAGTCATTTTCCACCTGAGGACATGCACTTTAATGACAGTTTGAGGTGGTGCCGCTGGAACAGAGATACAGACTCCATGTTCACAACGCATGCAATATCAAAGCAGAGGGGAGGAGGAGAGTTATATATATATATAAAACTTGTGCTTTATGATAAGGTTTTGATTCTTCTCTATCTTATCATCCTTTTAATCATCATACTGGCATGAACATTCAAAATTGAATTTTTTTCTGGCATGTTTCTCAAACAGCTCAGCCAAGCCCTGTTCCTCTATTTTCCACCATTTGTCTTGCAGGACTGTCCTGGCATTGTCTGGTTCTTAAACAAATATTTTTCACTTTTATTAATGCACTTTTTAAAATGATTATTTTCATCATCTTTCATTTATGTTTGTTAATGTCATTTTCTTCTTTTTAATTTTTGTCAAGTAAAGGAAAAAATCAGCATAAGTAATTCAGCGTAAATACAGCATTTAAAAACGTCTTCAATTTATTGCTGCACAAATACATATCAGAAATGTTTCTCAGTAGTATCTGCTGAACATAGTGGTTGTGTTTATTTGCCGTATAGTGCCAAACATGTGAGTGGAAGAGCATGTGTGTGTGCGTGTATGAGAGAGAGAGAGCGAGCAGTAATGTGTGTCAAATTGGCTTGCCCTCTTCCTTGTCTTTTGGCTCTTGCTCTGCGGTGGCAGCCCTCTCTCTGACCTCTCATATGTCACACAGCTCTCTTATCCAGCATTGTTTTCCTGGAAGATGTCGACCATGGCCTGATCATGAACTATAAGCCCCCAACCTCACCAATATGCTGAGAGTTTGTAGTACAAGTAAGCCATCTAATGGACAACAATGGAAACAATTTTAGTTTGAATCTCATTTTACTATCTATCCATCGATCTATCTATCTATCTATCTATCTATGGTTTATTGGCTTTATGAAGATTAGTGCTCTGGAGAGGAGTAATTGCAACGAATTAATGTCCAAACAGCAACCAGTGTCCTCTGCATTGCTGTCTGGGGCTCGTTATTTTCTTATTTATCCTGCATAAATAACCTCAAATTATCCATAAAAACATAATGTCTTAGAATTCTTCCCACTTCATCTGGCTCTGATTAATGTTTTTACAGCATGGAATTAAATGTGCTGGAGACATGACCCGTGCATGTATGGGCCCCAGAGGAGGAGAGCTGTGAGTCCTTACGAGGGGGGGGCGGGGGGATCTCTTTGTTTTCTGTAAAGGGACACATAGTTCTTAACTGCTTCCATGTGGCCTCACAGTCAGTGTAGATCTGAGGAGTGAGGTGGCAACAGATAATAATGCAAATAAAACGCATGGCAGTTAAAGCAAATATACCAGCTGTGCTGTTTGAAATGGCTCGTCGTCACTCAGCCGGTTGTGTAGGCGTGTGAGTGCTGGAATGGGACAGAGCAGAGCGTGATAAACTTACAGTCTCACTTATGGAAATGTTTGCATGAGCTCTTGACGGATGAGCAGCACTTGTGTTTGCTGCAGCCTAAAAGAGTTCCCTATCCTCGTCTACCAAGACCACAGTAGCAGGTGTCTAATGTGACCATTCTGGTTATTCAACACATGAGTCCATTATGACCGCTGAGCCGTGAGAAGAATGGGGGGAAGGAGGGCTGCTCCTTTAAATGGAATCTTTAATTTCACAGGCCTCTTGATATCCCGCCGCAGTTGCGATTGTGTAACAGAAAAGAGGAATCAAGGCTTTTGAGAGCACATTAAGCAGAAAGCAATTAACCAACACACAGTAGTTAATTTTTGTATTAATACTTCAACAGCTGGTGCAGATTGCTTCCTCATTTTTATCTCCGCTCCAGCTGTTCTTCCACCGACAAGAACATTAAAGAGGATTTGTCCGTAATAAAGTGGCTCCATATATAGATACCTCGCTGAGAAACGGAACCCGTAGGGAACGTGGATTTACATATAGAAAAAGTTGGGGAAAAGGACATATTTTCAATACCCCGCTTCCTTTCAGTGAGCACCTCCAGTGGAAGCTGTTTCAAAGCCCCCTTTTCTTGTCTGCCAAATGTTGGCGTCGGTGTACATTTCAAAGTCTTTTATTGACATCCTCTACAGATGTGCTGCTCGGAGGAACATTTGTTATATTTTGAATTGGGTACTAAAGGCAAGGCCCAGCAACATTTGATTAATGCTCATACATATGGTGTGCTAGCCTGAACTGCCAGTGTGTAAGTAGGCAATCTCCATTCTATTCTGAAGAGCCAGAAGGCACGGGGAAAAAATAAAATTAAATGACTTTTTTGTTTGTTTCTGTGGGCAACAGATTTCCATATTTGAAGGATAATGTGGCTTCTATTTCTGTTTCCAAAAACTCAATGTATTATGTTTTCGGTTCAGCCGGAGCGAGGAGGCCTTGCCCACGGGGTCTTAGCTGACTGTCAAAACGAACATACCAGGAACAAGTTGAGACAGGCTGCCACTAGTGCCACATCCGTCCTGTCTTAAACCAGCGTAAACCACAAGACATGTACTTATGCACCCAGGCAGCTGCCACGCCATGCCACATGCCTGCTTGATTAAGTGAGTGCTGGGTACGGCTGAGTGACAAGCCTCGGGCTGGGGAGGAACTCCGCTCCTCTCATCTGCTCTCTACCATGTCCCATTCTGTGCTTCCCTCTCAGATATCAGGTACTCGGTGGACCGGGTCTGATACAGACCACATATGCAAATGTTTGGGCACTCCTGGGCAAATTACATATTTAGTTTGAAGTGAAACAGGGAAGTGAAAAAATGCGTTTTATATGACTATCTCTGCTTTTGGTTTCAACCATTTAAAACAAAGATTAAAACAACAATTGTGGTATGTTCCAAAGTTTATACACCTTTCTACTTTTACAGTCTCAGAACCTGCTTATGTTGTTTTTTTATTCACCTTTTAAGGTTTGTAATGCAGGACAACAAATGCCAATAAGATATGACAGCTAAAGATAATTCCAGACGCCACTCAACAACCTTCGGCTCGTCCAGTCAACTAAGTGAGCATTCTACCTGGTCATAAAAATATATCACAGCACAATTTGCAATATTGGAAATGCTAAGACATGTCAGTTACTGTGGAAGTCAAGACAGAATCTGAAAGACTGAGGAAACTCTTGGTTAAAACAACACACAGAAGTTGTACGTGGAAGATTCAACAGAAGGAAACTTCACCTGCGACCTCATCACAAAAGTCAACATTTTAAGTCTGCAAAGCAACATCTGGATAAGCCAGAGTCATTTTGGAAACAAGTGCTGTGGACAGATGAAGTTAAAATTGAGTCCCTTTGGCCGCAATCACTCAAGATGTGTTTGGAGGGGGAAATGAGCAGCATTTGATGAAGAGAACACCTGTAGTGTCTTACTGTCCAGCATGAGGGTGGAAATACTCTACTCTGAGGTCATATGGCAACCAGTGTCACTGGGAAACACAGCAGAAGCATGGGATTTCTCCAAATGTATGTGAATTCAGGATACAAATGTCCTGCTGTCGGATGAGAAACTGAAATTGAAAAGATACTGGCTTCCACAACAGAACAATGATCGAAAACAGATCTCAGAATCCATGAACTACGTCAAGAAACACAAGCAGAAGCTTGTGGAACGGCCCTCACAGTCCCCTGACCTGAACATCTCTGAAAATCTGTGCAAAGATGTTAAACATGCTGTGTGCACAAGAACCCACCAACAAAATATATAATTTGTCCTGGAGTGCCCAAATTTTTACAAACAACTGAAGCTCGAGAACCGCTCTGTCAGCCAATCAGAGGAGGATTTCTAGACAGATTTCTCTGCTCCAGCAATGTGTGCGCATCATGACATGAACACAGCTGGTATAATAAAGTGATTTGGAGGGTTTATGTGGTGCTCTGTAATTGAACATAATTGAGAAAGTGCTTGACACTTGATATGGATTTATAGTGCCATTTACCGAAAGAAATGTTTTTCTGTTGGCTGGTTTTCTAAATGCTAATCTTAAGTGAGATGACTGATTTTGGTTATTTGTGCCTGAAGATTCACAACGCTAATTATAACAATATTGCATGGGCAACTGTATCTCTAATCGACTCACAAAAATGATTGACAAAGAGGGAACTAGAGTTGTTTTTTTTTTGTTATCTCAACACACAACATATTTGCTCCGTTGCTTAGATACCTGGTGTTAATAAGAGTGATGCACAGGGAAGAAAAGTGCACTGTTGCGACTCTGCAGTACAGAATTAGTGGCAAACATTATGAGAGTGCAAGCCATTAAAGTAAGGAATAAGTCTTAATTTATAGCTGTGGTCTGTTTGTCATTTGGCTTGGCTACTGCTTTGTTGCATAAGCATGTGTGGAATAATTACGGACATAGTGAGATGGGATTTATAATGGGGTATGAGGATGATGAGGACTGCGGAGGAGGGGACTGTGGCCTTCTGTAGCAGCGCCTCCAGATGTGCAGACGGGGGCCACAGCGCTGTGTGGTTCCACTTTAAACGCAGTGGGAGAGGAACATGTCCCATGAAGCTGATACGCCAAGTCCAGAGTGTGCTTGGATGTGTTTGCGTGTGACTGTGTGTGCGTGTGTGTGTGTGTGTGTGTGTGTGTGTGCGTGCCTGATGTGCGTATGTTGGTACCAACTTCACGATCAAATATTTCAACTTGCATGTCATATGTGCGTGTTTCAGAGAACGTGTTGGCTGGACTTCTTTTTCTTCTTGTGGCTGAGGGTTTTAAAGCAACAGCCAAAGAAAGATGGGCTGTCTGTTAAACATATGCTTGGGACACAAAGATTTATTAGTGACAGGTAACCTGATTTCACCCTGCTTGTCCACCCACACAATCACAACGCATTCTCTCAGTCACTCCCTCACACACACACACACACACACACTCTCTCTCGCACCCACTTCCCCTGCAGACCCACCTCTCACCTAGATGTTTAAATGTCATTGCTAAGTGCCGCTTGCCTCAGATCATCTGCTCAGCTGGCCGCTCTGGTAACACTCTTCAACATCCTTCATGCAGCAGCTGAGCGCCGCCCGAGCCCTCAGAGTGGCACCGCACTGACTATCCCTATCCAGGGGCCTCAACAGGCCTCCAGGGAACCAGGTGCTACTTCCTTCAGCTCTTTCTCTTCTCTGAGACGGCAGAGACCGCACTGCTGACCCATAGGGATGGAAGGCATTAAGTGTCACCTCTGACCTTAGAGTCAACTGATTTGCCCAGCTGCTTGACGTGAGAACTCAACAAGACTTAGGAAACCGAAAGTTGAATCAGAGGCGTAGCAGCACATTTATTTTATCATTTCCTCCATCAAAAAAGGAGCTGCAGCGTCAGTTTGAACTGACATAGCCTTTCTGGGAGGATGAAAGAGTTGTTTGTGTCGAGTTTGCTCACTTCCTCGCTTTTCAAGGAGGGCAACAGAAATATACAATGGCTAAAGATGGCACTCCTCCAATTTTGTCACCAATTTTGTCTGTTTCATTTTTGATGCATTTTAGGGTTAAATTAATCACTTTACTGGGTCCTGTGTACCAGCTGGTGTTCTCGCGTGTTAGCTCTGCTGTTGGTTATAATAGAAATTCATGTAGCATGTTGTCTGCCTCTGGGAAATGTCTTAGACACTGGTTACAAGGCCCACCACCGCACGCACACACCCAAGCATGTTGGCTATTGAGAGTACCATAGCTGTTTATTTCTGTGTTCTGGCTCTGACAAGCATGTTGGATAAATCCAATGTCAGTGCGGGTGTTGTCGCCACTGTTTCAGCCACCCACACAGCTGTGGACAGCTGTTAGGACATGGTGGCCCTTTGCCTCTAACTATAGGCCATGCACCAACTTTTTCCATAACTCCCAAGTGTTGTATTAAGGCTTTATAGCCCTATATTCACATACATGTGAGTGTAGGGTGTACATGCCAAAACAATCTGCCCTCTTTGTACTCTGTCAGCAGCTCGGGCTGTACTTTTTCCGAGGCTGCTTTTATTCATAGACCATGTCTGCCGACGTTCCTGTGATCACCTGTGATAGAGTAATCGAGCACAGATTCTTTGATGGCCTGAACCAACAGCTGAAATGACGATTATGTACCATGCCTGGTCATAAAGAGACAGAAAGAAAGTTCACATTTGTTCTAAAAAGCTTTCCTTTGATTTTTCCATTTCAAAGTCTGGTATCATACAAATATGCCGGGCAGAGATTATGCCCTCGCCCCCCCCCAAAATAATAAAAAAAAAACAACACACACACACACACACATTTTATACATGCTGCTCTCATCACTGAGAATGGAGTGTATCCATAATAACTTGCACATGTCCCACTTTTGTCTTTGCGGTTTTCATTCGGCTATAAATTGAAGGTAGACACTTTTTTCTGTGCCTCTTTGGGTGATGTGTAAGACAGGTTTAAATGGATGTAATTTCACTTTGAAGCAATTGTGTGACTCATTAAATGGTGCCAGTTTGCGTGTACATTGCTGGTGGTTTTCAGAGGAGCACGAGGGTCCGCCGAGTCACCGTGCATCAGGTCCACGGCTCAAAAAAAAAAAAAAGACATCTGGCACCCATTCTGCTGAGAAGTCGAGTGCCAACATGAACACATTAGGCGACGGACCAAATGCTCTCAACCCCAGTCTAACACGGAGCGCATGACAACCAAAATCGAAACCTTTCGGCGGGCTTCAGCATTTGTACTTCATTCTGTGTTGCGTTGCTCTAAAGATTTCCCTTCCCTGACGCCAGCGCTCTCTGTAGTGAAACTGATCCTTATTGAATTATGAACGAAGCATTGCACAACCGTGTAACCCAGCCACTCTCAAATCCGCTGTGGTCGGCATAAAGGGGATGGTTAATTTTTACATTAGAGAGACTAGGGATGATTTGGTGAGTGGCATGCTGTCACTACTCCCCAAATGACCCCTAAACCTTCTGGTTCCTATTGGTACATCCCATACCATCCCTTCAAAGCTTAGCTGACAACCCACATCTTCCAAGAACATGGACGGCATTTGTTACTTAATATTCATATTAGCTAATATTACAGTTATTGTTCGATCTTAGCTTTTACTTGAGTTTTCATTGGAAAACAATGGCGTATGTGTTTTAGTTTTCAATTTTTCCATGGCGACTTGCCTCCGGTCCTTCCAAAAATTGTTTGCGGTTTGAATTTTGCAATGTATGCGAACATTGTTTATAAAAATAATATTTATATTATTATCCCTTATAAAAGCTGGCTCCAAATAGTCATGCTTTTAGCTCATTTACACTTTATATGGTTTAAAATATACCCCTAAAATACTGGATTGTGTGACTTTAAATTTATTGAATGAGACACATTTAATCTTTTGTTATTTTTTGAGTCAAGAATATTTAATTAAGACACTACAGAAACATGGCATGTGTCCATTTTCCTTCATCTGCACTTTTTACAAGCAGTGTCAAACTAGCTAAAATTGATGTATCAAAACGTCTCTCTAAACAAGTTTATGAACATGGTCTGTCAGCCAGGTTTGTGGTATTTGAATTGATACGCTGTCTGGCATCCCTGCGCCCAGCAGATTTATAGTACATCATTTGAATCAGCAGGGCTGGTATGGTTTGCCAGTAATGGCCTGGAAAAGTGACCATGGTGCTTTTAAGTTATTTTTCAAAACTGTTGAAGAAATACCCTTTGAAGTCTTGAAGTGATAAGTTGTAAATCAGTGAGAAATATACAGTGTTAACCTGGAATGTATTACATTTGAAAGTAAGTGTGCAGAAGGGGAAAACTACATTCAAAAAAGTGCAACACAATGAACGACATATATTCCATACAATGTCATTCTATCACGTCATCTTATGTAAAAAGCAAACAAAGAAAAAAGAAAAAAAATATTGCTATATTCCAAAACCTACAACCATGTAGTGTCTTTATGTTTTCTTTATCATCAGTCTTTTCCCCAGTAAATCCATCCATCCTATTGTCAGAGCTGTGGGCAAGATGATCAAGGTCAGGCATCATGTCATTCACATACTCCATATCTCATTTCAGGATGAAACTGCAACATCTTGAATGTGACTCTCTCTATGGAAAACTCCAGAGCAGTGGTCTGCATCTGACCTTGGGGATATGCTAACCCTGTGGCTTTGCTGAGATTTAACAGTTGTCATGAAAACATTAAATTGAGAGCACTGCATCTGGCAGTCAGACAATTGCGCCGGTACATCACAGTGCTGCTCTTTAGTGCCAAGGAGCGGTGACTCATTTCTGATAAACATCTGCATCATAAAATAAGAGCGTGGCCTTGCTTGCGTCTTGGTAATGGTACAGTGAATATCAGTAATGCGAGCAAGCACTTTTTTTTCACCGAATTATAGTTTATTCAAAGTATACAGCTGTATCTGATACAAAATATTGGGCACAGATTGAGTGAGCTCTGTCATGGTTTCCACATTTTTCAAGGGATGATTAGTAAATTATCAGTATAATTACAGTATTTCTCTGTTATGCAGTCCCATAAACACTACTGCCATTGTCTGGATTAGCAATGAATATGTTTGGATTTTATGAAATACTTTATTTCTTCCAAACATCTGAGCAGCATTTCTCCCTACAAACCAATAAGTTGTTGCTTTTAAAGATGATGAGCATCTGCCTTTAATCAAGGCATAGACTGTGCATAACATTCTCCCTATTTGTGTTTGTAAATTTTTTTCATTGTTTCATTTCAATGTTTCATACACCACCCAGTCGTATGTATGTGTTCACCTCTCACACGAGGAAGCCCAGTGAGTATCAGTTATCGCTCCATCTATAAAAACAGTTGCATAATGCCTTCAGTGTCTCTGGAGGGAACTTTCCAACATTTGAGAGAAGCCTGAGGGACTAACCCTGATGACCTCACCAGGGTTACTCAACATGCTGTTTTACTTCCTCACAGAAGTGATACATACCCGGGTACAATATTGACATCATTAAGGTTATTTTGAGATTGAAATTTTTTTCACTTTGACAGAGACAGAAAGTTTACTGAAAACAAACAATACACACTGGATATGTGGGGTTTAACAGTACACAAGAAAAGATACTACAAATTTAAATTATGGGATATGTAGGAGCCAATGTCTTTGCAAACTAAGAGCTGATTTGATTTTGGGTGATCTGCTTTCAATCTGTGTTTCAGTTCCTTCCTTTATGGGAGTGCAATATTAAGTTATTGGGGCACCCCTTTAAGTTGCACTGAATGTCAATTTAGCATGCACACATTACATTGCATGTTCTGCAATTACATATAAACTTCCCCTCCTGTGCTTAAGTGGGCTGCAATGGCAGTTATTCTTCAGTGCACCCACAGAACTGATACATAAACCTTGGTACAATATTCCTAATTCAGCATTACTACATGCATCATACACATTTGGTAATATTCTTTGGGTTTGGTTTCATTAAAGGAATAGCAAAGTACAAATAAATCCCCTTTTCACTTGATGTAAAACGAGTGAGATGGATTTCCCAGAGGAAATTAATGGGGCTTAGAGCATTAAAGGGACCCCTGGTGATTTTTTCCAAATCAATTCTGGCTACAAAAAAGTTAACTTAGATTGAGTGCATCTGGAGAAGTCAATAAGGTCGCTTAAATGCTGCTTGCTAAATGAGGAGTGAGCTGCAGAAGACATGAACTTAATCTCAAGTTGTCCCTCCTTGCGCCAGTGTCTGTTCCGTTAAGTGGTAAACACAATTTAAAAAATCTCTGCAGGCCAAGTGATAATCAATAGCTTTCTCTCTCCTGTTTAATCAGATAGCGATATTTTAAATTTGTTTGTTTGTTTGTTGCTCAGATACGTGGCTTTATCTAGAATATTTATTTGCGACAGAGGTTTCTCTTGCTTTGGTTTGAGTCAGCATTTTGCACCGTTAGCAGTCTCTGTGGAATTCTCTAATGACAGTCCCAATTTGGAGCTTTAATTCAGCGCTGAACAGAAAACACTCTTCTCTTCAGCTGGCTGGTATGAAAAGTTGCCTCCATCGCTGGCCAAAGCCATTGTTTTACAAGTGGAAACCCCAACGACAATTATGCCTTACTGGTTATGGTTTGGCCGGGTGAGATTGCAGAAGCCTTCTCCCCATGCTCCTTCTCTCCGAATGTGGCTTTCCGCAGCTGAGGCGAAACAAACAAACAAAAACAAACAAACAGACAAAGAGACCAAAAGCTGAACAAACCAGAGGGGATAACATCGCCAGCGACACAACAACATGGCTGAGAGTTTCCAGAGCTGTCACTCCACTGAGATCTAGAGACCCAGTAATGCACATAAATGGAGGATTAGTGGTCAACCTTGGAAACACATGTGCTGAAAGCAAAGGAAGTGGAGCAGAGAAGGAAATTTGGCACGTGCAGCAGCTGTGTGGTTGTAGGCACTGCGGGACTCTTTGATCTTCTGTACTCAGGTGTGACAAGGCTTTGGCAGACGGCGAGCCTGGTGCAGGCTGAGGCTGAGGCCGGACGGGCCCATATGGTCTCAGTGAGAGCGTGAGAAAGGGCACCTGCTATGGAGCAAAGAAAAAACAAAACAACAACAACTCAACAAAGTGCTGAAACCTTTCCCAAAAACTTCTGAAGCAGTATTAGTGTGTGGAGGCCCGGTCAGCTAGTACCTGAAAATAATTCTGAGAGTTGGTTAGAAACTCTTTGGTGCTCCAGATGGATGGAATTAATAAAAGTGGACAGCACAGAGATGGTCTGAAAGTACACTCAGGATAGTGTGTGGGACTGACAACTCATCTGACACTATCTAAATTATCCTGATGTGGCGAACTCCACCCATGGCTTGTCTAAGTTGAATGCATTCACATTAATCCCTTTGCACAGTCTGCTTGTATTGCTGTGTACATCTTTTAGAAACCGATACCACTATAAAGGATGATTACCCCAGCATTAATGGTCCCAGGGCTGATTGCATCTCATATAGCAACTGTCATTGTGTTGACCCTTTCATCAGCAGTGATCAGCTAAGCCCCAAAGGAGCCTAATAGGCTGTGGTATAAAAAACATGGTGCCATCATCAACTCAGCAAATTCACAGTTCGTCTGGTAACCCGTCTTAAGGTCTTTCAATAAATCAGTCCGGGCAAGAATTTATGAAAATGACTGCGTGAACTCAGAGGTCACAGGCGGTTTAATTTGATACTTGGCAGTAAATCCTCTAATTGTTTTTCAGTGTGCCTTTACAGTTGGACAATAATACCACGAAAATACTAGCTTGCATATCTGGATACATAAAAGGAAACAAAATATCATTTTTTATGAGCTGTCTGCTGGACACACCTATGTTTAATAAAATGTTGCATTTGATTTTGCCCTATAAACCTTGTCTGCAAAATAGGAAATTAGCCTGTTACCCTGATGCTTAATGAGTTGCATGTTTTTTAGGAATCCAAGTGAAACGTTACTGCCATTTTGTCATGATTTGGCGGGCTGTGTTTCAGTCCTGGGCTCTATTATTTCTTATAGGCTAATTAAGACATTAACCATTATAGAAATTCCTCCACACTCTTTGTGAAGCTAAACTGCAGTCTTTCGAGTTGTTCCAAATCCCTCGGTTCCTGGGCAGAGTTTAGGCCTGAGGTTTTCTCCTGCTGCAGCTGTGATTCCTGGAGCAGAGACAGGAGTTAGTGACCACTGTGACCTTTCTGACCCCATCAGCCTCTGTCCAACATGACAACCTGAGATTTCAGGCAGATACAACGTTTAGTTGTTTCATTGTATCTTGAGCAGCAAGGCCCTCTCCCTCTGTTCCAGTTTTCACTGCACCCTGACTGGAGTTTGTTAACTGTCATTTGCAGGGAGACTTTACAAAGGTCACTGTCTGTGTATTTTTCATTAACAACCCAGCGGTGCTCACTCCTCAGCTGGATAATGAGAACCATCGCCTCGGCAGATCGGGAGAAACATTTTTGGTGTCAGCAAATGTCGCAGCTTGATGGCATATAAATGTAATTTATCAGCGTGTTTATGTTGCTGTTTTAGTAGGACATTTTTATGCCCCACTAGAGCAGGGATGCTGTGTCAGTGCATAATGACAATGTCACTTGCAATAACAGACAGATTTGGTATTTGTGGCGTCATCTCATAAAGCAGCTCTGCACAGTTTGTGAACTGTGACAACTTTATGAATGTATTTTATTCTCTTCAGGATAACTTTTCTATATGAGCATAATACCCAGTCACATGAGAAAGGAATGAGAATGTGCTGGACAAGACTAGAATAACCTTTAAATACTATTGTACTGTATACTATTCCCGTGAATTACAAGTGTTGTTTTGTAAAACACTGCATAAAGCTCAAATCTGAGCAGTGAATGTGTTGGACTAAAATTCACAGGAGGCAGGTTCAAATGCCACTCGCTATTTCAATATGAAGGCTCTGTTACTCCACGTGCACATTGGGTAAATTCACATAAAGATACAATAATCTTCAAACAATAGGAGGGATTGAACTTCTCCAGCTCTCACATCATATCTGCGATGGAAGGGACATTTTTATGGCAGCACTAAAAGAAGCTGGCTGAACTTCTATGTTTTGATCCTCCCAGGGAGAAGAAAAAAAGGGTAACACTTTAATCAGTTCAATGCCTTTTTTCTTTTTTTTCTTTTTTGGACTAAACAGCACCGTCACAAAGTAATTGTCAGACTAATTTTGCCTTTTAACCCAATTCCCTTGCAGATGCAGAATTTTCCAAAGCCTTGTCTTCATCACATTTTGTAGGCATGTCCCAGGTGTTGTGGGCCAGAGTGTGTTGTCAGTGACAATTATACAGACTGACAGCTACAAAGAGGGAGGAGGCTCCTTAATAACTTGTAAACAAGTTGCAAAATGGAAAAGAATAGTACGGGCTTCAGTTGGGCCCATCATGATGCTGTTACAGTTATTACTGATCAAAGGGTTTGTGCTATTGGATCACGGCCACGCTAGCAGTCCAGCCATTGGCAAGCCATCATGGCGGCGCTTGATAACAGAGCTCATTTGAATGTAGCCTTCTTGCTACAGAGGTTTTGCATGCCAGCTTATTCATGAGGTGTGCATTCTCCCTTTCTGCTGTCATCGCTGGTGAGATGGCTTTCATATGGATGACTGCCACTAAATCAGAACCAGACGAGCCGATCAATTATCACTTTTTTGAACTGATTGCTTATGCTTTCTTTCAAGTGAAAAGCACCAAAGAGTAAAAAAAGCTGAAAAGAAAATAAAAGAATAAAAATAATAAATCATAAGGAAGAGAAAAAACATGAACCCAGAAACAGAGTGTACAATGGCAAGCAGAAGACTCATAAATTCTTCCTGGTGTTTGAGACTAATCAACAAGCCTTTTTTTCATTTAGTACTTGCTGCTGCCAGATTTGATTGATAGGTCAGCCATTTTTCATGGATCATTTCACCTCCAGTAAATATGTGCACAATCACGCTGCCTCTCTGAAATGAGAAAAAGAAACACAATTTCTCTTTGTTTTCAATCTTGTAAACCACAACATTTGTATGTTGTCCAGTAATGACAATGTCAGACAGAATGAGCCCCAGAGGGCTTTCTGGGCTTGAGTTCTGAAGGCCACAGGCTGACAGATACATGTAGGAGAACAAGGCTGGGAGGAAGCCTCATCATGCATTTGTGAAACCACCACCCCTGCCCCTCATAACCAAGACTTCTTCAGTGACCGGGATAGCATAACCTCAAGTGGATGACATATTCTGATGGCAGACGCTCACAGGGAAACATTGTTTTTGTACGAGGGTGTAACTGCTCCTTTTTAACACCAGCAATTCCACATAATCAATCGGTCTCTAAATCTTTGCTGTGAGATCAGACCGATGAAGATCGGTGAAATGCCTAACCACGTGTCTGCTGTTTGAATTGGATTTAAGGATTAATGTTGTCCCTTAAATGGTCATTTGAGCCCTGCTACCACTACTTCAGCACAGATATATTTGGGCCATCAAGCTCCAACTGAACCTCTTCATTACAAATGTATTGGATTCTTAGTGAACCCTTGTTGAATTTAGTGGTCTGAAATATATGCAGCAGTAACCAACTGGGCCAGCTTGCTAGGATACATTTTAAAGGGCAATTCTACCATGACATTTGTAATTCTGTTGGTGTAACACTGTGATGCAGTCATTTATGATGGCATTTTGTACAGACATTCATGGTCTCCAGAGGTCAAAACCTACTTTGGTGACTCCCTCACTTTATTTTTGGTTTTTAATGAATATGCTTGAAACAACTAGTAGATACTGCAAAATGTGGTAAAGACATGGAGCTCCCCCTCGGGATACATCGCCATAACTCAGCAGTTTAACTGGTCCATTACTTTGGTTCATGACCACATACCTGCAACAACAACATCCCCATCAACCTCAGCTGAATTTTTTTTATCTGGTGTTCAGCAGTGGCTGCTGTTAATAGTAATAGTGTATACCTACAGCGCCTACTTGCCACTTGCTTCTCACGTTGTCACCGTCTGCAGAACCAGACCAGTACAGCTGGTCAATAAGTCTGAGCATAACCATAAAAAAGTTGAATAAATTTGGACCTCAAACTGTGTCTCCATTGTATTGATAGCTTGACTGTTTTCTGTCCCTTTTACAGCCCTTTACTTGTTTACAGGTTGAAGCAGGATCAGGCAGAAGTGTATGAAAAGTACAGAGTAATTAGAACCAAAGAAGTTTTAAAATATTAATGGTTTAATTCATTTCAAAATTAAATTTTGCAAATACTAGTCCTCTTTCTTTCATTCCCACATTGGCTGAATGAATGAAAGGACATTTGACATAAAAGCACGGTGTCTGCAGTTTAACCAAAGCTGTTCATATTTGCTATCCTGACTTTTTCATTAGTTTCTTGAAATAAATGCCTGGACTAAGCATCGGTACCTCTGAGACTCTGAGAAAACACACCAATCCACTCCGGCCCAGTACGGATTATAGCTGTGTCAAAATGCTCGACGCATCTTCACAAGCCCTTCACAAGTGCAACTCCTGCATAACAGCGAGATTTCAAAGAGTTACACCAAGAGCTGTGATAGTACACACGACTGCCTGTGTAAGTGATGAATCTTTACAAAGAGGCCTCAAAGTCCCAGGAGATGTCCTCATCTTCACGGAGAAAGGTAACACAGAGGACAAACCATACCAGATACTGCAACTACTGTATCTCTCTAATGTATATTTATAGCACTTTACTTGCATTTAAAAAGTTTAAAAACCTATCTCAGAACGCTAACTATCTTTCATCTTCTTCTGAGCATAATGCAAAGGGGATAATTATGTTTACTTTTTTCTGCCTTTTGATTTATACAGAGTTTTCCTTATGAATATAACAGACAGTATCAAAGATAAGCCTGTTCCTACAAGGAAGCTTTGTGGCTGCTCTCTAGTCTGCAATTTGTCAGCCTGATATTTATATTTGCTTTCATATCTCCACTGGCAGTAATGGCTTGTGGTCTGATAAACAAGAAAAACACAGAGCGAAAACTCCAATATGAATTATTCTATTGGTATAGCTGTTCATTTCTTTTTCATTGTCCCTATTTATTTTTTTCTCATATACTAATGGAAGGAGTTGGAAATGATCCACACATGGGTTCACATCCAGGTTAGCTAGCTTCCTCTTATTGAACTCAAAGCTGCGGACTGATACATTAACTCTTTAAATGCCAAGCTTTCAGGTATAACCAGCCATCAGTGGTGCTGCCACTCTGTCTGTCTCCTCCTGTCTGAAGATAAAAATCAGGTTGAGCCTATTTCAAGTACATTCTGTGTCATAATATATTTCACACAGACATTTAGATTTGACACAGAAAAGCAAGCAAAGAGGTTAAAGTCATAACAGCCGTTAAACTATAACAGAGGACAGTATGGAGTCGCTTTACCTCTGACAGCTGATCAGTCGCGCTCTTTCTCCTGAGCTGGATCTGCTCTCGGCTCCATGCTAGTCAATCATCAGGAACAATAAACCAAGTAGCTGCAGGCGTGACGGCGTGGAGAGCGGAGAGGAGCATGGTGGCTATTCGTCAGACTAATTAACCATACAGACAGGGCCCGGCACCATAACCCAAGACAATTCCAATCTGAGGGGCTGTAATTGAAGTGACAAGTTAATTACAGGCTGATATTATCGTGCGTTCCTTGTAACACCCCCCCACCACCACCACCACCACCACCACCACTGCCTCCACTTCTCCCTTTCCTCCTGTCTCAGTCTCTTTCCTGTTCTCTCGAACCTGCTCTACCTCCCATCCTCAGATGTGTTAATTAACAACAGTAGCCCAACAGGTTTTGAGCTTGCGCACGTGCCCTCCTATGCCCCTAACCTTTTCACCTGTGCTGGATGTATAATTAAATGGAAATAAGTCCACTTTGTCTCATTTTCATTTACAACATTTATGAGCTGCACTTTGTAGACTCAAAACTCCCACCAGCTATGTTGGCAGCACTGCCGCCACGAGCCCCTCGGCTCAGCCCTCTCCACCCGATCCCACCCAACACCTCTGTGCACCTCCGTAATTAGCGTTAGCATCTTCTTTAAACAAGCTACATAAAGTTTAGTGGCAGGATTAAATCAGATCATTACCATAATATGGCTGTGCAATTTGCCCCTATCTCTCTGCTTTTCCGCCACATCAAAGCCCGGCGGAGCACTGGTGTAATTGGGCCATGCCGCCTTGTCAAGATGATTCAGCCTGATGGCTGCTCCTCTCCCTGAAAAACCTCCTGGGCATGATAATTAATGGAGAAGAAAGTCGAGTCAACATGAAGAGATGAAGAAGGAGGAGAGAAAAGGAATAAAAAAAACTTTGGACAGCTCCACATGAATATTTCACACCTTTGACTTATTCAAAATTAACATTATCAATTTGATGTATAATAGATATTAACTTTGTCAACGCTGTTTCCCTTTAATCCAGCTATGATTTTCATGATGTTCCTCAATCTGATTCCCGATGCTGTGACCTTATGAGTGGCTCTAATGATGTAAGTGAAGTAAAATCAAAGTTTGTTTGGCTCATTGTATCCCTCTTAGATCAATGTTGTCATTTCCGATGAGGTGTCGACACGAGGACAGCTGCCATTCAATGAGTTCACATTCAGATGATTTTGAAGCTGATTTCCCTTTGGAGTTAAGGTAACAAACAGTGCCTTGTGTATCTATTATAATTTCCTTTTCAAACAGTCTCGTGAGACCAACGCCAATGGCATTACAACAACGTCAGTGTCGTGCACAAAATCAGTTTTCTTTGATAATTTACATCATTATGTCACCTTGTGGGAAGAATGCAAATTATAGGCCTGCTATGCTTTTGTTGACACTCTTTGCCAACACACTTTGGTAATGAATAAGGCAAGGCTTCAAACACAGCCAGGTGCTGGGCGCCTACTATGTCTCACTATGAATATTTTGAGTAGAAAGTCAGCCTGGGTCACTGTTGATTTGTTGCAAATTAGCACCATATGTTTTATCTCTGCGTTTACATATGAATGACTCAAAACACAGAAAGGGAGGCTGGAGGTGGGCGAGGGGATGAATGTCGATGATTCCTCTGTATGCTGGCTTTTGGGGAGTGTACGTGTGTGTGTGTGTGTCGGGAGGGGGAAATGGTGCCTGCCATTCAAATGTCCGTCATCTGTTCAGCCAGTGAGGGAGGAGAGACAATGCTGGTGACAGTTGGTGACAGAGACAGCTGGTTGTCCCACTAGCCCCTTCCTGTGATCCACTGTGAGGTGACACCTCACCCAAAAAAAAAGAAAAGGAAAATGGAAAAAAAAACAATCTTTGACTAATCAAAAAAGCAGGCCAGACGTCCTGCCTGCGCCAACAGGAGACCAGTGCAACGAGGACGCCCGGCTGGCACGTCAGACAATACCTCCTCTGTCACACAGCCCCACCACTTCTTCTTCCTCCATCCATCTGTCCTTCCTCAAGACTTCATCCACCAGCGATGGGGCACTGGGGGTTGTCAGCTAAACCAAGTAACCTTTCCGCTCTTTCATTTCTTCCACCCCAAATTTGAATATGAAAAGGGACTCTCTCTTACCCAGTCAAAGACCATCACTTTAATGACATTTGGCAGTCATTTGATTTATTAGGTTTTAGAGGGAGGGGAGAAGAAATCCACTAAATATTTCATATGCCATGCTAATCCTTGTAATATTGCCAGCTGAAGCCATGTACCTGCACCGCTAAGACGTGAGGCACATGGATTTCTTGCAGTCAGATGGCTGGAAATGCCTCTGAGTCTACTGAATAATAAAATAGCTGTATTGAAATATTTAGACTTTGATTCCCATTAAAGGAATCTTTAAAACATGAGATTTACGTTTTGGGAAGAAAAGAATAGTGATAGAAGAGACAGCAATCACAACACACTCACACAGAAAAACCTTCAGCCAGCCTGAATAACAGCGTCTCTCTCTGTACTCCCTCTAAAAAGTAGATTTGGGGGAGAAATAGGCGACATAGGTTCAAACAAAGAGCACGCTACCACGGCAGAACAAATGGCTCACAAGAAGCAGTTTGCGTGATAGCATGTGTTGTGTTTCTGCAGTTGATGTCGGGTGAAAAGCACAAGTGACGAGAGATAGGGCCTGCACATATATAAAACATTCTGTGACAAAAGTAGCTTCAGAACTGGCAATGAAAGGAAATGAGGTGTCAGCAGTTTCATCCTACTCGCAACACTTCTCTCATCTCAGCCCTGTTTGACATTTCTACAGCTGCTTCGAGCAGTAAGCATCGTAGTGAGGATACCAATGCTCCCTTTGTTCATGGAGCACTTTGTCCATTTGACTGTGTTCCAGACAGACTAAGAGAAGAGACAAAGAGTGACAGAGACATAAACAGAAGCATGTGGTTGACTTTCTGCATCCCCAGACCTCGTGGCCTACAGTTGGCTGATGGTATACAGGCCTGACGTGCAGGCGTGTAGGCGAACGTGCCACATGGTGCCTTCTTGCCTTCCGTCTGAGGACATTTCTGGTTAAATTTGTCTCTCCCCACAAGTCCTTGGCAGCCGCTTCTCCCTCTCTCATATTTGACATTGACCTTGGTGTGACATCACCCCCTCTGGGCACTGTGGCATCACCGAGAGATATGATGAAAGCATCCAACGGCGGGCCACCATGACTACACACAAAACAGACACCGCTTTGAACTCTCTGTCTCCCTTTGTTTTCGCTGCATTTTAAGAGCAGGGGTGGTCAGAGGCCAGCACGGCTCGTCGTAATGTGCGGCTCACATGTGGCCAGAGCCTGAGTAATGCTGTTCCTCTGGTTGGGCCATGTCAAGAGACGTGCCACAAATATCCACAGACTGAAATAACAACAACTGTAAGACAGTAAACGCCACAGATCTAACATTTCATTTTTAACCAACCAGAACCAGTGTGCTTTTCTATTCTGTTCCACATAACTGCACTGCTGTAGGCTATTTGCAATATGTAATACCCAAAGGCTTTGGAGATGGTAAGATGAGAATTCGCTCTGTTGACGAGAGAGGAAACTGTGATCTTTCTGTTCCCAACAGATTGTTTTACTTTGGGAATATGTGTCACAGTGGCATGTGTCACAAATTAGTATTGTTTGTAAATATGATATATATGCTCACCCGCATTGCCTTTAAGATGTGATATGTCTTGGATGTGATGTAAAATATAGTGTATACAGTATATCTTGTCACTTATAAGGTGATTGCCTCCTTCAGCTTGCCGTGGAGCAGAATGAAGGCCGCCAGGTTGCGTAAAGAAGAAGATGAAAACCCAGAGGAGACAGTGCTCTGCATCTGCACTGAGGGGGATTGTGGGTAATGAAGCAGATGTGAACGAGATGTGTCTATGCTTTCTTGTGCTCTGTATGCATATGCACATGCATAGCTTACTCTATGAGTGCATGTGTATGGGGGCTTGTGTTGGAGCTACTAGTTACACATGGTAATCACAACTACTGGGTGTGTAATTGGACATAACAGGCGCCACTCGGGTGGGGTGGGTGGGAACAGGCAGCGTGGCTCCTTGAAGGCCCAGCTAGCTAATTTGCACGAAGCAATATTCCCGCGTTGACAAGCGGTGGCAAATAAATGAGCCGCGGATAGGTAGCCAGGCTATATGCCACTCCGCACCCGCTGCTTGATTTGCCACCAGGGCTTCGGCACCCAGGTAGCACAATTACTGCCCATCCTTTCTCTCTAAATTGTGAAGCGGAAGAGAAGTGACACCCATAAGGCGTGCATCACTGTAATCGAATCTAAATGAAGGCTGTGCATAACCAGAGCTCCCACCTGAGACAGTGGGAGAGATGTGACCGCGCCAGCCTGTCAACACCGTGTCAACACACCCGTTCACAGCCCCATCCGCATGCATAATCACACCAATCATTACAGTGTCAATGATGATATTGTAAATAAAGTGGAGGCAGGAAAGAAGAAGAACAGGAGGAAAGCAGGGAATGACAGGCAAAGCTTCAACTTAGAGAGCAGGGATGGAGATTGTGAGCATGAACAATATAGTGACGGGGAGGAAAAATGTTCATGCGTTACATTTTGATGAATTACACTGAGGTTATTTTGCATCGTAGGAAGTGCACAAACCACACCTATGTCTGAGTGAAAATCATGTAACATTTTTCACTAGGTGTAACATTTAGCAAACATGTCCAGTTCATGTATAGTTGGTTAGGTAACCGAAATATAGTCTCGTGCCCCCCTTCCCAATTCTCTTTGCAAATAAGCCATGTTTTGGTGGTGCAGTTATGGCAATGCCATATCATCCGTAATATATGAATGTGTTATCCTTGCAATGGTACAGTTGAGCTAATATTAGCTTAACAGTACCAGACAATGTTCGGTAACTGACAGAAAAAGTAGCTTAATAAGTCAAATACATTCACAGCTTATTGATGAGCATTGTGACAGCCTAATGTTGAGTCATAATTGGACTTTTTTTTAAACACCCCTGAATTGTATGTTACAATCTGAAATAATGAGCCATGTGCATAAAATCCGGCTCCTGGTTTGACATGCGTAGACTGTGACATGTGTAACACAGGTCATTGCACATGGTTGTATCTGGAAGCTGGTTAGCAAGGTAGCTAGCTCAAAAATGCTGCACAAAATTGAACACTCCTGTCACTAAGCCAATTACTCCTATTGAAATCTATCCAAAAGAGCCATCAAATTTGTACCTTCCATTTTCTTGCTGGGTAAGTTGCAGTATAGTTAGAGCTAGCTAGCTTAGCACTGGGCAGAGCGCTGTGAGTGCAGTCTAGTTGTGGCCTACTGCTGAAACATGTATGACAAATGCAGGTGACAAAAACCTTTTACACATAGCTTGGCATAAAGATGTAGTGTATGCCATATAAAACAGGCTTTATGCATTAAAAAAGTTACTGCTTGGTCATTGCAACTCTGTATTATTTGCTTTTTTGACATTATTATGGTTTGTGTATAAGTGATAAGGAGCTCAGAACTACTCTGGGGACATTATCTGTTGTCCCCTGCAGACCGATATGAAGCCTCCCCTCACTGATAAAAATCTCTACATTTGTGTATGTTTCTCTGGGTGTGCATATCCATGATTTTCTACCAACAGTCAGCTCGCAACATTTGAAATAAAATTTTTCAGTGTTTTTCATTTTTAATCAGTGTGTCCATGCATGACTTCTACATGGCGTTTTTAATGGCTTGACATATAGTGGTTTTTACCATCGTGCCTCCAGTTTACAGGTGAAAATCAGTTTATTGGTTGGACCTGTCTGATCTGATCTGTTGATTAATGTGGGCTGTTCTTGTAAAAAAAACAACCCACAACAATGACAAAAAAAACCCATAAACACAATGTGAGTCGTAATTTGGACATAATTGTGCGAGTGTGCCTGTGTGTGCGTGTGTATATGAACTTGCTCACCATTGCAGGAGTTTAAATCATTGCTGATGTCAGAAGGGACACGCTCCATGCCACCCAGCATCATTATCAGCACTTCCTGGTGCCAAAGGGGAAGCATTAAATCCTCTCCACCACCCCAGCGATTGAGACTGTCACTGTCATTAACCTGAGGTGACGTCGGTGCAGCCACCCAGCCTGTTAGCCTCGATCCCCACTGACATCTACACACTGCTAACCTGCCAGCAACAGAGATGTATGTCTGTATAATGCTGAGCCTTAAACCAGTCTGTTTCTATCACCGCTGCCTCTCTCTGCTCCTTAGTGGAAACCAGTATAAGACAGACCCTATAGGAGTTACTGGTGATAATCTCAGCAAGTTGCAGGTAGTATGTGTAGAGTTTGCAGTGGTTATATTCTACAGGGGTCACCTTCAAAAGGGCATGATCAGGAATCTCCTTTATTTTGGTTCAAATAAATGGCTTTAGAATTGATGTCAGAAGGTTCACTGACCTTGGAGCAGACACAAAAGGACCAGCTAAATGAATAGCGTTTGTAAACCCCAATATAGGTTAAATAGATTATTTTTAAAATTAAGAATAAGAAGTTTTATCCAAATGTGTCATCTGCTGACTCAAAACAATTACTTGTAAGCATGTATGTGGTGGGCATATATATTAACATGTAAATAAATCAATGAATATGGCTGTAACATTTTAGAAAAATGTGCCCATCAGAGAGAGGTCTTAAATTTTGTTTTCCATGTTTTTGTTCCATAATCCCATCATTCATGTGTTTCAGTCATCCCACTGGCCTCAACAGTCTCCTTAGTGAGAAATTTCCTTTCCTATCATGAACACCGGGGGAATCGACAGCAAAGCTCTGGTCAAAGTAAGGAAGGCGACACCCTGTTTAACGACGGCATGTACTTTGTGCTGTAAGCATAACACGTGATTTACAGTACAGTGGATTTTATTTTAAGGCATCCAACTCCCTTCTTGGGTGATGATGAAGTGGCAGTGCTGGGATATAGGAAGTCGGCCAGTCTCTAGAGGCTTTGACCAGACATATTTTCCTCTTTCTTTAGCCCACAATTAGAAGCGATAGTCTCCCACTCCTACGATGGCTCGCTCTCCTCAGCAGAGATATATTTATCTGAGGATAATTGGCCATTAAATCCTCACTTGACAACTGTGAAAATGCCACCCCAAGAGTAATCTGGCTGCCAGAAAATGACAACGGTTGGCAGAGCTGTCGACTGCTGGGAGCCACATCAGGAATGGATGGATCTATTCCACAAACCCACATCCATACACGTGCACGCATACACATGGAACAGAGCTGTCCTAATCAAATTCTGTCCTGTTTGCAGGCTTGTGATTTTTTTTCTTTTTCTTTTTTTCTTGAAAAAGGAAACCCCTCATTATGATCCTTCTTAAAAGATGGGTCTCAGCACTAAGGATAAAACAGCATCCTTTAAAACCCTTCTGTCACAAAAGAGAAATGCACTTTTTAGCTTTATTTATTTTCATTAACTTTGCAAGCTCTGTGCTTTGATCACTTTATCAGGGTATTCTATATTCAATCACAGATGTCGCACTTATTTGAAAGCCCATATTTAAAATTGGATTCTTCTTAGCCTAGCATCTGTCTGACTTGAGCTGATCCTTATCATACGGTTCAAAGTATTTGAGCTTACCAGCTTTTTAAGATGTCAAACGCCTGGCCAAGACAAATGAAAAGACAAGCATTGCACTGTAAATTTCTGTCCTTTTCGTCCAAGTGCCTTGGCTGTCTCTCAAGCTGCTAACAGGAATCAGACTGAGCAGCAGATACAGTAAGCGTAATTATTCTCAAAGGATGAAGAGAGGACCAGGTCTTTGATAGTGTTTCAAATACTGGACACAGTTAGCCCCTGGGTGAACATTTTCCTGTATATGTGTTTCTTTCTCTTTCTGATCAAAACCAGACTTTTGCTAACATCTAAACCAGTTCCATTTTGAGGTTTAAACATAAGTTATGTTTTCATAAAGGGAGTCCTTGATGAAATCCTAATGGAAAAGGTGGCAACAAAAGTGGACCATGCTCAGTGAGGCTGGATTTGTACTTTGGGAGATGGCTGTTGGGGCTTTTGTTGTTATTGACATTTTGGATCAACATATGCCATTTATGTGTTTTATTGTCTGGCAAGAAACCACTGACCATGACAGAGTGGTTGCCATTGGAATGTGCACATTATCTCTCACAGAGAAGGTCAAAGGGGTCTCTCTCTCTCTTTATCTGGTAAATATGTTGAAAATAGAAGGCTGTATTTGTTGGGGAAGTGTGAGGTTATGGCAGAGGAACAAGAGCCTCATAAAACTGCCATAAATTTATGGCTGGCCAAGAGGCCTCCTCTGTCTCTGTCCACTGCAGTAAAAGATTTCTCTCTGGATGTGAATGCCGTGCATCCACGCTGCTCCTGATCAAGGCCAGAACTCAGACCCTCACAGCATAGCACCTACGTATGGAGATGTTGCAGGCTTTCAGACAAAGGTAGTAGAGAGAATAGGTGAACCATGCTTTGAGTGTAGCCCGTCTTTTCAGATTTCATTTGTGTTACAGATTCAGGAGCAACTCAAATCACAGCACCCTGCCAGAGCATGTTTCAGGAAACACCCATCCCCGATTCCCGTTCAGGAAGCTGAGAGCTTTTTCTGATATAACTCAGATGCTAGTGGACAACGGGCAGAGGATGAAAAAGTAATATTACTAATAATACAGGGAGTGGAAAGAAAAGGGCACATTCCACTCTAAGAGCTCCAGACTATGTTGTTTATTAATTCAAAATAGTGTTTCAGTTTCACAATCCATGTTATCAAAAATTCTAACATTGTCTTGAGTGCAATCTCATGTAGGAGTGATAATGGGAAGGAAAGTACAGGAGAGGTGAGGAGAAGGTACATAGCATAAACTATTCACCAGACAGCATGAGATAGGAGAAGAGGGAGTGAGAGAGAGAGCAGTGTTTCCATATTTCCATACCTCTACCCACCAGTGACAACACCCAAAACAGACACACTCTACATTTTAACAGTTTGTCGAAGAAGCTTTTGTTTGTTCCATTGTGTTTCCTTTCCCCCTCTGTTGTTTTTGTACACCCCTCCTTTCACATCAGTCCTGTACTCTGGAGGCTGCCTTGCTGCTCACAAACAACAGCATTCTCCCAGTCGACTCTGTTTGATGACCTACATTACATTCTCTTTGCATGGAGGTACAGCAGGCTTACATGTTGTGTGTGCATAAACTGTGGTGTAAATGACACGAACAAAAGGGGGGAGCAGCTGTACGGGGATGGAAATGAAAGTGCGTACCATTGGAGGGGACACATAGCATCAAGAGAGATCCGTGTAGTCTAAACACTGCCACTGAGGGTTTGTGTCACTGATGATGGCTTGCGCTGGTGCAACGCATGTGTGAACATATATTATGTGCATGTGTGTGAATGTATATACGTAAAATACAGGACGCGTGCTCTCATCATGAGTTCGTCCCTCAGACATGAAACACAACGTTCCTCTGGGACCGAGTGGCAGCCACTTCCTTCCCCGGATTTGACAATTGAAGTTATATGTAAAAACAATCACAGCCGTGCATCCTCTGCCTTTGGGGTTGGGTGTGGGCTTCTCAAACCAGTCTATATCTGTAGATCTCTTCTCAGAAAATCAGCCTAAATGAGTTTCATCTGGCTGCATGGTGAGCATATTGGACAGGCTTTGATCGTCAAGCAAGACCCAGCAGCGTGCAGGCCCTCCAGCGCCCCACATCATCAACTTCCATTGTATGTACAGTGATTGTGCACAGCAACCCAGTATGTCTCTTCTAGCAAAACCACACATGTTCAGCATGGATGAAAAGTCAACTCCATGATGTTCATTCAACAACAGCCCCTTTGATAACTGCTTTTCAAGCACGGGCAATTTCATCATCTGAAACCCACGTTTCTTCAGTGTCTCTCTTCCACGAAGTACAACCCATGGCACTGTTGCAACTTGTGTAATGTGTCATGTGAACGTCTGTTCCCTTAGAAGTAAAAGCTCACTTCTGAAAGAGCCGTCACACAAATTAAACCCCTTCGTTTCCCCCTCTCCAAAAACTAAAAGTTTTGGTGTTATCCCTGAGAGCAGCACTAAAGCAGAAAGCCAGTTAAGCCCCATTAGGAGCCTGCGCGCTGTGACGATCTCATTGGAAGTGCTGGATGAAAATTGCCCGGATTAATGTGTTAATCCACCTCTTTAAAATGCTAATGTCCATTTTATGCCCATTAAATCTCAGTGTGCGTTTTCTTTGATGCGTGCAATTTCTATCAATTAAACACAGAGGAGTGAAACAGGCAGGAGGGAGATTAGTTCCCTTGCTTCAAGCATGAATTTCTCCTTTTGGTTTCATATTTATCTTGAATGGGGAGGGGGGCTTTGTGAAATGCAGAAGGAGCAATGTGGGGATATGAGGAATTCTGGAAGCCCTGTGTGCCTTTCACAGAGCTTATAACAAACACTCAACCAGCATCCACTAGCAAGAGGGAAATATGTCAACACAATGCTTCAGTGATTTTTTTGTTCTGCATCTACTAAAATATTTAGAACCCTTTCAATTTAGTTCTTCCTTCTTTCTATCTGTTCTTTTCATTTACCTGAATTCACATAATTATATATGTACCTAACATTCCGCTATAATATATTGTTTTGTTACATTGTTGACAGTTGATGGGATAAAAGATGACTATTTTACTGACTACAGTAGTATCATTTATTTTGTAGCTTTTTGTTGTACTAAAGATGTTTGACTGTTGACTGAAGCAACATGAACTAAATGCCATTTCATAATTGCTTGCAGGATTTCATATGCACTGCATTTTACAGAGATTCACAATTGTCCACGGTACTCAATCACACCCACTTACAGCACTGTGACAGGTTTGGTATTCTACATATGCTCTTACTCAGTGCAAATTCTAGTAAGCTTTACTGCTATGTGCAATGCAAATAAATATTAGAAGCCAACACTTGTTGAGATTGGCATCAAGACCTAGATGGCATAGGCAGCTTCAGGAACCAAAAACAGGAAGGGTCATGCACAGGAGGTTTACACAAGAAAAGAACTTTGGAAAGCTCAACATACGCACTGAGATGAACTTGAAAGGAAGTGTTGATGAGCTGGTGTATATGTACTGGGTGACTGATAAGGTGAAGGTGTGATGAGTGCAGCGGCGAGGAAGTGGAACAATAGGAGGAAGTGAAGCTAAAAGTCCATTAACTTTATAGCAAAATACAAAATAAAACAGGAAGTAAGTGTTTTCAGTCAAGATAGGATGGCTGTATTTAATATTTTAATGAGGATCAATCAGTATCAAAAGCCATGCGTAATCTGAAAGGCTTTGTTTGTAGAGATCAACCCAGAGACAATATCATCCTGCTCAGCATTTCCCATTATTATAAGAGTTTTCCAGCATCAGCTTCAGCTCATTGTTTTGGGTTTCTGGCCTGCAACTTTACTGTTGTTGTTCAGTCTCACTGCACTCCTCAACCTTGTAGCAGGCAGCTAAAGTAACTGGAGATCAAAACAGAGCTAAATGAAGGATGAATATTACACCACATTTGTAAGAAACACAACAACAAATAAACGTTAATATTGCTCTGTGTCTGATGGATGTGGGAATAAACTGTTTGCTAACATGTTGCTAAAATATATGTGTAAATGTATATAATATATAGAAAAGTAGTGATAATATAGTCAATTTAGAGTTAACAACTTGTTGCACTGCCGCTGAGCTCTAAATTAATGCAAGGCAGTGCTGAAAAAGAATATGTTAGTTTAGATTTTTCTAGAGCAATTAGCATTGGAATGTTGGATGTGATTTAATAAGATGGCAATGATGTGAAGTTTTTTTTAATGAGCTGAGCTTTCAGCCTGCAGTAAAAGATGGACAGCCAGAAAGATGCAGGAAAATTTATTCCTACATTAGTAGACGGGAGAGGGAAGCAGAAACTAGGCAATGAGCCAAATGGTGGTGGTGAGAAAAGGTACAAATCTAAATCAGTCCAGGAGACAGTACACAATGAAGCTGTGGTTTACTTATCACTGAACTAAACTTGTAAAAACTATGTGTCCTATTCAGACAGCAAACTGATGAAGTTCTCAGTTCATACTCTATTCTTCCGGGTACTTGACTCACAATAATATACACACATCAGAGAATTAGTGATATGATTCAGAACTATCTTTCTATAACACTGACTAATCCATTTCCAGATTAGTCAGTGCAAAGCTGCAGAAAGCCATGGGTATTGATTATGGACCACAATCATGTGTCTGCACGAGCCTGCCGATAGAATAAGCAGTTTGGATAGAAATGAACTGTGTGGTGAATCCTGTGGAATTTCTCATCCCACAAATGGCGGGATGACTCGTGGATGCCCTCGCTGTTGTGCATAGCCTTTTAAGACCAGGAGTGACATAGCTTGTCCAATCACAGAGGCCTCTGCGGCTGACCATAAAATGCTTCCAGATTTGTCACACACAGACACACACACACACACAGCCTCATTGTTCTGAGTTAAAATGCTTCCAGTAAACTCGCATTTATCATGTGAGCACTATTTTTGAGGTAGAACGCAAGGAATGATTTATGGAGGCATTTCGACTTCTCTCGCGCTCGCCCTCCATCATGAGCAAAATATGCTGCCGTAAAAGTAAAATACACCCTGTGCTACATGGTGAAAATGTACTAACTCATATTTTATTTACTCGGGCATTGTGTGACAAGGTGCAGTGTGCCAATGGAGGGGACAGTGGCTTTTTGGGAGGTCCAGGAAACTATGAATATAGATTATTTAGATGTGTAGGTACTAGACTGTACAATCCATTAAGATGACTGAAGATAAAGTGAGCGCCTTAATTGCTCCTGTTTACAAGGACTCCAAAGTCACTGAGCAACTAGGAAGTGCTGACATCCCTTATTTGGGTGGGGGCACCCCCCCAAGCCAAATCACCCACCTCTTCCTGTGCCACTCATCCCCATCCTCTTAAACATGTAGCAAAACAACTAGTCCTCCCACCAGCAAAACAGTCCTTCCTCCACCGTAAGCATATGTGGACTATTCAGTGGGATGGGTAATTTATTAAAATCGACCTAATTTTCCGTGATATATTAAATCTCTGCCCCAGTAATCATGAGCCCCATTTCATTGAACGAATTAGGTGCCCACTGCTCTGTGCGATCAGAGGCCCGGAAAATGAGGGCCGGACTGGTATTAGAGAGTGTTCACAGCCTGCTAATGGTCGGGGGATGAAATAGATTACCTTAACATTCATTACAGTTCAGCGACAAAGTTGAGCAGCCAAATATAAGCACACGGTCAGCACCATCATTACAGAGGCCTGTTTAAACATACATGAGGCATTTCAAGATTTGTGGTATAGAGATATGGAAGTGCTGATGTGGTCTGCAAAGGAGAAATTCACACAGCTATATTGTACTTAATGTACTGCATTTACTGTGTATTTATTTATTGTATGTGTGTGTGTGGAAAGGTCACAGAATTTAAATAAATTTGAAGATATCAACAGCTCAGTACACTGGCAAGACTCTATCATTTCATATAGCTGGATGGAAAGATGACTGAAAACATCCGTCTTTAATATTAGTATTTCTTCCCATCTTAACCTCTAATGGAGGATGACAGTAATCTAATCCAGGGTCCTGATCAGCCTCAAAAACACTGGAATCCAGTTAGTAGTGAAGTCTCTCAAACACACCATGACGCCAAACTGAGTGCTCTGCCCTAAGCTTCAGTTTGTACAAAAACGCAGAACAAAGTGTGTATTTCTCAGTGATGTTGAATGCAATTATTCTAAAAACTGTTCTCAGCCCAGCAGAAAGTGAATAACTACGAGTATAGCTCTCTTCAAATCTAGCCAAACCTCAGACCATTTTTGCGTGGAAACAGACAAAGCCTGGTCATTGTCATGTTGTTCTGCTTGTTTTGGGGTTGAGGCAAAATTAGTTGCAACTGAGTTTGAGGTCCCAAGACGGCATGCTCCCACGATGTTTGGGCCACCATTTGTCATTATACAATTTGTCGGTACTGTTTTCAACAAACAGGAAGTCCCTTAAAACTAGCAGAGGGCCTGGCAAGGACGTGTCTCCTCCGACAGGCTCATAGAAGAGGACTGATGGGATTGGACAGATTCAAGATGGTGCGGTTATATCTGATGGCTGGGACTTTTCCCTCCCAGTTTTTCTGAGGAATGAGCCAGTACACTTGGACAGCCTGCCAGCCTTTATAGCGCGTGAGAGATCTATCCCACAAAAAACATTGTCATTCTTGTACTCTTTTTGCCTCTGGTTTTTCTCCTGACACACAGGCACCCATGCGTTCCAATAACTGAAGCAGCATTTTGGTTTGCACTCCAAGATTTCCATTACTTCCCCTCCCTGTCTTCCAGTGGTTCCAGCTGGTGTTGTTGGATTGCACATTGCAGCATGATCCTTAGGGAAGGCATTGTTATGGAAGTTGGGGCTGCTGCACTAGAATCTATTCTAACTCCATTCAACAGCCTCCCTGTCTTAACACCACAGCTGTCAGCAATGTCACTACATGATGAGCCGTGACACTGCCGAATCTAGCAACGCTTTGTCACCCTGATACACTTAAGCACTGGTTATAGAGCTCCGGCTCGGCAAAGACATGCTGTCAAGTAAGGAAAGACCATTATCTGCAATAGACACAAAAGTACAGGGGATCCCTGCAGACACAGAGATGATTAAGGGCTAAGTGTCATTCTTCCTGTCTTGGCGTATTTTTTTAAAGAGCTCTATCTCTTACTGTCCCTTTTACCATGCGCCTCAGACTCATAGCACCATCCCTCAAGCCTGCTCTGAATGGACACAGACCCTGACAATCACGTATGCTGAAGTGCAGGTCCTGGTCATACACCAGTTCTATATTCGAAACAGCAAACAATGAAATATGAGATGATTTCAATACACGTGGAAGGCTAGCAGTGATGAGCATGAGGACGGCTAAGTGTGAGCATGATTTGCAGTGATGGGAAAGTATTTGAGGAACGCACTGAAGAATTAGAGTCCTGATTCTGTGGGCAAAAATAATGTAGCTAAGCCTCGGTGACATGTGTCTGTGCTGTTGGTTTCTGATTTCCCAATGACTGTACAACTAGCATACCGCTTAAACAAGAGCAAGAATTCAATGTGCAACTCCCACTGGAGCCAGTCACCCTCAACACTTCTTTAGTCTGCAGGGCATTTTAAATAAAGGTGTCTAATTTTCAAACATAGCGTATGTTTGCATTGCAGTCTGGACACACAAGGTTTAAGAAATCACACCTCGAAAACACCCAGTACTATAAACATTATCGCAAACATCAGAGCCTTGCACTGGGATACTATTAATATTACTAACTAGTAGTAGTTAAAGCAATAGTCACACATCTTAACTGTCAAATCTGTCTGGTAAATACAAAGCTACAGCTAGCAGCTGGTTAGCTAACCACACTGTGGGTAGTAAAATATACCAATTAGTAGCACCTTTAATGTTCACTAATTAATATGTAAAATTTTGTTAGTTTGAGCCATATAAAACCAAAAGTATAGACATACAATGGCAATTTACTGGGCGCAGCATCTTCCTACAATGTCAAAATGTTGCTCAGCACCTGCTCAGAATATAGTGCAGTTGCATTTGTTTTTACAAGCTCTGTGCAGGTTTTGCAAGTTTTTACACTTAGGCTTTTGTACAGATGAAACAAACAATATATTATGTGTAATTACTGAGCTTTGAAGCTACTGTGTTTTCATTAAATTAAGAAAAAGTCCACCATAAAGCAAACAAGCTTTCCCCCAAAATGTTGAACTATTCCACAAAGAGGGAATTGCAATTTGCATTACTTGCCTGTCACAGATTTTGCAGCTGTTTTGGTGCCCCAAATGGGAAATGTATCATTAACAAGCCTGCATCTCCAGCCTTTGGGCTAACCATGAGCCCATCTAATAGCCTAAAGAGTTACATTAGTATTCACCAACACAGACAGACAATCAGGCTCCAGTTTTATCACTCAGCATTTGTAAGAATCAGATCGGCGATACAGTAGTATCAATCAAGAATCTAATTTTTAGCCGCACTCCAACAACTGCACCTCTTTCAACTTACACTGTGGGTACAACTGTGCACTGAATAATGAAAAGAAATTATGCTGCTAAACAAAGCCATGGTGGTAATAGGCTTTTGTTTTATTTTTATCCACAAAATGAAAATAGATTCTGGGGTTGTGTGTGGTTTTCTTTTTTGAGATCCTGTGGGTCATGCTCAGGACACACTCCTCCTAACACCAGTCTGCCTACAGCGTTATTATGTTGGAAGTTCCAATCCAGATGAATTAGATGGCAAGTCAGTATGAATGCGGGGGAAAGCGGCAGACAATCTGGCTGAAATGAGGAGGAAACAGAAGTCGGCTGCTTAGACTGTGTCTCAATTAATTATTCAGGACTAGATTCTCTATCCAATGACCCCGTTAAAGAAGCACAAATTATTTAGCAAGCTGCCACATCAGTGCTTGGTGTGAGGACGTGAAGCATGGGCTCTCACTGAGATATCATAGGAAGCATGTGAGCCTCCGCTCAGGCTGCTTGCTGCCTGACACACGGCCTCATGGGTATTGATGGCTGTATCAGGGTACGGGAGTACGGTTTCTCTCACCCATCTAGCCTGTCTGCATATGCCGGGCCTGATACGGAGGGTAAAATGTATGCCCTTGTTACCAGCAGTGAATGAATCAGATGCAACAAATCAAGAGTATCCTTCTAAAATCAGATACTTACCATGTTTGAAAACTTGACACCAACTCTTTCTGAACACCTGATTGCACAGGGTTTGAAAAAATGTTACTTGTTACAAGACATGCAGCAACACAAGTCCTTGATGAGCAACATTGCTGCAGTTCAGGGGAACATAGATCATTCTTAAGTTCATAGGCAAGTTTGTCTAAATCTGAACATTACTGAGTAACTCCATTTTTTCAGCTAGTCATATGACTGTAAGTATATTAAGTATGTTTCATGTATAACAATGAAACATGCTGCATTTATGCTGCAGGGTCACCAAGACAAAGTCTTGCACCCGGTGACATACACTGAAATGAGACAGCCGTGTCTGACAGCGTGACTGTCACCCTGTTATTTTTGTTGCTCTTAAAAAAGCTATATACTTTCCACAGCCACTCAAAATGTGTTATAATTTCAGAGCATGCCAGAGTGCCGTTGTGTGTGTGTGTGTGTGTGTGTGAGAGAGAGAGATGTTGGACGAAGAGAGAGGGGACAGAATGTTTGCACACACATATCCAGGTGTATGTGTGTTTCTGTCCTGTGTATGTGATAGGGAGTTAGCCTTGATCTTGTTAGTGGTGATTGGGGTCTCTGTGGGACCTCACACACTGGGTTGTGGGTGTAATTGTCCCTGGCAGGTCGGCCTGTAACCATGTGGAGACTTAGGGAAGAGGAATGGGGAGGAGAGTACGGGGCCTTTGTTTGTGGCAGCCGCCACATGTCTGCCTGTGTGGCAGTGCCGAGCTCCCGGGTGTGGAGGTTTGGCTTCAGGGAGATGATTGTTATAGCACTGGTGTTGGCTTTAAAAATGCCTTTTTAATGGGAATGCATTTCACAGGCAAGAGCAACGAGATCTGGGAAGCCAACATCACAGCGACAGGGCACAGAAGTTCAGCATGCGTTTGTGTCTGGAGATGGTTCATCAGTGGAAACAGCCTGCCATCTGCTGCTGGACATAAGAATAACAGACGGGCTCTTGGAAAACGCTTCACACTTGGAATTTTCAGAGGTTTGCTTGGCTATGACAAATATATTTATGGCATATACAATTTGTGTTTGTTTCAAAAAACAATATTATGTCAAATGGTCCTAAACTCAAATGCCTATTATATTTGCAAGCAGTAACATATTATATACTTAAATAATATTTGGAGGCTATTATATTTAATTTAGATTAATTGGGTCAAATCAACTTCACCTACCTCTTTTGTATAATTTCTTCTTTATTTTATTTCCACACACTAATTCTGTATGTAAACAAACATGATGCACATGTCATCAGTCGTGTAACTGTGGTTGTAAAGTAGCTTAATTAAAGATCCATTCAATACATGACCTTTTCCACTTACCTCAAGCACTTTCAGCGCTTTTCCTTAATGAACAAATGAATTATGCAGTAACCTAGGCTCAGCCAACAAAAGGCATTTGCTGCCTAATGTGTTTGCCTAAATAGCAGTGATGAGCAGGCCTACCTTTTAAGTGGATAAGGTACCTCTGTTCAGCTTGCGGTAAGTGTCTAGTTTAATTTAATTCAATAATCCTGATAAATGAAATAAATCCCTTTTGGGACATCCTTTCCTTGAGTAGTGAGATAATATAAAATGAGGTTCACAGAGAAAAAATTAGGACATTATGGTTGATTGAGCTTTTACAAAAAGCAGAAATATTAATACAGAGATATTCTTTATGTTTATAATTTTGCAATAATGAATGAAGGCATCCATGTGGAAAACAATCAGCGCTCAAAATGGATGACAGTGATTGTGAGGCTTAGTGAAAGAATACATTAGCATTTTCACACACTCCCAATGCAAATTGTTTCACTTAAACTTTTTAAATACCATTTTGTGTTCTGACTTAATTTTAATAAGTTTGCAGATAAGGAAGCATAAGCATGGACTTCAAAGGCAGATCGTGAGTCTCCGCAACACATTTATTCACTATTTGATTCATGAGAGGAACGGGGGAAATTGAAAAGAATGAAAGATCTTCTCAGAGAAATAATACATTTTGTGCTGAATCGAGATTATTTAAATATAATAAAAATATCCATATCAAACATTAATTTGAATTCAATGTAGATGCTTGTATAATTGAATGCACTACTCTGCACAAATTAAAAACGGGCCTTGCTGGAAGCTGGCACTGCTTATATTGAAAATGTTTTACTTACACCCATGCAATTCTGCTTTGGGCTGAAACCTATTTAATAAATATGTTTTGCACTGTGTATATTTATTATATAGATGGCCAAAGTAAGTTTGTTTGTGTATGACTCAGCTAAAAATCCACATCTTTTTAGCAATGAGAAATAGACCCAAGAAAGTTAATATGATAAGTAGTTCTTCAGAATTGGTTCACTGTAATGAAAACATTGTCCTGTATTTGTATATAACAAATGCCGGTTGAGTTTTATTTAATTTAAGCTTGTCAAAGCAATAGCTTAAAGCTGCCAATACTTAAAACAGCACCACCAAATCGTGTGATCATTTTGTTAACATCAGGACATCAATTCCTTCACTGTTCCAGCCTTAGAAAACCAGTCAATGATGTCACTCTAAGAAATGGATCCACTGTATAATTTTGCTGTACCTGTGTATTACCAGACTGAACTGTTTTTATTTAACCCCCCTTCCTCCACAGACTTATCACTTGTTTCCTGCAACTGCAGCCTCTTGTAAGTCAAATTGATTGAGTCGTCCTTGAACATCTGTTGTTCAGCCAAGCCTCAAAGGTAATCCTGCTAATGGCCCTCTAAGCTATCCACATAAACACACACATAAATAAAAATGTTTCCAAAGAGATTTGGTCATTGACTTGCTGCTAATCAATTCTGCAGCCGCATCTGTTGATGAAGGTTTGGGAAGTACAGAGCAAGATATATGTAGCGATCAATGCCTGGCACTAGGCTAGCTGGGCAATGAGTGACAGTCACAGCTCCACCGGGAGTCAACATTTACACACAGATGGACCGGGCCCGTCGGATGTCTTGGCAAAAGGCTGCTCTACACACACACACACTAAACAGCGAAACACTGACCGACAGAATGTTGTCCATCAACGACACTAGAGAGAAAATTACGGGCTTGTGTGAAGCGGAGTCAATAAAGTGAAGAAGTGGCATTCCATAATTTGAGCTGCTAAGCTCTGCTGCAGACTGATATGACTACTGTTGGATAAACGCCACTTCAGAGAGCCAGTGTTTCGAGGTTTTAAGGGAAAAAAAGGAGGGGAAAGCTGGCCATGTACATTTTTTTTACGTTTCGTAAATGGATTAAAATAACTTTTGTGGTACTGGGGCTTTTCACAGAATTGCACACCTTCAGTTTAACAAGTAGAAAAAAAATATTTCTAAAACTGAACAGCAGGCTGAACTCAACATACAATACAGTAAAAACATCAAAACATGGCACTGTTAATTATCACATCCCCATCCTGCATTTGGCCCATTATACTTGTCATGCCTTGTTGTCACCTGAAGGATGTTAGTCACATCATTTATTTTGTCACAGAACTTATGTTCAGTTGGATAAAGTAGCAAAAAGCATGACTTCCTACTTTCGAACAAAGACAAACACCAAAAGGACTGAAACATGCCTCCTGCCTTCTCAACACAGTACTGAAGGGAAGACAGTCGGAGATTTCTCCAACACGTGGGCTCACAGCTCAAGAAATATCTGCATATGACAGACCAAGCTGAGCTTTTTTGGACTTGCACGCCTGCTGCCAAGCAATATTCATAAATTTAATTTCCAATCTGCTTTCCTTTTATTAGTTTGGGTGTTATTAAATGAGATTGCTTCATCTTAATATAATATATTTCCAGGGCTTTCGAATGTGGCTAGGAGCTGATATTCAAATTCAATAACATGGCCTGTACTTAGTGCATGGCACTAATAAATGCCAATGTATGATGCATATGAAGATGGGGCTCAGCGTTGAAGTCGCGGTGGGCAATAATAATGCTGTGAATGTCCTTCAGAGGTGAGACATGCCTCTCTCCACCCTTTACTCCACTGCTCATATGCCTGGAGAAGCCCAGGTGACCTACATACAGAAACAGGAAGGATGGGAGTGTTGAAGAGTGGAGTGGCAGCTGTTCATATTTCCCTGTATTTTATTAACTAGACTAGACAAATCCCTGAAGAATACATATACTAGCTTTGATACTGTAGTCAGAGAGTAAACTATGTAAATCACAACTATGTGACTGACCTTTAACCCGCCTGTTGGACACAAGAAGACTGACCTGCTGAATCCATCTTTGAACAGATACCTGTACTGTTTGGTGTAGCAGGAAGATGAACAAATGGCCGAGGAGCTACAGTGCATAGCAGTAGCTTGGTTGCCGTGTCTCACCTCTTGGCCTCTGTGGGGTTAAAACTTGATGCCTCTTCCTTTTCTCTATTTTATCTGTGGAACCTGACAACTGCTCTTGCAAAGGTTGCAGCTTAGGAAGCTTAGCTGCAGCGGCGAGTGACCTTTACTTTTATTATGAATATTTCTATTTCATCATTATTATAAAGTGAAATCTATGCATATGATCTGCACAATGGATTTCTTTTTCATTAGTTGTGTAAAATGCCAGTCAGTGAATAGAGGGGCAGCCGGGGCTGCTTGCCAGATTACCCCCACCCCCGATTCCTCCACTGGAGGGATCTGACAATTGGAATTAATATGCGTGGAGTTTTCCTTCTCCGTTTGCTGGCTGAGGTTTTCCAGGCAACTTTATCAGGGGTAACATTATCAAGAGCTTTGCCGAGAGCTTCTTCATCATGCTCACTTCCGAGCCTGCCCAACACTTGTCACTGTCAATCACAAGGTGATAATACACAGATGATTCTCTCATTTGGTTTAATAAAATCTCCAGGCTTATTTGAACTGCAGTCATTACAGTAAATAATTGCTGCATTGAGGTTCTGGCCAGGCCATAGCCTCGGGGATAAGGATAGACTATTGCTATATGAAGGATTTGGCTGATGTTTTTTTAACCTTTGCTCCCCAGTTGTTCATATTTCTAAAATGAATATTGCATTTGAATCTAGATTTGGCTTTCTTTATTCAAACTAACATTGTTATTACATATTATCTGGACATGGAGTCATCTGTTTTCACTTTTTTATGTCTGTGCTGTCAAGACAGGTTTCACCAGGGACTGCCAATTGTAATTTTTAACTGTCATTTAAACCAAATCTTAGATCTGAATCTGTGGGACTAAATTCTCAGAAGAAATGGACTGAGAGAAGGGAACATATTTCACCTTAAATTTGAACTCTGGCACCAGCCAGAAGGTGCTGCTAAAACCCCAAGATATAAATCTTTCAGAGAGGAACAGTCAATAACAACCAACAATAAAATATTCCTTTACATCATTGATCTAAATAGCAAATATAAAAAAACAATCTGAAGGATCTGTAGTTAAGTAAAAACTACTCAAGTTGAGGGTGTTTTCTAGTATTCACTATGAACACAGAACAGGATTTCCTGAATCGTTATCAATTATATATATTTTAATTTATATTTATTTATTTTTAATTTAAAGTATGTTACAAATCCAACTAAGATAGGTTCTTTAACTTTGACATCAAAATTTATGTTTAAATTCAGTTGATATAAAATCTCACTTGAAAATTTTTAAAAGTATAAACGAAAATCCAGCTGCAATGGGTCACATATTCAATTAGTCAATTCAATCTCCCTCTTTAATTACATTCATTAGTATATTTGTTTGACCAACCAAGGTCAGAATACTTGATTAGATCAAGAATCAGTGGCAAAGACAAAAAAGTCATTACAAAAGCAATGGTGTGGATATTGGCGCCCTTGTTTGTGTCAGACAGTTTATCCCAATGTCGATGAAGGCAAAGCAGGCATAAACTTATTTGTTTTGAGGTGGTCTTTGATTTGTACGCGTCAAAAGAATTATGGTGACCTTGCGTTGTTGGCTGCCCCAATAAAAAAACAGGACACTAATTACCTTTGTCAGTGAGGTGTACTTGGGACAATATACAATCAGATAACAATAATGGAGTCAATAATTTGTATTTACTCTGAAACTTGGACAAAGTCATTTCTCCCAATTAATGCAATCACCCATGCGTTAAATTAGTTTTTTTTCTCACCCAGAAAAATAATTAGGTGTAACTGTTAGGAGATCAATCAATCAACAGAATGAACTGGCAATGAAGCATGGTCAAAACTAAAGAAATGTGTGACACAGATGGCTTGGATATGCCTTACCCTCAAGGGACGTTTGCTGCGCGGTACACAGAAATATTAAAATGAAGGATATAGAAAATTGCTTGTCATGTTCATCAAAGTGCCTTCAAACACTTTCAGGAGGGCTCTCTGTTACCTTCTGTGAAATTTGAACAGGTCCTGCATTGGATAATAAGATACAGAAGAGTCGGGAAGTGACCAGATAGTGTCACTTTGAAGTATGGTTGTTTGTTCTTTGACCTTTGGAAGAGCACGTGATATGGGAGAAAACTGCTATATTATTGTTATTTTACAATCAAATCAACATTAAAGTCTCTTCAAAGAAATTCTTGATTGATTTTGTAAAGATTGTGATTCAAGATGATAATATTAAAAACACTGCTTTATAGCAAATGTAGATCCTAACCACAAATAAAGTTAACATTTGACAGTCTGGGCCAACAAGTTTAACATTAGTGTCTTTAACAATATTTGTTCAACCTTGAATGTAACCATACAGATGATAAAATGTGAAATATTTCAAACATTAAACATTAACCTGCTCAAAGACGATTCCCGACAAATTGGTTAGTTAATTAGCAATTAAAAATACACATACACATTTTGAATTAAGCTACAACTTTTCGATTTTTGGAAGACATCACTCATTCATTAAAACATTGTTACCATGATAAGTTGCCCGATACAGCAGACGTCTTAACATGCCATTATAGGAAATATACAGTAGGTGTCAGCAATGCAACTCTAACAGTACAGCCGTTCCATGCTGGTTTTCTCACTTATAAAGTGTCCAAGTAAGTGATTTAATGGAACTGAAACATTTCTTATTAAATTAGTCTGTAGGATATAAACTTGTTTATTTTATTTTATCTTATCTTATCGAATATTCTTAATCTTATTTTAATGTCATTTTAACATAGTTCTTGATATTGACAGTCAATCTTCTTGTGAGTGTACAATTTTCCCGAAAATGAAATCAGATGTACCTTTACCCCTCTCATCACTGTCAACGCACAGAAAAATGTATCTGTCAATCACCTGTTTTTTTCTGTTAAGTACGCGTTCCTTTTTACGTGACGGAAGCTTCAGCAAATCAGCTGCGAGGACGTTTATCCTGTAGAACCAATGAGGATCCCTACTCATACACCGAAACGCCCCTATACAGTTAGATTGAGCTCTGGTTTCGGTGTCTGTCAAATTGTTTAGCTAGCAAACGTGAGCTACTTAGCAGGGATGACACCCAAAGCAATCGTGAGCAGCTCAGAGCAATAGCCTGAAAATTATACTGGGACGCACATTAACACCTTCGTCAAAGGGACGTTTGCAGAACTGAAGCAATTACGGTGAGTCACACCACTGAGTTTGCTTACGTGCAAAGGCTACATTTAAAGGGATAGTCAAGTTGTTAGCAGCACTAAAGGTAGCTTCTTGAGCAAATGCTATAGATATAACGTGCGTTAAAGAGGGAAGCAGGTGAGACAGCGTCATTGAACTTTAACACTGACCAGTCTAACGCCTCGTGAGAAGATTTGATAAGATTTCCAGCTGCCACCCAAAAATCACATCAGTTTTTCTTATCTAATATAGGGCCATAGCGTTTGCTAACTTAGCAGTGTAGCCCCAGGTTTTTGGCAAATGACATGATAACTTGATATCCTGCCTGAAATGCCACGACACTGCGGTCTAATTTGACCGAAATTATAACACAGGTTTGTACAACCACCCCACATCAGCCACTCAACGGACTGTTTGAAGGGCGACAACAACACAACAACAAACAACATCAGCACAGTTTAGTACACAGCTCCGCCAGCCGGAAGCTAAGCTATCTCAAACGATCCCTCATTTTAGATGATCCCGGGGCTATCTCAGTGTTAACGTTCCTCGCTCTGTACTCTGTCAGCACCTAATGTCAATACATTTTAATGTTACCGTCAGGTTGTAACGATACGGCGTTAGCTATGATGTCATTAGATCAGCATCCAGTGCTGGACTGCGTGCATGTTTACAAATTCTCTCTCTCTCTCTCTGTCTCTGTTTCTCTCTCTTTGTGAAACAGTGGTTTGTTTTATGTGTGATCTTTCTGTCACAGCAGCGGATGGCCTGGACGGCACTTGTCGTGGGACCTACATAAAAAGAGGAACACCAATCCGAACCTCTGAATGAGTAATGAACTTAAACCCTTTCTGGAGCATGTCTGCCAATACAAGTCGTAAGGTAAAGTTTACCGCATTGAATTAAAACGTGTTGGCAACAGCAGAACTAAAAAATAGTCAGCACCCTTTCAACACTGTGTGGGACAGCCTGTGATATCAGTATTGATAATAAACAATCTTCAAATGGCTTAAAACTTACATCAGATATTTACACCAAAGACTGTACATGCAAGTCTTTGGTTACCTTTCTCTGAAGTCCAACACACATGGCAGTCATGAGATAATTTTCAGTTTTTACAGTTTGATGATGGTGCCTAACATGTTTATTATCTAGACACTCAACTTCAAATTTTAAGAACATGACAGTTGTGTCCATTGTAAATGGTTTTATTTAGATTTTTACTGTGTAGGAAGCTCATATGTGTGCTGATTTTATTGGAAGAAGGAGGGACTCTTCAAATGTCTTATGGCATCATGTGTAATGTTTTGAATGTTTGCTGGACAACCAGGACTTGTTGACAGCTGTGACTTGCTCTCCTGAAGAATCCAAACAGTCTATAAAAGTGAAGGTGGATGTGTCTGTACTCATCAGTCACGACTTTGGTGGTATTCGTTTTCCTAGGAATCTCATTAAACTTGAATTGTTGACGTTAAACCACATTGTACTGGAGTTGAGGGTGTTTTCTACTAGCCATTTTTGGAAGAAAAAAATACATATTTTTAAACTGGCTACTTTTTTCAAATCAAGTACATGCATACTGTAAACTCTGATGATTAGAATACCAGTATGTGATAGCCTACTTGTCACTAGTTTAGTACAGTTAGTGAGTAACAGATTGAGTTTCTGCCAATAAAGGGGTGGGGCATGGTCAATTTGCGTGCTGGTGCAGCCCTGGTGAGGTAGGGATGAGGCAAACAATGTACTTTGAGCTGGGGTGTCATTAGAATTTTTTTTTTCCTACATAGTCAGAGGAACATTCCAGAAACATTCTATATTCATGTCTGTCTTCAGTGAATGTGCAGGCTCGGTCTGTTGTATCAGCGCATCATTCACTTGAAGCATGCCTGGCATGCTTGTTGTCGTCATCAGTAGCGTTCCTGGCATCATGCTGCTTTGTGCAGGATGTGTGCAGTGACACTGTACTACGCCTACTCTTACCGCCTGCAGCATCAGTAAGGCATAATGATAGCTGTGCTTGAGCGTGCGTGCTCTTGTGGAGACACTGCTTCCTGATGGCAGGATGGCTGCAAACCAGATGGGCAGTGTAACCTGAAAGGTTGGTCACATCACTGCCCTGGGGTGATCGTTCTGCTCTGCGTAGTTCTCTCTATTACGGCTGTCAAGACGTCATGCCTGCTTTTTTTCCACATAGCTTGAAGCTTTTGCAGACGATGATTTTAAAACTCCTGTTAAATTTCTCAAACAGCAGAGGCCTGACGGCGAGGAACAGAGCGGGCACGGGGAGCAGAGAGCCAGCCCTGCCCGGCTGTCCTTTGGCAAGAAGCAGCTTCCACCTATTCCAAAAAATGCAACTCCCATTACCAAGCCCGCGTCATCGGCCACTCCAGTCCAGTCAGCCAACGGCACACATGCCTCCTATGGCCCCTTTTACTTGGAGTACTCTCTGCTGGCTGAGTTGTAAGTGCTGGTCCATGAGGATGAGGATTGAAAGTTCAGTTGGTTTGCTTTTTTCACCTTTGCATTTATGTTGCGCTCTGTGTTTATTCTTAATGATACTTTTATTTATACTAGTAGCATTTTACATAAAATCAATATGCACAGTTGGTATAAAGAGCAAAATGCATTACATACATGTTTCCCGCCTGGCATTGATCTAACCTGTTGCCATGTGACCTGCAGCACACTCGTGATTAAGCAGAAACTCCCTGGAATTTATGTCCAACCATCCTACAAGTCGGCACTAAGTAAGATCACTCTCTTTAAAGCTCACACAGCATTATAATAATGTTTCATGTTTATCAAATGTCTACTCCGTCTGTAATACTTAAATTCCAAGAATTGAAAAATCAAAAATTTGTAAACAATGTCAAATTGTACTGCAACACTTGAGTGCCATTCACTATATTCTGCAGAAAACACTGTGCACTTTTACTAGCAAGCTGTGTGCTGTCACTGGTAACATTTCAGATTTTCCTCTCATGCTGCTTGGTGTTTATCACGAGTCTCATCGTATGTGTCCCTCTGTTTAGTGTGGTTTGGAGTCATATTCATCAGACATGGCTTGTACCAGGATGGAGTCTTCAAATTCACTGTGTATATTCCAGATAACTATCCAGATGGAGAGTGTCCTGTGAGTATTATGATATGACAAGTATGGGGGGGGGGTATCTGCTGCATATGGTCAGAGGTTTCTGCAGATATCTTACCTTGACATCCGGAACTGTCATGCAGGGAAATGTGTTTTTAATTGTATTAGACTCCACAGTTTTTCAAAACATTTGCAGAACTCTTGAGAGCCATCTGCAAGTGTGAGTGGAACTGTGATAACAGCAGTCACAGAATATTGGTGACGAAAAACGCTGGGGAAACATTCAACCACTTCTTCCACTGCTTCATTTCAGAAATTAGTATTTGACATCCCAGTCTTCCATCCTCTTGTTGACCCTGTGTCTGGGGAGCTTGATGTCAGAAGAGCTTTCACCAAATGGAGGTATGTTCCCTGCTTTTATGCAATCCATCTTCCCATTTTCCTCCCAAGTGGGGCTTGCTACAATGGCAAAAAGAATGAAAAGGTCAGAGAAAAACAAAATTATGAATTTGATGCACCCTGAGCAAGACCTGCCTGGTTGTGCTTCCCGTTGGACTGTTTACTCAGCTGGACATGCTGTGCAATGTTAAATGTGGACTGAAGAGAATTGTTATGTGTTCAAGAACAGTCAAAACATATTCAGCGTGGTCAGATTATTTTGGCATATAAGCCTATTCAAAAAGTACAATCCTGTGATAGTGAGGTTTTTTTCCCCCCTTTCAGCAGTGGTCAAGGAACACAACATGTTCCTGGCATAAAGCTTTGATAATGTTGACAGTCCCCTATGCTGTGTTCTTGCAGACGAAATCACAACCACATCTGGCAAGTCCTCATGTACGCACGGACGATTTTCTACAAGATCAACACAACAGAACCACTCAACCCCGAAGCTGCTGTGCTGTACGTGTCCTGTCCTGTTGTCCTTTAAGCTCTTTTTTAGCCTAATGCAAGAGATGAAGCATTTTATTGAAAAAGCAATTTACTTTATATTATCTGTGATATTGCCAAAGAACAAGTTATTTTTTTCCTGCATTTTTATGTTTGTAGGTTTTTACAGTCAGAACGCAAACTTATATTAATTCTTTGATAAGTAAATTGCTGCATGGCTTTAGAACGTACTGTAATAAATGTCCAACACTTGCTGTATCATGTTGAGGCAATTCAGTTAGATGCAGTGTTAGAACATGGAGTATTTCTATGAAATATGACTTTCTGCAGTAGATATGTAGCGAATACCACTGATGACCTCACATTTCATGTGTCAGTGAGTGAGCCTACACAATAATAGGAGCCTTGAACTGGCCCTAGTAATTTGAATTCAACCATAATTATAACTATTATCAAATGTACCAGTGCTTTTCATGCTCCATATGAAAACATTTTTTCCCTGTCAGATATGAAAAGGATGTGCAGTTGTTCAAAAGCAAAGTGGTGGATAGCGTGAAACTATGCAACAGTCATCTTTTTGACCAGCCCAAGATAGACGATCCTTACGCAATAAGGTTGGTAATCTGTCACCATTTCAATATTTAACACAAGCCTCACCGCGACGGAGAAAAACACACCTCGTAAGTCTGTGTGAACGCGCATACAGTATGTGTGTGTCATGAAACTGAAGGGCCACTCCTGTCCATCGGTTACAGCTTTTCTCCGTGGAACCCAGCCGTTCACGACGAAGCGAAGGAGCGGATGTTCACATACAAGGTAAGTTTGACAAAACTACGCAGCTTCACCCGCTCGGACTGCGTATGAGCAGCAGAGTGAGGCCGACTGCAGTTCTCCTCAGATTAGACAGATGGAGTGTGAGCTATAAGCGCCTTGATTGGTTGAGCTGTTCCCGTTATGTGACTGCTAATTTGCCTCGTCGCCCTAGAGACGGCCCGAGGATCACCACAAGGGAGCGCAGGTGTCCGGGCTGTCTTGGGTGAAGCCTGGATCGACGCAGCCCTTCAGCAAAGATGACAGTCCTCCTCAGAGCTGAGCCCGCGCTGTTGCTGCGGTGGCCACTAGAGGGAGGCACAAACACCAGGTGCTTCAGCTGTTCATGTGACCTGGATCCTTGAAACAGTTGGGAGAACTTTATATCAAACCTCCATGTTATTGCTCGGCTTTAAAAGCTTCGTAGGCATGTCCTCAAGCAGCTTTAGAATAAGGAAACTAAGTGTGTATCATATGTAAATCGACGATGACAGATGGATGTCTCAGCAACATCATTTAGGCTGCGATGCAATCAAAGAGCTTTCTCATTTAGAGTTTCAGATCCATGCACATGTTGGGCTTAGTGATAACATACTGTCCCAAAAGGACCTGAAAAGTAGGAGCAAAGCAGTTTGCCGTCGTACGGTTAGTACAGTGGACTCCATGATCTGAACCACTTGTTGAAACGGGCTCAGGACTGTTTGTTTGTCAAACTTGGAATGTCATCAGTCACAGCTGTATGAATCAAACATCCCAGTATCCAATTAGGTCGACGTGCTAAATTTCATGTTTGTTTTCTTATTGGACAATGATTTCTCTTTAATTCTACTGTCCCTCTTCTGTTGTCCCATATAGTTCCTAATATATATATATATATATAAACAGGGCAGACAAGTATGGTTTTAAATGAGAAGCTTAATAACTAATTTCATTTATTTTATTTTGTTTGGTTTTAAATCAGTTTGAATGTTTTATGTACCTTTTGGCTCTTGGTTATTAAAGGTTTGATGTGTAAATAATGGATGCTGTGCTAAGGTTTGACTTGAGACACGTCTGCACCAGTGCTTGGGTTTTATCAGGGTGAACGTTTGGGTTCACTTTCTTTCCAAATGTGACTTAAGTAACCTTACAGATCTTTCCTTCAAATGTCAAATGAGTTACTGCGGGATTCCTACATAGGTCTAAAGATATCATATGTATTTTGATAAGGTTTAGTTATTAACTGGTCTCTGAGCAGCAGGCAATGGACTTTAATCCAGCCACAATACCCCTTTTCTGCTGTGCCAGACCAAAGCCACTTTATATGCGACGTCGCCACCTGTAGCAGGCTCTGGATTAATCAGTAGTGATATAGCCACTTTCAATATCATTAAACCGAGGACGTGGAAAACACATGTCATTTTAAAATGTACGGGAAACCCCACTTGTAAACGACTATATTAGAATAGCAGATACGCTGCTGAAAAATGTTAGATCTATTTATAGCTGCTGTGAGAGGCAAGGATGTAACAGAATCTCAGCGTAGTTTGCACACCGCAGTTCGGACTGTGGGCATCTTCAAACACGAGTTTTCATGCGTTCTGAACGGAACCATCCCTTCTCCAGTTTGTGAAAGACATTGCTGCATCGATGACCTGAGATTCAAATGCTTTTCTCTGAAATCAATAAAATGATTTAAAAAGTTTTACGTTGCAGGCTATTTTTATTTTCGCACTTGGGTTTGCCATAAAAGGTTTTACTGATTAAGAAACACCAGTGATGCCTGACCAGCTCAGGTTATGTAATGAGCTTTCAGAAATAGAAGGGATTGAGTTTAAACTTTTACATCTCTGGTTTTGATTTTTATTTCACAACTGATCTGTCACCAACTGTCAATAAGTCAGATTCCCACTATATCCAAATTGCTTTCTATTATAGGAATATGAATTGAATGTAAAATTGGACCCCAGGAGCAGACCCTGGAGAGCCCTTACAATGCAATGGCAAAAAATAGGACATTGAGTTTTTATTATTCATATTTAGATTAAAAAGTCGTGAATTTCATAGAATTTTTTTAAAAAGTCCATGAAAATCCTATTTGGGACGGCAGCTGTGTAGCTCATGTTGGAAAGAGCTGCTTTCACGCGGCATGTCGCTCAGTCGGCCGCCAGGGGGCGGTACGCGCCCGCAGTGCGGAGCAGCGCTCGCGCTCCGACGGCGTGTGCTCTGACGAGAGACTCCGCTCCATGTGCGAAAGTAAGACCTCTCCGGATTGGCTCTGGCCCGAACGCGGCCATCTTATGCACTCTTTCAACACGGACACTTTCTAAACGAATACGGGATTTAACCGGCCGCTCTCCGGCGCTGGCAGGATCCGGCGGCCAACCGAAAGTACCGATACCGTGCGGATCGCTTTTTAATTCCACACCGAAAGGCGACGTTGTGGGCAAATTGTCGGCGATCCAATCACAGAGGAGGTCACTAATATGCAAATGCGGTGTTATCACAGTCACGTCAGCACCAGCGGTAGAGCCGCTGTGGTCGCTAGCAGGAGTACAACTAACAACACAGTCACAACTTCGGCGATAACACTCTCTCTACATTGACGCCCGGAGTTGCGCTTTAGGGTTCGATCCAGGTAAGAAATAACACGTCTTTTTATGACTTCTGCTACATAATTTAGAGTCGAGGGGTTCCGAGTCATTCCGCCTGGGAGCTGTCAAATTTCTGACAGTCAGTCAGCGGGGCTCGCCTCAGCTGTCTGATGACACACCGCCTTGCTGAGTGTGTGTCTCCGCGGCAGGAATAAGACTCATCATGCCCAACTTGTCCGTAATCAGCTTCCGCGCAATTTGGCGCACGAAACCGCAAACGCCAGCGTACTTTCTCGCAGTTTGCCCTTGTGAAAGGAAACGTGCGCGGCTCCGAAGTAGTCGCCCGTGGTCCTCGGCCATGGTGGTCCTGAACTGACAGCGACCAGTCGGGCTCCGTCAGCGCCGCGCTTGAATGTGGACGCGGTAACTGCTGGCGGTGCCAGTGCGTCGGCGGCTTAATAAGGAGCGAAAACGAAAGTCGGCCGACGGCGGCGTACACAGTCCGCGTTATCGCGGACGCCGTCACTGTCGACCTCTCCATCCATCTCCGGCCTCCCTCACCCCCCTGCCTCCCCCCTCCTCCCCCTCTTCTTCCTCAGCGAGGAAGCGTCACGACACCTTTTTCTTTCGATACCGCGGCGTCCAAAGTGGAGGTTTGGCCGGGAACACGTGTGACTCATCTCGACAGCCTCCGGGCGAACGTCTCCGATGTAAAAAAAAAAACCCGACGCCCCGGCGCGCGTTCATCTGGTTTCCACTCGGCGAGCAGTTGTGCTTCAAGTGGCGCAACACATTGCCGCCTCGTTGGCTCCGCTCACGCCGTGCTCGCAGGAGTTGGAGCCATTGCTTGGTGAAGATGAGAGGGATGCTGCTGACTTCAGTGGTGAGAAACTCCTCATCGCTAATGCCGATAAAGGTTGTTTTAAAAACACCGCGAACGTAACAGTTCCGACGTTTTCGGAGTCTCGAGTACGTAACGAGGTGCGCGTTCGGTCGCGGCAGCGCTCACCGCGACGCGGTTAACTTTTTAATCGGGGTTAACGCTGCCGCGGATTCAGCAAGGTTGTCGCAGCTAATGTTGGTCTGCTGCTGTTTGACCGAGGTGCGCACAAGTGGCCATTTGCATGACATCAGTCCCCGGGCTTCAATGGCGACCTCGGGACAGTCATGTACACAGTTGTTGTTGATATTAGGCCTGTGGTGCACGTGCCTGGACGGTGCCCACGGCGTCACGATAATGAGGGAAACAGCTGGAAGTCGACGGAGGCTGAGAGGACCGCGGTGTGTGTGTGTGTGTGTGTGTGTGTGTGTGTGTGTGTGTGTGCGCTTGCGTGCGCGCTTGCGTGTGTGTGTGTGTGTGTGTGTGTGTGTGTGTGTGTGTGTGTGTCGGGAGCAGATGGCGGTGTTTATAAGTTAGCCGTGGCTCGGCTAGCAGGCTCAGGAGCCGGCTTGATTGATCCGGGGCACAAAGACGCCGCCGTCTCGCACCGTTCGTCACAACACTCGGGTTTTCACACGGCAGACGCCGACTCGTCTCCAGTTTACTGTGGTAAATCCAGCTCGACTGGACTGTTTCCTTTGCCACGGCTTTCAACTTGCGGTCGCAGCTGTGCCTCAGACTCACGATCTGCAGAGCAAGTGTTGGGAAACATTTCCAAACAAGTGGAATTTTCATGACACAGGTTGGGTGTTTTTGTTTTTGTGTGTGTGTGTGTGTGTGTGTGTGTTCATTAAATGAAAGGACACAAGCACTTCTTACATTGTCAACTGATTTTGCACAAATCTCAAAAGTGTCAATCCAGATGATTAGTGCACATTTGTATTGTTATCTTTAGTAATCTGTGTACCCAGAAAAAAAACCTCTTCAGATACTTAAAGACCCTTAGTACAGTTGGAGATTGTGTAGTTATCACAACAGTATGGCCGGGAAAACTTGTAATGAACTGAATTTCGGACCGGTGTGGGTTAAGTGTGGATCACAATGCTTGGTTGAGAGAGGATTCCTGGCAAGAATAAGCTATCTGTGTCTGTCCAGTTTTAACATTTTACCTGTACGACACTAAAATTGGGTTACATCCTCAGTTATTGGATCTATATAACAAGTCAACAGTCCAATAACATCTTTGCTCATGTACAGGATGCACGTGCTGCTTGACTGGTTAGTCTTTGTGATAGGACACCTAACCACCGCAGGTGAGCACAAATTGTGAAAAACTTGAAAAAAAGCATCAATTATTCCTCGCAGGCGAATTAGTCCCTGGGTCTGAAAACAGGACAGTGCGCTTGTTCAGTGGTTATCTGGAGGGTGTGGGTTCGAACCTGCCCAGGGCCTTTTATTGTGCGGAGTTTGAATGTGGATTGTCTCCAGGTGCTTCGGTCTCCTCGCACCGTCCAAACACATGCAGGTTAGGTCAGCTGGCGACCGGAGCTGCCTGTTGTTGTGAATGTGAATGGCCGTCTGCTGCGTGTCAGCCCAGTGATTGATGCCGCCTGTCTGATGTCACACACACAAAGAAAACCAGGTGAAGGCAATAAATGAGTGTCTCTGGAAAAAAAAGTTCAACAAGTTAGAAAAAAAAATGGAACTAACAGTGAACCAGATAGTTGATGTGACCCCCCGAGCACATCTGCTCTTTAGTTGAACTAGCTACTTAGCCTTCATGGTTTAAGCTTGGCAGTTAGAGGATCATGTAGTAGTGATTCAGCTCAGGCGTGTTGTCTGCTCTTGTCACGTATGAGAATCCTGTCAATGTTCATGTTTTCAAACTGTGCAGTTATATTCACGTTGTGCCCCTGGCTGTGTATTGGGGATTTTGGATATTTAGCCACAGGACACACATCATGTCTGACCTCTTGTTTGCATTCATGTGCTCGTTACCTGCTGTGGGCGGTTTACACGGCCTGCGATGGATAATCGCACATGCAGTAATTTAGGCTGCTGTAGCTTTGGACAGAAACGTCACGAGCAACACCTACTGTGTTCAGGAGAAGGGTACAGTATATTAGTACGCCTCTGTGTTAACCATGCGTCGGCCCAGTGGTCGTTTGAAATGTGCATGAGCCAGTGGAAAGCGATTCGAGTATCTCCACAAGTTAGACTCAGCTACTGGAGAAACGTCTGTGCTTATTTGTGCTTTTGTGTGCCTGTGTGCAATGTGCACAGCAAGTCAGCGTATAATGACTGACCTGGGTAAGCTTCTGTCATCTTCCGCTGGTCTGTGGTTGCAGACGCTCACGCACACACGTGCACGCGCGCACACGCACGCGCGCACACTCAAAGGGGCCTCTGCCTCTGTCCCGAGCTGTTGAAATTCTATCAGCTGTCTGCACCTCCCACACATTCTGCAGCAGCAGGGCAAGCGGCTTCATTGGCTGTGGGGGCGGGGGGGTGGCGGAGGTGCGTTTGTGTGTGTCTGTGCGTGCGTGTGTGTTGAAGGGGAGGGGGTACAGGAAGAGGCACCTGCTGGTTGCTGGCGGTTGGTTTGCACCAGCTGCTTTGCTCCACACATGAAAGGCAGTGCTGATAGATAATTGACAGTACCAAATTTCTCCCAGACCCCTCTGACCCAGCCATTACCCACCGTTTGAGAACTGTGTTTCACACCAGCCTGGAATGTATGAAATTCTACTGATCTACAAGTGTGTGTCGCAGATGAACAAATAGATGATAAAAATAGATACAGTGGAGAAAAAAGTAAAGGTAAATTGTCAGATCAGAGAATGGAAAGCTTTTCATCTGAACTTTCGTGTGCAGGAGTTTTTGCTGGATTGTATGAATGAGTAGCTTGGAGTGTGCTCGCGAAGAAGTTTGATCTTTATCGAGACCGTACATCTCGTCTTCCTCTTCTGATAACAATTTTCTTATTTTGATATGTATTTTTTTCTCCCCTTTTGGACAGGGACACAATACAATTGACATGCTGTAGCTCAGAAGAAAGCGAGGTTCATCCGGACCAGCTTGGATCCAGTGGTGTTCCAACGGTTCCACCTTCCGGGCTTCACCATGGACTTCTTTGACGATCCCAGCCTCTTTGTTGGAGGTCTGGAGGGGCTGGACGAGGATGTGTTTCCCTCGGCACCGTCACTTGTGGATGAGCTCAACCTCAGCGCTGACTTCGAGCCCCTCCAAGTGGAGCCTCTAGGCCCGGGGAAGCACCCAGACATAATGCCACCAGTTTCTGCCCAGCAAGTCATGCCCGCCTACAGTCAGCAGATGGGTCATTACATTGGCATCAAGGCACAGAATCCCGCAGGGCAGGCGTTTTCTGTTCCTGGGGGCGCAGGTGCTGGAGGCAGCGGCATGCTGCCAGAGCAGCATGGCCAGTACCACAATGCCGCCATGAGCCAAGTACCTCAGTCCAACAGGCTCTTCTGTAACAGCAGCAGTCCGATGTGGGGCAACCAAGACCAGAACGGAAATATGTACCACCCCATGTCTCAACAGCAGCAACATCAGCAACAACAGCTTTGTCATCAGCAGCAGCAACTGCACAACCAGCAGCTTCATGTCCGACAGCAGCATGTACAGCCGCAGCAGCAGCACCACCCGTGTCACCATCCACAACAGGAGCAGCAGCGCAGGATGCGGCAGCAGCAGCAGCAGCTGCAGCAACAGCAAAGTCATCAGCAGCAGCTGTTAAACCAGCGCCAGCACCAACAAATGAACACACAGACTCTGTCCCTGCAGCAGCAGCAGCAGCACCACACCTTCCCCTTTCATCCGGGAGGTCAGTCCCAGAGCCAGCAGCAAGTTCACCACAGTCAGCAGCGGGTTCAGCACCAGCTACCTGTAGGAGGACCAAGGTTTCAGTCCAGGGCTCTGCCAACTAAGTCTTATTTGGATAGTCAGAATGTTTCTCTGAGTGGGAGTTGTTTACAGCAGCAGCCACAGTCGCAGCCTCACGGCAGCTACCAGTTGGCTAGGGGAGGCCAAGCCTTCTCTGGAGCAGGGCCGGAAGACCCTAACCTGCCTTTCCCCATGCACTCATCGTCTATGGTTCACTCCCTGCCCACGTGCTCGGTCAGCTCTGCCTCTGCTTACCCACCGGCTCAGTACCCTGCATACCCGGGAGAGCCAGAAATACCCAGTCTTGATCAGCAGTCTTTGACCTCAGCCTCTGTGTCTGGGCCCACGACCACCGCTGCACCACTCACTTCCACGGTGCCTGAGCTCCCGGGCACAGTGTGTCAGTTTCCATCCACGGGAGGCATGAGTCAGCAGCGGACTAGGATCCCCGTGAGCCAAGCAGAAGAATGTCCTTTCCGGGCCCTACGCTGCTCTGGAGAAACCCAGGGAAACTGCAGGCCATCTGAGATATTTGGTGAATCTATGAGCTGCTACCCCAGCATGAGCGGCCAGCTGCCCTCTGAGCAGCCGCAGAGCTGCGGGGCCATCAACACTAATGGATACCAGGCTTTGGGAGATGGTCTCCTGACATCGGAGGCCCAGGATGGAGACCTGGAGGGACTGGGGCCTCCGGACCTCCTGCCCGAGCTACTGCCCCAGCTGGAGGCTGCTTTCGGCCAGCAGGAAGAATCCAGCTGCTCCTGGGCCGAGGCCAGCCTGGAGAGGGGACATGAGTACAGGAAACAACCACCTGTTGACTACAAGGACGAGAAGGTAATGCAATGTTGCAGATATGTATTTGCTTCAGCCTTTGGCTCTCAAAAAGATATCTTAGCCGTACTGTAGGTGAAGAATCTCCTGAATGGAATATTCTTCGCGTCCTACACTTAGTTATATGAACCCAGCCTGTGCGCGCTGCCCTTTACCCCTGTTTCTTCTCACCTTAGGTCAATAAGGTGACACTGGTTACAGAAACTACATGTTATGAGCGCTTAAACGTCAGCTTTGCTAACGCAGAACCTACCTTTGCTGACATGAAGGGAATTCATGTGTTTTTCCCAGCATGCCATCCCACAGAATCCAGTCGCTCGTGTAATGTTTAACCAACTATCCCAGATAGAACATGTGCTTGTTTAGTAGGCAACCTGCAATCAGTGGCGGAGTGGGGGAAGGTGGAGAGGCGGTACCTCGGGCCGTCTGAACGCTCCCTGAAAATGATAATGGTCTGTCAGGCCTGGCCCGCTCGGTGCGGCGACAGCAGGTCAGGCCTGATTAGGCTAAGAGTGGCAGGAGTGTCTCCAGGACTTAGCTGTAAGCATACTTAGGGCTATATCAAGATGTGGGTCAGGGCAAGCCAGAGGCACTTGCACACACTGGCTCGCTGGAGTGTGGGGGAGGTTTGCGCGCTGTTGTGGTAGCTGCCACAGTGTCTGTGTGTCTGTGTGTGTGTGTGTCTGAGCGCACGTGTGTGTGAGAGAGAGAGAGAGAGAGAGAGAGAGAGAGAGAGGGAGGAAAAAAGAGCGTGGCGAAGGAGAGTGGTTAGCACTCGAGGGAGGGGGAGGGGGTCCGGGAGATGGAGAGAGCAGTAGTTCATGGAAAAAAAAAAAAAGGAGCGCTCAGGGGGGAAAGGGAGGGAAGGAGACAGAGAGGAAGAGCAGGGAGAGGGAGAAGAGGAGCAGAGGGGGAGGTTGGGAGAACGCATTAGCCGGCTGTAACAGGCTTCAGGCGGTTCCTGGACCTCGGCTGGCGGGTGACTTAGCAGCATCCACGCGGCCTCCAGGCCGGCGAGGGGCACATGACCGGCAGCGAACGCAGCAGACGTTTCATCATGGCCTGCACGCTTGCAAGGGACGTAAATCCCAACACGTCCACGTTTTCCGTTTAGGTTAGATTTCAGCAGTGTTTATTATGGGGAAAAAAAACAACATTAATTTTTTTTTTTTTTACCAACTATTAAACAAGGCAGCACAAACGGACAAACTAACACAAACTACAAACACACATAATAATTAATACATTTTTTTTTCTCCATAAGAGCACTTGAGGTTTTCACGGCCCACCGATGAAAGAACAACGTCATCGCCACTGACAACGCACGAGTGCTGTTTGATATCATTTTACCAGTTCTGAAATATCTCCGAACGCCGCCATGTTACTGGCAGCACACTCATTATGTCCCTCCTGCCACAGAAACCGAACCTACGGCCGTGAAAACACAAGCTGCGCGTCGAGCGCCGCCTTCCTCTCTTCCCCCAACAGGCTGCGGGCGACAACCAAACCGGTGGTTTGCCTAAACCAGAGCTCATCCACGCAGGCTATTTGCCCATCTGCAGAGGTCCTCGGCTGAGCTGGGCCGTGAAGCCGCAGCCATAGGAGCGAGCCTCTCCCTGTCTGTGTCAACACCCAGGCCCGTGTTGATGCTCGCAGGCTGACTGTGCTATTCATGTGCACCGATGTGTGAAGAGCCCGCTGATAGTGTGTTTGCTGAACAGGCAAGGCGTCGGGGGATGGCTGCCCACTCGTCACTCCCCCGCCGTGAATGCGGCTAATTAGGATTTCCAATGGCGGCGATGGTCAAGCTGCAGCTGTGATGAGCACCCAGGGTTCAAGATTGGATCGTTGTCCCAGGTTGCTGTATTCAGAGGTTTAATTGAGTAAAAATAATGTCTTTGCCCCGTTGCAATGGATCTAAATTCAAATGAACAGATGTGCGTGTCGAGCCGGCAGTCAGTCTTCGTGCTGCGACCACTCAGGATCAGCGCTGACGTGTTTGCGTTTTCTGTGCATTTTAAAAGTGGCAGACAAAAAGACGGCATGATACAGTTAGCCGAAAACAGATTTTAAGTTTTTTCCATCTGGCCGTTTCATCTGTAGAAGAAATAGTCCCTCAACTGGATTTCCAGAAAATGTACTGTTATCATTCTGTAACTTGTAAGAGTGCTTCATATTCATCGGAGTTTCTTCATATCGCCCGCCCCTGCTGTTTAACGCTCGGCTGGAAAACGTTGCACAGCTTAGCACTCGTAGTTTTAAAAAACCCCTGAAAGTCTAGGGGGATTTCAACACTGGGTTCTCAGTTGTAGTTTGTGTTAGTGGGACATTTGTGTCTTCTCTTTGTTACCAAAGGAGCCAGCATCGGTTCAGAGCGGGCCGTCACCTTTCTGTGCGTTACCGCGAGTTAATCGGGAAACTGGAGGACGTGTTTAAATGAGCTGCAAGCCTGAGTTTCATTTCCCTACATCGTGTTCCATTTAAAAAAACAAAACAACAACAGCATTGGTGTATTGTATTAGCGGCACATTAGAAATTTGATTCTGCAGAAGTAAATACAGAGGAGACCTGGAAAAATGAGCCGCTTAGTCTCTCTTTCTTGTGGAATCAGGTGTTCCCCGCGTGATGTCACATCAGCCTCAATTCATTGTAATCTATTCCAGTGGCTCTGTAGCCCGTATATTATCGTCATGACAGCAGTGTGCCTAACAACTGTCTAACAGCTGGCTTGGCCATGTTTGGCCCCGTTACTCGTCTCCCGTCATCGGAGCGAAGGCTTCTGCTGAGCAGAATGGAAACAGAGATGGAGACTGGTGGATGCTGATGGCCTGAGCCGCCGTAGCCACCGCGGGGCCCCCTGGCAGTAACACAGACCAGGATGCCCCCCCCCGACAGCCTGCACGGCAGGCGTAGATTTATTAGCCGACTGCGTAGCGCTACTAACCCCTCTCTGCCGTGCCGAGGCTCCAGAGCGGTGTCGCCAGCGAGCAGCTGAGGGCGTGTGCGTGCCTGCGACACGCTAGCTCCTCTGCTTCCTGACCTCGGCGAGGTTTATATAACTCGCAGCCAACCAGCCGACCAGACTGAGCAGGCCGTGCCATAAGCGGCCCTGAAACCTGACACCATGCATCACCCCAGCCCACACCCCACCACCCACACGTTACGCACACACTCACACAACCCCCCCGGGGGAAACCTGTTGCTTCCTTGGTCACATGGTGATAGGCTGTGTCATCCACACACTTTCCCTGATTACCCCCCTCCCCACACACACACACACACACACACACGCTCTCTTGCTCGCTCTCTCAAGTGCTCTGTGTGTTTGCATCCGCCTGTCTGTATTGGACGCCTGCCAGATAAGGGCGGGGGCGGAGGATAACTACGGGTCAGAGGTAAACAGGAAGTCAGGCGGTCTTCGCTGGGGCGGAAGGGGAGGGCTGAGTGGAGGAGGGGGAGGAGCCGGGAGAGGAGAGGGAGGAGGGAGTTGCACTTGGATTGACTGTATCAGGAGCGTGTGGGAACGCTGCCAGCCCAAACTGCACAGTAGGTCTGAATTTAAAGTATGCTCTTTTATTCTGCTTTCCTTTCTCCGCTTCTCTCCCCGGCCTCCTTCTCAAGGGATTAAATGGCTTTGAATATTTTGCAGGGGTGATGGCTGGGTGAGTGTTTGCTCAGCAGTCAAAATGTGGAGGCTGTTGTTCTGTGTGTGTCTGTGTGTGTGCGTTTGTGACTGGAATGCGAGGCTTTGTGGTCGTGACGTGAGGCAACCTCCTTGAACTCACGTTAACCTTTGACTGACGGGGAGGGGAAGGCTGGGAGGTTCGACTCCCGCGGCGCCTCTGGGCACAGGGAGACTCGTGTTGGAGAAAAAAAACCCACTTGCACGTGAACCTCAGTGTAGAGCGCAGCAGGGGAAATTAGACAAGGCACGGAGGGGTAATGACCTCTTTGCCCTTGTGTTTACAACCGACACAATGGATGTTGTCTTGTGATAGGAAGAAGAGACTGTGAGAATCTCGGAATGAAACATTTTATCATCAGCAAAAGCCTGAATAAAGTGAGTAAGGCCAGTTCACCATTCAGTCTGTCTGTGGTGTCGCCACAGTTTGACTTTGACAGAACTTAATGTCGCTCACGGCGTACATGGAGACGACGGCCGGCTGACTGGTTACTGATTTGTAAGTTGAGCAAACAGGTTTGTGTCATTAGGAAGTCATTAGCTAGTTGCCATGACGCCAGCATTGTAAGGGGAGACTTTGTTTATTGACTCCTGTGCGCATTGTTTTTGTTTTGTTTTCCTTTTTTTCAAACGTCCAATTAGTGTTGACAGGACAATTCACTCACTCAATTTGCTGTTTACTTTGGACAGGTATGTCGTAAATCTGCCGTCACTCACTGCAGGGGGAGACGAGCTATGGTAACTTTGAAAAGGTGACTTTAAATAAACAAGGATGAAAAAACAGCGGTGGCTGTCGAGGCTCAGAAGCACCTGGTTGTTGTGGGTTCGACATTTTTTTTTTTTAAAAATGGCCTGGAAGGACATGATTCAGTTTACCCATTGCATATAAAGTCTAGTAGTATTTTCCATTGTATGAGACTGCAAAATAAAAATGGTATTTTCAGCATAGCGTGAGAGTCATGTAGCTTTATGTCCATCTTAACGCTCCTGCTGATGTACAGGTTTCCATGCATGGGGTAGTGAAGTGTGGCCAGACGGCTCTACCTATAAAAACCTCCTGCATTATCGCTGTGGCCCATTAATCGGCGCCAATCGGGCAGAAGCTGCAGAGTTTCGGCCAGTGGCTTCTCGCCCGGAGGCTCCGTCCACGAGGTGGAGGAACTGTCATGGTGCACCTGAGACAGTTTCTACTTAAATGGCAGTTGGCTTCATCCTAACGTCCTACTAATCCTGTCCGGCGGAGAACAGAGTGTCCAACGTATGTCATCCATGTAATCAACCGGGTCACAGGACATTCTCCAAATTATTAAATTCAGTAAGTTTTAAAGGGTAGGAAACTAGACTAAAATGGAACTTTATACAAATGGCCGCACAAGTTTTGCAGCAAGAAGAAAATTTGACTGTCCTCAAAGCCCCTCTCCCTTCCTTGTCCCGCAGTCAGCCTTCAACATGATATGTAAATGACCTATATGGTTAGTCCCTGGAGGACTGAGATTAAACAACGATAAAAATAGGCAGTTTGAAAAAAGTAACACAAGTTGCTGCAGTGCCACGTACATGTCTTTATCCACTGACCTCTTCCAGTCACTGACGCAGATCTTCTGTGTGTTTTTAAGTCCAGCTGCTTTTACGAACAACTTTATCTTTTCTCCATTTTTCATCAAGATCTTTGCTTGTCGTCACCCGCCGCTCCTCGCCTGCTCTGTCTCACGGCCCAGCAGCCGCTCCGACGATCAGCTCGACCACTCGCTTCTGAATATTTACAGCCACAATTGAATCAAATGCAGCAAATGAATGCTGCTGAGACAATCCAGCCTCCTTCTGCCAGCTTGCTGTCTGACATCAAATAGTTGTGGACTGCAGTGTCTGGTTGTGTGAACAAAGTTGTCAAGCTGTGACATCAGCTCTCCTCTTCCTTTTGGGGCTGGAGGTGAAAAAGGCGCCCGATTGTGCCCATTTTTTTTTATATGAAAGCAAATTCAACATGCATTATGTTTCATCGATGCATCATGTGCATGTATTTTGATCATATAACTGTTGGCTGGTTCTCCACTTCAAGCTTAATTTAGTTAAACAGAAAACACAACATTCTTGATAGGAGCCTCAGATCTGCAGTTTTCTTATGCTTTAAAAACACATAATTCATACAGTATATTATAAATGGGGCGGATGTTATCTCGTCTCCTTTAGTGGAAGACAGCCTGTGTCTGTGGCCTTTACCGTTTCAGCGGAGATGGACTGCACGGACACCTGCCGGGAGCTCCATCAGTTCCTGAAGGCTGCAGGTCGACTGCACGCCCGCTCCGTTTTGCTCGTGCGTGGCCGCCTCCGTGTGTGTTCCTGTTTACACAGGCAGCGGCCCTGCTCCCCCTTTTGCACCGCTTCAATAATGGAGGAGTTGTAGAGGTCTGGCAGTAAGCCCCTTCCCTGCCCTCCCTCCCCGTCTCCATCGAGCTCCCCCTCTTTCCCGTCCTCGGGGACCTCCGCTCAGCTCCGCTCCGACGTGGCCTTTAATGAACGCCATCATCCGGCTTGCTTGTTTCGCACAGTTGAGCTTCACTTCGCCGCCTGGTGTCTGGCCTGCTGTGCTGGCTCCGATTCAGAGAGCAGCACGTCGTTACTCAGAACAACCACTGTTTGAAAAGCGGGCTTAAAGAAGCGGCCTCGCAACTTTCTTTTGTGACACATCGTGTAAAATGCATGCAGACCTTGTGCAGTTGGGCATGCAAACTGCGCTCCACAGATGAATCATAACTGCCTCTTCTTTCGGAAGCCACCTGTGCCGCTTTTCAGTCCAAGTCCGCGGAGTCTCATTTCAAAGGAGGAGTTGAATAGATAAAGTTGTCTTTTCATCAGTGCAGATCTCTGATTTAGGAGACCCTATGTGCGGCGTAAAGGTTAATTCCCCTCCAGACAAACGGCATCCATCGTAATGAAGCTGATCCTGGTTCAGCTTTGACAGCTGGACTTGAACAGACTGGATGTGACACCTGTATGGATTTTGCATCAAAAGTTTCAAGCCCGCTGATATTTTATTCAACCCAGGGGAGACTTGGTCCGCTGGAACGTACGATCTGGGAGTCAGCTATCAGCGGTGAAGGGCGTCCCACTGCGGACGGGTGGTGCCTTCTGCTTTCACTTTGACTAACGCTCGCCCCGAAAATATCACCTTAGATGTTGACGCTAAGAGATGCAAGAAGGACAGATGCCCTAGTAAATCATTAGGCCTGATTTGTACAGAGCCAGGCGTAGGTAATAGCCTGTATTCAAGTCACAGCTGGTCAGTGGGAAAGGTACAGTCACAGCAAAAGTACACTTTCACTGCACTTGAGTTCAGGGATTTCAGAAACGCCCCTTTAGGGGCAGCGCGTACAGGTTTGGCCTGAGACACGGTGAGTAATAATCCGCAGAGACACGGCATCTGTTTGTTCAGCGAGCAGCCAACTGAGGAGAGGGACCGACTCCAAATAACAAGCTCAATGCGCGCGCTGCTTCTCCGGCGCTGACGACGAGCTCTCATCATCCGGGGATATCGGCAACCTGCGGAGGGACTTGTTAGCCCTGCAGGCGTCGCGCTGTAATAACCGCGAGACAGTCCCGCGTGACGTTTTAATGAGAACGTCGCCGCGTGTCACATTATTGCGGGCTGTCCGCTCTTTCGTACCGCTGACGTCTTGGGGACGATGGCGGAGCAGTTTTCTCCTCAGCTGGCGCTCCTGCTCTCCGTCCTCACAGTCACCCCCTTGTGCTCAGCTCTGTCTGCACTCATATCACCGTCGCCGCGACGCTTGATTGAATAAGGCAGCCGATTAGCTGATCAGGCTACAGTAGCGGGCGCACAGTCGCCCGCTAGTTAATTGTGTCATTACTGTGATCGTCATTGTGTGTGTGTGTTTTGAGTAAAGCTATGCTTGGAAGCTCGGGCGTGAAGGAGTGTTTGCATGTGTACTTGTGTTCCGCTTGTCTGTCTTCGTGATCATTGTCCTTTGAGCTTGCGTGCGTGCGCTGACTATAAATATCTCAGACGCACATGCGCGAGGAGTGAACTTCAGCCAGCCGGGCCGGCACACATACTTTTTTACATGCAGGCATGCGTGGTTAATCCAGAGGAGGCTGCGTTATAATTGTCTGTAGCACACTGTGTGTGTTGACCCAGTGGCGATTGCACAAGGTCACTAGTAAGAAGCACAGTCATTAAAAACAAAGCGGGGGGTATGTCTTTAAGCTGCCACTTGGTTGGTTCTTGTTTTACTTTCCTGTATCAGCTGGGAAACTGCTGACTCGGGGCCTTTAGAGCATGGCAGCAGAGGACGACCCCCCCCCCACCACCACTGCTTGAGTGTTAGTGGCCAGCAACAGAGGACGTTGGGCAGCTATGTCCAAACGTTGCTTAAAAAAGCAACGCGTCCTCGGGGAAACTGCCCATGATGAGTAATTGTAAAGAAAGTACGACATGTAATTTAGTTGTTTCCTTGCAGAGACTTTACGGCCGCAGCGCGCTCGCATTGCACCGGGCGCGCTTCTCCTCCGCGGCTCGTCGGGGCCGTCCGGTCACGGTGGGGCGGGTCACGCCGCGGCGATGCAGCACCTCCTGAGGGCTCCTCGCTCGGCCCAGCTCCTGTTCCTCATGGCCCCGCCCGCCTAAAATACCATTAATGCACGGTGCTGTGTTTAATTGGTCGAGGGAGCGTTGCTGTGTATCGCGTCTCCTTTCATTTATCAGCCCCACCGCTGCCTCGCGCTCACACAGTGGCTGCACCCTGGCCTGTAGCCGCTGGCCTAATTAGCAGAGCCTAGCACGGCCGCGTTTCTTCTTCTTCACTTCTTTTGCACCCACACTTTAACAAGCGCAACCTACGGTATGTTCCACTTCACCAAACCACCGCTGGTGGTCGATAATTTTAACCCTGTGAGGAACACGACGGGCCGGGCTGACTGTTCAGCCATCGCAGAGAAACCAGGCGACGGCTCGGCCGAGGTCAGAGGCGAACACGGTGACGCTTTGTTTAGCCAGTGTTGTTTTTGTACGTCGGCCACGTTTTGTTTTTTTTCTGTGGCAGACTTGTTAACCAGCTCAGTCCTGATCGCTTACCTCTCCATCACAAATGCTTCGCTTTAGTGTCGCCTGAATACTGCACTCACCCAAACAGACGCAAAAATATGCCGTGTTTTTGTATTCAGGATTTCTGTCAATGCAACTGAGTCTGTCGCTCGGAACGGCCCCCAGAATGTGTTCGGCAACGTGCTAATCAGCTGTTAATGTGCGAGAGCCGGCTCTCCAGCGCTGGATGTCAGGTCACGGCAGATCGATGATGGTGATGGACGTCCACTCAAACGAGAGACTCTTCCGGTGCTGCGTTAATTGTGGTGCGAGGACTTTTTTTTCTCTTTTTGCTGCTACTAATACTTAAGAGGAAATAGGAGATCTTGAAATGACTGGAAATACTGTGCCTGTTTTAACAAGCAGATATGAGGATATGGATTTTTCATGCGTTCCTTTGTTGTGCTGTTGTTACCTTGTGATTGGTGGTCTCTGCTCAAACAAAATAAGCAAACTGAAGACACTAGTCGAGCTCCAGGTTGCCCAAACAGCTTATTTTCTGGTGCCGGAGAGTTTGAACTCACCTTTTTGTCAGCAGAAGATTTGACGCACACAACTATGAGAAATTCCATGACGGCATCCATGGCGGACGACACGACAACACATGTGACAGACCAGCTACACAAGGGTTTCCCAGGACTGTGTGTGTAACTGATGACACGCTCCAGGATATTACAGCAGCCTGGTGTGTGTGTGCTGCGCTAAATCCGGACCCGGCTCACGGTTGACGATTCTTCAACAGCGGTGGTTAACCGCCAGCGCGAGGAGATCTATTCACGCCGAGTATGGTTTCTGCTAAGCGCCCGAAAGTTTAAAGCTGTAATGACCAGGAGGCCGACCTGCGCACGGGGTCAGCGGCGCAGGTCAAAAACCGTCATTTCTGCCGCTCGATTGCCACTGGGCGACGTTCCGTTCCGGCGCTGGCGGGCGCTGGCCATCTTGTCATTCTCAGTGTCAGCGCAGCGCGAGCTCTCAGCCTCTCATTTCCCTAATGGCGAGTTAGCGGAGGCGCTTGCCGCGGCACAGGCGAGAAACGAGAGCAGCGGCGCACGAATGCAGGCTCTCTGATGAGGAAGTAATGGAGTGTTCAGAGACAGACACCTGTGTCTCTGCAGCCACCGCACCTCTCTGCACGCACGCACACACACACACACACTTTTTTTTTTTTCGCCCGCTTCCTTTCACCAGCACCGCTACTCCCCTCCCCTTCCTCTGCTCCCCTCCCCTCCTCTTCCTCTCCCCTCCCTCGCCGGTCCTTAAAGGAAGCCACTCCCCCTCACACAGAGCTGCCAAGCTTGTTTGCATATTAACCGTTTAGTTGCCAGGGAGCTTTGGCTGCGTGCCATGTGACCGTTGAAGCATGTGTATGGCACGGACTGCCACTCTCTTTCTTTCTTTCTTTCGTCGCGCTCGTGTTGACTCTCACAAACGAACCGCGCCAGTGAAATAGAAAAGTTTCATTAGTGCCGTCAGCTGCGTACGGTAACGAAGCCGTTTTTAAATTTGATTCTGTTCACACCGTCTGTGTCTTGCCTGCCGTCTTCAGCCGTCACATGGTCTGTTGAGGTGATTTATGTGGATCGCAGATGGCAGTAAGATGCTGTTTCTTTAAGCAGGGTTCACTTTTGTAGCTCGCCGCAGCAGATGCAGAGACGGAGGACGCCGTTCTCGACTGCGTAATCACAAACTATTCTTACTGTTAATTTCAAACGGCCCGTTTGTGTCTCAACGCGCCGTCGAGGCGGGGGTGTAGTATCAGCCCCCCCCCCGGGGGCGGACGTACCCCGGAGGGCATTATTTGGATTTGTTTAGCTTGGAGTGGATGCCGCTGCTCGGCTCCCAGTGAGCGTGCGCTGCGCTCCTGAGTCCAAACTCCAAGGCCCGTCCTGCCAGGAGGGCGACGCGACGGCCACAGTCGTCTCGGTTTTCGTCGACGCGAAGCTGTAAAATGTCAGTGCTCGCACTCCACACACACACACACACACACACACACACACACGCAAACACACACAGTCACACGTGGACGTGGTCAATAAGGCTGTCCGCACCGTTCCAGCTGGTCAGTTGCATAGGTTTATTTAGGTTATCTGTACAACGTGCAGTTCAAGTCCATATTGTGTTGCCCCATGTTTTACAACATACTTGAGTGAACTGACAACATATAGTGTTTTGTTTGAGCCACAATATGATAAGCTATTTAAAAAAAACATTTTTCGAGATAAGAGCTGTGTGAAGGTCAAGCCCGTAGACGCCACATACAGATCCTCAGTGATGGCTGCCTGTGTGTGTGTGTGTGTGTGTGTGTGTGTGTGTGTGTGTGTGTGTGTGTTGTATCTACTAGTCTCTTGGAGTCTGCTTTACCTGTATGGCGTGTTGTGTTTTCTTTGTCTTTGGGATCATCACTCATCCTTCATCAGACCCTTGTATTTGTTGGCTCCAACAATCAGTGCACTCTTTGGAGTCATGGTGCCAAAAGCCCCCTCTCTCAGCCACAGGTGTGTGTGTGTGTGTGTGTGTGTGTGTGTGCGCGTGTGTTAGCGTCATGTTGCAGCTCCCAGATGCCCGTGTGCGTCCGGCTGCATGAAATGTGAACACGGTGTTGGCGGGGAGAGGAGCCCGTTCAGCTGATTTCGCACGGTAAATAAAGATTTAAACGCTGATGGGGTGTCCGTCTGTAACTCGGGCCGGGCCCAGCGTGCACCGCGCCTGGCCTCGGGCCAGCCGCGCGCCTCCGCATAATTCCCAATACCATGTGCCAGCCGGCGCACATGGCCCCTGGATGGCGGAGACAGGAGTCCCCCCGAAAGGCCCGGCACGTCCCTCCGACTGTCTCCTCTCGTGCGTGTGTCGGACGTCCCCGTTGGAATTTGTTTTCCCCAAAAGTCATAACAGGGTGACCAGGACTTGACCTCACCAGAGCTTGAGTTCCCCGCTGTAGGCTCGACACGGCGAGGGGGCAGAAAATCAGTTTCACTCGGCCGCTTAATGTCTCCAGCTCCGGGAGCTGTCTGTGTCAGGGCCACATTTTTAGCCACTGGGATTTTTCTTTATCTGTTTGTTCGCCCGGCTCGTTCGGGATGACGCCGCTGCCGTAAATAAATCGGCACGTCACACGGCCGCATCCGACACGAGGAAGGACAGAGCCACCATGTTGACGTTCTTCGGCGCGGGGAGAAATCCAGTACTTTGGGGGTTAAGTTGTGAAAGTTAATGTAATAACTGCTAGCACCATCTGCTGGCCTACTTCCTTACAAAGAGAGAGAGAGCGAGAGCGAGCGAGCGAGCGAGAGAGAGAGAGAGAGAGAGAGAGAAAAACGAGTCTGGGTTTTAACGACATCTCTAATATTCATGCTGATGCATTTTGCTGCTTTGTGCTTTCATTTTCCACCGCTCTGCCTGCCAGAATCGCGAGCTCGCCACACACGCCCCAGCCAGGCAGCGGGGAGGGCAGCGAGGGAGAACGAGGAAAAAGACAAGTGGGGGGAAAAAAGAGGAGGAAAAAACAACCGGCCAAACAAGCGGGCGAGCTAACACAAAAGCCTTTTTGTGCGTAATAAAGAAGGAGTAACCTACCTTACCCTGGCCGGCGGAGAAGACGAGGAGAGGCGCAAAAAAAAGAGGAGGAAAAAAAAGGGAGAAGGCGAAGCGGAACGAGCGAGAAAGAAGGAGAAATTAGAGGGAGAAGGCTCAGAAAGTCGTAGAGAGCGCACACCGAAGGCAGGCGGAAAGAGGAATCAATGAGAGGGGAGGAGAGAGGAGGCAGGGGAAGGCAACTCTGAGACACACACACACACACACACACACACACACACACCGAGCGCGTGAGGGAGACTTTGGCGAAGCCGGACGACGGCAGAGCGGCACGCAACAGTAAAATGCGAGCTTCCTGGACTGCCACGCACCTCCTCTACCGCCCACAGCGCTGCTCCCTCATCACCCTGTGAAGAGACAAACGAGAGGGGGAGAGAGAGCGAGAGAGAGAGAGAGAGAGAGAGAGAGAGAGAGAGCTCCCATGCGCTCCTCTTGAGCCCTGCCCGCTGGGGGAGGAGGAGACGAACGGCTCCGGCGCTCTCGCACTGCCTGAGGAGAAGAGCTGACCGGGGAGGAGGAGGAGGAGGAGGAGGAGGAGGAGGGGAGGCAAACAAGGAGAGAGGGAGGGGAGGGGGGGGGGACACACACGGCTCAAGGAAGAGTGAGAGAAAACGACTGTTGAAAAGGGAAAAGAGTGAGTGTGTTTGTGAGAGAAAGCGTGAGCGAGCGACGGCGCGCGGGAGAGAGAGGGAGAGAGCAAAAACCCGGCGAAAGGGCAAGGCTTTTGTTAGCCGGTTGGAGAGGGGGAGGAAAGAGGAAGAAAAAAAAAACCCCACCATGTCTACAGTGAAGAGGCCAAGAGGAAGGGTAAGTGAGCTCGCTCTGAGAGCTGGGAGGGAGGAGGGCCGAGGGGGAGGAGGAGGGGCCGGCAGGAACTGAACAACCTCTTCTGCTACTGGCTCATGCTGCACTGCCGCCATCTTGAACTCATTGCTGTTTTTTTCTTTTTTTTTTTGTTGTTTTTTTTTTTCCTGCCTCCTCGCCGTACTCCGTGTTTGCTTTGCCGTGCTCGAGACCTTATCTAGGCGCGCTGGATTTACACTGTTCTCTTTCACCAGCCCCTCGCCTTTTCATTCCATACATCACTTTCCCATCCGTTGTCCGCGTACAGTACACGATGAGCGTGGTGTGTGTGTGTGTGTGTGTGTGTGTGTGTGTGTGTGTCTCCATGAGTCGAGCCTGTCAGTCACCTGAGAGGTCACTACATGTGGAGACGTGGGCGGGGGGGTGCTGGCCGGCCCAAATGGAGCTTACTCTACCTTTTGGCGGGCCGTAATGGGACTGCGTGCTGCTCCAGAGATTGAAATCACTGCAGTGCTGGCAGGCTGTAATTTCAGTTATTTATAGATGTATTACACAGCTGCAGTGCTCTCACTTTTGGTGCATTTTATCTTTTCTCCCCCCCCCCCCCTTCTCTCTGATAGACGCCTGTTTTCATATTTTTTTTCTTTCCTCCTGCTGCCTCTTTCATGTGCTCTCCTGTTCTTCCGCTCCTTAAGCTTTACTTTCAACCCCTCCCCTCTTTTTTTTTTTTTTTTTTACCATTAACGTGAATGAGAACATTCCAGCATGATCCAGTAAATTTCTCCCTAATAGCCTCGGCAGCGTTGCACACGTGAAAATCATAATGCAGCTCTTGTGTGTGTGCGTGTGTGTATTTTCTCCCCTTCCTTCCAAATGAATTGCTGGTTATTCAACTCCCAGCCCCCACGTTTGTCGGTGAGGTTCAGGCTAATTCTCTTTATTTAGCTATAGCTGTGTGAAGGTGGGGGGGAGAAAAAAAAGCAAGCGGCGGCCGCGCCTGGGCCGCGTAGGCATACGCAACACATTTTTAGATTAGGTCATCCATTTATGGGTTCCCTCTCTGCCGGGCTAGAGGCCCACCACAAGGCGCCCGGGTCGGCATAACTGCAGTCACGCCATCTATTATTCACATATTATCATGTATCAGGCGGGCTGGATTATTTATGTCTGCGAGGCCGGCTCCCTGTAACCTGCTACGCCGAGCCGGCGTTCACCCTGCCTCCGACCAGCCCCACGCGCCAACCTAAAGCGGCTCCGCTCGGGCCGGCCTGGGATCAGAGGGTTTCCGTGCCGCGTGGCCCGACGGGCCCCCGCACCTGCTCGCCGCCAATGGAGGCAGCGCTGACCTTTTTCGCCGAGGGCCCGCCGGTACGGTCGGCCCCGGAGGCTGAGCAGCCGAAGCGAGCGAGAGACTGCGCAAGGTTGCGTGTTTTTTTGTTTGCGAAGGAGTTGGTCGATTAGTCGCAGCATCGCAACAGTCGCACCTGCGTGAAGGGGTCACCGTCGTTTCCATTCCTTTTTTTTTTCCCCCCCAGACCTTATTACATATTCACCCCCTGGTTATTCTTCAGTGAGATGGCATCTCAATGTGCCGCCGCCATTTTTCCATGAAGGCAACAAAGAATTGTTGTTTGCTCACCTATTACCTGAGCTGTACGGCTCTGCCACGGCCTCATCCGTTCAAAGCAAACAACACTGTTAGCATTTATGGCTTTTTATTCTAACAGTAGATCATGCAGCAGGGCTACAGTTGTTTGTTTTGTTTTTTTAGCTCTCCTTCAAAGGTCACACGTCAGCTTTGTATGACGTCTTGCCTGGTTCTTCTGTGGCTCAGCACTTGAGTTTATGCCATCAACAGCAGATGACATAATGACGACAATTCTCGTGAGATATTTGTCCCCAAAGAGGGCTAATTAATATTCTCCCTTGTCTCCACAGCCCCGAAAGAACGCTAATGGTCCCGGGAGCCAGGTACGGGTCCTCAGTCCCCCAGTGAAGAGCAGCTCGTCGTCTTGCTCCTCTTCCTCGTCGTCGTCGTCCTCGTCCAGCTCCTCGTCGGAGAAGAGGACGCCGCGGAGGACGCATCATCAGATGGAGACAACGTCGCAGGACAAGCAGGAGAAGGCCAACAGGATAATATCAGAAGCCATCGCAAAGGCGCGGCAACGCGGGGAGAAGAACATCCCCCGAGTGATGAGCCCGGAGAGTTTCCCCAGCTCTTCCTCACAGTACAGGACCCACCGGGACCGCGAGCACAAAGGGAACGGCAAGGCACGGCCCAAAGAGAAGGGGTGTAGGAAGGCCTGCATTGTCCCCTCCTCCAAGCCCAAGCAGAAGGCCAAGATCGGGTACGTCATCACAGCCGCCGTTACCGCTCTGTAATCCCCCGTAATGCACCGCGTTTAGCTCTCATCTGTAAATTCAGCCTGGGCCTAAACGCTGCAGCACGCTGCGAGTTCCCGAAGAGCCAATGTGATAACTGAGTGTCTGATGATTTGAGAAACTGTGACCTGAAAAAAAGTAAATTGACAAATTTTAGAGTTAGTAAGTTACTCTGTGTCCATGTTTTGGCAGAACTGGGAAGAAAAAGGTTTGCTGTTTTGTCGTTTGAGTTCAAGACCTCTTCATTTCATCTGTATCCACCGTTCTAGTTGGTGCGAGTAACTGATAAAAGTTCCAGATATGCAGATATGCAGACGTGCGGCGCTGACACAGTGGTTTGTTTCATTCGCGCTGACTCCTGGGGGGGGCTAACAAATGAAATGAAAACCTGATCTCATAAAGCCCGAGCGATGTGAAGGGACAGTTGAGATTCTTTTGGTTGACGGAGGATAGTATGATGTCGGCGGTTTAAATGTTTATTTCCTGAGTTCAGTCTGCAGAGCCGCCGTATCGAAACAAGCAATCAGAACCGTCTCCTCCAGAAAAAAAATCAGTCAGGCCGAGAATCGGCGGGGATGGAGGTGAGGCTCGTGTTGTTGGGAGGAGGCTCACTTTAAACAGTACATACATTTTAGTATGTTTGGATGGAGCGCTAACACCTGACCTGCGCGCTCACGTCAACCTCCCCCCAGACTTGTCCACGACTGTCTCGAGGAATATTCAGCGTTGGAGCTTTTCTTTGCGCCCGTGCCTATATGGAGGCGGTGGAGCATTCGACGGAGTCAGCCTGCTTTATGCGCCGCTTGATTACGCTGGTGCGTTTTTACTGGCGTACATTTTCTGCCCACGGTTGCCAAGATGGAAGCTCAAAGTTCAACAGAATTTACTGCATGCCATAACAATAAAAGCCGACTCAGTCGTCAGCGCGGACACGGGGAGGAGCAAACAAAGGCTGCATTTACATGTGAGACTCCGCTGCCAAGTACATTCAGCTGAGCGGCGTGAATGTATAGACGCCGCGATTCGCCTCCCATCCCCCTGTTTAACTGCTGTACGCAGCGTGGAGCTCTAAGCCACACCCAGTGCGAGCTATTGAAATATCATCTGGCGCAAATGTGAGGGCCGAGGCAGGGAGACGAGGGGAGAGGAGGAATGTTTAAATATGGAAATGTCAGATTGTGCATCCGGAGGAGGAGGAGGGGGGAAAAAAACCCACCAAAACAATTTATGTTATTAGTTTTCAAGCATCCCGGAGAGGGGCCTGTGTGCGAGAGTGAGTGACAGTGGTCAACAGTGATGTGTGGCTGGTTGATTAATAATTAGATAAGCTCGGCAGAGGGAGAAAAGCTGCAGCAGATAATGGATTCTCCTCTGTCGCTGTGCGCGCACGTGTGTCTGAGTGTGTGAAAGTTGTGGCAGCGCTGATGTTCGGGAGAACAGTGCGACGTGGGAAGCGTCAGTCATGATGCCCCCCCCCGTAGCTTTCCAGCTCCAGCCGGATGCACCCGCCAGGCGACGCTCGCCGTGAGTCAGGCCTCTGTTGATCTGCCGGTGCCGCCGAACGCACTGGGTTTTGATCGCGAAGCTAAACCTCTGTTTGATCACGTAATTTGACCTTGAGGCGGCGCGCTTTTGAGATCAGGAAGCTTAACTTAGTCGGCGGAGACCTAGATCCCCCTCCATCCCCGCCACCTCGCATCCACAGAGGTGGCGCTGATAAAACCGCCGGGATTTCACGCCACCCAGGACGTGTTGGTCATGAAAGGGCACTCGACAAGTTGTCCGCTGTCTGACGTTCAACTGTGTCGCTGATAACAATCGTTGTTGTTGTGAGCTAATGAGCTGTGTAACCCAATTTTCTTCCGCGTAACCATACTTGGCCTACATGCCAAAAAAGCATCGGCTCTGGATGCGGGCAGCGTTAGCCGCTTACGTAGCCCAACGCTGTTTCGCTCATTCTTTTATAGCATCATTACATCATGCGTTCCAGCCATTTTAATAATTCAGTCTGGTCATATGAGAGACTGACGCATTCTCACAGAGAACCGTATACAAGCCAGGGCCTTTTCCACTCGTTTGGAAGCCTTGTTTGTTTTGTCTATTATTTTTTATTTCTTTTCATTTCTCTCAAGTTCCTGCATGCGGTCTTGAATGAGCCTCAGACCAGTCGGCTTTGATCGTCACCCTGTCGCCTGTCCAGCCTGCATGGTGGGATGCTGTGACCCTGATTTTCAGCCGTTGTGCGCGATGCAGAATCTTTTCACAGTCTTTCAGCATGCAGCGTTTTTTTTTCCTTCACCATTTACCATTTTCAATCGAGAAGAGAAGTTCAGATACGCAGGGCCTCGGTGCAAATGTGGCGGTGACGTGCAGCTCTGTCTGTAAATGACAAGAGGCCTGTGGGAGTGTGTGAATGTTTCATCTGAGGTGCGAAGCTCCGTCGCCGGCAAATGCTGGCGCTAATAGAGCTCTTACTGCTCGACTAATTAGAAACCGCACAAAGAGGGACGGACACTTTGGAGCGCTCAGGAGCTGCACTCGGAGATGACGCAGTCTACACCGTGAGTCTCGATGACCGTGACGGCGTGGAGAAAGTGTTGCCGGACGAGAAAGCCAGTTTCCCTTTTGCTCTGTTAAGCTGCAAATAAGCTGCCGTAACACGCGACATTACAATCCCTTGGCCGTGTTGCTTCAAGGACGGCGATCGACCCGAAGTCCAGTTTCACTGAGGCAGTCGGGCAGGTCTGGGCCTTGAATCGCGAGCAGTCAGCAAATGATCAGTCACAGTCTCGTGGCAGTGTGGTGTAAACAGAAAAAAAAGAAGACATAACAACTTTTATCAGTGCACACACACGGACGCAAGACAGACGGGAGGAGGCACGCAGGCCGAGCCGAACCAATGTTCTAACACAACAGGTGTAATGTGGTAACAATGAGTCTGACGCCGCAAGAGAGAAGCTGCCGTTGTGAATTGTTGATAATGTGAGCGAGTGAATTTGCGACGTGTCCAAAAAGGATTTGAGGATGGATCAGGGGTGCGAGCGCGCCGCAGCGTACTTACACGCCGTCCTGCACCAGCCTGTTCTCTCGAGCCGTGAAGGCCCTCACCTCATTAACTTCCGCGGTGACAAAGTCGAGAAAATCCGCGACGGAGCGCCGGCTCGACCCGCCGGGCGGCAGAAATTCGCACCTCGCGGGGCACCGGCGGGAGGCTGATGTGGCACAGCGGTGATGGACCCATACGGGAGGACGGCGCTGTCCGTGTGCAAGCGCCACGCAGGATCTCCCCACGAAATAAGAACGCGTCCCGGCTGCAGAGGCTGCCGCTGATGTCACCGCTCCAGCCTGCGCTAGCTGAGGTTGTGCGCAGGCTGGTGTTTAAAAAAGAAGCCTGAGGTCGTGTGCGTTTGCTCACACTCCCGACGCATCTGAAGATGTTTTATGCAGGGAGCGGACCCTGAGATGAGACTGTTACACTAATTGTGTGTGTGTGCTTAAGGCTCTGCGACCGCTGGGTTTCAGCTGGAATCGTTTGCGCCGCGTAACGCTCTGCTGGTTTACTTCACCGGGCCGCTTGGCAGGCGAGTCGGGGGCCGTGTTGTCGTACGGAAGGTCTGTGGGACTGATGAGAAACATAAATGGAAGCAGCTGATCAACATATGGATCAACACCAACCTGCTGTGACAGGTGGACGAGCAGCATGGCACATATCCAAGAAAGAAAAGGCTCTGCATTTTTAAGTCATCTCCTCACAGTGCTTCAATAACAAGTGGGGAAATGGAACAAGGAATTTCCATTTACTTTGAATTAAAGTCAGCTTTTTCGAAATTATGCAAAAATTTGGGGTTGATGCCGCTGAACTTTAAATGGACAATAATTTGTGATGAGAATTTATCGAAGATTAAACATGACCCAGCCGCCTTCAGACAAATCCAAACACGTGACTCGTGTAGCGTTTCAGAACGTGCCTCTGTAGCTTCATACCCCTCATGGAAAAACAATCAGAATCATATACGAAATTCATTATAAAGCAGGCGACTGCAGAGCTGAAAGAGCGCAGGTGTTCCTCCTCCTGTGTATTAAATGAAACAGCGGCGCTGAGAGATTTTAGATTATTGTGTATCACAAAATAAATAAATAAAAAAATCTACTACCATAATCTAGGCTTTGGTGAGGCAAGGGTTACTTTCCAGTTGGGGCCCGGCTGATCACAGCTCTCTGCAGGCTGGAATTTGCTTTTCCAGGCAGCCTACCTGCTGAAAAATAACCTCATATAATCAGCAGATGAAAGCCCTGCGCCGCGCCTCGCGCGTTTCTCCATCCCTCCCCCTCCCTTTACGTTTTCCCCCTAATGTAAGTGTGCTCCTTCCAGCTCGCTCTGAGCTTCGCATCCGATGTTTCCTGTCGGGGGGGGGGGCACGTTGTAAATGTGCTGATCGCACGGAGCGGCAGCAGGGTGGCAGGGAAGTATCAAACAAAATGGTGCTTATGTGATCAATTACATGATAGAAAATGGAGGTTTAAGTCTGGTGTATGTGCTGCAGCGTATAGCCGTTCATGTTTCAGTGCTCGCCTGCTCGCTGCCTCTAATCTCTCCTTTTTTCATGGGGAAAAGCTGAAGCGTTTTTTTAAGTGTTCTCTGCATACGCGTGCTTACGCCTTTGTCCTGCAGATGCACACGTTCTCCCCAGCGTGTTTATGTTGTCTTTTTTTTTGTTTTTGTTTTTTTTGTTTGTATTATTCTTGTCGAATGAAGCAGAAATCCTGCGCGTGCACCGCGCTCCATGCCGCTGCCGCCACCGGTTCCAGTTGTGTGCTGTGTGGCGCCGGGATTACAGCCTTCCATTCATAAGAGCGGGGATTTCCTGACAAGGACCAGCGCTGCTGTCTCAATAAGCCCCTCAGGATGAGAAACACACACACACGGCACGCTTACCACCAGTTTTGAGGATGACTCAGGCACACACAATCAGAATTCCTGAGGCGGGCCAGCTTAAAGCTGATGAAGGCCCCTCCGAGATGCAGAAGCACCGCGCTGCACTCTTGGCCCGCAAAGCACCGTCCTCCGTCGGTGCTATTAAAATCAAAGCCTCGCGCGTTCCCTCCCAGTGGTGGGTAGGGCAGGACAACACTGGGGGGACGAGGGATGGAGGTTATTTGGCACGAGAGGAGGACGGAAGCCGAGGAGGCCTCGAACGGCGACCGGCCCGTCACTCTTAAGGAAGAAGCGTGTGGTGGCCTATCATCAGGGATCATCTGTGATGTCAGATCAGGGGCAGCTGTAGTCTAATTAGAGATGTGAGATTACTCCTGGAGGATGGCCTCTTTAAATCACGGCGCGCCGGCCAATGAATCACTGTATCCTCCGTCGAGACGACAACGTATCGGAACGTACAGATATGAAACAGCGATGTTGTGGCAAGCCGCTGCAAATCAATCAATGTATGGGAAACACTGAGGATTCTGCAGCTGGGAAATGAAAGTAGCTGGAGGGGTGAGAGCTGAGAGAGAACACGGGCAATTTTATTGATACAACAAGATGTTAATTTTGTGTCTGTGTCACAACATTGTACTGAGGAAATAATTTTAATAATGATGTAAGAAAGGAAAGATGAGGATGAGATGTACTTGAACGTACAAATGAGTTTTAAAGTAAAATATTTGCTTCACTTCTGGTAATCGCAGTGATTCAACATAAAACAAACAGCAGCTGAAGTGCTGTCAACACTCCATTGTTCTTTGAGTCATTTACCGTTTTAATTATAGAAAAGCAACAATTTTGTTGCTTTGTCAAGTCAGAAAGCAAAGTAATTATCGCTTAGCCTCAATCAGTCATAGAGATGTCAGGTTTGGGCTCATTTAATATCTGGGGACTATTTTCACAAGTCATACTTTTGTTTTTGATACGAGAGTTGTCATCCAAGTAAGAGTCAAATTGGAAACGACAATTAACATGCACCAAGATTTAAAAGTGCTGCTCCACCATGTCTTGTGGAGTATTAGCAATAATTTGCTAATAACAATCCCAAACATTTTTTCAGCTTTCTGCATGTTAGATCAAGGCAAACGATGATTTCTGTGTGACAATCCTGGCTCAAAGGGAAGCGACGCGCTGAGCAAAGTTAAATTTAATGTGTTTATGAAATCAAAGACGGGGGGAAAGGGTGGATGGGGAGCAGGCGGCGTGTCCTGCAGTGCAGTGTGAGAAAGAGAGAATGGGGGTGTGTCCGGCTGTTAAAGGCAGCTCACGCCTGCAAGTAATCACAGGTGATTACAGGTGAGACTCAAGGTACCTGTGTGTGTGTGTGTGTGTGTGTGTGTGTGTGTGTGTGTGTGTGTGTGTGTGTGTGTGTGTGTGTGTGTGTGTGTGTGTGTGTGTGTGTGTGTGAGAGAGAGACACACACACATATTGCGTGTGTGTTGTTGCCATTCTCAGAGAGCAGTGCCAGCTCAGATCAGCCCACCTTCCTACCTGACAAAATCAAACCGACTAAATACCCTGTGAGGTTTACTGGGCCCGGGGCAGCTTCACATGCTCAACTCCAGGCCCGCAGTAAAGCACGCCTCCACCCAGGATGGCCACTAATAAAACATTTATTTTATTTAAAGTGAACTGTTGTAAGAGTATCCTTCATACGCTGAGTTAAAAAACAAAAAAACACCCATACTCTCCATGCTGAAGTCAGACCAGAAAGGAGGGAACCACAAAGCTGCAACACCCCAACACTACACAACACAAAGTCCAGGATGGGAGCACATGTTAGAACCCCGGCTCAAAGGAAAGCAACTCAGTGACAAGTTGACCATGGTCTTCGCATCAGCGGGACTTGACTGTGAGCGTGAAGAGGAAAGCTGACCGCCTTCATGCGTCTGTTTCCCAGCGAGAGGTGGATTCGACAGTCAGCGTCTCCTCCCTGTCATTTGAGTTAATATATGTCAGCTCGTGTGCGGTAGCGCTGGTGTTAGCAAACCCCTGGGTGGTCCTGTGTTTCAGCCACAGAAGGGTGGAACAGGCTGCAACCATCGCTAAGATGTGGCTCAGGCCTCTGTGTGTTTCCCTGTGTGAGTGAGTGAGTGTGTGTGTGTGTGTGCGCGGCGTGTGCGTGCAGACGTTACGATTTAACTAGGCCACGTTGTTCTAGTAAATGCCACGCTGACATGTGACATGCAGTGGACGGCAGGTAGTAAGGAGCTGCCTCGCCGTCCATGTTCTCTGTTTGCTTTCGCTCTGCTGATGATTTCACAGTCCAGGTTTTCCCATGTGGGGATCCGATAGATGCTTTAGCACCGTTACTCACCGTTAGCTGCTGCCTGGTGATGTGACGCTGTTGTTCAGCAAAGGCCCGTATCCCAGCCCGTTTGTATTTGGTGGAGAAAGTACACCGTGTCCCGTCCCATTCGGCTGCTTGGTGATACTTCCTTTTCCCTGCTCTTCAGGGTGTCTTGGCTGCTGCTTTTTTTTTTTTCTTTCATTGTGTCACTCTGACATTCACCGACACGTTTCTCAGCCTCTGCGGGGACGGTGGACGGGCTCCGGCATTGTTTTTCGTTGGAAGTGATGTCACCGCAAACATCGCCACCCGCATTGTCGAACGCGCTCCCCGGGGCATGTTGCATGGCAACCACAAAATGTCATTGTCAAGAGGATTTGTGTGATGTAATATCATCCGGGGGGGGGCGACCTGAGAAGGAAGGGACATCTCTTCAGCACACTGCTGCCGGAACAATCTGCTGTTCCCCACGTTTCACCTGCTGTAATGACCGAGTAATGGAACTGCCGAAACCTGTAGACCTGATGTAATCTAAAAAATGTAGAGGCCTTTCCACCTTTTGTATCCTGTGCATCCCTGTTCTCCCTACACTGAATGCATGCTGTAGCACCAGTCATTGTACGATGAGTTGTTAGTCATACACACAGTGCCTGTGCTGATGTGTAACCATCTTATCATCATTCATAGCACAGAGAAATCGACACTCACCAATGCTGGAATCGACTGAATCTGCAAGAACAGAACTGAGCGCTGAAGCTGGATTTATGGAGTATTTTCTGTTGTGTTCACAACATAGTACTTTATCACTCTATCACTTTTTTTTTACTCTTATTCCCACCCTGTATGATTTGTGAGACAGAAACAGGGGGAGAAAAAAAGGCGAACCGCCTCAGTCAAACATCTCGCAATCTGTCGCTAACTCAATGTGGCAGCTCATGAGGGAGTGGAAACAGTCAGTGTTCCTTTTATACGCTTGATTCGTGAAACGCGTTCATTTGCTGATGTAACAGGCCGGCTCATTGACCCCCAGGGACTCGACGCTGTCGCTCACTAGGCTGACCTCCTGTCAGGTGGGCCCACTCGCGGTCCGACAGAAACGCTTGTCGGCTCACAGGAGAAGCATCTCTAATGTCACAGCGTATGAGGAAGCCCATGGGGACGTCCTCCTCTGGAGACGTACCTGCTCGTGCTCCAGTCTGTCTCAGTCAGCCTGTGGTTGTGTGTGTGTGTGTGTGTGTGTGTGTGTGTGTGTGTGTGTGCAGAGCATGTTTATCTTTGTAGGAAGGCGGCAGTGGATTTTGTGTGTGCGTGGCAGAGTTTTGGAAATCCAACTTTTTGTTTGATGTTAAGTTCAGTAGGTAGTACACATCTCAACATCATCCAGGCATTTCTCAACGCCGAAATACTGCTGCTAAATGCAGTGTGGCGAATACTTCTTTATGTACTCGGAGCAGGTTTTCATCACTCTGGGCTTCATCTCGTTGTGTTCATGATGTATTTTTTTTTCTCCCCTTTTAGGAAAATTGTCATCAAGATCGGAAAGAAGAAAAAGCGAAAGCCGGAGTCTTCAGAGGAGGAGTCAGATGATGACCCGCCCCCTCGACACACTTCTAAAGATGCCGACTCGGTAAGAGCCAGTATACACACAGACTTAACCATTTAGTACGAGTCATTATTCTACCATTATTATATTACACTATTATTAGAACTGTGTCACTCCTCATAGTATTCAGGTGTGATGTTGATGTTATCGGTGGTGGTTTCAGTAAGATAAAGAAGGGAACAGCTGGTTCCGTTCCTGCTCCGGTTGTGACAGAAGGCAGCGAGCGCGGCTGCTGCTGCTGAGCCTGGAGGCCTCACGGCTTTGGTCTGAGCCCGGACTGATCGGCTCTGGGGTTCACGCAGGGGTCACGCACTGGGTGGCTGCCTCAAGTACACGTTCTTATCTGCGTTGATGGCGCGGGCTGACGGCGGAGAGGCTTTAGCTCGGTCGAGGCGTGAGCAATAGCACCTTTCCTGTGCGTGTGCACACACCTCAATGTAATGACATGTTAAATTTGGATGCTCAGCATTACTTCATTTTTTTTTCTCCTTCGAAAGGAAACATTGTTGCCGAAGCAGTTTTTGTTTTCAGTTTGTTTTGTTTTTTATACCATTATACTGAGCAAATTTAAATAACTTTTTTTAATGGAATCCAGGGAAGTGATCTGACTTTGTGTCCTCCTTCACCCCGCCACCTCTCGCTCTCCTTTTTTGCATCCTATCTGGACTACTGCCTATGACATAATTACCCTGGTTAAATGGCGCCTCTGGCCTTAATTAAAGCAGCCTGCTGATGACTCATTTAGGAAGATCCTGTGGAAGAAGTCAAAGCAGCGTGGCCGACAGCGAGAGGAGACGCAAAGCTTCCTCTGGGCTTCAGCCCCATTGTTGTGACGTATGGCAGGTTTGACTTTCCAGCTTCTGGTCAGCTTGTGTTTGGGGATGTTAGGGGATATTTCCATGGGGATATTATACTCCACACCTAATTAACTTTGGCTCAGTGGCATTTATTCCTAATTAACTACATATTATCATTAGGAGGGGCTCATGTATTGATGCGGGATACAGCAGCCCACGCATGTGATAATTATAAAGGCTTGACAGGAAGGAACGGAAAGAAGCCGGATTTTACAATGCTTGTTTTTTCTGACTTGCAGAGCAAAATATTTTACTGTGTTTCTTACTTGGTTTATTGAAGTGTCACAAGGGCATCAACCTTTGTTTTTGGTTCACTCTGTTTGATTGTTGCAGGGTGACTTGGAAACTAATGGATGGATTTTCACTATTTTCTTTTTTTTTATTTTTACCAGATTCTTGGTCTAACTTAGAAACCATTAAATTTGGGGATTGATCTGGATCAGTATGTGGAGCCAGGATTTGTTTATTCATAACGATTGCAAGATTTGCAAAATTTGACACTTTGAGTCATATCTCCACAAATGCACAAAGATTTGAACGAAGAAAAATTGGGGGGCACCGTCTGATGCTGTCATGCTTGTGTATGGGGTAAAAGTCTTTTTGGGTTGATGATGCAGAAGCACCAAAAATGGCCAAAGGACATTTCACAAAGCCGGACAGATTTACAAAGTTGGGTGCTCGTCATCAGCCCTCTCTTTAACAAGACCTGCAGACTTATCCACTCAAACAAGGTTGAGGACGGCAACTGCATGAAATATTTATAGTACCTGAGGACAAAAGACTTAACGGTCTAATGTTTCACCTTAATGCACAGGCAGGACCTGCGTCCCTTTCTAACTGGAGTGAAATGCGGTTATATTAAATCAGGAAAAATAAGTGTTGATTCTAGACGAATAGACGGACGAATGGACGTGCAGTGGTAGAACAGCACGGCGGCCAACAAAGCATAGTCATGGCAACCGCGTAGCAGGGCGTAAACAAAAGGAAAATGGCACTTACTTACTCATTCGTAGATCCTCCAATAGATAAAATGTCGGACGGACGGGCCAACCAACAGGCTGCCATTTTGAATGAACAAAGCAACGTGTGGGCTGCGGTGGAGATTTCACATTCGTTCAAAGCTTTATTGGCACGAGCAAACACTAAGACAAACACCATATGTAAAGTGATGGTGTTCGTTGATTAGTTAATGATTTCCTCTTTAACAGGAAAATAAAAAGGAAATGTAGTGCTGAAAGAAAGGGCTGTTTGACGGTAAGATAAGGTGGTGAACATGTTTTTAATTTGGTTTACACTTTACATTACACGGCTCTTCTATGGGCTGTTTGAGTGTGTCCTCGCTCTCCTCATGCAGTCATGATGATGCTGAGATCGGGGCTCTGTGGGGGCTGGACCACCTGTTTCAGGGCTCCTTGTTCCTCCCCTCTCCTAAGACAGTTCTTTGTGACCGCGGCCGTATGTCCGGGCTCGTTGTCCCACTGCAGAAGGAATCTTGGGCATATGGAACGCCTCCCTGAACATGGTGGATAAAAATCTGACCATCTAAAGTGCCTCAGAGCTTTGGGCAGTGCTGTAGATAGTGTTGCAGTAAGTAAAAGTGTGAAGTGTATGTCGTCATTCACTCAGCAATGTCACCATCTGCTAGTTCAGATCAAACCTGTTACAGCTAAAGACTCATGTAGTAGAGCCAGTTAGGACACTGTCAGGTAAAGAAACACACAATAAAGAAATGACTGTTCAGAATGTGATTATTGATATGTAGCTGGTAAGTTTCTTTTTCCCACATTCACAGAAGCTTTTCACCCTAATCTAAAGATCTTATTGTTCATTTATGAAACAGAAGTATGAGGTAATCCAGATCAGCTGACTTGATTTCTCAATGTGCTTCTCCCTCCTCGTGGTGTTCTTGTAGAAGAGGAGATCTAACCGCCAGGTGAAGAGAAAGAAGTACGCCGAGGAGCTGGAGGCCAGGTTGTCAGATGAGGAAGTCAAGGTTATTGTCAAGGCCAAGAAAACCAACACTGCAGCGTCGAAGGAGCCCGCTCTTCAACTCTTCGTAGTAAGGAGTTCTGCGTACAGCTCCCACCTAGCTCACAAGTCCAGCTTTCACTCCTTTTTTTTCTTTTTTACTGCATCACAATGCAGATTACAAACAAATTACAGTCTTTTTAATTTCAATTTGGAGTATTATCTTGCTTGCTGGCAAACAATAAACCATGCATCCATTTATTTTGCAATACTGTACAAAAAACTTTACAAGAGTACATGCTGGAGAAGAACAACACGATTGCAGCCAAGTGCAGTGTTTTTCGTCCCACCAGATTGTGATGTACAAACGGGGACCCCCTGCAGTATGTCTGTGCAAAGAGGGAAGATACATATTCTGTGCCAATTTTTAATAATTTAGATGCAGGGAAATTAGCTGGGGAGGATTGTGAAGGCAGCCCTGGCCAAGAAACATGTTTTCTGGCAATGTAAAGTCTAAAATGAGTCGCATCTTTTTAGTTGTAAGTTTTCTTTATGTAGTCCAGAAACACAAATTCACCAGAGGACTTTACTATTTGTACAACATGCGACAGTCACACACACACATTAATGTTGATGGGGAAAAAAACCCTTAGCAGGGGGAAAAGCAGCAGTAGCACAGTCATGTGCAAACTGTTGTTGTTTTTATTGCACACTGTTTTTGTTACTGTGGTGTGTGTAGCTTTTGCATCACCTGTCCACAGGCTCATGTAAATGTGTGCTTTGATTGTCTGAACACATGTGACATCCACTGCTTCGTGTCCACTGCTTTTTTAGGAGAACCCCAGTGAAGAGGACGCTGCTGTTGTCGACAAAATCATGTCTTCTCGAATCGCAAAGAAGGAGGTAATGATGACCAGCTCCTCTTTTTTTTTCCTGGTTTTTAGTCATTTTAAGAGATGCAGGGAATTGCTGCACAGTTAAGATTTTGATCTTTTATGAACGCTGTAAACGTGTGTGCAGCTTTGGTTCAAAATTAAATTAGTTTATGATGTAGATAAATCAGCTAAGTAAAAGCAGCTTGTCTCCAATTTATTTTTCTGTTAATTTCAAACCTCTCCCCAGGTCTCTCCAGGTGTGATGGTCGAAGTGGAAGAGTTCTTTGTAAAATACAAAAACTAGTAAGTTCATTGTTCAGTTGTAGTTTCTTTTTGTTTAGTTTTATAGTCAGTTTTTTATGAATTACATTATAAGCCATGAAAAAATGAAGGGTCGCTTTAATGTAATTTAATAATATTTTGGGGCAGTGATCATTTTTGGATCATTTTGATTAGTGCTAGAGATTGAATGAAACCATATTTGGAAACTCTCAGGCGCACGTTGCCTGTAATCATCCCAGGATGTGTGTGATCTGTTAATAGACACTGCTTCTGGTGTTGCTGTTGCACTTAACTTCCTTCATTATAACAAACATTTTCAAAACTAAAATTAGAGGACAGCAGACCTGAAGGCTCTGGGAAAGGATGCTGAATAAGGACTATGTGATTACACAAACATACAAGCATCCCAGGCATCCCTGGGATGTGATCATCAAATTCTGCAACAGCAATTTAATTTCTCTACTATGTACTCAGGGACATTATTAAAAAAATCTAGCTCCTTCCCACAGCAAATTATCAGTCTGAGACTTTTGGAAATTAGGATTTATGAACCCTGTGTTTGCTACCTCAGCCTCCCAGAGAAATAATTTCTTTTCACATGATAGATAATCTGTCATCAGACTGATTGCATTTATACTTTTTCAGCCCAATGAGGAAAAGGAAACGGGCAAATTAGTATGAAGAACCTATGACCACACCTGCAGTCTGTGATCACGCCTGCTGTTTAGAGGGTGTTTCTTACCTTGTGTGTGTGTGTGTGTGTGTGTGTGTGTGTGTGTGTGTGCGTGTGCGCGCGTGTGTGTGTGTGTCCATGGGCACCAGCTCCTACCTACACTGTGAGTGGGCCACAGAGCAGCAGCTGGAGAAGGACAAGAGGATTCAGCAGAAGATCAAACGCTTCAAGATGAAACAAGCACAGAGGGCCCTCTTCTTTGCAGATGTAAGGCTTTGTGACTGTGTTCTCGTGTGTGCGGATCTACTGTTTGCTGTTTGTGTCAACATACTGTATATACGTGTGCGTTTAGTGTACATGCATTAACACACTGTGGATATGGATGTTCGGTGTGCCCGGTGTGTGGGCAGGCACATCTGAGTGCATATATTTGAACCTCTTTACTCACTCAGTTAACACGGTAGTGATGCTTCTCTGAGATTCCAGATGGTGAGTGGGCACTGGGTTTATTCTCTCCTTTTCACGCTCTCTCTCGTTCCCTCTTGTCTCTCTTTCTGTCTCTCAGATGGAAGAGGACCCCTTTAACCCCGACTATGTAGAGGTAGACCGAGTGCTGGAGGTGTCGTATTGTGAGGACAAAGACACGGGCGAGGTAAAGCCAGTCCTCTTTCATTTGGTAATCATATCTGTGTTTATTTGAGTCTACATGCCTGAACAGGCGTTTTCTCTTTTTTTGTGGTTTCGCACCATTCACTATATTCTCCACTCTAGCAATGTCTTTGTATCTCCAAAGTGCCCAAGGCCATCCTAATGGGCTTCCTCGCAGCCTTTGTTAATATTGTAAAAGCAGAGCTTGGCCTCGCTCTCGTCTTTTCCAGTGTGAATTCTTCTCTGCCTCCCGCAGGAGGTGGTCTACTACCTGGTGAAGTGGTGCTCTCTGCCTTACGAGGACAGCACCTGGGAGCTGAAGGACGACGTAGATCAGAGCAAGATTGAGGAGTTTGAGCAGCTGCAGGCAGCCAAGCCAGACTCGCGCAGGGTGGTAAGCCGTGGCCGTGCCCACCCACATTCATCACTTATCACTGTGCTTACATTGTCCTCTTTTGCTCTCGTGCTGTATATATACACATTTGTTTGCTGGTATTTTGCAGCGGCTCTTGCAGTAAGTGAGCTCGCCTCTTTGTAAGGTCTGTTGTAAGGGGATTCTGTGGTGGGAATGTGTAAACACGTCCACCACCAAACGTGCATGGTGAAATGTAAAGGCGTCATTGGCCAAACATTACACTGTGTAAAATAGGCCACACTCATACACCAGAGTGACTTCAAGAGCAGTCTGCATCCATCCCTTCTGTGTTTCCAACTCACTCACTGCCTCCTTTTATCTCACTTCTCCAGAGACTGGGACTATTACTTGTTGTCATTATGTACAGAGTAGACTGTTTTGATTTCTTGGAAATGTGTTCATCCCCCCGAAAAAAACAAAAAACAAAAACATATAGTTAATTTCCAAACTGCCGTATAAACTACTCCCTATGAATCACTTAGGAGCGGCCTCCAGCCAATCTGTGGAAGAAGAGGGAGCAGTCAAGGGAATACAGGAACGGCAACAGCCTCAGGGATTACCAGCTCGAGGGAGTCAACTGGCTCCTCTTCAATTGGTACAACAGGTTAGTAACACGCACCGCATATATGTACGTGCCACTGTGCCAACGCAGATGCTGGTAAGCCAAACTTGACCAGGGCAAGCTGCAGTTGCAAGTAACTTCACAGAACCCAACACACGCACACACACACACACACACACACACACACACACACACACACACACACACATCACACAACGTGTAGAGATCTGGGTAGCTATTGGCCGTGTTGGCGTTCTGCGATGCTGTTTTGTTCAGTACACACAACCACACTGTACATGATCAAACAGCACAACAAACCGATATAATACAAATGATACAGTAGCTCTTCATACTGAAAAAAGGACTACTGGAATCCATGCAATAAGAAAATGTCATAATATAATATACTGTATATTTCTATCAAAATGTCATAAATGATTGTAGCCGTTAAACATGCACCTTTAGGACAGGCTCATGCTGCCAGTATTTGTGGATAAGCTAGCCTCATTAGTTTCAGCATATTTCTCATACAGAAGGATAAATAGTAGATTTAGTATAGGGTTACACTTCAAACTAAATATTAGGTTTCTCTCTGGATTTGCTTGTTAAGCTCCAGATTGAATTGCTGATAGAATACTACAGTATATGTATTGATACAGAGACAGTTTTTCAAGAGGAATCTTCTGTGTGTGTGGGGACTGCAGCTAATGAATAATGAATCACTTCTCCTGTTATGTGTGCGTGGACCACGCTGCTATTTGGCCATCTTCACATTATTCGGTTGGGCCTGCAAAGAGAGTCGAATTCCCTGTCTAAACAGCCGCCGTTCTGCTTCACCCACGACCAGGAGAGACACGTCGCACGCTCCACGTGGAGCGCGCGGTGTCAGCGCGCTCGCATTAACCCTGGGAATGGGCTCTGTTATGTGCGAGCGTGCAGGAGTTTATGTATGCCCACGCAGAAAGATTCATCAAAAGTAGAGAGCTGCTTAAGAGGCCAGTGGGAATATCTGCACGTTGCAATTAGCATCAAGACATAATACCCCCACCCACTGGACAGCTGAATAAATGGTTTGCCGGAGCACACCACGCAGCAGAGGCAGTCGCATTTGCCATTATGTTGTATCTCATCTCTTTGCTCTGTTATTAGTGCTGATGATGATGTTTTCTCCTCCGTTGTTTTCTGTTCATTCTGTTAGTATCATGGGATTTTTTTTTTTTTTGCATTTTCCTTGCTTCCCTCCCCTTCTTCTTCCTCTACCTCCTCATCTTTTATCCTACCGCCCATTTTTCTGTGTACTTTGTACAGGATTTGTTACATGCAGCAGAGACGCTAAAGACACACCACCATGTTTTGGCAAAACAGGGAAATAATGCCTCATGCGGCAGCATAATCACATTTTGAACACTTTTGCTGAAGATCTCCTCGGCTGTTTATATTGACCTGAATCCTGTCTGTGCTGTGTTCTGTCTAAATCTCTCTACGTCTCCACCCGTCAGACGGAACTGCATCCTGGCAGATGAGATGGGCCTGGGAAAGACCATCCAGTCCATCACATTCCTCGAGGAGATCCATCGGGTGGGCATCAAGGGGCCGTTCCTCATTATTGCCCCTCTGTCCACCATTGCCAACTGGGAGCGCGAGTTCCATACTTGGACCCACCTCAATGTGATCGTCTACCACGGAAGCATGGTCAGCAGGCAGATGCTCCAGCAGTACGAGATGTATTTCAGGGACGCGCAGGTAAATGGACACCAAGCAGAGATGCCTTTTTTTTCCCTTCTCTTTGACTTGCAAAGCGGAGGTGATATGTAGACTACGACCATGCAAGAGGTCAGTCGCCAGCACGACAATCGATTTCTTCGCTAATTAGGACACATTTCCCAGTTTGCGTGTGTGTGAATCTGCGTCTGCCGGTTTGCTGCGAAAATCAGCACACGACATCACGCTAATTGCACAGGAAATACGCAGCACACATATTATGTAACATTCCGAGTTTGTCCCTCTCTTTGGAGAAAAAATCTCAAACACCAATAGAAAGCTTTCGTCCTTTGTTGTACCGGCCAGCTGTCATCTCCGAAGGCACATGTCTTTTTGTAGCAATTATGAGGCCTATTATATCATGTTAAGTAAGAGTAAACATTTGTTTCACTTTCCGTGTTGTAGTATATTTGTGGCCAGATGATACACTCATACGTTATATTTACTGTAGGCCTGTGGATGTAGCCAAAGCAGTGCGGCTATTGCTGAATGGTTTTTTTTGAAAGAGCACAAGTTTCCCTGTGTATTCTATGTGTTTTATCACACCAAAAGCTGCGAAAAGACCTCGAGCAGAAAAGCAAGAACCTGTTGCGGAGACACAGTCGAGCACATAGCCCGTTTTGCTTTTCCAACAGATGGACTCGCCGGGAGCGAGAGGCCTTTTAGGTCGTTCTGACATACCTAATCTTCCCCTTTTTCAACAGAAAGAAACATCACTGCTTACTTTCCAGAGTGAAAAGCAGTGATTCACTCTGATTAAAATAATCACAGGGCTTTTTAGAAAACAGCAGCACTGTGTCAGCAACATGAAGTCCTGTGAGTAATCTAATGATATGTTTCAAAACAGGATGCCTGCATACAACAATGGGAGTCGGATATTGAAAGAGCCGGGCAGAACAAGATTACCGTGTGCATCACAAAGCCCAGATACTCGGAGACTCGAACTAATGCAGCAGCCACAGCGTTTGAGGAGAAAAACACTTGCCCGTAGATAGAGGCGAGCGGGCGGGAGCCGAGAGATCGTGAATGCAGTGCCATGACCCGGGCAAAACTTTTCTCGAGACAAAAGCCCTGCGTTGAAGTTCTTTGCGGAACATTATTACTGTGATTTAGGGAAACAGACTTGGATTCAGTCATTCAGTCAGTTAGCCCTCTTTAAATGATGCTGCGGAGCCAGATCTCGTCACATTTTGCAGTCAAGCGTGTGCGAAGCCCTCTGTGCACGGGCCCTGATGTGCTGCAGACTATAACGAGATGCAGAGAGGGGCACATGCCCGACAGTAAGCAGACGTGTAGGTAGTTAGTGAGCCTCGAGCGGAGGCTTTCTGTGGTTGGCGGGCCACGTGACGTGTCACAACAGCCACTTAGGAGCTCTTAGTATTCAAACGAACCGTGGGAGGACTTGAGAGGAGCGAGAGCAGAACAGAGTCGAGCCGCCACCGGGCTGTCTCCCAGGCAGCCTGTGATGTCACAGCAGCCCCCAAGGAGAGCTCTCTGTCAGCGCCGCTCAGGCATATCAGAGAGAGAGAGGGAGAGAGAGAGAGAGGCTCATCTCCAGCAGTCTGTTGACTGGCTGGCTGTGGGAGGGGGTTGCTGGATAACTCATTATCCCCCGAGGACTGTTGTCAAGGCAATAGATACAAATGGAGAGGCGTGGTGCAGCAAAGCCTCCCCAGACAGAAAAAAACGCCCAAACAAACAAACAAATAAACAAACAGCATGCAGACTCACTCGCGGGCGCACACTCACGTCCTGCTTGCACCGTCGACTGCTTCCCGGCCCCGGTAAGCGGTGTGTTTTTAGATCGTCAGGGAAATCTAAAAATAAGGAGGCCATGTGTTTGCTGTCAACAGCGCAAGGCTGCAAATTAGTAGGTTTCTAATGTCAACAGTTAAGAAGAGCAACTCCAAGGGTGTGCTGGAGAACTGTATGAATTATATATGTGTTCACAGCATTTTCTCCGTACCCTATGTAACAATTACATACTCATAGCAGTCTCTCAGAAAATAGCACATATTCCACATAATTTTATTCGCAGACACCTTCCTGGAGTGAACAGAAGTCCTTCACAAACCAGCTCATCAATGCTTTCCTTTCATCTCTCCCCCTCTTTGCCACCAGGGTCGCGCGATACGAGGTGCCTACAGGTTCCAGGCTGTTATCACCACGTTCGAGATGATCCTGGGAGGCTGTCCCGAACTCAACGCCATCGAGTGGCGCTGTGTCATCATCGATGAGGCCCACCGCCTCAAGAACAAGAACTGCAAGCTGCTGGAGGGCTTCAAGCTCATGAGCCTGGTACATAAAGCATTAAACCTAGAGGGAGAAATCTAACAGATGATTAATAGTTATAATAACAGTACTATGCAGAGTTGAGTTTGGACTTGTTCATCGGTTCATTCAAAACATTGTGTCTCGCCTTTCCTGTTGTTCTCTGTGGTATAAAGCCAGGTAGGAATGACATTAAGTAAAGTGTTAGGCCGCGGCATTGATAAAGATTTAATAATGATTTTCAACAGTTTGCCACAGGAGGGTTATTTTTTACCAATGAGACTCGCCATAAATACTGGTAATATTCTCCTCTCGTGCCTCTTGTCCTCTTCCAGGAGCACAAGGTCCTGCTGACAGGCACTCCTCTCCAGAACACCGTGGAGGAGCTCTTCAGCCTGCTTCACTTCCTGGAGCCTGCACGCTTTCCCTCCGAAAACACCTTCATGCAGGAGTTTGGGGACCTCAAGACTGAGGAGCAGGTGAGAGAAGATGTTTTTGTCAATAACCAGAAATGCCATGATGATGATATCATGATGAGGCCTGGCACTGTAGTTTGAGGTTCTGGTGCCATTTTTGATGCCTAACTCATTGTTGTCCAGATAACAAAACAACAACAATCTTTTGGTACAAATGGAACCCGTAATGTGAGGCTTTTTCACACACACTACATTGGGTGGATTAAGGATAACGGAGGTTTGGCATTTCATTTTTAGCGCTTAAGAGATGCTCGGTGAAAAACCACGACAACATGCTGGGTGCCCGCTGCAAGTTAAAATGTTTGGAACGGCAACAGTTCAACACTCCATACAAAGAGTGAAAGCTCTTAGTGCCAGCGTGAATGCGAAATCCTTTTAATAGGTTTGAAAATTACAGGTGCTGTTAAGAGCCACTTCATCAGCACATAATATAACTGATGACAGACAAGGACCTGGAAGTGTAATAAAGGAAATGGCTGGCGACAGCTGGGGGGTCGAGTAGTGACTAAGCTGTGATTTGGGAAATTTCTTCATCTTTTAAGTGTAAATAAAGATGATTAACAGGCAACTATCATTAACAGTCATTATATGCATCATGTGTGATGTGAATCTGAAAGAAAACTGAAATGCTTTGGTTTGATGCTGGCTTAAACTCAAAATTAATCATTATTCAATAACTGGGGAACAGGAAACAAATGCACTGACATGTATGACACCGATGTTTTAGTTTGAGTCAGAACCACCCCTCCAAACGTGGCCTGTGTGACCCCATGCCTGTGTGGTACACAGAAGTGTAATCCTCTTCATCTTGGTGGTCCACAGGTGCAGAAGCTGCAGGGCATCCTGAAGCCCATGATGCTGCGCCGGCTGAAAGAGGATGTGGAGAAGAAGTTGGCCCCTAAAGAGGAGACCATCATCGAGGTGGAGCTCACCAACATTCAGAAGAAGTACTACCGCGCCATCCTCGAGAAGAATTTCTCTTTCCTGGCCAAAGGAGCCGGCCAGGCGAACATGCCCAATCTGGTCAACACCATGATGGAGCTGAGAAAGTGCTGCAACCACCCCTACCTCATCAAAGGTAGGATGGCGCCTTTTTAAGGTTACGTCACTTAAATATGCCGCTGTTGACATTTATAGTTGAAGTCTGCAATTTACACAATTTCCTGTTTAGTCTTGAAGCTTTGTGGGCTCAGTCTCGCAGAATTAGGTGCTCTAAAATTTGATACCTCAACAGACTCTGCCCACTGAGAACACTGCCCTGAGAAACTGTGACAATCTCAGCAGATTCCTGAGATTTTTCGATTGGCGCTCAATCTGTCTGCCGTTTTGCTTTTGCTCCCCTTTTAATTAAACTTCTGTGTCACCAGGAGCAAATGCAGGATCCTTTCAGGAAGCGTACTGTCTGAAAATGATATGCCGCACTGTAAATGTTACACAGGCACCTAAAATGTTAACATTCAGAGCTGGGATAATCATTTGTCAAATAAAGGTTACTGCTGCCTTAAAAACAATCAAGAGTAGAGTCCTGATCTTCATGAAGGGACATTAGACACAAAGGGAAATAGAATCTTGCTCTTGTGAAGAAAAAAAGACGAGAGGCACGAGGACCCCTGATGTATCAAAGTGTTTCGCTATTTCAGGGGCAGAGGAGAAGATCCTGGAGGACTTCAGGGAAGTATACAGCCCCACTGCCATCGACTTCCACCTGCAGGCCATGGTGCAGTCTGCCGGAAAGCTGGTCCTCATTGACAAACTGCTGCCTAAGATGAAGGCTGGAGGGCACAAAGTGCTCATCTTCTCCCAAATGGTGCGCTGCCTGGACATCTTGGAAGACTACCTCATTCAGAGAAGGTAATGGTGGCGGACGAGGAAGGATTTACTGGTCAGTTCCAACACAAGTCTGGAAAAGTGATTTAAATGAAGGCGATCTTTTGCAGATGTTACACATTTAAGGGAAAAAAAGGGATTCTGTCCTCATCAGTGTACATCACATTAAACCCAATAATTCAGTTATGGAAAAACAATGGAATTTTGAATTCCATCGACTCAAGTTACAGTTTTTACTAAATACTAACACATACTAACACTAATATTAACACAGGGCTTTCTTCTTCTCCTTCCTGTGAAACTTACTAAGACTTTATTAGATTCTGTATGATTCAAAAGAATCACCTAATCCTGTGCAAATTACTGAGTCAGTTTACTGGGAACATATTGCAGGAAATCGCCTGGCAACTCATACGGCTGCAAGTGGCGAGGAGCGGTGCACCTCGACTTCCGCAGCGGTGCGTTTTAGCTGGCAGGAAGTGACAGCCAGTGGTCAGTGAGAGCAGCTGGTGGAAGCATTAGCAAGTGGTGATGCAGAGTGTTTCAACACAACCAATGAGTGGAAGCAACACACACACACACACACACACACACACACACACATTGATCCGTCCATCCATTTCCTACATCCCACTCAGTGTCTCGGGGGGGGGGCTGGAAATATCCCATCATGCACTGGACAACAAGTCATGCACACACATACAACATGCATACAGTGTGCAGGCAAAAATGTTCTCATACTTGAAGTGTCCAGTTCACCAAACCTGATGGAAATTGTGTCAAGCATTTGCTCCCATGAGGAAACCATGTGTATTTTCTTCACTCCCCTTGTATTGTGTGTCCAAACAGCTCTGACAAAATCACAGCATTTTACTAAAATATATATAAAAAAACTGTCATATCTTTTTATAGATGATAAACCTGCTATTTTAAGCTTGTCCTCAGCACTCCACTGTAAGTAAATAACATCTCAGCTCCACCAGGCACTTTCAGTTTTAATGTTGAAAGGGTAATTGCTGGAGCTGTTTCTCAAATAAGTAATAGAGGTTTAGATCTTTAAGGCAGAATGTGTCTTTCCAGCTTCTGTGCTACAGGACTGTTCTTTTTGTTTAGATCTGCACGGGGAGTGAATGAAAAGATAAAGATAAAAAGCCAGTCTTGTCTCCCCACCCGCAGAGCACGGGAGCGGCTGATAAAGATGATGGACAATGATTTGGACTCACATCGTGGTCGTAAAGCTGCCGTGTTCAGCCCACGGCTCTGCCGCGGCACAACCCTCCTCTGAGAATCAAATAATGAGCTCTCACCTTCCTTCCCTTCTTGTGTCAACAGCCTCTTGGGTAATGCCCAACACTTCCATTAAAATCCTGAGCTGGAGTGATCGGGAACATTTAGTTTGACAGTCACGAGGACTGGGATGATTTAGGATTGTCAAAATTACAGGACTTTGGATTTCTGGTTATCCCTGTCTCTCTATTTTTATCCCCAAGTGTCAGCCCTCTGTCATTTCCTTGCCGCCTCGTACTGTCTCGGGTCTTTGTGTCTGTGCGTTCCATTGTTGCTCTCGTGCCTCTGGTCCTGCGTCTCTCTCTGGCTTTCTCCTGGCTTTCCCACCAGCAGCAGAGGCAAACCCTAAACTATTGTAAACATGTGAGGCACTGCGCAGCATGGACCTCAGACAGGGTTCAGCAGCAGGTTACAGAAGCCCTCAGGGCTGCGCCACATTTGACAAGCAGGAGGTTGTGAGGTTTCTACAGAGTGGAAGTGGATTACCCTGGGGAGGGCAGAGGGTCAGTCTGTGGGAGGGGGTGAGAATGGACACAAGGATGAAAGAACCGCTCCTTGTCCAACAGCTTTATCTCTAACGATTCTGCTTCCTAAGTGAAGAAGGTAAAGGAGATGAAAGGAGAATTTTCAGTGATTTTAAAGGCCCAGTCCATAATTAATATGGCTTTTTTAGACATATGATAGGCTAAAGAAGTTACTAAGAAATTAATTTACTAAAGAAACTCCCCCAGAAAATGAAGGACAAAGAAGGTACATGTTTAGTGTGCTAACGTATTCGCCTAAAGCTTCAGTTATTGTGTTATCACGCATCATGGGTCATGTGTTTTTGTCTTGGAGGTACTTGTACGAGAGGATAGATGGACGCGTTCGTGGGAATCTGCGGCAGGCCGCCATCGACCGCTTCAGCAAGCCCGACTCGGACCGCTTCGTTTTCCTTCTGTGCACGAGAGCCGGCGGCCTGGGAATCAACCTCACAGCAGCAGACACCTGCATCATCTTTGACTCCGACTGGAACCCACAAAACGACCTGCAGGTACGACGCACACACACACACAAACTCATCAAGCAGTAGACTATGTGTATTTTGAATGTTAGTACACTAATTTCTTTGCGTAAACACCTGCTGCACAAAGTTCTTCATACTGTTTTCCATGTGGAAACTTTGCTGAATAATTAGTCACCAGTAACATTTTTCAGAGCATGTGTTACATTGGTGGAGCTGCAGATGATGAAAGAAAAGCTCCCGTTTGAGTGTTTAGCGCAGATTATTCAGGCCCGTCTTCTCCGCCACAGGCCCAGGCTCGCTGCCATCGGATTGGTCAGAACAAGGCCGTGAAGGTGTACCGTCTGATCACCAGGAACTCGTACGAACGGGAGATGTTTGATCGCGCCAGTCTCAAGCTGGGCCTGGACAAAGCAGTGCTGCAGAGCATGAGCGGCCGAGATAACAGCCTGGGAGGAGGCGCCGGGGGAGGGGTAAGATTGAGCACCGTCCAAATGATTTGGAACAGGGATGGAGAGTCTCATCACTGAGTCATTTAAGTCAAGCCAATCAAAGAAAGGGATGTGTGTCTTGAGGCAGTGCTTGTAATGAATACAATCCGCTTTAAGAGTTGACCTGACTGGACCTGAAATGTTTAACTGCTAAACTGTCCCATCATCAAATTCTTCCAAAAGTGAACAGGGACCAGCAGAAATCCTGGCACTGGGATAATCATTTGCACATTTTTTTGGATTGTGACAAAAGCGTTCCTCTTAGTGGAGTGAAATGTCAATGTAGGCAAACGTAGTTGTACCAAAAAGAGACAAAAGATTGATGTTTTCTTCCAGTAGCCTTCCCACAAAAATAAAAAGCAACTGTTTCTGATACCTTTGGTCCTGAGTGACTTCAGAGGGACACTGTAACAGATGGCAGACAAAAACAGGACGCCAAGCAAAGAAACAGAACTGGTAAAAACCCAAAACCCGGCGCTCGCGTTCGAAGATTTCCACTTGAAGTGTACCCAATCCTATTAGAGTCTAATCTCTTTGTGAGGGAGTGCGTCAACGCTGTGTCGAGTGAGTAGGTGGATGTTTAGCTGCGGTTGGCGTCCTCTGAGAATTATCTGGACTGTAAGGAGGTTGAGCTATGAGCAGGTTTCCACATCTGGTCAGACTGAACACATCTGCATACTAAACAGGTGCTGTGGTTAGACGCACGCCTGCCGATGTTGATGACGATTTCAATCATTCAGTGTGACACTGTGACGTTTTTGTAGCTCTTTGTGTCACACAGTGTGTAGTATTATGTTTTAGGTTGTAAGTATTTTCTAATATTTTTCGCCAGTTTCATTTATTTTTTTTATTTTCCTGACACTAACTTGTGCCCTTGTTTCTCCGTGCCTGCCAGGCGGCGCAGCAGCAGCTGTCTAAGAAGGAGATCGAGGATCTGCTGCGACGCGGCGCCTACGGGGCCATCATGGACGAGGAGGACGAGGGGGCCAAATTCTGCGAGGAGGACATCGACCAGATCCTCCAACGCAGGACAAAGACCATCACCATCGAGTCTGAGGGACGAGGATCCACCTTTGCCAAGGTGAATGAAATGGTTAAATACAACAAGTGATGGAGACCGAAACTTTATCTGATGCTAACATTGTTCACACACAGACCTCACCACGTAATTATGGACAACATGATACAAATTTAAAAACAGGGAACAGCGAATCAGATTACGGTGTGATACCATTGTGATGTCTGCCTTCAGGCCAGTTTTGTGGCGTCCGGAAACCGCACAGACATCGCTCTGGATGACCCCAACTTCTGGGACAAGTGGGCCAAGAAGGCTGACATTGATATGGATATGGTCAATGGCAGAGTGAGTACTGTCACACACAGCTGGCGCAGCAAGATTATTAGGACGCTGCTCGCAAAGACATAACGCTTCAACCTCGACTTAATTTGTAAACCTGCAGTAAGAGCCCTCCGTCCCCTCCCTACAGAACAGCTTGGTGATCGACACCCCTCGCGTCAGGAAGCAGACGAGGCCGTTCAGCGCCACCAAGGATGAGCTGGCGGAGCTTTCAGAGGGCGAGAGCGAGAGCGACGACACCAAACCTAAGCTCAGGCGAAACCACGACCGCCTCAACAGCTACGGACGCACCGAGTGCTTCAGAGTGGAGAAGAACCTGCTTGTATATGGGTAAGATGGTTTGAAAAAGCACAAGTTGAGGTGATCAACGTAGCACAGAAGAAGTGCAGAACGGGAGACAGGAAAGGGAAAACCTTACACAGTCTTGTGTTACAAAATCTCTAATACAAGCTACATAGCAGTGAACAAGTCTGTCATGACTGTAAGTACGGTATTGTACTGTATAATGCTCTATATTTGTCATTTGTTACTCAGGTGGGGTCGCTGGAAGGATATTCTCAACCACGGGCGTTTTAAGAAGCAGCTGACAGAGTGGGATGTAGAGTCAATCTGCCGGGCCCTGCTGGCCTACTGCCTGGTCCATTACCGCGGAGACGACAAGATCAAAAGCTTCATGTGGGACCTGATTGCCCCGACCGAGGACGGACGCACCAAGGAGCTGCAGAATCACCTGGGTGAGTCTCAGGACTTTCAGCAGATAAATGGTGCGGTAGTTTGGACCGGGCGGGATGTGGGGTAAAATGACCCGGTTTTGTATGACGATCGACGTCATCGCCCTCTTCCTCCAGGTTTGTCTGCCCCAGTCCCTCGGGGCAGGAAGGGCAAGAAGATGAAGACGCAGTCCAGCACTTTCGACATCCACAAAGCCGAGTGGCTCAGGAAACACAACCCAGAGCACATGCTTCAGGACGACGGCTACAAGAAACACCTCAAACACCACTGCAACAAGTAGGTGTTTCCTTTGCGTTGTTTACTCCGCGCACACGGCGACTGAGGGATTTAGCCGGCGCTTATTATCTTGTTTGTTTATCACCACGCACAGTGCATTTTTAAAGAGGACATTTCTACAGCTACAGCTATCTCTACAGCCGTTATTAAACTCCACTACAGGAGATGAATCCTGTTGACCGTTTAAAATAGTGCTGTCAGATTAAAGCGACAGGTGGAATGTGCTGTATTTTTTTAGCTTACTCACAGTGGACAAAGTGAGGTGCGGTTGGGTTGGTGTGTGTCTTGTGGGAGAGACTGCGTCTTCCTGTGTTTGCATTTCAACCCTTGTGCTGTCACAACAAGGAGCAGGCAGCCATTGTTTTGCTGTGACGTATATTGTATCCTTTTGTTTTGAACAGAATTAAGCTCAAGTGTATTAAAATCCAATTTGCTCGTGGCTCAGGTTTGAACCATGGCACCTCCAAGCCACAGTAATTAGGAGGCACTAAAACGTGAACGGGAGACGACGTTTTACTGATTGATTACCGGACGTGCATCACATCGAGACCAGCTGACTGATACAAATCTTAATGAGACTTCAGCCCAGCTAATGGCCGTCATAGATCTCTCTTATTTATAGACAGAGAGGGGGAAAGAAATGGCTGCTATCAAAACATGGGCTGTGGAGAAATAAAGCCAAATAGGTGGCTGATTCTTTTTTAAAACGGGGGCTTGTGTCCACAGGGTTTGGGGCGCAGCGCTGCAGCTTCCATAGAAAGTTCCCCATTGTCTCCTGGTCCAGTAATGCTGAATCCAGGGATTGTCTGATACGTGACACGCCGGGCAAACGGGGACACACAGGCAGCAGGGTTTGCTGACTCCTGCGTTTTCACTCCGAGGACCTGGAATGTGACCGGTGGAGCGGGGCGGGGCGGGGGTTCACTGGCTTCTTTAACAGGGCTGTAAATGTAGGAGAGAGCTCCTACACCGGAACGGGAACTTGAACGCTCTGAAATATCAGCCAAGGGCCAAAAGGTCTGATCATCACTCTCCAAACTGATGCTTTTGATAAAGCGCACAAACATTGCACGGTGTTTGGAGTCAGAATACGTGCGGCTCAGCCTGTGATGCTGGTTTTTGTTTTTGCGTGTGAACACACCATGAGGGATGTTTTTCATGCCACTCATGTCATACATACTTGTCTTATTTACTTCTGAGAGACTGTAGGAGATCCTCTGCAGCCTCTCCAAGTGAACCACATCACACACACACACACACACACACACACACATGCGCGCGCGTGCGTGCGTGCAGAGACACTGACTAACAAAGGCTTGGTGGGAGAGTGATGAAGGGCTGTGCTGACAGGCAGAGGAAGCAGCAGCTGCTCCTGGGCGGGTCCGGGCCCACAGGAGGACGGAGGGTGGAGGAGGGAGAGCGGGCGGAAGCTCAAGACTTTGATTTAGCAGCGCTACAAGTCCAGACTGGTCGCCACAGACATCCATCACGGCGACGGACAGACAGACCTCAGAGCCCTGCAGTTTTTCCTGGTCCCATTGGTGGATCAGGGAGGGATACGGGGCTCATTTATATCAATATTCAGCTGCGTTACACCAGGAGAAAGATGGAGTGCCTGGTGCTCTGCATCTAAGAGAAGCAGTCCGTAATTTCTTTCACTGCTCTTGGAAGAAGAGCCGCATTGTAGAGTCCACAGGTCCACATGAAGTAATGGATGACCATAGTAGTCTTGGTAACATTTTTTCCTTTTAAAATGACTGTACATTTGAAGTAGGCAGTGGCAGAGTTTACTGAGAAAGTTGTGTTTTAACATGGGGGCTTGAATCAGTCTGGATGATTCTTTCCTGCTCGTTTGACAGCGTCCCCTGAGAGTCAGTATAATTGTAGGACAGCTATTAACTGCACAGCAACAGCAAGACCCCATTTGCTTTCATGCCAGAAACCCTGCTTTGTTTTTCTAAAAGCAGACATCACACTCCGGAATTCAAAATCATGTTTGCGTTCATACGGAATGATTACGCCCAGCGCCATCTACACTGAGCGCAATCTCGTGGCGTGCCGAGCGTTGCGGCCCGCCGCGTCATCACGCCGCGTCTCCTCCCGGTGCCGGCCTGATCGTGCGTCACGAAGCTAATGCCCCCCCCCCGTGTCCTGCTCTGTGGATGGGCTAAAGATATATGAATACACTGATTTTACCCCCCAAAAATAAAATCAGTGTAATGTATCAAACACACATTTCTAAGAGCTAGTGCAGTTGCTGTACAGTGATCAGAGATCAGTCTTAGGATTACAGCTGAACCGTCACATTTGGACTGCATTCAACAGGTTGTTGCGTGTGCGTGCGCCTGTGTGTGTGTGTGTGTGTGTGTGTGTGTGTGTGTGGTGTTGGCTCTGCTTGCTCAGCGTTTGTGCGCAGTCCGGGCTTTGTTGTGACCGCTGGGTTTTCTCTGTGCAGGGTGCTGCTCCGGGTCAGAATGCTCTACTACCTGAAACAAGAGGTGATTGGAAGCCAGGCCCAGAAAGTGCTGGACGGCGTGGACTCCAGGTGAGCTTGACCCGTTCAGACGTTAACCTGACTTTACGTGCGCCTTCTCCCCCCCCCCGCGCTTTACCACTGTCAGCGCTGTTTTTCTGCAGCTTTCACTTCTCGGGGAAACACAATCACTTAATGAGACAAATATGACAAAGCTGACAGTGGACGGTGCCTCACGCTCTGCCTGGTCAGGTTGTGGGTTTCCTCAAGTGCTCAGATCATGGAATAGCTGGATTCTTGGTGTTCATAGAAGGTGCAGTACAGACCCAGGCCGAGCTGTTTAATAGCAACAGTAAAGTTTCTGTAACAACGTGAAATAGCTGCCCTGATAGGTTTCGGAGGGTTTTTTTTCCACGAAGTGGCAAGTGTGGTTATTAGCATCAACCTGTTGAAGGAAGAAAAAGCTGATCAGCCAAATGAATAAGACGGTGGTCGAGCTCCACCTGCTGGTCAAAGATAGGAAGTTTGACAGTACAACGCTAACAAGGAACTCACCATACAGAGTGATCAGCTTTTACTGTGTCGTGTCACTGTGACAGCCCTTAAGTCTGTAAGTGTTTGCAGCAACAGCAAATTGCTGCTGTATTTTCTTTTAAATATGAGAAAATGCAATTTAAAAACATAGGATATTCAATATCATGGCTGTTCTACAATATTTAGCAATCCTAAATAAGAGCAGAATAAAATAATGCAGAGTCCGAGGAATCCGGCCCAAGTTCATTCGCCTGGACCTGCTCATATTTTGTCTCTCACAGTGTTGCAATAGAGCAACAGTCTAAACCCAGAATCAGGTCAAATTGTTGGATAAAAGTAAGTGAATGAAATCAATAAAAGCCCCCGGCCCCCCTCCACATTCAAACTGTCATTACATGTCCTCCTCCTCCTCCTCCTCTTCAGTGAGCTAAAGATTTGGGTGCCAGAGCCGGACCATTCAGAGCTGCCGGCCTTGTGGTGGGACGCCATCTCCGACAAGTGTCTGCTGCTGGGTATATACAAGCACGGTAAGAGAGCTCAGACTTTCATACAGTGTGGTTGAAGTGAAATTTAATAAGCCTGTGCTACACCGCTGAGAGGCTGAGGTCACTTTACAGACAGGGGGAAAGTCTGTATCTGACATTAAACATTAACAACAGTCACTGCTTTTATGCTTACATAGTGCTTATCTTAAAAAAAAAAAAAAACATTGTTACGACTGATACTTGTGGTGCCACTTGTTGAGTGTGCTTTCCCGTCGATGCCAAGTGAAGGTGGGAAATCAAGCAGCTTGTGTACAGTGGATTTTCTAAGAGTTTCCACACAGTTTCCCCTGCTCACTTTGCCGTTTGCTTCCTGCACGCTCCCAGGTTATGAGAAGTACAACACTATACGAGCGGACCCCACCCTGTGCTTCCTAGACCGTGTGGGACGACCAGACGATAAGGCCATCGCTGCCGAACAGAGAGGCAACGATTTTATGGATGGGTGGGTCTGAAAAACACGGCCGGGCTTTCGTTTTAACGTGCTCGGTTAAAGTTTAGATTTTTTTTAAAAAAAAAAATCAGTCTCAGCTGTCTACTGTATAAATGATGCAAACTTTGCCTGTGCGTGCGTGTGTGTGTGTGTGTGTGTGTGTGTGTGTGTGTGTGTGTGTGTGTGTGCAGGGACGTGGATGATCCAGAATACAAGCCCGCTCCAGCTCTGCTGAAGGACGACATGGAGGTAAAGAAAGAAAGAACCAGAGGGGCCTGTTTCGTAACTTGACGCATTGAGGGAACAATCGTTCATGATTTACCATCAGACATTATCATGTCCTTACATAAACACACCCCGTCTCCTCATGCAGGACGATGCCTCTTCTCCGGGAGACTTGATCGTCACCGACAACGCTGGGGGTGAGTATTAGACGCTTGTAATCCACAGCGGATTATCATTATCACGATGGTGACAGCAGGCCAGAGGAAATCTGGAGAAGGCCTGCAATGTTAAGGATGCGTGATTATCAACAACGTGCTCAATCGGCAGCAGGATCAAGGAAGCGGTTCCGTTCACTTCCCGGTCTTTGAATGTGTCCTGCATCTCGCTCCGGTCCAGATGCGGTTCCAGTGACAGAGGGCGAGACCGCCTACTGGCCCTCCTCCTCGGTGCTGACAGCCCGGCTCAGGCGTCTCATCACGGCCTCCCAGCGCTACACCAAGAGCCGGCAGATCCTGCACATCCACCAATCCCAGTCCCAGTCCCAGCAGACCATGATACTGTCCGCCCCGCTCTGCCCGCTGCCCCCCACCCTCAACGACACCCTCAACCCCAAGATGGCTGCTAAGATTGAACGCCAGCAAAGGTCAGAACACGGAGCGGACCGACGAGGCTCCGAGTCTTTGAGCAGTATTTCTGAGAAAGAGTATGGATTATGTATGATTTTAACACATGATGCTGTATAATTAAACAGTGATCACAGTGTCAACTGTCCACATTTCTCAGATGGACCAGACGAGAAGAAGCTGACTTCTACCGGGTGGTCTCCACTTTCGGTGTCGTGTTTGACCCGAACCTGGGCCGGTTCGACTGGACCAAGTTCAGGGCCATGGCTCGGCTGCACAAGAAGACGGACGAGAGCCTGCAGAAGTACCTGTGCGCCTTCACCGCCATGTGCCGGCGGGTGTGCCGCCTGCCACCCAAAGAGGGAGGTCAGAGGCTCGCTGGCTTTCTCCACGCACCATCACACACAGACGCAGCAAAAACATCGTGACACGCACCGTTTCATTTCACTGTTGCTTTTATTCATTTGGTGATGTTAAGCGTTACACTTTGCCTGACGTCCAGATCTAACAAACACTGGACTTTACCATTGCTTCTTTTATTCCTGGTTGTAAATGGTTTTACTCCGGAGAGAGGTCAGCAGCGTTCTGGCAAACAAGCTGGCTCAGCAGTGTGGAGGCGGAACAGAGAGGAGTTGATAAGGTTAATCATTTGTGGAAAGGCAAACAGTGTGATGTTTAAACTCCCGACACAAACAGGTTGTCCCCTGTAAGGCGGCCTTTATTTCCCCTCACACGTGCTTCTCCGTCTCCGTTGCAGACTCGGCGGTGGACCCTTCTCTGACCATCCAGCCCATCACCGAGGAGAGAGCGTCTCGCACCCTGTACAGAGTGGAGCTGCTTCGCCAGGTGAGGGAGCAAGTCCTCCGCCATTCGCTGCTGTATGAGCGCCTGCCGCTGTGCCAGATGAGCTCCGACTTGCCCGTCTGGTGGGAAGCTGGGACGCACGACCGCGACCTGCTCATCGGCGCCGCCAAGCACGGCGTCAGCCGCACAGATTACCACATCCTGAGAGACCCTGAGCTCAGCTTCATGGCCGCCCAGCGCAACTACAGCCAAACAAAAGCCGCGCAGCAGCAATCACGCACATCCACCCCGCTCCTCCAACCGCAGCACTTGGCCTCCAGCTCTGTGCTGACGGGCGGCTCGCCCCTGCCTCCGGCGGCCCAGAGAGACCCAGAGCCCTGTGGGCTGGTGCCCAAAGTGGAGCCAACCTCAGAGGGGGAGGAGAGCAGGGAGAAACAGGGCGAGAGCTGGAGCCCTCCTCGAGCACCCGCGACTCCCACGGGCCTGGAACAGAAGCCTGCGCCCGAGGCGAGGGACAGCGAGAGGCAGATGGTGGCGGCGCGAACCAAACCCCTCACGCCCAACTCCTCGGAGAGGAAACCCAAGAAGGCCAGCAAGAGGGGCCGCAGGGAGGCCAGGCGCGGCTCCGAGTCCCGCACCGACGGCTCCTCCTCCAGCTCTTCCTCGCGCTCCTCCTCCTCTTCGTCATCTTCCTCTTCGTCCTCGTCGCATTCCGGGTCCAGCTCCTCCTCCTCCTCCTCCTCGTGCTCCTCTGGTTCTTCGTCATCGTCGTCCTCCTCCTCGTCTTCTTCCGATGACAGCGAGAGCGAGGGAGAGGAAGGGAAGAAGAAAGGTGAGTCCTTAATGTGAAAGGAGACTTCATTTCATTGAAGTGAAAATCAGCCTGGTTGCTTTAATTAAAGAAAAACAAAACACTAAATTTCCTTCATCCTGTTTTCCTGCTGATCATCTGAGCGGGAGTGCTTAATGTGTCGCTGTGTGCTGTGTCCCGTTGTCAGTGCCTGCAGCGACGAGTGTAAAGGGCTTCGATGAGGACAGCGTGGCGTCTCTGAGCACGACGCAGGATGAGATACAAGACCCCCACGTGGCTGAGAACGGTGTCGCCAACAACTCCTCGCATCCTTTCCAGGGAGGAGGATACATGCTCGCTGCTTCCTACTGGCCAAAGGTGAATCACTGGGCGTGTACGCAGTCCAGTCACTGTTAGTGATGCACAACATAATGAATGGCTTACAGAGGGTCTGAACTCTTAAGACCATTTTAAACATTATTAAATCGAATGGGTCAAACAGCCCTGTCCCTGTGGCATTCAGCCAAAAAGGGTGTACTTTATCATCAAATATAACAGAGATTAGTCTGCGATGATCAGTTTTCATGATTCTAATTTTAGAAAAAAGACATCAATACAAAAACCTGAGATCTGACCCAAGAGTTTGAACGCGTGGGTCACCTCTGCTGTTGTTTGTTCAGGACCGCGTGATCATCAACCGCCTGGACAGCATCTGCCAGGCGGTGCTGAAGGGCAAGTGGCCAGGAACGCGTCGCGTCTATGAGCCCGGAGGTCCAGTGGCCTCCTTCTACACCACCAAGCTGCTGGACAACGCCAACAGCCTGTGCGAGGACCCCTCTGCCTCGCCACAGGGGTCAAAGGTGACCAAGCATGTTGCAGAAAACAAGGAGTTCTCAGTAAAGCTCAACGATGTATGTTGATTTCTCCCTTCCTCCCCTCCTCCCCTCTGCTTCGCCCTAATCGTAGGATCCTACCACTTCCGCTGCCATGACCGGTGTTAGCTGCCGCGTTCAGCATGTTTTGTTTTTTTCTGGTTTCCTTCCGTCTTTCCTTTGGGTATGATTAGGGGTTTTGACTGCCTAGCAGGAGGAGAGATTAATTTAATAGCAGCCGCCCGCTCTTTTCCCACACACTCAATTTGAATTGGGCTCCGAGGCTGTGATTACATCAGAACAAATCACTCAGTCATGAGAATATAATAAGGTTCAGTTTGAATCCTCTCCAGACTGAAGGGGTCGTGCTTATAATCGGAGTGAAATGTAGACCTCGCCTGTGGGTGTTCTCTAATATGCTTCGAGGCGACGGGGCAATTAACACGGCAGGCTTGAGACCCGCTGCAGTTTATTTCTTACTTTCTTGATGAGGTTTATTTTCCCAAATGTTATGGATTTCACCGCCGCGGCTCTTCAAACACCTCCTGCTTGTTTCTTTCAGATCTGGACTTTATATGCTGGCAGCAGCTATCTCTTTGGCATGGCTTCCCAGTACACTCCAAACTATGAACAGACTTTACCCACTGCCCTGCTAGCCACTACCCACTGTGTGTCCATGTGTCCCAGTATTACTAACAAGAAAATATATGAACAGTATTTGCTGTGTTTATCATAAACATTTCTTACAAATGAAATACGTTATTCTCTAAAATTAAATTACATCTTGATCCTTTATCTGCTGGAGAGACGAACGGAGGAATTTTTAAAAAAGAGAAAAAAAATTAAGCATAACGTTTCTCCTTGTTCATAAATCTGTATGTTAGTCTTGACTAGTTTCCCCCCAGACTTGTCTCTCAGTCTTTTGTGTTGCCGTCTACAGCAGGAGGGCGGACTGAAGCTGACCTTCCAGAAACAGGGTCTACCTCTGAAGAGGCCCCTGGAGTCTGAGGAGGGCCCCCAGGCCCAGCAGCAGTACCTGGCCCGGCTCCATGAGCTGCAGAGTGCCTCAGACACCGGCCTGGCTGACATCACCAAGCCTCAGTGCAGCTTCCAGACTGGTGCGTCTTCAAAACGCAGCCCAGACTCGAGCACACGCCTCATTCAGGGACGAGGCCATCCTGGTTTCCATTACCGCCACTAGGTGGCAGCAAAGTGTAGTTCTGATGCTTTAGGACTGCAGGCTGATCAATGAATTTTATTTATGAAATTATAATCTCATGATCAGGGATGGATTAACATAGTTGAGGACTTTGGATCTTTGGAATTGTGGAAATTAGGCGGCATGCATGAAAGAGCAGTTCACAGCTAACATGCGGGTTCTTCTGCAGTGTCTCCAGGTCTCACTGGTCAGATGAGGATGAACGGAGTACTGGACGGCCAGCCCGTGGTTAAGAAGAGAAGGGGAAGGAGGAAGAACGTGGAGGGGATGGACCTGCTCTTCATGAACAGGAGCAGAGTCCCTGCTGTTCCCGATCAGGTAATCCGTTTTCTTTTGACCCTTATTTTCAGTAAATAAAGAAACAGGAGCAGATTCCTGGCCTTTTGTGTATTTTATATGAAGAGGTAGTATTAAACAAATGAAACACTGCTGTGCGTGCACATATCTCCAGGTGCCAGGGTGGGGTGGCATTGGCCAGGTGGGCGTGGCTGGGGCCCCCGCACCAGGCTACAGCCAGAGCTCCAGTCAGGTCCCGACGGACACAGAGAGCAGGGTCCCCGTCATCAACCTCAAAGACGGCACCCGGCTCGCTGGAGACGACGCTCCCAGGAGGAAAGATCTGGAGCAGTGGCTGAAAGAGCATCCCGGCTTTGTGGCAGACACGGGAGCCTTCATTCCTGTGAGAACATTTCTTTTTTTCTGGCCTCTCCATCATCTTTCTTCTGCTCTCAGATTCTCATAGATTATAAAAAGGTACAGGGTTGATGTAGTGCTACTATCAAAGATTTGTTTAAGATACTGTAGATCTCCATGATCACAGTTGAAGTTATGTTTTGTGGAATAAATGCGCTGTACATTTATTGAGAAGGGAATGTGTGCAAATGTTAAGCGGAAGTACAGTAATTCACCCACCGGGCCACGGTTTGACGTTTGTACTTCTCCGTTCTATATCCAGGGGGTAAACAAGATGCAAATGCAGTTCCACTTCCAGGACGGTCGACCCAAGCAGAAGAGGCACCGCTGCAGGAACCCCAACAAGATCGACGTCAACAGCCTGACAGGAGAGGAGCGGGTCCAAATCATCAACAGGAGAAACGCGCGCAAGGTGCGTTTGGAATCCATATATGTAGGAGAGACGATAATTCACAAATGTCCAAATGATGGACACATTTAAAATCAGACACTTGACCTGCATGTATGTGTGTTCCCTGTAGGTTGGCGGAGCCTTTGCTCCTCCTCTGAAGGACCTGTGCCGGTTCCTCCAGGAGAACCCAGAGTACGGAGTCCCACCTGAATGGGCAGACGTGGTCAAACAGTCGGTGAGTCGCAGACCGACACGTCCGCCAGGTCCAAACTATGACTGAGTGTTGGAATATGCACACCAGTGAGCCAAAGCAAAATCTCCACTGTCAGATGAAGTGAATAATATTGATTATTTTGTATGAGAGCCACACGTCGAGGTCTGTGATATGGTAGATCGTAGGTGAACAGTCAGTTCACTCCGCTGTGTAAAACTGCTAACCCTGCATATTTGCTTTGTGTTTGGTCCAGGGTTATCTCCCAGAGAGTATGTTTGACAGGATCCTGACAGGACCCATCGTTCCTGAGGAGGTGAGCCGGCGTGGACGTCGACCCAAGAATCCTCTGGCCAAGGCGGCGGCGGCGGCGGCGGCAGCGGCAGCGGCCCCCAACACAGCAGCCTCTGCCCTCGGTCTGAACCCCCTGCTGGCCAACGGCCTCCTCTCTGGAATGGACCTCAGCAGCCTGCAGGCCTTCCAGCAAAACCTCCAGAGCCTGCAGTCCCTGCAGCTCACCGCGGGCCTGATGGGGCTGCCGTCCGACGCCGGCAACCTGGCCGCGAGCAACTTAGCTGCTATGTTTCCCATGATGCTGTCCGGTATGGCAGGATTGCCGAACCTGCTCGGAATGAGCAGCTTGCTCGGGAAGTCTGCTCAGGAGGGCGCCGGAGGCTCCGAGGAAAAGACGAAGGGAACCGGCAGCGGTGCGTCAGGAGAGCCGTCGGCCTCGAAAGCCCCTTCTCACACCTCAGACACCAAAGGAGAAAGGACAGAGGACTCGAGCGCGACTCCTTCCTCAGCTTCCAGCTCCGCTTCCTCTGCCACCGCCCCACAAAGTGCTTCAGCAGCCTCCGCGGCCTCCAGTCACCCACTGTCTATTAACCCCTTGTTACTCTCCAGTATGCTTTACCCAGGGATGCTTCTCACGCCAGGCCTTAACCTTCCTGTGTCTGCCGTACAGTCGCAGAGCTCAAACAGTGACCCCGCCCTTGCTCCCGCTCCTCTTGCCCCTCCGCCTGCCGCCTCCAAGTCATCGCCACAGGAGACGGAGCGGCCGGCGGCGGAGAAGGACGGAGAGGAAGAGGAGGAGGAGGAGGCGTTAGAAGAGGCTTTGGACGAGGAAGAAGATGAAGAGGAGGAGTCAGCAGAACAAAAAGAGAACAGTGGTCCTGAAGGTTCGGGGAAAGCTGAGTCATCTTCATCAGAGTCCGGGAGCTCTTCCTCATCCTCTGATGACTCAGACTCCAGCGATGAGGACTGATCCTATGAATATATAATTATAAATTTATTTATGTATCGCCTAGAAATGTATACATATATTCACATATATATGGATTTTCCAGCACTTACGTTGTGATTTCTTTACATGTAAATACAAGAACTAACTACAATGTTGTGTAATAAAGACTACAAAAACCTTTAAAAAAAAAAAAAAAAAAAGCAGGAAAAACTGACTCGAAAAGGAACTGAAATGAAATTTCAGTGTTTGTTCACAAGGTACAGTCTTGTTTTGAGACATTTTGCATGTCAGACTTTGGTAGATTTCTGAACTCTGTGAACTCGTACCACACGATTATGTACAATTGCAACTAAAAAGGCATTATTGTAATTATGTCAGGATTTAATTTTATTAAAAAAAACTGAAACTACATCAACATGCTCGTTGAGCTGTACTATTAATATATTTTGATTGTCGGGGTTGGGGGGAATGACACTTGACAAACACTTTGGAGTCTCTTGTAAATACTCAGTACTTTTACAGGTTCGTTGACACTTATGCTTTGCAGATCATACGTAGGATATGTCAGCAATAACTTGGGCAGCTAATGAATGTCACTGAAGCTGTAGATTCTCTGTCTGCCATGGTCCACCCCAGTGCACAACTCACGCAGCCTCACCTCGCTGTCACGCTGAGGAGGTCATTTCCACATTTCCTCTCATTCATTTCGGAAACAGAATCACCCGAAGCCCCTTCTTTGGTATCTCTTTCAATTCGGGGGAAATCTGTATAAGTTGTTTTGTTTGTTTTTTTCCCCCCCAATCAAGAAGATGAGTTGAAATCCCTCCAACACTGCTCATTATTTAATTCTGTGATATTTTTGAGGCGTTTATTTTTCACAAAGGATGTCTAATTTTACTCTTCATTTCCACCATCACTTTACAAGCATGTTCCAACATGTCCAAGGCGCACTTTAGCCACCCACAGTAGGCAAACACGTTCGCTTGCACATCTGCTGATTTTTTTTTTACGGCGTCGGGAGCCTGCTGAGGCTCGTCGACCTGTGGGGACAGAAAACAACCTTTTACTGTGTGCCAAAAACTGCCCTTTGACCCTCTGAGGTCCCGACAGAGCCGCGCGGTCTCTGTTTAGCGGAAAAGTTCAGGATTCTCGATGACATGGGATATTATTACTACAGCCCCTTGGCGTATTTGACTGCATCTTACCTCAACTGTGCTCAATGGATTGGCTTCACTGTGCAAATGTACATGTGCATGGGTGTGTTTTCTGGCTGTCCATGTACACAATGTCTTTGTCTCTGCTGGAATGTGTGTGTGTCAGAGGCCTTTTTTTATTTTATTTTATTTTCAACGAGAGCTTCCACTGTGTCGCTTTGTTTGGCTGGACTGCTCCTCTCACCTGGTATCTACTTCCCTAACTTTCCAGTCTCAATGTTGTGCATTGAGGAGGAGGCCTTGTAAACTATGACCAGTGGAAACCACATTACAAGTGTTTTCCACCTTTAAAACGCGACTCATTACAAAATTCGGAGGAAATGGTCGCGTCGCATGACCGCCCGACTACCTAAGTCTTACAGGAGCTACACGGCACAAGCACAAGACAAGTTCAAACCCTGGATAAGATTGTAGGAACTGTCATCGTATTGTTTTGCGTATTACATTTTACACAGTGCCAGATGGGCTAGCTTCAGGAAGGGCTCAATCATAGCAGCTGGTGTCGCCGGACGTTTGCAGCGTTGTTGCGTGTGTTCCACTTCGTCCTCGAGTTTCAGCTAGACGTAGAAGTGCCCTTATCCTGTACCTCACTCTCTCTCCCATTCACCTTCTGTCTGACTAAAGCAAATTGCTCAGATTTGCGCTCCAAGGTTGTTCATTTTGTCCCATCATCGTCATCGCTGTACACGTTCATTGTAAGCTGTAACACTGGAGTTCACTCAAGCCGAAGTACCTTTGTAATTCTCTCGAGCACAGCAGTGCTTGGTCTAGGACTGCTGTTACACAGTGGACTGTTAGATACGTGTTTGAAAAATGACTTGTGAGGTGAGGTCTCTGTTTGATGCGGGGACAACACTGCGCGCCTCCCGTGCCGGAGAAACCCACTGAGAAAACTCTGGTTCCTTCTTAAGTATTGCTGTAGCATTGTTCTCTGGTGGGTTAAGTAAACCACCAACAACCCGGAGGTCTGAACACAAAGACTGAACACACGTATGAGTTTGATGTTGCTTTAAAGTGGTTTTCTTGTACGTCTGTTATATATATATATAGACCTTGTCATGGGTTTGCTTGCAATGCAATTGCATTTTTTTTATATTATGACTAACAGTACGGTATTTTTCTATGTCTTCGAACTTAAAACATGCCACTGTCATTTTGTATATCTGCACCTCTGCTCTCTTTAAACTTGTAGTGCCCTTATGCAAACGCCCAGCCATTGCTACTTCTGCTGTAGGTGACTGATCTGACAACGTTTTGCTACTTTTTGTTGCCCCACAGTGATGAGTTGATGGATTGATGACTGTGCTGAGCCTCTTTAGGACACAAATGGCAAAAAAGGTAGATTTAGGATTGGACTTTTCGCTTTCATTTTGCTTTTTTTCATTTTTCTTTCTAGGTTGTCCTGTACAAGGACTCCCAAAGCACTGCTAGTGCTAGAGAAGTGTTAAATCTGTGTTACACAAACACACACACACAAGTAAACAACGACCAATATGCAAGAGGAATGACAAAACACACTACTGCTGTACAGGGAGGATTTTGTTTAGTTTTCATACATGTAATCACTGAGATGATAAAACTAGCATCATTGGTTTTGTATTTTTATTTCAAGCTTGATAATATCCTAAATGTCACCCTGGTCATTTTTTGTCTTTTCTTTTTCTTTTTTTTCTTTTTTTTATTGGACAGTTGTAAAATTTGCAAGTTGTGGTCTGTGTAGTCAAAAATAATTCTTTATGTAGTGCAGGAAAACACGTCTTAAAAGTCATTTGTAATTTATTGGATTACTTTCTATGAAGTTCTATAGAGGAAATTGAGGTTTAATTATTTTTATTAAACATATTCTTCTGACTATCCATTAAGTGTGCCTTTGCCTGTTGCTTTGTGCGCGTGTGTGTGTGGGGGGTGTTATTTAAAGATATCGTCAACAGAGGGAACTTGTGGGCACTGGCTTGTGAACACTTTGCTCATATCTGCAGCACACACCTACCGTCCCACTCACAGTCAACAAGCCTTTCTCAGCATTGAACTCTGCATGGTCACACAATAAACTGCACTAACCGTCTCACTTCCATCAAATGCTCAACCAGAGAACACCGTTCACTGATATGACATAAATACTACAAAGAGGAGCATGATATGGTTCTTTCAGTACTAATTATATTGTAATAGTACTCTGAGTACATAGGTACAACATAAGAGTTTTGAAAGCACTTTTCTTGATAACTGCCCGTGATTCAAGCCTGAATGTGTCTAGAGGCAGGTCAGTCTTTGCACTGTATCCGTACCTTCCTTTGGAATTATTACAGTGCTGGAGACTGTCTTCTGTTTTTCTGGGTTTTTCCAGTTTTATTAGCCAACACTGTTTCATCAGCTTGTGTTTGAAATACTGTGTCGTTGGCAAGAGGTCAGCACATAAATTTAAGTTGCAAAGTTAGAACAAACAGTTAACACGTTCTTCCTCTCTCCTCTTGGCGGCGCTTGGTGGCCTGTGTGAGTCACCGCCGCTGCTGCTCAGCACTTATCATAGCAACCAGACACAGATGACAAGTTGGGGCTTGTCTGCTGACGGAGGCCAATGAGCTGAACTTCCTCAGCCTGCAGAGCAGCAGGTTGACTGCTCTGAAGCCTGCTGCTCCTCTCCGCTGCGACCAGCCGGACATCAGAGAGACACGCACGAGTCTTAGACCACAGGACCCTCAGTCTGACTCATGAAACCTCATCAAAACCTGGTAAGTGACCTGTTTCTGAGTTTTCTTGTGCTGTACAGTAGGTCAAATGTCCCATGTAGATGAGCTAAAAAATACAAGACAAATGCCAGCTGACAGCTTCATTCACAATCTAACAGACATCACCTGCTTCAGTGTAAAGCTGCAGGACACACCGGCCCCCAACATTCAGTGACACGCTCATCAGTGAAGACTGTTCTAGCCTCACCGCACAATAAAGTTTTGATAATCACAAACAAAATGAATCCATAGTTTACTAAAGTGCCACTTGAATGTTTAGCACATGTGTGAAAGTGAAAGTAAGTTCTGGTCTAACTTCATGTGAGGGCCAGTCTGGGGGAAACAGGAAATGGGTGTGATCCAAATAAATTTGGTGCAGATTACACTTTATTTTACACTGCATATTGATTTGTAAGTTCTAAGTGAGTTTGGAGACAAACTAAAACAACTAACAAACATGTAGAGTTGGAAGATAGTAGAAAGCTTCAATAAAATGTATTGCCAGGTTGTTTTACATCTGACATTAAAGACAAAAGACACAAGCAGCTGCAATGAAGCATAACGGAGTTGGGCGAGTTAAAAAATAAATGGAAGTTGTTTTTTATGTTTCAGTCCAGTTTATCATTTTTCTACACTGCTGACAGACTTTCCTGCCTTGTAATGGCACATTTATCTATCTGGTGTCGAAGAAGCATTAACAATTCAGGGCATTTTTTTAAGCAGCGAGTGCGTGGGAAGGGCCTGGAGGTTCATGGTGAACACAACTGGCTACGGTGTGATTCACACGTGCGATCTGCCTGGAACCCGATCGTTTCAAGTTCCTGTTTCCCTGCATCATCATAGGTGTCGTCTGCCTATGGTGAAATGTCTGGTCTCACACCTGCAGCTGTGGAAATCACTCAGAATACCTTTTTTTTTGATAGGTTGAGAGAGAAGTTGGCATTTAAATATATTTCAGTGTCCTGACTTCAGTATTCGGAAGTGAAGTGTGGCACCCGAGTTTAAGCTAAATTAAGTAAGGGCTTTTTTAAGACATGGCAGTTTATTCAAAGGCATCAGGTGAGGTGCAGGGTGGCTTGAAAAGGGGCAAAAAAATAAATAAATCAAGATAAGGAAGCCAAAAATCTTCAAGCTGGTCAGGGGCTCAGAAAGAAAACACTATGACTTATTTGAAGTAGTAAAAAACAAACCTCAACGGGAAAATTTCCACAAAGCGTCAACGGGTTGTGCTCTTTCCACAAAAGTCACTCAGGCCCTCACCACTGCTCTGCTGTGTGGCTTATATAAGCAGGGTGTCCACCGAGGGTAGAGGGCACATGGGTACTGCTACATTTAAAACATATTTGCAATCACCTCACTCTTTTTTCCCTTTACCAAGTACAGATGGTCATTGCTTAAAGCATTTTGAAATAAAAGTATAATGAATTCTAGAAGTAACAAACAAAAGCAAACTTACCCCAAAATAACCCTGTGCCCCCCCCCTCATTCACTTGGTTCAATGTAGTCAACCAAGTGGCAATGGCTGGTGACAAGTGGCCTGCTGTTAGCAGTAGATCTCAAAGAGAGAGAGAGATCAGCACATTTTTTTCGAAGCATAATCACAACACAAAACAACAATAAATACAAAAAATATTTTTATCTGCAGTCGCCAGTAGGTCATTTGCAGAAAGGCTCAGTTCCAGTTAGTGAGGGAGTTTGAGATGCGCGCCTCTTCATGCACACAGACCAGACACTCTGTCTCTCTCACTGTTTGACATTAGGTAAATCTGTTGGAAATTAGCGATGCCTTGGTGAAGAGGTACCTTTTGTAAAAGTGCTAACGTTTCTCCTCTCCGGTCTTTACTCTGTGTCTCATTTTACTGACTTGGTTGACTCTTGCGGGAAAAAAACAAAAAACCTGGCATGAAACCGACGCTGGAAAAACCCTTCACCTCATCTGATGGTTTAAATGATCAAATGTAATTTAGAGATAAAGGGGTGTAATAAAATGAGCTGCAATAATGATCTGTAATTGATGCCATTAACAGTTTGATCGAGGTGAATGCTAGAAAAAAGAAAGACCTTATCTTGGGAATGATTCAAGATTAAAGAATGACGCAGGACTGAACCTCCGTCTCACTTAAGTACTTAAACGAATCTCAGAATTGGAGCAGCAGCGATAGTTGAGCAACGTAGAAGTATAAGCAACCATTTGGATAACAGATTCATCATTCGAGTGAGGAAAAATACCAAACATGACCTCGTGCCAACCTCTCTGTCTGGATTTTCAGTTTTTCGCTGATTTATACACAGTTGGTTATATACAGTGGTTTCGTACTGTAGGTCTGAGAAAACAGGGCATGTGAAGGTTCTCAGAGTACTGTGATTCACAGTTTCACCATTTTCTGATATTTCATGGACCAGAGAGATTCATCAAATAATCAAGAATGCATGTTTAAACTGGCAGGCAGGCGGCTATATATATATGTAAACAAATAAAAGACCAGTGTGTAGGATTTAAGGGGCTCTGTGACCAGTAAGGGGACATTTATAATTATCTTTTCATTAGTGTATAATCACTAAGACTCATGTGAGATTTTTCAGCTAAAAAAAGAGCCCTTCATCTGTACATAGGAAACAGGTCTTCTTCCATGTTGCATAAATATCTTTGTACAGTAGCCCAGAGTGGACAAACCAAACAGAGAGGGGGTTTTCCTCACCAGCCTCATCTTAACTGCCACAAAGAAAACGTTTAAGTTGATTTGCTACAAAGCCATGCTGCATCTCTACAATGCTGTTTGATTTGACTCATTTATTTGAGTGTGCGTCTGTGTTGCACACATGGTGTCTAATCCTGTACCGATGTACAAGATGCTGCATAGACAGGGTCTGAGATTTTGTGACACAAGATCAATGTTCATTCCATCTCCACATTCTGTATTGTGTAACTCGAGCTTCCTTACAGTGTGTCAGCTCGTTTTTGACTCACACACACACTTATCACCACACGTCATCTGCAGACACTGTAGAAGGAGGTCTGTCTGACTCAATGAAGACAGTCACCCAGAATGATAAAGAGCACATGTGGGAATTATTAGAGGAACAGAATTCCATTCAGGCAGGACGGCAAACCACACACGCACACACACATGCACACACGCACACACACACACACACACACTGAAGTGGCTGATGTAGAACAGGGGCCACTCCACCATTGGAGAAAGGAGTAGAAGTAAAATCTTTAGCTGGAGTAACAGTAGTAACAAGCCTGCAACAACGTGAAAATGCCCTGTTACCATGTCGAGGTCACATGACCCCTGTGGCCACAATCACATGCAATCAGTTGTGTGTTGACCTAATAGCGATTGTACTATATTGTAGTGTTTTTGTGGCTCATTTGTCTCGCGGTGTTTCTTATTTAGGTGCCCGCTCCTGCTCTGACTCTCCTCCTGTGTGAGTGTGAAGGTCACCATGGCGACCAAGCCTCAGGGTGACCCGGAAAAGCCACGGTTTGGCCCCAGTGACCACCTGCTTGCTATGTTTAGGTTAGCGCTACAGTCTCGCATTATTACTCATAGCGTGTCCATTTTGTGTGTTCAGGTTGCACACACGCTGTAGTATTGCTGCACTATCACTCCAGATAACTTACTATAAATATAAAAAAAGAGTACTTAATGTACTGAACGTTGCATTAACAATGTTCTTTGGAATTTTGCACGATGGCAGCGTGTGGCCTTTGATTTTTTTTGCAAATGCTTTTCTAACAACAATCCCGGTCCGACTCCTCTGGTCCAGGGCTTGTTCCAGAGATCCAACCGAGGAAATTAAAGCCAGGCTGAAACGTTTGCTGCACACATTCCTGCAACACCACAGGGACAATGGACGAAACGCGAGGACCAAAGGTATGCTGACACATTCAAAGATCTAACAACAGGGTGAGGGGATGGGACAGTCACTTAGAGGTTGGGGATGAATGCATGATGACGGCTTTCTAGTTCATGGAAGCATTGGTGCCTTATGTGTTCTGGAGGATTCAGTTCAGTGGCAGCGTCGCCACAAAGCAGACCACGTTCACGACCACAATGTTCCCATGTTCTATGAGAAGCACCAGCGTGTCTCTGAGCAAGGCAGGGAACCCACAGCAACTTAAACCCCCTCGTGATTAGAGAGCAGGCTGATTTACTGACAGGTATCGGCCCCTGGAGTAAAGCCCCTGCTGCTGACACGTGTCACGTGTAATGGCTGTGATACTGTTCACAGAGCTGGCTTTGAAGTGCTGCTGCGAGGCCGGGCTCTGGTATCACAGGATCCTGGAGAAGCTGCTCACTCAGGAGAGGAAAAGGCTGGGCCTCGGCGACATCTCAGTGAGTGTACCGCCCTCGTGTGGCCACGTCTGGAACTGCCTGTGAACTGGACATTGAGGTTTTGGGGCCCACCAGGGGGCACTGTATGAACAGTCACTAAGTGGTAGTGCAGCATGTGTGACACGACATGTTTGTACAGTTCTTGAGGCTGCTTTTTTAAAAATCAAAGTTATGGTCATCATTTGAGGTTTTGGAGTCAAACACTTCTGTGTTTGTCACAGGGCATCTTGGAGGCCGATCTGGTCCAGTGCTGTCTGGTGGCCTGTTGTCTGGAGATTACCATATGCTCAAACCACCTACCATGTGATTTCCCTCTGCTCCTCCACATCTTACAGATGGCATCATACCACTTCTGGAGGGTCTGTTTCCCCAGCTTGTTAACCTGAAATATACTGTACAGTATCTTGTATTATGCATACCTGTGTCTGTGTACAGTACATGTTTAGAGAGGGAAGAGTCGCAGTATTCCCACACCTGTTCTGGGATTTGAATCAGCGACAGTTTTCCGGTGCTGTGGCAGGTGATCGAGCTGGTACTGCGGGCCGAGGCCGGACTGCCTCGCTCCGTTGTCATACACCTCGCCCAAGTGGAAGAGAAAGTTCTGGAGAACCTGGCCTGGGCCGGCAACTCACCGCTGTGGGTGGAAATCCGAGCCAACGAGGGCCATCTGCCTACCTGCCAACAGGTTGGCACCACCACACAGACGCTTTACAAGGCAGCGGGGGGGTTGTTTAAGGTTTTGTACCCAAGCTTCTCTCAAGGTGACATTCTTTTCTGAGTAAATCAGAAATATGATTTTTTTGACCATGTCATGGCTCAGTGTTTCTTCACATGTACAGTGCGTGACCTTAATAAGAGCTTTGTGTCATATGTAGGTGACGCCTGCTGCACAACTTGAGGGTCCAGAGAGAACAGACTTGCAACCTGAGCCTGGAGGTATAAACCCAGTTCTCCAAAGCTCATTGGTTTCATTACACTATAATTTGACACATTATGAATATACTGTATTTCTCAAATCATTACCCTCCTTAACTGTAAACTGATCACAGTATTCTTACTGTGGGCTGACTGCTCTGTTTTTGCCAGTGTACGTCAGTTTAGACGCTGACCTTTCCGGCACCACCAACCAACCAGCTGTACACGGGCGTCAGAGGAGCAGCTCCCTCCATCTGTTTGCTCGCAAGGTCGGCGGCTCTACCACACCGCGGCAGTCTCTTAGTGTCAGAAGTGAGTTTATTATAATGTGGCTTAGTGTCTGCTCTTTGCCTAAGGTGTACAGCTTGATGGCCAGACGTCTGAGGGCGCTGTGTTCCACACTGGACATTTCTGACGTGCTGCGGTTGAAGATCTGGACCTGTTTCGAGTACTCTCTGGTCCAGTGCACCCACCTCCTGGTAGACCGTCATCTAGACCAGCTGCTCATGTGTGCCATCTACATCACAGCTAAGGTGGGCTTTGACAGAAGTCCCAGCATTTACAAAGACCATGAGTTGAACTGGCAAACATGCCCATAGATATGCAAGTGGCCAGGGTAAAAAAAAAAGAACCGCTTTCAGGTTTGTCTGATTATTGTGCCATGATGTCCTGAAGCTACATAATCAAGGTATTAAGCTACAGTGTGTGCATTGCTTTTACAGATTACCAAGGTGGAGATACCTTTCAAACGCATAATGAAGTGCTACAAGTCTCAGCCACTTGCAAGCAAAAGTGTAAGTTTTAGGTATTTATTCATGCCATCTCTTTCCTATACAACTGGGTCAGCTCTGAATAATTCAAATATAGAAGACTGTAAAGTCGGAGTCTGTAGTCTTTGACTTGTTAACAAAACAGAGAGGTTTAGACCTTTACATTTTTTACTGAACATTACCAGTGTCATCGAGATGACAGGCTATGTGTCATGTTTTTATTACGCTTAATCTGTTGAGTGGATTTGAGGATTTATGACTGCGCTGTTTGTCAGCCTCGAATTTCACAAACAGGCTGTTTCTGTCCTCAGGTCTGCAAAAACGTGTTGATTTCAGGAGGAAACATGGAACACTCTCCCACTGAAAACAACAGTAAGTAGCCCTTTAGTTCTTTCCGCAGCATATACAATGCTAATTTACTCAAAATTTAGACTTGCTTTAAGATACATACACCCTGTTTGCCCTAATGAAGCACTTCCCAGCTCCACCACCATGTTTTCTTAACTGAACCTCCTCTTTACGCAGCATATCTGGGTTCAGCCATAAGTCAAGTGTCATGTAGCAGCAAAGCTACATGATCGCGATTCCTTAGTGCGTAAAAGAAATTAGACACAGAAAGTAACCACACTAACTCACAGCGTAGTACCTGTGTGATATCAGTAATGTAAGAGAAGACAATGTCATTTCAAGATTAGGGGTGATTTATTTTATGTATTATGTATTTGATTACAGATAATGGAGACCATGGCAGCAGCATCCTGACTCCCAACACGCCATCCACACATTATCCAGGGCTTGCTCAGGAGCAGAGGGGAAATCTTATCTACTTCTACAACCAGGTCTACACGACAAAGATGCAGCACTTTGCCAAGCAATTTGCCCTGACCTCTGGGGTAAGTGACCCGCTTTGGGCCTCTGAATTTCACTGACATTTGACCAAACTGATACAAGGCAGTCACAGATAGCCAATTCACAGAGATGTAAAATCTAGAGCACTTCATCTTTCAAGGCTGAATTTACTAACACCTGCTGTGTTACTTTCACGCAGGGTGATACTCCTCCTTTGTCACCATACCCCCGACAGTGGAAAGCATCTCCTCGCAGACGGCAGCTGTCCAGCAGCCCCTCCCTCTACATATCGCCGTACCACCCGGAGACCCCGTCCCCTCACACAACCGGCCTGTGCTACCACTTCAACTCAAGTCCCCCAGAGGTCTGTGGACATAGTGTTTGTTATCTTGAAATTACATCACTTAAACTGTGTCCAATCTCGATGGAAGTCTTCCTTCCTGTTTTCACAGCGTCTGCGTGAGATCAACAACATGACCCGAACCGGCAGGTCCCCCAGCAGGCCTTGCTATGCAGCGTCACCGCATCAGGAGGAGGAGGAGGAAGGAGAACAAGGCCCTTCGACGAAAAGGCTCCGTTTGGACGATCAGTCAGCCTGGCAGAGACGACTCTGGAACATTGTGAATGATCGTGTCACAGGAAGGAGCCAGTACCAGCCTCCACCAGAAACGGGGCCTGACCTGCACGAGAGCGGAGGGGAGCAGGAGGCCTCACTCTGAAACTGTGACAACAGTGTCGGGTGTCAGAGGAAGAGCACAGAGCCGCTTTGTCTTCCTGTCTGTTAAGAATTCCTCGAGGCCGAGCCCTTTGTCAGCTCCAAGTGTCATCTCCAGTCTGAGCTAAATTTACGCCTTTTTGCTCTGCACTATTTTTGACACCAACAATATTGTCGAGGTGTCCTTGACTGAGGCACTTAACCTCCAGCTCACTGGCCAGTGGTGGAAGATTGTGGTCACAGTGGGCAGGTCCCCGGTGGAGGTGTACGGTGCTGTATGAATTTGAAGTAGGGCACGGCTGCAAAGTGCTCAGTGGACTGTCTGTGGGTACATGAAGGTGGGACAGAGAGGGTGGTACCAGCGGAACTACAGTTAAACCACCACTCACTGTGTCCATGGCCAGCATGAATACTTGATTTTCATTAAGCGAGGGATGATACTAAGTGTGGGCAGCTCTAGAACAGCTTTTAACGTCTCTTGCAATGGTGCTGTCTTGAATACATTTAAAAAATTTTAAAGGTGAACTGAGGGGAGATGTGTTTTCACTTCCTCACAGGAATGAACTTTGTGTGTCAGCATTAAAACATTACTCAGACATTGGATAATGGTACTCAAAGTATGAAGACAGATTTGCAGATCTAAAAATAATCTTTGAATAATGTCTTCACACCTCATCATCAGCTCCAGTGATTTCTTTCTTTTAAAAAAAAATAAAAATCAGGGTTTATTCAAGAGGACGCAAGAGTTGTGTGCTCATTGTTGACCTTTACTGAATGATGTATGTGACAGAGGGCTGTTTTCATATTCATCTGCTGAAGAGGCCTTGTTTCTCTTAATTGAATCAGAATTTACCATGTGTATACAGTATACAAGCACCATTTGTGACATCACAACTCCTGTGGCAGCCAGTCATGGTGCAGTTCTGCAGCACATAATGCACACTGAGAACAGGCAGTTTTGTTGATCATTAAATAGTTGCACTTATTTTGTTGCAAATTATCCTTCAGTTTTGTTTTTTTCTGTTCACCTGTTCTTTTTTTTAAACAGGAAAAAGTGAAACAAAAATACGTTCCAAGTGTCACCATAAACTCTAGTTTGTGAAAAGCAATTCGTCAAATAAATATACCTTCATTTGAGATGACAGTGTGTCTTGAATAATTGCACAATATCACATTACCAGCAGAGGCTGTTTGGATTCTGTTGCATTTCCACCTTATATTCACTTTATATTACATATATTTCACTGGGGGGGTTAAACTCAGCGCCTCACTCTGCTGTGCTCTCTTTTTTATAAAGCTAATAAGAAGCTTTGTAAAAACTTGTTTACACTCAGTGGAGCACAGAAAACTACCTACTGACCAATCAGCAAAGGACCATTAACATAATTTATAGTACTGCCTGTAATTTTCTGATTAAATATCAATTTTCGTTCTTCTGTCTCCATACAAAGCTTTACTGTATTTTCAGACCCATTAGGCCTGTAAATCAGAGTCTGCTCTGACCTAAGCCGACTGGTGACACATAAAATTCATAAATTCCCATGGCTGAATGGAAGCAGTAACTCCCAGCACATCCATTGTGGGAAAGTTGGTAACCACGGCTGCCACGTGACCGACGCACAGTCCCCTCGAGTGTTTATCAGTAACCGTGTTTTGGCATGCAGCTGAGTTAATTCTCAACCGCTGTTGCTTAGCAGGTAATTACAAAGAGGCAGCACGACCAGCAAACAAAGGCTCGTAAAATCAAACCAACACGCAGTCAGGTGGCCGAATTCAAAAGGAGGTCTAAAGGTTACCATAGAGAACAAAGACACCTGAGCCCACAACACTTACACAGCTTTTAAGGTTCTGACCGGCGTTTTAACGCTTTACACGCCTCTGGACTCCCGTCGGCACAACACCACACTGCACACTCTGTGGATTTCTTGCCAGATCATGGGTTGTAACGCAAGTCGGGGGAAGGAAGTGATGGATCCTTCTCAAAAGCCCAAGGAAAAACCAAAGACGCCCACCTCCGTCAAGGAGGTGTCTGCAGAGGAAACCGATGGAACGACAGACAAAGACAAGGATGAAAATACGGATAGTTCCGGCTGAGTGCCAGCAACACCTCATCCTAAGCTCCTCTCAAAGTAAGAAGTACCGTAAATGACCTAAAGACCGTTTTCCTTTCTCATAATCGCAAACATTTCTCACAGTCTACATGAGAATATGTTGTCCCATTTCACTTCCATCAGTTCAGCTGATGATGCCCTCTCGTTCCGTTTTCAATTCCATCTATGGAACAACGATACAGCACCTCCCCATAAAGCCAGCAATTTATGACCATCGCATTGGGGTCACTTTGATACAATCACCTCTATAACTTGACCGCTGTGTCTCTCTGAGGCTATCTGACATGACAAATGGGCTGTGTGTGTCTGTGTCGCAGTGTGTACAGATTGGCCTGTCCGGGGTGAAGGAGGGCCTGTCAGCGGGGGGAGGCGACGCTGCACTACTGTCCATCAGCCTCCGCGTCATCCGGCAACCAAGCTCCTCTGCTCAGATTCCACAAACTATTTTGTTATAAATATACTGATTCAACCACTGCACCGTGCTCCTGTGTACCTGTGTTGGTCTTTTTTTTTTTTTTTAGCTCTCATTTAGATCTTTGCCCAGCCTCCCCGCGGCGCGCCTTGCATCACCTTTGTTTGTTTTTTCTGCAGCCATTGTATGTTCATTCTCTTCCTCCTCCTCCTCCTCCTCTCGCACACCTCTGGTCAGGGCTGATAGTTACAACACACTCTTTCAAGCGCTTCCAATTCGGCTGCAGGCTAAAGCAGCAAGCCTTTAAGATAGTCAGCTTATGTTTCAGCACCTTGCGGCTCTCCAACTAGATAGCACGCTCGGCATATCAGAGGGCTGTTACTGCCGCTCATTTGGACAGTCAGACACAGCGAGCGCTTTTATAAGGCAAATCATGAAACGCCGCCAGGGGTTACAATCGTGTTCCAGCTCTGCTCTCAGTCTTTGCCACTAGGGGGCGTCGGCAAACAACGCCGTAGTACCTCCCGGCTGCCGCCAGGGAGCAGAAGCGATCTTCCCTCGCCGCTGTGAGACATCTGAGGCTTGGCTCCATTTGCTGAAGACATTTAATCTGAAATATAGGTTGTAAGTTTATTACCAGCTAGTGAATGGAGCTGGAATGGAATAGCCATTTCACAAAGTATATCAAAAATACCCATCTCAGAGGCAGCGGGAAATTACATGAAAATATTACCATTATACAAATGGAAAGTGTGATTGAATAATGTGCTAGAGAAGATAAATGAAAAGCACTTTGTTGGAAAACGTGGTACTAAATAGGTTTTTAATTTCAGTAGTGGGATAAAAGAAGTGCATTTTTACCCCATTTCACTGCCAATTGATCAGTGGTTCCACACCTGCAGATAGAGAGGGGGCCTTATCATCTCATTATCATTTAATTAATATGCATGCACACATGCCAATTATCTTTCCTCTGCTATTTAGCAGAAATGAGACATTGATGTTTTAATGGCACCGGAATGGATAACTCCTCTGTTGCTTTAAAGACAAGGCAGGCACATTGATTGACATTGCCGGGAAATGTTACAAGAGACAATTGAATTAAAAGCAACCTGAAACACTTGATTCTTATATTAATACTTCTCAGCACCTTAGCCATGTGCTGTCTTTCTGCAGGGGCTGCAATTGTTTGATCAAGCAGAAATCTTTTTTTTTCTTTTTATGTGATTAACTCTGTTGCGCGAGATACAAAAAGGGCAAGGCTTATGATGCAGTATATGTATATACAGTACATCTGCCAATGAGAATCCATTATGGAAACATTTTATTTGAAGGACATGCAGAATAGCAAGCTATTAATTTTTTTTTTTTCCACTGTGACTATTAAAGGACCCAAGGCCACACCAAGTGAAGCAAACCCAGAATGAAAGTTATATTAATCATTATTCGGTTTACTGTACTGTGTGCACTGAATTTATGTTCATGAGTCACAGGCCAGTGTTATGTGCCAGTGAAATAGGCAATATTATGGAAGGAAGCACTATTGACATTTTTCATTTGTGCATAAATGCTCCTGGTTGCACATTATGCCCAAGGCTGTTTTTTTTTTTTTTTTTTATCTTTGAGCCCAATGCCACAACACTTTAATGTTGGACTGATTCTGTATGATTTTAAAAAAAAAAAGGGGAAAAAAAGAAAAAAAGATGGAGCTCTCCCAGTTAAATTCAAACCAAGGATCCATGACTTTTCCTCATATAAAACATCACAGAGGACAAACTTGGGCCACTGGAGGCAGCTGCTCATGGGATTGTGCCAAAAAGAAAAGAGGGCAAACAGAAAATGAGAAGGGCAACTAAAAAAAAATCTCTAGGGTGTAATCTCCTTACTCAGTAATGGACCATTTATATGACATGTATAATAGGCTGCCACAAATATTCACAAGTAGTGGTCTTATTTCCAGCCAGCCTCTCTTTAAAGATGTGTTCTTCACAGGGTATCTTTTGTGAATATATGATCAGAGGCACGACAGCCCCGGTCTTTAATCTTACACTGGCCTTGAAGAATGTCACTGATTTCAACCACCATACCTCCTCCTCCTCCCCCTCCAACCCCCAACCCCCCACCCCGCACCCACCCACCACCACCACAACTGCAGGCTACAGAGACTGTCCTATTATTCACACTGCGGTGCAGCAAACACATCTCTAGTTGTTTAGAAGGGCATGGGTTTTCTCTCTTTATTTATTGATTTTTAAATCACTAGATATTCATAGAGATGACACAACCATCTGATCCTGAAGTGTCACAAGTCAAGTCAATGTCATACGCTCAGCAGACCAGCATCCAGACCTGCAAAGCAAAGATCAGCTGGACGAGAGGTCGTGTGGTCAAGCCATATGGCCTGCTCATGAATGTGAAAGTGCGTCCCGGCTTTGAGAAATTTTTAATAAGCCATGCGAGCTGATCACAACCAAGACATTTGACTTTGTGTTTGATAAAGTTGGTCCTAGTGACTGCAATTAAGAGACAAAACCCAAAAGTACAACAAACCAAAAATGGACCTCATGTCCCGTAGCACATATGGTGCAAACATCATATGAACACCTGGGTGTGCAAGTCTGACCATTTAACATCATCTGCTCATCTGAAGTAATTTGAATTGTGTTACTCTCCTGAGGACGAAATAATCATCTGGACGCTTAAAGAGAAAGAGTCCAACAGGAAACAATGATGGTAAATGATGACTCTGGTATATAGTCCATAGTTACTGGAAACCAATAGTAATTCAACAGTTTTTTTCTTTGCTCTACAGTATTTTTATAATTTGAGGAGCTGCTTTTTGGAGCACACATCCAAACAGGTAAAAAGGTAATCTCCCTGAACTCTGGGGGAAATGTCCCAGGAGCAAAGCTGCTCACGATCTATCTACCCGTGGCTTCTGAAAGGATTGACTCCAAGTTGACTGCAAATGAATACAGGGACTGAAATATCTTACCATTAAGTTTTTTTGTCAAATGTCATAGCAATGAAAAGTCTGTAGGACACTGCAAATAGATTATGAATGAGTGGAAAACCCTATAATGTCCGGAAGGCAAATAAGATTTAGCTGAAGATAAAGGTCAGGGCGCTGGAGGAGAGATACAGGGAGGCATGTGGACAAGGATGACTTGATTATCCTGGATGGGAGCACAAAGAGACATGTCCTTTTGCAACAGGGTTAGAAGAAATGCCATCTTTTAATAACAGGAGCAAAAGTGCCAGCTGTAAATGTTCAATTCATATGAGTAAATTAATTCCTGAGAAAAGAACTGGATGGTTTACACAAAGTTGCTATGAACAATAATTATTTTAATAATTAACATTTATCTTTTCTATCTTTCCATATTATTTTGTAAAATAAAGATCAACTGAAATTAGAACGTATCCCAGGGTCAACAAAAAGACTTATGTTGTGTCTTGAATTGTAACAATGCGCTTTAATTTTGAGCAAATGTGTAAGCAGTATTCCTCTAAATTATACCTTTAAATTATACATGACTGTTTGCATAGTCAATCCAGGTTGTCACGTGCCTCCCACCTGACGTTGGGGGTTGACTCTGGTACCCGCCAAGTGGTGACTGTGTGTTGAACTCACTGCAGCCAAATACCCACACCTTTAGGTCTTCTGTGTGCGGTGCACACGTGTGCATGGTGACTTCATGTAGAGTAACGGCTTTCAACGAAAATGACGAAAAACTAGGAAATTGTACTCTAAATGTCATTCATTCAGCTCAGGTGTCGGGGTGACCTTCAGCAGAATCAGCTCTTTCTATTGTGAACATGGACGAGTGGGCCCTGTAAAATATCAAATTTGATAAGAAAGAGTGTCCGTGTGAAAGCAAAGATGTGATGGTAGCCACTGTGTGACCAGTGTGGGTTCAGACATGACTCTGATATCTATATGGAAGGATACTATTGTGCACTGTACACTGAAAGTGTTGCTGTGCTTTGTTTGCAAATACAGAGGCAATCAATACATATTTGGTTTAAATTTCGAAGGGTTGGGTGTTTGAGCTTTGACTACAATATCGCTCACTTAGCTCAAAAGACTAATGTAGTGAAAAGTGGAAACTACCAAATGCTAAAACCCTCTCTCAAGTGACCAATCAAAAGCCATTACTAAGCACGGCAGCCTGGTCATAAGAGTGATGTTTTATTTACAGACACCTTTGAAAAAACAAAAAAAGAAGAGAGGAAGTGTAAGTGATATATATTAAACATCATGTGTGTCCGCTCTTACTTTATGTAAGCTACAAATATTAGCACACACAACGAACTGGCCCTGATCGTATCAGTCTCAGGGCCCTGAAGTCTGAGGCAGGAAAGGATACCGGCACTATATAAGACATCCTGCATGGTACTTGTACACAATTAGGTCAGGAAGCTCAGATCTGTCGATGTACCCAGCAAGATGCTGGAGAACTCCTACCGGGCTGCTGAGGGTCCAGCCTCAGTGCCAGAGATGCCCGCAGGATCAATAAATTCTTTCACAAGCCCGGGACTCTGTGACTGGAGACGATTGAGTCAGTGAGGAGCGGGAGGTCACTGAACAAGCCGCTCTTCGTCATGGACAGTCCATCCCACTGCCTCCATGACACACTGCAGAGACGGCAGAGCTGCTCGTCTGACGGAGTCATTCAGCTCCGCTGCCACAAAGAGCATTTCAGGCAGTCATTCCTACCGTTCGCCATAACACTGTAATATTCTATTATAGCACCACTCACCTCTGTGTGACAGGTGAACACACTCTTGCACTACCATCTGTACTGTCTATATTATACTTATATTTCATATATTATACCCCGCCATTCTACACAGCTCTTATTGCACTCCCACCTGACTTAAAATTACACACTGTACTCTACTTCTGATCTGTATATTATTGTTTCTTTCTATATGTGTGTGCCACACTTTATGTTTTTTACCTGCAGACTGCTTTTGTTTTATGTCTAATGCTATTTTTGATGTATATATTGTATGTTTCCAATCAATATCTGGCTCTGAAGGTCTAAAATTCTGCAGTTGTGGTGGTAATTTCAACTCAATTGTTATCCTCAGTCTGCAGAAGCAAGACCATTTCTCCCACGGGATCAACAAAGTCTATGTATCCATCCATCTGGCTTACTATTGACAGTAGTTACCTAGCATTACTTCTAAATCCAAGCAGCAAACTGCAGCCAATGACATTAGTTTGTGGGTCACAGTTTGTTAGAGGAAGCTTCGTCTAGAACAGAAACATCCAATGTGTTGGAGCCACCTAGATGCTATTAAAGAGTTACAGCGACTCTACTCTGCAACAGATTCGGTTTGGACTCCAGCAACCTTGACCAAGCTCGTTACCTGAGATAGATGTATACTTAAAATCAGTCCTCATCCGTCCCGAATCCGTCTCTCTTGGACAAGTGAAACTGCGTAAAAACATCCTGTAAATCTAACCCCTGTGTTGCATGACCAAGTGTGTTTTTTCTGCAGTAAACCTTTAAATGCAGTTACGCTCAAACAAATTAACATATTAATAAGATTTTCAAGAGCCAGAACAAGTCTGCTCCTTTTCTGTGGGTAAGGATACTGACTTTTTTGCTCAGTCCTATAGCGTTATATAAAATACGTACCCACCAAGTGCATATTTAAGGATCTTTTGCAGGGTAATCATTTCAGCCCACAGAAACCACAGTTGTCAGCATGAAATAAGAAGCTTACTTTTGTCCACCTCGCTGTGAAATGAAGAACCCAGTGAAGAATCTTGGGTAGTAAATCTACCTCCAAGGCCATCGAGCCCGACACATGCAGCAGCGGTGGCTAAAGTCAGCAAGGTTTAGCAAAGATGCTAACAAGGGGTCGGTTGCTTTCTGTTGAGTGTTTAGGAGGCACGGTGTGCTCACGCCAGCGTTCCACCAGTGTCTGGACAGAGAAGCAGGAGAAAAGATGATTTCTTCATGTGGTTAAGCGAGGAGTCGTACGTACTTTGTGTATGCCAGATATCAAAAGGGTAACGTGAGGCAGCTCAGTGCATGCTTGTTTGGTTCACCACATGTTTTTCTGCTTTGGTGTATTCAACATTTAACATCACTCGAAAAACAAATCCATTAGGATAAGAAAGGCTTATTATCACAATCATTTTCCCCGGCAGTTCGCCTGAGCCTGAGTGTTCACCATGACAACAGGCCCTAATACCCCTGAACATTACTAAACCATCTGTGGCAGGGTTGCTTAACGCACATCAAATAACAGTAATAGTCTGTTAATGGCATTATTGCCCGCTGTGTCATCATGCCACAGTTCTGCATGCCTCCAGGGAAAAGAGAGAAATCTGTTCTATTGTTCCAAGTTAAAAGACTCATGGTCAAAATATTATTTTCTGTTTGTTTACTGCACCGTGTGTCTATGTTCGCTGAAATGACCATTATGAGCAGAGTGGGGGGAAAAAGAGAAAAGAAAAAGCCTCTCAGGGCTCATGGTGAATGGATTCCTTAAGGCCAGCATGTTTGTTTGTCTGCAGATTGTTAATAACAGGCTCTTCTCTCTCCATGATTGGGCCATGAGGAATGTGACCTCATCCCTGGGAAAAATAATTAGGACAGCCGTCCAGAGCATACTGAGAAGTCTCTCTGTCTCTCCAACAAGCAACGCTGCACAAAGACAGCCCTCTGTTCTCCACCTTGATACTTCTGTACAGGCTCCGGCTAATAATCTTAATGCGGGTGCTAAGTAGAACCAAGTGTCTTAGTGGCCTGTAAAAAGAGCAGCTGCAATTAGGAGTAAGATTAGCCAGGAGAAGGGCAGGTTTCAGACTGAATGCAAATGCTGATTACAGGTTTTCACAGAAATAAAGGCTCCATGTCAGGTTTGATCCCAGTGCGGCTCATAAAAGTGTGTCTCGTTGTGGCAGCATGCTATTAGTGTCCAGTTGTAAATACTACAAGCTTCTGAGCCACTGCCATGAAGCACAAAACTCAGGCCGAGGAGGGGAGGAATGCTTGTTTTTGATCGCGTACAAAACAAAAGCACGCTTTTAATCCATAATATACAAGCTTTTAGACGGCTGCATGAGCAGATGTCTCCTTAATTATATGGCCGATATCATTATAGGATAATAATGATATCTGCCGCCCTTATTTTGAATTATATCACGTTATTACTGCCCATGCTGTGTCATGCCTCTTGAGAACAGACCGTTACCTGAACACCTTTGATATTGCTTGTGCAGCTGAGCAATTTGCTTAGCACGTAAACATGGACGAAGGTTTCTGTTCAGACAAATGGCTGGCGCACACAGAAATATGCACATTTGATGTTGCTCATTTTCATTTTGTTCCCAGTTCATGGTGAGATACAAGTGAGCTGGAAAGTGGTCTCAGACTTTTGGAGCCCACTGTGTACATCTCTGCCTTTTTGCATGCAAGCCAGATGAATCCTAATGGTCATTTGGAAACTCTGTTAAGCCTTTTAATTAGCTGGAAAGCCTTTCGCCAGACTACTCTCATCCCTTTACCATCCTTCTCTATCGCTACGCTGAGCTGTTAGGGGAGCCTGGTGTAAATGGTGTAATTTCCAAGGTCCTCAAAGCTGCCCTGTGAGGCTGCTGCAGTGATAGTCTGTGTGTTTGGAATATTGTGCGTACGTGTGTGTGTAGTGTAAGCCGAGTGTTTGCATGACTAACTGTGCCTGAGCAAATCCCCGTATTGACTGTGTTTCGATGTTTGCGTGTACATTCGTTAACATGGTTCTGCTTTCTGTCGCCATGTGACCACAGCAAATCATCAGTTATGAGTTCCAATATACAGTAGTGACTGATGATATAGCAACTTTAATGTGCAATGGTTTTAATGGTGAGTTTATTGATTCAATCTTCCTCTCAGATAGATCTGGAATGGATTTGCATGTGTGTGTTCACCCAGTGACTGCTTCTTCTTTGCAAAGGTACATTTGTGTGTTTTTGTGTGCAGAAAGTTCCTCTCATTATGTGTGTGAACATGTAGCATCTTTTCATTGTGGGCTGAGTAGTGCAGTGTGCCAGCGCTCAGGTGCAGCTGCTCTGGTCTCCTGTTGCTGTGATCTCTGAGCTGAGAGGCATTATTAGCAGCCTGCAGCTCTTGTAGCCTTTTCCACCCTAATTACATACCCATCATTAAAATGCTAATTCATATTGTTGAAAGGGGCAATTAAAAGGGTAATTAAAAAGGCTTTGTTCCACCAGTCTACCTGTGTGAACAGTCTGACCATTGCTGGTCCTCTTCTGATCTTTACTGTTTCCATAATGCCCGAGGTGTAAGCTCCTTATGCAGGTGTCAGCGGCTACTGGTGGGGGCAGCTTTTAAAGCTAACAGATTACAATATGAAGGATTCATGATACAAAACAAAAGACCTTGCATATTCAGAGAGAGAAAAAGCACTTAGTTGGAGCAAAAAAAAGCCAAATGGGTTTTATGAATTTACATATGTAATAAAAAAATCACTGATCCACAGCATTAAATGGTAACTTTACACTGCATATGCATTTTGTATGAAGTGAGAAGGGAAGAGTACATCTGAAAAATAATGTTATTTTACTATCTAATTTATTCATTTATGAATAAATGAGTATTGAAACTATATCTTCCCCATGAAAAGGTGGTCACATACAGCAGAATAAGCCACAAACTGCCGAATGTGAAATGTCACTTGCTTTTATCCTGACCTTTTTATATTGTGTGAAGCACCAACATGTTAACTGAAGTGCATTTGCATGTATATTTTTCTTCTTTTTTTGGTCCCTGTCTTGCAAAGCAACAAATAATTGCCAGGTTGCGGGATTATTATAAAGCTCAAATGAGTCATCAAGTAAATCATTTTATCTATCAGTACCATTCAGAGCCAGAAATGTCTGATGGACTGGACCACACTCAGTTGTTTCTTTGCTAAGTCCGAGTCTAACTGTGGCACATACTAATGTAAATAATTAGCACTGTTTTGGACATGATGAAATCAGACAATATTAGCTTTTCACACATATGGGGTTTTCCCCAACCCTGTGCTCTCTGTATGTTTTCAAGTGATATCAAACACAATGGGCCCTGGTGAATAAGTAGTGCAGTGTTTATCTATTATAAAGCGGTTCAGTGCAGATACAGCCAGTGTTAATGGAAGTTAGCACAGATGGAACCCTCTAAAAATGAGAAATGATGGATTCGCTCCAGCTTGCTGATGCTGCGGGCGCTATTTGGTTTCAGGGCCGGTGAAGTGTCAGTGGTTTAATTTTATAGTGCGTAGTTTTCCCTGATTTCCCCCTGGAACAGAGCACTGCTGGAGAATGCGGAACATCTGCCGCCACTCAGAAAGAGATACATATAAAAACCATCATTCCTATCAGTGCTAGCTGCAGCCGAGTCAAGGAAGAAAGCCAAGCGCACATTAGAATAGCTGCCGTTTTCCCTGTCTCATGTTAGCTCCTGGGGATTGGCAGTCAGAAACCTATTAAATTATCCTGTGTTGCTACAGCATTTGTAGCATTTCAAATATGCACCCAGAGGCAATGCTGGATGAAGGTACAGTATCAGACACTGAAGAAAGTCTGCTAACTCTATTGCATGATATTATTATTGAATCTGAGATAAAGTTACACTGTCTTCCCACGTGAATGTTTTGAGGAGCACTGAAACAGCACTCCGTCTTCGCAGTAGCTCAAAAATGTTTAACATTTTGCATCACAGGGTAAATGTGTCATTTTTGAATTTACCCTCCTTAAGACTATGAATAAAACTCAAAATAACTTTATTTGCCAAGAAAAAGACATGGAAAAGTGTTTATCTCAACTCTCAACTCTGGAAAATATTTCAAATATTTCCAACACAGATGATTCCATTTCTCTGAAAAGGCTTTTAAGTTTAAGATGATGTAAAGTCACACTCACCATCTGTTCCATGTTTGTTTTTATTTCATCATGATCTATACTAAATTAAAAGTAAGTAAGTTACTTAGCTGCCTCTTACAGACATTAAAGGTCAGTGTGACAGGAAACGCTTCGACGCATGTTCACTATCAAGATCCTGGCTGACACTGTGGAGTTCTTCCTCAGTGTCTTTGCCAGTACAAAACGGCGGGGAGCTGCACAGAGACACAATTTTTCATAATCATGCACAGACTTTTACAAACTGCACTTGAGGATGCAATTTTAAAAACACAATACAAAAGTAAAATAAAAAAACGCTTTACTTTTGTCTCCATAAACAACTTCAATCACATCTGTTGTGTTGCTTTGTGGCTTTATTGCATCATGATTGTATTTTTTGATAGCTTTGCCTGCCTCTCTGTTTGTTATTTATCTGGCGTGTGGGTTTTTCCACCGAGGGTATGTAGCTCGACTCGGGAGTGGAATTGAAGTCATTTAGTTTGTCATGTCTGCTCTCATTTCTGGCAAATCAGACAGAGGTGTCGCAAAGGCGCAAGGAGTGGCACCTAAATGCAGACAGAAGCAGGCAGGAACGGTGCAGTGCGGGCATTTATTTAACTAAAAAGGCTTACAGAGGAAAACCAGGCAGGTCACCAGTAAACAAAACTGTCACAAACTGTCAGTACAGGGATGAAACATAATGTAATGGTGGAGCACAATCGGATAAAGACAGTGGGCAAAGACAAAGACCAAGGTTAACTATACAGACCTGGGAGGCTAATGAGACACATGTGGAATGCATTAGGGCAAGGCAGACAAAATACAGGAAGTAAAGCATCATGACATACACAAGGACTCTGCCAAACACTGCCAAAACTTAAACAGGAAATGTACCAAAACAAGAGTCCAAACAGAAAACTGAGAATCTCTCACCGGAGGCAAGTCGTGACAAGAGGAGCCTACAAGTCATCACATGAGACTGAAGCAACAGACTGTGAAAAGTTATGTACAGAGGAAAGCAAACAGTGACTTTCATGAGGAAAACAGAATCAAAACAAAGTCTGGCCTGGCTGTGTGGAACACCAACATTTATCTACTGCCAAAAGATCAAGTGGTTACTGTTTTTAAGAGAGCAGGAGGCAAAGTATTCATGAGGGAAAGTACTTGTGTCACTTTATTTTTAGATCAGCTAAGATTAAGGATTACAGAGGTTGTAATCAGTTTTGTGAAACATAGATTGAATAAGATTTTGGCTTAGGTTCTGTGTGCAAAACGTTCAACATGTATCATCATCACTGCTGTGTTTAAGATTAGGTTTCTGAACGGGCCGGGCTTCTTTTCTTCATTGCCACGGTGTAATTCTTCAAGCTGTGGGTGTTTTTTTATTGGTGTGTTTTACATTTTTTCCACTCCCATTTATATGGCGTTCATGAGAGGAGATAATAAGAATAATAGGAGCAACTCTCAATATAAAGCAATCCAACACCACACCGCCAGTAACTATTCCATCGTAAATGAATGTAGTTGAATCAACACCTCAGTAAGCTTGTGTGCAAACCGTGCAATATGGACTGGACTGTGTTGGACTGGAGTAGATTGTGGTGTGTGTAAAGACTCTTATTTAAAGCAGCTATAATCATTATGTGTATATTAGCAGTGGATCGCAGCATTACATGTAAGTAGAAGCTGTCAAAGGGAATTGTTACCCAGTCCTCCAGTTCCTCTCAGTTCTGTGCTTTAGCATCTTTCAGCTCATTGTTTCAGCTATTGTTGTATTTGACTCCCATTTCCACAGTTTTGATCCACAGCAGGCAGATCTTAAACCCACTCACACAGGTCGCACCTCACCTGTGAACAGAAGTGCATGTTGGATGAACATCCATCTGGTGCTCAGAGACATTACTTCAAATGCGTGCTAATTTTGCTCTGCATGTGTTGTGGTTGTTTGCATGTGTAAAGACTCAGCTGCCATACAAATCTGCTTTTGCAGGTTTAACTGATGTACAAAAGAAAACCAAAAAATGTTTCCTTAGAAGTTGCAATAATATGCATTTATATTTAAAGGGCAAAGGTCACGGTACACAAACATAACAGGGATGAATATTAACCTCGCTGACAAAGCTTGAGGAATTTACACTAGATGAGCCAAAGATATACCAGCAAAGAGACCTAGCCATCTAGAACCAGTAAATGTGCTCTGGAAAAACACTGGAAAAATAACTGGGTGACTTGGGTTGTATTGCTAAATTAAAAATGTGGTTTTAATAGTCGACAGTATGCAGGCATGTATGTTTTAATAAAACAAATACGAAGGAAATAAAGTTGTAAAAACAGTGAGTAACCAATTTGCTTCTTTTTGCCCGGGGAGCAGCTGGCTCTGGGAAATTTCTGCATAAATAAAACTCCAATCTCTCTGCCAGACCACTATTACTTTCTTGTCTTCTTTTTTTTTCCTGTCAGTTTGGTTTGAAGTAATCTTTATATTTCCCTTTAAGCACGTCCATGTGTTTGTCTGATCATTGATTTCGTCTGTTTTTAGCCAGGTCGCTAGGTTTAGTTCGCTGTACAGCTGGACCCCATGTCTGACTCATACATAGCCAAACACTGTGCCGCATGGCATCATGGGATATTTGAGACGAGGTTGCCATAGTTGCTCATGTTTCTGTACAGATGTAATTTGGACCAAACTCGCACCGACTTGTTAAAAAAGCAGACTCTATTGGAGGTCCAGAGATGCGTTTGCAAATGTCAAATTGGTCATGGTGCAGATTGGGAGAGGAAAAAAAGACAAAACAAATAGACAGCTGGTTCCAATTATGGTTTTACTAGGCACTGATGGGCCAGTAATTACAGGATTAGAGACGTGTAACTGCACACAGCCTTGGGTGCTGCTCTCCAAGTTTGGAGAGGCACAGAGACTCTAGCGGCCTGATGCCAGAACAGCTCAAACAGTGATGTTTGCACATTACAGCAGCAAAAGCCCCGCACGCTACGGCTGGGCGATATAGCAAAAATTAAGATATTTTGCTCCACATTGATCAGTACAGACATCTGATTTGATAATGCTGCCAGTCTAAGGAGTATCCTGATAATGAGGGAAGCCTGAGGAAACCAAAGGGCTAATTAGTGAATCTTTTGAATATAGTCACAGGGCAAACATGCTTTATCTGCATTAATAAATCAATACGTTATCCTTGCCTTGTAACTTATTAAAATAATGTAAATAAAACCAAAAGCAGCAAACATCTCAACATCCTTTTAGAGGTAAAATCCTCTAAAAGTAAATGTGCAAAATGTAGACACAATAAAGCAGTCATTATGCTGCAACTTTTGGCTTGTGCTTGTCATTTGTAACCACATTATAGTTGTTTTTCCCAGACAGACTTGTCTGTCCACAGTGTCTGGCTTTAAATCTGCCTTGTGGGAGGACACAATATTGCCACTGGTGTTAAAAGCAAGCTCTGAGCGTGGGCTGGTGGCAGGAATACCCTTTTGCCATTGGGCTCGCTCTGGTGTATGTTGTTGGGTTGATCCTCCACCATGGTCTCGTTGGCTGCTTCAGCCGTTCTGTTCAGTTCTTCAACAGTGGAAACGGAGCAGGCCAAAGCCAAAACAGTCTGGCAAGAGCGTCGAGGATGCTAGCAGATCTGATGGAAGAGAAGCAGAGCAGCTAGTCCTGGCCAGAGAAGGAGCAGTTACAGCTCTTGTTACAGCTCATCACCCCCACCCCACCCCCCGCCCCATTAGGACGACAGGCTTTCACCCATTCTTGCCGTCACACTTAATTCAACTCTGCAAACTTGAAGCACACAGACCAGTCTATCAAGCACCACATGAAGCCAATCTATATATCAAACATCATTAAACCCATAACAAGACGTGATCCTCCATAAGCAAATAGGAGATTCACTGTTGTTATCTCCACTTAAGGAGGTTATGCAATTGCGGATGTTTGTCTGTCTGTGTGTCCATCTGCAAGAAAATTTCACCAGCAGTGACTCTTGGTCTAACTTAGAAATGATTACATTTTGGGAGTGATGTGGATCCAGAAAAATGTGAAACCAGAGTTCACATTTTGGGTCATCTCTCCATAAATACACAAAGACTTAAAATAAGTGGGGTAACCCAATAGCTGAATGGTTAGGGCCCGTACCACATGGGCTTAAGCTCCTGAGTAGCAGGTCCCCAGCTCCAATCCCGGCCGGCTGGACCACAAATTGGCCCAGAGGCGGAAACTCTTCTGGTTTTGGGGATGTGTGTGTTTTGTGTCTCTTGCAGGTTGGCTGGGTGGAGCTGGGATGCCATCATGTTAACTGGGAACATCTGACCAGTGTTTCAAGCTGCACAAAAGATGCCAGGTATGGTTCTTCATGCACCACTGATCCTGACTACCACACCTCATTGTGGTTTTTATTGTTCTTTACTTGAAATAAATCCCAGTTTGCAGAGATCAGTGTGCATTTCCCTTCTCTGTGGTGGCTGTGAGCCTTTCTTCCTGCTCAGATACCAACAGCCTGTGTGAAACGTAACAATGGGGCAAAGTGTTTATTCTAAGAAACACAAATTGCGACATGCAGCATCTTTATGGTAGAAGCAAGTCTTACGCTTGAATGTCACACATTTTCACCCAAGCGGGCAGCCCAATTCGCTGTATAACAGAGATTGAAAATAGAGAGCATGTCACTGGAAAAGTAACTAAAGGTTCACTGCATTAAATCACCAAGTAAGCAAAATCAGAGCTGAGGTGACAGTCAGGGCATTATAATGCAGTCACACACTGGGGCTTTAAACCTGACACAAGATTTTCCCTCAAGCCCTAATGGATAAGAAGGATGTCCGGCGCTATGGACGGGCCAGCCTGAGGTGTCTTAATAAATTGTAGACAGGGGCGACTGAGATGTCTGTGGGGGCTCCTCCTTCTAATGGGGGCTGGAGAGCTGCTGGTCTGTGGCGACAGCGGCAGCAGCAGCTCTGTGGCGGCTAGCCCGCAAAGTGTCATGTGAAGTTAACAGTGGCAGATGGGGACAGGCTGTTAAAACAGTTTTGATAACAAATTAATCATTTATCAAGCTTGCAGGCCCCTGTTTCTCGTTTAAACTGGTATTTCTTCAGATTTCGAACGTTAGACAAAACACTTTTAACTCACCATTCACTTGACCATTTAATTTTGGGCTCTAAGAAACTAAGTGGGCTTTTTTCACAATTTTAAAGTCAAAATGATATGAGATGAATGACTGATAAAAAAATAATCAAAAGTCATTAATTACTGCATGACATGGCATTTGTTAACCACTGCATGATGTTATAAGAGTGAATATATGTACAGTATGCCGTGCAGGTTTGCTTGTGCATGTACAGCTTTGAGCTTGTGTTAATATGTGTTTGTTAATAGTTAGGCTTGTGTCCATTACAGAAGGACATTATAGAGCATATGCTCCAACAATCCATTAGATAGCTTGCCATGTTTGCATTTAATTCCCTGTGTGTATACATTCTGATATGTAGTCATCACAGTTGCAGTGTCCATTTGTGTGTGCCAGATCTGGGGGGGAGGGCACTGACCATCTCCCTGCTCAAACAGGCTGTCAAGAGACTAGACAGTGATATTAAGGACACAAACAGATCTCCAGTCATCTCAAGGGCCCGGGCGGAGCGCTGTGGCCCCGGGGACTGTGCTCCATGTTGTCCCCCTTGATCATCTCAGGGAGTGTCCTGGTACGCGCCACAGCTCAGTCTTCCTCCAAAGGGAGAGCTGCGGGGGAGCATATGTTGGATGTGACACATGGTTGCACTGACATACACATGTGTAGCCACGCATTTATACAAACAACAACCCCCCTCACACACACACACGCATACCAACACACCCTCTAAACCACCTGAAAATAACCGCTATCACGCATATTATGATGCATGCGCGAACTATATGTGCGCACACACTCAGAGCCGGGACTTGTCTCATTGCGATCTCCAGTTATACAAATCATTTTCTCCCCTGCAGCAAAACCAACCCCCCCCCCCACCCCCCTCCAAAAATACCATAGCAACCAGCTGGATTACATCCAGGATAATATGTATTAGATTTGATGGAGTCAAAGCACTGGCCAAAATCTAATTAAAGCTAATGTGTTTACGTTTGTGTTGTTGCCTGCTGATTGCAGTCTCGGTGGACCGGTGTAGGGCTAACGCTGACATGATGAGGCCACTGTTTTGGCTGCTCAGACATTCCCTGTAATTGAGGCCGCTGAGTTAGCTTGCTCTAATTGGTTGGCTTTTGGTTCTTCTTGTACAACAGACGGTGTGTAAATATAAAGGCCTGTGTCCACCAGATGCGCCTTTGATCCACTGTTTGACGTGCATACGCTGCGGCCGACACAGAGTCGTTTCATTCGGTGCCGCTGCGTCCACCAGGCTTGGATAAGGCATGACAGCCAGACGGAAGCCTCACAGCAATTTCTTAGCCACTTATGGTTTGGTTATTTTCTGGGTGCACTTGTGCATTTTGTAAGAATAAACTGTTTGGATCTGTGTTGCATTATATGTGGACGAGTATTTACAGGAACAAAACAGAAAACTGGAAGTGACAGCTTTATACCACCATAATTCCAGGTTGATTGAAACCTACATGGTTGGTATTTATTCAGTTTTCTGAAACAGACAGCTCTGTAGACTCATTGCTATCGGCACAGCTGAAATGATTAATTGAATAATCAAATTATGGAAAATTTATTGAGCAGCTGAGAGTTTTGATGGCTGATTAATCATTCATTTTTTTTAAGCAAAAGTGAAAAGACACTGTGCATTGTCATGGATGATGTACGCTGTATGAACTTTCCTGCAGAGCCAGAACCTGCAACTTTACAGCTTACACTGTGCGGAGAAGCTGACCAGCCGCGATGTGGTGCTCACACTGAACATAAACATTAAACCCTCTGTCTGTTTTGTCAAGTGACAATTCCCTCCAAAAATAATACAACAAGATAGCTGGAGGGGAAAAAATAAGCTAAAGATGTTTGGAAAAAGCAGATAATGTGGGCTGTCAGTTGTGCAATGAAGTTCAGTTTTGCATCACAGCAGGTCTCAATCCTCCAACATGTACTATGCTAATATGAAAAGGAGCTCGCTGCAGTTTACAGTGAATGCTTCTGACAGCAGCCATGTGGGAAATTAGAGCGAGGAAGTGCTCAGACTGCAAGCCGGCCAAAATTTCCAACATGAAGGAATTCAACTGATAGTCGACAATTTTGGCAAGTCATCAGAGGTTATGACCCTCACCCCCCACGAATGCACGTCAAACGACTTATCGGACAAAAATTTGTCTCCTCATTTTCAAAATTGGTAAGAGGCAACCAATTTGGGGCTTAAAACCTTGGGCTGAATCTGCACAGTGTCTGTTTGTCTTCAGAGTGCTATGACAATAAACTAAATGTCTGAGGGCTTGGGTGGTTGCTCCATTAAAACAACGTGTTTTTATGTCAACTCCAGGTCCAGGAAGTTGTGACGGACATTTTCACTGAAATTTTACTGACTGAAGATGAATCCACTGAAAAAAAATCATTACACAATCTGTATTTTATAACTCATTTATCAATACTTATCACACACTGGAACGCACCTCTCATACTCACTTGAAATACCTCCGTGTGGCTGTGGGCGTGCAACTGATTTATCAAAAGATGTGAATGTGTTTTTCGAACCACAGTGCATTTCTACTCCAGCTCATACAGTAGGAAACATGCATATCGGCCTAAGAGACGTGCAGTATATCTTCTCCACAGTGTAAACATGATAGCTCTTGCTGCGACACACTGAGATTTTCATATCATGATGAAGCAGAGTCAATCTGCAGCAGAGTGTGGTATTGGATAGAGTCACACTCTCCGCTCAGCCTTGTAAAGTGCTGGCTCTCGCTAGGTAACTATCTTTCTTGGCCGTCCATCTCATTCACTTGTAAAACATAGCTATACTTTATAGGCTTGTTACTGCCACGGGGTTACTCTTTTATTTATTAGCCTGTCCACAGTGAATGGATGCCTTTCTGTCTGTGATGTGAACCTCTTCAAGTGAAGCCTGATTCCTGTGTTGCTTCAATCGGGGTGGGACAGGAATGCTAATGCTATAAGACAATCAGTCCACTGCCTGTGGGTGGATAAGACGCGCGCGCATGTGTGTGTGTGCGTGTCTATATGTGCGTTTGTATCCATGGAAGAGAGATGTGATTAAGACTAAACTCTGGCATGGAAATTGTTCCCTTATGCATCTTTGATTGTTAAATAGACACGTAACAGATGCAACAACAACAAAAAAAGCAGCAGAGGTTTTACTTGTGACGCATAACTTGTTTTTCACCCTTCACAAATCTGTTGAAACTGTTTCACTGATTGATTTTAATATGACATTTTACAGTTACATTCTTCCAGAGGGCTTTTTTTGTGTGTGTGGGGGGGGTTGGGGCACTGCCATGTATGGTGATTGGATGCATCTTGGACCACTGAGCCTTCATGCATTGAACTCTGAGATAAATGATAAAAGGGAGCTAATCTTCAATGGCATGCCATCATCGCTCATTTCCACAGCAGCCCCTCTCATTGTAGCGGGATCAAATCTGAGCTGGCACAGAACAGTTGTTTCCATTGGATATGCCCCTCTGCCCACTGCACCGTAATGGCTGCCCCGCAATGAGGATATACTTTCTGATTGCCAGCGAATATCCTGCAGCGATTCAACGCTTTTCCCCTCTGACGGCCTGTGTGGAGTCCATTCTGCTTCTGCAGCTGAGTTCATCTCGATTTGGACAGGGATGGCAGAGGATGGAGGGGAGAAGAAAAGAGAAGAGATTTTAGTGCACTCTCTGTTCTCCACGATAATGAATGCTTTGTCAGGGAGAATCCATCAACGGTCACTGTGGGGGGAGGAAATGTCAGGGAAAGTTATGGTTTGTTGGCTTTTAACCCACGTGGCCCAGCCCCACAAAGTAATTGAAGTACAGAAAATGTCATGCTGTTGCACTTCATCTATTTGTATAGCTGTCTAGCAGGATAAATAGAAATATTGCTGTGGCAACAGGACGAACAACAAGCATAGTGTCTGTTTAGATCTGCAAAGTGTGGGTGGGGGGTTGATGTACCATACAATACACCACATCGCACATCCACAATGTTACAAACACAGAACCTCCATCGATTCTTGTTCTCCTACTATTTGTGTGCTTTTCATGCTCTTGTGCCTCTTTCAGAAACAGTGTCTTCTGCTTTTGTCAATTTGATATTGCAGAGACCTGAGTGTAAAATCAGAGCTCGATGATTGCAGCCTTTTTGAAAGCAGCCGGGTATCTGTGTGATACGGGCAGGGGAGGGATGAGTAGTTCACGAGGCATGAAAGAAGGAAATCTGTGTATGCCGCGTGCACACCCTCTCTTCTCCTGGGTGTTTCTCTGTGACAAAGGGAAGACATGATGCTAAAACAGATAAGCTTTCTGCCAGGGACTGGGAAAATTATTGGCACCTTGCTCAGTTTCACACTTTATCTCTCGCCTGTAAAATTTAACACTATCTGACTGAACGCTATTATGAGGCAACATTTAATATACCTATGATATAAATAATCCATTCTGTCAAAGTCTTACCAAGCCACCTAGAGTGTCATTGGTACTTTTCATTTCACCTCGCCTTGGAGCAGGTGGACATCCTATTTTAAAACAAAATTGGGCTACTGACTATAAACACCTCTGTGCCCTCACAGCATTGCCAGTATAATTATATTCACCACGGTCTTAACCCTTAACAGTACACTCATTCATGTCTCACTAAAAGCCATAGGAAGATGGAGTGGATACACGGCAGCAAGGTCTAATTGGAGAGGGCCTGTCTCTGTTGTGTAGTGAACCATGGATGGGCCCTTTCCTCCACTTAGAGGTAGCCGGGTTTGAATGACACCTCCACGTTAGAGGAAGCTGCACAACCTCAAACTGATCAGCCTCTTTAACTGGTGAAGCATGGCCCCTCGTGCAGCCTTCCCCTGCCTTCCTCCAGCCTGCCTCATTCCACGTCCGCGGCCAGAAATAACTGTCAGCGTTGGCCCAACGAGGCTCCTGGAATCCCAGCTCTCTGTCCAATCGCTGAGGGGTCGACATTCTTTATGTGAGTAATGGGAGAATGTGCGAGGCTTTATCTCCCATCCATCCCGCGCATTGTTTGACAACCCTGCCCCGACAATGTAAACGCTCTGAGTCAGAGTTCACCGAGGTCAGGTGTGGTATTTACTGACCCAGGAAGAAACCCCCCCCCCAAAAAACTAGAAAGAATATTTTGCTGCGGTTTGAAATTGAGGGAGACTGAAACCAACGTAGCGGTTTGCAAACAGCTGCTTCTCTCCTGGAATCGACCTGTCACAGACATCACATGATCGCAGCACTGAGCAGCTGATGTGTTTTGATTCTGGCACTGTATGTTGAGCAGCGCACGCTGATTTGATTCAAATGTTATGATTGGACGGATGGAAAAAAAAAATCTGCAATCTTCAGTAATTGTTCCCCGGAATGAAATTGATTCACACCCAACCGAGCATGAAATAACATTGGCAGATGACACTGCTGTTACTGTGCCTGAAACACAACACGATTCTAATAGGAATAATCAGCACCTTTCTTGCAGAGTGGAGACATACACTGTTGATGCAAACTGTTTAACCAGGTAGGGTTGGTTCTTAAGGAAAAAAGGTGTCGTTTGAAATCTATATCCTGAAAATGAGTCATAGCTCCTCTCACCAGAAAGAGTAATTAGGACTGTCAAGGTTCTTGTGGCCGTAGATTCATCATATGACACAGCAGGTGTGTTAACATAGCATGTTACAGTGCCAATGAAAGGTCTTGGATGTTTTTTTCCTTTATTGCTGTTATAAATTGAATCATGGCCAATGTGATTTGGCTACTTTTTTAAAATTCTTGTCTTAGTAAAAACAGACATCAACAAAGTAATGTAAATGAATTAAATATATATAATGCAAAATAAGTGGTTTCATAAATATTCACCCCCTTCAAGTCAGTATTTAGTAGCTGCACCTCTGGTAGCAGTCACAGCACTGATTCTGTGTGGATACGTCTTAATCGGGCTTGTGCATCTGGACACTGCTGTTTTACTGCGCTCTCTGACCGGTTGCTGTATGCAGAGTTTTTCCCGTGTCGGCTGCTGATGCTCTGAACTCCTGCAGAGCAGTCACAGGTGTCCTGGTGGCCTCCCTCACTCGTGCACTTCTTGCACATAGCTCAGTTTGTGAGGACGACCTGCGCCAGGCAGGTTTACACGTGTGCCATTTTCCTTCCATTTCTTAATGATGGATTTAACTGATCTCCAGGGGACGTTCAAAGATTTGAAAATGTTTTTTTGTATCCATCCCCTGACTCATACTTTACAATAACCTTTTGTGGGAGTTGCGTGGAGTGTTCATTTGTTTTAATGGTGTAATTGTCGCCATGAATACTGATTAACCAGTGACTGCACCTTCCCGACACAGATGTCTTATACTACAGTCACTTGGGACACATTCACTGCACTCGGGTGATCTTCATTTAACTAATTGTGAGATGACCAGCACCAACTGGCTGGACCTCTGTTGAATTCGGTCAGTCACTTTCAAGGGGGTGAATAAATATGCAGTCACTTATTCACCATTATAGATTGTGAATCAAATGACTACTTACTACTTACTTTGTAAAATCTCTTTTCACTTTGATGTGTAAGATGTTTGTTTTTTTGGAAATTCTTGCTAAAAAAGCCAAACTATATTGACCAAGATTCAAGAGAGAGAGAGAGAAAACGCCCAAGGGGGCAAACACTTTCTATCGGTACTGTACAGCCTCTGTTGACACAAAACACTGGATATCGATGTGTATTTAATCAGCGTTCTTCTGTGTATGAACCTTGACACAGTTTCATCTTTCTTCACAGCTCCCAGTTCTCTCCAGCAGCGGCAGGCTCGACACAACTCAAGTACAGATTTGAGGTACTTGTACTTGTACTGGAGTATTTTCATTTAATGCAGCTGGACAGCAGCATGAGAAATGACTTGTGGCGTGGAGTTTGAACATTTTTGCTACCACTGCACGGACGAGCATTAGACTCTGCGGAGAGGTCGTGTGCAGTGATCATCAGGTGAAGTTGGAGCGCTCGCAGCCAGGTGTCCACATCACTTTTCTTCCTCCTGTTGCAGTGAAATACTGCAGTGGCTATTTTCAACACTTTCTGCCGTCTTCCTCTCCCTGTAGGTGGTTGAATGAGTTTCTCTGAAGACTGGCTATTATATAATGTATCCCTGGATACATTAGATAATAATATGTTTTGTTGAATTCAGGTGGTTGCCATGTTTATTTCACACTATTGACCAAACATCTTTCTTGGTTTACTGTAAATTGTGCGTTTGCCTGCATTCACTGGTGTGCATGTTTATGTGCATGCCTTAGCATAGGATAACATTGGGAGGTGGGTAATTATGACTAATAAATAATGATATTAACTGATTAAAACTGTCTCTCCATGACTATGTGAATATTTACTGATTAATCCCATCTCTCCATTACTTCCCAAAAATAACACTATGATCAGTGCAGTCACCACATTAATCACTGCACATTGTTCAGTAAAATTTATTAGACCAACCCGCTTGAAACCATTCCAGCAGGTTCACAGCACAAATGTGTCTGGAACTATTGAGAGGCACATGAACCATGTGACCGCGTGCGGCAGCACGATCACTCTCAGATTCAACGCTGGCTTGACACAATAGGGCGTTCAAGAGAAATGGCTGCTAACGTCCATCTATCCACAGGTCCTAAATTGTTAGATGAGGAAGAGGGGCCTATGGGTTGAACCACATCCCTTGTTTTCACAGGTTCATTAGCTGAAATCCAGGCACCTCCTACTGCTCTGCTAGCTCTCTGGTGAACAGCCACGACAGGAGTTAGCGCATCACCCCGAATCACAATCACATGGATAAATGTATATGACCACCCTGAGTGCAGGATGAGTCATCAAAAATAAAAACTTGTTATCCAGAGAGAAGAAAGAGAGCGCTGTTGACATGTTGTTTGTTTGTTTTACATGCATTTGTCATGTAACATGAGAAAGGTGAACAGCCAACACAGGGACACAGGATTAGAGCTTGTGTGTAAATGTGTGTTTCGTTTCGCTGTGATTTTTTTCCAGATCCTAAATGTTCTTCACCTGTTATTTGGAGTCTCACGTTCACGCATGGCCTACAGTCTGCCTGAGCTTGTATACCGTGACTGGATCCCACTGTTTTATCTCATGTTTCACAGTACAGGAAGCCCCGGTTTAAGGTCAACATAAAAAAGTTACTTAGCAGAGCTTTAACATGTGCAATGAGTTACACTCTTACTCTAATGTACTCTGTGTGTGTTTAGTCTGTCATTATGCTAAACAGCATGTAACATTTCAATAATGCACTTATTATTGGTTTGCAAGCGGGTAAGTGTCTGGAAATCTGGAAAACAGATGGATATATGGATGGATACGACCCTGAAGCACTGACGCACATATGAGCCCCCGCTCTTACTGTGTAACGCACATCGTGGGTGCGGCCAGTTTAACTCCCCAACACCGAGTTTTCTGACTTATGGTCAGCGCATTTAGAAATGATGCTGCTGAGTTTGGCCCAGGGCGGTGGGTACCGACTCCCCACTCCGCCGCGCAGCACTGTCAGCCCGGTGGCTCACTGGGGGCTCGGGCTGATCGGTAAACAGACTGACCTGATTCTGATGCCCTGCCTCCAGCTACTCCGCACAGAATTGTTGAGCACAGAGCTCCTCTCCTGAACTGACAGCCACTGCGTGTTCTTGGTATTTAGTCGGCCACCCCCACCCCCCACCCCGACCTCCATTTTTCTCCCATTCAAACAACTGCCATAGCAGAGATAAATGTTTTTTGGAACAAGAGACTGCAAATAGATGTATATTAAACAAGCAGAAATTGCTATACCACTTCAGTAAAAATCAATGGCCCCAATTGACTTTGCCTCGGGAAAAAAAAAAGAGTGGTGAGCTGGGCTTTAAACAAACAGACCCATATCGGGATATTCATTACACATGATGGGTGTATACTCACCAAGAGTCTCTGTATATATACTGTAATTGCAGTTGTGTGTGCATGTAAACACAACTCGTGTCTGTGGTAAATGCCCTGAAGGTAATAAGCCCCCCTACAGAAAACCCAGTTCCAGGGTCTACCTATTGAACTGTACAGAACCAAAAGATGCACTCACATGCACTGAGACTAATGATTTCAGATTATCTTCTTCTGTCTCATATTGACTCGGTTAATGCGCACACGGTGAGTTCCACCATATCTCTATCGCCCTGTTGTCAGAACAGGCTCAGTCCCACGAGCAGTCGGTGCAGCGTTTCCATTGTCTCTCCTGGAAATTAGTGGGGGAGGGAATTAAAGAACAAGGTTAATTAAGAAAGAGCTTAAATCACAGCTGCTAATCACTGCAACTTACGCTCCAAGAGCAGTATCTACAGTCATTTTTGTTGAGAGCGAGGAAGCGGAGATGTGGTTCCGCAGAAAAGCTCTGGAAACAATAGGTGAGAGGCTCATTAAACTGCTGACAGTACCTTAATTCTCCCTCTATAGTGGCAACACACGCAAATGAAGTGAGAGAGAAGGCTCCTCCACAAAGTTACTCTTCACAGTTTAATTAGAGGTCACAGTGTGTGATGATTATGCATCAGCACTGTTGTGTCAAGCAGGGTGGGCGCACTGGAGACTGACGACGCTACATGAGCACGATTAGGCAGATCTCCTATCTGGATGTGTAGAATGGAATTAACCGTTATGGAAGTTCATGTGTGTGTAACAGTCTCACCACTGTCTATGGATACTTGTGTGTCGGGTTTTTATTGTCTCCCTTAAACTCCCTGACCTCTTGTTTGAGGCAAAACAAAACCTGGATCAGATATCAGTATCGCATGTTAGTGGGAGAGAACAAACAGCAGTTACAATGAATGCATGAGATTAAAACAAAGTACTGGTCCGAGTTAATGTTATTCATAGAAGTGGCCCTTGATCTATACTATACAACAATGACATCTTAATTATTATTGCTGAATGCTGCTGCGCTTGTGCATTTGTGCAAGACACCTCAACTCATCTGGATCTCATTACTGCCAGTTTCCAAGAGGAGCCACCACGCTGCGGCCATATGCAGGTGGGAAACCAGGAATGCTTGGGAAAAAAAACCTGCAGCTTCATTCCCCTCCCTCCTCCAGAACCGGCAGGGTTGGGGGCTGTACCAGCTGCTCCAGAAAGCCCCCCGTGTGGGAAAGCCTCTCTTTGGCTAATGGAAGACAAACACCTCGGAGAGTGGTAGAGATAGCATGAAAACGATTAAAGCGTGACCCAGATTCTGTTGTCTCTGGCCTTTCACTGCGGTTGACAAATACAGGAGGGGACCTAGCTAATGAAAACGCTGAAGAAACACTGGATGCTAATGAAGACAAACAGCCTCATCCCAAGGTGCAGCTGGCACAGGCTTTGACACGATGGGACAAGGAGGGTGCTTGTCAATAGACCTATTCAATTAAACTGAGCCAAAGCCAAAAAATGCAATAATAATAACTGCGAATGATCTGAACCTATTTGAAATCCTGTCATCTACTTTTTTTTTTCCATATTACGAGTGTGTCAGGAGGACAGCACTTGAAAACCTTATTCAGTTCTCAGGTTATCATGAACTTCTTGTGACATTTCAGTGAATGGCATTTGCTTTCCAGAGAAAAGCTTGAAATTATCTTGTACTTTTAACGATTTCTCGAAAAAGGCTCTAATGACATTTCTTTGCGTTCATTCACACGTCACAGTAAGACATGCTCATCCGGGGTTGACTTCTACTACGTGGCATAACCTACTTGCCACACTTGTTATGCAGATCCTATCCGTCTCCATTAATTACAGCTTGGAGCTTGCAGAGCTTGCTCCTTCATGATTTTTGTTTCTGACAGTATCTATTTGTCTTTGGGGAGAGACATACTGTAGCAAAACAAATCTTTTTTCGAACTCTTTTCTTTAATCTCCAGTTTTTTCCTTTCTTTCTTTCTTTCTTTTTTTTTCCCTTAGCTGAGCTCTCAGCAGTTGAACACTCCTAATTGACCTGTGGCTTAGTGCTAATGGCGCAGTAACACAGTGTTTGTTGCACTTGGTGCCCCCTCGTGCAACTTCACGTTTCCACTCGTGTTCGAGGATAAACCGAAAAAGTATAAAATATGAAAAGGGCACAAGCCCCTTGATGTTTGCTAGCGTTGTGGCAGCATGTGGTGGGACTCCAGGGAGCGGGGGAGTCAACTCACGCGCCTTTAGTTGCAAACCTGCCCCTGTACCCTGGCGAGGTAACATCTGTGAGGGGCAGGAATGATACAGGGACAGTTGTGCCCTAAGATCTGCTGCACTTAAGGAAACATTGTCACGTGTGGCATTCAGCATCAAAACGCAGATAAAGACTCCTCACTCCTATCTACATTCACCTGCCCCCCCTCCCCTGGAACATACTTCCATCTGGGGACTTTCTATCCTTCTTTTGAATACTCATCTCTTTAAAGATGTCAGTCCCTCCCCGGTGATTCACATCTCACCATATCATTTACATCTGTTTTATCAGAATGATCTTTGCATTGTCACAGGAATACTATAGCGCTCTGGCTTTGCAAAAATGCACTTTGTGCCTGCAAATGCAAGCGACTCTGAAAGCTAAATGGCTAAAATGTGGAGGTAAATTGGATTCACTCCTGGTATGTGCATGTAGCAATCCACGGACAGAGGAATCCCAGTCATGAGGGATTCATTTAGCAACTATTCCAGCACCCCAGCAAAGAATCTCAGAGCCCCTTCCACTGTGTTTCTACCAGCTCCTGATGCCATACGTGCCTGGAATGAACAATAGTGTATTTCCACAGGCGGCCAGTAGGGGGCACTGACATAATACAGGATCCTGCCAATCTGTTCTGCCTGGCTGGCCCACAGAGATGTTTGCAGTAATTTAGTTCCACTGCCAATATATAAATAGGAATTCTGCTGTTAGCACAAAAGAGCGGAGGGGAAAAACATACTGCCGAATGAATGCGAATTGCTCCCCTGCTCCCATTTCAACATCAAAGTAATCAAGGAAAACAAGCTTTTTTAATCGAAAGTATGCAATTAGAATAAAGCAGAACTGTCCTGGCTGTGCACACTGCCAGAATGAAGAGATTAAATGGGTAAGGAGAGAGGGAGAAGCACAATTAGTGGAGCAGCAGCCATCGGACTGCAGTCAAAACAGATAATGTAGCACCTTTCATTTCTGCCCTATACCGTTACGCCACGGACTGGAAGCTTCAAGGGCACAGGAAATGCCACTCATTAGAGACACTGGAGAGTTAGCTTTGTAGAAAGAGAAACTAATAACGTGCTACAGCGCTGAGACTCCCGAGATTCTGAATTCGGCTGCATGATCACGCTGCACTACCACTCCCGAGAAAACCACCCAGGAAAACACAAGGATGTATGTTACAAGGCAGTGTCAGGGATAGCATGGTTAAGAGCCTCTTACTGTGTAGCACTAATTTGTTTCTGGAACACGAATGCACTTTACAACCCCTCCCTCTCTCTCTCTCTCGCACACGCACGCACACACACACACACACACACACACACACACACACACACACACACACACACACGCCAACTCGACACCGCTATGTATAGGCATACCCCATGCTGACCTATCTTATGCGGTGTCAAAACAATGATAAACATTTGGCCGCTATAGGAGTGCTCTGGAAGCCAGCCAAGCTGAATGGGCTGTTTTGTTTCACCGAACAATAGCACTGCTAAAAGTACTTAACAGCTGTGCTCTGCCACGGGTTCCCCACAGACCCACAACAGCAGAACATACTGGGAAGTGGTGCTTTGTGCAGTTGTTCATTTCTTTATCCAACTGGGAGCTACAGCATACTTAAAGACTTTCACAATATATTATTCTGAATAAAGAAGAGGGAAAGCAATTGCTGCTCCGTGCATGTGCCACGTGCGCTATATCTATTAACAACTGCAGCTATTGCCCTTTTTAAAGATATATGCTAACAGAAGAGCCACTGACGGTCGCTCTCTCTGTCTTGGAACTATACCTTTCTTCTCTTTATCTCAGTCAGCCGAGTGAGAGATGCCGGACTATATAGGAACAATATGTACCGTACATGTTTTAGATCTTTTCTCTTCCCGCAGCTCTGAATGTTCACTCATTTTGAGCCTTCCTTTCAACTCCAACTGCCTCCCCTCTCTCGTAAAAATGCAATCGGCAGAAGCCATAATGTCACCAGATAACAAAGCCCGTGATAGAATCACAGCCCGGACAGCTGAACACAATAAGTTAAGGTGGACCAGTCGCCAGAGCATCCGCTGTGTTCACGTCAACCTCACCCTCCACAGGAATGGACCTAACAGCTGTCATTTTAGATCGATCTCTCCCTGAAGCCCAGTGTAATAAACACTTGAAAGAGTCTCTGGTTTGGTGATGTGCGAGTGTAATGAGGCTCTGTCACATGACTGACAAGTAATGTTCCCGCCTCCTCTTCTGCTCTGATTCAGATGATCCCTGAAGGAACCCATGTCTGTCTTATGGTCCACACAGCAGTCCTCTGTAGCCGCAGGTTTACTTGGAGAATTAGAAGTATTGCAGTAATGTAAGAAGTACTTCATTCAGAGGTAATACCAGTGTTTTTGTCAGTTGAGGGTATGGGGGCCTGGACTTCACTTTAACCCAAGCTGTGTCTGCCAGTCAGTCTGTATTTCTTTATCTGATGCCATTCATTTTTAGACAGTATGAAAAACAAACTTCCACCGACTGGCCTGGCTGGATAATTTATCACGGCAAATAAGATGTCTTCATCCGGTGTAGCGTGTGCTTCGTTGTCTCTCCTTTGTGGCCGAGCTCTGTGTTTTCATCTCGGCGCGTACACCATTTTACGCCGTGCTTACTGTCAATCACCTGACACCCACGAGAAGAAATGGAAGCCTCTGCAAGAAAACAACACCTCAAAACAGTAACAACAATAATACTTCAACATGTCAGCACGCAAGCTCGTCACATCCATGTCTTCCCGTTTGGAGTGTTTTTTCCTCGAGGAGACGGCAGTTAATTTCCAGTTGCGATAAGCAACGCTTGCCTTTTAAAATAAGAATAACTGAACAAATGTGGCATGCAAATGATTACAGGAAATAGAAAACTTGATAAAGACAGCAGCAAACAGGCTGCGACTGCTAGTTGTTGTGCGACACCGAGCACCACAAACACAACGGTTGCAGCTGTGGCTTTCATCGCATTCAGTCACACAATTGCCTTGCACAATCTTGTGCATCCGCTCATACTGTATAAAAGGTGGACACAAACGCTCATGCACACAGATTCACAAAGTTCTTCTACCTGCGCACTCAGTCGGCCATCTGTCACTGCCGCCGATGGGTCGAGTGCCAGGTCCACGGCTGAAAGTGTGGTGTTGGTCCTTCAGCCTCATTCCCTCGTCTTTGTGTGTCTTTGGTCCTCCCTGCCCCCTCTCCTCATTTAAAGAGCGCTTTAACAAGCAGCTACACTACTTGTAATTAATTTGACTCGCATAATTAGCTTCATGGCTGTGTATATTTAAAACATTGCCTCATGTAGCCTTCATGAATCACTTTGTTAAGCCCCCCCATGCGCTAAGCTTCAAAGCTACTGGAAATTCAACTTTTGAATCATAAATTTGCAAATATCCGGCAGTTAGTGTTTTTCAGCCTTAGCGTGCTATCAGTCCCTCATCAGTCCCTCAGCGTATTTCTTTTTCCCATCACTTTTGACTGCTTTGCTCCACAGCTTCTAAATCCTAAGTCCCACATGGAATGCTTTCAATATATCGATGACCAGTTTTTTCCAGGCTGCCACGGACATTGCCTTTAATGTGAGACTGATGATTATTTTTCTCAGACTTGAGAGAATAGCGTTGTGCTGATAGAGCTGTGGGTTTGAGCGGTGCAGTGAGCGGAATATCTTGTTCCACTGTGCCAGACAAGAATTGAGCTGTGCTTCTCACAAGAGAAACTTCGGCGACGACTGTGAAATCTGAGTGGAAATTTAAACTTGCACATCTCCACATTTGAGCAACCTATGCTCATTTATTATTAACATCCTTACAACAAATTTAATTTAACACTTGACAATGTGCTCACTCATGGAGTTAATGGGCGACTGCTGGGCATCAGTATTGACCCAATGTTGTATTGAACCCTTAACCTCCCATTAGGCAGTTAGAAGACTAAAATTAATAAATATTGATCGTTAATAGTAAATGGTTTGCCACTGCTTTGACATACAGAGAGTAGTCACCTCAGTTGTTATAACGTCTGACTTTGCAAACACAATATTCATTTTTTGATTTTTTTAACGCTGAGCCAAATGCCCTGAAGCTTCAACCACTGGTAATTCACATCGCATAAGTAATGTAATGTAATGCATTGTGCATTTCATTTTATTATTTTTTTCAATTTTAATTCCACTTCTAATTCAGCGGCTCAAACTGCAGTCTAACTGCAAACAGATTTGTATTAGAACTGCTGCTATTCAAATTAAACAGCTGAGTGTGAGGAAATTTAAATAGGAGAAAATCACATTAAATCAGTCAATGGGGCCAGCTGTGCTCTTTAACTTTTAGTGCAATGTAAATCTTTAGAGCACAGCTTGATATGCTCTTATGCTCTGCAGCAAATGTGTGGTAACCTCCGCAGTGAGGCCAGCCATGAAAAACAAAATACATGTCCACTCAACAAACAAGACGATTCGACTACATATACATACTTTTCTTCTGCTCAACAATATTTTCAGTGCAAAGGATGAAAATCTTGCCATGGATCCAACATTGTCCATGCGTACAGCATGTCTGAGAATACCCTGCGAGGTTAAAAAGGATGTCATGTTCCTTTAACAGACAGAAACAGCAGTCGGCAGCTGAAACATAGCGACCACACACCGATGCCTACTCCTGCTCCCCCTTTAGTGTATGCACCAATCGTCCCTTTCACTCCCAGAGCAGGGAGACCTCATTAAGGCAGGTTAAGGCAACCCACTAATGGTTCCTCTCAGTGCTAATAACACAAGGTCACCTAATATTACACACTGCTTTGTTCCATCCATCCAGCTATTTATCATGTATTATTAACAGCGAGGTATCACGAAATCACTGCTGTAATCATAATGATGTTCCCATGGCCGAGGTTAAGACAGGCAACACTCAGTGTGTTAGCAGATGACTTATTATGGGAGAGCAGGAGAGTCAGCGCTCCCTCCACCTGATGAATATTTCACTGCAAACTGAGTTACATACAATAACAAATCAGTGTCAAGCTGTGTTGGACTTTTTTTTGTTCAGCATGGGTTGTGTGCAGTACGAACGACATCGCAGTGTGAACAACATGCCACTGTTTTTGAGTTAAATGTCGTAAGGAATGGGATGCCCATGTATTCCTTGCATATATTTATTCTTCCCATATTCAGCCAACATTGTTATTCAGTCACTCGTGATGAATGCAGCACTGAAATCACCATCCCACCATTCTGAACCGCTGTACAGAGCACAAAATATCCAGATGATAGATGTAATAAATATTTGCACAGAATATTGATGCAGAAAATAAGAGACTTGCTCCCTCCCAAGACTGTTCAGTTTATGCTTTTCATCTTTATTTCAAAACCACATGTGCTATATTTGTTTAAATAAACTCAAGGTTTGTCTCCAACGTGCTGGTTGTGGTATTTTTATTCCTCAGTCTTGCAGATATTCAGAGGCCAAGGGCCAATACTCAGTAGCTTTTCAGCATCTGTTTAGAATATGAAGCATGCTGTTAAATCACATGCAGACCCTTTCTAGACTTTGGGAATCTTGCCTCGGTCATTGTAATGGGCAACGTTGCACTGCCAAGCAGGCAAGCTGATGTGATTTAGCATAATTTGAATAATGCCATTCATGGAAATGTGCAAGGGTGATGAAATTTTAATGGAGCTTGGGATAACACAACTGCTCCTCAATTACAATAAGTTTTTCTGAGACTCTGAGGCCTCAATCGCAACATGGCTTATTTCATTACTGTACTATCACTGTTTTTATTGGACTCACTTAATTACTATGAATATCTCTATTGTTGCAGCGTAAGAAAAATCTGCAAAAGCCTCTTTCTGTCCTCACTGAGATCCTGTTCTGCAAGCTCATCTTGTTTGCTCCGGGTGCCAAGGGATGCTGCCGTTTTCCACTGCTGCTTATAAACCTGGAAATCGCTCCAGCACCAATGGTTGCATGGATGACTTTTATATTTTCTATGACAAGTACCTGCAGTAAACAACAACAAAAAAATTCCGATCTTAAAGGTGAGCCGTGCAAAAGTAAGTGAGAGCCGGTCTAGTCGTGAGTCTAGTATCAAAATGCCTGCCAGGAATTAGGCCGGGCCAAAGAGGCCATATGTAAAAGCTGCTCAGGTTGAACCGCTGACCCAACAAGCTGGTCTCCTTTTAACAGCATGGACTCATGCATTCAGTATTTTCGGTGACCATCAAGCGCGCCTTAATGTGTGTTTGTAGCGAGTCGGATTTGCGGATCGCGCCTTCACCGGACACTGCAGATGTGGGATTATGGTTGAATTACATAACAGGGCACTTTGAGATGAGTCTAAAACATTTTCCAGTGGTGCAGATGATACCAATAAAGTGGGACAATTTTATTACTATACTGTCTCTTTCCATAACCAGAGCAAATACAGGATGTTTCCTGTTCATACTTATAAGATGTTACGGGTGTGTTACAGCCATTTGGCAGGTTTAAAAGACGTCATCCAAACCAGTTAACTACGTCCATATGTCCAGCTCATGGACTAAAACTTGGCAACTGGATCAGTCATTACTAGTACCAGCTTTTTGATGCTAATAATAATAATAAAGGTACAGATCTCATTAGATTCCAACGCTGGATTCACTCCTCAGATGCCTTTTTAACTCAAGCAATCACCTCACATCATCTGCAACTCTCCAACCTTGCCCGTGGGTGTGTGGCAGCAAAAATGTGATGCTAAACGTTCGGCATCAAGCTCATACGTACTTTAACCCCATCATCTGTCCAGTCAGAGAGCGCGGGCCAGCGAGCCTCATCTCTCCCTTTGTCCTCGCTTCCTTAGAGATTACAACACCAATTAGACTGCTGTTTCCTGACATTCTCCCATCAAAGCTGCGAAGTGGTTGGTTTTATTTCTCACATCAAAGGGCGCTATTCTTTTGTTTCTCCTTTCAAATCAACATCCACCCTGAGGATGTGTGAGTTCTCGTGCTCATTTTCCCCGTTTCCACCCAGCAGATTCTAAAGCTTCTCTGAACCCAGCCATAATGGAAATGGCAATGCAAACCAAAGACAAGGAGAGCATTCCCGGTAGCACCCCAGAGATATCAAATTGTTTATGGTATTTCCTTCATCTTGTTCCTTTTTTTTCCCCCTTTTGTGCATCATTGCTTATAACTGTGTGTATGAGAAGGGCAACATCTAAAAAGGTATCCACTAGAAGTTTGATATGGGGAGCACACCACTACACAGCCCTATAGCCAAGTATTGGAACTGGAGATTTAAAAATGTATGATCCAAGTGCATTATGTATAATAATGTTTTAAATATAAGATCTCCGTTGCACCTTTGAGGCTTTTGTCTGTATAGTCCTGGTTTGTCAGGAGTGCTGGATCTCAGCTGCATTTTGCATTAAAATAGTTGTAAAGAAAACAACACAAACTTGGCACAAAACAAGCGTGCGCGATCCTAGAAACATTGTGACAAGTACTTCCTGGTCACATCTAACAGGTTACTGCTTATGAGTATGCATAGTAACGGTTCCCTGTGAACAAAGCAACATTTCAACTGATCACAACCTGTGAGACCAGGGAAGCGTGAAGCTCATCCAGCTATCCTCTGATTTGCTTTGGTTCTGCTTTTTATTTAAAGATGCAAACAAGATGCCTGAGGTGTACACAGTATTTGATCTCTTTCTATATGTGTGTGTGGGCCTGTGTGAACATGAACACACTGGCATGCTGTATGAAGAATGGATGTCATCACAACGAAATGAGAGAAACCCTCAGTGGGGCCATTTTGCTGGGTCTCACATCTTCAAACTATTAGGTAGTGAGATTCTTTCTTTTTTTTCCCTCTGATTTTGGTGAAAACCCTGGTGATAAATCATTTTTGGCACACATGCCATTTATGCACATTTGTGCTTTCCCCAATAGTGGATGTTAAAATAAAAAGCCACAATATTTGCACCAAAAATTAGACTGAATTAGATTTAAATTATAAGCATAAAGGAAACTCGCTCCACTGGCTTTGGTTTAATGAGAATGTTTTACAAAGGAAAAAAAAAGCTGCTTTTAAACAACCCCTTGTTAAACCATGCCTTCTTTTGTTGCTGCCTCCCCCACTCAACAATGAAGTTGGAGAGTAAAATGCTTTACTTTTTGGAGGAATGACAGCCAAAACCACGAAAACCAGACCTACCAGACTTGACGAAAGAATAAATCCTTCATAGTAAAACAGCTTGAAGGCTGAGTGCAATATCCTTTGAAGCTTAGTGTCCAATTAAAGTATTGGAAAACTTTAATCAAAAGGTACTTTGCAAACAGTATTGAAGCAATTACCCACAATCCTAGAGTCCTTTTCAAAGTGTTCAATTATGCCATGGATGCAGCTCCAGGTTTTTACATTGATTCTTCCCAAGAGAAATGTTACAAAACCAAGCAGTTCTCACTCTTTGCACTGATATATGATGTTTTTTTTTTTTAAAGACAATGACTCCTTGGAAACTGATCTCTGAAACTGTCGATGCCAGTATCCACACCAGTGCTATCAAAAAATCAGCCTGATCTAAATAAAACCTCCACCTGTAATCTCCAGACACACTGGCCTGTTCTATTCATTAAAGCGGCATTCTGTAATAGGAGTACCATCCCTCAACCCACCGTCACGGTTTAGTTTACATAGTTTCCACATGGTTCTCATTGCTAACACATGCTTTGTGTGTTTGTCCACCGACCCCACCTGATATAAGAACGTCCACTACTTCCAGCGTCTGCACTGATGAAAACACAAACCATGCCTTTCAAACAAACAACTAATGCTACCGATTTCTGGGAAAGAACAGTCACCACTTTTCCTTGATCCCGGCTAATTCCGTTTTCAGCCCATCTCAGCAGCATCTGGTGAACAGATCAAACATGCCTCCTCCAAACAGCAGCCAGCTTTTATTCCATATAGCCCTACATGGCTGCAGAGAACAAAACTGTAGGTTAAATGAAGAGGCTGTACCATCCATCCTTGACACCCAACTAGTGGAGGGTGTCACTGGTGACAGCTCCCATACTGCATGACAGACTGATGAGCCAGTGGTGCAGAGGTGAAAAACTGAGCAGGGCGGGTGATGTGTTGCTGTATGACCTCTGGGATGATAACACAAAGAACATGATTATTTTTTTTTTGTCTTTTCTCATTTCGATGCCAAAAATGTATGTACACAAAGTAATATATCACATCCTTATAGGAGGACTATTAAATATTTAATGGTAATAAAGCAGCTTTATATTTATGTATATATGTATGTCTATATATATATATGTGCTCTTTATAAAAAAGAGCAGCACATCTATTATTTAAAATATTTTGATTACAAGAGAGATGATGTCTTACAAACACAAGAGCTTGCTTAAGTCTTGCTGAACACCAAAAGAAACATGACTAATCTCCAGAGCCAGCTACAACACAACCACAAAGATCTCATAAATATAGTGTTTGCGAAAGCAAAACTACTAATGTTAAGTCAAGTAGTCGTCCAAAGGACATTCATTCATCAGAGTTTTCCCAAGTGTAACTCATGAGAAAACATCAAATTGCCACAAAGAAATAACAAACATCCATCACACGTTATTTGGATAAGGACATGATGCCTATAAATACAACGAGAAGAAAGGCTTTGTGAGTCTGATAATCAAACTCGACTGAAGATACCAGATCCCATCAAAGGAATTATTCTTTCCCAAATTCCATTCCACAAATGTATGACACATGTTGGAGGCGGTTAAGTCTGAACTGAGTCGAGTTGAGCACTTCACAAGTACCATGGACCTCCAGTATAGTCATATAGCAAGGCCTTACATGAGTTTGAGTGTGCATTTTCTCATTGAAGACTTCAAACTGGAAACACAATGTCTTGATTGATCCTGGATTACATGGGATGTTAGCCATCTGGGATTTGCATGAAGACCAGCAAGTGTGTATCTCAGAAACTCAGAAACTGGGTCAGACTTCAGTGTCTTGGCCACAAGCTGCATCTGGTCATTTAATAAGTGTTTAAATGGTTGGAAGAATAAACTGCACTGACAGACATGAACACTGTAGACTTAATTATCTGTTCATTTATCGCAAGTCATTTCATCATTGCAACATTCAACAACGCTATCGCATACTGCATGTTCTTCTAATATTATGCAGCCTTACTTCCCTCTTAATTTTTATACAAGACTGGACCTTAATGGAAACTGGTTCAAATTAAACTTCAATTTCAAAATACACATATTAATAGGAAGCTTATGCTCAAAAATGGATAATGTTTCAGCAGTTAAAGCTGCAGTGGAATAAAGCAAAACTCATTCTCACAGGGATAGGATTTTATCTTAAAGAAATCCAAGGTTAGAGAATGTTGTACTTTCTTTAATTTGAAAATCAAATATTAAACTGGGTTTTGCAGACAAGCGTATTTTATGATCTCATATGGTATGTGGTGTTAAAGATGAGGGAACCTGCTTGAACAAGCAAACAAAGTCAGCATGTTTTAATAAAGAAACAGGCTTAATGAGCAGCATATGCTGGTAGAGGGGGTGGGGAGCAGATGTATCTCTTGCACATCAACTTCTTATGCGTCTGCATGTAATTTACATTACTGTAACATAAATTATTCTTAAAACAACTAATAATAATGTCGAGGCCTCTGACGATACAGAATGATTCAAGAGAAACAGACTGCAAACTACATCACTCATATGTAATTAACATGTTGTTCGGTTGTCCAATCTTAATTTGTGAACATGAACAGGAAATTGCTTTCAAAGCTTCCAAAGCAAAAAGAGCCACGGCTATGCAATTAATATCAGGGAGACGCGAACGCAATGCTGAGGATTCAATAACGCATCACTGAGGAGACAGTACACAAGTTGATTTGTAATGGACACGGGCACGTTTCAACATTTTGCACACTGTCGTTACAGATGATTATTAACGGAATTTGTAACCTTTCAATCATTTTTTTTTCTCCTCCTGTCTGTACTGCTAACGTCTCTTTATGTTTTCATAAATTGTGAGCTACCCAGAGCTTCACTGCCACTGGGCATTCATGTTTTAAGTCTCTCCTGGTGTGACCCTTCTTTCATCACACATTTGCTTATTTTGTATTTGATAATGGTGGTGAAGATCGCTCTAAAATCTCCCATAAGTGTTTGGTTGGTTTAAGATCTGGCAACTGTGAAGGCCGTAGCATATGATTCACATCATTTTCATACTCTTCAAACCAATTAAGTGAACCCTCGAGCCCTGTAAGGAAGCATCTGCCTTCATTATGTTTCTCCACTCATTTATTCAGTTTTTTTTCCCCGTTTAATTTGCCAACCATCTGTATGTGTTATGGAGTTAGTCAATTTAATGTCAGGGTTTGGTAAAGCCTTACAGACATTCTTTGGACATTTCTCAGACAATAAAAGTGAGGGGATAGTTCCCAGCTGCAGGGACCAGGGGTTCAAATGAGCTTCAGTTATCTGTTATGCTGTTTCTCTTTAGTCATTTTTGGATCTGAGATTGAGATATTGGCCAATTCCATCCATTTTTAGATACCTTGTGATTGTGTTATGGTGCTGCTCCCCATGGCTTTTGCAATTACTACACAGTGCAAGTTATCTGCAAATCTGATTTGAAATTCCTGTTGAGTATTTTATGTAGCACCATATCAAAGAGACCTTTGAGGCAGATGAGATTTTTTTGAAAGGCAACAACATTTCACTCAAATTAAACTAATGAGATAAAGCAAATAATATCAATAATTAACTGAAATCTGATGATTTGTCTACTTTTTACATAAAAGTTTAATTATGGATCCAAAGCATTCAAAAGGGCTGCTATATCTTTTGTACCCAGAGTTTCCAATTATAGATATAAAAAAAGATTAAATAATTTACAACAATGAAAACCTTTGCTGTAATGTTACAAAATGATGTCAATTATATTTCTTGCTACAGTTCAACCAATTATGTCTGTTAGTAGCAGTTGGTTGGGAATACTTCCAGAGTTATCTGTTCCGAAAAAGGTGTGCTCCTGGGATGTTCGGCACGTGGTGGAGGGGTTGAGTCCTGCCGGGGCTGAGCGAAAGTCCCCCTTGTTAATAGATGGAAAGGTCCTATAGGTCCCTCTCCCTAATAGTGTGGCGTCACTACCTGAGGCACAACGTAGTGCCCTGAATACCAATGGGATGCTGCTGGGTCCTTGAAAGAACACTACCACCAGCAGACAAACACTGCCAATTAGCAGAGGGCCCCTACTCATCAGCCATGTGTTCACATCTGATTAACAGAACGCATTCACTCCATCAGGTCCCGGCCAACACAAAACCTTTCCCTTGAGCACTTGGTTTTCTGCTCATATTCTTATTTATGTCGATTAAAAAGGCTTTATTATAATGCTAACTGTGAGACCACTCATGGAAGGGGTGGGAAGGGGAAGAAAGGAGCAAACTGGTTACTGTATTGCACCTTTGTTTCTTCCCATAAGAGGTGTCTACTTAATGGCCTATACAAAAATCATGTGCTTAGTTTGGCCTTCTCGAACGCATTGTGAAGAGGGCAGGAACTGAGAATCGACCAGTTTTTAATGGCTGCATGCTTCTTCTTTGCTTGTCTTGAGTGGTTTGTGTAAAGTGTGCAGATGAATAAAAGTCCCTTGTGCTGTGCAAAGGTGCGGCATTGTGCTGCTGGTGGCACAGCTGCCTCTCAGAGCATCACCTGGCAAGCAGGTCAGCGCATGCAGGTCTCCCTCTTTCAGAAAGTATGTCATGTCATTTAAATATAATGCTAGTTTAGTTCACTTGAACAGCTCAAGTTTTTTTAATGGAATGTGCAGTTTATGCGCCCATTGCTGTGTTTAACATTTTATCCAAGACACAATTAGTAATACCTGTGATCTAACTAAGCTTTAATCAATGAACATTAAACAATATGCAAATTATATTTTGTGAAACTGCCTTTCATTTTTAATTATAATTAAGCGTATACTCCTACTAGCTGTGAAATTGTCCTGCCACAAAACCTCAGCCCAATGTATTATTTCTTCTAATGGGGGAGCACGTCTGAAGTTTCTGTCTCAATTGACTCTGAGCAGCGTATTGTGAAAAACAAACAAACAAAAAAAATGTGAAACAAAGAAGAACTGAATAATTTGGCAGTCTACTGAAAGGTGGGCTGGTGAGTGTGGCATTATTTACAGTTTAGACATGAGCACTGTGATGATCAGTACAGGAACCAGTCGCAAGACAGAGTGTGCTGGCAAAGATCTTTATTATACACAATCCAAAAGTCGCAAATCCAAAAATCCGTGTCACAAGTCCGTTATCAGAGTCAGAAAACCAGGGCAGCAAAACCAGAGGCGTGGTCAAACAGTCCGAGTCAAAAACCAGAGAAACAGTGAACTAAAATCCAATGGGCTAGGGCAAGAAACGGTGGTCGGGCAAAAATGTGTCTACGAAAACAGATCAGGCTAGCGTACAGGGTTCTCGGCTCAGGCATGAAATGGTCACGTTTCGAAACCAGGGAAATGTGAGGCAGGAGTTTAAGTAGACCGGGGAGTGACGAGCAAACAAGACACAGGTGCAGGGAATTAGCCAGGTGATTAACCGAAAAGAGAAGAACACCAGGGGGAGCCCTAACAGATAGCAACACCAGGAACCATCCAAAACATGTGAGGAAGCAGCCACGGGAAAGACACAGACAGAAACCCAAAGGATACATACTTGGTACAGTAACTAAATTGCAATCCTGATGGCCACTGAATAAATATTTAAACCTTACACTTAACATTAGTACTTATTTCATTATCTTCCTTTTGCCCACACTGTGATTGGAGCTCAATATGCAAATTAGTTAGTTAGTTAGTTAGAAAGGGCTAGCACATGGCCAGGTGAAAACAATGTCAGGCATGGGCATAATTTATTATTTTTTTTATTTTGAGAGGGAAGACTTCCTAGCTACTGGTACTACTCATAGCTAGAGAGAAGAGGTGGAGTTAGGTGTGTATTTAACTTGCTAGCACAATTTTTCTAAAGATTCAACACGACCACCTCCAGATGCAATGTGGCCAATCAAGTCCCTTTGTAGCAATGCATTCAGCTGCATTCAAGTCCTGTGTGGGTGTGTGGGGCCTTTAAGTTCAGCTAAGAAAGTATGAAATTGTCAATAAGTCATAATAAGTATTTGAGACAACAACTATTGATAATCATTATATAGTAGATATATGCTCAGACACAATAACCTGCACTTAATTTACATACATAGTAACATATGCATTTCTGAATAAAAGACAGCTGATCTGTAAAAAATGTTTTTATGACTCTATTAAGCTTAAAGAACCTTCATTCTACCTTACTAGAATTTGTTCTGAAGATCATATAGCTGTGGTCTATCAATGTGAAAAATATATTTCAACAAGCTGTCATTTCTGTTTACAGTCACAAGAGCTACGTTTCCTATATGTGCCCATGGTCTCAGCTGAAAGACACTAAAAGGATTCAACATACAGTACAGCCCACAGTTCTTGAAGTTAATTACTAAATGATTTTAGAATGAAAGGTGCTCACAACTCATTTGAATTACTTTGGAAACATGATTTGCAAAACTCAATATGAAGCTGTCCAGTCCTCTTAGCTGAGACCTTGATCCTACTGGACTGCTACTGGAAGAGTGTTTTTGAGTGTTTTTGTTTTGGATTTGCAGTGTGCTTTTACTGTTTTATGATTTTTATCTCTGTTTTTGGTAGTATTTGGTATAATTTGGTGTTATTTCTGCCCACATAATTTATGTATGTCAAGATAACGCATCTTCAAATTCATCTAAGCATCTTTGTGGCCACATTAAATCAATTCTCTAGCCAATTATCTGTGGTCCTAATTGTCCATTTTTGTGGAAGAGAGAGAGCTGATGTTGTGGGGGAGGGGGGCACTCAATGATGATCTTGTAGTTCATAAAGAGCAATTAGCCCAATCTGACTTAGCTAATTAAGGAAGAATGATGACAAGGGGGGAAAGCACTGGATTATTCTGTATGGTGGTGCAAAGACAAGATGCATGCTGAGAACCAGACCGCAGACCAGAAGTATATCGTGATGAAAGACTGAGTGAAATGCATGTTGGGATGTGATGTATTTGTTGCTATATAAAGCATCACCAATCGAGTGCCTATAAAAAGTTTTCACCCCATCGGATGTTTCCCCTTTTATTGCTTTTATAAGTGAAACAATTGTCAATATAACTATCTATACTATAACTACTATACTACACATCACTTGAGACCCATTCAGTGAACTCAGGTTGGGTTTTTTTGCAAATTCTTTTTTTAAAAAATGAGTCAAATTACATTGACCATGATTCCATTTATAAAAGCAATAAAATGACAAAACATCCAAGGCGGTGAATACTTATTGGTGCTATAGTCATGTAACAATCTGAATGCTTTGTGGCTAGATAATAAGAGATATTTCATCTTGTGTTTACCTCTCATATGCGTTAGGATGCACTGCAGGTGCCCACAAGCAGCACAGTGACAGGTGACATTCTGTTATATATCTTTTTAATGATGCAAATCTATCGTCACACCGTGAGCTCTGTGGCTCACTTGACCCTGCTATTTTGTATTAAAGGTGTTCCTACTCCATTGCACTAATCTGATGAAATATGTTTAATATTGTTTGTACACTTTTCAAAGGCAGTGGCTTTATTGCAGGCAAAGCCAACAGACGGCATGGCATAAGAGTGCTGATAGGAATATTAAGTGAGGCAGCCTGAGCAATATAGAATATAAATGAGGTTATTTTACACTGCAGAGCTCTGCAAACCGACGCACAGACTTCTCTCTTTGTAATAAATCATTCCCATTCAGACAGCCTCTACTCTTAGGGCATTGTTTAATACTATCTGCAATAGAGGGGAAAAATAAATTGGTTTACATTGCAGAAAAAGGTGCTGCGGTTGGACTGCATGATATGATGATGAAAGATAGAATATACTTGACTTATTGATGATAATGAACTTTCAGATAGGAGAATGTTGCATGGAGGGTGTCATGTGGGAGCAATATTAAGAGGGGGAGCTGGAGAGAAATCCCAAGTAAGCAGTAAATGTAGCAGAGTAAGATTTTCTGAAATAGCGTTTTAGTCTCTACCTACCCCTTTCAGCAGAACAACATAAAAATGCAATTTATGTCTATAGCCAGCCCACAATGCTGCTTGTGCCACAGTGAGATAAATATTTTGTCATGGGATGCCGACGGCTAAAGATGAAGTGACAATTACTCCCCTCAAGCAATACTTCGTGCTTCTTTTCTGTTGTGAGCATTGTGGCAGCAACAACCTTCTGTGGCTCTCTTTTGCTCTGATTTGCAGGTCCTAAAGCAATGCTGCTGTGTGACATGTGTTGGCTTTTACACAGTATTCTGCTCATTTTACTCAGACTGAGCACTGTGATTGAGAGGCACGAACCTTTTTGCTGTGGCTTGTCTACAGCAGGATCAACAATGAACGAGGGAAAGAAAACTATATTTTTGCTCTGCTGCCTGCGCTCGTCAGAACACCTAGAACTCAGCAACATGGAAAATTATACCTTCATGTCAAATGAGATGCTACAATCCCAGAATGAGAGCATCACACCAAAGTCTACTCTCAGTAGCAGTTGTTACATAAGTGAGACAGGCGCTAAGCACAAAGATGCTCTGAGCACTTCAAAAGGTGAATTTAAGAGCTATTCACTTTTACTGCACTCCCCATATCTGACAGCAGTTTGATGAACAGAGCTGTGTATCATCTCGTACTCTCTAAAAAGAATATGGCGATGTGGATGACTGAACATGCAAACTGTGCAATATGACATTTGAAAACAGCTATCAAACAAATGTTGCAAAACAGATTGTAGCTATGTGTTTGGTTGTTGAACTTTTTTTTACATACAGCCCTCCACCTGCAGGAAAAATGAGGTGTATGTAGGTAAGTGCTTTTTGCTGCTGCATTTTGACTGACAGAAAAGGTGTGGAAGGCGATCAGGGGGAGAATGTGATACTTGCAATTCTTTTACAAGATGAGATTCACCCCATTCTATAGTGGAAAATGAAAGTTGGCTTTAAGTGGGCCTTTCTCTCCTTTGAATTGGAACCAGAGTCATTAGGATTTACAAAACTCAGGCGTCAGGGTTTGGTGGCTCATTATTCTCCTGTTGTTGCCTCTTCCCATATCTCCTCATGCAGCTTTGCCCTCCAACACCTCCGTGTTCAGAGATAGGGAGGCGCGGCAGTCCTCTCCCATCAGATACACAATCAGGATACTTGGTTACAGATAGGACTATATGCAGCACTGTACTTGCGCGGTGGAAGAAATATGATTTCGGGGGCTGGGGTGATTCTCGCTTGTTTTATTACATCATTATCTCTTGGTGACACTTACACGTGTGCCATATAGTATAGTATAGTACAGTGAACAGTATAAAAAAGTAACATAGTCCCTTGAGACCATCCCATACTGTTGATGGAAAGGCATAGTGAGTTGGCCTTACTCTACATGGTGTTAAGAAAAGTGTAATTAAAAGAGTAGCAAGTGTTTAATGAAAAATGAAAATGCACTCCATTTTGTTTTTCTTTTTATGTTTACCTTTTGCTAAGAAGTCACTATTCTTGGTGATAATTTAATTGTAATTGCATAAAACAAGAAATTTAACATTTCCATATCTTGGTGCCATGATAGTGCACCGAGCATTAGCCTTCTCTTCTGGCTTGGCTCATTGTGCTCATTATGATGGCAATATGTCACAATATCAGTGCATACCTGTGCACTAAAAAAAAGGTTTGTTATATGACAAGCATGACATACAGTCTGTGATACTCAAATTAAACGCAAACATCAATACACTGAAAATAAGAGTGCAGCTGTACCAACCAACAACTGACACACTGGATTGTGAAATCTAATTCCCCACAATATGAAACATAGAACATCTTTAAAATCTTCCTTTTGAGGACCGTTTCTCCCAATTTAAAATTCCCTCATAATCAATATCAAATTGCTCCATTTCTCATGACAGGCAAAGCCTTGGTACAATATATGGCCATGTCTCTTGCTAAGGGAGTAAAACCCCTAATTTAGTCTGCAATAAAACCAAGGGGCTTAGAGAAACTGATTCTTTCCAGAACATTAATCATAAAAATTTAATGGATATCAAATATTTAATACAGTAGAATGTACAACTTGTATTACTATGGCTTTCTCCAAATCGATCACATAGAGGAAAATCCATAATTAAAATTATGCTAGCAAGGGCAAATCATTAAGATTTCTAATCGCCTTCATGCTTCAGGAAAATGAAATATACACCCTGCCAGTGATGTATAGGCTATTAGAGGCAGAAATAAATTATTACTGTCTCTTATAAGGAATGGCAGCTTGATTATATTAGAAAAATAGAAGAATGTGATAATTCTGGTGGAACAATCTCAGATTCAGCCTCTGTTTCATTGAAAACAAACTGTAAAAAATGTATAATGTCAAATGTCATTGCAATACAGTGTTAAATGGAACATTTATATCTGCAGACTTATCAGCATTAATATGCCTATTGTTCATGTAAACAAAACTGCATGCCATGATTGTGGTGAGCATATGCGTATAATCCCTCAATTCAAATGAAGTCGCATCAGTGATCGAAGATGTTTATATAAGAATAACATGCAGTAGACTGAAGAGACAGCTAAATATATTATGTTTTGTTTGTTATGATCGGTACATGAGATGTACACTATGCTTGGACATTTGACGATTGACAGCTCATGAATGCCCCACCATGAAATCCCATGACTCTCTGTCATTTTAACATTATTACAATTCCAAAATTAGCTAACTTAGACAGAAAACTTTGCGATATCTGTTTTACTATGATGAACTGGATTTTGACAGCTTACTGAAATTAACCCTCTATGACATGGTGTTGCCCTCAGGCAACAAACCACTATCTTGGCCCACACACCCCCCTTTAAATTTTAAGAAATAAAACATCACATTAAAATTCTGATGAAAAGTCTGTGACCAATGACATTTGAGGTGGGCGTGGGTTTGACCTTTGGTCTGGGGGCAGAACAGTCCTTTTTGGGACCACAGCTGGCTTGGACACACTGCTAGCAGAATGTAAAATAAATTTCACTTTTTAACATTTAAATTTAAATAACTTTGCATGAATAATATCTGTGATGTGCATGAGTATGTAAAGAACCATATTTGATTGAGAAATGGTAGCTTTTAATTCATTGCCTCATGGCCAGATTGTGCAGTTAGACCACTTTTGTTTGAACAATAACTTGCTCATGGATGGATATGTGCAGGGATGCATAGTTATCACCATAATCAATTATTTTGCCGCACCATCTACTATTACTCACAGGAAATGGATGCACAAACATTTTATGGGTGTAAGGAATATGGTTGAGCAGTTAGGCTCATTCCTTCTGACAGTGAGGACAGCAAGCTTGAGCAGAGTGGACCTCAGAACCAGGTTTGAGGGAGAGGTAGGAGATCAGGGTTTCGTCAGTAGAGTAACATACTGTATGTAATGAACGTGTGCGTGATTGTTTGTTTGTGCGGCCATCAGTATGTGAAGAGAGATATATGACCTATTCTAATAATATGCTTCCTGGTTTCTTTTGAAAACAGATGGCCCATCTGATGACAATGAGTCTGTGGATGAAGAAGAAAATTAAGATGATGATGATGACGATGTAGGAAAATGTTCCAAGCTTACCCTGGTGGAGAACGTAGCATCACAACATCACTGATTACCCAGAATGGCAGGCCAGCCTTCCAGACAATATCATGTCCCCCTACGCATACTTGAAGATGTACATCTACATTCTAGAAGCGCCTTAATCTCACTACTAAAGAACTGGAGCAGTACATGGGTACAGCAGTGTACATGTCATTGTTTGGATTACCAGGCACCCGCATGTTTTGGAACAAAGCTACCCGATTGTCCCAGGTAGGTGACATCATGGCACTCAACAGATGGGAGTTCATCAAAAAAATCCATGCACTTCAACAATAGTCCGACGACTGGTCACTCATCCTCCCTCCAAGCTGCGGAGAATCCCAGTGGGTGAGAAGCTGGCTGTAGAGAAGTAGCTGTAGCAGATGGGCCCTTTCAAAAGGAAGAAATAGATTCAAGCATTACCGGCCAGCAAAGCCAAAGAAATGAGGCAACAATCAACACTTGTCTTGGTTGGCTCTGAGGGTGTCCCGCACATTTTTGAGATCTACACAGGGAGAGCTTTGCAACCCCCTGAGCTGCCAGAAGTAGAAGCGACGGTAAGTGGCAACGTTGTCCTCTGACTGAAACCACTGAGCCCCTGGAAGGTTGGCCAAACACTATTAAAATGATGGTGCCACTTGCATTGATTTTACACAGTTATTTAAAAACATTCACAGGTGGAACAAGAGCGAGAATATACAGCATAATCTAATATACCTACCCCTTCAGTGTTAAATTTGGCAAAATGCCCTAAAGCGGTGATTCCCAACCTGGAGTACATTTGGGAAATTGTATTGGTAATATATATCAGGTTCCTGTTTACAACTGGTAGAGGTTCTTACATGTAACATGTGGTTGATTTTCTCTTGCAATTCGTTTTGCCTTCTCTGGACATGCCTACCCCCAAATATCACTTCTAATGAGTACACGCATTTCATGCCTTCAGGTGCATGGCAGAAATTCTGGGCCCCCTAATTAGAATATTGCTCTGGGCCCTCCATTTTAATTGGCCCCTAATCCTACTGGAATTTTGGTGGATGCCTCTGGAGCTGGGTCCTGAAAATTGCCCAGCATATTTCACCAAATAGGCCCCACGTATACCAGCACAGAAACGTGCTGGCAACTACAACTGCGGCTTGCTGGGTTCAATTTAAAATTCTGGTGACAACAAGAAAGGCCCTTAAACTGCCACTGAACAAAGATGTTTGCACGCATATCAGACAAGGACTATTAGATGAGAGGTAAGTACAGTGAGTTTCTCCACATCTCCCCCTCTGGCACTTTATTATGGACAGAGGCCATTCCCTTTTGGAGGAATTCCTCCATTCATCCACACATATCTCACCCTCTATCGTAGCAGCTCTGGTTACTCTTTGATCTGCTTATGTTCTCTTGAAAGGCTGAAACACTTCAAACAGAAAGGGCCTTAAGCCGAGCGTGACTTTCATACAAGCAGCTATTTTTTTCCTGCCTTCTCATTGATTTGATAAAAGTGATCAATACTCTTAAATAATGTATCATATCGTGTTCCTCAGTTTTGGGATCTGAGCATCAGTTGCCTCTTCATGATTTGAGAGGAGAGGTGCTTTTCACTCTAATGATCGTGGACAGACCTCTCAGAGCAGATAGTACAGTATGGAAGGTATGAATTATGGATTAGGAGTACAAAGGGCTGGTATAGAAAGCAGCTGATCAGATGATAAAACCATGTAACGCGTGTGTTTGGCCATGAATTCAAGTAAGCCTCTCTACACCTAATCACTTATGAAGTACAGTTTGTTTTGTTAGACAGCATACATTTCAACTTCTTCTCCACTACCAATAGACCAAAGCACTACCAGGTCATTCTATGGAAATGTATTCCCCCTTTCAAATTTACACAGAAACGTAGATTAAACCCACAACTGAGCTGGATTTTAATGGGACAATGCCCATCACCCAAACTAGATTGATACCCATCTTTTTTTCAGTTTGATGTTAGAACTTAATGATAAAAAAAAAACAAGGCAAAGAGCTAGACACTCAAAGTAAGCATGCATGCAAGTGCATGAGCAAGACAGAGCACACATACAAGAGACAGAATCTCAGGTGATGTGAGGTTCTGCACAGCCCACTGTCCACCAGCTTGAAGACGGTCAATGACCTGAGCCACCTGAACTCTGTGATATTTCCATCAGTCAAACCAGTGTGAGCGCACCTATGTGAAACTCTCCAGTCACAGAAACGCCCTTTCATTTCAATCAATGATTTTTTTTCCCCTCAGCCGCAACAGCTTGCATGTCTGGGGGGCTTTCATCAGACTGACTCCTTGAATGTGATGGCTGCAGGTTCAGTAGGTGTTCCATCTGCAGTCTCAAACCACAAGTATACGCAGTCGATCATCCATGGTCAACCTGACATAAACATCAGCACCACACTATTGAAAAATAACCTGCATAAGTCCACAACAAATACAGTCCAGGTCTGGGTATTAGTAAGTTTTGCTTTACATTTGAGATAGCAGCCACTGACTTTGATACTGGTTCCTGAACAATACTTGTTTCAATACCAATTACACATTGTTAGGCAGACTTGAATGCTGAGAGGAAGACGGCTGTGGTCCATTCTTCTTGCAGACAATCACCACCATTATTAGATCTTGGTACAAGCATGCTACATGCTTATTGGCTCCCTTAGGTAATGAAATTTGGACAAGGCTTTTTCTCAATGCTTGATAATATCTAAGCAAGTGGGTCAGTGCCATAAAAGTATCAAAGCTCGGTACTCAACCCTAGTGCAGCCTCAAATTAGAAAGCACTCTGAGTGAAGACCTCTGCCCCCGATGAATATTTCCCCAACATGTAGATTTTAACCCTTCATATCAAGTACATTTCTCATTTGATCAATGATTTTTATCAATATTATTTTAGTAGTATTTTTAGAATGCATATATACATACATACAGTGTGTGTGTGTGTGTGTGTGTGTGTGTATATATATTATACTTTTAGAGCATTGAAATTGATTTTTTTCTTATTTTAAATCTTGGATAGAGGCATGACTCAAAATGTGAAATTGGCCTATGAAAAAGAGAAAGTGCATAAAACTAACTGTAAATAGATTAAATAAAAGAGGACAAAGCTACCTCAAACTGACACTATTGACAAAAAGGTCATGCTGTAGTGCAATAACCAAAACTGTGTAAATGACAGTAACTCATCCGTCATGTATGTGCACATTTTATCAACATGTGTTATCAATGTGTTTTTATTGCCAAATAAATTGAGAAGAAAATAAGAAAAAAACATTGATATAGTTTTATCAGTATTGCTCTGCTCTGGTGTGAACAGAAACATCCATGCAATTAAGGAGTTGTTCATTGCATTTTCGCGCTACCCTCTTGCTTTGGAGAGCTACTGTAAAATATCCTCCACCATGAAAATATTTTCTCCACTATAATAACACAGATGGACACGGGCAGTCTGACACAGAGTAATGCTTACCGAGGTTTCATTAAAGACCCCCTGAAGCGCAAATCAGAGTTGAGGTCATATGCTGTGGTTGTGATAAAAAGGAAATATGAGAGCGAGCTGTGAGCCAAACTGTAGAGAGGTCCGTCTCATAAGTAGCAAAGCAGTAGCAATATTTCTGAAGGTAGCAATAAAAACAAACACAGTGATGAAATATAGCTGTACTCAAACACTTTTTTTAATCAAAATATTACACTCATATACCTCAATTACTGACCCTTGCCAACATCATGCTGCTGGCATAGCGTGTACTATTAGGGGAAATTGGGGAATATTATGAGAGGGATCAGTGGTCTCCCTTAATAATTTTGTCCCGGTACACTTTATGTCATTTAATCTGTGTTGGTCAGATTGTGCCACATTGACGCAAAACCCATTCTTTTTCTCCTCTCTCATATCTGCATAGCTCCCTTTTTCTGTTTAAACCTTGCGTAGCGATACAGAGAAAATGGTGACTCATGCAGAGCTACAGTTGCATGCACTGCAAAACACTGCAGCGCCTGCCAGTTTATTTTCTCTGTACACTAAACCCAGATGTCTTGGAAAGCACAATGTAGTTGGTTGTATCACAAGTAATATATGCATAACAAGGAGCACACCAGTGTCTTCTTTACTTTCGCAGCCACTGCAGAAGATCCAGATTTAGAGGAAAGTGACAGTATTTAACTGAAATGATGCTGCAGCTGTTGTTTGCAGGTACATCTGAATATAAACACACTGAGTCACATGGAATAAATGACATCTTTACCACATGTGTAAACACCAAACAACCCCCCGGCCTAACTGCAAGTCACATTTTATGCCACAACAGCCAGGAACATGAAAAGGCTGCCCCACATCTCCCTGACTTTCAGGATTATTCCACAGGACCCTGCAGAAAGAAAGCCCAGCAGCGTTTATGGATGTAGTCATTCATCAAAGGTTTCAGTATTTGACAAACAGCCTATCTGTGGTCCCGATGACCACGGCAATTGAACGTGACACAGTGAGGATGATGTAGTGTCCTCATGTCTTACAAATGAAGAATTGTAGGAACTGTAATTATCTCAGTATAAGACAGACCTACAATAGCAGGCCATCGGAACAGGACAGAAACATTTGGATTCAACCAAAACATACTTGATTTCATAATATATTGATTTGTTGTCGGGCGGCGTCAGCAAGTGTAAAGAGAGCTGTGTGAGGTGCACCAACCATCTGTCAAGTCAGATGAAGAAGATGACAGCACAGCACAAGTAAAAGCACATTCTTGGCATCACACCCACAGAGTGTAACAGATGAAATGGAATTTTTGAGCAAGCTGCACATTTTTGAACAGATAATTCAGGCAGTGTCTTGTAACTCCTATGATCAGAAGCAGTTTTACCCCACATCTGCATTTTTAACTTCTTCTCCTTGTCCCATGTCTCAATTAGAGCTGGTTAACTCTCATTAGAGGCCCATCTATCTTTATTTGATAACCTCAATAATATCTGTAATTGTGATACAATCTGAATAAATGAGATGTGAGTGAAAATAGCCTGTAATGCCTTTTGTGCCCAACGTAGTTTGCTATTGAGACAAATGCTGCCAATAATTTTCAGTCTATCATCAGTATCAAAAACAAAATGCTCCCCAGAGTAGACGCCAACTTTATGAAAAAGCACAGGTGAAAATTAGTATATACAAAGCCTACATAAAATTATTGAATATACATTTTATAACAGCCACGGAATAATTATATTGAAATACAGTGTACTGAATCGTGGAACTGATTAGTTCTTTAGTAAGCTACAGCACTTGAACCAATGAGTGCTAATTTACTGAGGTGCTGGCCTTGAATCAATCAAATTTAGCTCACAATGTAACAACAGTAATTACTAGAGATTAAAACAACTTTTTAAATATGCTGCCAATGCCACCTTTTAAACCTCAAGGTTGGTGCCTACTTAAATCTGTTTTTACTGGCTAATGTACTGGCGAGAAGGAAAATTAGAGCATGGGGTTCCTACTGTTGTAACACCCCTTCACACCCTGATTTTTCTTTCCTCCAGGCAATTCTACACTGAGTGTTGTATAGTCAGATCAAATTAGCTGGGTGTGAGACCAAAGTGTTGTCTCTCAATCAGCGACCAGACCTTCCCTTTAATAAGAGCCGAGCTTTTTTGGAACATTTCCTCTCGAGCTTATGGCTGAAGTGCAGCAGCCATTCAGCTAAATGTAGAAAAAGTGAGATCTCTGCTGTGACTGCATTACCATAATTATCAACTCACACTCAGCCATCATTGCCTGACATAACTTCACAGTTACAGTCAAACATTTTCACAGGATCACGGTGTATTTTTAACAGATGATATAATGCAGAGCCGTCAAAATTAATACAGGTATATTTGGGAAGCTGAAGACACCTCATTCAGCTCAAACAGGACAAGAAGCAAAGCATATTTATATATATATTTATTATATAGAGTTCTTTGTGAAGCTGGAAACTCTGTGATGCAGCTGCAGTGCTTTACCAACTCACCCAGCACTCCTAAATCATTCATAAATGTTTACCCAGTGCTGTATGCGGCAAATGTGCCCCGGCATCGCCGTTTACATGCCCAGAGCTTCTACCATAACATGAGTCCAAACTTCAGCGCTGCATTAATAATAAAACGCTACAAACAGGAAGCTAAAGGACCTCCTGATGCATGGGCAGTGAAGTGGGTCCATCACTGAGTGCTCCGCGTCATCCCATCCCCCTTTCTGTTTGGCCTCGTGCACAACCTGTAGACATGGCAGCAAACATCTAGGACAACGGTACAGTGTGCAGAGATTCTGCAATGATCACTCACAGGTGACATGCCTAATAGTCCCTCCCGTCTACCACTTTAACCTGACATGTTCAATAAATTCCCTTATAGGTACTGATGATGGATCTGTTATCAGAATTACACACTTGTGCTGATGTGCCTGCCGATCTGTGTATAGTATTCAGCAGCTTAAGGAAGGCTCTGCGTGTATGCACTGGTATTACAGAAATAGGAGTTTAGACAAATGGAATAAGCTACCTGCAGTCTTTCAAGATGACTTTCCCTTGTGACCAGATTTCATCTCCTTAAAAGGAGCCATTAACTCCTAGTGACAGAGAAATGAAATCGGTCTGTGGTGAGAACAGCCTCTCATCAGCAATCATTAGTTTAGCACTCCATAATCACCCCTTCGTGCTCTGTGTTCATCAGTAGGCCTGCTCTGCTAGTGCTAACAGAGGAGTGAGGCCACTATCATCAAGGGCAGGATGTGAAAATTGCTCCATAAAACAAAAGTAATACCCAATAAAATAGGAAAGCAACTGACACTTGCAACATAAAACTGAAGGATTACCATGGAAGTACATGGTAAACATGTTGTTATTCCTCAGACGTAATCCAACTTGCAAACTTGTGGTGCTGCTTCACCATAAGACTTAGAGGTCTCATCTGTATGTTAAGATGAGGAATGGGGCTCGTAGATGAAATGCTATTCAATAAAACACATTTTCCTGTTAAGGGTCCATGATAGCAGTAGGGGAATAATTCAAAAAGCCTGCTAAGATTAGAAAAAGAACCATGTGGTGTTTGTGGCTTTAAAGGTTCTGTGGGAACAGGAACAATCTGTCTTCATCGAAGCTCTGACTTGATGAGGCAACCTGAAAGGTAATTAAGTTTGATATGTTGCCTGTGCTCCTCAGCCCACGCTTTGAGAGTGTAACAAGCTCCAACAGCAAAAAGCAATGTTTAAGTTATAGGCTGTCATCTGATATTTTCTGTCCCTTATGATTTTTCACTGTCACGGGAACCGACTTATAAATTCTATTTGAACCAGAAATAATCTAACCTAAAGGCTTCTTTCCATTCCCAAACTGAACTAGTGAATGATGAGATGATTTTTTTAAACCCAAGAATTAAAAAAAAAAAAAACAACAAAATGCAAAGATTAATATCATACATCATAAAACACAGTTATCAGATCTCTTACATCACACACATATATATATAAAGTTTTTTCAATGTCCTGGAAATTACGTGTTTAAAAAGTGGAGCTGAGTGGTGAATTGGCACACGTGCGTACTTTATGGGAGATTTAAGGAGAGATTAGGGAGATTAGAAAAATGAATGTGTCAGTTCTCTCTGGTGGTGAAAGAAAGTTTGACACAGGTGCAAATGATCTAATTAATGACAGCTGAATTTCATTTATCTGCTTAGCGCTCATGGCGCAGGTTCGCTCACTCACTGTCAGACTCCTGACATGGTTAATGTTATTAGTAACACGTGTGCTGTTCCTACTTTCCTCAGTCAAGACGTCTGCTGAGCCCTGTGTGTAGCCGGGGCAGGGACCGAGTTTAAAACGGGCCACCGCTGGTGTCATGGAGGTGCAGCAACTGCAGCAGATACCATTCTGTGAGTAAACCCTGCAGAACAACTGTTCAAGCGATGCATTTGCGTTCACACTGAAAACAAAGCCTGCATCGCATGTTGTTTGCCAAGCTCCTACAGAACACAAAGAATACACGGTGCAAATCAGCAAAGCAATATGAAAACACAGCTGGAAAAAAGCAATGGGCACTCAACGCAGCATCACACCGGTATCTACCTGACTTACACACCCTCTCAGCCGCATGCTTGGAATATAAAGCAAGTACATGTTCTTTCTCTAGAGCTAATCTATCATTGCAGGGCCCAATAATGTGCCTAAAACAAGGACAGGCAAAACTTCTATCAGACCTTCTGTTAACCACAAATCACGACAAACTGCTTCAATGCACTGGCCCTGTCTCTCACAGCAACACAACCGCTTCAGTGTCCGCACAAACATCAGCGTCCTCCTGTACAACAACACAGCCAAACCTCACACAAGGGCTCAGTCGGACATTACACAGGCTCTGTGTTGGGGAGCTGACAAAGTAAAGTCCGTTTAACGTCCAGTCACATTCAAGTCCTCTGGCTAATGTCTGGATCGTACATATGCGAAAAGCTTTATTCACAGTATTGGAAGACAAGGCCCACGTTTCCCCGTCCAGCAGGGCGGCGAGGTGGTCCATATCCATGTTGTGAAATTCCCGAAACCCATTCTTAGCTAAGCTAAAAGCATCAGAGCATATTAACAGCTAAATGTGACTGAGATTAGCTAATTAGCTAATTAGCTAATAACATCGATGGTAAACTTCAGCAGCTGATGTCTTTGCAACTATCTGGTTCTCTGACTGGCTGATACTTTTATTTTAAGGATATGAACGTCACCTGGCCGACCTTCAGGTGCCCATGATTATCTCTGTCGAGGGAGCGCACGCTTAAATCCAGGGGGTGGTGTTTCACAGATTTAAGCCGTTTACTTAAATATTGGAAATAGGTAGTTACTGTTCTGTGAATAAAGAATATATACAATTTCAAGATATGGTATGTAGAGTATATAGTCATTGTTTCATTTCACATTCAGTGTGCTTGATAGTATAGAGTCTAAATATGTGTCACTATCCAAATTCTTACACACTCCCGTATCAAACATCTCCCTTCAGCACACACGGGTCATTCCGCCAAAAGAGTGCAATTTGCTTGTTGTAATTCTTCAAAATTAAACTTAATTTTTCATTCTATTTCAATAAAGAATTTAGTAATATACACATTTACTCATTCAAAATGAGTAGTGGTCAATCTCAGGCTACTTTAATTTATTACAACTTTCGAAAGTTTATTATCATTGCATTTTTTTCTCTGCTGTTAGCAAAACTCAAATGCTATTTTAAAACCACGTTTAAAAGAATATCAACCACATACATCATTTTCCCTTAGAAAAAGAGTAATTATATTATATACATTCATTCATTCATTGTAGTAGTAACAGCAATGAGTTTTTAGCAAAAAATTAGAAATTGTGTGAAATCTAGCCACTTTGCATCTATGCTAGTAGCTTGAGCACATGGAGCACCTTCTTAAGATTTAACTGAATATTTTACTTTTGATATCAACAAATATTGTCTTACAGATAATTTAGATAACAGCACTGAGTTTTTAGATTGACCATCTCCGACACAGCTAATATATCATTAAATTTAAGGAAAAATAAATAACTTAAGAGCTAACTTTTTTTTGGTCTTTCCGTGACTTGCAGAATACCCAAATAATGTCACTTCCTGCAGAACATGTCACTGGTGGAATGTTCCAAAATTTTCAGAGTGGGAAATGTGTTTGGGTAACAGCAATGAGTGAAAACCTGGGGACAGCACTAAAATGTGAATTTTAACCAAAAATAATGATGCTTTTGTAAACCTTTTGTTTTACGAGTGTAGATAGAATATGGAGTCACACATAAATGCAAAAAAAAAAAAAAAAGATTTTGAAATGATTTTGTTCATGATGCATTGTGGTAAAGTGTAGTGTTTGGCTGTGGGGACAGGCAAGAAATGCTATGTATCAGTGTTTTGGATGCCTTTTTAAAATATTTAAAAAATATATATCTGTAATTTCTACAATGATTCATGTGTATGGTGTTTTGTATAATAATAAAATATAATTTGTATTATAGTATTACTTGTGTTTATACATTTAATATACAATAATATGCTGGGGACGGAAATGTCACTCTTTTGGCGGAATCACCCACATATATACACAGTATAGTAAAATGCTTGGCCACTTGGATTATCTTGTGAACCTCTGCAAACATAGAAAATGAACTGGGTTTACAAAGCTGGCCCCCATGGGTCTCCAGCTGTTCAATTTTAAACCAATGGTCATGCACAGCATGTCAAACTACTGCATAAAACTCCTGTCCCCAACTAAGAAAAGTTGAGATTGAAGCAGCTAATGCACCCTATACCTGGTCAATCCTGTTTATTCAATAAGAGGAAAAAAATCCTGGTTTGTGTTACGACAGCTTGCTGTGCATGGCCAGTTGAAATAGAAAGGCCCATTTTTTTCAAGTCCGATAAAAAAACAGCTTTGATGTGTTTCAAAGTGCACTTTAAATGCACTGTGCCCTGGCTGTATTGCATTGTACAAACAATATATGTAATATATATTGTAATATAGATAGTGCAAACATCCTAAGATGAATCTAAATTACATTTGGAGGAAATTGTGGTAAACTGTGTTATGAAGGGGTTGGCTCTAGATTTGTTGTATGCTAGCAGTTGCAAATACATTGTACATATTCCCTTGGGACAAACAGATGTCAAAATATTCATTACTCGTCATGTCACAACAGTGCATAATGAAATACATAATTCTACATTTGGATTTGTCCATTCATGCTTGTTTGTCTTTCAATGGTTCTGAATTATTTAATATAAAAATCCAATAATAATAATGTTAATAATGAAGGGGGAGGCTTAATAGAAAACCCTATAAATTTGCAGTTCTTATGCACATCAGCAGGTCATCAGTAACTTTGTCTGTATCTGTGCCATTCATTTGCTTGACTATGATGACTGTGGTTTGCTTTAAAAAACATCCTGTTTTAAGTGCTCTGGATGAAATGGAATAACACTGTGTTTGTATGGGCTACATGAGTGATGCTGCATTAAAGTTAAGGCCTCAATCTATTCAAGAAGCTTCACTGCACTATCTTCACAATTGAGTTAGCTCGGTGCAATTGCTGTCTATTCAGTGGCTGAGAAATTGGGTTTCAAGCCTGAAGCACTTCCAACATCATGGAATGAGGAGAGAGAGGGAGAGAGTGTGTGTGTGTGAGAGAGAGAGAGGGAAGGAGAGAAAATACTAAAAAGTAAATGAGTGTATCTTCATCCTTCTGTGTCGAGTGCACATATATCTATTTTAAATGTGACACTCAAGAAAGTTTTTGACAACCATGTCAAAACCCAGAGGTTCTTCATCTGTCCAAACCTGGTGTTATTCATTTCATCCTGGCATCATAACTAAAGGCTTATACAGCACATCCCTCCTCTATATGCAAAGCAGTGATTACTGGACAGGTTATAAATTGTTTTATTTTCTCCATCTCACCAGGAACTGCTCATTCGTGGAAAGGTGATTTGAACAGGCCAAAATTAGATAGCTTGAAAGAGAAAATTGCACACTTCAGTCTGCCAGGGTCCAATTGGTTCCAACTTGTCGATGATGGGCAATCAAGGCTGTATTTATTTGGTCATGTTTGGTATCAATCCTTATCACTATTTTGCACTTGATTGTGTATGCAAAGTACTTTTGATGAGTGCTTGTCTTGCTTATTTGCCATACTCAGAGCGGTGTGTACGCCAAGCATCCCTACTGTATGGCATTGCTGGCTTCTGTGACTCACGCCTGTTGTTGTTCTGTCGCTTTGATCAGCCGGAGTCAATCTTCTTTGCTTTTGCTGCCAGCCATCACAGATTGGCTAGACTATGTGACACAGAGCCAAATTCAGAGTCCGTCTCTCCTTCAGGAGCAAACACATTCAGAAATGACCCTAAATTTGGTTGTGTTGTCATTATGTCTGGAATGACGACCATATGGGTCCATATGGCAGTGCTTGTCTGAAGCACCATATGTTATCAGTGCAAGCAGGCTGTAGTACTAATTTAAATAATATTGGTATCCCAAAGCAGGCCTTCTGTTGCTGAATTCCATCACGCCACTTTAAAGGCTTCTTCATTCCTAGGGAATTAGAAGGTAACCAAGCTTAAGGATTTCATGATTGGCCTGAATTTGAATAAGAATCGATCTTACAGAGACATTTACTGTTTTCCATTTAGTTCATGTTGTGCTTCAAGCAGCCATATGTTGCATACTTCAACTGATTAGTTGAAGTAAAGGGGCTTGGATTTGTATGTGAATTTGTTGCATTCATTCAGGGAAAAATGTAATGGAATTCCACCATATTATACTAAAGCATTGAAAGAAAGCAACTCCCATTTATTACTTTCAGTTTGTTTATTTGACTGAGTGGACACAAACGTTCTGTTAAAACAGTACCAGTTGATGATAATTGCTTGCAGACCTGGTTTCTACTCAGCTGAACCCCACCCTTCTAATCCTCTCTCTGTCAGTTGGGTTTGAGGATAGCTACCAGCAGCTTTGCAGCCCCCCATCAGAAAACAGGACTTCCTCTTAAAGCAAAACACCAGGATGCTTTCAACTCCCTCCAGGCAATAAAGGGACATGGGGAGCATTTTATATAGAGGTTGCAAGGTTGCACTTCTTTATAGTGTAGGCAGGTTGACATGCCAATGGTGTGTCTGCAGTTTATTTGGCTGTGCAGAGCCTCTGAGATAGCAATCATAAAAAGGAAAGCATGCAGCATGTTTGATTCAAAGCTTGTAAGATTCTGTTTACACAGTGGGGCTATGTACTTTGATAAAACATTTCCCCCATAGGTGCTGTAACTTACCCTAGACTAGGGCTAAGGTAAATGAAGAAGGGAATCAACATGTACACTGCATCACACGGAGGTTACCATACTACATGCAGTGGTCTTATTACCCATGCTGGCAGCATCGCTCGAGGGGTGACAATGCTTGTAAGATTTCAAATGTCTGTCTGTCTAGTATTTTGGTTAATGATCAGGTAAAACTAATGCCATTGTTGTGACAGACCATAAATTGTCCCTTACAGTGTGTCCAGACAGAATGTGCTGCAAATGCAAACTAATGCATACAAAGTAAACAAAGAACGTAAACAGTAAACAGAAAAATATGGCCAGGCGAATATGTCATTGTATCGGAGACACACTACACACTGTTGTTACATCTGTTTCTAGTTAGCTTACAGCTAACATCTGTACAGTTGGTAGGCCACGTAAAATGTTTGGAGAGAATCCACACAGACTGCGCAAACAGCACAGTGTTCAGATTACAAGAGTAAGGATTTTGCCTCACTTATTTTGTGAAACACTTCATCCAGAGATACACTTTTACTGCAGAGGCAATTTGTAGCATTTTTGTCTCCTTGTTCCTTATTTGTTAAAAACCTAGAATAAAACCTTTGAACAAAACACATTTCAAATTGTCCTCCTGCCAGCACAGTGATGCCAAAGCATAAGTCACCCAAGTCTAATATAAACATTTCAGCTAAAAGAAATCCAAAGTCACCCTTTGTCGACAAACTTTGCTTTTGAAAGAAATGTCATTGGGTCCTCTGACAAAGTTGTGACAGGTCAAGTTGTATTTCACATGAGTACCAAGGCAGACTCACACTAGAGGTGAAATTAAAGGGCAAAGCAGCAGAGCATTAAAGAAGAGCTGTGAAAACCAAACTTGGAGTATTGCTTTGCAGCTGTCATGTGAAGGGACATACTGTACACTCTCAGCCTCCTTCAAAGGGGCTGCTGACGGTAAATAATTCAGAAAGCATGGCCAGGTATACGATGGTGAGAGTTTTGCTCTGTCTGACTCTCGGTACGTTTTGTTCTTGTCTCAAATAATATATGAAAAAAGAAAAAAAAGTGTACCATTCCTCTGTGGAGAATTGGATTTTTCTTTCTGTCTCCAACAGAATTTGTAAACAGAGCTGCAGAGTTTGATGAGGTCTTGTTGAGGTAAGTCCGGAGGCCTTGAGGTAAAATGGAAGAGAATGAGAACATGGAAGGCAGTGCAGCAGTGACTTTTTTTTCTTTCACTGGGGTGGAAGTGGCAAGTGGTTTGTTATCGCTTCGTTACAATACAAACTGCAACTAAGTTTCAATTTACACACTTGATTTCTTTTTTTTTTAGAATCGGTAGCTATTTTCTTTGAGGAACAGGAGATTAGTGCTCGAAATCATAAAGATCACGGGCTTATTAAAGGTAGGGCATTCAAACTTTGATGCCATTTTATGCTGGATTGTAATTGTCAGTGTAAGCCTGATAACATACTAAACTAAAGATGAAACTCCATATTTTTATTACTAAAATAAATCAGTTTGGCTTTGGACTTCTTTGTGTGAACTCCCTTTGCTGCAAACCTAAGCTGAGATTGTAACACTGTGATCTTGTTCTAGAATGCTGAAGTGAGCCTTTAGCTTTATTGAAACATCAATGTTTCTTCTCTTGTGTTCTGATACCACTGGTTAATTACAGTGGACCTCTTAAAGGCCAACGACAGCAATTTCAAAGGCCCGCTGCTAGCAACTGTGTAAAAAATTGTTGTATTAAACCAAAACAAAATCAAAGAAATTGGCTCAAGTGAGGGCACAACGGGAAGTGTGTCGAGCGACTCAAGTTGAGTTGCATTGTGGATGAAGCATGCACCAAGTTTTGACATGGAGGAAGAATGCATTAATTCTGCAGTGTCGATTTTGATGCTTTTTTGAAAACAGTCCATTGTGATTGTGGCAGTGCTATAGGAGCGCATTGCTTAAAAAGTGGAGTACTATTTAAAATATTTTGGACAACTAGATGTGATGTGAATGTGATGTGGGATCATGGTCATGATCTTTTTGATTATATTAGATTTAGACAGTTTATTTATATAAAATTGTGATATGCTTACTGAAATCTCTTACTAGATTACCACCTTTTCAACGCTAGTTCAGGAATGTTGAAACATTATGTATATGTTAACAGACCTAATGTGTTGAACAAGGATGTGGTTTGAGAAAATGAAAATGTGGACAGATAAGGTGGCAGGTTTGTCATCAAGATAGCACTACAGCAGCTACACAGCAGAGAAAACACTGGCACACTGTATTTTGAGAAGGCAGAGCAAATATCACCCAGGAGATCATGATTGCAGCCAACAGAAGACAAAAGCCAGTCCAGGGTGACCTCTGTATGCAACAGCTCTCCTATTCCATTAGACCAAAAACACTTGAAACTACTCTGCTGAATCAAAATTGAATTTTCTCCACTCTCATATTCTCCAAATCAGCAACAGTGCATTATCCCTACAAGGTCAGGTGGGTCATGTAGCTCGGCTACAACGATTTACTTAGCAGTACCTTTATTTTGGCAGTGCAGATTGGGTGACTGCAGAGACTGAATAAATGTTAAACACTAAATGCTATTAAACTCTTGTTAGTGCAACTTCTGCCTGTCCATTACTTTTTCCATTCCATTTGCTGGGCATTTAGCTGAATATACAGTTTTGCTAAACCAAATTTAGAGCCTGATTGGTTTCAGAAACAAAGAGTCACAGTGCAGCATGTTTGCAGCCATAATTGACAGACAGTTTTAGCTTGAGTAGAGTGTGTTGCTGTTGATTATCTTTTTTTTCATTTGGGTAAGTGACATTGCACAAACACAGTGATTCTTGAAATGATGAGTAATGATAGGCCTCCTAAAAATATTTTTTCTCTGTAGTTGATGGTTGGTCCATTGCTTTGGCCTGGGCAGAAATATATTTGATGGATAGTTATTTGAGCACTGTATTCTTTGAAAGCAGTATTGCTTTAACTTTTGGGGGTACCTCATTAAATCCAATGTACACTTAAATAGCAGAATACAAAGATTGCAGATGAGAGCACAGTGACTCGCAGGACTGATCATTTTATTCTGTCTCATTAAAATGTTATTTCATATCATTTTAATGAGTTGACCTGAATGCTGCCCATTATTGAGAAGTACAGTTAAATTCCTATAGTTCTTGAATAATTAGAAAAAAACACCTCTTTAATCTGACTGTCCACTCAGTTCTACTGCGTCATTTGAGTCAGTGTAATTAACTAAAACATTCCCCCCAAACGTTAAAATTACACAAATATTCTGCATGAAATTGCTTTAACAAGGTACAGTAAAAATATCAGATTTTTAAAATATTTTTGTAACAAGTGCATATAGCTACTATTTTTGTAATTGTGTGTCTCCACAATTTATGCAGATCTTCTATATCAATATCTAATCTCTTGTTTAATTAAATAACATACAGTATGCAGGCTTATAGCACCAGACTTTGATGCAAAGTCTTTTATAAAAAAACACTTGAGGGAAATCTTTATTAAATAAATGATGACAAAATAAACAGAATGATAAATGGCAGAGTAATGGATTCCCCTTTGTGTTGGGGGGAAGGAGGATCCTTTTCATGCTTGACCATGTGTTGACTGTGTGTCTTTAATTAGGGGAGGGTGGATTTAACCGATAATGGCAGTGGGAAAAGACATTGGTGTCATTAGGATAATCAGAGTTCTAAATGAGGTTTTGATGCAGTGTGTCCGACAGGTGTAGTGGCAAGATAGGGGAGGGAAAGGTTCCTCCAGCATGCTCCAGCTGTGTTTACACTCTTTGTGTGGAACAAAGGGGCCTTGTCATATCTGCCATGATTGATGCGACTGCGGCGGACTAGTTAGAGCATATTTACATGAAACACTGGTGGGAGGGCCAACATGAGCAGGGTGTTTTGTGTTGCAATCATTTGTCCTGCACACTCCACGGCAGAGTGCCTGCCAAACAGGCATGCTGCAGCACAACGGATCATCTCTAACGGTTCACCATGTGGTGAAATCAGTTTACATTGCTGGGCATGATTCACCAGGTCGCCCGAGCCTTCCGGACACTATTCCCAACATATCCCTCACTATCACGCTTCATCTCCAAGCAACCTCTCCAGCTCTGCCTTGGGGAAATCACACTGCTTGAAACATCTCAGTGAGACATCTCTCCCTCCTGTTTGTGTCAGCCTTGTATCATTTTGAATCACTAATGACAAATGATGTTCTAAAGAGAAATCATATCAATGTGCTTGACAATGAAGAGCATTAAAAAAAGGCAATAAATGCACTCTTGACTGATCATTCTGGAGATCTCATCGGCAGCTCCTTTTAAAACATAAAGCAGCTCTGTTCTATTCTGAGGGCTTCGGATGAGCCCAGTGAGTTTGGGCTGATTTGAAGAACAATGAAGTGGATGTGCTGTTCTATAGACTGAATAATGAGGTTGTGTGCTTCAGAGAGCAGCCCCCCACCCCCTCCCTTACAAAGACACCATCCCCCATCCTCCCCTCCTCTTTGATGGAGTTGATATATGCATAAGCAACACTTTCATGGGGTGCCAAGTATTGCTGGGTTAGAAGCTCGGTGCCCTATCTAGTATGCCTAATGCTGTGATTACTCTTATATCATGTTATTTCCACCTGAAATGGAAGCCTATTGGCTTAAAACCAGCTTGCTATAATTACTCTGAGCTGTTCCTGTTTTCAGTCTACCTGTTTTTATGTGCTTTCAGTATGTTACCACAGTCTTTGTTGATCACTCAGACATTTTCAAAAAGTTAACCTTTCTGGTACAATAGAGGTACACTAGCCCATGGCTTCTGACTGAGAAAGGGCATTCTTTCTGTTTTAATGGCTGCCAAACCACATAGGGAATATGATTCATGTAGAGCAGAGCATAGTTACAGCAGAATGTTGTCTCTCTCCAGCCCTGAAATACCATGGCCTTGACTAGATTCCCATGGCTATAATTAGATACTGTGGTTCTGAACCCAAGGTGAATCAATGTCTTAAACATCTCCCTCTCTTGCTGGATACAAAGTCCCCCCCTCCACCATCACCACCAACACCACATACACATACACACACTTCATTTGGTCTGGATCAAAATGAGCGCACTGCAAAATAGTCCTGCTGTGTTATTGTTGTGGAACGCTTGGAGGCTTAGTGAATGCGGTTTTGTGTTCTTCACTTGCCGGACCACAACACCAGAGTTCACCGTACGCAAAAGGACTCTGCTTTTGCGGCAGGCCAAGGTTCAGCCCTGAGGGGTTGCTACACTTTTAATCAAAATAATGACCGGCCAATAATGAGGACAGTTTGTACAGATCTGTTTGTGCCAGTATCAATAAAGTAGTGGGTTTAGTGCTGAACTCCAGCCAAATGTCATTGTTCATTGTACATCCATTCGGGTGTGTTTTAAAAGCGAGGTCAATGTCAGAGCCTCATTGCACACAAATGAAAATATCCCCATGCATTCATGCCCCAGTGCTTATGAATACATACATGAATAAGCCAAATGATTCTAAGCAGATATATCCCAAGAGGGTGTTTGTGTTCTGTTGATAGCATTCCTTTTAACATGCAGTCTTTGTATTTGAATACAAGCTGACATGTTTCAGTGGTATGAGTTTAACATTTCTTCAATACTACAGTGACTGTGTATCATTTGTATTTGCAGTGCCACTGTTTGGGGGTGCACACGCTGCTCTGTGCATCTGCGTGAGTTTTTTTTTTTAAAAAAAACCTCATTGTGTATGAGTAGCATACTTATTCAACTGCTTGGAGATTTAAAAGGGGATTACAAGGTTTCTCTCCAGAGATGAATTTGCTCAATTTAAACAAAACTCAGCTCAAATCCAGGAGGTAGGCCTGCACAGTGTCGATCAGCTGTTTAAGGTGCAGTTTATGGAGGCTTAAAACTCTTTAATTGACGCTTTCTCCCAGAGTTGAATAGTAGGTCTCCAGAGTAATCAGTATGCATTAAATCTCATCTCTCTTTGTGAATATTAGCCTTTCTATTGAAGGCAGGGAGAACAAAAAGAGATGCAGGTCGCCATTCACAAATACTGCCATTTGAAATGTGAGAAACAAGACTTATTCTTATACAAAGGCTGTTTACTTTTGCTATATTTATTTGCAATATGTTTGTCAAATAGTGAATCATTTCATTCAGATTAAAACATATACATTAGTTTCTCTTTTCAGCAGAAAGATGAATCCTCCATAAATTAAATATTTCAAGCAGCCTTGCCAATTTCTTTTCCCCCCTATGCACATGAATACTGTATGAGCGTGTTTTACTTGAAGAGCAGAGAGTGAATGAATCTGTGATTAATAGAAGAATAATGGAAGTGTAATAGAAATTACATTTCGAACATTCATAATCTGCTTCCCTCTCTTTGTTCAAATACAAATGCTTCGGGCTCCAATTTTCATTTTCACTTTGAATAATGACACAGTAAATTGAAGTGCATGGCAGGCTAAGAGAGGGAGAACTTTCAAGTTCAGCTCAAAATGTATTCTGACCTTGGTTTTTTTCCCCCTTTTTTTGTCAAAAATTCATCTGATGCAATCAAAGAGTCATTCAAATGTAAATCAGAAATGTAGTATGATCAAAGTTAAATTGCCATTTGACTTCTGTAAGCCACTGCATGCCTGTCATCGGTAAGTGATATGTGCAGTACATACTGCTGTTAGCAAGATAAGGGGAATATATGTGTGATCCATCATCTTGTGCACATAATAATCAGGTATTTTTCTCCTCCTGCTCACTGCTGATGCATGGAGTCAATGACTTCGGGCTGTATCTTCAATGGAGAGAGAATCTAGAATCGTGCATGTCACTCATGTCACATGTGATGGAGGTTTTTAGAACTAATGTGGACAATGAGGCCTGATACCCATATTGAATTTAAATAGAGGAATCAATTTGAATGGAGGAATCAAGATCTGTGATGACACAGCGGACACATCCTTGACATATACACTAACCTCAATCGCCCTTTAGAGTCCAAATGTATCATATAAGTGATTCTATTTAATTATTTCATTTCCAAGCTGCTTGGGGTGAATTTTTTTTGACACTGAATATTATCTGGAACAGTACTGAAGGGGAATTCCAATATTCCACAAGACATTTGCATAACCCCCTGCCCTCTGAGCTCACAACTGAGCAGGGTTTCATTTGATCTTTTGAACAGACTCTCTCGCTCTCTCTTGCCCGCACATACACATACACATACACACAGTTCCCCTTGAATTTCTCTTCAGTTATTTAAAGGGGCTGTAAGTGGCTTGCTTGAAAACAGAATGATGTGTGCAGTACTGCAGAGCTCAAGGGCAAACACAAGTTATGAGAAAAAGAAGACGTGAATTTTCAGAGTGACTCTGTTGAATCTGATGGAAAACAAAAAACTTTATTTTTCCAATTAAAAAGTTATTTGTCACAGTGATACGGTGTGTTTTCTCTGGATCTGGGCTGGATCTGTGCTGTGGATCTCTCTGCAGTACTTCTGCATAAACCAGGTGGCAGAGATCATTTGTATTACAGTACTTTGAACTACATACACATGGCAAAAAATGTCAACCTGCAAAGGGCCTGGATAGGTGCTATGAAGCAGAAGTGATATATTCCGAAATGTAACGTTTTTCACAAACTTCATTTAAGCAGTGAAATGGTATTATCTGTGGGAGTTATTATATATACAACACATAATTTAACAATATCCCATGGAGGCGTGCAGTAATTTCCCTGCCCAAGAATTCCATGCAAGTAGTTTTTATTTTGATATTTTTTCAGATATGAATTCCCCTTATCGAAATATTCATACTGTATTGTGAGATGTATTTTTCAGATAAACTAAATCAAGCAACAAAAGAGCTTCCAGCTACAGAACATTGGATTTACTGATCCGGTAATAGGTACCATAAATTCTGACTTACATGCAGCAGTGACAAATGGTGTATCAGATATGAAATTTCCTTTGGGACTTTCATCCTTTTCCAGAAATGGTTTCTACATGAAACAAGTATTTATCCTGCTAAGTGAAAAGGTAGGATGACAGTGGAAAATATACTGCAGTGCATTCTTTATTACAAACTATATTATTAAAGTTGCAGCCGTTATGTGGGTAGATCTGCTCGTGGGAAGGGTTTTGTGAAGGGTACTAAAATAACAGTTCACGAGTGTCTGCAACATGACAACCAAAGCCCTAACGGGAGTCAAATTGTATTGATCTTTCGAACATAAAGTTTATGTCTGACACAGAAAATAAAGAAAACAAAACAGTCATCTTGTAACTAATGGTAAAATTTGTTTTAAAGTAAATTCATGAAATCAACTGCTCTATATATTTACAGCAAACAGTGAAAAATACCCAAAGAAAGAGCCCAAAATGAAGCCTTTAACATGGTTATTATACTGTTTACAATGTTAAAAAGAGAAAATAGAATCCTCATAAGTGATGTTTGATAAGCCTTAGTTACAGCTTCTAAATCTGTCAAGCGTTCTGTTTTCCTACTGTACATTTGCTGTCCACACAGTGGCAGATTCACCTTCACCGTGAGAAATTCTTCATTAAGTGTTTTTTTTTTTTTTTTTTTTTACTCGAGCAGGCTCCTACTGACTTTTAATACAAGAATCTGAAAGGGTCCCTAAATATGCATGTGAAAAAATCCAAAGCTGGACATGCCTGCTGTACCTGGTTAGAGATGGAGGTGGAGTGTAGTGAACAGTGAGTTTGTGATTACCTTCCTCGACTTTTTCCGACAGAAACTGAGTGCCTGGCAGCTTTGATCTGAACTGTGTCTTTCATTGATTAAATGCTCTCTCTAACTATACCTCAGCATCTGTTACTGACCCAGTTCTGTTGTAGCCTGTAAGCTAAAGCCCATCCTCACTGTGCCATAACTGTAATCCTTCCTCTTACAGTTACTCTTCCCTTCTCCATATTTGCAGTGCTCATAACATCTCTCTGTTTCGAAGCAAATCCTATCTAAACTAAGACTCCCTGCTGCACTCTCTAACCCTGATTATTTCAGGCTGGTGAGTCAGGAGGAGCAGGCTGACCTATATCCCTGCATCAGATTTGCATCATTGCAGGAGGAGTTTAACAGTACATTTATCATGCTTTCTGAAAGCCAAAAATACATCTGTTTTGAGGAAATGCTGTTTGTTGGTCCCAGTGTATTTATGTTTTTGTTGCATTTAAGGTCTTGTCTCCACACAGACAGACAGCCAAGACCAAATCACCTGACAAACAATGAATTTTCCCCAGATATGCCAAAGATTTCACCATCTTAGTGTTTCGCTGCAGGAGGACAGTTGATGCAACCCAAACTGACAGTGTTTCTGAGATTTTTAAGGGGTACATTTAAGCATGTTTGGCTTGAGATGCTCCTGAGGCAACATGGGAAAAGTGTTAGCAACAAACTCACTTCACTATTACCATCTTCATAATGTTATTCCACTTTTTTATGAGATTGTTGACCTGACAGAGCCTTGGTGGAAAATGTGAAGCCTCTAGGGTGAGATCGTCTTGCATAAACACATTTCCCATTAGAACAGCACTGAAGGGCAAGTGGAATTTGAACAAGTCTCCTGTCCATATACAATAGAGCTTGAACTTTTGGAAAATATGGAAACATGCACCACCAGAATGTTTACCAAGGGATCAAAACAGGTTGAGCTGGTCTGTATGCACAAACAAAGAAAGAGTATCTAGAAAGTATATGTAGAAAAACAACTATATGATAAATAAGTGTATGATCACTTTATCAGTGTTTCATTTTAAAGCGAGGGTTTGAATGCGCTGCAACCCTCGCCGTCCTTTCTCTCTCCCCCTCTCTTTCTCTCTACATCCATTCCCTCATGGTTAATTGAACAGAATAGTTTAGTGTGCAATTAATTATGATGTGCTGAGATGATGTATGGACCTGACAGGGCATTGTGGGTAATAATAGGAGAGATTTATTTACTGGCTCTGTGTAGGCTCCTCTCAGCCCTGCAAAATTAATACATTTTCTCTGATTCAAATTATGGAAGAAAATAGGAAGGAAATTGTGTCAGACGCATGCATATACAATACACCCGGGAACACTGTCGTACACCCACTCAAAGGCAAAAAAATAAAAGGATGATATGCACACATACACATACACACACACACATAGGGAATCAATGTTATTCTTGTAGGAAAAAAGTAAATGTAAAACGGCAGAAATGAATCATGCTAATGGCATGGCTGACAGTTGTGTTCAATATTATGATTTCAAACCCACAAAAGATTGATTACATAACCTCTTCTTTATTTACTTGGTGGAAGAAAATGTATTGCCCTGCAGTGCTGTGCAAGACAACCATAAAGTTAGGGAAAATAACATGATGTGAGCAAGATGCAACAAAGCTGTTATATATGGTTTTGGTAAGGAAAGGGACTCATAAGAATTTATTCATACTTAAATCCAATCACACACCACCTAAAAGTAATCTTTTTAAGCAAAGTGAACAAATGAAGACCTTGTAAATGTAGTGTAGATTTTGGTGGATATTTTGGATGATCATAGCTTAAAGACTTTATTTCAAGCCTCAAATATCTTCGAATGATGCTGTTTTACTCACACTTTCTTTCCAACCCCCCCCCCACAGACACACACACACACACACTAAAGTTGCACTAGGCCTTTGCACATTGGCATTCCTTAAATTCAGTGACCACTGTTTACATTGTGTGGACAGAAATATACCATGATGTCAGTAAAGTATGTTTACTAAAACAGACAGCCTCTGGTTGATTCATATCAAGAGGACCCTGAAAAAGAGAAGTATGAGAGATGCACAAAGACAAAAAAAGCCAAAATGTTTGATCACTTGCTGACTATTTTCATTCTGTGTACATATCAGTCACATATCTGTACATATCTGACAGTGAAGCTCTAAATAATTTGGGCATCTAGAGATTGTGCAGTAACACAAGCTGGCAAATGGGAAGAGACAGGTGTGTTTTCTATTAAAGTAACTTGACCAGTGCAGCTTTAAAACAGTCTCCCCTTTCTGGACACCACACAAGGGGTGTAACTTTGACTTAGTCCAACAACAGGTGCACTTTTGTAGTGGCCAGTACTTTCCCACACTCCCTGATACACACCATGTGATCATTGCCCATCTGCAGAGAATAATCATCATCATGGTCCTAAAGCACCTGGGCATACAAATGAGTGCAGATGTTGCTGAGTGACAGCATTTACATGAGTGGGTGTGGTGTTTATTTTGTATAGAGGCCAAGGCACATACAATCTCATACAGCTGCAAGGTTTTGCATTGAGCACAGCACTTGTGTGTTTGGTTGATCGATTGTCTCTCACCGAAGCAATGACTGCTGCTGCATTCTGTAACTCTGCCTTGCTATAGTTAAACTTGATTCATGTATTTTCTTCACAAATGCTCCTAGAGCAGAAGAGCTATTGGGCAAAAGTTGTGCACAACACAAAGTGGCATTGATTGCTTTCTATTCTGCCATCCAATTCTTTCATTCTCCCCCACAAGCGCTCTCTGGTGCCTCTCCATCTCTGTTTAAAAAGCACCTTGTTTCTTGGCATTGGTGTTCCATTTAGCAACATGTGGGCACTCTGCCAGCCACTTTCATTGTTACATAAATGAAACAAATCCCTGCTGTGCCCGAAATGATATGGACATGGAAAAGGATGATATTACTTCTCCATCAGGGGTTGGTCCGAATACCAGGAAGCTTGTAAAGGCTGAAATGTTTGGACCATAAGGAGGCTATTCTCAAAGAGTGGGGCAATGGGAGGAAATTTAATCTATATACCACTAGAGCCTAATTACACTTTCCCAATTTCTCACAATGGAAAATAAGAGGCAAAAGGATTATATAATACAAATGTAACAGTAAACAGCCATTTATGAGCACAGGTTACAATGGTTTTCCATCGGGATTTGTCTGCAATATAATCCAAACAACATACGATATGTAAACAGATGTGCCTGAAATTGAAAATGCTTGGCTGACAAGTGTTGTTGATCCACTCCAGTGATTGAGGTCACCACTATACTTTTCATAAGCTTCTCTGTTTATACCAGGGGTATTACCTCATACAATTACTTTTCACTTCATTGGGATGAAAGATTATACGACTGTTGAATAAACATGGATGTATATGTGTATGTGTGCATGTACTGTATATGTCTCAGTGTGTGTGACTGCATGTCTTTGGGTGTGCATATACATGTCGACAGCCTGATGCATTGGAAAACCTGCAGCCACCAGTGGCCCCAAAACTAGCAAAGTCTCATGTGGTTTCTCTGTTTTCTGACACAATTTACACAACTGTTTGAAAAGGAGGTGTTTTAGGAGGTATTTTTACTGTGCCTATTTTTGCTTATATTGGTTATTTATAACATTTATTCTATAAAGCTGACATTTTTTAACTTTTCACACACTGTTGCCCCCTGCAGTGATGAAATGTCTGAAGCAAAAATGGCAGTGTTCAAATATCAGCTGTAAATTTTAAAATATGTTGTACTCACTAGTGCACAAATACACTATATCCCACTGTTTTATTAACATTTACGGAAAATACAATGCTCAGAAGTTTTTGGAAATTATTTAGCCATGGTCTTTAACAAGCTGTAAATACAAAGCTGATACAGCAACTTTAGAGCTGACATGGTGGGCTAGAAAAACAAAACATGAGCTAACAGATGCTAACAAGCTCCACAGGGCTGAAGGGAACTGAAAAGTGGCGTCATAATTCTAGGTTAATCACTATGTGATGTGATCCATCATTAATATAAAAATAGTGATTATAGCTACTGTTTTGAATTATTGCAGAAAGTGCAACAACTAATGGAACATTGTACCACTGGGATTGGATTTGATGCTGATGCATTTAAATACTGAGTAAAACAGGCATTATGTGGCTGTGTGCAGACTGATTATTGTATGCGATGATCAATTTGACCAGACTAGATCATAGCACCAGTTTGTGTATAACATTTTCAGCATGCGGATGGAAAAACTTTATGACTGTAATAAACTAATTCAATCTATAGCCAATACTTATGTCCTGACTGATGTGTGACCATACAGTACTATTGCTGTAGCCCTGTAACATGGTGTGTGGGGTTACTGGCATGGCCATTCATGCATGTGTGCTTTTCATACTTCACACTAGTAGCCGTTTACTCATTTCCATGGTATAAGTGAGTCAGTGGAAAACCGATTAAATTCCACACGAGACAAGCGACAACTTATAAGTGGTTGACTCCCTCCATCTATTCTAAATGCATAAACCATCAGACTGTTGACTTGCCATGAACACTGCATTGTGAGGAATGGGCTCCTTGCCATGGCTTTAAGTAAGCTCATTCTGAATGGAGGCAGGCAAGCACCAGTCATCAGATACAGTGTGCTAGTACAAGCTAGTTTGTATGCGGGCAAAGATGCTCTCTTCTTGCCCCAGGCATCTCTGTATCATTCTTCATTTAAGTGGTTCTTTGAAGAGTCCAGTGAAGTGTAGTGAGAGATACGAGTGAAAACAGCTGCCTGTCATCGTGGATGTTTACTCTTTTTAACTGGGCTTTGAATAACCCTATAAAAGTGCTATTTATAATCAAATTCATTACATGCAGCTCTGCATAAACCCAATCCTTTTATAAAAGTTGTTTTTTCTACTCTTGTATTAGCTACGTCTGACCTTTTAGAGGACATTTTGACCAACCTTCTCTTCCTTATGTTTTTGTTTCACACAGTAGTGCATCTATGTTCCTACAAACTAGGTACACTGTTTATGTTATACTACTGCAGTGCTTGTCAAGCTGGAGCGTGACCTTTGATGATGTCAGAGGGTTGTATGTCTCTCAGTTCAAAAGGGAAAATGGTTACCGTGGTAACAGTAAGTGTGGTTTGCAGTTTAAAATAAATTGAAGAATTACTTTCTGTCAATTCTCACGAGAACTGCTCATCCAAAAATCTCCACAGTTGACACCACTTCTTTGCGTCCTCTGCAATATACCCACCAAGTTTTAAGGTGATCGGAGGAAAGGTTGTTGTAAAAATCGAAATACAGACAGACCTCCTTTTCTCATTAGATATTATTACTCTATCTTTTTATATTAACATTTACTCAAAATACTGAGGGCGATGTGAAAGGTGTAATTTGTGTTAGTGACAAACCTACAGAAAATTATCACCCAACTCATTAAGTGCGACCCAAAGGTCTGGCTGTGTTGACATATAGCTCTTGACACCACTGTGAAACACTGAACACTGTTTAATCTGAGCCACCAAAAATATCAGATCCTTGAAATCTTTAGATAAAGTAGTGACTTGGTCTTAAGCACTCCCCCATTACAGTACTTCTGCCTTTCTGTGTTCAACTGTTGCTTACCACGAGGAGTCGCAACAAGCCTATTGCCGTTTTTAGGGATTTCAGTCCTATTCCTGAACTCAATTTCCTTGCAGTTTCATGGAAGATTAATGAGCTATAGTGCTTTGTGTGGCCCCCTGATATCCCCTCTGCAATGCAACTTAACAACCAGTCACAACTATAAAAGGTGACTCAGCCAGTCGTCAGGCGGAAATGATACACTCTTTGGCCGCACTTTCCATTTCCCACTGACAGAGATTAGACTAATTGTGAGCCAAACCAAATGATTAACTTGAACACTTTTTGAAAGGTTCGAAGGCATTTCAATTAACACATGGGATACCACTGTATAGAGAGACTTTAATGAGGTCCAATTGTACTGTTTGCCAAAGAAATATCATTAGTTGATTTATGTGTGTTTATGATGAATGTTTTATTCTTATTAAATGGGTCCAGCTCATTATTAATCAAACACAAATGGAATACTGATACAGCTCTGTGGTTAATGAATCTGCTTATTAATCGTAGCCCATGACGTTAACATTCCCAGCATACAATTTAATTATCTTTTTTCACCCCGATCTAATTATCTTTGATATTTTTCATATTCACATGGTCTGATGGCTATCTTATCATAAGGCCCATAGCCAAGACTTTTATTATGCCTTTTGAGATCAAAAAAAGAGACTTGTCTGAGAGTAGTGTTTTTCTGTCATATGAGACAGATAGATCAAAAGCATAGCTGAAGAATACTCTCATCATCAGGATGTTTGGTTTGACTTCACCCTCTCTCTCTGTGCTATGGAATCTGTTACTGGGGATGGTGGGCACAAGGCTAATAACACTGGGTAGGCCACATTACATGTATATGAGCATGTTTGAATGCAAGCACACATATTCATAAATATGCACAGACACAAGCATTCAAAAACACACACACACACACACACACACACACTGGCCTGAGTTCTGAAGACAGCTTTTAATGCATTTCATGGTTATTTTCCATTCAGTCGGCCAGTGATCTCTTTTTAAAAGCCAAAACTAAGCACGGGCACCATTTAACTTACAGAGGAAATTCTGGTGACTGCTAAATGAAATAACTCGCATCATAAAACCAAACTGTTTCACAGTTTTCACCAGAGGGTGGAAAACAGTCCTCAGAATACATAAGCAGGATTGACTCAAACATAGCTGTCAAAGGCCACACTCGCAAACAGAGGAGCGAATGACATATTTAATGTCATGTTTATGTACTGTAGTGCTGTATTTTTGTTTGATTGTAGTAAATCCTTATATACTGTAAACCTTTGAGAACTAAGCAACAGAGCAGTTTTAATGACATCTGTGATAGGGACAGTAATTAGGTTGTGAAAAGAGAAGAGAGATGAATGGAAAGACAACTCTGCAATAGCGATACGCATTCAGGAGATCAAAGAGAAGTAGATGTGCTTGGAGTGATTTAGATACAGTTGTCACAGACAGCTGCCGGCATAATCACACCACCGTATTCGGCAGTTGATGGGCTCTGATGAGCAGCCCGAGCGTAGCCAAATCATTATTAGATCCCCATTGTGATAAATGTTATTTATTGCTGTCAAGCAGCATTAATGTTTAATTCAGAGGTGGAAAATGAGCAGGGTAGAGCCGTATGGCTCGACCCATTCACGGTCAGTTTGTGACAAAGGGAATGGCTGAACACGGGCCAGACAAACTTCATCACCAGGAAAATAAAGAGAAAGTATGTGTGTGCGTGTGTGTGTGTGTGTGTGTGTGTGTTGGGTATGAAGGGGGGGCATAATGGCTCTAATTTGCATGTGTTTTAAAAAGGTAATGAAGTAATATGATGTTTATCTTTTCTGAAGAGTTTAATTTCTGCTGGCGAAGACCCAGAGCGCACCGTGACACAATATAATGAATGGTATCGTGAATATGGGCCAGGGTGTGTAATGGTAGCAGATGTGCAAGGGTCCAAGGGTAGAGAGAGGGGGAGGGTTGTGTAGCTTCTGTTGTGATGGGCAATGAATTGAAGTGTGTGTGTGTGTGTTGGGGGGATGTCATGCTCAATGATTTATTCATTAAGTTCACTAACCAGAAGCTTGTGTTTGTGTGTTGACCCTCAGTAGTAAGATAGAAAGACACTTAAATCTCCCCTGATCATCTCTTCATCTCTGTATTCTCTTTGCTCCTGACAGCACCATAATATCTGGATGAGAGCTGTGGCATTACACAAGATGTAAAAAAACCAATCATGATTGTGTATGCAACATAATGACTGGAACAAAATCATTTTTTCTTTCCCTCACATCAACTCCACTGCTCTGAAAGTGGAAGCTGAAGGAGAAATACTGCTGAGAAATTGTTGTGCCCAAGAGATTCTGGTTCCTTAAAATAAGATGATGATGTAAAAAGGGGTCAGCTGCTAATCTTTATTCCCTGAGTAAAGCGCTCATTCATTATGTAACAGTTTGTATTCAGGCCACAGACCCAGGGTGCAGAAACATTCAAAGAGCCACTCATAAAAAAACATCATTTTTTTTTTTTTTTTTTACTTCTGCTGCTCCCTTCCTTTCTGTTTCTCAACTCTCATGACAAACTCCTTCTACTAATTAGAAAAGGAAGGCTTTATTACATACTGCTTAACAAAGAAATGCAGAAATGAAACTGAGCTTCAGAAATGGCTGTTATTAATATTGAAATCCCTTTTTCCAGAGGTTCCATCAAATATTTACTTTGATAATGAATCGGACATATTTTTCTCCTGCTCTAGTGTGCACAGACTCTCTTTTAGTGTTAAAATTAATTCAAAATTGAAATCAATGTCGGGTGTTTGGAAAATGAAGGCTCTTGGTAAAGGTTTTTTTCAGTCTTTGAAGTGCTTTTACTTGTCTTTCAGAAGCACTAACCTAAAAATTTGGTAGTGCATGTTAAAACAGATGCGCTATCATATTTAGTACTAGAAAAATAAACACCCAAAGAAACTCTATCTGTAAACACAAATTCAAATTTATTTGCTCATTTAAGTTTTGAGTAAAACCTGCCTTTGCTCACAGAATTTTTTTTCTTGTTAACATTGCAATGAACATTTGCCATTTATCCTATTATTATAATTCTAATTTATCTATCTACTATCATATCTACAAACATAATCCATGTAAACAAAGCTTTAATAATATATAGATACATAAAAATATTTTGTATCACGATACACTTGATAGAAAAACTCAAGGCAAATGTTTTTTAAGGTGTTGAAAATTTAAAAAGGAAGAATACCTTGAGTGCAAAAAAAAAAAAATCCGTAGGGGGAAGACAATCTCTCAAGGGGGTGTGGGAGAGGATTACTACAATTATGGATTGGTCCTTTAATTGACAGGGCTGGGGAGAATAGCTGGTGTCAGTATCTCCACAGAGAGACAGTATGAATGAATATGAATGATAATCACTTTGACCAGATTGGAATGGCACCGAGCCAAACTGGATGTGCAGTTAACCATCTCTTCACAGGGGGATAACATCAGCACTGGAAGATGCTGAGGGGGTCTGTAGACAGCCCCCTTTCTATTTTCATCCGGGCTTGATAAAGGTGCCTGACATCATCTAAACAGTGAAGCCTATTTGTAACCAGGTTACCAGCTATCTTTCATCTGTAATTGAGAGCATGCAGCTCGAGTCAGAAGTGTATCAACAATATAAAATGTTGTTAGCCTTCCATCAAGCAGCCTCTGAAGGGAATTAATAGCTATCATCTGAGGGGGAAAAAGGGGCCTCAGACAGACTGGAATGGGGGTTGCAGTGACAGTGAAAGATGTTCCCCTGGAGTTATTGTTATTACAGCGTGAGAGAGAGACAGAGAGACAGAGAGAAAATGTTTGCAATCCTTGCCTTTGCACAGATGCATACAGTTAATTCATGTGCATAGAAAACATTCAGCAGTCATATAGTACCAAAGAAATTTGAACTGAAACACATAACCCTGGATGTCCTTTGTTCCTCCCCCAACACACACCACACATCCATTTTTTCCATGCCATCTTCTCAAGTTCCCAATGCGGCTTGACACAGCTGACCTGAGAGAGAGATTTCTTGACATGTACTTGGCATGTGAGAGGAGACTCCAAGTAGATACATGATAGACACACATCGCCTGCCTTGTCAAATGTATTTGCTCCCTGTCCACCCCCCCACCCCCAGCCTCGACTTCACTGTGATCCAGAGATGGATGGTGGGATTGTAGTGAGAGTGTTTGAGGAGAGCCTCTGACTCCATCTGATCCCAGTGTAAGACCATCTGATTAAAATGGGCAGTCCATTGATGTTGCAGCAGAGGAGGGAAAGAAAAAGGTGCATGACAGTGTATAGCAAAACTGAGCACAGCCCTGGTCTGTATCACTAAAACAATAAGTAATTAACTTGTCTATTTCAGAAAATTTTATTTGTTTTCAGCCAAAGCCCAAGAAAAATGAAACCAAATGAAGTGAAGTTCTGTAATTTTATCAAAGATCCATAATTGAGCATCTTCTGCCTTTATTTTTGTTGATTCATTTCGTTCTTCTGCACAGGTGATTCTTTGAAGAGGATTCATGCTGCAGAGGCTTTGTTGCTCCACCATCTACTTTAAAATGCTCCAAAGTTTATACTTGACCCAGTCATTGCTTTTACATTTTTCCTCTTTACAAACTCTTGTGTGACTTTTGTAATGTGTTTGGGGCCATCGTCGTGTTGGGAAATCCATCTCCTGCCCAGCCTGAGTCTGGGAGTCATCTTTTTATTCAGTAATTTGGTAAACAAAGTTGCTTTCATAGTTGTGTCTATAAATATCATCCACCATACACTTTTGGCACTGTCCAGTCAAGCTCCCTGATTTCATGTTTCTTTACTTGTTTCCTATTTCATTGTGGTAACCATTATCTCATCTCATTTCATATCCCACAACCTGTCAACTTTCCCTCCTTTCTGATCACCTGCTCATTCTGTAATCTGTTTCACTTGTGTATCATTGTCTCAGACTCTGTCTTTGAGTCTGCTTTGTGGGTCCATCCCCAGTTTGTGCCTTCATAAGAGGTAGTGATGGTCAGATCCACACCAAACATGCTGGAGCCCATATGATCAAGACACATTTATTTTGGTTTAATATGACCAAGAACATGCTGCCAGTATTCACTGGGCCTTTCTTTATGTTCCTTCTTTAATGTTCCCCTTTCGTGAACAATGTTTGTCTTCTTGGACAGCACCTGTAGAAGCCGACTTCATGCAATGTCAGATACCAACTTCTACAGATCATCCTTACACCAAGTCAGAAGAGCTAACCCTCTGTTTTTCAATGCAAGGTGGTGACTTGACTGTTGCCCTGTTTTTGAAGATGGCCTCTTCACCTTCTGTCATACTAGTGTGTCTCTTCCTGTACCTCCAAACCACTGCCGCTGCTCTGTTTCACCTTATACGTTTCTTACGTAGCTTGCCGATGTGCTCCTACCCTCACCCATCTTTTTGTGAAGTCTCGCAATCTGGTTTCTTAATTGTTCAGGCAATTCCTTATCATGTAGAGCCGTGTTGCATAAGAGCCAAAAATTTGTTGCAGAGGTCACATGTTATAGAGTGTTGTAGATTTTAGTGTCAAATTGTTTTTAAATATAGGTGCAGTAAGATAAAAAACAAAAAAACAAACAAACCTACACCTTCATTTAAAAATAACAGTTAATAGTTAGTTAATAACAGTTACACAATTAAGTTGTGTTTCACTTAACATTTTAGTGATATTCTACAGGGGTGTACTCAGTTTTGTTGTATAATTTGTGTATTGTCAATTAATTGCTTACATTGCCATATTATGTTTCAAGACTTTTATGATTGTGGGTTTGTTATAGTTAGAAAATAAACATCTTTGTGTTTAATTTGTGGACACAGACATACACCCTCTCTTTGGTGTTGATTTCTCCCATCATCTTGCACATCTTAAATTCAGTGAGTGCAAGCAGGTTGCATTTAGTTTAGTATTATGATAATGACAACCCTGTTTATGCCCACTTGATGTGCACTTTGCAGCTCATATTGACATTGGCATTTTGATCTAAGATGGGTATTTTCTCAGCCTGAATAAACACAACATGTCGTTCCTATTTGCACCGAAATTATGAATTATTTTTTTTCAATTTTGTTTGACTTTCTTTTTACAGAGGGGGTGAAATGAGAACCTGCCACATCAGTGCAATTGCATTGCAAAGCTAAACAAATGGATTAGAAAGTACGAAATGTTTCACACTGAAGGCAGACGAGTCGGTGTGCTGCAGGCACTCAGCAGTTTGTTATAATGGGAATTTCAGTCTTGTCTTGTTTGCCTTGGAGCTGAACAACTCCGGTGCTCTGCTTGTGTGTGCTCTAATTACAGACAAGATTAGAGCGGGCAAATTAAACTGCTACCAGCCACTGTTTGTAATTGCCACAAGCAAATGTTTGTAATTATGAACAGATTGCTTTACTATCGATAATTAAAACAACAACACAACTTATTTAATGACTATCGGGAGATGGCACTCTGAAACTGACAAAGCAGAGCAAAGAAAATAATTTTCACCCTGACTCTCTTGCCTTTTTTTTTCTATGCTGCTGCTCTTTTGTTTTCTTATGCCTGTTTCCCCGAAGCTTCCTCGCTGTAGATCAAATGCATTTGACTGGATTTGCTCCAGTTAAAACAAAGACAGTAAAGTCTGTGTTGATAGCACTGCTGTCACGGCGCTTGCTCTCCCCTTTAGCAGTGATTGTCCATTGTCTATGTGGTAACGGATATATTAAGCAGTTGGTATTATTAGTTGTGCAACCAGGATTGTAATCTCCCACCTGTTGTCAGCTATTTGATACTGACACACAATATCAAGCGAAAGCAACTGACCCTGTCGCTCTGCTGGCTAATGAGCTGCTTTATGAGGCCACTGCCAGCAAGCTGCATACTAACACTCTCAACACTGCTGCAATACTACTGCTAATACAACTGCTGCTGTTCCTTCTACTTTTACTGTTGCTACCATTACATACAGTGCCAGTATTGCATACTATTAATGTTGCTGCTAGCACTACTGTTGTTTTAAGTAACTGATCAGTGTATGCCATGTGGCTGTACTTGAGTATAAACCCCCCCTGTGCAGCTCCAGCATTTTATTTGCAGCACTTCAACATGGTGATGACTGCTCGTCATCATAGTTGCCTGTGAAGTGTGATCATCTTTCACGCTATTGCTCGGATATCTAACAATAGAAACAAAATGATAATAAGAGCAATTATATTGTGAATTTGGCTGCACAGAAACACAGCATAGGTGACCAAACAGAGCAGGAATGATACTGTTAATGATCCCTCCTTCTCTGTTTCTTCCTCTCTATATCCATTGCTCTCTTACTAATCACAAACCAGAAAAAAATACTTTTGCTATATATACAGTATGTTAAGACAAAGTCAGTAACAGATGAAAATAATTTTTTAGTTATTGAATATGCTGAACACAAAGCTTTTTTTTTTAACCTGGAGCATTGTAAACTTTTCTTTTCCTTGTTTTGAAGGTTTTTACTGACATACTCCTGGTAGTTGCTCTTGTCCTTTCCCTTTCCATCGCTATTGCTGCTCCTCTCTTTAGCTCTGGCAAACTTTCTGGTTGACATAAAACACATTGCTAGTGGCTCCCAGTGCAGGAACATTGCCACAGACATAAGATTTAAAACTCCAGCATACTATGAAATAGAGAGAGATTTACTCTGGTTCTGGCTCTGGTAGGCTTGATGAACACTGTGTGAACGTGTTTGGCAAGGGTTTGAATATGAGACGTTCATTTACATGTGTCGCACTCGAGCTTTAAATTCTAGTTAAACATGATTAAAATGTCACACATAGGCCCATAAACAAAATGAGTACATTTTAGCGTGATTTGCAAGCATAATTTAAATAAATATGCAATAACATTTATGAATGTAATGACATATAAAAGCTGTGTAAAAGAGATTGGGAAAGTACCTTATACTATAATACTCATGCTCAGTTTAGTAATATGTATTTGTAATACTGCTGCTGCCAAAATCAGTCAAAACAGGAATAAAAGAAGAATGAACGGGGTTAAATAAATGAAATGCCTGTGATCAAATAGCAAACTGTCATACACAGACAGTCTTTCATGTCCAATTTAAAGTCTACAAATGCAAAAATGCAGACTGTCCTACTGTATTCCTTTTTTAGAGGACAGTTTTGGTATGGCACATCTGTCCTGAGCTGTGTGTCTACAAACTGTGGGATCCCATGCTGACATTGCTCAATGTGGGATTCCAAAATTTGTCTTTAATGTTCAGTGTACGTAGGATATACTGCACTTAGGGGATTAGCAACTCAGATTCAAAAGGAACCGTCTCCCTCCTTTAAGGCCAATCCTCCATCACAACCCATTACCTCCTATATTCATTATCCTCTTTCTTATTCCTTGGGTGTGTTGGATTTTTATGTTCTAATAAGCTGGTCTTGATATGATAACAGATGGTGTTTCATTTTGTCATGGACGTGTAGCAAAACTGCCAGGACTTGTGATGGGTTTGATTTTATTAGAGATGAAATTTAGCACATACATGTTACATTACTGCAACAGAACTCCCATTTCTCATCTGCAGGAGAAAATGAAACTGTGATGAAATGTAATATAGTCCCCCTCAGGCAGAACTGGAGGGACTGGGAATTGCACCACAATAAATCTAATGGATATTACTGCACTCAGTTCTACCTCTCCCTTTTTCCTTTTGACTCACTATTTCTCTCCCTTTCCCCCTTTTACCTTCTCTCCTCCTTTTATTCTCTCTAGCTGCGCAAGCATGCACGGAATTACACGTACATGTCTGGCATACACAAATTTACATTTGCTTGAAAAGCTGGTCCCTGCTTTCACACACAGAAAAAAAATCATTTATATTTGCCATTAGATACATTTTAGAACATCCTAATGGATTTCAATTACCAGGTCCAAACTTGAAAGCTAATGAAGTAGATGCCTTTCTCTGCTCCCTCTCGGCAGCATCCTAAAAAGCACGACAATTCAGAGAACAAACATTTATATATACACAATTGAAAGCATTATATAAAGGAACAGCTGGTATCATAGAAACATTATTACAAAATACCCTGCACCATCGAATTTCCAACAGAATGGTTGATAATTGTGTTCATCACTGTAACAACAAAACATCACAAGCAGAAAAAGACAGCAGAATATATTTCCAGGGTACTGCTTCGGGTAATGTTCTGTCTCATTAAAACTATACAAAAGACACTTGCTCCACCACAGGCTCTCTTTATATAATCCAGGGAGTATTGGATTTTTTATTTTATCGAACACAACTTTCACTTTCCCTTATTATTGCCTGGACACTCAGTCCACAGACCAGCATGATATGAGTGTTTTATCCTACAAAGGCTGTTTTTCAGTGCCTCCCAAAATGATTCACATGAACATTTTCTGGTCTGCCACCTCTGTGGTTTAGGCCTGTTTCAATTTAGGCAACTAAATGAAACACACCGGGTGTTGTATTCATCAGTGTTTCATAAATAGTAATCCAAAATCCAAAAATATGTTGACGAGTAATGTATCTTTCCTATATTAGCTTTTCTGGTTTGGTTTTAATGGGTTAAATGACTTTGTGTAATGGAACATTTTAGCATCTTTTAGCGTATTGTTTTGGTTTTATAGTTCTACCATGCACCATATAGCAGACAGACAGTGTTAGCGCCTACCTCATGAAGATGGTGGAGCATGTAGCAGCAAAACAACCACATATTTCCCTCAGGAGCTGGTGGAAAAGGAAACACAGGCAAAGGGACTGTAAATATTGTATTAAATTCATCAGGTGGACAGAAATGAGACTCCAAACGACAGCTAATTTTGTTCTATGTATTAGGTGGATGTTTAATAATAAGCTTGTTCATGTTCACAGATGTCAGTTTTTCCAAGCTTCTTGTGCTGATCCCGAGTGGATACAAAAAAGATGTGAATAAAGACTAGTTAAAAGTGAAATATGAATTCCTTTGCTTTGCTGGAGACGACCTAGATGTAATTGGAAACAGCCTAGATCTCTCATTCTAATTAGGCACCTGTAGTGCTGTGTGTCCTGTGCGTTTGTTCTGCCAGATCTTTTATTTTCCCCCATTTGATAATTCCAAGTTCAAAATTACTTCAAATGCACAGTGTTCAAACATACTTCAAGTGCTTTGGACAAATCTCTGTTTAACAGTCATTCATTCCGCGAGTAATGACAGTGTAACGACAATGTAACGGGCCAGGTCCCAGGGACGATGGGAGGATGACCGCTGTCCTCCTCTTGTTCTCAGAATGTGTTAAACTACATGTGTGAGTGTTGTTTTAGCATGTAGCTAATGAAACAGTCCTTACTGATAGAATAGAGACGTTTCATCTGCCTCCTGGCATGCAAAACATTTCCAACCGGCCACGCCATCCCGTAGTTCCAGACCTTAGAAGGACATACATTGTGTGAAAAGTACAAAACTGGAACAAAGGTTAAGTGGAAAAGTACAGGATAAGGATTCATGATGTCTTAAAACAAAGCCAAATATAAAAAGTATATAAATATAAAAATTAAAACCATGGTGCTAATTTTTGAGAAACATACAATATGGTGCATGATTCAGTGCAAACATTTCCAACTTCATTAATATCCTTCCCACACAACTAATTATAAGACTTAGGGTTTTACATTGCATTATTTGACACCTCACCAAATATGAGATATCGAAGACTAAATATTCAGTACATGGACATCATATGTGCTCAGTCATGCCATATGTCTTGCACTGACCCTTGCATTGCACTGCATTTGAGATCCTTTGAGGTGGTACTTGTGCCATACATAGGTATATGTACTCTGTTAATCAAATTTCTACTCCAATGTCACCCAGATACATACAGACACACTGTTTATATAGTGCACTTGGCTATTGAAGGGATTCTGATTAGCATTGCACAAGTGAGTCCTTGCCAGGATTAAGTAGCTCTGCTGTCAAACACGACAGGATACACAGAACTAGATGGAGGTCACAGCTTGCTCTTGTTACTCTTGTGTTGTTGTTCTGCCAGGTTTGGTTATAAAAATCCTTTTAAACCTAATGTGAGCTGGATTGAACATTTCAGTCCTAACCTCACATGAGGAAACATTTTTGCTAACATTTGGTCGTATTTTGTTTGTGAAGTGTGCCTCTCAATACAAAATTTATTCCCATTTGTCAAACAAAGTTAATCTTTGTCTTTTTTGGTTTAACAAACAGGCACAGGAACAGACCAGGGGTAAATATCTTGTGTGAATGTGAATGTAAAGAATCCAGAAGGTAGGATCTCTGTTGTCTTAACAGATGGTTTAACACCTACACTGCAGCAGTCAATTGCTCTTTTGTTCTTTTGAGTATTTATAGCTCGTTCACCCAACCAGCTTTTCACTGCCACGTGTAGAGAAAATTCAGTTCAATCAGTTCACTTGTGTGCCAGTGCTGCAACTAATGCTTGATGATTTCAGCCAAGTTAATGAGTAACAGACTTTTTCATTTGTATTTTCTAATTCTAATAAAGGATGCCATTTTTAAAAAAAGAAAGAACATTATAGACTGAGGCGAATGTCCTAGAGCCAATATTGTCAACTGACTGTACACCAGACTATGTTATAATATACAGTATCAGCTAATTAGCATGCATCATTTTATATTATTTAACAACACACAAGGCAGTTTATTTATTTCTAAGTAAGGCCTGTAATTAATCAACATGATAACAACCACTGCAAAGTGCTATGTGATATGCATTTGGACATCAAAGATATGAAATAAAAACTTCTGGAACTGTTCTTCTCAAACCAGTGTTCACTATTACCATTCACTATCTATATGACAAACTGCATTTATCTTTGCAATGTGACAAGCGAAGGTACTTGTGAAACTGCAAGGTTGTGGGAAAAAAGTTTTTTGTAAGGAAAAGGTCATATCACATATCAAGTGGAAACATATATGTCAGTCTTGGAATTATTTATTAAAGTGGAATAAGTTGGAGAGATTATTAAGGTGAAAAGTGAGATCAGTGTTTTTCCTCCTTTTGGTGTTCAGAGCAGAATAAAATGTAAAATGGCACTGTACACTGAAAGGCAGTACTGATGTCTTTGTAGCTGGAGATGAGGCAGTTAATGACACATTACACTGAGATGTAATTCTAATGAACTGTCTGAACACAAGAGGCAGTGGTGAGCGAGGCATCACTTTGCATTGTGTCCGTGTTGCCAGGGCAACAGCATTTGACAGGTCCTTGTCAAAAAACAGTGTTCAATATCTCCCTCGGTGTTGAAGAGTCTGGTGCTTTGATCACTGAGCACAAGCAAGGTCAGTGGTTAAAATACATTTGAAATCAAGAGAAAATGTTCGGATTTATAAAAGCACAGACAAATCTGTGGGCATCAACAGTGGTGCCTGTTTCATTATACCGTCTCGTGTCTACCTCTCCATCCTGTGGCTTCCTCTTAGCCATTTGTTTCCCTTTTCAAAGGAACCATGGTGCACTTACTGAGATACCACTGAGCACACTCATTTGCATTTAACAAGAGATCAAGAGTTGGTGGCAGACACCTCTGGAAATTCATCTAATTTGCTCCATAGAAACTATTGCAACCATGTAATACATACCCTATTTCCACTGTAATTTGAAGAGCTATCTAAGATTGCAATGCAAGCTAATTCAGTACAATTCATTACACATAATCAGTGGAATCATTTGATTATTGATCTCTCTGATGAATGTGCATTAAAGGAAGAATAAATTAAATAGCTGCCCAATAAATTACCTTTTCCAGCAGTTAACTTTAAAGACATTTTCAATCAAAGTCTAATGTCGTTTGTGGCATGATGAGGCAGTGTCTGGAAGGCAATTCAAATCAATACTCACCTTCATACTCAAAGCTTAAAGCACTACAGTCTCCATAATATCCAGTGGTATGATGATTATTTACTTTCTTCTTTTAATGTAATTTTATTATTTGCTGATAAAACTATTGTCTCTGTCTATATTACATTGTGGATATCAGCTGAACATGTCATCTTCCCAAGTAATTATTAAGGTTCCTACTCAATCAGATAATCAGCTGTTATAATGTATTAGCATGCACCACACAAGATTTAAAGCAGTATCCAGACAGACACGCCACAGCATTTGTTCACGGTACTCATTAGATATCTAATTTTCAACATCTCTTCAACATGACTTGGATCTTTGGTTGAGGGCAACAGGATCTGTCCTGCTGGGGCCTCCTGTCCACAGCTCGCATTTTGAGCTAAAAGTCTGCATTAGATATGTCACCAACTACATCAGAAAGTAACAAATGAAGACCACATTAATTTGATGAGCCCTACAATTTCTGTTATCTACAGCTAAGTGAATTTCTAAAAAGTCAGTGAAATGGAAAGTGGGTTCATCAATTATAGGAACAACATGCAACAATTTAATAATAATAATAATAACTCTCCAGTTCACCTTAGGTCTATGAGGCGTTCTTCAGCTCATTGTTTTGGTTTTATTGCCTGCAACTTTACCATTTGGTTTTGGTTTCACTCTCGTAGCATCATTTTTGGCCACAGCTGTCAGCTGTTTTTAGTGAAAAAGCTAAAAAAAAAACAACCCAAACACACACACACACACACACACACACAAGCTACAGATCCTGTGTGCCAAACAGCACACAGAGTTATCAGCTACATCAGCTGGTAAACATACAGTACTGGAACATTTAGCCACTCAAGAGTATGATAGTCCCAGATGGACGAAACCAGTGCTAAAACAGACATAGCTTTGGACTTACAATCTCCAGGTTGCCAAAAATACAGCTCCATGCTACATGCATACATGCTAATGTAGCTACAAGCTTCGAGTTGCGAAAGTATCAGTCATTGCAGGTCAAGTCAGTTGGTCAACTGAATGTTCTGAGTGGGCAACACTGTGGTCTTGTGATGAGCTTATACTGCAAGTGGGAACACTTTTAGTATAAGCCAGTTTAGAAATGTTTAATTTAATCACAGTCAATGACTTGTGTTTTTATTCACATTTTCAATTTGCACATGAAAATTAGAGCTGGAAATACGGATAAAAATGTAAACAGAAAAAGTTGATGCATCACTAAACACAAAGTGCAATTGAAACAGATTTGATGTCTTTACAAATGTTCAGCTGACTGTGTAAGTGTGTGTATTTTTGCTGTTGCCTCATATTTTGCAGGAAACATTTGCTTAAATGACTATCTATGACTATTTGTTGCTTTTTCTTTCAAGAAAGAGGTTAATGTGTGTTACAATCTATATTTTGTGTGAATTCTTGCAAAAGACATATGCTTTCTACTGTAACAATTTAATTATATCATTTTAAAATGGCATGTTACATTACTACGAATAAAAAAGAGGAACTACAAAAATTTAACTTTATATTTGATAAATGTCAGCAATATCAGTGGGGGCATGTCAAACTCAGATCCTTCATTGTATCTGGGGACAGGCAGTTTCCTCTGGGATACACACTTTCTGGGCTGGACTTTTACATCCAGATGGCTGGGTCTAATAGCCATCTGTGACTCCATGAACCAAACATAAAATGCACAAAACCAGTTTATGATCGCTGACCCTGTGCCTAACATTCAGCACCTTTAGAGACATTTTACTTTAGGACAGTTGTAATAAAAGGCACGCATTGGTTTAAGGTGCTGTCTCACACTGCGAAAAATAACATAATGTCACTGATGTAGTTTACCTCAGTATTTTGTACCTATAATGGAGATGCAGTTCTGAATCTTCTCCTCAAATGAAATATATTCAGTAACCCTCCTGTTTTATTTCTCAATAAGAACATGACAGTAAATTGAAGTCTAAACCGAGGCCGGTAGCATGAATATCAAACAAGCTTCTGTTCTGGTGAAAAAACAACTGGAAAAACAACAATCAACCTATTTTCATCCGTCTAGTGATTATAGAAAACTAACATGCACTGGAGTTAAGAGCAGGGTCAACCAACTGCTGATTTCTGCCAATGTTAAATGCAAATCTTCCTTTTTGTTTACAGTAAGACAGTCTTCTAAAAGCCCATGAGTGATTATGGAATAAAAAGGGCCAACAAAAGAAATGAGAGCCACTGTGGTTTATTTAAAATGCGTAAAACAAATGTGTGCATTATTTGACAGTAGGCATGATTGCATTCTAGTCTTGATAACTCACGTGTGTTGTGTGTATTGCATGTGTGTGTGCACGTGCATGGGGGTGGGGTAGCAAAGGGGGGTTAATCACCCTTCTGAAAAAAGGAAAACCTACAAACAAAAGCATTAAAAGGCCCTTTCATTTGTTTTCCATTGAAATTTGGTGAATATTCTGTCACCGTGCTTTTGAAGTGATTGCTGAGCATACAGTTCAGAGAAACACTTGTTTGGGCCACTGCCTCCCCAGTCTTTGTTGTCATCTTCATTGTGCTTTGCTGACCCTGTCCTTTTCTAAAGAACAACATCCCACACCTCCGATTAATGCCTCATTAGGCCTGATACTGGCTGTGAGCAGGGGCGGACGAGCACGTCTCACATCTATTTAGGCAAAACTCCCACACCCAAACTTTCACCATGGAGGAGAAATTATTAAGAAGCCCCAAACCTGGGTACTGTTCAACTCCCCTTTTCTCACACCCTCCACTTTGTAGCAGGGCCAGAGTGCACCTTCGGGTCTTTTTATTTGTCAAGGCTTATCCCCAATCTCTTCATGTGATTGTCTAACAATTCTATACTGCTTTCCATCACATTGGCCTCCATGAAAAAAATAATTTGACTCTTATGTGACGAGTAAATGAAAGTTTTCACTTTCTGTATTAGTCCATGATAGATAGATAGAAAGATCTTCCATTGTGCCATCGGGGTCACTTCTTTCACTTATGTTAGTAATAATATATATATATTTTAAAATCTGGTTATTCTTTCGCTATCTAGTGAAAATGTGGTATCTCCACATGTGAAGATACCACATTCTCAGATAAGATGAGAAATTAAATGTTTCCTTTTTATTTAAATTTTAGGGACTGTGCTGCAGGTGAGTGCTAAAATCTGGATCAAAACCAGGCTAGACAAAACTTTGAAATATACAGATTATCTGATAATATTTAGTGTATTTTGGTGAAACCTGTAAAAAAAAACATGTTCAGTGATACATTCAAGCTTTTAATGCTTGTTGTCCTACATTATCTGTGCATGGTATTGATCAACATATTCTCTCTTGGTGTCCATTTTTAATTGTAAAAATAAAAATAAATTTAATAAATTTTGTAATGAATTCTCACCTTCTGTGCATTTGCTTTTTGTTAATCGATCAACTCCCTTTCTGTTTACAAAAACATTGTCTTGTGCATTATTATGCTGTTTATTAGTTTTATATTTTATTGCACCAGAATGAAGTTCTCATTTATTCGTCTCCAATCCTCCTGTGCTGACTTAATCATTTGGCATTGGTGCGACTAGCTCTGAGGCATGACTCTACCAAGGAAAAATCTCCCTCTCTTTGTTTTCATAGGACTCTTATATGTAATAGTAGTACAAGTTGGTACTGCCGAGTTTCTGCCTGATCTCTAGTTGTGTGACGGTTGTGCTGGTGTCTGCTGAATGTGCTCAAGAATATGGAACAATGAGTGAAGAGAGTGTTAGTGAAAACCAGTATGACATAAACAAAAAAGTCACTATTGGTCTTGTTATGGTGGATAATACTGCAGAGCACAATAAAATTGCACTACAGGCATGGGTGCAGTCCCCATCAAGTTAACTCAGCAGAGGAGTAGACCAAATAAAAACTGCAATGAACCGACAGAACACAGATTTATACACTGCTCGATACCATATATTATCTCCACTGATGTATATTGATTGGGCCATGGCAGGTGATTGGTTGGAGCAGCTGTGTTTTTGTGTTGAGGGATGGCTGTTTGACCAAAAGCCTCAGCTTACAGCCTTTATCAGGAGGACGATCTGCAGCTCACAAACACCAGCTATCTGCTCTCCACGTGTGCAGAGCTGGGAGAGCGACCTCCGCCAAAACACAGGTTTTAATAATCGATGAATGTGGCGTTGTGCTCACAATATGTTGTTATAAACTTGAAACAGCATTGTCAAGAAGTGCTGTTAAATGAGTAGGGACATTTCACGCTTTCACAACTGCTGTTGTCATGGAAACAAGTAGCTACAACAGAGTGGTTTGACCTCACAGCCAACTTTAACAAATTTGTGCTGTTAACAAGCTAAGGGCTGGGTTGATTATAAACTAAAGGGGGAAGTGCCAGGTTGTTTTGTACAGAGTTCAAAACAGAACATGTTAGTCAAATCAGTTTTATTTTTATAATGCCACATCATAACAAAAGTGATCTCAGGGCACTTTTAATCAGATGAACCAGGCTGTGGGTGGGTGGTCTTCTGCCTCGACTGGTTGGATTGACAACAATATGATTTTCATATAGAGATCTACAATAATAATAATAATAACAACAACATAACAACAACAAAAACATTACCAAGTTTGATAAGTGGTGGTGGTTTGTGATCAAAGTTCTAGACTCTTGAGGCTCTTAAGGCAGACATACCTGCAGAAAGGGATGGGAGGAGAGGAGGGGAGACACGAAATCACAAATCTACAGGAGATCAAAACAAATATCTGGAAACTCTTCTGTGATGCTGCTCCCTTTCACTCAATGTCTCGAGCAATAATTTCTGTGAAAAAGATAACAACAATGAACCTGACGGAGCATTTTAAAACGGTGCGCAACATCCAACAGACTCAAGCACAAGCTTAACACCCCAAAAACAGCACAGTACCATTCACTGGGGGAAATGTCTAAGCAGTGCGAATCAGCAGCAACTCTGGAGCATGTTAGAAAAGATTACAGAAGTCAAATGGCCTTTTCTCCTATTGTGATGGTTAAACTGATCCTGACAGCCACTCATAGACGTTGAGGCTCTGTGCTGCCTTCACCACCCACCAAATCTATGAACTAAAGCAGGGAAATCTTTGAGGTGTTGGTCTGTGGGTAGTGGCCCTGAATTTCTCCCTAATCCCTTACTCCCACCCCTATTCATAAGAATAATAAAGGCCATGCCTCAGTACTGCACTGCATTATCCTCCTCCCTTTTTTTTTTTAGCCGTGGTGGTCATTTGTCGTGTGATTAGCGATGAAAAAACGAGCCGAATGTGAATTAAAGAGAAATAACAGCATGGTGAATGACCTGGATGTCGGTCAGAGGGAGGAAGAGGGGGCCGGGTCTGTTCCAGGCAACCGTGCTCACCAGGACCCAGACAATGGACCCCATCGACCCTGATGCAGCTTGACAAGTGAATGACATGCTGAATGGTTGCCATGGGAACAAATGTCTTGAATTTTATGCATGCATATTCTGTTTTGATTTTTTCCCTTCACCCCCTCCTACTTTTTTTCATGGCTGAAGAGATTTGACTAATGGTGTGCTGACTCTAAACAGTGCGCTGGATGGGGCTGCACAGGGAGCCCCCTTTTTCCACAGCTCCACCGGACATTGTAGCCCGGCTTAATGTTAACGCCTCAGAGAGTATTAGCTTAGCGCAGCTAGAGCTCAGGAGGAGATGAGTCTGTGTGAATGGACAGCAGTGCATTAGCTCCAAGAGGAAGGAGTTTCCAGTGCTAATGATCTAATAACAAATTCCCCAGCCCACTTTGTTGAACCTCATACCCTGTGGATTGCTGTGGATTTTCACCACAAACAGCTGGGATTCTGCATGCACCATAAACGACACTGTTGGGACTTTGTTGTGCATTCCATCTATATACAGTATCTTCCTGTTCAACAAATCTCACAGTGCAGGTGTTAACCTTATAGCCAGCATGATTTAACAATCACATTTTTGCTTGTTCATGATAAAGTGCCAGTCAGCAGGATGAATATTCCCTGCACTTACCACAAATCACCTGTAATTGAAAAAGTGTATCAAATATTGTATAATCTGACTTTGGGGATTTTGTGTTTCTGTAGGCAGTGCTCTTTTCTTTCATTGTTCAGCCATGATAAATATCAGCGCTCATGCTAACTACCCAGTTCCTCTTTTGCTGTGTTTGCATAAAACATGAAACACATTGCTTCCAGTGCACCAGCCTTTTTTTTCCCTGTAAAAGGTCCCATCAAACACTAGTGTACACACAAGAGTAAATGTAAAACCTGGTGGTTTATTTACTGGTGGTGTTCTTCGTTTCTGTTATCCAGCTCTAAGCCCATTGGTTACTACTGAAGATGTAATTCTTTAAAAATGGGTCATGAATAAATATATTTAAAACAGGAAATTAAACTAGCTAACACACCTGCTCACTGTAGTGTTTAGCACATTGCTCATACAAGAGCAGCCAGTTTGTATCTACAGCAGCAGGAAGGTGCATGTGGAATTGACTCATAACAAGCTACAGTGCCCATGTTCATCATAATGATGGGACGTATCAGCCAGTGCAATGATGTGGCTCATTTATGAGTTCATAATAGTTTTCAGAGAACAATGGAGCTCTACTGCACCTGAGGAATACGCAACTGTATGTCAGACTTGAACTGGTTAGACAATCCCTGTTTGATCAGTTCTTTGTTGGTGTATAGCTTTTGTGGGATAAACCATGACTTACTTACAATAAGAAAATAATACATAAGACTTCAATGAACTGCCAATAGGTTGAATCACTAATGTGTAATCGATTCAACAATACTACGTGGCAAGATACATATGACCTGCTCATGTTAAATGTCAAAGATTAATACAACTAATTTAAACTGATGTGTTTGGTTTAATCAAAAATGAACACAAATGTGTGAAGCTAGTTTGGCTTGAAAATTATAGCTCCTCCATAATCTTGTGCTGCACAGAAGTGTTGAAACCTCAGAGTGTGAATGTTGGTTAATATGTAATGTATTGTGCAGCCTGTTATCAGAAACCAGATAGTGCTATCTTAATGCTGTGATATTTTTAGACTGTGAGTTTGTTTCCAGTTTGTCTGTCAGCACAAGGACAGCAGCTAAGTTTTGTGATTAAGAAAGGGTTCTTAAAAAAGCACCGATACCCTGCCTGTGCTGACTATGGGTTAACTCATACCGAGAACAGATTATATGATATGTCGGCCCTCACAAAACCCTTCTGATGAGAGGGGAGAATCATCACAATCTTCAACAATACTTCGATCAGACACCTAACACAATGAAACTGAGCGTGTGTGCAGAATAGCCCTGCGACGAAACTGACATCTGAAACATTCTCACCCCAGCACCAATTTATCATTTTCACTCCTGTATAATAGAAAGCAATATTCCAACCCATGATTACACTTCTCAAGAAATCATATTTCACATAAGGTAAGACATGCTCTGTGGACAGGGGGAATATCTAGAGTGCCAATCATGGAGTGTACACACTCAAAACCCAATAATGCAAAAGGATACATGACAGTGCATCCTCTATCGCCACTGAGGGGAAAATAAATATTCTGTATCAGCAGCAACGGTACATATATCAACATAGCAGTGACCCAGGGAAAATAAATTTCTATTGTTGCAGAGCACACACCTCTCCATGTTATGCTCAGCCCACTTCACAGATAAAGCAACAACGTGACCATTTTAGCAAACCTCTGTAGATGAAACTACATTTATCTACATGTTTGTATGAATCACAGTCTCATGAGACACATGATGTTAGTGCTGAGCAGGTACTAAAGTTATTGTTCAGTATTTGTTAATACTTGAAAAGCATTTTTAAATTAAAGCATAGTATAACATGTTAAAGACATTTTGTTTTTTATGATCTAGCAGGGATGAAAACCAATGATAGTTGATTGATAGTTTGATTTAAACAGTAACTTAACAGCACCTTGATAAGATCTAGCAGCATAAGCCAAACAATTTTGGCCAGCAAATTAATTTAGCTGTAACTAATAAATATTAATTTTAGCTCATTAACAATGGGGACTCTCAGAGTAAACTGCTCCAATAATTCTGGAACTCTCTGAAGGTAGGTTCAGTGAATGCTTAAGCAGCGACAGCACAGCATTGTAAAAGGGTCCCATTCAGATATTATTGAGCAGTTTGCTATTATTACCACAACTAGTCAACTTAGCTCTTATCAATAAATATACCATCCACCTGTGAATGTTATATGCGTGATTTTAAATGAGTCATTTTTATACTAATCCAGGGAAGTGGGGTGGGTGATGTTTCTCTGACTACTTAAAAAAAGGATGCATATACCAGAATTGTTTGCACTCTCCTGCAATCACATCTACCTTAAATGTATATTTATTTTGCATTTTCAACCCTACTTTTAATTTGTTCATTATCTGCTTTTAAGACTGGTTTTGCTATTCTTAGTAATGTTTTCCAGTAGCTCAGATATGTCCTACCTCCATCAGAACCTCTTAAAACTAGCAAATTTAGCTGCTGCATATTTTGGTATATTCCAACAATCGAGTGTTTATAATCTTATTCATTACAGCTGTGTTGTGTTTATAGAGACACAGAGAGAGAGATAGAGGAAGGGAGAGATAGTGCGAAATATAGGGGGAGGGGAGGAGGAGGAGAGAACACGCCACTGAATGTCCCAAGCCATTAGAACAAGGGATATTTCTGGTTGACTGAGCAATTCATTCTCAACATGTCACATTGAATTTCTTCCATTATAAAACACTGCTGCCTTCTCCACTCCAAAGGCAGATTGCCTGCACCTATTTCACCCAGTGAAATATTGCTTCTCTCCTCAAACAATCTTTTTCATCCCAAAGTTGTGAAGGAAAAATTTGAAACAGTGATTAGTCTATGTTCACAGTGCACAGGATATTCTTTGGCTTTTTTGTACTTTTGTCAATTGCACAAGGTCATAGTATATGATTCAATCTGCTTTTTTCGAATGTGATTTCTTAATGTGCTTATGTGTTTATATCATCATCAGTTTTAAAGTGCCCCATATTCACTGTTTCATTGTCCCTGGTTTTGTGATTCCATTTTAGGCCTTGTTGATGTGATATTAGAGATTGCAGAGACAACAAGAATCAATTTGTTACTGTCAGCCTATATGGGGCTTTGGTGCTGAAGTCAGAGTTTTACACTTAATCTATCTGGTGACACATGATGTAAAGATGGAGGACAGAGTCTTTTGGCTGAGCCAGTTGTATGATCTCTCATCCTCAGCTGCATCTTGCGCGTAGCTCTAGCACTTCACAAAGCCCTGATAGGCTATGCGAAGCCTGACTTTGCCCTGTGTCTCTGACAATTCTGACAGACCAGCAACAGAGATTGATGTTGCCCAGATAGAAAATAGAGGAAGAATGGCAATTATGTCAGGCTAGGAGAAACATGTGTCTTTGTGCTGCAATACAAAAGGCCGTCACTGCATTGTTATCATTCTCAATAACCCAAGGTGTGTTTGGGAGTAAATGGATTGTCTGTAGAGAGCATTTCATCCTTTGCAAACCTTCACCTCTCTTCTCTTCTCCTCCATTTTGCTGTTTTTCTTGTCTTGTCTTCTCAGTCTTGTGTCCTACAGGCAATACCCTGTATTCTATTGCTTTTTTAATGCCCTCTCTTTCACAACAAGATCATTATATTTTCTGTTTCCATACTATACATTCAAGATGAAAAAACACTGATATAAACTATAACTAATACAACCTCTATAATATATGGACACATATTTTAAGTCTAGTTCCTGACAGAATGCATATAATGTTGCTATTTGAACCGAACTTAAGTGAACAGAATATCATGAGGAATAGCCAGGCTTAGGTCATACAGGCACATTTAAAGTAACAGCTCTTTCATAATCAGCAACTGACAACATGTGCAGGCCTTATGGTCCACATGCCCCATATAGAAAATTATCTTAAAAGTATCATTATTCCAAATCCATATTCCAGTACTCAAGAACACATATTGGACGAGCTCCAGGTTGTAGCCTGTAACTGCTCCACTATTTCACATTCCAATGAAGGGTACAGCACTGTAAGAAACTTCTCCATTATATACTGTATACTGATTTCATTTACCAGCACTGTGGAGCCATTCATGCTTCAGGAAACACAACCATTTATGAAGAGTTTAACGACACAGTCCAGTGCTTGTCCAATCGAATAGAGTTGGATGGGATGAGAGAGTTTTTCAGGGCCCTGGTGAGTCTACACTAATGGAAATGACAGTTTTGGAGAGAGACAGTAGAAGGGTCATGGCTTGGATCCAGCCACCCCTCTGTTTCTCTCCTGTCCAGGTTGGCTGCCCTTCTGAGCCTCATTTTGTACAACTTATTACGGCTCTGTACTGAAAACATTGCATTTGTCCTGACATAATTACACTGTGAAAATCAATTACACTGGAAAAACATCATTGGTGGAAATCATTAAACTGGTTGTCACCAAACACCATCAGCCATTAGTTTTGACTAGTTAACTGAGTGACTGCTCACATTTATTTCAACGAGGGTCGATCTGAAGTTGTAAGGCATTTGCTTTAGCTTACATTAGCAAACTGGTTAGTTTAAAAGGTGGCATGACATGTCATTTATTTGATGGGGGTGTATTCCTTTTCCCTGTTGTATGGCAGACTGGGAAAAAAAGATGCTGTGAAAAATTACAGCATGGTGGATTTGGATTGAAATTAACTGCTTGCTGCAAATCAAAGATGTGTCACTCAACTGCAGACAGCGCCTAGTTAATTTATGAGAACTGTGATGAGCCTCTTTCTCTTCCAGGCTCATCTATATCAGCAAATGGCACATTTATATTCGGCAGAATATGAGGTTACATTTTGTTTTACACCTGTGTTGACATTTAATTCATAAGACAACGGCCAAGAGGGCAAGGCTATTCTCAGACCCATTTTAATGTATTTCAGCATTCAGCCATCATAAAAATGAGCCCTGATTTTATTGTGATAATGGAAAAGTAGACTGGAAAAGTGGATTTGGAATTGGTTTGCACATAATATCTTGTGCTATAAAAATGAGATTTGCAGCCATAGGGGAAAACAAATCAAGATCCTTTCTTCAGTTATTGGACCACGGAAGAGAAAATGCAGTTATTTTAATGTAGCTGGAAAATGATGCTGTGTTCACAGTGCCCATGCACTATGTCCATCTTGGTACTCAGAGCATGATGTGATTGTCAGGCAACAGATATGCATCTGTAAAAAGACAGTTTTCGAGGAGCTGAGAAAATAATAGAAGTACTCTGCTTACCATCCAGTCAAATCTCACTGAACTTGTAAATAAAACACAAAGTCATGAATGTATCTAAAATGTAAACTCAAATAAATAAATAAAACACTTGAAGACGAACCATTTGGTTGGTCCTTTGTTTTATCTGACAGCAGAAACAATATGTGTGCATAACCAAACAAACTAGTGTCTTCCAATTTGACCAGACTAGTAGATTGAAGTAGCCTGCAGGTTCAAGCCTGTAGCACTTCGATTTGTATGCAATGGGCAATATGTAGACTTAGATTTGTGTCTCAAGGCAAACGACCCTCAAGCAGTGCAGTATTTCATTTCATGCTGAGCATTCAGTTGCAGTGAGGCATAAATATTCATGAGGATTCCTCCAAACCTATGATATAAACATAAGAATATGCCCAGTGAAAGGCATTAGAGGATGGTCACATTGGATCAACAAAATAACTTGTTTGATGCTGCAGAGGTATCAACATTATTACTGTGATTAGGGGACTTATATGAGACAGAATAGCAATTGTTAAAACACCTCTGTGATGCTTCCTATCCAGTTTTGCCTTAAAGAAGAGTAAGGTAAGATGAGGTAGAGTCCAGCTGAACTGGAATAATTAGTGTGGCCTGCGTTAACTCAGCCACACCAATCATGATCTCTGGACAACATCAGTTAGCTCAACTTAGCTTGTAGAACTTTTGTAAAGGACATCAGTAAAAAAGACCACAGTTCCCATAGCACCCTATGTTGTATTCATGCGGCCACAATCATGGCCATAAACTAAAGCTGATGGGGAAGTGCCTAGAACACAGTAAATACAAATGATTTACCACTAAATGGTATGACTAACAGGACAAGAGACTACAGCCATGGTGTGGGAACATAGGCCCTCATGTCAGCTTGCACGTATACTCACAGTAATGCCAACAAGCTGATGCTAAACAGGTATAATGTTTAGTTTAGCCAAAATATAACAATGATCAGAAAGCACAAAGTGCAACTTTGGAAACCATGCAAATACAAAAATGCAGAATCCTGCTTGTATGGTCACAGAGCTGGTCAGTGCACATGTGTACAGTGTTAACAATACCTGAGCTAAGTTCAAAAAGCATGGCCTTGTAAACTCTACAAAGGACAGTAGTGCCATGCAATGACTTTATGTGTCACCTTTGCTGCATGTCATCTGTTCTCTCTCTCACTCCCAACTTGATACATTTCACCTGTCTACAGCCCAATATTAAACCCAGAAAAAATAGTGTCAATAATATCAAAGCAATTTCACCCTGCAAAAATAACTTCCTGCAATGGAGTAAATCTGTCTAACATTACAAACCATTTTGTGGAGGCAAGGTATAAGGAAATCTTTGAATTTCCCATCAGACATAATGCCTCATAATGGGAAGCCAGAAAGTACAGTACAGAGAAAAAAGTGTACTAATAGAGAATATCATATTTACTATTTATCTGAATTATGCCTTACTGAAATAATAGACAAATACAGAAATGACATTAAAATGTTAACAACCATATTCAGTAAAAAAAACCAACTGCATCACTGCAGCATTGAAACCAAATTGATAAAATGTAAATGGTCGAAAAAAACCCTGCAATAATGTGCCTTGACTGAGCTTGATGAGCAGTGAGTGTGATTCATTTTTAATCCACTCCCTGCCCTCATGGTGTTTTGACACTTACACTGTGATGAGAATAGGTTATAACGTGTGAGACAGGTGACAGTTTCTCTTTTCTTTGTATGATAAAGTGACAATTACCTTGTGAACACTACAATTTTCATGTGAAGCAGAACAAAGAGCTGCCTTCTCAAAGTTAAGTTTACCCTGACATGTAAGAATAACAGATTGCATTCTACAAACAAGAGCTCAAAACAATTAATCATCATACATCGAATGTTCTTTACAAAAACTCATTACACTAGACCATTTAGAGTATGTGCAGTGCTATGGTACACATTTATAATATTTTCCATGAGAAAACCATTCTAGAGTAATTGATGCTCTGTCAAAACACATAGTAATTAATATTTTTTGTGACATTCACTCAGCCTTGAAGTAAATGTTTTAAACACAGAAATAAAACATGGAGGTTTGAATACATGTGTTTTCTTTTAAGCCATGAAAATTATGGTTGTGATTATTTCACTATGATTACTTTACCAGTCAAATAATAGTCATTACATCACAATCCACTTTGAGAGAATGATTGCTTACTAACTGCAAAATTCAATGGGTGAGTTTACCCGAATAACAAAAAATACAATCTATACCTACAATTTCCCTCTTACTTGTAGTGGTATTTTCATTTGATTTTCCAAAGTTTTGAGAACTCTGAGGTTTCACCTACTACCCAAGTAGGAAGGGGAAATTCACTGTGGTACTGACAGTATTTAGCACTGACATTTGAAAACTCAACAGTAACACATCGACCTTTCTTTTTGCAGTGTGTACATGAACGTGTTCTGGGCCATACTGAAGGACTGCTTACTCAGATAATGTCCCCTGCATAAGAGGAAGGAGGTACTCATTCGCAAACTGGGAGGTTATCAAGTAACCATAGTGTACTGATAACTGTAGCTTGTTTATCTTATTTATAATAAAGTGAATAGTTGCATTCTTTTTTTTTGCTATCCTTTTAATTGTATTAATTTTGTAGTTTTGATGGCTATATTCTTCTATTTTGAGAAGACATTTAAGACATTTAGTGTAAAGGTAAAGTGTATGATGTGTAATTTACATTATCCGTTTTCTTACTTTCTGTTAGTATGTATGCAAATATACTCATGCTTAAAAGATTTACTCATTAATTGAGTTAGACTGCCAGGATAACTTGTTTTTATGATGCTCTTTTTTGTCTTACACTGTTGATGTGGATAAATTTAACACATATTAAATATATCTTTAAAAAAACTGAGGAAATCTGAATTTATTAAAAGAAAAACTGAAACATATAATGTAATTACTTCTTGGGTTTGAGGGAACGTCAATCAAGGTCATATCTTGGAATCGCTTAATGGGATATTGAAATATCCTCTTCCAGCATGTGGCACCGAAGGCAAGCGCTAATTAGTATGAATGACGAGTGCTAAGATGACTGATGCTGCTGAGGACTGGTTTTAATTGAAAATAATATAATGAAGTGTCCTGCAGATTTGTCAGTGTGCAGTTCTTGTTTCTTATTGGTCCACACAGGCCTAGGACTTGTAATAAAATAGCCAGCGGTATGTCCAGTAACAAGAAGGTTGCTTTTTTAGAGCACAGGTGTTATTCATTACTAGTTCATTTGGGACACAAGCAAATCATTTCATTTTGTGTGCAGGTCATTAAGAGGGTAAGTAAATTTATTTACTAATTAAATTGTCCTTGCATATTGTCATGCTTCAATTCAACACAACACACAATGTGAATATCAAATAGGAAGATCAATCAGAACACCCTACATAAAAGGTACCATGGTTTTGCAAAGAGCGTTTAGTACCTATGTACCTACTAGCAGTCTCTAAATATATCAACATGTATAGCTTAGGGCATTAATGGTATTACACATCTTCATGTGAAAAATCCAAGACACAGAGATATGATTCAGCAGTGAAAATGATATGGTGACAAAAAATAATAAAATAAGGCTAGCTAAAACTTTAATGTTAAATCTCCAACATTATTACTGAAAAATGTAATATACAGTAGGTAATGAGCCCTAAGGGCTTGGCATAAGACACAAACATATTGCTGCGAGGGAGGGAATACGGGTGAGAGTGGGCAGTGGGGGCTAAAGTCATTGCAGGCTGAGAAATTACAAAGTGTGTTATAAGATCTGCTGTTTGCAGCATACCTCATGGAGTGGCCAGATGATTATCAGTAAGGTGAGACCCCATCAGGCTCTCTCACAGAACTTCAAAAGTCCACTGCAGAGATGGGAGAACCTGCTGGAAGGATGACCATTTCAGCAGTACTCCATCAATCAGGTCTTAATGGTACAGAGGTTAGATAGAAGCCACTTTTTGTTAAAGGGACTTGACAGCCTGGAGTTTGGAGTATGTCAAACCACATTTAAATGACTCTGAGAGCACGAGGGGAAAATATTCTCTGGTTTGATGACACAAAATCAAAACCATTTGGACAGAACTCCAAACACTATGTCTTGTAAACACCAGAAACCACTCATCACCTGGTCAAAACCATACCGATGATAAAACATGGTGGTGGCAGCATTGTGCTATGAGGGGGGGCTTCATAGTGATAGGAACAGGGAGGCTCATCACAATTGAGGGAAGGATGAATGCTGCCACATACAGAGATGTCCAAGAAGAAAACCTGCTCCAGGTTTCACGTGACCTAAGCCTGGAGCGACACATCACCTTTCAACATGACAATGACCTCAAGCATTCAGCCAAAACAACGCAGGACTGGCTTCAGGACAAGTGTCTCACTGTCCTTGACTTGCCCAGCCAAAGCCCAGACATAAACCCCAGTGAACATCTGTGGAGACACCTGAAGGTGGCAGTTCACAGATGCTTCCCATCTGACAGAGCTTAAGAGGATGTGCCAGGAATAATGGGATGCCCAAATCCAGGTGTGCAAAGCTTGTAAAGACTTACCCAAGAAGACTAGAAGCTGGAATTGCTGCCAAAGGTTTTTTTTTTAACAGAGTACTGAATTAATAGTCTGAATATCTTTGCAAATGAGAGGTTTTAGTTTTTGATTTTGCTATGCAAAAAAATCTGAAACATGTTTGCACTTTGTCATTATAGGTTAAGTGTTGGAAAATGTATGACATATATACACTCAGTGTCCATTTTAGGTACACCTGTCTTATGCAATCCAATACAAACTGCCCTGCTCAACATCTCCTGTGTATTTACAAAGCTCATAATGTGTAATGTGGACATTGTGAGAAATGTGTATATATTACTGTAGGCATCATAAAAGTGGAACTTACAGCAGAGCAGTTGTACTGGGATGCATTAGACCGTACGTGTGTACTCTCTGTAATAGAGTGGTCACTGTTAGATATCCGTGGGCTGCTTTTTCCCAGAAGAATTAGCCTGAACTATGTGATTGATTGCTGCACCTTGGTTCACTCCTCCCATGAACTAATAAAGAATATCATTCAACTTGCCATTTCTAAACTGTTTGCTCGTCTTCAGTCATACAAACTTTCTTACAGCTTGTATATTCCAGTGAAAGCAAAACTTTCCCCATAATAAGTAGAGCTCCTCTTCATGATCATGTTGTAGCTATTGTTACTTAAAACATCTCGCAGAAGGATAAAGCTGATGTGTAATGACTTAAAGCCTAAAACTCATTTTCTACAGAGAGACATGTTCTCTGACTGACTAACTCTCTTATAACACCATTGATTAAGTTTTATTGCTTTTTTCTCCTTTCAGCCTTACAGCCTTTAAATTTCTTTTTTAAATGAAATGTGGATAATAACCCAAGACCATAATTATTATCATACTTTATACGGGACATATATTAAGAACAATGATGGGTCTTGTAAGTGAGTTGTGTAATGAGTTGCTGTGAGGTTTGGAGTGTGTTATCCCCTCATGTTTTCAGTGTCTAGCTTCAGGCCACTGTCTATCTTTGAGAGGGTGTCAGACTTAAATTTGTCAGTGATGAGTGTGTGTGTGTGTGTGCGTGCGTATGTGTTGTGTTGTGTTGTAAGTATCAGTGGAGTGTCAGTTCACGTACACTCTACAGAAACAACCCTGCAGTCTTGCAACTATGCCCATTTTTCTCTTCTAATGGCACATATGATGTTGAAGACAACACTTCACGCTCTGAATTCAATAACATTTTTCTCCACCTTCGTTGTGTCATGCTTCTTGTAAGACAAGCTGTCCATTTCTTGCTTGATAAAATAAAATATTAAGACCCTTCACAAGGAATAGATAAGAGCAATGTTTTCCTACAGAACAAAAAACACAGTTATAGAGGAAATTAATTAACCATTTTACATGGTTGACTGAGTAACAATATTAATGGAATTTGCAAGGCCATTGCAAGTCAAGGTAAAGTTTGAATTCCTCATGTTGTCAGCTCAGATTTCTGACATACCAACTAAAGATAAATTAACAGTGGTTGTGACTAAGGCAGATACAGAGACAGCTCAGTGTCATTTAACTCAGGTCAGAGTATTTATCAGTATGACTAGTTCATAGACAGCATATTAAAATACATAATACTTGTTGTGCATGTCCCAAATCTTGTCAGAAATAAGACAAGATGCCTAAAAGCATCGTCACCAACCAAGGACATTCTCATGTACAAGATTAGTCACCTGAGAACTCGCTGCAGTGACATTCCACTGACATTTCAACTGCTTTCATCTCTGATTGTTCATTGCTTTCTGTAGTTACACTTCAGTTGATACCTGCAGCTCAGTTTATCACAATTTCAGCTCCTCCTTGCTGCTTCAGCTTCATCTGAATCTTCATTTCCTTTCAGCACGTTCACTTCAACTGATACTTCACTTACTCCCTTCAGCTATTTTTATCTTTTTACTAATTGCATTTCAACTGCCATTTCAACTACTTTCAGTGCTTCCAAAATTGTATATTAACCACAAATATATAAATATATGCAGTATGTAAATATAACTATACAGTAACTCTCTGATATGTATTAATGAACTCCTATGTTTGTCATTTTTTCACATTATGCTACTTTATAATAACTAAATTATACTTGATGTGTGTGTGCCTTTAAAGTAAACATCAAGTTAAGCTGTAGTGTACATATTTTGTCTTTCAGTGATGGTGAAGGCAATCATAACAGCTCTGAACCTGACGAGTACATGTCTTTAAACATGATTTAAAATGGCAAAAAAGAGAGATTATAACTAGTTTTTTTTACACATGTAAAACAAAATTGGCTTTGGTGGGACTTCAGTGACAAACATCAGACAGCATTTATTTGTGAAGGTGTTTTACAATGAGAGCAGCACACATGTAATATGAGGGGTGTCATACAGTAAATAAAGATTATTTGGTTAATTAATTATTTTGCATTTATTGCTCTTTTGTACCTCCATATAATTATTCTGTACCGCTTTAATTGAATCTGAGCAGGAGCCAGCAAAAGATAATTTGTTTTCACGTTACCAAATGGTTCCAGTGTTGCCAGGCTGAGAGGAAATGACATATGGTAGAAAAGCATAATTCATCTGGCTGAGACACTGATACCCAACCATCAGAAAGGAAATTAATTCCGCTCCCTGGCTGCACAGCCAAACAACATTAAAACAGGAATAAATAACAACAGCAACTGAACTACACACACTGCACTCTTGTCTGTATTGAAAACCAAACATCCAATAACCAGGCTGAATTTGGAATGGAGTGTAGCAAGCTTATCTGATGTGGGGTGTGTGGGAGACTGCATAGCGTATTTTTGTATGTGCAAGAGTGAATGAGATTTGATTGGGTGGGCGTATCAGTGTGTGTTGTATGTGAGGGCATTGCTTCCTTATGCATGCAAGAGCCACTATCAAACAGGAACATGACTAAAACTGGTTTGCATATGCATCAATGTGTCCATAATTACAAAGTAGATTTCTTGGCCACCACCATGGATTGTTGACCATCTTTAAGCAAGCACTGGAGAGTGTTCAAATGAGGATTATCTCCTCCGGCGCAGCACAGCACAGTTTAGCACTGTATGTCATTGATTACGCTTGCGTATATTACATGCCAACACATCCCACTTGCATAGTGTTTTCCAAATGTTAAAAAGCACCATCGTGTGGGGAAGGAAAAACACTTAACTACACAATCTGAATATGTAAAGCAATACACTTTAATTTCTCTGAATAAAGAAAATATACCTACTTCATGTTATTGCTGTTATATATACTATCAAAAAGCATCAATATATTAATCACTGTGTGAGGTACAAGCATAATTCAGGATTTAGTATGATTCATTACAAAATGTCTATCTTATATCCAGCAACTTTGTGAAATAATTCACAGAGATGAGGTAATGTGTAGTAGGGGTAATGTGACTTTAAAAGCTCAGACTGAAAAAAAGGAAAAAACAAGACATAGAAGTTGTGTCTGAGGTGTATTTGTATTCAATAAAGGAAAAAGCACTCCCACTTCAAAGTTCTTTAGTCAAATATTGTATATGTAATATATGTATTTTCAACCTTAGTTCCAATTTCATTTCATCCATTAAAAAAAACATGTCAGGATACAAACACAATTAATTGATTTGGTGAAACTAGTCAAACAACAAGCAAATGTGCCCATGATACCCCAAAATTTCTGCACATGTACATAGTCTCTCTGGGCACAGGTTAACAAGTAATATCAAAGGCAGTCACATTACTTCCATGTGTAATTCCAATTAAGAATAACTTGTTATTTTATAACTCCCCATGGACACGAATAAGAGGTGAAAATAAAGCTTTAACATCTCAGATGAGTAAATGGGAGAATGGTTAAGATTAGACAGTGGTGGATGTTCATTTAAACTGAACAAACCATCCTGAAGTACACAGAACACATTTTGACATATTTCAAAGCAGAGATTTAATGGCAAATAAAGAAAATATGACATTTACAGACAAATATGACATAACTGCAAAGCTTTGGTTTTGTATTCTCATGGCCAGTAGCATTGATTTTCATGTTTATTCTGACCTCTTCCTTCCCCTCTGGAGAGCTGAATGTGACAGGTGAATGAAAAGAAAACAAACTCTTTTCATGTTTTTACTGCACAGCCAGAGTTGTAGTGAGCAGTAAATGCACCACTTTTCTATTTAGTCATCTCTTCATTTATGTTAGCTATTCATAATGTACATGAGAATAATAACAGACCTTTTTGCTGCAGACATTTTGACATGTCTCAGGAGGAAAAGCACAGGTGTAATTACTGGCATTAATTATGGTTGTGTTCCATTTAGGTGTGCATGTTCCAAAGTATTGGTATAGTGCATGCCGTCTTACTGACATGGCTGACTGGGAAACTTTAATGTGACACAGCCATCATTAAGGTTATTAATTACACCTGTGATTTTCCTGCTATGCCAAGTCAAACTATCTGCAATAAAAGAACTGTACTATATATAGATTTAAAGTAAATTATCATTTCAAAGTTTTTCTAATGAACTATTCGTCTTTTTTGACATTCCCAAAATATAACAAAGGTCTAAGATGTCCTGTTTAATTTTAGTGCAATAATTTCCTGTTTTCTGTTTCTGTTTCTGAAAACTCTTCAGTAACCTGTAACATATTTCCTTACACTATGTCAATATTATTTTTACTGCACTCAGTTTTAATTTTAAAGGATTTACTTTCTTTTTTTTTTTACTTTCTATTTACACAAGGCTTTCAACTCTTTCACTCGTAAACAATACACTATTTTTACTTGTTTTTTGCCACACATAAAGTACAGCTAGCTACAAACCTGATCAGACAGTCTTAAAGTAGGTGGGCTCCTATAGATCCTGGGTGTACACATATTCTCCTTTGATGCTGCAACTGAAAAATAATATCTCTGATCTGATTGTCTGGAAATAACAGTTTCTGGCAGCTGCCTTAAAGTAACACTTGCACAAACTTGTTACTGACTCAGTCCTGGAGAAGAAAACAGGGAAGTGTGTTGGGAGGACTGCACTGTACACAGACAGTATGTACTAGACAGTATGTATGTACTGTAAGTATTTACAGTCAAGTGATGAAGTGCACAGAGTTGTGTCAGGTGGTCAGGGACTGTAAAGTGGTATGTGTATGAATCTCATCTGGTTGAATCATAGCTATGATGTGTTTAAACTTGCAAATTCGAGCCATAAGGGCTCAAAAAATAGTTTCAAATATCACAGATGACATAACAAGAACAGGGCGGGGTTTTTTTTCAGTGGCTTCTGAGCACCACCACCTCTGCCCTTCCCATTAGTTGTGGAACTTTGTCATATTTGTCTTTTGTCTCATTTTTTCATAATTACAAGGTAGGTTGTTATTATTGCATCTGGCCATTATTTTTGTATGGGGTCTGAATAAGGGCTCCAACCAGGACAAATGTATTAACTGACGTCTGTAGCCTGCCACAGCATATAAATGTGAGCAAACTGCATTTTACAATGAAAAGATGAATAGCAGTATTAATAGTACTCCTATAGCCCTGCAGCTGATACTATATGTACATACGAACATGTTGAAGTGCAGCTTCTGTAAATAGAAAGCGAGTGTAGCTAGCATCCAAGATAGATAATGAGGTCAAATGGAGGACAGGACCCTAAGTGATGTTTTACATCAATCTCTAAACAAAATAACACCAGCAAGCGATTAACAGACAACCTTAGCTGTCCAAATAACAAAGTAACAGAGGAGTGACAGTAATTGTTCTAGTGTAGTGGCAATAGGGATATGTGCACCAAAGAAAAATAAATGGGAAGTAAAAAGGCAATGTGGTGTGACTCAAAACAGTCACACTGCAACACCACTAGCTAAGTCTACAATGCCATACATCCATCTCTGGTTTGTTGCTGAATTTTATACATTTTATAAATGTCTTTATTTATTTACTCTTGGTCACCCCAGAAGAGCTTCTGCCTATCTATTTATTTATATAGAACTCGACAAAGAGAAATACGAGGAAAAGGTTATGGATGTCTGCACACTGAGCCTTATACACAACAATATAGATATTTTGCTACACAGCTTTTCCTTCATATTTTGGGCTCTCATCTGCATGCAAACAACATTCTAGGTGACTCAAACTGAGATTTTTCTAAACACCTTCTAAGTGCTAATTTAAAAAAAAGTCTACCTGTATGGACATGTCAAATGGAGAGTTTGGGAAGATGTCGCACCTCAATTTGCGCTTGCTCACATTGCTTGTGTAATGCGCCTGAAACGACAACATCAGTGGCACACGGTTTAAGTGTGGAAATTTTTGCATTCTTGTTTTTATGGAGATATTTTGCCTACACAACCTGTGCCTACAGACACATTATTTTTAAATGGAGGGGGGAAATATTTATCTGGAAAAAATTAGTGTAGAGAAGGCTTGAAACCTTGCAATGTTGGTGCCCTGAAAAACTAAGTTGTGCTCAGACTCAGAGGATGTGCAAAATCCAAAACAACACTTAGAGCAGGCAACATGCAAGCAGAGAATGTTTCAACACATTCAAGTGGTCAAACGTGAATAAAGTGCAATGAAACTTCATTTATGAGAGGCAAAAACACTAAAAATTCAAAACCAGCAGGTGTAAGCTCCCACTTTGTATTAGTATTGGTAGTACAAGTGAAGATGAAGTGTAAGATTATACTTGATAGTCAGGATATGAAAATGTTGGATATGATATGACAGTATTCACTGGATGAGCTTTTTCAGAGTTTGTGCCCCTCGTGTATTAGGAAGTATTTGGGTCACATTGGTGAGCTAATAAAACCATGTTTTCAAAGATATTCCCAAGTTGTGCCTGTTTCCAAACCGGAAGTTAAACAAAACTCCAGAAAGGCTTGATGAAGTTTACGATAAAAATGACAAAATGGACATAAACAAGCCTAACAGACCGCGGGATCTGTAAACAACTTTGCCAGCATGTCACTCGCACTTCATCGCTGTGTTTTCATGGGAGTGGCTTCGCGGTGTTTGGGGAGTGGCAGGCTTGTTCACACATTTTTTGCCTTGTTCATCACTACGACAGACAGAGCCGAAGGCTGAACGGGGACACCCAGTGCACTACATCACGTTCACTAATTGCACCATCTGTGTCGAGTGTCGTTTTGCCTGTTTTACAAACCTTACAAACGCCGCGTCGCGTTCAGCAGATGGGCTCCTGCGGCCGGCTACTTGTTAGTTAAACTGTCTCCCCAACTACTTTCCTAAGTTGGAGAAATAAACTTGTGAGAGACGCGGCGAGGGATAACGACGCATTTCTGCGCGCACTGGTTTGATGCGCGGACTTACCTGGCGTTTATCACTGTATTTCTCTGTTCATTTTTTTTTCCTTTCTCCCGCACCTGAAAGACAAGGGGGAGGGAGGGAAAGGAGGTGGACCCACGCTCAGTTGCCGGTCTCGTGGCTTCTTTGTATACAGCAGCAGCAGCTGTGTGTAAATGCATGGGCACACTGCGTCCACGGCTCCGTGAGCGACAGCTTATTGGGCTCGGTCCAACCTTCGTGCGGGCTTCCTCAGAAACGAAGCGGCTGTACCAGGCGTAGAAGAGGAATATCACAACTTCCCCCCTTCTCCCTCCCCCCTCGCAGCAGTATTTCATTTACCCCAACGAAGCTTGGGGTGAGTTTCGCTGCCCCTCTCTCTCTCTTTTTCTGCCTCTGCGCGCTTGGATTGTAAACGGCAGAAACACACTGAGCTCCGCGCAGAGTCGGCTCCAGCTACAGCTGCGCGGCTTCCTCTCACACACACCATGGATGTAAGGTTTTATCCGACTGCCGGTGGAAATTCTATCCCGGGAGAACCACCGAACCTGGATTTTGCCCACTGTTTGGGCTACTACAACTTCAATAAGGTGAGCGAGACTCTCCCCCCCCCTTCTGCGCTGTAGACTAGTTTTGTGTTGTACGACCGGTGCTGAAAGCACGCTGCGTAACTCCGGGCTCATCTCAACTTCATGAGTGAAAACCTGTTCGGAAACGAGTTCATTTAAAGCAAGCGATCCTCTAATATTTCCCCGGTTCCCATCTGACTTGTAAGCGCCGCTGCCTTTCTAAAGTTGCTGAATGGAGAGCTACCCCCTCCCTCGCCACAAACTTTGTTGTTGTGTATTAATGGACACGAGAGGAGCGACAATACAAGTGCGGCGACTCCGTGTTAGTTTTTAGTCTGGCACGGAGCAGCCTCGTTGCTCTGCTAATCACTCACCACAGAGATGCGGTCCACGGTCACAGGCGCTGTTGGTTGTACAGTTTCATGTTCACCCACATCAGTGGTGGGTCATTGCATCAGCACCCTGCATTAAATAAGCATTAGCTGTGATGAAAGTATGATACGGAGTATCTGGTGTCAGATAAACTCCTCGGCTCCACCACTGTGAGCCGGTCCACTACATCAACATGATGTAGTGAAGTAGCACGTTATATAAACACTTGTTTGCTCTTGGCGTGTACATTTGTTAATGTGCCACTATTTAAAAAAATCTGAATCCACAATAACTTCAGTCATTATCCTAAATTACAGGCAGTTTAACTTTATTTGGAATATTTGCTTCAACATACCAGAGTTGCTGTTTTTGGCTTTTGTAGATAGCGCGCAAAATGAACTCTGATCAGTCTTGAGCTTCACAGCTCCTACACACACAAAGAGAAATAGACAGCAGACTTTTTTATCTGGTCAGTATGAATGTGTTCATTGTCACTGCTGTGTGCTTAGCCTAAACATGGCATCGGTACAGCCTCAGACTGTCATACTAATAAAAACAGCCACATGATGTATACAACACAGTTTGCCCAGCTCACTCCCAGGTTGGAAAACCCATTTTCTGTGTTAACACTGTCAATGTTAATGGAGAAAGTTGTTTTATTCACTTTCTCCACAGCTGTATACAAGCAGCACTGTGTCTGAGTTGTTAATAATAACATTGCTGAGGTACGACAAGTTTATCAACTCTCAAATGTGAGACTGAGGTTATGTAAAACACAGATGATGGTTTGTGATGTTTTGTCAGTGATGTAACACTTGAACTATCAGGCCCATGATCCATCAGCAGCTTGACTCCCATGTTCCCCAGCAAGAGGGAACATCACTATGATGGGCAAAAATCACGCAACAGCAGCGTGCTGCTTTTATTAAGTCTAAACAATGGTACCTCCTACATCCCCCACTCCTCTTCACACACACTCACCACCCCCTCCCAAATTATTCAGCCCTTGCAATCTGATGCTGCTCAAAACAGTTTCCAGGTTTCTCACTGTTTCATCAGCTCTTTGTCATGTGGCCAAGTTGTCATATGTGCCCAATTTCATCATGTCTTCATCAGCCTTGAGAAATTTTAACTACATTGCTTTGAATTGGTGTAAGAATCGAGGTGCGATTTTGTTCTTGGTCGTAAATTCCCCAGGTCAAGTGAAATTTTCCATCTGTAACAGTAATTGGCCACAATGCAAAAGGAGGCAGAGAGCGAGAGGGAGGGTGGTGAGAAGGTGCTTATCCAGTATCTCTGCCAGTTTTGTTGGAGAGAGAGAGAGAGAGAGAGGGAGAGAGTACAAAGCATGCAGTTCATGCTAATTACAAAGCCTTTCTGTGGTGAACAAATAGATTCTTTTGCATGCATCTGTCATATAAGCCTCCAGTTTATTTGAATCAACTTGCTGAAAGGTAGCACAATGCAGAGTGGTTAGTCATCCAAAAGATGTGGCATGCTTACAAGTCGCACAGAACCAACGAATTACTTCTTACAGCTATTTATAAGCTGTCACGGCACCTTTTTGCAAACATCTTTCGCGAGATTCACAGTTTTGATTTGAAAACCGGCAATACTCTCTCGTAACGCTGGCACAGGAAATGTTCAATTTTAATGACAACAGAGACAGAAGGGCCCAGAGGCACTTTGAAACATCAGAGATTCTTTTAAATTTACAGAAAAATCCAAACGAGTGGCACAAACTTAATTAGGTGCTGCAGTCATGACTAATGAAGCTGCCTGCTTTTTGGCACTGAGATGAAGGAGAAACAGCGGTCCTGAAGAGAAACATGCCACAGTCTCACACACTCTGTATAATGCTCATAAGATATATTCAGCAAGAAAAATCTCTTGCTATAATCTGGGAACCAAACTCAGGGTTTTTATCCAAGCTCTCCTTGAAGCAAATGTAAAGGTTTATTTCTGTGATTTTTAAACATTAAACACGGAGTGGTGAGGTCGGTGACAGGGTTGTCACAGCAGGGTCCATTTCTCTTTAACTACCCTGACTTAAGGTTGAGCACGGATCAGTTATGCTCAAGGGCATACTCAGCAAGGCCCCCACTTTTACTGGCTTTTATTGGTTGTTACTTCAGGTTGCGTTGTTTTTAATTGATCTGTGTTAAAGTTTAGAACTATATATAGCTCTTACTTGTCTCATTGTGTTTGGGTGATGCCAGTGATGCGAGACAGTTTAAGTTATGTGTTTTCAGTCAGGCACAGCGTTAACCAAAGATGAGGAGCAGTTTGGATTTGCCTGGTTTTGGTATTTGTACTAGTCACATGTGACTGACTTTAATGGTTTCATGAAAGGGACCCTGTGTTATGTCCCATATTTATGGCCATCTGGTCTTTTTTTCTCTTAAGGTTTAATAATGTTTCAGATACAGTATTCATTTAGTGTGGGCTCTCATTACCTCCAGACAAAGAGAGACTGAAATTACCAACAGATGTTACATGCACACTCTTCACCTACACTGGTGCTAACACTTGAGGTTTATTTGCAAAACTAATACCAGCACCACTGACACAACACAATTCCTGTGGGGAATCAACTGAGTTTTTAAAATGGTATTATTGCAGAGGTATATGGACATTGGACACACACATAGACAAATGGCTTTAAAAGCACATGGTAGAGGGAAAGTAGCAAACATCCAGGCTGACCTGCTATCATTGCTGATGTTGAGCAGTGCAAGAGGGACATACAGACTTGTGCTTAGTAACGCATCACAACAGTTGTCATCAAAGTTCTTATCAATGGTAGCTTCGTTTGATTTAAACAAAATTATCCCTAAATTTTCCTGAGATCAAATCCCATTTTTAATACTAGTTAACATTTTTTTGCAGTGTCCATTCAATGTATTGACATTTAGTTATCTAGTATGTCATTGCCTTGCTGGATTGAGAAACTTTTTTTTAATCAAATATGTGACTAAAGAAAAGAGATGAAAGAAAAAGAACTGTGTTTCTGTAATCACTCTATGACTTCTATGAGGTACCTTTGCCCCACTAAACTACTCATGTCATGAAAGCATGAAATGATGGTTTTATTGACTGAATTCTTTATTAAAGCACCGTTTGCTTGGTTGTAAACACACTAGTTGCTTTTCTGTTGTATTTCTGACAAAGTAGCTGCTCAGTGTGTCTGGTGTCATGTTAAACCGCACTTGCTCTGATCACAAGCAACCACAGGTGTCATCAGATCAACCAGCATTAAAAAATACAACTTCATTATGAGATAAATCCTTACTGGCTACACATCTTCATCTTTTTCCTTTTGATACTGAACATAGATAAAGCACTCCCAGCAATTTATTTACCATCTACTTTGTATTTTATCATCTGCTCACCTATTATATGAAAGTTTTGTGCTGTGGAAACCATGATCAGGAAGTTGTTCAGACTCTAAGCCTTGACGTGATGATGTAGGGCTGCAGCTGCAATTATCAGAGGATTTTATGGAGCCTGTAAAATGGGCTGGAGGTGAAACAGAAGCCCGCTGCTGTTGACCCATGCATATGTAAGGAAACCAAAAACAACACGGATTTAAGGAACTGGGGGTAGGATCTTAGTGAATTATTATACTTTTACAGCAGCAAACCCTTTTGACTGCGTCCAACCCACAGTGGGCCAGGCTTCTTTTGTGTCCACTCTCCCTCCTGCTTCATCGGGTGGGAAGGGGTTAACGCTCTGCTCAACCAGGGGGCTTTGTGCATCTCTCCAGTGTACACAGCTGGTGCCATTTCATCACACACATTCTAAACATATCCAAACACAACTTTAAATGTGTGTGCGTGTGGGTTTAACCTCAGAGCCTGTCTGCTTTGTCAAACTCAACAGTTGATGGATATGACTCCAAGGTGCATGTTAAATGTTTTAAGTGTCCAGAAAGTGAATAGCTGATGTGTTTTGCTGAGTCTTTTAGTTGTAGCCTGTCAGGAGACGTAGTTCAACAGATTTATTAAACAGCTAATTTTCCCACTGAGATTAGAGAGTGTTATTTTTAGCCCACCCACTCGAAAGACACGCACTGTACTTTTGAGTTCCTGCATCCAAGAATGAGTGCTCTGTCTGACAGACCCCACTGCACATACAGTATGTCTATACAGAGCAGATGTTCACATTTTCTTAATGCACAGCTCTCCACTTCCTGCACTGTGTCTGTACATGGATTTCCTCTTACTCTGCTCCCACAACAACATATCAGTGATAGAGACATTGGTTTAAAGCTGTGTAATTGTTTATGAAAACTGGCTTTTGGGGGGGGTCACAGTTATTGTTTCTGAAGACGAGACCCAGACTAGAGCTGTAATAAACCATGAGCACGATGGTTTCTGATTCCTGTGGAACCACATTACCTCAGCTGTCACTCTCTTCTCTTTTGTTGTTAAGATGTTGACATATGGCATGCGTGCACATGCACAAGCACCAGCTTCAGTAAGTCCTGAGTTTCTTTCAGTTCATTTCAACTTGTTTTACCAGTATAATCTGATGATTTGAACCAACAGTCTGAACCTGTGGGAAATGCAAAGACCAAGTTGTCTGCTTTTGTTTTATGAGGTGGATGTGACAATAAGACTCTGAAATCTTACACAGACATAGACCATTACCCAGATCAGCATTCGTAAAGACCTTCTGTAATCCTGCCATCACTGCTCATAAATCTTCTTCATTACACCTCCTCGTGCCCAACTCAGAGTGGTTCATTTAGACAGAACTCATTCTCATTGTTTCTCAGCTGGTGCGTTTAGGGACCCACTGGAAATCACATGTCCATGGCAGTAGACAAAGGACATCTCAGTCCTGTGCCTGATGTGATCTCATGACCAGGGACGAATTAGGGTCCAAATATGATAGACTACAGTAAAACAAGTAAAAGAATGAATTCTTATATGTTGTTTTCTACAGTGGGCCCACCATGTGTGCATGAGTTTTTCCTTGAGGATTAACCCTGGCAGAGTTAGTCCCCACTGAACAAAAACAACCTTCTGGAAAATTTGTAGCTACATGGCTGTTTCAAGAACACCTTGTGAGTGGTGAATGCAGAGGAGAGACTCATTTGTTATTGGATTTTGATCATGTACACAACATCGCTGCACCATCAATCAAACCATGGAAGCGCCCGAGGAAAAATAGTTTATTTCATCCACAGTCATACATTAAGAGTGGAGTTAGTTTTGTTGAATGGCTATTTAAATTATATTATCATTATTTTATCTTTCTAGTTGCTCTGATAGCTATGTTGTCTATCTAATTTTTGGTCATCTGATACACAGTAGGCTTTAGATGTGCATTATCGTAAAATCTCTTGCTTAAATGAAAATGTTCTTCGTGTTATTTGATCCTTCGCTACAGTGCAAATGAAACATGACACACTAGTAATTAAAGTGTTTGAGTTATTGGTGATCAAAGTGTAGCATAAAAGACCTAGCCAATTCAAATGTTGTATGCAAACATATTTCAGATACCCAAAGCCACAAAAGCTAAGCCCACTCCAGAAACATCCCTAAGTCATAGTTCCACAGAGAGACTGAGCTCATCTGTGAGAAAGTTGAAGGACACTTCTTCTATTTGTGTGAATGCTGTGCTCCTTTTGAATCAAACAAGAGATATTTCTTCCACCATGATAAACTGTTTTAATCTGGTTTTGGCTCACTACATCTTTGACAGCCTCAACCTTGCTGACTTATTAAAAGGAAAAGGAAAAAAACTCCCTGTGCCCCAGAAAACTGCTTTTGCCGTGAATTAAGCAGTTTTCAAAAGGACCAGTCAATCACTTCTGGTTGGCTGATTCAATAAGTGTTGTGTCCCTTTAGTGGTTAGCCTCGCTGTTAAGGCACATTCATTTTTAAAGCTTTCCAGAGAGGCAGCCATTCCATGTTTCATAGATCTAATGTCCAATTCTCTTAATGGGCTCACAGACTGTATCAAAACATTCTGCTGTTTTCCTTTTAACTCGACTTGCTTGACTTAAGCCCTTGGCTCTTTTCAAGGAGCACAGGCCACTGATGGATGTCCTGCTTCTCACACAGCTATGGCTAATATTTTCTACACTGAATTCAGTGCTGCCCTTTTTTATATCAGGCTTCTTTCCTCCAGCTGTGAACATTATTTTTAAGTCACCTTTCAGTTGAGTAAATACTGAATCAAAAATTTCAAAATGAGGACGTTATTCCTCTAATGTATAAATCAGTCCTGTCAGCCAAACTGGAAGTATTGGTATAAGTTACATATTATGCTTGATTCAGCTGTGATCATACTAGCTAAAGCAGCCTGCTCATAGAAACGTTAGTCACTGTTCGAGCAATCGTGTGTGTATCAGGCTGGATGTGAATTTCTCTCTCATAATGGGCTGTGCAGGCTGCAGGTGTGTGTAGTATTACATGTTACACCATGTGATTAATTCACCTTTTTTCAGGCGCCACCTCCTACATCACACATTCCCATAATACAGCATGTTAAGCATGTTAAGGTCGTACTAAAAGGACTGACAATAGTAGCAGGTGTGCAAATATTCCTCAGACCTCTTGGACAAAGAACTTTAACAGAATAATGGGGACAAATAAAACTTTTATTTGAATGGTCAAACAAATGGCATGTTGGAGCAATCTGCAGCAGCGTTAGAAGAAAACTAACTTTATATATAACCTGTTTATCACAGCGAAACATGAAAACATCACCACAGCTTTTAAAAAGACTGACGTATTTGTTGCTTCCAAGTAAAATAAACAAGCTCAGCCCCTTTTCCATATGATTCTGTTCATGCTGGTAGATGCTTTGTGAGCCAAACACCCCTTCTCTAGATATCATCTGATTGTGGCAGTTGGAAAATGTTAATGTCTGTCTGAGCTGTAGCAATAATACTGCAGCCCCTTAAATGAGCTTTGGTAGTCTTTCAGATTTGGAAAATGGCCATCTCACTCTGACACAGTTCAAACAATTCTTGTGGTATACATGCATTACTCTGATAAGAATATTAATTGGCATGAATAGTTTTTTTTAGTAGTACTTCATGTTCATTTGAATGATATCGACATCTCAATGCAGTACACTGAAGGATTGTAGCGCTGTAGTGTTGAGTCCCGGAGGGGAATGAAGCAGCTGTTCCAAAAGAATATGTTTGCCTTTTATGTCTTCCCTATACTTGGTTGTTGGATGTGTATCCATCTTACAGACCAATTTCATGTAAAGAGGACCTTCTGCACAGGAATTAAACAACAGAAATGCAATGTTTTCCACTATTATTTCTACCCTCACCACTCTCTTATTTCTGCTCTTCTGTCGCCGACTTTTACAACCATTTAAAAATTATCACTATAAAGAACTGCTGCATTCATGCAAGCAGTGCAAACATGACTTGAGGCATGAGACAGGAGACACTGACCTTTTTCTGTATTGATTTGATATTAATATCAATCCCTACAACCTAACCGAGAACCCTTGAGTTGTCTAAACATACCCATCAAAATGTTAATAAATCTTCAGTTGTCAGGACTGGACAGGGGGAAAAAATCAAAGATATTCTGCACAGAACACAGTTTGAGGAAACACCGTTGACTCATTACATCACTCTTACATCATTCCTTTAGCTGCAATTGCCCAACACTCAACTTATTTTGGAGAACAAAGCTCTCAACATGTGACTGAAATTACACTACTCTGTTTTTCCTTTACATTAAAGTAGTGCAGCATTTGTGAATCTATCAAGTTTATATGCAGTTATGTGATCAAAAGGAACAATGAACATGGCGTCAGTAAAAACTACATCCACATAATAAAGGTCTGGTCCCTGAAACCTCAGCTTGGATTATGAATGGGGTCCATGAAATTCTCAAGCCAACTTCTGATTTTTCAGGAGTTGAAGTCAAGGATCATTCACAGCATGCCCTTGTTTATTGTGATGTGTGTGTTTCTGCTGCCTCGTGGACTCTTGCATGTGGTCACAGTGTGGGATGGCAAGAGAAGAACCAAGATCAAGGTCTGTGAGGCCTCAACATTGGCAGGGTTCCCCTTGCTGGACAGCCACTGACAATTCTTTCAAATGACATTCCTTCCAAGGAAGCTGATCTGCTTCCTCATCTTTGGAGGTTCTGACTCATGGGGTAACTTTTCAAATACCTGAGCAGCCTTGAGAAAGGGTTCTGTCTTTTATTTTATTTTATTTTATTTTATTTTCTAAATAGGCTCCACTACGTTTGTGTGTCTCCCGCTGATAAACAAGAGGAGAAGCTGAATGATTATGCTGTTTCAAAGGCATTACAGGCGGCTGATTAAAGTGTTAGGTCGGAGTTAGCCAAGGTTAACCGTCCATAATGAAACACTTTGAAAATAATGATACGCTGCATGGTTTTATGAAGGCTTGTGGCTGCTCAGCTCAGCAGTGGTGACCTTCAGCAGTTCCACAAGCTAATCGTAGCGATCCCGCAGCACCCCTGTAGTTTCGAGACTCCATTAGCTTCTGATATGCATCTAGCTGAGCAGACCTCGTACAAGGTCTGTCTCTGAAACCATTCCTGTGTCACCGAGGTGGCTGACCATCACTTTCAACTCTCATCACAGGATATGTCTTCAGCTGCTGCTTTGATTTGTGAATGTGGATATGTCGCCATGCATATGCAGGCCATGATGAAGTAAAGAGCAATTTTCACTTTGTATCTTGTGGTTGACATATAGAAGGGGAAAGAACCATAGTTCTTTGAGATTGTAACACAATTAAAATCTACAGTGCCTTTATAACCAGAGTGTGGGAAAAAAACTGTCTGAACAGTATTACATCATGTGAGTATTTGTCGTCAGTTATTGCAGGGCATTATTAAAAACAGCAGCATATTGTACACCTGGGTAGTCTGGATTATACTCTTGCCAGTACTTTACATTTGATATTGAAAACTGGCTGCTTCCTCGGCTATACAATTACTGAGTAAGAAGTACCCATCTAGAAAGATAAACGAAAATACTAGCATTGGGTAAATCCTTCAGTTATGTATAACTCTGTACATGTTCACCTGTCGGAAAAGTGTTGGGTCTCATATTGAAGCATAGAAATGTTCTGCATGTTTTATGGTTGTCGTTTTTAAAAAAAAAATTGTTTACTTTTTCCCTTGTTTATTAAAATGTTCATAATGATCATTTTGAATTTCTAGCCCTGGTAATTTCATACCCAGACATCAGAGAGGCATGTTCATAATTGGCAAATATGTATATGTATAAATATATATACAATAATGTTTGCTGTTACTTAGTGATTAAACAGCCAGTAAATTGTGCTTTAATACAGTTGCTGTTGAAATGGTTTACTGTAGTGCCTTGCAAATAAATAATTTGCTGATTTGTGCTATTTTCTGCTGTATGTGTGATAGGGAATGTATGCAAATTGATGCATTATGCTGCCAGCATACTTGACACACAGAGGCGCATTCCTATCAGCTTTTGTTGATGTAGCAGTGAATTGTCACCAGATTTAGCTGAACATGTATGAGCATGTGTCCAGTGTACAATAGGAGCCCCAGTTTACCTAGTCCTGTTACTGGTTTGATTGTTGTGGGGCTGACAGCTCTATGTTTATTGGTGGGTATTGATATTTTCAGAGGAATACATCCCGAACAGGAACTAATTAACAAATAAGAATAATTGCCCTGTTCTTTCATTCATCACCACTGTCTCTCATAACAGGCAAGCTTGAAGCAGGAACAACAAAGTAGTACATAAATCAAAGTAGTTTCCTTTGCCAAGTCAGAACCCCCTGGGAGGTACCTTGTTGCTTAATTAAAATCCAGAAGGATCATGTTTTAAGTGTAGGTGAGCGAGCACTGAATAACAATGACAAATCATGCCCAAGAGCATTAGTGTTGTGTTTTGGAAAAGAATAACAGCATCTTGCTTTGTTTTCTGCACCAAATAAATGAGATTTAATGTGAAAGAGGAAAAATGTTTTCAGTGCATTGTGGCACAAGGGCTGTGATGAATATAGCTGCTCCTGGCTGCAGAACCTGCCAAGACTAGGATTGACATATTAATCTCATAATTATTCACACAGGATTATAATGAAACAGCTCATTATTAGACATTATTTGATGGCTTACCCTTTTCTACACACATCCCTTTACAAGCCTTGCAATCTCCCAATGTATGTGCCAGCTACAAAATCCTACCATACTTATGTGAAAATGTCACAGGTCATCACTTATCTCTATGACAGGATGCAATTTACCAAAGGGAAAAATGATTTTCACTGAAATGTTACCTCAGCGATTTAAAGTAATCCTATGTAATGTTTACCAAACAGTGGCAACTTTTGAAGATTACAAAAAATGGTAAATGTTACAAACATGGCCCACTGACAGTTGCAACGTTGTTGTGTATGGTGTGATATGGTGGCAGTCCTCTGGGCCACTGTTGTCCCTGATCTCTGAGTTTCTCAGTCTGACAGTTCTGCAGTGACCAGGCCAACCAACACTGGCTGGTCTTTGGGCTACAGCCAGAGATGTTTTTGCACATCTTCTGATGAAACACAATGTGGAATCACATTTTCTGGGGACAGCAATGGAAATTTGAGCTGTCCTACATAGTGCATACTGCTGTTTCTGCAAACACTGTAATTCTAATGTGCTCTGCCTCTGAGCAGAGGCTAAAAAAAGCAAAGTATATTAAAAAGGGAATGTGTGCAGTTATCAGAAGAAAAAATACTCTCCCAAGTCAATTCTGCTCAATTACAGAGCTCTGGAGAACTATCCCCAAGCAACCCTTCCACAGGCTAATCAGTCACAGCAAATTGCAGTGGTGAATATTTCAGACTTGACAGATTTGAAGAAAGACATCATGATTATTTCACTATTGTACAGCACCCTCAAATAATTTTTAGAGGCCTTTAACTGGAGCCAGCATAAACTGCATGACTCCTGATTGAAGAAGTGGGGGAAACATTTGAGTGAGAGAAGCAAACACAAGGGCTGTCAGTCAACATGGTGAGCTAATTGGGTCGATCTCTTTAGCGAAGATGAATGAAGAGATTAACTCTCTGTATGTGTCCAGTGAATCTCCCCCTCTGGCTCCAGGTAAATTAGCTGATGACAAGTTGACAGTGGGAATTCTGTTTTTTACTCTGACTTAACCCTGCAGTTGAAATCAATGATTTTGTTTATATATTGATAAACTGGAAAAGTGATTTGGTTTTTCAGTGATATTTGTTGACTGAATGCACCTGAGTTACACAGGAAACTCCTTTTATGTGTATGTTAGGTTATAAAAGGTTTGGTTGTGTTAGTAATAAGTTATTTGGCATTTAGTTAATCACCTTTACATCTAAACAGCAAGTTGCCTGGAGAGTGGGTCTGCAATATCCCACATTCTGATGCTCTCTGCAGACTGTATATACCTGCAGAGAATTGGAGAAAGGGGTCAAGAATGAGCCTAATGAAGACAAATGGCGAGCGATGGGAGAGCATGTGCACGGCAAGTAGTGAGTGCAGAGCAGACTGTGCCCAGCTGTCATTTATTTTAGTGGAGAAACTCACAGCATGATCCTAAAATAGAGGTCAAGGCTCAAATACAGAAAATGTCCGTGACCCCATTTTTTCTAACTGCCTGCACCAGAGAAAAGGGATAAAAGTGTTCAGAGGGGGCTGTGGTTGAATCAATATAGCTGTAAAGGAGGGTTGTACAAATACAACACAATTATTCTGAATTGTAAAATCAGAGATATTCAGGCCTATTTGCTTGTAAACTCATGCGCAATAATGCTGGAGATGTAATGGCAGAACTAAATCTACAGGACATGACAAATTGTCTGGATACATGTTATTTGGATTTATAGTAATCTATTTAACTGCAGTGTGTGTATATATAGTTCATATTCTGCCTGTCCAAGATTTGTGTGATACTGATACTATCAGTAGGGAAATTCAGCCTGGAGGAAGTGGTTGTATTTGATTGGCTGCACACTGACAAGTGTCATCGACAGAAAAGATTTTTTGCGTAGAGCTATTTCCTGTTGTCTTTTTTTTTCCACATGTGAACACTTTGCTAACTTACCTTGTTCTGTTAAAAGCTTCAATATGCGGCAGACCTCCGGGTTTCTGTGTGCCTTTGATCTCCCATCCTGTCATTTTACACAGAGGGAAGGAATAATTTCTGCATTATGACTAAAAGATGTGTAGTGTGTCTTTGTTCCAAATCTCTTTAAATGTCACTGCAATGATATGGAATCAAAGTTGAAGCTTAGTGTTTGTAATTATTCAAAGCTGGTATCTTAATCTCACACTGCTTTTGAAGTAGAAAATGTTAAAGTGACATTTTGAGTTTAACTACTGTTAAAAACATTAGTGAAGCACTTAGCCTGATGGGTGCTGTCACAAGAAAAACAATGTCTGCAACTCGACAGCCATCAGGTTTACTAATGATGTCCTGGTGTGCTGTCAGCGTAGCAGATGAACGGACAATAGTATGCCAAGGAGAAAATGCTTGAAATAGCTAATTGCTTTGTAGAGCCCGCTCAACCATTTGGTAACTACTATGTTTTCACAGATGTCTTTTCCAGCTGCTATTTCATTATGGAGCTCAAAGATATTACAGAAGCAATGCACTGGCTTTCTTGATGAGTCTGTAGCACATGTCATAATGATTATAGATACATTATTGCATCCACAGTTGGAGATTAAAGAAAAAGGCACATGCAGAAACAGCACAACATCCATATCTGTACATATTCATTATTTCACCTAATTTGCCCCAGTCATTCTGTTAATCTCTGCCAACTTGTTGATTGTCAGTTCAGAGACACATTTCTGGAGAGGAGCCCGAGAGTATTTGCAGCCGGACCTCTGTCAGTAGCGCCAAGCAACACAGCCACAAATTGGAATGTGGTACAGCTCTGGGAAAGCAGCCAAGATTTAAATTAGACAATAACCTCTGCTCTCTCTATATTGCCTCTCTTTTCCAGCTGCAGGCCTAGCCATTTGTTTAATACAGTCAGCCCTGTAGTATATAATAGACTGATATATGAGTCACCGCTCAGCAGTTTGTGTTTTTCAGATTTATAGAGATTGAACAACTGGTCGGTTTGTGCTTACTGTGGACTTATGGTAAGAATAACAGAAAATACACAGGTTGCATACCCAACTTTCACAATACACACTGGAAGGTTTTAAAATGCATTACTGGACTGAAATGGTAAAAAGAGTTAACATTTAACTGGCGGCACACAATGCTACAAATTTATAATACAGATTTCTTCAGAGTTTTAATAAATGCATTAGTTGGTTTTTTTTTCAAATGGCAAAGCCCATAGAAAGAGTTAATTTCATTTTGCAAACTAATAATGTTGATTAGTATTAGATACTATTGAAGTCAGCAAGCAATATTATTCTAAAAAATACTATACATCAAGGCTATACTGGACAAAATATTTTGATTGTATAAATGCATCACATAACATAGCTTTTACCACCCCCCACCCCCCACCCCCACCCCCCAAAAAAAGAAAAATATACACACATATCCCTTTTTTGACATTACTTGATAAGAAATAGAGGACTGTGTTGAGTCCATCACTAAAAGCTCTTGACTGTGCACATTCCCAAAGCCGGTTATAATGAGTGTATTAGCCAGTAACGGCACACAGGGAATAGAAAAATGCATCTGTGCTGCTAAAGCAATAAGAGAGGACTACTCCCAGCAGCTTTCAATAGAGTTTTATGTGAATCAACGTCCCAGAGCTCATAGCCACCCGACAAACCAAGAGTAGCACAGCAATCCCCATTAGTGCCACCAAAAACAAGCCCATTTCCAGTGACAGAAAGCTGTTTTACCTCTGTATGATATTTAACCATGTAATTTTAGTTAGTAGCTTCCCTAGCCTCCTCCTGCTCTGTAGCAGAAGAGTGGCAAGCAGAGTGAGCTTGGTTCAAATCCACACATCTGATACCATCTTGAGTTGGAGTTGCTTCAAAGCTGCTGAGAGTAAACAGCCTTGAGACATGGCTTAGCAGTAAAAGCAAGACAACATCACCAAGCCAAACCTTTCTCATGTTGCCTCCTCGAGAGCTGTGTGTCCATGCAACAGCAGCCATTGTGAGAAAGCTAAACCATGTTTCTGAGGCCCCCTCCACCGTCTAAGCCCCTTTGTGGCTGTGGGCCAATGGCTTTGCACCCCGCCAGATCAAAGATGGCACCCCATTTAGCTTGGGCTTTCTTTTAGGATTTGCTCTTGAGAGTACAGAGCAGACTTGACCTGCATGTTATTGAGACTACTGGGCTCAGGCTATGGGTCCATTATGACAAATGCTGAGACCATCTTTGTTTTGGCAGCATTTGCAAGTCTTAGGCCTTAGAGAAAACAGTAGCTATGGTGAACCTCGGTGTATTTTAGTTCCATTGTGTAACATGTTGCCATTGGATGTGGCTGTGCTACTAAATTAGGATGTGAATGTGTTACGGTATTGGCACTATGTTGGCCCTTAAATCAAAATAACCAAATGAAACCTGATGACAGAGTAGTTTTGGATGTTTGCATTATTTAAAAGTCTTCAGTTAACAATAAGTACAAAATAAGAGTTGTCTTATTTTTAGCCAAGCTAGTGGTGCTAAGATTTGTCAATCCCTCCAACACTTTGGTCCAGACTGGAATAGCTTATCAAACCATTGCATTGGTTGCTGTGAAATTTATACAGACTTTAGTCTGGCATCACCACGAGGTTCGTATTTGTGATTTGGATTGCTATTTCACAATATTTCACAATGTCACAGCTTCATGTTATCACACTCAGCGTCCATGCTCAATATAAATTTAACTGCAAGGAATATGCTATACCCACCAACTATAGCTGGCCTTTTACTGTCTTTCATCACTGCTGTAATGACTACGAAGCTTGGAAAAAACATAATATATATTTGCTTAGCTGTGAAATACCTTCAAGTTTTTTTCTGTTGTTTTGATAGTTAAACTTGTCATTTTGGTTGGATATGCAAACTTAGTTTCATGCCCCATGACATGTAATGTTCCTGCACCATGTAGTGTAATTTGAAGAACAGGGGCTCTGCTTTTGGGTTTGCTCATGACAACCTCTGTCTATAATGACATATTTGCATCCCCGCCAAATAAAGTTCCAAATTTCTACTGGAACTCCATACATGTTTAACACTCTGATAGGAACCTATCACATACCAGAATGTATGGTCTACAAGGATTTAAACTGCTACTTCAGGTTCGGTAAAGGTTTAGTAAAGCAAAGCAAGCTGTGGTGACAACAGTTCAGACCACAGTGGTCATTGTGGTGTGAGAGAGGAGATAAATCAGCACACAGCCTGAACAAAACTGTCATCAGCTTGATTCAGATCCCAGATAAGACTTGGGCTTTTCTCATGGTGGATGCTCTGCACTACTGTTAAGGTAATCACACTGAGAAGCAAAGAAGAGTGAGACGCTTACAATGAACTTCCCCTCAGTGCTGCCGTATGTAGGTGAGGACTAGCAGTCCTAATGTTGGAAGACAGTGCTGGGCTGTGGGAGTAATGATTTTAGCTTTAAACTGAATTACCAATCGATTCAGCCTGCAGATCAGAACACAACTTGTGAGCCGGCTGTGTGGACATGCTGGGTTGTGGAGTCGCTTTACAAATTGACTGCTGCACACATAGGAGGGAATATATCTATATATGTCAGCTCTGCGCTGCATGTGCAGCAGCCTGCTGGGCGTGAATAGGCCTTGTGATCACCAGAGAGGCAGCTGCAGAGTGTTTATGCTGAATTGGGTTGTAAATGAGCATGTATTTGGTGAGGAATACCTTGGGAATCAGAAGATAACTGTTCCAGAGAGTACAACAGGGTCCAACCAGGACTGTAGGAAACGGAGCTGCTCTTTTGAGTCTTGAATCTCCTTTGCTAAGAGAGAGGCTCAAACATGGCAGGAGGCCGAGCTTTAAAGGAAATTGCATAAAATAATACATAGCAAATTACTGCGGGTTTCTCTGTATTGGAGGTTGAGCTTTAACTGTGGTGTTTTTGCTGTCTTTTATGGAGACCACTGGAGACCATATTAGCACAAGTGTCATGTTCCAGAGAACACATGCTAGGCTGTGATTACTGAGCTCAAGCTGAACTGTTAAATCGCTTGTCAGCAGTTGATGTGTGTCTGGAAAAGCCTGGTTGCTTGATTGAATTAGTTTGGTGGCTTTTGGTCTGGAGAAAGAATGTGTCCAATTTGGTTACCTGCTGACAGACAGTGCTGGTATTGTGACTTTTTGATTGTACTGTAAAACCAAAGATGAGTTAGATGAAGCTGATTTAGAAAATACATTCACAAATCCTTTGAATCTTCCATTTTTATAGTAACACACCCTGTCATCCTGCATCTTTACCAGTCAGTTTTTATTTCATGACCATTCATTGACCATTGACAAACCAAGTATCCGACCAGCAACAGTGCATGTTTTTTCCCATTTGTATGCATGCAGAGATGTCAGCTGTGCTATCAGAGGCTCTTCACATGTGCATTCTGTGGCTCTTGGTTGTCCAGTTCATGTTTACTGATAGGATCTGTGTGGTTACTCTATCATACTGGGGGTGAGATGGGGTCATGTTGGTGCAATATTGTGTTCGCCCTGAGGTTGAAATAATTTTGTTTGCTATAATAGCTGTAAAACACCTTATTTCCCACTGGACACTCTTTCATCCAAATATTCCTGCACTGGGATGTAAAATGTGTATGTGTGTGTGTGGTGGTGGTGGTGGTGGTGGGGGTGTTCAATTATCAACATTACATTATCTTAAGTCAGAAAAATAAAAAATGAGCAGAGTGCATGTTGAAGTTTGTTGTTTAAATTTTGATTTCCAGAATATTACTCCAGTATTATCTTGATTTAGGATGAAAACAGAAACAGTACTGTGCATTTATAGGAAGATGTAGAAATTCACATTCATCCAATTTGCTGCAAGGTTGCTTGGTTTTCTGTCTGTCTGCGATCATGCAGACAGTGGAGTCTTTTCACATCGGGATCAGGGTCCATGTAAGCTCTTAATTCTCTCCTGTTAAACAGTTATTGAAGAAATGTGCTGGTGGTGCAGAAGGAGAAATAAAAACACTGAGTGCCCAGTGTTTGCTCTGCCTGTCTGGCTCTTAGTGCAGCTCATATTACAGAGCACCTTTAACTGTGAATTCACTCTGTTAATAAAAGACTCATGCAGTTATTCAAAGCACCCTTTTCCATGGCTTCCCCATGAAGTACATGACCCAATTTTTGGAAATTGTGAAGAAGTGAGATGCTGGTTTCATGAATGCAAGTGGCATCACTGCCTGAACTATTGCAATAATGCTTCACAAATCATTTAATGCCAGTTTATTGCATTATATATGGATCTTGCATAAATCAAGTGATTCTACTCCTCAGATTTCCCCAACTTTTCATTTTTGTTACATCTGTGTTTCCAAAATGCTTCTCTATGCATGCGCATGCACACACACACACACACACACACACACACAGTTGTTTTACCCCTCACATAGCTGCCGTAGCTCTTGTGTAGCTCGTCACATCATTTTAATTACAGAGCCTTCATTGTCTGTGCTGACCCATTTTAGCGTGGTCCCTTACCATCAGCTGCTTGGTCCCTCCAATCACACTTAATTTCATCTGGCATTTGACTCAGTCGGCACTGCCACAAACACGAGCACCGAATGCCCCCCCCCAAAAAAAAAAAAAAAAGAATTGGGAATAACAATAACAATCTCCACTCCCTGCTCTGGTCATCCACCGAGGCCTCCGGCCCGGGCTGCGCTGCAACATGGTACAGCTTTTAATGGTGAAGATTGATACTAGTGGCTGGGGACATTTCTTGGGATGTTAGTCACAGCTCTCAGAGGACATTTGGAACAGCTCTTAAAGGGCCCTGGAAACACAGTAAAACGTGACTCACAGAGACAGAGCCCAGGGAGTTTCACACTACTAATTAGCACTTGGACTTCACTTGATTGTGTTTTCTCTAATGAAGGTAATGCGATTCGGCTCAGTGTCCGTGCTTACAGTATGTAAATCAACCATACCTCTCACCGTGGTGTTTGTTTTAATGACACATCGCTTTCTGATATATAAACACTTACATGCCCGAGAAGATGTCATCTACATTACCCAGTGATGTGTAACATGGCAAATAATTGAGTTGAAAATTTGTGACTATTAATGGCAGTAAGAAGTTTGCATGGATCATGGGGCAAATCTCGTCCCCTTACAGCAACCTTTCTCAATAGTTCTTTCCACACAACAAGCAGGGAAGTATACAAGCATCTGTATTAGAAGATTACTGTCTGTATTCCTCAGGGATTTTCCCTAGTTATCAGGGAACTATTGACAATGAAGAGCAATTGTCTGCTCTCTCTTTAAAATCGCATTCACATCCAGAGAGACACGGGGATGGAAGAAACAGAGACAGCACTGCATGAAGCCCTATCTCCCCCCACAATCAGAACAATGTTCCTAGTGCTTGAATAGAGAGGTATATCTCTGAGACTTCAATTTGTTATCTAAAAGAAGAGGGGAGACGGAGTAACACTTCCAAGATAAGCCCGGCATAAGGTTAATTACCAGCCGAGTGGCTGACGTAACCCAGCCATGTCATCTTTCAAAGTTACGCACAGCTGGGAAGTGAAGGAGCACTAGCTATTGACAGATGTTTCTCTCTTGAGGCCTGTGAGTCTCTGTGTGTATATATCTTTATGCATTTGTGCAAACATGTAAGCCCCAGCGCTCGAGTCAGATATAGTTTAGTGGGGCAGCTCCAGGTAAGACGGCACCAGAGGCCTCGACAGTGCAAACCACCTGCTTCACCAACTGCTTGCAGAGCTTGTGGCTCCTCTTCTCATTGGTGCGTAACACTGTTAACACTGCTGCTGATTCCCCACTCACTCTCCAGGGCACAGACTAATTAATGGATACCATTCGCAGTTGATTAGCAGCAGCTCTTTCGGTAATTACATTCGCATACTAACCACTCAGAAGAAAAGAGAAAGGGAAAAAAAACACAAAGGGCTAGAAAATATATTAATGCACTTCTCAGTTCACTCTGATCTTAATTTGTTTCCACTATTGTTTGGCTCCTGCTCAGATAAGAAGCCATTTTTTCTCTCTGTCTATTGGAGTTCCTCATCACTCATAATGTTTTAAGAGAGTGACTTTGTAATAAACACACAAAAGAGATTACTGCAGAGCTTTGTTGAAAATAGGGAGCGCGTTCTCTGTGGAACCTCATGAAGACGCGAACGCGCTGTGATTCTTTCTCCTGAGCTGTGCAGGCTGGGTTTTGCACTCCTCACTCACAGAGAGGTGCATTGTGCTCCTGGGCCCAGCTGCTAGCCCATAATTCTTCATTCTATGTCCCATTGTTCCTACCTGTCAGCATGGTTGTGTCTCAGAAGAAAGGAAGTGGCTGCCATTTTGCCAGCAGGCTATGTGTGGGTTGAGGGGGGCAGTGGGGATGTTGTGAAAACATGTTATTTCTTAGCAAAGTAGAGGGTTTTAATAGCTTATCAATTGTCCTAAGCATTAATGCATTGTGCAGTGCGACACTTATTTCACCAGGACTGGCTTTGTTTCGCACAGTTGCTACTCTGATATTAACAGGTGAATGCTGTTGCATTAAAAAGGATGGTCCCAAAATACTTTTTGTTTCAAGTCAGATTGTTCATAAGCAGGGATAAATGTAAAAAAAGTCGAATTAATTGTTAAACCCCAGCTCCACCCATATTAAATACACTCTCCACCGCCTTATTTCCCCTCAGTACCACTCCTCTCCCATAGGCTATTTGAAGTTAATAACCTGCCACTGCATCTTGATACTTGGCTTTGTGATGCAAACATATCCTTAATTGCCATCCCATAAGAGCTGAATAGCCAGACCAGATTCTCATTACCCTGGTTCGAATTGGCTGGGGCCTCTCACGTGCCTCTTGTCATGTCACAATAATGGCAGAGTGGCAGGATGTGCCCGTGCACGTAGGGAAAGGGGTTAACTCAGTGTGTAAACATTCAGAGCCAAGTGCGACAATCTGTTTGAGTGACAGGTGTCCATTATGAAAGGGAAGCACCTCAAGTTATACTGGATGTTATCTGGACACTAGTCTGATTGTGTTTTTTGTCATCATTTACAGTTCCAGAATAACAACAACTACATGAACATGGCTGAGGCGAATGGTGCCCTGCTTGCTGCTGGCGATGTGAGTATATTTTACTTTTTTCTCAATCAAAATTCTCTTTTGAACAAGAAATTTTCTACTAATCCTTTCCAATGTAAATGCAGATACCTACAGTGCCATTAATGTTACTCTCTCATTTTAGTCTTCTTAGTAATAAATGAATATATATTTTCATTTTCTTAGACCATGTCTTAAATGTCTTGCATACTCATGGTGTTGCTCTTCTGTTAATATTTCTCAGTGATTTCCTATTTAAGGAAATACAGATGGGCAAATTAAAAACTAATATCATGAAAACGCCTGGTTATTCATACAGTAAAGCCCTCTAAAGTATCCATTGTGAAACTTCAATTTGAATTCCTCCCATTTTTATCAGGCAATATTATTTTTATTACCTGAAATGCTGCCTGTCCTGAGACCAACACAAAACTCTGAGCTTACAAAGAGATGGGCTATAGGCTCACCCTATATTGTCTCACAGTCATTTCTGAGAGCTGATGCTGATGTGATCTGACTGCCTTTACTGCATTCTCCAAGATAAAGTAATATCTCAGGAAGATGAGGATATAAACACCTGTTTTCTTCCTCTTTTCAAAGACATAATGAAGGAGCCCAAAGAGATTCTGTAGTTCTGTCACTCTCTGAGCCACTTTGACTGCTGGCACTTACAAAAAGTGAAATGTCACCAATAATCTCTGGCTGTGGGGCTGCTGTAATAACTCTGTGCACTGTGCTGTTGCATTTAAAGAAAGAAGGATATAGTTGTTTCTCTGGAGGTAAATAAGCGCCTCTCTGTGAGCCATAGTAATCCTAACAGTGTGCTAAATTTACCCATTTTATTTCCCCTCCACCCACTCTGCTGCCCTGTCATTAGAGACAAGTGCACCAAAAATACCCGTCATCCTCTGAAGTTCAAACGGGCCAATCTCATCCAGTTTAGCAGAGCAGATTAATCTGGTTTCAAAACTCACAGCAAAGCATCACGGCACAGCTCCAAAAATACTGCACTAGATGTCATTGTTAACCTCATTGTTTTCATTCATGCCAGTCAGGCGGTTGGGAAGCTGTAGTAACTTTCAAGCTCAGAAGTGCGAGGAGTGTCCAACCTCATGTTCATAAAGGGCCACTGCACAAAGCCACAGAGTGTTACAGAAGAAGTGAAATTTTTCCCCGCATTTACGCTGAGTGGGTGCATCCTCCTTGTGCACGGGCTGCTGAGGCCCACTGCAGCGGGGACCACGCCGACTCAAGCTGCCTGGAGAGCATTCAGCCCCCAGCTGTGAGGGCCCACTGTGGCAGTCAGGGAAAGGGGGGATGGGTCAGGGTGGGGGGAACTCCTTGATAAAAACAGCCCAGCTCATTTGCATTTTATCAAAAGGAACAACTGTTTCCAGTGTTAAGGCACAGATGGTATTGTGCTTAGAAGGAGAGAGAATGAGAGAGAAGAAGCCTTAAGCATAGAATTTTCTTTTCAAGAGGGTGAGTGTCCAAAGTATTGTTTCTGCAACCTGAGCTAAAGTAAGATTAAAGTGACTTCCTCTGTCAGTGGTGAAGTTTCACACCATCTCCACTCAACTGCTATATTAATCTATGCTCTCGGTCTGCCCTGGACTCGAGGGTACAATGGGAAAGGAAATCCTAATGAGGGTTCCATGATGAAAGGTTAAGTTTGACAGCAAGGCTAAATTTATGCAACCACATTTGGTTAGCTATTGTTTTCAAATAAAACCAGGCAGTTCTTGTATCCCATCTCAAGCCAATTTTATTTGTATAGCACCAATTCACAACATACATTGTCTCAAGGCACTTTAAGAGTAAGGTCAAGACCTGCATGAAAAGAAACACCCTTTCTGTATTTTATGAAGATACATTCCTACTTTTTGTGTAGCAATGCCTCATTCTCAAGTTACGACAGTTATCAATAGCTTTGGGTTATTAATTGGCTTACTGCACAGATTTTTAGCCCACATTTAGGCTAAAGATTCAGTAGTTAGCCAAGCTACAATGCTAGCTTGCAGTTACACTGCCAAATGAATTTACTACATTTCCTTTCTATATGTATAAGAATATTATATCAGGTTTTCTTGTTTGTCCACAGTATCATTCTCCATGTTCTTAGGATACTAATGAAGAGAGAATTAGTGCTTAGCTCCAATCTGGTGAAATTTGACTGACAGTGACAACAAACAAGAAACTTACTTCCCATTATTTTTGTATCCACCTGTGGTTTTATGTGTGGAAAAGTGCAATTTGAGTGTCCTCTCCTGTGTCTCTCTCCTTAACCTTCCTGGGTCCTGTTGCATGCTTGTTTACTTAAGTGAAACTATGCAACTTTAGCTGACAGTTGCCACAAAGTCAAGATTGTGGTGAATGCTAAAATATACTGTAATAGTAACACAAGTAGAGTCATCAAGCCATTGAATTTACTCAGTAATGTTTGTTACATATATCTAAGCAACAGTTATGTTAAGTATGCAAACATTACTGGCCACAAGCTGCAGGTCATACCAGGCCAAATGAGATGCAAGCAACAATGCCCCAAGAGTGTTGAATTTACCAAACACATGTTTTATTGCTTATGAATTAAACTTTTTATTTGTAAGAGGAATAATGTGTTATATCCTTTTTTAAAATCCTATAGTTTCCCAGTTGTCTTTGGTGAAATCGTTGATTCTTGGGTCAAAGATGGGTGCCATTACTATTTCTGTGCTATAACCATTACCACCTTATGCCTTGAAACTAAGTATAAACTAAATATAAACCTGTTTTCATCTCGACATATTTTCCTCACAACACATAATGTCTATTTAGAATTTGTTTGTGCTCAAGGCAGAATGCTTCTACATCAGAAACAGCAGCTCTGTATCTGCTGTTTAGATTGCCGGTGTATCATTTACCTTATGCACTTAGTGGATGAGATAAGATGACCTTGGAGTGCCTGGTAAAGCATACATCCTAGCAGGGAAAGCTTGACTGCTTCCCTCAGGGAAAAAGATACTGTACACTGAGATTGTGTTCCACTCAGATGTATCACTTTACTTTTCCAATCAAATTAGAGACTTGTAATGAACTATAAATATGTAGAAATGGACTACAAATGATCCAAATTTGAAATAATGTTGATTAGGGGTGCCATGGTTGATGTTGTCATTTGAGTAGCTGCACTCTGCCTGTCTAGATACTTGAAACTGGAGCCTCAATCCTGCCTCGATTGATTCTGGGGCCTATTATAAGCAGTAATTGCATACTGCTGCCTTTAACAACTCTTGGTTATTGTATCTGTGAATTGCATTACTACATTTATTGAAGGACTGGGGATATTGCCTGAAAAGCTTTTTCTTGCTCTTTGTCCTGATATTGTAATAGCACCATGGCAGCAAAAGGATAAAACGTCAGGAGGGAAATTTCACTGATATACATCCCATATTCACCTCCTTGTGTGTTTGTATTATTGTGAACATTGTTGTAAGGTTTTATTTATTATATATAGAATTGAAACAGTATAAATATACTGTGTATATATACCAACATATACTGTTTACCAATATTTTTAAACAGAAATTTTGCAGTATGTTGTGGATAATTCTCATATATACCAGCAGTGTATGCATTGGTCTGTCTTGGGTTTGGTCAATTGGTCCACCACTTTGGTTCAGACTGAAACACTTCAACAATGGTAGATGGATTGTCATGGTATTTGTCAGAATGAAATGAAATGTGGTGAACACAATCGCTGCTGAGAATAATTTGCAGCACAGCACAATTTGGTCCAGGTTCACCACCTCCAACGGAGGCACTGAGGACTGGAGATTACCCACACACCAGTTTAGGATGCTTATGTTGGGTACAGCAAGCCTCTCTGTTACAAGCACTGCTCTGCCCTCATACCACTGAACCCCGTGGCTGCCAATGAAAAGACACATGCACACTACCCTTTCTCTCTCTGTTTTGCTCTCACTTGTTCACCCCTGAACATACACATGCCTGCACATCCCTGTCCTGCATCTGGCTTGGCACTTTGCTCTGCTGAGCCTTTCAGAACAATTTTAATGGATAATCAGGCTAGTGATACGAAGAAAGTGGATTGTGCATCTCTTAATCTCTGATCAGAGCCCCCTAAGCTGCTCCTGGTGCAGAATTAGACTGGCTTTATGTGAAATGACACCAGACAGTGTGTAACAATGTAGCACTCCAGTAAAATCTGGCACCTCTTCCCCGGGGAGAGGGCCTTTTTCTTCATGGGCAAGCTGACATGTTCCATACACCCCAAATGAGACACAAACACCATGTCTCCATTATCAGTGCCCCAGGTGCAGATATTAATTTGTATCATCATTACAAAGAGAGGCGATGAACACAAGCACAGTCTTTGATACTGATCTTGCTCCCCAACTCTACTTTTTTTTCTTCCTCTACACGCCATTTCCATGCTGCTAAACAGACACAAAACATTAGCATTCCTCTCCTCCAACTACATGTCCTGTGTTTCTCTTAAAGGTCACAGTCATGCTTGTGTTTGTATGCTTCTCTCCCACAAAAGTGTAGCTTACCTCAGCCAACCCTGCTCTTTGATGTTTGTCTCAAATCTCGAGCTTGGCTCTGTAATTCAGGCCATGGTGGCCAAGCCTATAGGATCCAGTGGCCTATATAGTTCTGCCCTAATTTACCTTACAGAGTGTAACACCACTGGAAACCTACTTAAATCAGCAAATAGTATCCATAGTGATATTTTGCTCCTCAAAATGTCCCTGCATGGTCTTATGTGGGTAACTGTGGCAAAGGCATCACAGCCTTTGCTTTGAATCCGACTGCTCTGGACAAGGGGAGACCAAGACAGGGCTGATACTGTCAGAGAGACTATAATAGTGTGCCAGTGTTTTCAGATTGCAACATGATTTGATACAGATGAGACTGGGACCATAGATCTCAAGGCTGGTGTGGAGATTGACCCTGCTCCACAGGGGAAGTTGAAAAAGATGAATGAAGACCAAGATGATGGACGATCTCTCATCCTTTCCATGTGCCACTGGAACTTTCTGTTCATGAGACATGACCGTTTTGTTTTATTAATTTTGCAAACACTTTGTTTTCATTCACATGCCACTGAACAGCCATTATTGTGCACAAAAATTCCAGAGGTTTTTGAGTAGGACTGAAGCATAATATGACAGAATAAGACTCGCAGCAAATGGTTCCTACTGAAGGTGCTTGTGATTTATTCTGCAATCTGTGAGCCAGAGGCCAGGGGTGATGAATATGACCTTAGCTCCTGCTGAAAGAAGAACTGATTCTCGAGCTGTGAAACAAGCATTGAAAAGTGAAACAGTGTTAGGGAACAGGAGGAGAGAAAGAAAAGGGGCGAATGAAAACTCTATTAGCTGCCTCTGCCACAGGAATTCATCAGTGCTTGTCAAGACAGCTGCCCTGATTCGGCAATGAATTAGTTTCAAGTGTCTGTGTGCTAAAGCAAGCAAGGGGAACATTAATACTCCCTAATCAAGGGCTGTGTTGGCATATTCCCTCTGTTGTCTCTCTTCTGTTATTCCATCCCCTACAGGAGACAGAGAGACAGAGCTGATCAAGACAGGGAAGACAGGCCTGGTTGGCTCTGGTGTAGCTTCCTTTGAGATTAGTAGCACTTCACCTCTAGAGGAGTTTTGAATCACGTGCGACAAGCCAGGCTATGATGCTGTATATGCACTCGTGTTGTCAGATTTTGTTTAAAGTGTGAAATGTTGATGAGGTCGCCACAGGCAGGTCTTAAACACTGTTGTAAAAGAGACATGAGGACAAGAGAGTAGTGTTTGAGATCAACCTGAAGAGCTCCTGAAGCAGAACTGCTGTCTTTTTTTGTACATTTTCAACACTATTCCCCCCAGCACTCAGTTGAATATGATTTTAGCCCTATACCACTATGCTTTCACATAGTCTGCCAGGGCATGCTAGCAGTTAAAAACATATCACTTTGAGAAAGACACCCCGGCATTGAAGAGGATTTCAGTGGCTGAATCGAGCCCAGCACCCCAGATAGCATGCTGTTTGCTCCTGTGTTCAGCTGCATTCATGTGGACCTGCAGTGTGGTCATTGTGAGGATATGAATATATCGGCTTTCCGGAGTCTGGCTTAATGCAATGTACAGATGACAACAAGGCCCAAGTAGGTGAACAGTCCCATCTCCAAGAAGGCACATAAGCAAATTAAGTGTGACCAAAGCTTTAATTCGAAAGGCAGAAGGATTAGGCTGTTTGATGAGCAGATTTAAGGGTGCAGGCAAGGGGAACAAAAAGAAACACTTCTGGCCAAGCGTAATAATCTTTGAAAATGTTCTTTAAACCCATCTCCCTGTGACGTGTATTTTCACTGCACTTCAGACCAACATCTTCCATCCCCAAGATTAAGGGCTTTTATCATGTATCCTCTCTCTCCCCCATGATTGCTGCTTGATATTTTTTTGCATTTGACGTCTTCTTCCACCCTCCTTGTTACTCAAAGTGGACTTTAATAGCTTTAGGATAAGTTACATCTTAGTGCTCTTCCAGACAAATGTATTACCACTCCAGTAAAACACTCCCTTTCTTAAACAAAGTTGTATGATTTAATCCCTGAAGGTTTCCCTCAGGCATGCTAGATAAGGCCCACCTCAGTGAAAGCATTGTGTCTATGGATTTCACAACTTTTCCCTTTCCTTCCTTCTTTTCAGACTTTTCACACGCCCAGCTTGGGTGACGAGGAGTTTGAGATTCCTCCCATTACACCTCCACCTGAGACGGAGTCTGGTCTGGGTCTGTCAGATGTGGACTCACCATTCCCAGCAATGCCAGAGCCCCCGGGTCCGCACAGGGGTCCATTAATCCCTCAGTTCCCCCCTCAGAGCTTGGATCTGCCCTCTATTACCATCTCACGCAACATGATGGACCAGGAAGGGATGTCTGTCAACAATGGGCAACCTGTGGTGAGCACTCCACTGTCAAGAAGTCTATATATTTTCTGCAATGAGAAAAATGTTATCCTCTTTTGTAAACATATAAAGACACACTGCACTAGCACTGCTCCAGCATGTATCATACTTGTAGCTGCAGCTCAAACAGTGGTAACCAAACTAAAACACATGATTTGTAAGTCTATACTACTGGAGACCCCTAATACCAGAAGCATACAATCCTTAAATGCGCCCTTTACTGAACCATGATGTCACCTTCACAGTTTTTGTACACCTCCTGTTGTCAGTGCATCTGGCACAGCATCTGGCCTTGTTTACAACACAGGAGGTATATGATCACGTTGAGTAAATGTCATGATATTGTGTTACTTACTGTGAGGATTTAAAAAAAGAAAAAAGCACACAGAGCTTGGATGATCCCCCTCTGTAAGGTGAGCAGATGTGAATAGATCACAGGTGTTTGAGTACAAAGCGCATTCAACCCCAGAAGGACGTTGAAAATGGGACCCAAAAGTGCCACAGTTTCACATGCTCATATTTAATTCATGTTGCCTCCAGAAGCTTTTTTTGTCTGCTGTAAATGCTGATGCATGCTATTGTCCAGTGTCTCACAAGGTCTTCAAAAAAAGACACATCCTTTGTGTGGAGTTTGCGTTCAGCTTTGTCTTTGTGGAGAATTAGAGATCTCAACACATTTTTCACATGTTTTTTTTTTGTATAATCCTCCTTTCCTCTGACAAACATGGTCAAACGCAGAACAGCAGATGTAATAATCACTCTTTTTATGTTGATACTGTTATGTGCTATAGATTGTGAGATTGTTGTCTGGGGTTGGAAAGGCATTTTCAAATGCCACAATCATAGAGGCATTGAGGAGGAAAAATGGAAATGTCACTGGCTGACTAGTTGTCTTACAGACCTATTACAAAAGTGGAAGATTCATTTAGAAGAAAAAGGAATGAAAGGACAAAGGCATGAGCAGAGAGATGATGATATTGATGCTGAATTTGCTTTGTGAACCACAAAGCAGAGAAGAGGTGATCATCATAACTGTGTGAATAAATGAATGGTGTTTCGCACACACCCCCCCCCTTCCCTGTAACACATTTGTTGAATCTCACTGATATTAGAGACACTTATTTACATTCCATATGGGAAAGGGTCATAAAATTTTACAGCTCTTTTTTCCTGCTTCCATACTTCTGGCATGTAAAATAATTGCAGCTTTTAAAATATCTCTGCTGCATACAGTAAGTGAGCCCCAGAAGGCTTTTGCCTAAAGAATTTTCATTTCATGGTCAGTTAAGCTTTCTACATCTGGAAGAAACAGAACCTTGACACAATTACATTCCTGACTGTTCTCACGACTTGCTGGAGGATTAGATTTGATTCTCAAACATTATTCCTCTTTAACACCATTTGCATGGCTCATGTCTCTGATTGTGCAGAGACTCTATTAAAAACTGTGGGGAGAATATGGGTTTCTGCTCCTTGCCTCGTGGCATTGTCACCGGCACACCACTCACTCGTTATCAGTCATCGCACATTGTACCGCAGGAATGGCTTGTGGTGGCCCTTCATTTTTCCTGTAAATGGGATTGATCCCCAAAAGTCTTTTGACAATGCCTATAGAAATTCTATTCATCTGTGGCTTTATCTTTGTCTTGAAAAGAGAACGCAACTTTTAAATGAGATAAGTAACAGTGCTGTTCGCAGTGCATTCTATGTACAGAGACAATGATTTACGGAGGCCCTAAGAGGGGTGTTTTGTCATTTTGTCAGTGCACTGATAACGGGGTGACAACCTTATATACATGATTACATTCTGTGTTATTTGTTATGGCTGCAGGGCCAAACAAATAAACCGTGCACTATTGCAATTACATTTTTCATCAAGCCACCGTGCTCATGTTTCCCAAACACTTGTCTTGGTTTTCTTCCTCTGTGAGCTCACTTGGTGGAGAATATTTAGTGCACGTGAAAGCCTGTCTCTTATCAGAACTTAATGTGAAACCCAGCCAGTGAATATACCTGGGCTATTTTCAAGAGCCTCTTCCATGTCATTGCATTGCCAAGTGTATTCTGCTAATTCCTGTCCCCATAACATTCAGTGTATGTCTTGCAAATTGGCCACAGATGCCGAGCTTCTACAAAGAGAAATACATTTTCTCAGCTGCAATGTGCCTGGCAAGCCCTGAATCTGAAGTCATTATTTATTTAATCTGCTCTCCTAACAAGCTTCTGACTCTCATTTTTGTCTCCCAGCATGTGTCCTCCTGATCTGTGATTGAGTCTCAATAGTGCCAAATAGTACTGGAGTTAGAGCTGTCAGTATTGCTTTATTCACAATTTCTTCTCGATTTTCTCCCTCCTGCACAGCAAGGGTCTCTGGGTTCTATTTCAAAAAACACCTGGTGCCTTTGCCACATTTTAGGTTTTTCTTGACACATGTAAGCATGTACTGAAATGGGCTCTGTGTCCCCCATGATTAGATTCGAAACCTACAGTAGTCTGCTGGTTGTGTTACATGTTAAAATCAATATTTAGAAGATAGGAGTCCTGGTGTCTTATTACATTTACCACAATGTGGTGATGCATTATATATTTTTCATTACCAACTGGCTGCTTCACATGTCATTAGCTTTATGGCCACACAGATATGCTAATGTATAAGACAAAAAAGTGATTGGACCACATGCATCATGCAAGATGAAAGTGATGCTGAAAAAGCCATTTGCAGTTTGTTGTTCACATGATTTGATGTGCCTTGATATTGTGGAGATTGCCAGTGAGTATAATACCCTCAGTTTTGACTGGTCAAAAACCACTATATCCTGAATCAAATGGAAAATGTGAGCACTGTTGCAGAAAGCATGTTTTTCTACACTCCCCTCTTATCTCCCTTCCAAGCCAAGAAGCTCTGACATGAGTTGTACATCAATTTAAGAGAGTGGATTTTTTTTTCGCTTCATTTCTTTTTTTTCTTTTCTCCCTCGACAGACAGCTATTGTGACATATTGGGTCAGTCAGAAATGAAAGATATTCATGCAGGCATGCAATACTTGTAATGAAGTCTCAGCTTGACCTTCTGCATGATTGATTCTGTAATTTACTTTTCTCAGGCAGCTCTCAAAATGAAATGATGTCATGTTGGACAAGTTTTAAATACCCATAATGCATCAGCAGAAGCAGTGGAAAGGGGTGTGGGTCAGCGGTCATACCAGACCAAGGGGAGGGAACCCTCCTGGCCTCACAGCCTGGGGGTGGGGAGGGGGACAACGGGGGGAGATGGAAAGAGATTTGTTTTTAAGTGAGGGTTATAGGTTGGGCAGATAGACTGAGTTTGCACACTACAGAGAGAGAAGTGTGTTTGACTGAGACAGGGCAGGGGAAAGAAAAACAATTTATCTTCATGCTATTATAGCCTTTACCGGCATTCAGAATTCCATTTTTCTCATTTGGCTTAAGCACAGACTTCAGCAGGTTGCAGAAAATGGAGGAAAAAAAATAAAATGATGTACCCGTTTAGAAGCAGAGTAAAGGAATATGTGCACAGTGCTGATAAACTATCTTTAATGGGACTGACCTTTCATGCTGGCGAAAGTTACTGGGGGATTCATCCTTATAATTACCATATAGATGATTTTACCCCTCTCCTGCCATGGAACATTTCCAAGAGCTCTAGCATTGATTGAATGGAAATTGAACTTGTTAACATTCTTTTCAGCCTGTTACAGCTTAGTACATAGTGCCACTGTTCATAAATTCTCAACAAATTCTGATTTCCAATATCTTTAAGAACAGACCGGAACTTGCTTTCATTCACATCAGTGTTGAGATTTTTATCACATGCTGAATGCTAAATCCTGCATTCTGACTGTAGCTGCTGTGTTTATTGGTGTGCATTTATTGTGGAAAAGGTTTCACACGTCAACAGTGGGGGGGTTCTCATCTTTTCACAAGGCTTTATTCGAGTATGTGTGGAGTGTTGAGAGTGGATGAAGACACTAATGTACAAAACAAACAAATTATGTTTTCTTCTTTTGCAACATATTGTTAACCGCATTACTCGTATGTTAATGCCAGCTGTTTCAGCTTTGACTTTAAAAGTAACACATTGGGAAGTATTGCAAACTCAATTAACTAAAAACCTTTGTAGAAAAACTTTATTGATTGTAGAGTAGATTGTCAGTGTTTAACGTACAAACTCACAGACAAGACACCTAGACACACACACACACACACATTCTGGCCAAGGAGGGCACATCTGGCCACTGTGTACTCAAGATAAGGACTTATTTGCAGATTTATGACGACTATCAAAATATCTGGTTTGATGTCTGCTGTGACTGCTGACAATACTGCAATCAAAATGCAAATGAGAAGGCAGAGGGACATAAATAAACATCCTGGTACCAGATTCATATTCACAATCAAGGCAACTGTTACTTAAGATGCTTTCTTTCACTCGTGTGTTATTAGCTGTTATCTTTTCATTTAGATAAGACGTGCTAATGCTGGTGTTTCACTGACGCAACTGTCTTCGCTCTTGTAACATGAGGTGAATGGCAAAATTTATGCTGCTTCAGTCATTGCCATCATGTTGTGAAATAAGACATTTAGCAGGCTGTTGAATGGGATATGATTAAGTGTGTAACTGTGGTCATCAGTGCATTTTTTTTAAATGCAAAACATCCAAAGGACGTGCAGGAGAAATCACCATATTCCAAACAAATGGCAGAATGGGCCATTGCTCTAAGTCAAAACTGCATCATTGGGATTGGACAAAATGTTATTATACAGATGGCCACGACTAATGAGCTCAGTGTGCGAGTCTTTGATGTTCACAGTGAGCAGAGAGCAAACTGCGAGCCATCGTGTTCCCAGTAATGAAGATGACAATAGCAATTGGAACATGGCGGGTCGCAGATATGTGTCATTTGCTCACAGGCTTGTTTATTGCAGCTTTTATTTGTGAGAAAAAAACTGAAAGCGTCCATATTTGAAGAATCACAACAATATGTCTTCAATTTCTTCCCCACCTTTCACAAGATCTTCCTTGCACATGTAAATATAAATCTGCTCTCACTTCATAGATTGTATTTATGATAAGCAGTAGACATGGCATATGAGAAAGAAATGGATTGTAGATCCAATATGTTTCAGTCTGAAATGGTGTTACAATATTGTTTTTGAAGACGGGCATTCATAAAGTTCTTTCAATAAAGCCAGGTGCGTAGGTTTATGATGTGTTGATGTTGGGAGAGATTGAGTTTGTGCTGCTGAATACCAGATGGATGTGCCCAGGGAGAACAAATCACCTTTTCTGTTGTGTTCACGTCCCCTCCTCTGTTCCACGTCGGCTCTGCTGGCTCTCTGATCAGTCTTCCCTCTGGGAGCTGGCAAGCCTCGTAATTTCATCCTCAACTCAATCAATGCAAACATTTTGCCTACTCCTTCTCCAAGACTCTTTCAAGAACTGAATGTTTTGCCAGTGCCAGTGTTTTAACTGCAAGCGATTTTGAGAGTAAATGTTATTACATTATACCCTCAGTGGTAGAAGGGAGGGGACCTGTCCAAAACTCTTTAGCTTCATACCTTCAAGTGGCTGATTTATGGATTTGATTATATAGAAATATGTTTCCACCCTGTGGAATACACGAAGCATGAAAGGTGTCTCTTTTGCAGGGTTCTAACTTAAAAGTTAAATCACACTAAAGCATATATGCTTGTGACCACCTCAAACTAAACTGACATGTAGGAGTATGCATCCAAACTGCAACTGTACCAGTTTTTTTTTTATTGTGGCACCTGAAGTTATGCACCACAGTGCAGGGGGGAACTGAGTCCTCTTTTCCCCTCCAGGGACTGAGCAGTCAAAAGCTGTACCACAGATTTCCATACAATAGAGTTTTGAAATGAATCAACTGAGCTGTGTAGCCATCTATTACTGGCTTATACTTTTGGCTCCTCGGGTGTCAAGATAATTCATCATGGCCTGTAATAGAGACATTTAAGACCCAGGACATTGTGACATGTGATCTGCCACATAACAATCCAAAGAATCCATTGACCCGATTTCCTCTCTGGTAAAGGGATACAGCTTCATGATCTTTGCACACTGGGCAGCAGGCTGTCACAGCGAATACAGAGATATCTTTGTGCAGCAGAGTGAAAGCAGAGGAACATGGGTCAGTAAAAATTTTCCATTAATATCATATGACTGCTTTCTCATCAACCCCTCTCTTTGCTTTTGTATTAAAGAATGTGGGGCCAGGCCACCTTCGCCAGTATCCACCCAACCCAGCCATGGTGATGAAGTCCATCATCAGCATGAACAGCTCCAATGGGATGATATCACGGAATCAGCTGACAACTATCAACCAATCCCAGCTCAATGCACAGCTGAGCCTGAACATGGCGGGACCCAACATTACCCATACTTCCCCATCTCCGCCTGCCAGCAAGTCCGCCACACCCTCTCCCTCCAGCTCCATAAATGAAGATGACCAGGATGATGGCAACAGGGTAAGGACGATGAATTAGTTAATGAACTTGCTGATGCAAACGACATTATCTTACAATTAGTAATCTCAAAAATCACCATCATTACAGGTCATTGGAGAGAAGCGACCAGCCCCCATAGATCCAACAAAGAAGCCCAAGACTCCTAAGAAGAAGAAGAAGAAGGATCCCAATGAGCCTCAGAAGCCAGTGTCAGCGTATGCCCTTTTCTTCAGGGACACACAGGCAGCAATCAAGGGTCAGAATCCCAACGCCACTTTCGGAGAAGTGTCCAAGATTGTGGCCTCCATGTGGGATGGTCTGGGAGAAGAGCAGAAGCAGGTCCTACAAAATTTTGTTATTCAGATTATTCAGATATATCATGTTGCACTGGTAACAGGAATACAGACAGTTTATTCAGAAAGCAAATTATAATTATAATGAAGTGTAATTTATCTATATGTGTAAGATATATTGTGCCCATGTGTAGCCTAGGTAATAGGAATTATTTATAATTTAAAAAGAACCTTTATTTGTCCATTCACACATACTTTTGTGTCATTACAGGTTTACAAAAGTAAAACAGAAGCTGCCAAGAAGGAATATTTAAAAGCTCTTGCTGCATACCGTGCTAGCCTGGTTTCCAAGGTGAGAAACTGTTTCATCTTTCACCTGAAGAATGTGTGAATTTGACATTACAATGAATACAATTTTATCCTCTTGTTTTATTCTTTGTAATATATTATGTGCTGGGAATTTGTAGAAAACTCTTTTGTAATGACAGTAAGAACTGAGGCGATTTGAGATTGAGGAAAAAGTACTCATATATTGAAGCATTCTGAAGAGGTGAAAGTTGTGCCTTTGTAGATCCTTTCTGATATTCTTTTCTCCATCCAGGCTGCAGCAGAATCAGCTGAGGCCCAGACTATCCGCTCAGTGCAGCAGACCCTGGCCTCCACCAGTCTGTCCCCAGGCCTGGTGCTGCCTTCTCCCCTCAACCAGCACCCCTCCATGTCATCAGCATCCCAGGCCCTACAACAAGCCCTTCCACGGGCCATTGCCCCAAAACCTCTACAGATGAGACTCGGGGGCAGTCAGATTGTGACCTCAGTCACAGTTTCCCACCAGAACATGTCCTCCGGGATGCCACCACAGCTGCTTGGCCAGATGGGTGCCGGAGGGTCCATGGTGGCGGGTGCCCAGTCCACAGCGGTGTCTCAGATGAGCCCGCCCATGCAACCGGTGCAGCAGCATGCAATGCAACAGCTGCAGCAGCAGCAACAGCAGCAACAGATGCAGCAGCACCTCCAGCACCATCAGATGCAGCAGCAGCAGATGCATCACCAGCAGATCCAGCAACAGATGCAGCATCAGCATTTCCAGCACCACCTTCAGCAACAGCTGCAGCAGCACCACATGCAGCAGCAGCAGCAGCAGCAGCAGCAGCAACAACAACAACAACAGCAGCAGCAGCAGCAGCAACAGCACATGCAGCTGCAGCACATGCAGTTGCAGCATCAGCTGCATCAGCAGCAGATTCAACATCTCCAGCAGCAGCAGCAGCAGCAACAGCAGCAGCAGCAACAACAACAGCAGCAGCAGCAACAGCAACAGCAGCACCAGTCCCAGTGTTCCCCACCCCAGCACTCTCCTGGTACACCCCATTCAGTGGGAGGCTCCGCATCACTCGGCAGCCCCCAGCCAGCCCCACAGCAGCAACCACACCCCTCCCAAATCCAGGCCCATGCCCAGGTCCTGTCCCAGGTCAGCATTTACTGAGCCAAATGGAAATCCTATCTCAAAGAACAGGAATAAAATAAAAGCATCTTTCCACGTTGCTTTTCTAAGTTGCACTTAAGAAGTGTGTAAAATTTAGAATGTTATACAAAGAACTTGTCCATTGTTATAGAGGGATATGCACATGCGTGTACAGGAGGTAAACATGTTAGCTGGGATTTTGTCTATAAAATAGGCTGAGCTATGACAGAAGCCTGTTTGGGCGAGCGCCCAGTTATTGTTTGTTTGTTTTGTTTGTGAGGTCTTTCAGTTGTCAATTCAAACTGACTCGGCACACTATGTTGAAAGACATTTGTCTTTCATGGTTTTATTTAACAATAAAGCTTTATTTATGAGGCCAGAGTTGTCATTTCACTGCAGCGAAAGGACATTTTGAATGCATTTAAACAAAAGGATTTTTATCAGAACTTGCCTGGACTGAATGACCCACAGGATCCTCGCTGGAAACCAGTACCAAACATTAGTCTTTGATCCCACACTGGCCAGTATATAAGGAGAATTTCTTTACACCAACCTTTCTCTTTCCCCAATCATTCTCACAAGATGTAACTGTTCAACATTGGCATGGAGGAAATCATTGCTCAAATAGTCACATGTTGGAGGCCCAGTGATATTTGAACACATTTAAACCATGTCACAAATGCAGACAGTGTCTTGAAGAATAAGAGGAACTGAAAATAAAAGGTCTTTGGCTGCAGATCTCTGGATGAATGACTGAACAGGCTGAGACAGAGACTGCCATAAATCATTTATGTCATCACATCATCAAACTGTAGCTGTAATCTGCTGTACATGTTTTGTAGAGTGGGGAGAGATGAGACCTCCTTTATCCAGTAATCTACCCTCCAGATGATTTGCCGAAAAGTGGCACCTACCCCCCCACAATAAAAAAAATCTTCCTCAATCTATTTGTTATTACTTCAGATGTTTAACAATTAAATTATGTTTTTATTTTGTGTAACAAAGGGGATATTTTATGGTAAATGCAAATTTCCGGATCAAGGAAGATGGTTTGGGGATTGATGTATTTTTACTCTGCTCCTTGATACCGTCATTGTTTGTTTTAAAAAAGGAAAAAAGAAAACTAGCAGAGCCAGTTTGTTGCACTGCCAAAGCCAACTGCAAAGGCATCGGAGGTATTTTTGCCAGTTGTATAGAAGTCCCTGGAAAAAAAGAAAATGTTGTACATTTTTCATATCACCTGTTGTAAAGTTTTAATATGTGAGGCTTTAATTAAAACATTGTTAAACGACCTGTGGATTGCTATATCACATAGTGCATTTCTGCTCTTTTATACTTTTTTATGAGTTACAATAGCAGCAATTAATTTTGTTTGTATTTTGCTTACAAACCAACTGCTTCTGGCAACTGTCAATAGAATAAATGCATAATGGTCTAGAAAAGATGTTTTCCGCTCAAAACAGGAAAAGCAATTTAATGTTTTTGAATTCTTTGCTGGGCCATGAAGTCGAATCCAGAGACATTCCATCACTAATATGATAGTAGCCATAATTTTGTATGAAGTATTATATATTTCTTTGTGTCTCTGTTCAAAATTAAACTATCAATCACAAATATTTATTTGAAGGAATTGGTTTATTTCAAAGTTATATTAGCCATAATTTTTATGAGGTATTTCTACACATCTCCTTGTTAGCTATTGAAAATAAATACACTAAAAAACACTCAGTTCTTTACAAGATATACAAAATAAATTTGTATGTTTTCTATGGAATAATTCTATAAGAGGAAAAATAATTTGCAGGGATATATGAGCATTTATGTTGGCATTATTATAGTGTGTGCTGTTTCCCAGTGATTTGAATGGAAGTCCATTGTAACTGTGTGTAAAAAAAAACAAAACAAAAAAAACAGTGTTGGTACTGGACAAGGTCAGCATGTAACTGGTACTTGTCTCAATAACAGTCCCCTTCTCACACACCAGTGCATTGGATTCTGCCTCTTTCTTACTCCCTTCAAAATCGCTTCATTTCCAAGACATCCCCAGGGGTTTGCTGAGCTCCCTTGAATGATATGGCGAGCGGGGGAGGGAAGGCAGGCAAACAATAATTATCATATTTTCACAATAGGCTGTGAATCCACTGGCCCAGAGAAGGGCCTTCTTTTTCTTTTTCTTTTTCTCTCTTTCTGTCTTTAGCTGAGGCATTTTAAACACAGGGTTAATGTTAAGTTACAAATTAGGAGTGAGAATCTGCTCTTGTGCTTCTGTGATAGCAGCTTGATAGAATTTTAAAATTTTGGTTTGTTTTCAATTAGTTGGTTTTAGAAAAGCATTCGTAATTTGGGCCGAAGCCTGACGCTGCTGCTGCTGCTGTGGTGATTGGCTCCTCAGCTCTGTATGGAAACCATGCCCATTTCTCTGCCTTGATTAATTGCAGCATCTGTCCTGTCAGAAGACCGAGTGAAGAGGTCTGCAGGAAAACTGCAAATAAGTGCTGGCAACAGTCTTAAAGTGCTTATGATGAAATGAAAATTAAAAACAGCAAGAGCTGTGCATGACCTGAATCTCAATACAAGGGGAGAAGAGGAGAATGTGAGAGCGGGTGTCCATGGATACCAAACACATGCTTTAAAAACACACAGTAATGAGGCTCTGGGAAATCGCTGTTATTATTCTGAACAGATTCACAGCAGAGCCCATTAATAATGCATGGAGCTCCTTGTTATTCCATAACCCCTCAGTACTGCGGTCACTGTGTGTACAAATATCTCACAGCCAGGGTTGGAGTTATGGGACTCTGCAATAAAAAGGTTACAGATATTTTCAAAACATTGCTATACATACACACATAATTTACAAGGATAATACAGTTCTCCTTCCATAACAGAGCTTTTCATTGCTTTAATTTAAATACGTGCATAAATAAATTTCACCTGCTTTATGCAGTAGACATTGTATCTGCAAGATTTTTTTTTCCACAGAGCAATATGATATGATCATAGAAGCATGAAGCAATCAATATCAGCCATACTCTTTTTTTCTTTCTGTGCTCATCATTAACTAATGCTGATGAAATGCATGAAGGGCACTATGACATTAATATGTCATTTGAGTAATGCAATCATGAGGTGACCTAATTGTTCTCCTCCCCACTGAGGTCAGTTGCTCGGCGCTGTGCCAAAGATGACTAAGGAGTCAGATGTGGAGGCTAGGGTATTCTGTATTTTAATGATTTATTTGGCTCTTTTGTTGTTTTCCTGTCCAGTGCACAGATACAATGTGACCATAACAAAGGCCCTGCTGACACTGACCATCTGACCAGCAGACCCATGCTGCAGCCAATCTCACAGTCTGGACTCAGGTCGCAGATGCAGGACCTGCCACTCTGCTCTCACACTAAACTTTGTATCTTTGAGAGAAAGAGAAAAAGAAAAACCTGGTTCAGGGGAGCACGGAGATGGCTGAACCTACAAGTGCAATGCTCAGCCTTGTTTACAGGGAGGAAGTAGGCCTCCAGTCAAATGGCTGACTACGTTTAAGGAATTCTTGACCCTGCCATGATGAGCTTCAGGGAGAGAACTACTGACCTCTAGGATGAATAGTGAACTTTGTTTGGGGGCCTGTTGGCTGGTTGGACTGTTGACTTCCATGACCAATGGTAACGTTTGTTTAGAGAACTTTTGACCTGCTGAACTAAAGAAGCAACAGACGATGCCTCCGAGCAAAGTTAATAGCACATTCAGGGGGACTCATATAAATATTATGATACTCTTGTACAAGCTTTCTGATAATGTGATAATTTTCATTGATAGGCCAGCTGATTTAGTAATTAATTAATAATAATGCTTGTTTCACAAAGATATGCCAACAATAAATATAAATTTGCTCTTCTTTTGAAAATATGAGCAAGTATATATGATCACATGTAGACTTCTCTTGCTCCCTCTCCATCTTTTCACAAGCACACGCAAGATGCAAACTCACAAAAGCACACATTTAATTCACACGTTTTTCCATCCATGGATTTCTGTGCAATGATGTTGCCTTGGTGACGCTGAAACAGCCCCCAGGCTTATCCCACTCTTTTGTTGAATACTGTTATGGTGAGACTGATCCGCCAGTCTTCTGACCTCTATGAGCCTGTGCACCACTTCACTACCATTCTGGAGCAAACTCTCTCATATTATATTTGACCATGTACAGCAAGGATACTCTTGCTATATGTTATAGATACCAGAAGAAGTGATGCTGATGTTAATAAATGTGACTAATCCTCACTGTAATAATATGTTACAGTTAAAACACCACATATTCAGTGACAGAAGAACTTGTAGATTTAATGATAATATTCATTATTTTCATTTTAATGTAAATCTAATGTAAATGAGGCATTTGCCTTTCAATGACTTTAAAAGTGCTTAATGAATCATTAGCTAATTGGAATCTTGTAGATAAATGGTAAGATTTTTCCACTGCTTCTTGAATCTAAATGTATGTATTGTGCAATAAAGCACAGGCTAGAATGAGGGCTGATAAGCACAAGGCTATTATCTTGCTGTGAACGCCATAAAGGTCATGGAATAAACATTTAAAGCCCAAAGAAAAACTGTTTATTAGAAGCAGTTGTCACCATAACAATAACACCAGCGAGCGTATGAGGAGCTGGTTTGTTTCAGATTATTATTGTTAGCTCAGTGTGTTATTGTGCATTGTCAGTATTTAGCAGACCAAACGCATCTGGAGCATTTATTCTCTGATGAGTTATACAGTCGCTCTGAAAAAAAAAATTGCACAGCAAGCTGTCAGTGATTTTAGAGAGCTTTCTTTATTGTGACAGATCATCATGCCCCAGAGGTTGACAGATGTCCCTGCATTGCATGGAAACGATAGCAGTTTCTTTTTATTTGGACTTTGTTTGGTTTACGAATGTAAAATGCAGCTTGCTCTCCCTCCTGCTGCCACTATCCGATTTATTTCATCAGTATTTTATAGGCTTTGTGTTCAGCAGAGGATCCCAACTCTGAAATTGCCTTTTATTGCAACTTACTTAGCCTGTTAATATAGGCTATTACAGAGCCAACATGTTTCTATGGCAACAAAACTGATAAAGTGTACCAGGAGACTAGAGTGATAGATTACACGTGCACGCTGTGTCACATCCAATTAACTCAAACTGACTGTACACCACATTATGCCACGACTTGCAGGAAAATCAATAAATATGGACGGAACCCAACAAGGTTCCCCCTCTGTTTCTTTCTTTCATCCCTTACGATGCCAACGAAGCCAAGACAGATCATGCCACTAGGATGTCCCTGCTGCTACAAGAGGCAGGTGCTGTGTAGACACCATTCAAAACTTGGCCTATTCAGTCCAACTCCTCTAACGCTCCATTCATGCATAGCAAAACACCATCTGCTCCTGTTTTGCCTGGAGCAATCACAGCTGACCAAAAAAAAAAAGAAATCCATGATAACAGCTGTTGCCAAACAAAAGCCAAACAAAAGGGAGTAGGAAAAGGTTAGAGACAAGTTCGACACCAAAAATTACTCATTTGAGAGGGCGAAGGAAAACATTTACTCTTGCCGTCCAGCAAAGCGACGGGGAAAGAGTTAACCATGAGGCTTTCAGTTTGCGGACCTGGCAGACTTGAAACAGCACAGGATCAGGTGATAATAGATTCAAGCTGAGGATGATTCTTTTACACAGTCACTTCTCAGGGTGCAGGACCACAGGCAAATGAGCCACAGAGTCTCCTCACAGTGTATGGCTGCTGTCTGAGCCCCATGCAGGTCCTATACACACCGCCATTCAGAAACTGCATACTATGACCATACTATGATACTGTACAAACCTGTTGGCATGTAAATGTTATTATGTTAAGGCTGCAACTGAGGATCATTGTCATCTGTTAATTTCTCAGTTAATCAGTTGCAGAAAATAATGAGTCCAGTATGAATTATTTAAATTCTCTTTTGATGAAAATGTAGTTTCCAACAGAGGTAGAAGTACATTTGCTCAGGTATATCTTGTTAATATAAAAATACTCCATTACAGTCAAAACCCCAGGTTTAAAAGTAAAAGTATTATTAGCATAGTGAAAATAAAAGTATTCTGTAAATTCAGATTTATATTATATAATGTAATTGTTTTACTATTATTGATAACATATGTAGTATAGTTATAGGATATAGTAACATATTTATTCAGAATTGTAAGAATGAAAAAGCGCCATTGTTTTACAAATTCATAAGTATATATATATACCATTTAACATATGTTAAATGGTCTGCAAATGAGCTCTCAAATAGTCAATTGTCAAGTAATATAGTTTAAAATAGAAATATTGTTGTTCTTCCATTTTGTACTAATGTGCAATATTTAAGTTAATGTAGTTGTCTCTTATTAGAGACAACTAAGAAAGACAGTGAACACTCACTTTTGATGAGCCAGAATAATCAAATAATCCATTAACTCACTAAAAAAAACTTGCTAATACATTCTTTATGCTCCAGTCTGTTGACACCAGACAAATAACTTAGACCACATCTAAGACAACAATAAAGATTACACTTCTGAAAATCTGAGGTAATTAGAATCACTAAACTATTACCAACAGGCAGTAAAAACACAAACATGGGCTGGAGTAAAAGATAAAAAATAAATGTGTCCTTGCTTCAGTCAGGCTTATAGTTTTCACCCTCCCCTGCTTTATGCTGCATTGTAGTGTGATTGGCACCGGTCCTCGACCCTGTGAGGCCTAGCTTGATCTAATGTATGGCCACTGACCTGGGGGAGGGGCTGCCAACGAAGGTGAAAGACCGAACAGCTTGCATGCCTCCAGACCTCAGCTGCCCATGCAGACTGTGAGCCGTAAAACCACCGTTTGAGCCACACAGAAGTGTCACAGCAGCCATATACAAAGCTGACAGGCGCTCAAATGCACCTGATGACACAATACAACAGCTAAATGACAGTCTGAGAGGGACCAAACTTAAAGTGGAGGATGAAGAGTAGCAGGGAGGGATAAGAAAATGGTTATGATCTTACCCATTGTCCCCACGGGGATAATTAGGTTTTATCTTATCATTCCTTATGGTGACTATGAACAGACCTGCATCTAATTGCATTTTCACGTAATTCATAACATTAAACTAATTCCTTAACCTCAGAGTACCAGATGGTTTGGTGTGTTTTTGTAGCCATAAAACAAGAGAATGTGCACAAGAAGCTTCAGACAATTACAGGAAAGCAGTTGAAAATAAATCCATGTTAACGTTCATAGACCTGTGGATTTATAACCTAAGTGATGTTACCTGAAATTCCAGATGACAAGAGCTTGCAGGAAGAAGGAGTACAATGACTGACAAATGTATTTGTAACCAATTTGACTATGAAACATGCAAATCTCTAGGTTGGACCCTGATGCTGTGAGATGCAGTTTTATTTACAAACAGAAGCTTCTGTGGCAGTTGATAGGTCAATTTGCCTAACAAATAATTCTCCAACACTTTTTCGGTTGGCTGCACACGGTGACCTCTTTGTAACACCATTTCAAGCAACCTTTAGCTGAAAAAGAAATTAAATAAATGTTTTAAAAAAAACGAAAGAAAAATGAGCTATCCCTGGACAGCTGGTCTTTCAGGTCACGTCCTGAGCTATGGACTCTGCTGAGGAGCTTAACATGGCTGTGTGGATGCCTGGACAGTGTACAGTGGATTTGTAATGAAGCAGGGAGAGACAGGACAGAAGACAGGCTCCAGCCTCACGCCATTAGAGGTGATTTGTCTGCCAAACTGATTCCAGTCCCAGTAGTTTTATCAGTTTAATGCCCAGGCAGCGTTCATTATTTCTTAGCCGGGAGGGTCAGCCTCTCTTCAGCAGAACAAGTGTGGGTTGTGTTTCTGTCACGGAGGGAGGGGGGGTTACTGCTTGACCCGCAAAGCCATTCAGCTCTCAGAGTGATCCATTGTTTGGGTCCTCTCTTTGTTCAGTTGCCCGCAGAGAGAGAAGGGGCCAGCTAAAGGGGAGAGAAGGAGCAGAGCTGGGGTCTCGCTGGGTGCCAGGGGTCTGCACTTACCCTCAGCACATTCTCACCTACAGTCCTTTTAGTCCTAATAGGCCATGCAACCTAATGTTTACTATGTGTACCAGTGTTTTGTCACATACACATACTGGACACTTCACCTCAGACTTACACTGCAGGTCAGATTTTCCCATATGCAGCTGAAATATTTAAAATTTTGACACTTACTTAGCATTCAAAAGAGAAGAACAACTGCCAGCGATGCACTGTTTTTTGTTTTTTCTGTGTTTTTCTGTGAGGCTACTTCAAGAGTATGGAAGGGTTTTAAAAAAACAAAGACTTGTATCACTGATATAAAAGCGTCATATAAAAAGCTGGAAAGTAACACAGAGTTAAGAGAGACTAGTATCTGCTTCCAAGTGAAGTGCAATGACATTAACATGAAAGAGCAGTGGTAGGGAAGGGAGGGGGGGTGCAGCCTGCAAAGCAGTCTTGTCTGTTTGGTTGTAAATCACCCAGATCCAAATCTGCCGTAGTCAGGTTTCGGAGTAAAAGTGATCACAACGGTTTGATTCAATATAACAGAACATTAGATTAAACTCAGGAGTTAGACTCCATTAGATCCTGCAGCCACTGTAAGAGCACTGTGCCATACTTAGGAAGAGCGTTGCCTTCTATTAGATGCTCACCAAGCACACAATGACAATACTGACATGCTGTTTAGCAGGTATGATGTTTACTATGTTCACAATCTTAGTACGGTGTGTTAGCATGCTGACATTTGGTAATTAGCATTAAACATAAAGTCGACCAAGACTCAGAACGTAAATTTCATTCCTTTTGTAGGTATTTAGTCATAGAGCAAAGTACTGGCCAAAGAGACATGTTTGACCAGGTGATGGCGCTGTAGGGACAAGGTCTGTAAGATTCTTCTTCTGAGGGTCATGAATGTCGAAAAATCATGTCAATCCAAGAGTTCTTCAAATTTTTCACAAAAAATCCAAAAATAAAGAAGAACTGGTGGTCCAACTGAGCCTGCTGCAATAATGGCTGAAAAATCTGCAGACATGATATATATATAAAATATAAATATAATATATAAAATAACTTATTTCGCTTTTGCATTCTTATTTTGGTTATGTGCTGATTGAGTACACTGCTGTAATGTTTCTTTAAAGAAACTTCCTTCCACACAGGTGTTTTTAATGATTCGGACTGATCTGGCCTCAGTGTGAAGTTGAGCAGAGCTCAATTGGAAATAACCTCAGGTTAAAACAAAACTCAATATACAAACAAGAGCGATAAAGGAACTAAGTTATCCCACCCTAACAGGTGCAACAAAACTAACAAACAAGTCGCAGAGGTGTCAATCAAACATGTCCTTTCCAAATGCCTGGACCATGAGGAGAGCTCTAATTTGACAAATATATGAAAACACCTGTGTGGATGGACTGTGACAGAACAGGGACATGGAGCCACTGCACTCACCACACCTGCACCTAATCACCAGTCAGTCACAGGTATATATACACCTGCTCACATCAGTTTGTCTCAGTTCTTATGTTGAGTTTTCTACTTTCCTCATGCAAACCTCCTGTGTCTGACCCTTGCTGGTTTTTCTGTTCCTGAAAATTCCCGTGCCCTATATGTCTTGCCTCCCATTTCTGGTTTATATGTTTTAGCTTGTTTTTGGACTCAGATTTTGCCTGGGGATTATTGATTACCGTTGCCTCATTGCAATCCCTTTTATGACCTCTGCCCATATTAGACTGATTTTTACCTGATTCCTGCATGTGGTTCTCTGTCCTGATCCTGCCATTGCCCTTCTACCATTTTTAAATCCATTCTTTAAAAGCTCAAGGTGGCTTGCACTTAGTCAGCAGTTTATGTTTGCAGGTCAAAGTTGAACTAGACAAGAAAAGTATGTGTGAATTTAGTTCGCCCCCATAATCACCCCACTAATCATGGCAGTTAGATTAAAATGGGTTGATTTTGTGCTCTTTACACGAATATTTTATATATTTGTCAGTCTTCACTTTTAGGTTCCATTGTTGCCTGACACAATGTGGACCATTGGGTGACCCTGACGAGCTGAGCTAGAGGTTCTTTGCAACCACACACTGGCCACGTGAAATCATCTTAAGCAGTGGGTTCAGTCAATTTGTCTAGCTGTGATTTAGGAACTGGCTGGTGCTTGGCCTATTTATCATATGAGTCCTAATGTGCTAATTCCGTGTTCATAAACTGAGGCAGCATCATCGATCAACATCGCTGTGACAAGCTCCACCCTCCCGCCTCCCGTCTCAGTGGCTGTTCATATGCAGAGGGGGGTCATTTCTTCACAATGCCCTAAATTCAGATTTTCACTCCATAACAATACAAATGAACTGGCTATGCCATTGTTGATTAATGGATTATCACATCCCCTGATACATTTTTTGATCATTAAGGGAACATCTATATTTTGGATGAATGGGGTTTGCAGAAAAGATGCACCACTTCTTTTATGGCTGTTTCACTCACTGAAAGAAGTGGAGAGGGATATATACATTGTTCTTGGTGCCCACTCATTGCAATGACAGTTGTAAATGACTTAGTATTTGCAAGCTTCTATTAATTTATCACAGTTAAAGCTTTAAATTCTTGCAATACAAAATACCAGTTATGTAGGATTATCCTCTTTTCTATTAAACAGCTTGATTTACAAGACAGGGAGAGCCTCTGCAAATGCAAAATTAAGATATTGCCACCATACTTTTCATAATCATATATGCACAACACAATCACTATGCCTAATACAGCATGAACACTGAACACAAAGTACAATCAAATGAGACTGGGCCGAGTGGTGAGATGTGATTCTTGAGAAATTAAAGGTGACACAGCTAATTCAGCAGGCAGACATCAGACATGAGTGCTTGCTTTGACCTTTTCTATGACTATGAGAACAGAGTAACTCACAAGGGGAAGTGTATTAGAAAATAAATGAAAGGTCTTGGTGGAAAGGTCAGGACACATGTTTCTGTGATGTGGAATAAAGTCTGTTTATAGCAAGGTTTGGCTGACTGCACCGACACACAAAGAGTCCTCAACAAATCAAGGCTTACTGAGTCTCACGGAAATACTTTCTGCATATATTGTTTGATCATCGCTGAAGAATTTGTAAAACATCCTGTGGTTGACAAGTAAAAAGCCGAAACTGCTGACTTACATCAGTGAAATATTTTAAGCACTGACTCTTGAGTTTATTTTATATTTGATCAGATATGACTTACATCAGTGGATTTATAATAATGAGTGCTGGCAGGGAGGCTGTGACCCTGCACTTGTTTATACCTGCATGGTTTACATTTCACTTACCACTGGGTTTTTTAGTTGATGAGATGAGGGGGAAAAAAATCAAACTTGGATGCATCCCCACAGACAACAATTAGAGCAGACCAGCTGAGACCAGATGTTGCTTTGCGACTATATAGAGGAAACATGATGAGGCAATACAGATTGGCCAGCATGTCTTTGCAGAGCGGTCTGCAAAAAACATACGTAGTTATTAGACAGTGAAATAAGATGGTAAAGACACAACGATCAGATTAAGTGAAAGATTTCTGTTTTCTATTTCATGTTAAAATGAATATTTACAGTATATACAGATATGTTTTTCTAATCTGCATAAGTGTAACATTTTATACTTAACAATAATTGCATAGTTCAACTTACAGCAGCAGTGATATGTTGAAAACTAGGATCTAAAATGCAGTAATAATGGTGACACAGTTATAGACAGCAATGTGTCAGACTTGAGTTTAGCATAGAGAAAGTGAACAATCAGTAGTGATTGTACATAAGCCCCCAGTGTATTCTGAGGAGCACAGTGCAGACGCATCCCCCTGTGGAGAGAAGCATGATTCTTTTAACTTCTGTAACTCAGATTCAGGAGTTCATTCAGGAGCGGCTCATTCAATTCATTTATGTATAAATGTCAAGTTTGCAGCCTACAACCAGCGCTCATGGATAAGTCACCACAGAACAAAATGAATGACAGTATAGCTCCAATGTGTTGTTGTATATTTTTTCAACTTCAGTAACATAGCAGTGTATATAATTAATAATAATCAGTTTCTCCCTGTAAAAAATAGGCAGTCAAAATTTTTCACTGTAGACTGTGAAATGATGATGACAGTGTTAATAAATACAAAATAATATGCATACAATCTGTGTGTGTGGGTGTGTAAGTTCAGGTAAACCTTGCTAAGAACAAATCAACCCCAAACCCCCATCAACTTCAAATCTAGAAAAGAAGGAACCAACTGTCTTTCAGATATGGGTCTATGTTGTAACTGTTGCAGTAGTTTACACCACTGTAGCATGCTGTTTGGCACAAAAGGAAACGTGAGCCATACCAAGATCCAAGGGGAAGGGATCAAAATACCAACTGAGGTGGGTCAGCTATGGTGTCAAATTATACATTTAACATACTTTTTAAGAATAGTAACTTAAATCTCAATAGATTGCAATTTCATGTAATGACCTCTCTAAAAAAAATCAAACACAACATATTATAATCCATTAAGGAGGTGGTGTGAACAGATGGTGGCTAATATATCCATCAAGCATTCATTTGAAGTTGTGTTTCTAGCCACCCGGCAAATGTAAGTTAGATTCACTTTTCTTTTTAGCGCTGTTTTGCCTCCATAAACACCTATATTTCCCTCAGGAAATATCTGGATAAATCACTGTCTTGCTGGACACACCAAGTAGAGCTGAGGGGAACTCCAGAGCTGGTGATAATTCTCTGTGGGTTCATTACTATGAGAAAGCCCTACTTTACACATAATCTTTTGATCCACTGTTAATATCGAAATATGGGTTAGTGTAGCTATAAGTACGTCTCTCATATAACAAACATACTGACAATGCAGTGATTATAGTGATTATATTTTCAGTAAAACTCACACTGAATTTTATGGATATGTTTAAAAACTGTACTTGGGTTGTAGTTTGATATGTGTTGGTCTTGCTTTGTGGCTTATAAAGGATATTTGAACTAATGTTTTGTGTGTGGTCCTCCACGAATATGTCACACATACAAAGGTCATGATGAGTTATGACAATGTGCCAACACATTTAATTACATTTTAAACTCTTCAACAACACAAAATGGAAATGATTTGGTCCTTCAATTGTTCATACTATATTGTCATTTCAGCACCAAAACCCATTCATTAATGTGCCAAAATCACTCACTTACCTAACAGAAAAAATTCACTAACCTACCCTACCTTATGCCAAATTAGAAACATGATGGATGACTGCATAGCAACAAATCTCTGGAGAAGGAAAGGTCATGTGGGCTATTACTCCACTGCCACAGTTAAATGAGATATATTCCTTCAATTGTTGTCCAGTCTTTAATGTTTTTCCTCCCTCTTTCTCCTTCACTTTCTCTCTCTCTCGCTCTCTTTCAGTCGTAAATAGTGATTCACAACTCTGATTCTGACCAAGCTGATGATTTTAATTTTCCGTTTTCAGAGTAATAAACACTGACATGAGAATGAGCCTCAGGCAGAGACTTCTAATGAGAAAATGAAATTAGTTTTTCAGCTGACTGATCAGAAACATTTCATACATTATAATCAAGCATTTATTTGACGTGATTTGTTTTTCTGTGTGTGTGCACGCACGTGTGTACTCGGGGTGAGGAGGGGTGGTTGTGTGTGCACATGTAAATACATTATTCATACTTCTGTTTGTCCTATGCGACTGCCTGTTATTGCTACACCAAGAGGCAGCTTATGACATTTTCCAACCTTTTGTACCAAATCTAGCTGGCTGCCTGTCCCAGTATATGTAATTTTATGCCTCATCTTTCACTGTTGCATCCATCACAGTCCACCACAGATAAACTACGCCGGTCAAATAACCAATTACACCTGGCTCTCCTGTTACAGGGACTGGGGTGTGAGGCAGGGATGGTCAGTTCACTAACAATGGACAATTCTGTCACTTGACATCATATGAGGAAAATAAGGAGAGTAATTGAGAATCAGTCTACAAATGAGTATTTTCTGTTTATTTTTAAAGGCTACAGATAAAAGACTGCGTAGTGACCATTAGAAAACCATTAGACTATGTCCCTAATAAAAAAAATAAAATGGTTGACAGAGTAAAGTTGAGACCTTAAGAGACCTTAAACCCAAATCTTAATTTTCATCTGGTCTGCATCCACTGATTGACCTCAAATGCTATGCCACATTAACTGCAATTCAAATTAGGGGGACAAAAAAACTCTTAAAATAACATTTGAATTGGTTTATTGTCATAAAAAGGGTTCCATTGCGCATGAAAACACTTAACAATGGAAATCATTTTGTGGGTAATTCTAACCAGGCCAAAAATGAATCATCATCAGTATAGTATTTTCAGCGTTCATCCTTGCTCATGTGGATATCTTCTCTTCCTTACTTCTCTTTAAATTGTTTTAATCCCATTGCCAGAGGCCTGTACCAGAACATGATGTTCATTAGCATCTGTTTGCTGTTCCTGCAGAGTTCAAAGTGCCCCCCCCAACTATGTGGATAAGAGCTTGAATTACTGCAGTGCTACCTCAAGTCTCCCTCGGTACCAATTGACAAAAGTAGGGCAGCGAGAAACACAAAGGGTGGGAAATGTCTTCATTGTCATGTTACATCACTCATTTGTTCCTTTGCAAGAATTTTCTGCTGTGATCTGTTTAGTTTTATGATGGTTTAGCTCAGTTCTGCAGACCCGTAGAGAGACATCCAATTAACAAAGACAAACAAGTTGCCAATGTCCATGTAGACTGTAGGACATCCTGGCATGTTGATAAAATGCTCATTTTGTCACTACATTTGTCGGCCAGATTAGTTTTGTTATCTGCACACACTCAAATTCAACTGCTCAACTGCAAATTTTCATCTTCATTTAATGAGGGATTAAATTTATAATCTATAATTTTAAATTATAATCCTTGACATTTTCATGAAATCAAACACTATTTCTAACTGTAATTATCATGATTTTTTTCCAGTATATTTATATAATATATCTCTCTGTATAATCGCTTGTATTGTTAGGTCCATCAGTCCTGTGCTGGATTCAAATTTTTTAACCTATGCATGACAAAGTCACAGGAAACAATCCATGTATTGTATTTAATCCAGTTATTGTTTTAAATTTCATCTCATCATATCCACCAGTATGAGTGACTCCTCTGATGTTGCATGTGTTTGCTGTACAATTTAAATCAGTGCTGTTGCTGTCAGACTCACGATGGGCAGCAAAGGATCAAAATCATTAAAGCGGAGGCATTATCTTATTTATTCCACAAATTCTTCTTCTTTGTCAAAACCTGTCACATCAACAATGTAAACATGACCGCTCTAGTTCTGTCAGAAATTTTATTTTATTATGCTGTCTGCTTTTATGTAGTCATGGTTTTATGGAACATTTTCATGTATACATACACTTTTTAAAATCTGTAAACAGACTTTGATGTGTAAAATGGATGGAGTTTCCTTTTAATTTTACCATTACCATCAGCAATGTTAGATGTCGCCAAATCGACCAGGACAAAAAATATTAAGGATTATTAATCTAAAATGCAATTCCTTGAATTAGAACACTTGGTAGAATATGAGACAAAAAGACAACAACAGAATATCAGCAGTCATATTTTCATTAATAAATGCCCAAATACTTGCCTTGTGAGCAAAGATTCTATTATGAACTGAACTATGGTAATAAACATCCATTTTTCTGTGTTTTTCTAAAACAGAAGCTTTAGGTAAAATTCTGAAAGAGCAAGGCTGCACATCTGGAGCAGAGAAGAGCATAACAGTTGAACCTGAGCCCTCTCTGCTCCTTTTCCTCTCCACAGCATGTAGTACTCTATGGTGAGGACCGCTTCCTGCGTGCTTCACTGGCTCTCTGTGGGTTCACTGTCCATCTGCTGTGGGGAAATGGCAGAATTTAGGAGAAAGGACAGGTTTAGTGTCACTCTCATAAAACTGCAGCACACTTGCTGACCATTTGTTGACATTAAAAAAATGTGTAGGCTACAATAACTTAATACACTGACATAGAGCTGAGGGGTAACAGTATATATCTGCCAGATAAGAAGCAGAGAAAACTGTGATATTTGATAAAGTGTCCCTCTGTGTCTAACGTAACAGGAACCTGATATGAGCATGTCCTTACATAATTGTTCTCATATTGTATAATGTGGCAGTTACTAACATTTTCCTCACAGCAGTACATCTGTGTCTGGATAAATGGCAGTATTTGAATGACTGTGTGCTCCCAGTGAACAGTACAAATGGAAAGACCATCCTCCTCAGCAACTTCTGCAAAGCAAACTGTAACCAATATCATACAGAGCATTACCATATCTTCTGCCTGCTTGTATTACAACATCCACACAGAGCAACTATGATTTAACATACTGATGGTTATTAGTTATGTTGTCTTGTATTGGTATGGCATGGTTCTTCCTTGAAAGTGCAGATCACACCTGCTCCAGTGTGATGTATAATTGTATATGTATGTATAATTCATCTGTACAGAAAATTATCAAGCTTTCTGTGCATGGTGTTTGGTAACCATACTTTACTGTCACAAGATACAGTTGATTATACCTCCTGGTTTTATCCACATTTCTCCATGTATGGAAGTATGTGAATAAATTTACAGAGTGCTATTTTTCCAGACTTGGGTTATTTTCAGCAGCAGCTTCTATACAATAATGTTACATTTCTGCCAAATTATGATTTAATCCAGTCTGACAAAAGAAGCCCAAAATATAACTGTATGATTATGTTGGTAATTTATTGCAAGTGTGTTGCAGTTATTTCAGATAAGATTTTACGGAATATTAAGCAATGTAATGTTAGATTACTATCATGCAGACTGTGACAGAAAACTAAATCATGTGTCTCTGTTTGTATGAAGAATTGTCTTTTTGATCCAAAAAGGAACTCATTCATTCATCCAGCCTCTCTGACCCTTACTGGCTTGCAGTTAAAAAACATTAACTGCACTGTGTATCACATCACTGTTCTTTCAAGGCTCATGTCCAGACTTTTAAAATGTTACTGAAGGCCTCACTGCATGAAAGCAGGTGAATTTGAACTTGTGCTTTTTGCAAATGGTGTATCAGTGAGTTATTTAGATGTTAAACTATGTCTGGAGTGGGAAATGCCAGTACAAATCATTTTCATTAGGTCTTGACCCCGTCTCTGACTTTTTCATGAGTCTCTGTAACAATCAGAGTCGGTCAGACGAGATTTGCTGGGACAAGAGAAGAAAGGAACAGAAGCACTTAATGGAAGCATAGCACATGACTTCAGAGGACAAAAGCTCACTGACCGTTCTTCCACATAGGTCACAGAGTTGCAAGACTTGCTCTTAACATATTTAGAATATTGCAGTGCGCTCTGCATTTGTGTTAATGTTGCATCTGACATCTATTTAAGTGCACTGGATTGCAAAACTTGAGCAAGTGAACAGTTTCACTGCACTTCGAGCAACAGTCATGTTGCCTGCAGTGTAAACAGAGAGATGAGCACACTACATAACATCAATACATTTTGCACTCTGCTTAAGGAAATAACTTAACGATATATCACTGGAATCCTTCATGACTGAACTTATGTCATGCCAAACATATCCCTTCATTTATAATAGTCTGCCTATGCCTAAATCCATTGATACATTTGTCTGTTACCGAGCAACACACACCATATTTGTTTGGACTATAAGGGCCAGAGTTGATGATATTTAACTGTTTAAACTACAAAGTGTTCACATCCTTACTGCATGTCAGGTTTATTTACATCATTAACACATTTTGTAGCATAAGGTAAAGTACATGTTCTGCAAGCATTACAGCTAGCATGAAAACATCCAACATTCAACCTCTTGAAAATGTCTTGATTCAGTAAATATCAAAGAAATCTGCCCATTAGATTTTAATATTTCATGTTTACAAGTGAGACCTTTGCTCCGATAGAAAAGTCTCATGGACACTAAATTCATTAAGACTCAGTCTATATACACAACATTTTTATGGGAATCCAACCATTTTCTTAGTGGTAACCAAAGGGACATTTTGATCAAGCAATGTTTTTACATGTTCGGATGGGTCGCAGACGGAGTGATAATTATCCTATTAAGAACACAAATATTAAAACTGTTTTGATGAATAAGCTGGCCAACAGTTCCAAGATATCTTGCTTTGACCATTGGACAAACCAAATATTGATCAACCTCACCAAACAATCCATGATTCATGAGATTTTTCTTTTTATACTACTTTCCATTGTTTTTGCATATTTGTTGCAATTTTAAATATTGCTTCAAGTCATAGCTGAACATACTTTACAAAGTTTCATACAGCAATCATATAACCAAACAAACTCTGCACCAAGGGACACACAAAAACAGCATTTCAGTGTGAATAAATAAGACCATATTGATTGTCATTCCAGTGATAATGTCCTGAACATGTGAAGTTCAGACACTGCAACAGATAAAGGGCAGATTAATAAGCCTCTATGGTGACAGTACTGCAATAGAAGCTTATTAATCTACCCCTTATCTTTTGACTCAACCAGAACAATAATTGTGTGGTGCACAATTGCAGTTTATCTTCAGTCTGTTGTAGGGCATAATCACAAAAGCCGTTTCTTGAAGTTGTGTTGTGGCAAGTACAGAGACCATACTGTATATCTCAACAGGGATTGAAACTACAACACACCAGTATTTGAGCAGATAAACAAGGGGCCACTGAACCCTCTTTGGTCTACACAGAAATAGTGTACATGCACAGAGATTTGTTGTATTTGTTCTCTACGTGTGTGGTACAGTGTTTCATTCTTTTCACCTGTTCAAGTCAGAGCCATGAAACAAAATCCCCTATGGTGTTCTGGGAGTGGGACAAAAGAGAACCTGTGATGCAAGACAAAAGTAGACTCCTACATGCACTCTCAGTATTGTGTATGGGCTAGCTTGCAAAAAGAAAAAAAAAACCTTATACCATCCATCAAATCTTTGGAAAATGATGTGCATCTATTTTGTAGTAGTAATTATGTCACCAGAAGAACATGATTGGTAATGCAAAGTAGTTGCATATGAGTGTACAATAGGAGATGTGCTTGTGTGGACTGTAACGTAGTAATTGTATTTATATACAGAAGCAGAGATATTGTGTATGGAAACTTTAGGTATTTTTCTGTTATGTACTATGTAGAAGGTGCTGTAGCGCATGTTGATTCAAGGAAACTGTGTGTCTTGGGAATCTGAGTGAGAGAGTATGGTTTATATAATTTAGTGCATGTAGTTGGATTCTACAAAGCAAGTGCTGCTTCAAATCTTTCATACTTCAAAAGCACATTAACACAGATTCTTATGAATTTTCAGTAAAATGCCAAAAACTGATAACTCTTACTGAATGAGGTTGAGTAACTACCCAAATTTATACCCAACATTTTTACCCATGTACTGCTTTCATGTCATTTTTAAAGACCAGAACTGCTCTAATTTACCTGCTTTCAAACACAGTCATGTTGTTTCCAGCCTGTCTCCTTTGCTACTGGGGAGAAAGTGATTTTGTCTTCTTTACAGAGGCAGCTTGGACTGAATAAAGATCTGTGGTGCTTGAGGTTATAGCAGTAGTGAATGACGCCCCATAATGGCACTTAAAAGAGAAACTTACATCATTAATCATCCCTTCCTTTCATACCCTTGACACGTGAGACAAGGAAATCCATGTCTATCTGAGCACAGACAATAAATATGAATGCTTCCCGGATTAGTCCCCAAAGAACAGAATGGATACTCTTTAAGGACACATTTTCCAGTCATCACTCAACTGACTAAAATGAGCCAATTATTTCTTCTACAACAGCATGCCAATTAGAGAAATGTCTGCTCTGCTCCATTCATGATATTGCCATGTGGCTTGTTTAAGAAGCTGCCAGACAACATCTTTTCCAGTCCAAAGCCATTCATACAAGATTTGAAGAGTGGGAGCATGGTCTGTCATTCTTTGACACCAGTGGCCTGAAAAGGAGGTTTTAAGACCATTTCAACCAATCTTTATATTCGAACTGAGTTGTAGCACACAGAGTAAAGTAAGATATACAGTAGGATTTTTTTCAAATAATATAGGCTTATATTACTTATAATAGTAGTTAAAATATTGGGACTAATTCAGTCTGAAATATTGGAATATTTGTTTTTTTCATTGTTTTCTGGAATTAATTGAAGGAAGCACTGATTTCATTCTGATTTGTTTTTAATAAATGTAGAAATTTCTGAATATACTGTTTTCACAATAACTTACCAGCAACACTGCTGAGTTCTTTTTTTACAAATAGTCCAATACCATCAAACCAGCCCCTTACTTTTCTATTCTGGCTATTGAATCCTTTTTAGTATGGATCAAGGTAGTTGGTACAGCTAAGATGCCATTACAGTTGTGACTTGATGTTGATGGTATTTTTTAATTATTTCCCCAGTTTGTTGGTCATTTTCTTTGGAAAAATTCCCTCCAATGATAGTAATTTATGGACATTTAGAGCTTAATGAAAAATAATAAATAAAATCAGAGGAAACGAAAATAAAATGACTTGTGGGCTAAATGGAAAAATTGTGCAAAAACAGCTCTGGACATGAAAAGGATTCTTGCTTAAGAAAAATCTCTGTATCTAGATGTTGACATCTTAAACCTCCAATGAGGCAATGGAAACTATGGGTATTTACTGGAAAGATTCACTGGGTGAAATAACGTAACTGTCGAGATTACAGAACTACCTAACAGTGTATTTTCAGCTAGCAGTGACACTCAGGTTTCATTCTTAAGACAGCAACTGCTGAGATTTCTCTCTCGAAACTATCTCAGCATGAGCATAATTACCCAGGACCATTTTCTAAAGTCTACCTCTTGTGTAACTAAGATATTATTATCCATCTTCAACTTGGTCCCATTTCAGGTCTGAACGAAGCAGGGTGGTAAAAAGAATCTCAGCTGGATTGCTTAGAGCAGTTCTTTTTCATTTCACTGCTCAATGATGTTTTGTAATAAAAAGTGGATTTACAAATATGTATATCGAATATTTTCTGATTTCAAACAAAATTTGATGTTGCAGTGTTATTTAGAGAATGGATCAGATGGTAACTACAGGAGAATACATCTGAGGACTACTGTACGTCCATGGCCCAGAGAATAACATACATTCACAATAATAATATATGTGTGAAGTTTCTGCAAGACAATAGGATTCCATGCACTTTTATGAAATTTGGCAAAGTAAGTGAGAGTACTCTATCACCTTTTGATACCCATGGCTAAAAGAAAGAAAGACCAAAAAGATTTTATTTGAAGTGAATTTTTTGCACACTTCTTCTAAAACTGTAAAGTTTTTTTTTAAATGGTAACTAACCAGTGAAAATGGTATTTCCCCTTTGAATGATTACGTTAGACTGATGTGGTTCTTGGCATTTTAAGAGTGAACAGAAGTAGCGGATTCATTCTCACCCTGATGAGGAACAGTCTAAGCTCAAGGCGGCAGCTGTACTCTTGGGGTATTTTCAGCAGCATTTAGGCTGCTGCTTGTGAGCCAGCAGCTCAGTTCAGTGTGATAAACAGGTTTTCTCTCTGTTTTGTCTCTCTGCTTTTGAAAACAAACTCTGCGATTTTTACCTTTTCATAGACCAAACATTATGGACTCAGTATTTGTCATTACAAGACTCCCTTTGAAACAGTAATCCATGGGTCTGAGAACATGATTGACAGCCCAAAGATTAAAGCAAACAAAAGATTTTTTATGTGTCAAGTCCTTGTTTTAACAAAATGAAAACATCTGGATTTTACAGATATAAATCGATAAACAGAACAGATTACTTGTTTTGAAAGCAATGAGTCAGAATAAAACACTACTGTTAATCACTTGACCGTTATGTAAGGATAAGGTCCGTTAACCGGCGTACCACAAAGCAAACCATCAAAAGAAGAGAGACCTACAACCAGTTTGACAATGCAGTTGACTAATGGCGCCTGTGAAGAATGGGATTCTAATGATGTGCTCTCTGCAAGCATCGAGCGGGGGCAAACAAAAGGATGAAAGAGAAGGTTTTCTCTGTAAGACCTGTAACTGATGCTATGTTAGGAACCATCTGCCTCACACTTGTCCAGGCTGTCATTTCTGATTCTAATCCAGTGTAACGCAACACAACTGGAGCCAGCTGTGGGACACACTGCTGCAGGCTGTCCACTGCTGACTGGTCAGAGCTATAAATGACTCAAGAGATGGGGAAAAAAAGAGGGACACCTGCTGAATTACACAACCCGGATGGTGATACCAGTTGTTGTGCTTTTGTCTTGGGGGATGTTATTTTGGTTAGTTTTTATTTTGTGTCCTGCTAATATTTTTGTCAAAGCTGCACCAACATCCTGTTCTTTCCTAATTTATAGCCCATAACTGGTTCCCCTCTTTTATGCAGTTCAAGGTAATATCATGACTGTAACATCTTATTGCTATTTTGTCCATTCCTTTGAAGTAAGCACCACTAAAGGTTTTCACAACAAATAATATGATCAAAACTCAGGTAAATAAAAATGACTTAAGCCACTAAAACTATTAGAATTATCCCTTAAAGAAGACCAAACCAAAGCTAAAAGGAGAGCACTGGACATATGATCAGGTTACTCGAGATGATTGCTAATGTTGTATCTGCTCGATGTGCAAATAAGCAGTTGTTTGCTAATGGGCTTGCCATAACAACTTTAATTTTCAGTGTTGTGTTTGCAGCTTGTTTCTGCTGCCCCTACGTAAGTGTCAGTTAATGCAGCTTTAAGGTGTGGGAGAGTTTGTAAGATTTTCTGGGGCTGTAACATCAGTAGAGCGGATTTCATTAGGTGCTGTGCAGAGTGGAAAAACAAGTTCATATGAGCTGGTTATAGCTATAAAAGAGCAGAGCCCCTATATATAACTTTTATAAAAATAGCCTTTAGCTCATTTGTGTTAATAAACACTTGCCTTGACTAAAACCCAGCTATGCATGATGTGTTCACCTACTACAAACCCACTGCGCTCTAATTTAGGCAAGGTAAGCTGGGTAATTAGGTTATAATTGGCTTGCTTACAATCAAATTAGTTCTCTGGCACATGTCTGTTCCTTGCAGCTTCTATTAGACAGTAATTAGTCCCACACTTATACATGGCTTTTTTTCCTAATAAATTTTGTTTTGCTCAGCCATCCTGTACACCTGCCTTGGAGTAGTGTAAAAGACATCATGCTTTACATACGCATAAAAAGGTAAGGAATGCAAATTCAATAGACACTTATCTGCCACAATCTGTTTTCTTTGCTGATGGCAGTTGTTGGCGGAGCCAAAAAAAGATAAGGTCGCTTACATGACCGAGCTCCATATCCTCGAGACAAAGAAGCAGTAGTGATTCAGAGCTTTTTTTTTTTCCTACTTCATATGTGTCAGTGCACGTAAGTGCACAAGACAAAAACAGCTACAGTAAACTAAACTGTGGTCTCGAAGAAAAACTAGAAGAAATACCAAAATCTTTGAATCTGAATGTCCAGAAAGAAGGCAGGTCATGATGTGACATGTTCAGAAATGAGGACACTGCAGAACTGTTACAGAACATTTAGGAAAAATAACTATTTGCTACAATCAATGCAATAATTCAATAAGAGAATTAAAGGGAATCTTCATAAGGTTTTAAAAAAAGAAAATAGAGAAACTTGAAACTAGTTTTTAATCACTTGTGCCTGATGAATGCTGCAAGGGAGTTTTAAAATACAGCACAAACACAAGATTTAAAATGTTTATTTCTTATTAATCAGGACATGTTTACACGCAATTAATTTATTCCTTTCACTTCACCATCTGCACCCTTAAAAAACCATGTTACAGCAGATGATTAGTAATATTGCCACAATTTATCTGTTATCTTTTACTGTCTGAGGAGCACCGGACTCTCATTAACACTCACAAACTTATTTTGGTGCTGCAACTCTGGTTGACCTGGTTGACCACAAAGCCCCAGACTTGTTGCTATGCCACATCTTAGTGGATGACCAAAAACAATATTGTCTCCATGTCAAATTTCTTGTTTACAGTTAAAACACAAATATATAAATTCACAGGAAGAAAACATTTTCTGATAAATAAAATACGGAATCATTTTTCCTGTGCATCAGCACAAAAGTACACAACTGCATATTTTTATAGAGACGAAGCTTAGGTGTGAAGCAACAGCAAACTAATTTAATGTGAGCCCTTCAGTATGTGGCTTACTTGGAAAAAAAGCAGCCCCTTTGAACGAGAAATGCTACCAAGTCGCAACAGCTGAGCTTTGTCTGTTTGATTTGGTTGGCTGGCCTCTGGTCTGATAACATTTGCTTAGAAAACAGGTGTGACTGTGCTGGGGGAAGGGGAGATAAAGACTGAGATGTCGCTTGAATTAAAAGATTCTGGAACATAAAGGTCTGCCCTTTATAACTTCATCACATCTTTACCTCTGTGATCAACACACAATGTCTCTTATCATGAGCTTGAAACTGTTTTTATTTTCCAGATACCTGTAAACACAAACCTGGAGCTCACTAAATACATATTTCTCATTCTGTTTGTGCACCTTGTGACTATATTCACCCAAGACGTAGTTCTCCTTCAAATAAGGATCACAACAACCTCCTGTTTGCATGCAATTTCAAAAACCACATTACTTAAATGTGAGAGATTAGTAAATAAAATGGTATATGTTTTTCCAGGATCACACCATGGTCATGGTCACAGTGGAAGCCTGTGAACCATTCTAGGCAGTTTGCCATTCATCACTAATGCTTTCAATCACTGAGTGCAGCTGAAAACAATCCCCTCTGTGAAGAGTCTTGGGTAAGTGGATGCATTGTTGATTACCTGTAACCACTCATGATACAAAGGCACAGCTGTTTACTCTTGGTTCTGCCCATGGAGACATTATTCTTTCCCCAGGAAAAAGAGATGTGTGATCAAAATGAAAAGAAAATGTGCAGGGTTGGAAAATGCTGCATGCAGGCACATAAAAAATGTATTTTAGACATTTGTTTATTTCTGTTAGCAGAAGCAAGTGAAAGAGTGTAGCTTCAATTGTAAAATTGAATGCATTTAGTTTTCATTTGCATTGTCATGATTTCTTTTTATTTCACGTGTGTTAAACAAGGGGCTGAGGTTGAGCCAAACATAGTTACTATGTAGCCCAAAGCCACGCGTTAAGAATTAACTTTCCCAAAAGAGCCTATGAAAGTGTTCTTCATGGTTGTTTTGCTTGTAGAGAGACTCATTTTCCCTGTGCAGTATTCAAACATGACTAACCGTCCTCTCTGGGGAGCTGATGTTTATCCTTGGATCTCAAATTCCAACCTTCCCAAACAGGGCATGACTGACCTGGAAGAGTACAGATGCCTTCTTTATTCTACAGCTCCAATCTCTCAGGACGGGGCTGTAGCAGCTGAAGACATGGGAAAGAGTTTTTTTCTTTTGTTTTCTTTCAGGGGAAGTTTTAGAGATGCTGCTTGCATTTTAACTACATGTCTGCTTCATCCGTTATACTGTATCCAATTCAATTAAATTCATTTTGTGTTCAGTATTTTGCCCCTTTAAATCAGTGGATGGCTTTGGAAAAACATGTTAAAAGACCTGGCAGAATGCCTAATTTATTTCTTTTGTATTTGTCTGTGCGCGTGCGAGTGTATGTATGCTTGAGTGCACGTTTGTATTAAAAAAGGCATAAAAAAGAAAAGCAGGAGCGAGAGGAGAGTTTGTTTGGTTAAAATACTTCTCGATAGCTCAGCCTGCTGCTTAATTCCACTCATTTAACATATATAACTGTAACAGTGAATGGGGGGAATAAACTCCCAAGTCACTGTCTTTGGCTGTGTGGTTTATCGAGTGAAATTTGTAACTGTACTCCACAATGCTTTGGGACAAACACAAAGATCCCCCTCGGGGAAGAGAACAAAGGGGCAGGTGCAACTTCCTTCTCTCATTCACTTGTGTTTACTATGTCAAACTGACACTGGGCCAGCCACAAATATATGTGCTCTTATACATGCAACAGGCTGCCAGCTTGTGTTTCATCATTTGTGCAAAAGGACAGAGCTCCATTTCTCAAACAAAGCTGTCCTGAATGCAGTCCCAGAACAGTGCATGTTGGAAGCTGACACGCTTGAACATTAACACACCAAATGGCAGGAAAAAGTGAATGAATTTTAACTGGTGTGTTGTATCTCGTGTTGACATAATGAAACTTAAAACACTCATGTTAACCAACCTGGCCTGTTTGAATTTTTGATTTGTTGTTGAGGTTGTAGTAAGTCAGTTTTCAGACCTCTGAATTGCTGGCCACATATCCGCTTTGTTCAAGTCCTAATAGGTTTGCTTTTGTGCCCACTGATGGCTGATTTAAAAGCTTCTTGCTGAGCCAGGCTGACTAATAGAGTGAAATGAATTGGCAATATAATCTGATATGAGGCTGTTGTTTTTGTTGAACTACCTGTAAGTAGTGTCTCTCTTCCACTTGCCTCACCTTTGTGTTGCTGTGATGACTGTAATTTTTTATGTGAAATGTGTAAAACAAAGTATCAGACATAATAAAAGACTTTCCTGACTTCCAAGATTTGTCCTGTGTGAATTCGTTTAGGCCTATAAAATACGGGCTGTAATTGGTGTGAGGAGACACATTCGTTAAAGACACCTTCATTCATTTCACCCACACACCAGTTGTTTTGTCAATTTTTTTCTGCCCTGGTGATAGATGATTTCTGACTTTGCTAAGCTGATTCCAAGCCTGTGCACCTTCATCAAGCTAGGCTCTGAGCAGCTGAGGACAGTACAGTGAATGGGGCATTGATATTTAGGATCATGTTTCCCATCTCTACAGACTGAAATAGAACACATTATGTAAAGCTCTGTTATGACAGCAGCAGAGAGCACATCTAATGTGGGGTATGGTCGGTAATGCCCAACACTGCTGTAGCAAGTGGGTGCTGCAGTGAATTTCAAATTATCCAAACAAATAGTACTCAACTGTTGACTGCAGTTTTTCATAGAGACAAAAAGTTTGTCACTTGTCACCTGTATAGAATATTTTTAAAATATTGTGATAACTGAATATTTGTTACCTTATTATGAGTTGTTGGAAAGTATATGTTTGCATTATGTCACCATTTGAACAATTATTGAAATAATTTTGCCCCTAGATTAAACTAAAGTAATCAAATCCTGTGCAATCAGTATATCAAATAATAGATAATAGAATAACAAAGCTGTGGTTTGACTTGAATTTCTCCTACAACACAGCTGGTTACCCTTGAAAAGGCCAGTGACCAACTAGTAATTCAATAAAAAACCTTTGGATTGTTATGATTCTCCATCAATTATTGATGGCATGTGGGGCTGGTTTTGTCTAGATCAATGCTAATGCTGTGCTAGCTGGTCAGCAGTGCTTCTGAGGAGTAGCTGCGTGACCTACAGTGTTTGGCTGTTGTTTTGTGTGAGCAGCAGCAGGTGGATGGCGTCCTTGGGTTTTTGTTGCTTGTGAACTTGAGCCTTTTTGGCACATCAGCAGATTCCCAGGACACTTGAATGATCAGGCTCAGCTTTCAGTGTTTAGCTCGAGTTGCATCATGAATTGGGGCTGTGTGTGTCTGTGAGCAATACTTCATGCCCCAAGCTGCACAAGCAAAACACAACTAGGTTTCATTCATACCCTGCAATAGTATTTCAAAGTGTGATAAATTTGTGACTGAATGTCTCACTATCTACTAAATTATAATATTAACATTTTAGAAGAAAGTCAATATGCTTCTCCTAATAACCCAAATAATAAAAATGAAAGTGTTTCATACAAATAATCATCGTGTGTGATGATGTTACATATTCATTTTCTTTGTAAAATTCGACATTTTAATGAGAAGAAATTTCCCTGTAGACAAACACAAATATATAAAACATTTATTGATTCATCTGCATTCTTTCTCCTTTGCCAGCACCTTTCTCTTTTTCTCTTTTCGTCCAAATCTACATGGGAGCCTGAGCGCAGCCATGACAGAAGAGTTCAGATACGGTGTGATGAAGGACACCCAGCCTCCCTGATAGCACCGTACAGCTCAGGGCTCCGTGACAAAGTTCAAATTATTTCCAGGTTGCCTGGAAGTTCTACAACCCTTATCAATAAATCCTGCCAGTTGCAGCAGCAGTTTGTTATGACAGATGTGGTTTTTCACTTGACAAGCAGAACTACCTCTCAATTACAACTATGCACATTATGAGACTGCCAGCACCCAGCCATGACAGCTGCTCTTAAAATTCAGCCATCTGCTCATTCAGAAGTTATTTTTAACCTTTTTTAACCCTTTAAAACTAGGGAAGGTAGTTTTATTATTGGTTTTGAGATGAAATTTAAACTAAATATACAGTATCAAAGCCAAGCACTACACCTCCTACTTTCTATACAGTTGGGAATTCTGCACAGAGGATAGACCTTTCTACTTCTAAATGTGTCACTGTATACTAACTGTAAAGACGGTGGCACTACATTATTACTTACTGTTGAAGTGCCTGCTCAAGGATGTGGGTGGTTGGTTTACTATAGCTCAGAGGACTAGTTCAATGTTGCTTCACCTACTATCAATCAGTGAGATGCAAGTTTTTTTATTATTAAAGAAAGACTTGATAAGTATATAACAATATGTAACATCACTTCTATAAAGCCTCAATTAACATTTTTTAAATTATTATTAATAGATGACTCAACACAAGTTGAAAGTTGTAGCTAAACCCACAGATAATCATCACCCAGGTCTGTGGTTTCTCACAGCTCTGTAGAGCACTTTAGTACCTTTCAGCGTATTGTTTTGGCTTAATGACCTGCCATCTTACTGTTCTGGTTCATGCCCTAGTGTCCCCATGGATGCAGTGTTGCAGGCAACAAAAAAAGCTCTCAAAACGGTACCAAACGGCAGATAGATACAGTTTGAGATTAGCTGGTGAACATACAGGAGCATTAAAGTGGATAGTGAGCCAGATGTCCCCCTCCAGAGTAAGTGGAGATCAAAATTCAGATTAAAGTTGAGTGAATAGAACGAATATTGGATTTGCATTCAAAAGGTGGCCAGAAACATGACTCCAGATAAAAGCTAATATGTTATGTCATGGTTATAGCTTGTTGTATGTCCTCCTGCTGTGCCCAAAAAATCAGGTCAAGCATTCAAGTATTTCTACAAATGGCCTGATGTCAGTGACAGGAACACTGTCAAAAATCATGATTTGTTGAACAGTTTGGTTTATGACCAAATGCTTTCAAAAAGTAATGACATCACCCTGAGTAATACTACGTTGTTTGTGGTGCTAATTTACAATGAATGCAAACACCCTAGACTAATCATCTGCTACCCACTACACATCATCATGTTAGCGCTGTAAATGTGTGCATGCTAGCATTTGGCTCAATAGACTGGTGTGAACAGAAGCAGTACACACACAGCTGCTGGTATGTGAACATTTTAGTACCCTATTTCTTCTGTTTAGTGCATTTTGTTATTGTTCATCTCTTGCAATTTCCACACACAGCATGCAAACCCATAATAGCCCTCTATATGTAGGAGCTAGTTGTGTTTTACTGACAAATAAATAATTGAGTAATATCAACCTCAAAATATATATGGCTCTCTGTAAAAACACTAATAATGTCTGTTCATCCCAGCTATTGTACATTACCATTAGTGTTCTTTCACAGCATGATCCTTAAAAGGGGATTTAGGACCTTCATACGCGCTCATTTGTTGTTTCATAAAGAAAAGAATCCGTTCATTTCTCTGGTGAAAATATATCTTTGAACTGTCTACATAAACTACTATAATGTTCCTTTCTCTTGCAGAGGCGGTTCTGTGGCTGCTCCCAGAACTCAAAGGGATTTTTCATCCTCAATTGAGTAGGGGGTGGGGGGAAGTAGGTCACAACAAACACTGTCCTTGTTAACAGAACATGTAAATAAATAGACACATACCCACACTGAACTAATCAGGAAAACAATTACACCCCCATCTAAAATGTTCCAGTGCACTGCTGTGAGGATGACAAGTAATTTCCCACTCTTTCATTTTATGTCCCATGACATCCAGATGAGAAGATTAATGATGCCTTTCAATGGGATTTACAAACGCTACCTATCAAATACACCGCCTCAACCTGTCATCGTTGACAACAACGCTTTATTAAGGCAACCAGTTATTAATTCAGTTCCTCTTCCAAATCATTGCAATGCATAATCTTCTTCTTCTCCCAGATGAATGTAAATGTTGTGGACTGGAGACTTTACAAAGAATAGAGGCATTGTAGTGCCAGTGTAACTTTGACATGAAATACATTTATTGTAACATTTTGAAGTGGAAGTAAAGATTTGTAGTCACTTTGTAGGCTGTACAATATTTATGCATTCCATTGTTTAGTATCCTATATTGGACCAGCTGCTTGTGTTCTTTGAGCATCATGAAATCTGACTTCACAACATCAAAAGTAATTGAACTGTGCAAAAAATTCAGCACATCATATTCCCAGTGCCATCAAAAATAAAAATCAGAATAGGCTCCAGAAGCAAAAGGAAGTCACAGCATGATAAATCAATTTCAACATTGTGATGAGGTCATGAATTTCCGCATATATGAAATTGTCAGGCTGTAAGGATGCAGTACATTGTGGTGATAAAGAGAGAGGGAATGATGATCATGCATTTTGACTGGAGGCTGCTGAGAAAAGAAAGAGCCTGGTGAGAATGGAGGCAATGTTACCTCTTTGCCCTCCTCCATGCAGGGCAATGAAAAATCCATCTGCATTGCAGCACAACGCCATTTGGTCACTGTGGACCTTTTGCTGTTTTCACTGGAGGAGATGAGCAGGGGAGCTATAACAGACTGACACTGATGAAAATGGTTTTAAAACATAAGTGCCTTTACTGCTGTATGCATTACAAGTTTGAAGTGATGTGCCATTAGGTTTGCTTATATGCATTATTAAAGTCCTTGCCTTATAAACTCTATACACCCAAATCATCCTCATATGTATATAATAATTATTATCATAATACTCTCTTGATTTCAAATAAAACTAAAACAGAAAAATAACTATTACCAACTACTAACCACAACATCAGTTTGGCTTTTCTATTACCAGCTACTACTCATCCAAAGATATACTATTTGTATTTTTTTATTTGTAGTTTAATAATTTCACAAAATATATTTAAGTGAAATCTAACTCATGGCGAGATGCGGAAAGGGCATTCATTCAGGTACTGCACATGAGTGCAATTTTGAGGTGTTTGTACTCTATACATTTCAGAGGGAGTCATTGTTCTTTTTGCTTCACTACATTTAACAGTTGTTGCAAATTACTTTGCAGATGAAGCCATAATATACACATTTGAAGATGTGCTTATGAATTGTAATACATTGCTTTACAGTAGATTAATCAGCATATAAATTAAAATGAGCTCAACTGGTTGCAGCAGAAAATACAGTTTACACATTAATGGGCCACAAATAATAATTTAGTAATATAACATTGATGATGATAATATAACAATGACGGGACCAATTTTCATGATAACCAGTTTACTTTTATTATTTTAAGTACATTTTACCATTACCAATTCAGGCATTTTATATCAAATATTATTTTGATTGCTGCAGCTTTGGAACCTTTGAATCTCAGGTGTGTGTCAGACAGATGCAGTTCTAGTTATTAGACAAACTCTTGGTACATGCTTCATGTTTGTCAGGTTTAATTTTCCAACATGACCTCAGAGTAGAGTTCACTTAATCTGGCCGAACAGCTGCACATATATAATTGCTGTTCCAATTAATTAACGGCAAAGACATGACTTAGACATTATGTGTGCACTTTCAGTGCCGAGATGGAAGGCAAGTTTTTCATTGCCCACACATGTTCGCCTGTGGTAATAGATCATGTCTGCTGTTCCCTGCTTTGATCTTTACCTCAAGAACAAAATCATTAACAAGTCACTACAAACAGAAATCAAAAACTGTGCAATTCTCAAATTTATCTATTCCATGAGATAGTTCATCGCCTCTCCACTCTCTCAGAGTAGAGTCCCTTTTGAGCAGTTTCTACGTTACACACCTTGCTCAAGGGCTCCTTGGTTGTAGCTGCTTTTTCCTGCCCACTTTTCAGGAGAAGCTCAGGGATGGAGCCTTTCAAAATTTTATGATAATTTGCAAGGTTATGTCTGTAACCTAAATTGCACCACCAGTTAAATGGCCAGAAAATATGAGTGTAAAAAAAAAGGAAAAACATGTTCTCAAGCTAAAATGCCCTGATAGCAAGAGATTTTAAAGTGTCCCCTCACTCTATTTGTTCAAGTAAACAACCATCAAATGGCTTCAGTTGTATATGAAAGCCAGTGTGATGGTATAAATGTCACACAGTGAATTGTCATTTGATGGTATCTCATTTTTCAAAAACATTGTTTTGTTGCTCACAGCATAAGACGAGAGCGTCACTAACAAATGACGTTGAGTGCATGTTACATGTCCCTGTCTCCACAAACGAGACAATGTAACTGTTTTTGATACATTTCACCACCAATGTGGTGTTAGATGTACACGTGTCCATCAAGTTTACAACATCTATCTACTCGCCAAAACCAAAAACTCTCCAGATGATGCTATCTTGACAAACAATCCTGTAATAAATATTTTTCACAATAGTGGATTGCTGGCTGTTTTTATTGTTCTAAAATGCCTATTGAGTTTTTGAAGAAAAATGGCCACCGGTTAACAGAAATATACACATTTCGATTTTTAACAGCATAAGCTAGTTTTGGCATCATCTGCAAGAGTTGCAGCAAAAGCACACTGATTACATACAGTTTTAGAAGTAATCAAAAACCTTGAAAAACAACACCTATGTTGAAACACTGACATTATCAGTTGCATGTATATGGATTTTAATTTTTATTATGCTTATCAACACAGTAAAAAGTCAGACACTGTTTTTAATTAACCTATGCAAATTAAATGATGTTGGATTCTCAGAGATTGTATTATTTAAAGCAGCAAAAAAAAAGAGACCCAGTCTGAAAATGAACTCACTGTACTGTCAGAGGTGTCTATTTTTCCACAGACCTTCGTAACTGATTTACTGACTCAACTTTTTCAACACAAATTTTGTTTTCAGTCTTGTTTGCCCATCTGCAACTCAGTTATCATTATCATTACAAATGTTTGTATCATCATGGTTGTATTTTAAGATGCTACTGAGGGATTTCTCTTCACAGATCAATGAATATCAAATGACCAGCCTAGACCAGACATATAACTACATTTTTTTCCAGGTTATCCCATACAGTCAGTTCAAGGAGTCTCCGGGCCAAAATAATGATGGATGTCATCTCCAAACTAATTTCTTCAACAGGGTCTTTGCTGTCACCTCAAATTTTTTTGTTGAGGTTGTTGTGGGTGAAACTGTGATCTCCGCAAGCTTAAACTGCCTGCTGACAGACCAACAAATGTGGAAAGATTACAGACAGAAAAAGATCCCATGTATTCCTTTGATTATGAAACATGCAATCACACATGATATGCTCACCAGAGGGAAAAGCATGACTTGACTGCCCATTAGTTCTGTGTCTCCCACTGATGCTTTCAGACAAATGAGTATCTTGGGTCTGAACAGCCACAGGAAAGTACAGGTTTTGTGGTGCAAATCTCTCTTGTTGTGCGGCCTCCTGTGTAGACCTCAATAATAGGCTGGCATTGTCTGTGTAGTGCAGGTGTTTTATTCACATTTACACTTTCTAAAACACTGGCCAGGCTGATGAAATGCTTTGTTGAACAAAGGTAGTCTTTGTGTGCTGTGGCAAATCTAGATGTGGATGTTTTTTTTAAAGATCTGCCACAGTGAAACAGAGGTCACCTTACTGAGACACAACCTTGTGGATTGGATTGCTGTGTCAGAAATGGCTGTGTAATGATGAAGACTTTCTTTGCTGCTGCTGCTGCTTCAGAGGGAGTTGAGATCATACAGAGGCAACAGTGTGCACCATTGTTCTTCCTTGATGCTGACAGTCAGTCACAGAAGGATTTTAATAAATACATTGAAATGCTGCAGCTCTGAGCTGTGTATGAAGAGGGAGGCAATTATTTCCTTGTAGACCAATCAAGGGGAAGATAATATTCGTATTGAACATTTGTTCTTTCTGCATAGGTGGGAGAGTGTTAATTTACTGTGGCTACTCTGTAGGCAACATTTGTCTCCACTTAATTTAGTCTTTTTTTATTTAATTTTGTCTTATCTCACCTTAAGTCTCCATACTGTATTTCAGGCACACAAACACTCCACGCACGCTCCATAAATGTTGTGCCCATTTTCCATGTTAATGTGGTGTTCAGCTGCTTTTCTTTTTTCCAACAACCATTGTTGTTTAATGTCTCATCTACCCTGACACCTTTTGTGATTAGACATGCACACAATTAAAACCTTTTAAAAAACCTATGTTATATGGTTTACAAGCGTTAACTATTGTTTGTTATTGCACACACAGTATACTACCATGTATCTGTTGCAATATTCCCTTTTTTAATCAAATGAGAAAAATAAAAATACGTGAAACAAGATCTCTAATGTTGAGTCAAAATGCTTGGATAAACAAAGCACATGGAGAAAAGGTTACCATGGATCTAGAACATAATTTATGTACAGTATTTACTGTATTTCTTTTTTCCCCCTAATTTTGGCATTTCATATATATATCAAAGGTTTTCAAACTGTGTACTATGGCACACTGGTTTGCCTTGAGGCAAGGTCAGTTGTCCCAGTTGGTCTGATTTATATTCTGTGATCAGTAGGGATGAATAATTACTTTCCATCCCATTTACAGTATACAGATACTTGATAGTGACAGCTGGAACTAGCTGTGAAAAAAACAATAGAAAATCTTTATAGCTCACCTTCTCATGTTCAGCTGAAAATTGTCTTCTCACCTTATTTTTGACCATGCTGCATAATGTAAGAAAACACACACAGAATCAGTGTGTATGTGCATTTGCAGTGAGAAATGATAAATGAGCATTTCATTCCCTGTTGCTATGTTTGTTTTCAAGTCAGTTGCCTGTCTATTTTGACTGTTACACCAGGAAAAAGGCTTATGTTAGCAAATATGCTTGTTATGTTTAGCCGCACATAGACTGTTAAAATGCCACAGCTGAGGTTAATTATACTCTTTAATGGCCTCTTTACAAGCTAACTTTATTTTTTGGCACGCATCAGTGGTATTTGTTCTGTTATAGAAGTTGCACTTTTCTAAATCCTAAATAGCTCATAAAACACAAAGAAATAACATGACTGTTCCTCTAAAATGAGAGAGTGATGGAGAGACAGACTGACAGACTACTGGCAACATAACATCTCAGAAGAGTGTAGTTTATATTCCACAGCAGTGCCAGTTTTAATAGCTCCGGCATTTGTTAAACAATACCATCAGACAGGGAAATGCAGTCCTGATCATACTGTATCTTTGAGAGGTGCAACACTGTTAATTGGTCTCTGAGCAACTGGAATGGTATTTAACACAATTTAATGACTATCCAACAGTCTCTCAGTATTTTCTTGTCAGCAACCCTCTGTTAGGGTCTTACAAATCTCAAAACCCCAGCTGTCGAGTTGCCATGTGAATATGAGTGGGTCATATGTTTGTAATCTTCAAAGAGCATAAAGGACTCTCCAACACATATTTGATGCCATATTGTATGTCTACTCAATTTATTTTTGGATTAGAAATGGAACAAACAAACAGTACAAAGTATGTCCTGTGCCCCTGCAGATTAGATTCAATGTGGAGTACTGTACTAACCCCAAGGTTGATCAGCTGTACTAAAACTAAGTAATCAAGATGCACTCTGTCATTTATGATCCAAGTTTTGTAGAAGGCAATGCCACAAGGGTGCCACGACTGTGCAAATAAGATTTCTGTGGAAATGCATCCATAATTTCTGGATTTATTTTCAACACAGCCAAATCACACAGTTACTGCAGCATTCTTTATATGTTACACCAGGTAAAGGACAGTCTGTCCAGCAGTCTGTGTTTACTGCAGGGCTACAGTATTGTTTGTATTACATTGCATAGGGGATTCTGGTCACTCTTCTGTTTTTAGCTACAAGCATAAACCTTGTGGCTGAAAATGTGTGAGTCACAAGGCAAAGCATGTATGATAACCATGCTTTTGAAAAAAAATCTAAGCCAGTGAAGTTTAATGCTTTGAATTGCAGCTTCTAACACATTTCAGACTCAAATATTTGCACATAGTCTTAGTGTAAACATCTGAAAGGCCAAGGCTGAATGCAGGATGAACAACTCAAATGTGGTGAAGACTTGTGCTACTTCATGCGATTTGAGTCCAAACCTTAACATCTGAGTATTAGCAGAAAAATAAAAATAATAAAAAAATAAATGCATTTTGACATAAACTTTGAGTTACATTTATGCTGGTTCCTATAAGGTTAAATGTTTTTAATACAGTGAATTTTCTCTGCTGTGTTGGAGTCATATCTCACTTGTTCCATAACCCATTAACATTGGAGCAGTATAATTCTCTTAATGTATGTGACTGCCACTAGCATTCTTCACTGCTTTACATCTGGCTCTTCAATAAATACGATAAACCATTTAACAGACTGATTTTTTTTTTCATGCAAAATAGATGCCAGTGCAAACATTAGCTTTCATCTGTTTCTTGGCAGACTGCTGAGGCATTTTGCTTAACAAATCAGGGAGGAAAACTAGACACATATTTCAGTATTACCAAGTTGTTGTTTTTCTTTTACAATGACCCATTTTTACTTTCTTCAATTCAGCAGAAGTAGCAAGCTTCAGCAACAGTTAATTAACAGGAATTAGTAGCATTAATTAGAACAAAAATGTATAGGAACTGGATAACATTTCCACTGAGAGTCAACCAATTGAACTTTTAATGATAAACAGTGGTTTACTATGAAAGAATGAAGAGAAAAGATTCTCACTTTGACTTGATTGAACAAGCAGAGGACATTCAAGCAATCCATAATTAGTAACGTGCCTTTGTTTTGGTTGGTTTTTTTTAAGTTTGAATTTCATAATTTACATTAATGTAAGTAAGGCATTAGCTGTACCACCCTGGTTGATGCACACTAATTCCCTTTACTACCACAAGTACTTTATCATTACAGGCCACACTTACATTAATTAATGTAATTATAAATGTCAATTTTGTAACTAAAAGTTCATTACTGCATGATTTTTGTAATTATTATCTGTGTTTGCAACCAGAATTTCACTCCTGAATATCAGCAGGGAATCAGGCACAAACAAGTAGTACTATTGAAGGCAGTGTATGCCAAGAGCACAATGACTGGAGATGTTTGTGGCCCATAACCTAGTAACCACTGATTATGTATAGGATTGCTTAGAAAAGGTTTAAAATTGTATGGTACTGTTCTGGCCTTCCCTTCTGTGGATTCAGTGTCAGCCGAGCAAGGAGGGTGCAGCAGTTTGTGGAAACGGGACTGTGTTGAGAGATTTCTCTGAATGTTTTTCTGAATGTGGATACTAGATGTGAACCTGAAGAAATCTAATTAATGCTGATTTAGTCTTGTATCCAACTATCGCTGCTGAAAAACTGCAGTGTCTGATCTGGGTTACATACATGGAGAACATTTTCATGTCATTTTTAAGCCATATTAGTGTTAGTCCGATTCTTTCTTTGGAAGCCCAAGAACAAACTGTAGAAACCTTCAGTTCAGAAACAGAACATTTATTAAGGTCACAGGTAATAGTACAGCGGCGATGGGCTCACAGTGACAGAGGTCTCACAGGATCTCAGTCAGATCGAGCCCCGATCTTTGGAAATGGTTCACATTTATCTTCTTGGGCTGGGCCTGCCCTGTACAGAGGTTGGACTTACGTGTGACCAAATGTAATTGGCCAGTTACCAGAGACATGGACAGGCCATCCACTGTCCTCTCCTTGTCCTTGGGGTGTGTTAAGCAGCATGTGTGGATGTTGTTTTAGGCGTGTATCTAATGCAACAGACCTTACTAATAGAATAGTGAAGTTTCATCTGTCTCCTGGTATGCAAGCCAATTCTAACTGGTCATGTTATCTTATAGTTGTAGACTATACAAGGACATACATTGCGTAGTATGCGCTCAGTGGAAAAGTACAGAACAGGAACATAAGTTCTGTGGAAAAACACAAAGTAAGAATACATGATATCTTTGAAAGAATGTAAATTCTAACATTAGCAATGCTGGGTCGGTGTGTCATATGTTTCCTCAACTTTGGTCCAAACAGAAAGTTTTCATTAAACTTATGGAGGGATTGTCCTGCAATTTTGTACAGACATTCATCTTAACCAGACGATGATCACAACGACTTTGATGATCACCTGAATTTTTCTCTAGTGCAACATAAGGTGGATATTTGTGGTTCTGTATAAAATGTCTTGACCACTTTTTGGAATGATTTGCCATTTAATTTGACTCAGACATTCAGGTCCTTCTCAAGATGAATTGTAATGACATTGATACTCTAGCTCATCATCTAGTACAGATTTTTGATCTGGGTAAAGTGCAGTTTGGTTTATGACCAATTATCTACAAAACTAATGATAATTCCTGTATTTCTCAGTGGCAGTTTCCTTCCTCTACGAATGTCTGCCCCACCCTAATGTGTTTCACCTGTGTCCTATTATCCCTGCCTTCCTCATGAAAGTGTCAAGTTTCTTTTTATACTCTTCAGGTTTCCCTGTGTTTCTGCAGTGCCTGTCTTACTCCCTGTTCTCTGCATTTTCAGAGGTTTTGGTTGTTGGAGGGTTTTTTTTATTATTACTGTCATTTTGGTTTTGTTCCCCAGCTTGTTCCTGAAATCTTCCATGTGTTTTTGCTGCCTGATGTTGGTATTAGTGTGTGCTTTTGTTCAGTTCACCCTGTACAAGTTCAGAAGTCATTTCATTTCCCTCCCCTCTTCACTTACTTTTTTCCATAAAGCCTGGGATATGTGTTTTAACTTGCTTCAATGTTCTGTCTGAGCACACAATCTTGATGATTGACGAAGTTGTAGCCCAGCATAACACAACTAAAAGTGTATGAAATTCAGTTGGTTTGACTTGTGACTGTTTTTTGCAGATGACTGTGACTTTACCTGTCCAGTTTTTTTTTTTCTTGAGAGGCTGCAGAAGAATCCTCTCTGGCCTGAGGCAATCCTGAATGAGACTTTTCTCTCCACTTTTTTTGGACAATTGACAAGACCTGTCTCCCACTGTTAACATCATCTGTCAAGGGAAGCAACCCTTCCAGTACAGTATCAGGTCAAAGCATGATGTCTGGGAGGACGGTAGCCTCCTACAGCACATGTGGTGTCAAACTGCACTGTCATGGATAGGACATGATGGTGGAACAGATGAAAAATATGAGCACAGAATTCCACTTCCACTGATAAATGTGATGTCTGTTTGATTACAATGGTAGTAGGAGTAGTAGGAATGACGGTTGGCCAATAACTTGAGCTCTGAGTAACACTGGCTTTTACATACATTTTCCATTACCATTGTTATGGAACTGACAGCAGACTATAGGTTTCCAAGACTGTAATATTTATTCTCTTTCCTCTTACCTGTTTTTAGCGATCCACTTTTGCTTTACAGCATGGCATAATCATGTATGTTAGATAAGTTCTTATTTTTAGCAAACCAGAAGAACCAACACTGATCACTCTAATAGAGACATTTAGTCCATGAACAACTGGGCATGGTTGGCATTGTGTTTTGATTTCTGTCTTAGCAGCTGATCTATGGTGGGCTTTAGAGTGCAGCATAGCACAAGATAAATAGTAGTCCAGCCAACCACTGTGTTCTGCCATTCAGTGTTGTGCTGATGCTTATTTCCACTGTACTCTTTAAAATAAGATCTGTGATAAATACACTGAATTCTTACGACAAATCTGCATAATGACAAGCATGAGCCTGTTTTGTTTAAGACTGCGATGTGACGATATGTAGGACTAAATTTAACACAACCTACAGATCAGGAGGAGAATGCTAATAATTGGATGAAAATGTATAAATTCAATGTCAGTCTATTGAATTTCATTAAAATGTATGGTGACAAATAACCCAAGAGACAATTTTCTTCTGAAGAAATAGGTCACAGATTCAATTACAGTCACTGAAGCATGGACTCAATCTATCATGCCAAATTAAGTGCATTTTAGCAACCTACTTTTCTCTGAGAATTTTATGGACACATTCAGTCAAGTGGAGATGATTCTACTGAAACAAAATTATATCAGCTTTTCTTTCTTTTTCTAATTTGAAGTGGTTCTAAATTGTATAAACAACGAAAAATAATTTCCCTCCACAGAAAGATGAAAGCTCTCTGATAGCTGTGTTTCTCTGTCCAAAGAGATTAGCCTTTGCCTTTCTCTGATTCTTGTTCTTACAAGAAAAAGAATTACAGAAAGTGCCCCTCACAAATATTCTAAGTTTCAGCTGCACTATATCCTACTTTATGTGCATTGTGTATATATGTGTAATTTATTCATCACATTTCTAAATGGTGAACAGTACAATATCACTCTGACATTTCTGCCTTCACCCCAGTGGAAGTAAAAGTGGATTTGTATACATGACACTTTAATAGTCTGTTGGCATCTTTTAAAATGGATCTAAACACCTTAGTCCAGCTGAAATCGAACTTCTCATAGTTGAGCTACCACACCCAGATAAAGCAGTAGGGAATCAGACCCAGTTTTCGCCCTGGAAGTCAAACACAATGTGCAACAGAGGAAGAAGCCAGTAACAACAGGCTAAAAGCAGTAATGATGGTGTCATCTGCCTTCAGATAACACCTGAAGTACAAGGGATAGTGTGAATCTCATTTGAAGACAAAGTATAGCATACAGCACGTACGAAATGCACAGAGCTGTAAAGTTGTCCATGTTTTTATGACTTGACATGCTACTAGTTTGCCCCTAGCTCTCTTGTTTGCCGATTGTTTGGTCTGTGACGTAGCAGTTCAACCTTCCTTCAATAAATCGATTTACTGACATGCCTGTATACTGGTATAAGAACAGTAGTCTAATTCAATTGCACGGTCAAGCTGCAATTATAGCTAAACTTCACATGTAAACGTAGTCAGTTGTGCTCACAGTATTAGCAAATTACATTTAAAAAATTAATGCCAGGTATTTTAGGATAATCCACAGAGCAAGTGGAGCCAGTCATCAAACAAAGAATTTTTTGAATCTGTTCCTCTTGTCTTTTGTGTCATCTACTACATGTCAGCCACGAATTAAAACTTTTAATTCATAGAAAGTGTTTATGTAATATTTCATGGCATCACCTCTGGTGTTTCTTGTTTTGGTACAAAACAGACATCATGATAACATACTACATACTTACTGTGTAATTGACTGCAGTACAACTAGTGGTGTAATACACCTTGAGTTGTACTGGTTATTGAATGATTGAATGATGAATGATTAATGAGAAACTTAAATACAGTTGTAATCATATATTGTTATCATATGTCCAATGGTTCATACATGTGCATAAACCATTAATAAATGTTAACAACAAATTATAGGTTGTTCATGTATATTTTATATGATAACTGCATATACAACAAGCTATGGATAGCTATTATGCATTAAGGATGCTTCATATGAAGAGTCATAATAAATAACATATTAAACAATGTCCTAATATTTATTAACAAAAAATGAAAATAAAAAAAATAAAATGAAATGATTTATTCAGTGTTTATATATTGGTTATAAATACTACATAGTGTGGCATTGTTGCCCTTAAAAGACTGAGAGCCCTGCACATTGCCCATGAACACTATTTAAAGAGAAAGGAGGAAAGGTTGGGGTAAAATAAAATAAAATAAATAATAAAATAAAATAAAATGTTCTACTCAATGTAAGTGGTTCACTTATCAAAACTTTAACACACTGTGAGGAAGAATGAGGTAATTTGGAAAGAAAGAGAGAATTAAAGTAAGAGGCACACTGAGAATACCAGGTTTAGAATAAAAAAAGTCCCAGTCAGGTTGTAAAAAAAGTGTTTAATTAGCACCTTAAATGGCATTTAAGTTTTTTTGTGAGTGCTGAAGAGTTTAGAATGACTGCAAAGTGATTGGCACTTAGAATTGGTTTTGGTTTCATATATTGTCATAGTATTTTCATTTTATTTTTAAAAGGTGTTAGTGAGTCAAGAAGTACATGGAGTAGGGAGGAGAACATTAACTCTATACTTGAATGATAATTCAGTTACCTGATAAAACTAACGACTGCTGAAGGTGGGTCATATTACTGTAGAATACACTGCATGTGAAGTAGCAGTATTTGTTAACATAGCTGTGTTTTCAAGCATGCAAGGCAACACAGCATCATATTTACACTGCTTTGTTTGATTAGTTTGATGAAAGTAATAAAGTACACTAGCAATGTTTACTGTAAGAAAGAAATGTCACCCCATTCAGCAGTATGGCTCTTTTATCTGTCCAAATGTTTTGGATGACACAGGTTTTACTACACTGTGGAAACACAAGCAGTATTTGTTGATATTTGATATTTGTTGAATTTTTTGTTGGTCTTAGTTTATAACTTCTTTTTTCAAGGGATACAATTGGTTTTATATTTCTAGACATATAATTTAAATGAGAGCTGAGTAACCTATGTACATTTGCTTTGCAAATTAATCATTTTTATGTCTAAATGACTTTTATGTTCTGGCAAAATTACATTAAGAACTAAATTACCCTTATTTACCCTAAGAGAAACCCCCTAAGCACCACCATCTTTTAAATTTTGTCATGTTCATACTTGATGATGTTGCAAATAAGCTAACTAATCAGTGCCCTAATACTAAACAAAGCAGGGTTTTTGCGGATAAAAGTAAGCGGTGACAGTGACAGGGCTGAAAATTCACAACTGTGCTGTCAATGATTGATTGACATGTATTTTCCATTCCATCCACACAGTAAGTTTTCTTTTTTTGGTTTTAGGCAGTCTGCCTTGTCCTAGATCTACACAACTAGCATAATGCTCTGAGAGAATAAAGATGCCTTTTGATGTAGTGTGTGCTTTGAAACAAGTGTGTGACCCAAACACTCACCAGTCCAAATCAAATGGATGAAAAGCCCATAAAAGACTTCTCTATATAGCTTCCCTGCATGAACTCAACTGAAATGCCATTTAGAAACACTTTTAGGGATGAGATAAAATGTTCAGTAAATGCAGCTCAGACTCAAAAAGCAATTTCACAAAGGCATGCAGAGTTGGATGACACAGAGAGGAGTGATTCATCCACAATTGACACTCACCTCCAAACCAAAGCTATTTATTGTCTAGTGATATTTAGGAGAGGTAAATCTGCTCTCTTGTCATCATCTTGTCATCTAGTAAGGTACGCCAAGTTTTCTCATTTCCTCAGTGCATGCATTCAAATGATCGTTGTCATGGAAGAGATCAACACTGACCGTCTGAATAGAGACCAGTCCCACTTTGTCTCTGTTTTCACTCAGATTTATGGAGCTTTTTTTAACATTTCATCTGACTGAAGTTGCAGTTATGTTCAAGTACAGAACAACGCTTTTGGTGGAAATACTTTTGGCATTACATTTGGCTCTTTTTCTCTGCTCCGTTTGATCTCAAGCTTGTACTATACTGTGCTGGATATTCTCCTCTGAAGAAAGCTCCATAAAGGGGGCTTTAATAATTCATGACGCCAGATTTAGATTTGTGCCTCACTGCTCAGAAACTGAAAATTCTCCACTGTGTTACTTTGCAGAAGAGCTGTGGATCAGCCTTTCTTAAAGTTTGATGTACAGTTCAACAACTTTTTATCAAGCATGATACATTGTTGATCACACACCACTTAATTTTAACGACAACAGAGCAAGTACTGAAGTATAAATTACATCCAGTGAATGTGCTGTGCCTATTTCAATCATTAGGCTCATACCTCAAAACATACTTTCAGTATGTATAAAACAGTATTTCATGCCTAAGCGCTAAACAGGCATGTAGACAAAAAAAACATGATCAGCAGAAAGGAGTACCATCATCCATCATTCAGGATTCACCTAAATACTTCATGCTTTATTATTTGGTTCCCCAGCTTTTTTAAGATACACAGTTGTTATTTTTTGTACACTCCATGCTGGAACATTGATCAACTTACAGTGTTTGGTGTAATGAATGTTCTAACTAGTTGTTAGGTGGGTATAGTTTATGGATCTGGCCTAGTTTCATCTTAATGTAATGAACATGATTGAGGAATATGCACCAGTCAGTTTGCTGTTTCCAGTGCTAATGCAATGTAAATGGAGCAAAAATAATCTGCAGTGAGTAATGTCTGTTTACGTATGCATCATGCATTCAGTGTTTGGTTTCCCTTGCATGCAAAGTATTACCTAGGTAATTGATTTTGCAAGGTTCATTAGGCACAATTTGTATATCAGATGGGCTGGAAAAGAGAGTTGTTGATTAGTTAGATCTTGCTTTCGGAAATTGCTTTTTCACATTCTTATCTCTGTTGCAGCCCTAATGGCACCATACTTTAGTAGTTTTGCTATGTTAATAAAGCGACACTGGTGAATCTCAACAACTTGTTTCATATTCATGCAGGGTTTGTATGTAGATTGTTTGTATATTTATTTTTATTTTTTATTTTCTGCTATGTCTGAGGGGTCATAAACAGAGGAGATAATGCTGTAGTTTATCAAAGGTAAAAACATGCTCTGGCTTATATTAACACACTGCAGCCAATGCATAGCTGTATACAGATTTCCATTGAGTTACACTGTGAAATGACAACAGAATTGTTTCATTTTTGTTGGTTTTCTGGATCCAAATCATATGGAATTAACTTTTACCCCACATGGATAACCACTTTCTTGGTGTCCTGTTTATGTTTAAACTTTCAGCTCCCATGTCTCATGGTTATGAAAAACCAAAATGCCTCAGATGTGTCGATGGAAAATGCAAAGCAAATGCAATACATGCAGCCAAAGTCATTTGGCTCAGGAAATAAGAGGTGACCACTCAGGTCAGTGACCTCCTCCTCATTGGGTCAGTGCACCAGTTCACTGATGGTTTCTCCAGGGACATGGGTTGAAAAATACTAGAATGGAAATCCTAAAACTTGGATCTCCAGAAGGGTTTTGTGGAAGAAACAATTCTTATTTTTTCTTTGACCCATTTCAAAGCAAATTTTATTTGAAGAAAAAAAATAAACACATATCTTCCTCAATGCTCTTTTAAATGTTTGATAAAGTATGTCCTTGATGAGCAGACAGACACACGAAAATACTTTCCAGTAATCACTTTCCATTTCAGTCCTTAATGATTGTTTGGAGAATGAAACCTTATCTATCATGGATCTAAAAAGGTACTGAGGCTTTCACGGTGCTGGTCATATTTCCTTCTCCCTCACTGTGTAATATGGATGGTTTTTTGGGGCCTCTACCATTAATGATTTTGTGCAATATTTAAGCAATAGTTGACAAGTTCTGGCTATTAGTGCCAACCAATTTTGCTGTCGAAATTTCCCCATATCAAGGGCCCCTTCACATCTGTATGGTCCCTTTACTCATGTTTGCAAACCCATTAGTGCTTCCATATGGTACCTCCAGTGTAATAGTTATATACTCTAACAGACAAAAATAAGCCTCACAGACTAGAAGTGGAGTGATTTAAGCATTTGCTTTTGGAGGGAGTTGGCAACTGAAGACATTGGTTTGAAGCGTCATACATTTTCTTGAGATGAACACATAATAGTTCTACATAGAGCCAAGAGGGTTCTGCCATTTTGCAAACTGAGAAAATCTATTTTCAGAATCAGACCGGATCCTTTTTGGTAGAAATGTGTGTCTTAGTTTCATCCTGGGTATCTTAATGGCCTATCTCTGCGGTGCTTTAGTATTTGCAAGCTCAATTTGCTGGCTCATGAGCCAGCTTGCCAGCATAATGTTCTTTCTTCTCCACTTATTAATAATAACCCTGAATTTCTGTCCCTCTGAGCCACTCACTGCTCATGATGCTTTACTTTGTACCACATGACAGACTCCACATATGAACCTTGTCTGTTTTTAGGTGGAGCTAGGATCAAAATATTGATACTTCAGTGTGTCACAGTTGTATAATCAGAATGCCTTTCCAGATCTGAATGGCGCATTTATGTTTTTGTAAATATAACACCAGCATAGGTCATTCATGGTGCCAATTTGTTTGTATTGCCTGCCCTACTTGTATGTGCAAGAGGATTCCTGTTGGGTACACAGGGCCCCCCAGCAGTTTATACAATTAGTATTTTGAGTTTTTATTATTGTTGCTCCCATTATTATTTCCTGGTCATTATTATCTAAATGCTATGTGACACTCGCAAAGGAGTGAAAAAACTTACCTAACAACATAGGTTTCACCAGTAGATGGCAGTAGCAGCTTTATAGCGTCAGTAGCTGTCAGCGTCATCTTTGTGCAGGAGCAAGTTAACCGAGTCTAAACAATAGATCTTATGGTCTGAACAAAGGAGCAGTCTCAGGAGCAATTAGCAATGATTCCTGTATTCATTAAAGATTGTTGTTTTGCTGTTTTTGCAGGTGACGTAAGTGCACAAGCACCACATGTATTTTTTGCATTATGTACAAGATTCTATTCATTTGCAGTTACTGATCCTTGGGATTACTTTCAGTATTGTTGACAAGTTGGGATGCACTGCAGTCCTTGCTATAAGAGACAGAAAACATGATGATATTCAAAATCAAGAACTTTGTGAGCAAAGAAAAAACAATGCCCATTAAAAAAAAACATGGCAGAGCAGGTTATGCTCTCTTCTAAATATATATATATTTTTTAACTTTCTGGTGTTTAAAACCTTTTACAATGTAAGGCCTCTCTGTCCCATTATTACACGTCAGAAAAACATCACAAACTTCAAAGGTTTGTGGGACATTGTATTCATTATAGGTGGCTAAAACATAAATATTCATGATTGTTTTTTCAAAAACACTACTGTCCTTATATACATATGAAGCGAACCACACAGCACATTGTTAGAAAGGCTCTATTCCAAGGTTGTAGTTTTAGTCCTTCTTGGAAGGAACTCAGTAGTTCTGGTTTAATTTTGGAGCTCTATATTTTTTACATTTACAAGGTTATTGAAGTTAACGCAGCTCACATATGCAGACTTCCACAGCAAATTTTTGGGCATATCTGGGAGGCTAAATTTACCGATTTAATGCCATATGTACTTGCATTAACAATACATAACAGCTATTCAGGTACCGATAGTATTTTGAGAGTGACTTGGCTGTACATTTTATCTGTGGTAATATTAGGTAATTCCTTTTTATGACATTGATGGTTGTGTTGCACTTTAAATAGTTGTGGATGTTTCTAATGTGAAGATAGCAAATAGGCAGTACATGGTTATTTTCATTTATTAGGGTTCATATACTGTATATGTCTAGGAGCAAATTACCCAAGTCATGATAGCATTCGCCTGAGACTAATCATAGCCATAAAACATGAAGAAGATGAAGACAATCTGCTGAAACAATAGACAGAAGAGGACACCTTACCTTGGCTGGAAACAACTTATCAGTTGCTTGGCAGGTCAAATAGCAATATGACAGTAAATGAAACTGGCATTTATCTCCAAAGATTGGCCTTGTCTCTCATTGAAAGGGTGGCTATATGACGCCCTTTGCTTTCAAACTATTTCACTGATTGACAGCCGGAGGCGATAACAGACTGCATAGCAATGCACCAGAATTAAATGAAGTCTGCTCGTGGATGTAAACAAAGTAGGTTTCAGAATTTAAAAAAAAATCAGCTTTGTAAATGTTTGATGAGAAAAGAATGTGTGTTTGTTACGCCTCAGGATACACATAATACCTTGTGGTGAGAAATGTGAACAATAAAAAACAACATCTGACTCTTATTTTTTTTCTCTGTTAAACAGGTTCAGAATACCTTATGTAGCCTGTTCTGGAGGAGTCTGCCTCTTTTCCTGCATTACTGCATTATCTTCAGCACAGGAAGGGACATTAAAGCACACAACCTATTTGGATGATTTTCATGTTTTCAAATAAGTTGAAGGATTACATACTCCTCTGAGGGTTGAGACAATTGGCATAGTGGCAAAAATGTATTGTCATCTAGCTAAAATAAATCTGCTTTACCTAGCACTTGAGTAGTTCACACATTTGAGAGTTTTACCTATAAACACATATATACACTTGTACATATATTCAAGGTTCATATTGTATATGACGTGGTGTACACATGTACACTATGTGTTGTACAAAGTCTGCCAATTCTCAAGTGTAAGACATGTTACATGGTATTGAAGGAGGTGCATAGCAGTAGTGTATTGAAATTATATCATATTTCAACCCATGTTGCTGAGATCAGATGATGAATTCTTTAATCATGGCCAACCTGATTAGAACAGCATATGAAATATGTAACTTGACTTTATTTTCCTCTGTGCTATTTTTGTCAGATCCTCTTGTCCACTTAGCTGTGCAGGTTAATTGTCTCCTCGTTTCAGTCACTGCATGTGATGCAACTTAAAAAGGATATGATTACAAATTCAAATGCTAATTTCCTCTGAGGCTCCAGAGGTGAAAATGCATGAGAAACGCATACTGGTAGTAACTATTTATATGCAAGGTTATTAGAAAAGGGAAACAAATTAACCAGACATCACTCTGGATTACGTTAACATGACAAACTGCTGTGGTGGGGCCTCATGCCTCTGTGAGGCAGGCACAGTGGAGTGGAAGTGGTTTAGCACTGCGGGATAAGTACACTACACTGAGGTCATACCCCAGAGCTACAAAAGCTGACCCTTGAATCCATGGACACTGTGGTAATCCATTAGCAGGATCAGGGACACACACTACACAGCAGACTGCACATGGGATGATGACGTTAGATTCAGCGCAATGAAAATAATTGTCTTCATTTTGCTTGCAACATGTGTAAAGACACATTTCCCCTGTGGCATCCTCCACTCAGTGTCTCTTTGCTAATATAAGCTAACAATTGTACAGTTTATCTCTGCAGTGCCAATGGCATTACAGTAATTGTTGGGGTGTACCACAGTGTTAGGGTGTGATTTGCTGATGATGGGTACAGTACGCTATCTTAAATTGTTAGCAATATTTATGTGCAATATACCACAGACAATCCCATATGTGCTATAGGCAGATAAAGTAAATAAATGGACTGTCTACCAGAAAATGACTGATTTGAAATGGCAACTGGGAAATCACATGAGCTACATGTGTGTTTGTGTCAGGGAAGACATCAATTATCAGGATTGTTAATTTTACTTTAATTCTGAATCATCACTGGATGGCTCGACTGTTAGTTCCTCTGTTTCAACACATTTGCTTGAATCAAGGAAATAGATTCTTACATATAGTGCTATAGTTTAGTGTATAGTATCTCAGTATTTCAGCCTAACTGAAATTTTAGTTTTAAATAAAATTTTATTCACTGTACCTTTTAACCTTTTGAAAATCTAGTGATACTTTCATCTCCTTATGACAATATAATTGTATAGCGTTAGAAAAAGGAATGGAATAAGGTGCATCTTTCTAACTGTTTCCCTTTGCCTTTTGTTATCATGCACAACATAATTATTTAACTTGTTAACCCTTAGATGCACAGGTGATTTTTCCCCTATTTTTCATTTCTAAACTCTCTCTACAAATTGCTAGCAATTTTACCTAATGTTTCCACATTGATTTATATTATGTTCAAGAGTATCTACTTCTACATTGTATCCCTATATAGCCTACAAGTATCTTTTTATAGCTTCTCTATTTAGCTTAGTAACTAAGGCACCTATCACTCTCAAAGTGATAGGCTCTTTCTCTATAATGCACTAGTTTTCTGATTATTATTGATTGATAGCATACTGTTCACAATTCTAAAATCATATATTGATGGGCTATTTAAAACATTATTTGTATTTTGTATTTTTATGTGTACGATTACACATGGCTGATCTATTCAGGTGAAATGGTTTTAGAGATGCAGGATGAGGAATCAATGACGAGTTTAGGCTTAGAATCATCCATGTCAGATGAAGGCGACCCAGGCTAATCACTAAATTATCAAAGCACTCCCTCAAGGAGCATGTGAGAGGAGTTTACTGGCAGGTTGCCTTCAACTATCAACACAGTTCATTGAAGCAATAGGAAGGTGTGGGATGGCAAAAGCCACAACCTATCCACAGAAGAGAAGCAAAAAAAAAAGGCGAGTCAGGAGAAAATCAAAATGTCACGTCTGGCCAAGTGAAAGTGACCATAAAGTAAAACAAAATTTTAGGTAAGCCAGGAACAGGCAGATTGTCAAACGCAAACATACAAATGTTTCTTATTCTTTTCTTTTAAAAACATCTTGAAAGTGATAAACAGACATTACACATTATAAATATTTGTTGTGTGCATTTAATTATTTTGTGAGACATTTTGAACATAGCATATATTAACAAAAAACACAGATTCTAATAAGCCTAATTTTTTATGCATTTTATACATACATTAGAAAGGCTCCTGTGTATCTAAAGGTTAATGTGATTTGTAACCAAATCCCATTCCCTGTCATATGTTAACACAAGAAAGGAAGAAGCAGCTTTGATAATTGACAAATGAAAATTTGTATTTGAAAAATTAGATATTCTCTCTGTTCTGTCTGTCTATGTTTTCAAGATGCTAATACTTATAAAAAGGATGGCTCAAGTAAAGTCTGTTCTAAGCAAATAAAATAAACTAGTAATTTGCAACTCGTGTTCTGTGTATGACTGAGTCCACTCTTCTCCCTCACTCTCTTTGTTTCTTTTTCTACAGCCCTCTCCCTTTCTCATTGTGTTTCCTTCTCTGTCCCTCTTGCTCTTACACTTGCACACATGAACACAGACATAGACTCATGTACACACACACACACACACACACACACACAAGAACCCTGCTGCACCCTCTTTGCAGGAAATTTAATGGTCTCATGAACATCAGCCAGGGTCATGCTTGGGTCACAGCCAATTTATCTTAGCAATGCGCAGGGATGGGGCTGTGTATGAAAAGCATCTTTGCATTAGCTGGAGGTTGTAATTGATTAGCTAGTTTGTTTATATAGAATAGATTGCAGTAGCACTCTAAAAAGGAAAGGATGTGATCAAATTGAGTCTTATTCTCCTGACAGGATATAATCATTTCCTCTGCAATGTGCATTGTTCCTACACTGTAGTCTTCATTATTCACTTTCCTATTAGCCGATTTTTTTATTATCCTGGCTGTGGCAGCCACTAGCATAATACATTATTTGAACATATGACAAATTAAGACAGACAGGCAGACAGAACATTTGTTAGCTGGTTGGCAGAATATATTGACTTGAACAATAAAAAGCAAACCGAACAGCCCTGGAATGATGCCATCCTTTTTACTCATGTCTGTCACTTTGCTGTTTACTGAATTAAAAAAACATACATGAGTCTGTTTACAATCCGACTCTGGACGTGAGACATCAGTTTCTGAAGATGCTGTTTGTGCTCTGCAAATTACTTGGATGCTGCTGTATTGAAATCCACAGTATCACTCCTCAGTCCCTCTTGCTGTGAGTTATCAGCTGCTTGTTAGACCAAAGCTCACGCTGTATCTTTATTTGATTTGCTCTCCTCTCATTTGCAGTGTGCTGTTTTAATCATATAATGCAAATCCGGTAGTCTGCAAAACAGCATTACACTGGAATTTTTCTATCTGCATCTACCTCTTTTCTCAGCTGACAAGCAGCTTCATTGTTTATTCCTCTGGTATCTCTTTAGTTGGCATGCTTAGACTGCTGGCCAATCTTATCTGGGCTTGGACAAAAGCCAGTTGCAGATTGTTATAAGGAATAGAATTGCATTAATTAAGTTCCGGTAACCTAATATGTTGAAACGCAATATGGTAAAATCAACCATTGGCATTTCCAGTATGTGGTTGAGGCTCAGGCCTCTGCATATTCCATAAAAGCATTCTGGGAATCATCCCCACTGGAAAGAGTGCAGGCCTTTGTGGCTCTGTGGTGACACAGACTCACCACAAGGCAAGCTTGCGTCTATGTCCTGGTTTTGTAATGACTTCTCATGTCTACTCACAGTTCTAAATGCATTCCCATCTGTGAAATGCCAAACAAATTAAATCTAACGCACGCCGATTGGATTCAGTCATACTCCTCATTATGGCCATTAGAAGCCAATGAGGTATTGCAAATATTTTATTGCCAAATTTAATGAAGCTGCAGTTCTCCATTTGGATTTCTGGGATATTTGCATATGCCAGCTCCACACAGCTGACTGTAATGAAGCTATTCAGCAGACCCTCATCCACTTTTATGGCATGGGCGAGGTGTATGCAAGCAACCTTTATCCTGTGGTGCATGCAGATCAAAAGTGTATATTAGATTACAGCCCTATATACATACAGGTCATCTTGGATGATTATCAGTAATAGCAAAAGCTGTACAGCCAAAGGCCTATGGAGGAATGGTTAAGGCAAATCTATGCAGGTTCACAGGTTTCTACCCCAAAGGCCAGATTTCACCATACCTAATTGAGTTGCAGATGTAATACATATTTATGTGCTGAGGAGCTTTGTTGGATGCATTTCCAAATGGCCCTAAAGCTCCTGATTCATTTGTTTTTGTGCAGTGTTAGGTCACACACCACCGTTGTGTGCCTGTGTGCCTCTTTTTGAATAGTGGATAATAATGTGTACTAATACTGAATTGGTAATTAATCATTGCTGCATTTTTCACCCAGTCCTTTCGTTAGGAGAATGGTGTTGACTTTAACAATGGCAACAGCACTGAGGCCAGCTCCCTCCCCCCAGCTGTGGTGCTACACTAGTGCCATCTAGTGGAATACGTAAGACATGTTGCTGTTGCCAGGGCAAATAAACAGGTATTGTGCCTCTCAGTTAGCATTAAGCATGAAACCTGTCAAGTTCTCCAGGCCATTTGGGAAACTCTTGAAGCAAAAACAGCACTAATAACATAAATACCCATTGGCCAATCACAGGAAAGAGTAGTTTTTCTGAGCACTAGGCAGGCGTAAAGAATTTGTTTTAAAACTAGGTGGTGCTCATAATCCACACATTTAGAGCATACCTTGTACTAATAAACATGCTAATGAAATGTCAGTGTAAATCCAATGTCAGTACAGTCAGTCCCTTTCTGTGTGTGTGTGTGTGTGTGTGTATGTGACAATCTTTTATCCTAGACAAGACAAGAGCACCATCATGTGGTCATCCCAGGCTTGAGCACAAAGCTGTGTGAAAGGTAAGGTGTGACTTATTGTATGAACTGAGATTACCAAAGTGAATATTTATTGTGCAGACATGTACCGATTCTTTTTCATTCATCAACAATAATAACGAGATTTATACTGGGTATTTGTTGCACATGTAGAGTCATCAATCAATTAGGGAGATAAACAAAGCCAGATGTTGAAGCAATATACTACCTGATGTTGTTTTTCATTTCAGTCTGTGACACTGTGAAACAATGGAGGGTAGAAAGATTTAGTGGAAGTGTTCAGTTGGATAATTTACTCTGAGTTTGATGAAACATTCTGAGCATGTGGATTATTTCCCGTAAAATAAGTGAACTCATCACTTATTCATTATGTCCTACTGCAGTAGTTCTTTATGTGGTGCGGTGTGTTTTACTCTTTTATGCTCTGATCACCGCTACATGATACTGACATACCTTTTCTCAGCTCTTACAGTTTTGTATCATATGAAGCTAACAGAAATGTGTGTTGTTCAGAGTGAAACCAGTGTAGTAAATCAAATCTGTGGCAGCACTTTCCCCTAAGCCGTAGCAATGTAACAAAAGTGGAGCAATATTTGAGTTGCTTGGCTCTGCTGCTGTTCTGGCATCATCCACCAGAGGAACGCTGTGCTGAGGTTGGTTTTCCTGTCCCCAGGTAAGTTGTACATCATCTTTTGTTGGCTGTTGCCCGCCATTACTCTGAATTTGGTCCAGTGTTACTGCAACCCTTAACAGGAGTAGCTCCTTTTATATTGTTTTCTCTGCTCAGAACTGTGAAAGTAAACAAGTATTGCTCTGCTCTCCCCTAGCAACCACTGTCTGAATGCCCTCGAGCAAGGCACTTATAATAGCTGCTCTGCGGTTAATGGAAGAATACAGTGGCTACACTGAGCCAAGGTGCCTCTTTGTGTAGGTATAAATAACGAATTCGATGTGTGTTATTGAACAAGCAAACTTTGGTACAGCACAATGCACACAGCAGGAAAACTGTAGCCCTGCTGACATGCTGAATCAACACTTTTGATTTGTTATGACTGGCTACGACATTTATTGACAAAAAAGACAAAAAGAGTAGGCAGAGTAAGAGTCAGCCCATGTCTTCAGTCAGTCATGAGTGAGCTACACTCACAACATGAGGAGAGCAAACACACACACAAGCAAAACAATAACAGGACACACAATACAGGTGTGATGTCAATGTGTCATTTCTCATTTTCCAAACACAGGTGTGTGTGTGTGACAAAAGAAACATTTTGGACACAGTTGCCAGTTGATTTCTGTATATATATAGGTTATATTATGTATGTTATGTATATCTATATATGAGGGCGCAGCTTGGTTAAGAGCATTGTGCCTCCCACCTTTACCCCATAGAAAGAGTGCACTTCACAAAGTTCTACTTTTGTGTCATCCTGCTATTTTTAAAAAAGTGCTGTAGTTGCACATACACTTCCCAGTCATATATTTTACCAAATGAAACATTGATGTTCCCTCTAAAGCCTCCATCCTTCTTACTACATGTTTCACAGACAATAGCACTTTGCCAGCAATTTGTTTCAGCCAAGATGTATGGTGTGATAAATATTTAAAATCAAATTTGGCAAAAAGACTTAGATGGATGTGCCACCCCAGGCTGTCGTGGGAGCCACACACTAAAGTACAGGGACGTCCCTGCCGAACTCTCTTATGTCTGCACACACACACACACACACACACACAGAGTACAGTACCTGTAGATGTGCACATCTGCCAGACCTATCACTGTTAGTCCTCTATTACACCAACTTTTCTCAGTTTTTTTTCCATGTAGTGTGTAGGTGACATTGCTTGCATGATTGTGTGTCAGTGCATACATCTGCAAGCAAGACAGCGAGAGAGAGGTAAAATGTGTAACAGAAGAAATGCAAAGTATATATGTGTGTATATGAACAGGACGGAGTTGACAGTGTGACTGTGTGTGTGGATGAGACAAGAGGGTGATGGTAGATGCTGGTGGGGTGGAAGGGGGGGGGCATGTTGGTTTGTTTACTGTCCAAACACTCCTGCTGTGTCTGCTGAGAGGGTTGTCGGCTCCATGCCAGGGATTCACTCCACTTGCCTGACCCACACACACACACACACACACACACACACACTGTTTGAATACGAGCTGAGAGAAATTAGCCAACAAGCCACCCCAAGTGAGCGACTACATGCTGACTTCATGCACACTGACTGTCTTTCATGCTGGGTGCTAAGTTGGGAAACTACAAGCACAAGCCAAAATTCCACTGTTTTTTCCCACTGCACACATTTCATTTCCATAAAATGTTTCCTCCTTTCAGAACAGACAGTGCATGATATCAGAGGATAAGAGTCCACACAGGTGGTTTAGTGATCCACTCTGCTGCTGCCATGACGACAACCTGTTTGGGCTGGCTCAGATCTTCAACAGATAGATTTATGCACATTATCACACTGTTGGAGCTATCTGAGACTTTTAGATATTTAAAAGTGTCGTTATACTATATTCTGAAAATACAGATTTGTGTATAGATTGCCTTAATATATAATGGGTCAAACTCAATCGATGTCAGACCTGCGCTACATCTTAAGGCTTTTTAATTTTCATTTTTGGTGTCCCAGGTTTTGTAGAACCCTGACTTGCACTGTGATGCCCAAATAATGCATACAGTAAATATTAACTCTGCCATCCCAAAAGAGATGAAAGGTCAGTTTATAGGTGAAGCCCGGTTGATATATCACCAATGAAATGCTGCTCCATTCATCACCATTTAACAGTAAATACTCACTTTCCAGGCCTTGCCAGCTGCTCTGTGATGACGAATAGCCTCAGTTTAGATGGCTGATAAAGGCACAGTGTAAATAATCTGCTTGGGAACAGATGATGCTCCCTGTACTGTATCTGCGTGGCCCCTGGAGCAGCTTTTGTAAACCATTAGAAAAAGTATATGGAAGTGCCCACTTTCAAAGTGGTTTGAAAAATATAGTCCTGCTCCAGTCATTAATCAACTTACCTGTGCTGAGCGAGCTTTGCCTTTATTAAAGTTGGCTGTGTGGTGGATTGTGAAGAATGTACCATCTTTTAGTTTGGTGAACATTTCAAGGATTTTTTTTTTTTTTGGGGGGGGGGGTTATTTAGTGATTTGTGCTCACTAATGGTTTTCTGTAATGCATATGCAAATAAAAGATAATAGAAAAACGAGACTAATTGCTGTGTTGTTTTTTAAAATATTTTTTAACAATTTGCCTGTGTATCCATAGAGAGAAGTCACTGTTTTTTTTGTTTTCTTTTTTCTGTTGCAGTATACATTTCTCAAACAATGGTTCCCAGCAGCAGATACATAAAGCAAGGCCCAAACCCCTTTTCACTGTTTCCTGGCAACAAGATATTCATGTATAATTACAACAACAATGCTATGCCAAGCAGTTGCTAGAAAGTATCAACACAAAATCCATTGTATCTCTACATCAACTGAAAAAATAATAAATAATAATAAAAATCAATGACAGAGCTCCACCTTAGGTGAAAATAAGCAGGGAGGATGAGGTGTGATTGTGTTTCCACTCTAAATGACACCATAAAAACTGCTTAGTCGCCAAGAACTGAAGAGATTATCTTTCAGAAAGTGTTGCATTGTGATGTAGACATAAGGTTTCCATTTTCGTTTAATTCAGCAAAGGTCCCTGCCACAAACATGCTAGAGACATGTGTGCAAGTAATCAAATTACGTATGGACTAGTGATTAAATGTGGTACAAGGTTCCTTTTAAGTAACCTCCCTAGCATTTAAGATTCTTCCCACTGAATGTTTTACGTTAGACTGACTTATTCCTCTGTGAGAACTGCAAGCAAAGAAGAAAAAAAGACACTTCTAAAAGTAATTTGTCATTGAAAACTTAAAAAGAAATTTCCATGTTGCACTTGTTTAATTAAAATATTTGTTTGTTTAGTACGTAAGTAAGTAAGTAAGAAAGTAAATGATAGTGATGGATTTAAAATATGTTTAATTACTCTCCTTTGTATATGCAACAACCTCTTGGGCCTTTGGTTTCATATATAGACTGCTGTATATGAGACATATATTCATATTATTGTATTTCCTATGGTAAACCCAATTTGTGATATAACATAGGTTAAAACTAAGAAATTTAAAATGTACCTATAAATACTGAACAATAACATTTGTATGGTTTACAATGACAATACATAAATGAGGAGTGTTCATTCACCGCAATGTGGCAGTGACAATGATGGGAAGAGGCAGAGGTGAAAGGTCTATACCCGAAGGAGGGAGAGAGAGAGAGAAAAAAAACGTAAGTGTGGAGAAAGTATTTGCTGTTCACAAAAATGCTTTCCAGAAATGGAAAAGAAGGATACAACCAGCAGAGAGAGAGAGAGAGAAACAGGACAGGAGGGGCTTGCAAACAGCACCGCGTCACCCAATTCACTGACCCCAACTTTGCACCTTCACGTGAGGTAACGTTTTAGAGCTGGTGCTCTCAGTTTGCCTGAAAAATTATTATTAGGAACATGTACATACACACATGGGCAGAACACTCTCCAGCCGAAGCCAGCGCCCCCGCCAGCAGCCATGTTACTATCTCTCTAAATAAAAGTGAGATAATGACGTAGTAGGTCAACTGTTTTATCTCGACCTAATGTCAGACAACTGGTGTGTCCTATGTAATATTAACATTGTACGCCATGAATAAAAATGACAGCAATGTTAATAGCAGTAGTGTTTTTTTTCTTATTGTGGTGGTTCTGTGCTGTATTCGGGCCGTTTCCATTGCGCTGCCACTTTGTGCTGCCATCAGGAAAAGACACAGGTGTAGCTAATTAATTGCATGAATGATGGCCACATTCCATTCAGGTCTTCCATGGTTCTGCCATTACGCTGGCTCGCTGGCATGTGCATGCGACACTTGAATGGAACAGAGTCCTAATTAGTGCTATTACCCACACCTGTGCTTCTTCTGCAACCACAAGTCAAAATGTCCAGTGTGAAAAGTCAATTCACACTGGACATATTGGACTCATTGATGGATCTGGATCAAATGACTTAACAAACAATACCAGTTTGAGATGCATACTGCACACAGGAGGGCTCTTCACTCATAGCCACTGCTTTAACTGTACTCACCAGTCCTCCTGACTTTCCGCTGGGATGGAGGCAGATTTTGTGTCACTGTAGGAAATGAATGCCAGACAGTTTCCTTCCAACCCGGTGTTGACCTCCTAGAGTTTTATTTCAGAATATCACCTGGGTAATTTGCACTGCTTTGCCTGGTTTCCATTTATTAACTTGTTTGTTATGGCTTTTGGTGCTTAAGCCAAAGTGTTTTCACCAGTTTGAATGGGAAGATTGTGTAGTCTTCTGAAATGAAATTGAATCAGGTATCATATAGAATTGATTTGAAAATGCTGTCCAAACGGGCTCTGCTCTGTCAGTATTTATGTGTAATTAAGAGACCTGTCATATAACACTGGAAATGTTGCCCAGCAGTTACAATGGTTTACCATCATGCTGGATGAGTGACAGTAAAGTGAGATTTTAACATTCTCACATCTTCCTGTCTGATCTTTTATTCCTTTTGTAGTATAGTTTGAACAGCCTTAATAATTACAGTTTTTCTATGTTTTGTCAGAGCGGGTGAGGCAATAACTCGGCAATCTCTCTTTTGTTGTCATTCCCCTCAGTACGGTGGTGTACTGCTCTGGATCTTTGATAACTGCTCTCGAGATTTCCCTGCCATGCCTGAAATGACATGGCACAGTTTTGGCCCAGAAAATGTCACAACGTTAACTGTAATTGTAGTCTGACATATTTTTTTAAAAATGTTTTGTATGCTGTCTTCTGCTGCAGACTTTTGAGAGTTGTTTTTGACTTGTTTTAGCTCTTTGTAGTCTACCACTATGAACTATCATTGAGGATTTAATTTGTGTGGTCATTTCACCAAACAAGCACTGTTTTTAAATAGTGATCATGTTTTAACTGTAGTATATACTGTACTACAGCTTTACATGATTCAGAGCTGTCAAATTAGACGCAGTACAACCTGAAACTGAAGTATTCGATCCTAATCTTTTACAGATTTAAGTCCAAATAAATACTGACTCTCTGCCACACGCAGCCTTACTGCACTGACTAAGCAGTTATTTTAGTACTCTTTATTCAGCATGGCAGCCATGTTTCTTTTTTCTGTTTTCCTTAACTAAACTAACATCCCACTTATTTTCAGCCAAGTAACTTCCTAAAGGTTCTCTGACAGCGTTAGCACACAAATGAGTACAGCGCAGGAGAAGAAGAAGGTGGAGGAGGAGGCTGGCAGGGGAGGTGGAAACAGTAGAGAGGCGCTTTTAAAGCAAGCTGAGCCACCAACTGCTCCTGCACATCTTTTCTCTTATCTTAATAAGTAATGAGGCTGCCACAGTCTGACAATGAAGTATTTTGAAAATAGTTCTAATGTATGGCTTTGAAAGGACTGGCCGGGCATTGATGTATGGCACAAACAGGCTTGGAAACAAGTGAAATATTAATGGGCTGTTTCCCAGGAGTTAATGTGGGATTTACCTGATTGCTTTGGTGAGAGACGTGGGCTGGGATGAAGGTGGTGGGATGGCAGGACAAGGGTATGACTGAGAGACAAGTGCGGATTGAAGTAATGCGGATGTGTTGCACTAGCTTTAAGTCATCACATTTCTAAAATAGAGCCATAAACCACATACATTAATACCTGTCATTAAGCCAGGTCAACTCATTGCTGCTGGTCTATTTGGTAACTCCAGAGCAATTACAAGAGGCAAATATCAAACCAAACAGACTGAAGCACTTGAATAAAATTGTAGATTTCTTTCTGCTACAATTAAATAGAGCCACAGCTGTGTTTTACCTTGTTTCTTCTTATAAAAAGATATTTTGACGCCCATTTATTAAGTCTACAACAGGAATGAGCACAGCAATCCATCTCTTTTCCCGTTGCTAATTAATCACCTGAGACGACGAGCAGCCCATCATATCTGGGCACACCACAAGGGAGCAGCAGTGTAAAAGGCAGAGAGCGCAGCAGGCTGTTAAATGCATCACAGACCAGTTGAGGACAACTCTGACTTCTGTTTCTGTGTAAACCACATATGCCAAACACAAGGCTCAGATCAGGGCTGTGGCACAATTATCGGCCCACGAGATGATTTTTGATCTTCTAATAATGCTGGCCCAGCTCCATATTACCCACAACGCGAATAGAAAAAAAAAGGCATGCACTGCAATGTGTTGTGCTATCAACACTGCAAAACACCAGCATGCCTCGCCCCCTCCTCCTCCTCGTGAGCTCATCAGCAGCCCGTGTCGCTTCCATCAAGACAGTTATTAGCTCGATAGCTCGTTAGCAAGCCAGCCAAAAGCAGTGTCAAAAGAGAAAAAAGGGAAAAACAGGTGTTATCAAGAGATGAGAGGTTTGTTTTCTGCAGTCAGAAGGCAATGTACCTACATTTGGATGTTTCAGTTGTGAAATTCTTTGGTATATTTTGACCAAATGACTGGAAAGATGAACAAATAGTTATACCCCCTGTTGGATTTGTGTGTTGGTGATGGTGTCCATGTGATGAAACAGTTTGTCAGTTTTTGGTGACAAGTCAGAACGGTACACTTTCAGGTTCACCCCTTTCAATTGAAATAATATTACTCATAACTACAAGTCCTTTGCATAGATTTGATAATGTGTCAGTGACGGCACAGGAATAACAGAAAGGCCCACTGTTCAAACAACGTGGTAAAAGAGTGAGTATACAGTAATAGTTTAAATGCTTTACCCAGGAGGCGAGGCCTAAAACAACACCGACGCACAGAATTAAAAAGTTCCGTTTGAGAGCTGCAGTGGCATCCCAGAATGCATGGAAATGCCATTCAAGCACTGGAAAGGTCAATAGTTATAATAACTTTCGTTAGAGGAAAAAGAAAACTTGGCTGTACGATCACAAATTGCTTCCAGATTCTGTCTTTCTCTCGGAGCAAGTTATTACCGAAATTGAGTGCAGACACTGACACCATTTTAGCAGAATCATACATTTCTCTTTGAAGTGTAGAATGAGTGGGTACTTCCCTAAATCTGAAACATGGCCCTCTCTCTTGTCGAGCTACCCACTTCCTATTTGTTTGGTGCATGAAATCAGTACTCCTCTGGGATTTCAGTGTGCACGAGGTTAACGAACGAGTTTTGATTGATGGAAAATTGCCCAATATTTCAAACAAATGACCTAGTTTTCCTTCTGTTCTTGCCTGTGGTTCCTGCATGTGTTGCTGAGGAAGAATCGTGTTTTCGGTGGAACGTGGAGGTCTGATCGCCATTGTAGCGAGTCATCAGCACCAGCTGTGCCAGCTCTTTATTCCATTAAAACAATATCAGTCTTATGATCACCACAGTGGATGGTATGTTATGAGTCATAATAATACTGTGCTTTCCTGCAAGCTGGAGATTTGTTGTTTTCTTCCAATAACTTTGAGCCTCAATCTTAATGTTTTAGCTGGGACAAATGCGTGGGTCTGTTGACACACAGGGACTATTGCACAGGTTTAACTTCTCTGTTTCGAGCTCTTTCGTGTTGTGGTTGTTGGTCAGGATTTGTTAAGGAAGCCCTCCCCAGCGCTCTTGTTTTCTGTTTGTGTCTCAGAGAGACACATGGTGGCAGTTGCTGTGACTGGGTGATTTTCTCATCTTCTGTCAGTTGTCGTTGCACAGAGAAAGCCTTCACCTCGCAGCCAGCTTTAACGAGGCCTCACAATGTGAGCCTTTTCGCGCGCGCTTATATTCATCTTATCTTTGGAAAGAAACATCCACAGTTACAGTAAACTTCTGTTTCATTGGCCGCATCACCCTTACTTACTGTAATATCCTGTTTTAAGGTCACTTTCACCACAGTCTGACTCGCCCCCTTTTTCAGTCCTCCTGAACAGAGTACCACTGCTGCTTGAAATGAAAAGCAAATATTAATATTCGCTGCCGTTACGCTGGAATGTAGAATATGGGAGGCCCAGGGAGGTGTTATGCATTCCCCATTTAATGACACATTTACTTTCCTGTTCTGTGGGCAGTTTTGTTTTTCAAATAACGCTTCATCTTCTTCATTGTACATATGTCAGCGTTCAGGCTACCACTTCTTGTTTGCTTTTCAGAATTTCTTCAGCAGAAATAGCCTCGGAGGTACAAAAAACAAAAAATACCAGTTTGTGGTATTTTATCTGTAGTCGGTAGGTTTATACAGTAAATTTGTTGCATCAGCCTTAGTCAGGTGTCACTGAACCAATCCAGATTATGTCCAGTGCTGAGCCTATACAGAAACAGTTTATCACCAGTCTTTTGATGACCACGGAGGCAGAATGAGTTTTTTTTAAATTCTATTAATGCAATTGTTGACCAGAGATGGACAACTTTGTACAAATGATTTAGAACAGTTGCTTAAAGCTACAATCCCCAACACTGAAAAGCTGGTTAGTATTGAAGTGTCTTTATGAGAAGAAGGCAGAGCATGCTCTGTAATTTCAGTCCGATGGATGGCCTTCACGTCAGTGCTCTCACATTAGGGGGCCAATTACTGCATGGGGAGATGAAAGAGGCTTAGTAAATATGAAATAGGTGGTCCAGGGTGACATTAATGGAGTTAACCCAGGGACAGGGTGGGATCAAAGGGGCCTCAACCATATTAACCAATCTGTCTGTGTCTGCACACACAACAGCTGATCGCAGATAATGACAGCATGTCATCAAAACACACTGACCGCTAACACAGGTGTGAGCGTGCATGGGAAACTTCTCTGGTGCTACTGTCAACTCTGGTGAATTTGTTAATACACCCGCATTCAGTGCAGATGGAGCACTCTCCGTTTTTGTGATGGTAAGGGAGGTAGACAGTGGAGGTTGTGAGCGGATGGTCTTTAATTAGATTCATTGTAGCACAGGTTGTTTACCGTAACCCCCACCCTCTCCTCCACCCCCACGCTCCTGACAGCGCCTTTGAAATATGGTACTTTTGCTTGTTGGCTTTCTTCAGCTTTGCCATCCAGATTTAAAAGCATATTGGTGTTTATGCACAGAGAGCTATAATGATCCATCATACCATGTGGACCAGAGGGCTGAGTCCTCTGCTCCACATAAATAAGTGGCAATTTGGCCATCTGCTTGGATTCTTCCCGTCTCCCTGGAGACCCCCATCTGCCTTTACATTATCAATTACAGTTCAACCATGCCGCTACGCCCCACCCCACCACCACAGACTTAGCTTTACCCCCCCACACACACACACACACACACAGACACACATACGACCACTACTTTGGCTGTCATTGTTAAATTTTGACTTGACTTGCCTTTCATAAGACTGACACACATAGTTCTCTTTTTATGATCTGAAAATTGATGATAAAATGAGATGGATTTAGTTTAAACTGTTCATTCTCACTCTTCTAGGGGGTGTGAGGCATTAGCCAGATTTTGTATTTCCAGCAATGGCAACAGGAATTCACTTTAAAACACCTTAAACAGGCAAAGAGAACCCCACATCTTGTGATTTGTCACATACAGAAATTGCTGACAAGATGTGCTCATGCATTGGTGTACAATCAGAGGAGTTTTGGTAAAGCGCAGAAGCTGTTCATTTGTTGATCATACAAACTGCAAAATGTATAATATAAAAATGTATAATCTGCATTATGCAGGATGCCTTGCAGCTTCACGCTGTCCTATGCCCTGTTGTAGCATGTGCTGAACATTGTCAAATGTCTCTCTGATCCCAGTTTCTGATTCTTTCTACTTTCAGTGTGGCACGCCATGCCTCGGAGGATCTGGCGAGTCCAAAGCATGAATGTGACGAGGCAACAGTTCGAGATGGAGCAGCATCTCTGTTGTGCGATTTCCAGGAAAAGCGGCGAGGTTCTCCAGGGGACAGGTATGTGTGGGAAGAGGACCCTTGTCAAGTGCATGGTGCCTCATTAATATGGAGACAGGTGCTCTTTTGATGAGTTCATAAGCAGTTCACTGGCAGCCTGGAAGTAGTGCACTTTACAAGGCTGTTCAAAGATCTTTGACATCTGAGGAGAGCCAGTGAAGCCAATAATCCCACTTTCAGAATGTGAGTCTTTCCTCTGAGATCAATCCCAGATCGAAACATCAAATAGAACTGCAGCTTTTCTCTTTTTAAACCTCCCTCCTCCCCTTACAAAAATCACTTACTAGATGGTATTAGACAAGCTAGCAAAAGTGTCATTACCGCTGGGAAGAGGGGATGGATAGATTTCTGTCAAATTGTGGAATATTTTCCACCAATTTAAGCCTATAGTTAAGAGTGCAGCATTATTGATAAGACTGTGCTCTGGGTCCAACGCTATGCCCAGGGGCCCAGAGCGAAGCAATCCAAAGAAGTGGGCTTTCATGTTCATCTATGTACAAGAACAAAGCGAGGATTAAGTCCAGGCCTTTCATCCACAAAGCGGGTGGAGTATTTTTTTATTTCTTATTTTTCTACACACCCCGAGGGAAGGCCGTTCGCTCGGCTGGAGCCATTTCAGGAGTGCCATAGCACTGTCGCCGCTGACAGTTCTGACGATCCACCACACTCGCTTTTGCCTGGCGGAGGGGAGTGTGGGAAAATGTCTGCCGCTAATAGGCATGATGGCAGTCAGTAACAAAACTGCAGGACACACAAAAATTGCATTTTGTTGGCTTGCGAATCCAATTATGCTGGAGCTCATACTTGCAGGTTACAGTTTATGGAGTAAGTCACATAAGTTGTCGTGCCCACTCAGAATGAACAGTTGATTTTATGCACTGACAGGAAATCAGGTTAATTATTTCGAGGCTCTCCTTTAATTTGGACGGATGTTTTATTTTGACAACAGACCAGTCAATCTGTTTGTATTGATGCTGTCATTTCTGGAGGCAAGAGTGGTTCCAAGTTAAATTGTAGATATGTTGGGAATCATGTTTCATTCGTCTCTAAGGTTTATAAGTAGATTACCTTTTGTAATTCGTTTTGTTACACCAGTCAATAAGCGTCCAATGCAAATGTGGTTCATTTGTATTTGAATTGATGTCCTGTCCCCATTAACTTATGCCTCTAATGCATTCTGGTACATTAGTAAATAGACCTGCCGGATTAATCATTAGTTCATTGGGATCATTTGCTTTCCTCGTGCTTAATCGAATCCCTGACATTGGTAATAAGGGCAGACTTCACCTGCCTCCCTGGACATTGAAAAACAAGGAAGAGTAATTTCAGGGGAATGTTGTGGTTTTATTTGTTTCAGTTGTGAACCATATTTTCATTTCAGAAAAATAGCATCTCTGAAACATCAATAAGCACAAAAAGTGACCAGCAGTTTGCTGTTGTTTCTCATATGCAGTGATAATGTTGGTTTAATTCCGAATTCTACCTGTTTGGCTTATTTCGATGCAGCCTCACTCTCTGTTATCTCCCTCTCTAAAATTGACCCTGATAATTAATGGCTTTTATGTCTTGAGAATAAAACCTCTAAATGGGCTCCTTGCACATTATTTATTTAGTTCTAATTAATTGAAGTATACCTGGATTGAATTCAACATGGCTGGGGGTCGCTGTGTCTCCTCATAGGAAGCCTCTGTTTCTACATAAGGGCTGTGCTGCTCAGCCGCATTTTTACAGCCGGACAGTTTTAAATAAAAGAAAATCATTCATGGATAAAAGCACGTGTCTGGATAATATTTAGACATGTGGCTGCTTTCACCTCTGCTGGCCATTTGGCTGTGGTCTCTCAGGGCCTCCACAGTGAGAGTTGGAAGCTACAGACTGTAGAGTGATAAAGCATCATTGGCCTGTGGTTTAGTGCAGAGACGTGTCATCACCTCTTCATTCAACATCACCAGAGATGATACACGGGGTCATTGCATGTGAATTAGTAGGGGTAATATATGCCGTGGCTTGTAGTGGAATTGCAGAGAATGACCTGGGTGAGTTGTTCTGAATACATTTAGGATAAAACAATTGCAGATAATCTTTGTCGCGCAGTCTACAATGTGGGCGATAGCGATTCATTTTTCATGTGAGGTATCCATAGTTAATGCGTTGCAATACATGCTAAGTGCCGGTTTTTGAGTTTTGAGATGTGTCTTGAATAAATAGGAGACCCATTCTGTGTGAGGGACATGACTGGGAATACCAATACCATGCAATAGTATGCTTGATAGTTCCCAAGTGTGGCTGTGTGTAACTGTATTAATGTGAAGTAGGCTGGCCCTGTAAAGAAAGTTACATTAGAAAGGTTGACACAGCTCAGGTATGTTAGGAAAACTTCTCACAGCAGATTTCTTCGTCTGTCTTTCGTTGGGCGAGGACTCACTCTTCAGCTGGTGCAATGTGTGAATTTACAGCAGCATCAGCAGCGGCCATTATGCCTTGTGTGGTATGTTGCAGCACATCCAAACAAAGAAGCCCATTGTAAATGTGCCCTTAACCCATAACCCACTCAATCAGCACTTGTGCGTTCCTTTTGTCTTCCAACCATCCCCAAAATACATCCATCTCCTTAATGGATATTTTTTTCTGGTGGCTAACATGGTTCAGAATATAGCAACACCAGGCCAGGAGGATCATAGATGGAGGCAGGCCACACAGGCCCTTAAAAAGCAAGATTAATAACCCAGTGCAGATGATCTCATAGTTAAGTGTTTTCTGTTGTATTTACACATCCACCCGGGCTGTCAGGCTTCTGCTCGTCTCTGAGAAATGGAACCGACACATTCTGACACTAATGCATCACTGAAAATATTTGAAATGAATAAAGCTCATGCTTTCCAGCAACAGAGAGAGAGACATTACAAACACTCCATTTGACATTGACACAATGGCGCCTCTGCTCAATGCAAATACTGTTATTCTCTCCCAACCAACCAGCACCCCCCACCCCCACCCCCCAGCTTCTTTTGATGGAGCAGTCACAGAGGGAAAATCTCCCGCACTCAGTGCAAACTAATGAGACATATTAATGACATTAGACACTTAATTCAATGCATGTATAATTCATAATAATTGATTACCCTGGTTTGAAGGAGTACCTTTTGTGAGAAAAATGATCCTATTAAACCAGGTTTAATCCAAATCTAAGCTGTCAAAACAGCCCGCTCTTATTGCATCTCACACTGTTAATTGTCATAAGGATTCCAGATTGATCATTCGCACCTTTGGGAATGAGCTCTCATTCATGATTTTCACTGTTGTAAAATAGGTATGTCATTGGAACACCTTGCCTCAAATTATTCTTTATTTTCACATAGCTGAAGGGGTATATTAGCAAAATTAATTTTCAAGACAAATATTTCCATACAGAGAAATTCATCTGGAATATCAACTTAATCTCCCTCTCCCCTCCCCATCTGTCCGGCCAGACGTATGTGATAGTGACTTTCTGATTTTCTGAAATCATGCTGCCTCAGAACACCATAATCCGGCCGGTAACTGACAGTTCATGTAATATGTTTTACTTAATAACACAGTATTTTATGGAAACAATGTCTGTAAACAGCTGTCACTTAGTTTACACTTGACATTAGTGCACTTTTATAGGTGGAGCACGAGATTGCTGTGAAGCTGTTTATACTTATCACAATTTGGGATGCCCCCCCACACACACACACACACACAAACAAAACCTGCTTTCCCCTTTGAGTCTTTTTCTGCCTGTACGCTGTTAGTGAACCATGGGGGAATTTGCTCATTAGCCTCCACCAGCGGGCATTAATCTCGCAGATCTACGCTACTTTTATGTTATTTGATAATCAATTTAGCATCAAAGCTAAAAGTGCATGGGAACCGGAAATGAGTGTTGAATTCACAAAGAAACAGAGGGATGAGAAAATTGACAGAGCCCATTGCAGTGTGACCTGTGCATGTCTATCCCTCATACAATTCAATTTGTTACAGCTCCATAGAAGGCAGTGTAACATGTGACTAACACAGAATTAACATGTGACTCATACTAACTCTTTTCAATGTTCTGCAGTTATTGGCCAGTTCTTTTTCCCTGTAAACAAACCTCCCTGTATTTTCAAGCATTGTATGAGTCATGTCTGCATGAGATAAATGATCTTAAAAATAACCCTGAACAGAGAGAAGAAGTTTGAGTTGGGCAATTCAGGATTGAATCAGCTATTTACAAGCATTTTTTCTTTGTCTTTATATGATACTTGATACTACTCCTGAGTTTGTGAGGGCAGGAATTATCCTCAAGAATCCACAGCAATAACCTGCTATTACAATCAGAGGAGCATTTGCTTCAATTTGCCTTCATTCGAACGTCCGTTACACAAGAAATCCTTGTGTTTGATATGCAAATAGGCATAATGTTATCATTTTCATTTCAAAGGCCCAGTCCCGAAAACTGTAATGTTTGGCATTATCGCTTAGTGGTGAGCATTGTCCGGACAACAAGTTTTAATCTCAGCCCTGCTCCTTCCTGTGTGCCATTTGTATGTCCCTCTGTTTGTGTGAGATTCTTCCAGTTGCTCCCGTTTCCTCTGGCAGTCTGGACACACGTGCATCAGGTAAACTGGTGCCTGGAATTGTCCACAGGTCTGTTTGTTTGTTCCAACTTTGTGACGGATACTCAAACTGTCAAAGGCGGCTCTGTTTCTTCCCTCGCCTGCATCCCACACCCCAGAAAATGTTACATCACGTCAACCAGAGCGGCATGGGTTCATGTAGATGAAGCGTTCGTGTTGGAGCAAGGGTGAGTGAGTAGATTGTTGAACAGACGTAAAAATGTGACCTCTTCATAATAGTCCTTAAATAATAGCACAAGTCAAGAAGGGGTCTATCTACCTTCATGGGTAGATGACAGAAAATGGATTTCTTAATCAGCCATGTTTGAGTGAAGGTGTTCTGGGTGTTACATGTTCATCAGACTGTATTGTTGTGAAATCACTGGTTGGATCCTGACCTCTGGTCGCTGTTTTATGAACATATACTGTCTGAAATTGCAGGGTTTGGGGCAGATCCATGGGGATGAAAAGTAATTGCTCCTAATCTGTGGACATCAATGCTATTGTGTTCTCAACCTCCACAGCAACAACTACATACTGTAGCTCACTCTGCAGCACATTATTTCAGGCAGCCTTAGTTTGTATGTTGCCTGACATTGGCCATCCTCTGTTTGAATGCAAAATGCAATGACCTCATGCAATTCAATGAATTTATTGTCTTCACATGATAGAGATTTCACTGAAAAGTATTTCTGTCATGAAATCTATGCCGTTGACAGTGATGCTTGTGGCTCAAAGGACCGTTAAGGGCCTCTGCAAAGCATTGTTGCATAGCATTCTAACCAAGAAGGGGATTTTGATAAATAAGAATTGAATTTAGTTCCAGCTGTGACATGTTGATTGATCAAAAAGCTCATGGCTAAGGCCCCCTCCTCTCCCGTCTTATTTATCCTTTGTCAAATGGTTTCAAAATCAATACTAGCCTTGTACACAACCTTTTCTGCTGCAGGCACTGGGGGGGTGGGCCGGGGAAGAAAAACACCTGCTCTCATGGCGATTGTTACTAATTTTTCCCGTCAAACATTTGAACACAGAATAATTATTTGCTGTGTGGTTTCAGGGCACAACAGATTATTGTACAATCCATTTAGATAACTTCAGAGAGGGGCTGGAAAATGAAATCGCCTCAAACCACACGAGTCAGGCCGGGAAGGTGATCTATCAGAAAGTGCAACAAATAATTCAACTTAAATATCCTGTGGTCCGGTCGAGCTGGATTCCTCACATTGGAGGAAAGGAAGCGAGCCCCGTGTCACACTGTAGATAGGACTTTGGTGGTGTTCACATGGGACATTTTGAGTCTGTCACATTCGCTGACATTGTGTTGTTGTTTATGAGTCTCAAAAGCTTTTGACATCTGTATAAATTGAATTGGCTGGTTAAGCTACTCTGAGCACTTCCTGTTGAAGGAGTCGCCTGCCATCATTTCTGTCAGTGAGGACGGCTTATATTTTCTTTTGGAATTTCACAATAGGCAGGGAAGGTTTCTTCCAGCTTTGTTTGTTAGTTTTTGTAACCCTTGAATGACTCCTCAACAGCACGGTGTAGCCTGCAAAATTCTTGGGTTGGTTTGTCTTTTAAAACTCTTGGGAAGATCTCACTTTGAACAAACCAGGTGAGAAGCGGAGAGCAAGCGAGAGAAAAGGTGTGCGTGTGTTAGATTGTGAGAAGCATCAGCATATGTTTTGAGATTTTGCTACCTCTGGCAATATTCTCTTTATTATAGCATTTACTGCCTTTATTTTCTTTTCTCACCTTTAGAGTGAGCATGTTTGTGATTGCAGGGAAGAGAAGAAAATGGCTAATTTTTCTTCTTATACATGTGTGTGGTGTTTTTAAGGATCCGTAGGTGTGTGTAGGCTCCTTTAACAACCCTGTAAGTTTATTGTATGTCACACCGTACGACATGGGTGCAAAAAATGTGAGTAAAGTCTCAATCTGTGTGAGACTGAATCTCAGTTTGAAGCATGTGACGACTGTCTGGTGAATTGTAGCTCGACAGCGTAATGAGAATAAACTATATGACAACTTGTGTCATCCAGTTACGCCACTCTTGCGAAAAAGCACATCCACAAGCTTATCTTCTTTTCCACTTCTTTTTTTCCCTTCCACTGCCATCGTTTTCATGCACACAAGTGTCTTCTTCCCCTAAATATTATTCAGTGGGGCCAATTACATGTTGCATCAGCCTGTGTATTCTACATCCTCTCAGTTAAGTGTGGATCGTAGTAGAAGCCATATTGCCAAAACTTGATCTGAAAGCTATACATTCTCTTCTTCAGTTGTCCCATACAAAACGGCTGTTGTATTTGTAAGTGAGCCATTTTTTTAATATTATAACAATAGCATCTTAATATTGGTAGAGTGGTAGCCACGCACCTGTCAGTTTGATTTGATTTGATGCTTTTCTGCCCCTTAGTGACTAAAAATGATTTATACCTTTGCGTTTTGAAAATGCTGCTCACACACTGTATGCACCGAACAATTTCTATGACTTCTTACTTCTGTGATAAAAGTATATGCATAAGCACATGCATTAGTGTCTCTCTCTGGCTCACTGCCTGCATGTAAGTATAACAAGGAAAAAGCTTTGTGGCTGTTAAAAATGTATATTTGACCTGTGACATATTTTTATTTTGTTGTGTGCTCTGGTAACGATCTTCAATGTTTTACAGCTATTTATTTTGTGATGCATGTGGACCGGAATCCTTTCTTGAGGGGTCTGTTGTGTTGTGGTGAGGTCATTCACAGCACAGTGCTATAAGCCTGAGTTCACTCCAGAGTATATTTGCTTAAAAGGCTGCAGGAGATGAGAGATGATACAGTATAACTGTAGCTCATCGTGTTGTGTGGGTGTGTACACGTAAGGGCCTCTCTGACACTGACAGGATGAGGTCTGTGTCTTGTTTTATGTTCTTCTTCAGTTGTTTATTTTACCGTCATCTGGGCTGCTTCTATGTAAAAACAATGAAGAGAACCTCTTTTGAGTAAGTGTCCCTCTGCCAGGCCTGAGACGTAACTGACCCCAGTGTTTAGAAGAAGAACTGGACATTTATGAGCCATTTACGAGACACTTGAATCAAGTGGAATGACTTGTCTCAAATTTTAATGAGTTTATTGAAATTAAAGTTGAGGAGACTCCATGATATTACCATTAACCTGTCTGTGGCTGGCTCTCCAGCTGTAACCTAAGCACACATTGTACATTTTTCCATTCACTCCCCCGTAGGCTATGGCTACAGATAGCTAAGGGAGTGTTTATCAGTCAGGGGTGACTGTGCCCTCCAGCCAGCCCCTGCACTGAGGCAGCAGACACATCATAACATTGTCTGTCAAATGATTTGTGGAGTGCTTGGTGTATTAAAGGCTTTAAAAGGCATTTCTCAATTCATTTTTGGAGCTAATGGAAACTTTGATAGGCCCATCCTCTGTAAACAGTGGGTTAAAGAAATGTAACACATGTACTTTGTGTCATAGTTTGTTCAGGTGTAGTGGAACCCAGTTACTCAGAGAAACGGATGTAAACAGCAGGTTAACTGTTGGGGTCTCTGTGTGACACTTATGGTAGGATGAGTTCTGGGTTTCTTGATGTAGAAATTTATAATAGAGGGAGAAGAGGTTCTAAACCCGGTTATTTGGACAGCTGGGGGACATTTTATTTGCTCCGAAATGTCAGTCGTCTGTAACCATTAGTGAGGAAGCTCCAGGAAGTGGCTCTCTGTATGCTTCATAATTAGCTGGGATGGAGGGCAGGCCGAGCCAAACCTTGTTCCGCCTCGGTCAACTCACGTAATTATTATTGTTTTAGAAATCCATTACAGTCCAGATGATGGAGCTGAAGAGTTTGTTTGAGAAAGGCTTTTTTGGTTGGGGTTTATGCAGCTGCTCTGGCACACTGGCAAAGACACTGAGGGGTTTGGTGCTGGGGGTTTTATTATTTTTAATGTGTTGAGCATTGACTGAATATAATTTGGAAAGGCTTTCATTTGGAAATGCACGTTTGTTGAAATTGCTCAGTTTATGAGCTGGAAATCACTGAACCACCTTTGGTGATTCTTAGGTTTAAGCTATCGCTCTGTCATTGAATGCCTTTTGTAAAATGCTCTGAATTTCAGTACTTACATCGCAGCGGTGTTTTGCATACTCCTATTTTGCAGTTTTTGAAGGCAAAGGATTCAGCCAGCAGTAGTGAAAATGTTCCAGAGATACACAAACATAAGTACCATACATACAAAACAAAAAGTGAAACCAATAAAGTTCTCCAATTTGATGTGCAACATGGTTAGCACGATGGGCAGTGACATTGTCTATTTAAAATATTTTGTGTAAATCATCTGCAGAAACATTGGTAGCTTCTTCAGAATGCCTGACTAAGCCTGGCTGCTGTATATTTTCAGATGGAACATGTCACTGCAGTTAAAGACAAACTCTAAAGCCAAGGAGAAATTCTTTGTTCAATTAGTGGAGTTGATTATTCATTTGAAAGCCATTGATTATAGTGGATGTGCTGTCAGCATCCTCATTATTCCCTCAAGGATAAGAGTGCTTTGTCAAGATGCACGATGAGTCGATGATGTGTACCTCTTAGCAGTATGACGTCTTCATCCATCATGGAAATTTTGGATCTCTCAATCGCCAGGCCCTCAGCTCTCAATCATAGCTCCCTCAGCCTCTGACAGGCAGGCACTGTAACATGCAGGAGGAGCCACAGATGAGCTCTCCATTAATGAAAAAATAACATATCACACAATACAAATGGGTGCGAAGAAGTGAGAGCACTTCAGAAATGCCCAGATAATTAGACTGTCCGGCAGCAGATTGATGGATGCACTATAATTACCTTTGTGTTATTATTTCAGGGCCAGACAAAAAGGAAAAGCTGGTTTCTGTGCTTTGCGCTGCACTGATTCATTAATCTCATTAATGTGTGGAATTAATATCATTTTATCAGACATTCCAGAGCTGCTGGTGGTGTGTGTGGCTCGAGCCATGATTCAGACCTGTCAGACGGAGGAGATGCATCAATCTAACTCAACACAGCGTCAGCTCATCTGCCTTCCAGTCACGAGATGGGTGAGCTGTGTACACAACAAAGATGAGGCTGTTTCCCTTCAGTACTCTTTTATTTCATGTCAGAGCTCCGGTAAAGTGTCACTTTTCTGCTTTTTCAGAAAGTGTGAATGTAGCCCAGTGTTCTACAAAAGCATTCACGCTTAAATTCACAATACATACACATTTTATCTTGCAGGTCTAATCAAGCATTTATAACAATAAAACCTAAGAACTCAGGCTTATGTTTCATGCCAGTGTCGTGTTCTTTTTTACTTTAGTTTTGCCACCCTCAAATTAATTACTAAAAAGTAAAGAATGAGAATAAGAAGGGTGAAGAGATTTTTTAGATGTCATACTTCTATTATCATACTTGGAGGGAGTAACATTTCTTAGTATCTCACTGACCATCTCACCACTTGGAGGCAGCAGAAACAGGTTGCGAAACGCGACAAGTCAACTTTTAAATTAATATGGTAAACTTGTTAACAGACAGTTACATATATTTACACATCCATTAGATATAGCAGAACATAAAATGATTATGTTCCTCTGTTTGCAGTCGGGTGTCTGACCACCTGGTTTAAACCAAATCTGAACTCTTCTTTTTGCTCTTCTTAGTCTCTACTCAGTGCTCCACTGTGTCCATCGGCTCCTTGTTAACTACAGAATGTCTGTTTGCTGTTTGGAGATGAGCAGGTCATGTACTCTGGGTTTTAGTATTTTTTTTTGTTGTTGAAAAACCTGCAGCTGAAAACAGCACTGTAAAAACTGAAGTTGAACCAAAGCAGTAAATTTTTAGCGCTAACAGCTAAACAGTAAGTTGAAATGCACAAAAGCTCTGTAATGCCAAGGGGAGCAGATTCTGGTGATAACTCTCTGTAGCATCAGCAGGTTTTCACATTGTTACAGTGTCTTTTAATACAGCTCTTTTCTCCAAAGCTTGCTTTGAAATAAGGGTGTATCCTTCCTTTTCTATTGATATTTTGACTCAGTAGCTATATATAAATGTTTCACTTGTAGTACATTGTTAAAATATCCTGGACTTTAAATTAGTTTGGTTTTAGATTCTGTGTCAATTGTGGAACTGTAGTATAGCATTGTGTATCCCGTTGCAAGGACAAAGCTTTCTAAATGTTTTGGATCAATTCTTTTCCATTGCAATGGGGAGGCCTATGGGTGCTGAAGTATGAGGCAGAATTGAATTATTGTTGAAATATACAGTGGATGTATACATTTCTATGTGAAGGAAAAGTGACCTTATCAATAATTTAAAAAAAAAAAAGCTTTTATGATGAGTCAATGGGGAAACACTTGCAGTGTGACATAACTTGCTACTGAATTGAGAAGCAGTGGCTTTAACTGACATTCTGATATTACTTAATTGAAAAGATACAAAAAGATATATTTATTTACATGTACATGAAAGTGATTTCCCTACTTTAAAGTTTGACACAAATGTAATTAACTTGACTGCATTGTCATAGAGAAATAGTGTCAAATGTCAAATGAAGACACATAGTAGGAGATAATGGAACATTGTATATACTGTAGTAGGTGTTCCGTGTTTTCTGAAATTGACTCAATTGACTCAGTGTGACCGAGCAAAGGCTACGGCCTGTCAGATTTATCTCGCAGACCTCCTCTTTTGTAACAGTATGATAGAATAGCAACGCAGGCCGTAGACCTCGACCACATCATATCCTATCACCCTGCAGGTGGTTCAGTTTGTCGATGGGAGGAAATGGGATCTTTACACCCAATTTGAGGTGAAGTGACTCAGAGTTTACATGTAGGATATCCCGTGACCCTGGAGTAATGACTTCCAGACTGCAGGTGGTCCTGCTCTTGTGTGGCAGTGATAGGACTCCATAAACAGACTTAATCACATTCCTCCAGCAGTCTCTGTATCTCTCTCTCTCTCTCTCCCTCCCTTTTGGCTCTTGCTTTGCTGCTCATTTTGAGTCTTTCTCTTTCCACTGTCTTCAGCTGAGCCTGTATGTAGAAATGCTCGTTACTACTTCAACAGTAGACCCACCTGCTCACACACTTGTCCATTTGGTACCTGAGTGTCTGTTTCTTTCCCCAACACGTGCACAGTAGTTCACTCACACAGACACACACCCTTGATTTTTGTGGCTTATGCCTCTTCCTGCCACATAGCTGTGTCTCCCTCACACAGAAATACATGCAGTACTGTAAGTCTACTCTGTCATGTGTGCACCATGTGAAGAGAGTTTAGCGGGCTGCCGGGGGGTTGTGGTAATCCTGACGCAGTCTTACAGCAGGAAATCATGGTAAGCAGTGTGAGCAGTCCCAGAAAACAGCTGTTCACGCATCCTTTCTCTTTTTAATGACACTTCCGTGGCATCCCATAGGTCCTCTGGGATTGGAATACAACAGCCACTCCTCTCCAAGTACAAACGCGGTTTGTGTTTAATTGTTTTCAGATTTTTTTTTCCTTTCCTCCACCCACCGAAGCCTTTTCCAGGCCTTAATAACAGAGTCGTTTTCGTGGGCTGAGTCGGAGTCAAAACTCCATGAACAGAAGTGGTTCTTCCAGGCCTGTGTTGATTCCAGCAAGCAGCATGTTGCCCAAATGGAAGTTCCTTGTGGAACACAACGCAATACTCATTAAGATGACTGATGTACACACTCGTTAAAATCCAGAACAGGCTCCCTGAGCACATCTTTTCTATTTTTCTGCAACACCACCATCAGTCAGTATGCATCCATAACTTCATGAATACTTTGTGCTTTTCAATATAACTAAAAAAAAACAATGAAAGAATAACAAAGTGCTCAACAAAATAACATAACATAAAATAAAGCAGTAGAAAGAGACCAAAAAAGCAAATCCAGAAACAACTAGTGAATAGTATATGTATGTATAGACATAGGCAGTAATGCAAAAAAAGTACCCAGCACTCATAGAAAATAATTGTATTTCATTGTAATTGTTGTGTACTCTGCTCCAAATCAGAATTCTCCCTGATTTGGTGCTCATACAGGAGCAGTGTGAACTGTAATCACAACAGGCCCACGCTCCAATCAGTGAGCAACTCATTGCAGGTGGTCTGTATTTAAATCTTGACTGTACAGATAAAGATTTCAAGAGAGGTTAGTTCTACTCCATAATTGAAACTGGTTAAGGAAAAAATCCTCAATGGAGAGAAATAGACAAGAAAAACTGTTTTTAAGCAGTTCCATATACCTGCAGATGATTGTGGGGCTTTCTAAACTGGCAACAGTGAAATAAATGATTTAAATCTCTCCTGTATATTATTGTAGGAAGCTCACCAACATGGCCCAGATTGGCCTCAGTCATTGTGTGATGACTGAGCCGGATTTATCTCCAAGTCCAAGCTGGCTGACCCCAGTACTTGAGGTCTCCATGTGGTATATCCCGGTTCATCCAACACCAAAGTACAGTTGCACTTTTAAGGAGGTGCTAATCACCTCCTCCTGTACGTTCAGCAGACTGGGAAAGGCTCTACACCCTGAGGCAAAGTATAAATTGGGCTTCAGGTGCACACCTATTCTTAAAAGGCCAGAAAAGTTCTTTCCTACATAAACGAAACAGAACTATAAGAGAAAACCACTCTTCCTTGTAAAGTCGAACAAGTCACTCTAAACCCACCTAATGTGAATATTCCTTCGAAGTGAAACAAAGTGATATATAAAGGAGCGATGAGTAACGCTGGGCCCGTCCCATCAGGACAGCAGAGCGTCTTGTCCCAGTTTGGGATCTTGTTGATGTAGGGGAGTTGAGCTGTTAAGGCATGCCTGAGAGAGATTATCACTGGTTGGGGGTGGCGTGGGCAGTCGGAACCCATGAAACCTGCCATCCAGGCCTTAATTGGAGGTCATTAATCATGTGAGGCTGTCCTGCAGTGAACAGCCCTGTGTTTCTCTTTGCCATGTGGTCATCATGCAGTGGTCTCCTGTGTAGACCTGGGATCCAAGTCATATTGGGAACAGTTTGGTCATGCTAATACACTTCCACCAGGAATAGCTAATCATGGAGTCGAGGTCTATCATTAGCTCTGCTAGCCTTTTTAACAGTAAAGTCAAACCAGTTGTGTTAGTTGTATTAATAATACTAGTTGACATCCTGTGCATTAGTGAACACATTATTTTTGAAGTATCATAGGTGTTCATTAGTATCAAGCCAAATACAGGCAGCAATAGTAAAGGCCCTCTCATTGCTGCTGCCCCCTCACTGTAACTACTGTATGTCCAACAGACCGTGATGATGTTGTTTGCAATAATGATCTTTTGAAGATTAGCATTTTCAGAGATAGTTAATAATTTAGGTGATTTGGGGAAAAGGCACCAATGTTAGGGTTAGAGTACTGTGAAAACTCAGTGTGAATGCCTAGCAAGTACAGTATGTATACCTCAACAGTTACTGGATGTCAACAAACGAAATCACACACTCACTGGTGCCTTAGCAGAGAAGTTAGGTCCTTACAACACTGCCCTCCCTCTTCACCAATCTGTCTTTTGTCTGACAGAAAATTATTCCAACTCACCAATGGGAGTTTTAACTCACTGATATGAATTAGGACTAGGAGTATATCTGAAAGCTAGAAATCATGCCCCCCTTCCAGCAGCTATTGATTCCCGTAGCAGAAAATCCATAGTAGCTGATTTGTGAACCATTAAGTTTTGAACCCAAAGCTCATAATGTTCATATTCACAGCTTTACTCTGTGCTGATGAGGGTGAGGGTGGGATAAAGAGGCAGGGGGTTAGGGCATTAGATGCTGAGGGGTTCGAGGCAAGCTGTTAGAGAACGAGGGGAAAGCGTTGGTGGGATTGAAGATCATTAAACAAATCAATTCAGCTCTATCTGGAAGATTGCCCACATATGCAGTGAAACAATGAGGGAGGTGCACGAGGGGAATAATTTAATAATAATTTGTTATTATCATATTTACAAGTCTGTTCTAATTTAATTTGTTAATTTATTGACCCAATGCAAATGAGTAAAGGCAGGAGATCTCTCAGCTACACTCCTCAAAATATACAGTAAATGAAATGGAGGCAACACTGTTTTTAAAGGAAAGAAACCTATAATAGTACAAATCATAAACATAATAAAACATATATTGTGCAGTCTTTCATAACATAAGGAAATTATGACTTTTTTGACTGTTTGACAAACAAAACTGGTGTGCTTATTTTCATACTAAGTTATAATAAATACAAGTTTGTTGACAACCATGTTCAAGCATTTCACTAAATAACTCCACAGGGTTTCTTTGTCTTTGTGTTGTTTTCTTTTCATGTCACCCCTGTAGAATCTGGAAACATTGAGGTTTGGAATAAGCAGTCCCGTTCATACTGTACACCAACCGCTATATTAAGATGTAGTTAAGATGTAGTCCATTGCTGCATAACCCCTGCCTTGTTCCCTCTCCTCCTGGTCAGCCAGGGGTCACTTCACACAGCTGCCTCACTCATACTTTTTTGCTGTCCGTATTCAATTGCCATCAAACTGAGAAAATGAAAGATTGTCACGGGGCATACATAACAAGCTTTTAGTTCTAACAGCATCCACAAGGTTTTTCCATACACCAGGCAGCTCTCATGCAAGCTGAGCATGACCCCGCCAGAAAGGGAAAATGGCAACGACGAAATTCTTAAGTGAAATGAAATGATAATTAGCCATTTCTAAAATAAGGAGCCGCTGCGCCAGAGGTGTCAAAAAAGTCATGAAGAGACATTAATCACAGCCCGCATCACACATTTTCAGGTACACATATGCCCCTCTCTCGACCGTCACCTTAACACCGTGTGCATGTACAAACTGTGGCGGGCCTCTCGGGAAACACTAATGTGTTTTTCATACACATTTTGATTTCATCTCACTGCGAGCCGCAAATGAAAATTCCGTCTGACTCAAAGAAAGCCATTGAGATCTGCTGGATGTCGTCCATCTGTCCGCAGTAATTGAGCAGGTCTCTTTTGGGGGGAGGGAGAACTGGGAATGTGGTCACGCAACAGTTGAGCCATTTACTGCACAGGTAGCTTGTAGAAAGCCACCTCTGTTCTGAAGCCAGCAGTATATTGTTAAACCCAGTATGCTCAACTATAGTGTTTATGGTTCTCAGATTAAATCCTCTTCTTTTTGTCACCTCCGCAATGTGATCAACTGAAAAAGCCATTTGACGGTGATCGGATGAAAGATGAACATTTTCTTTCATTTTAAGGCAAGTACAAATTACCAGTAACAATGATCAGTTTGGGTTTGCCATGATTTTGCTGTGTAGTGTCCATGAAGAAAGCAAGAATGATGAGGTCACATTGAGTGTCAGTTTCATTGTGATAAGAAAAAAAAGAAGAAATTGCATAACTTTAAGTTTACATCATGGTGAGCTAAACCGGTAGCCCTACAGCTTCTTGCTGCCAAGATCAATAAAAGGACATATGTTGGACAAACAGTTTTAAAAAACAGCTTGAGCTCAGTGTTCTCCAGCGAGCACCTCTAAATTATCTGACAGATGAACACACCATGGTCTATGGCATATGTAACCATATTGACAGTGTCATCATCTACTTGTAATAATTGCTGGAACTAAAAACGCTTGCATGGAGAAATAATAAGTGTTAGACTGCCAAGGAAACATTCAGTATCAGCCATGAGTCACATTAATACACGTGGCTGCAAATCCCCATATTCAACTGGAAGCATCCCTCTAGAAATCTTGAGCAGCCTGATCTGCGGGATATATTTTCCCAGCTCCTTCCAAGATGTGTTGAGTGGCGTCCTAATCAAAAATCAATGTGACCACTTGAGTAGGCCCACAAGGCTTCTGTAGCGGGTTATGTAATCTGATAATATCAATCATAACTGTGTAAGAGGCAATCCATCTGACTTTCACAGGACTGGGGTCAGTGAGTAGGGGGAAGGCAGGGTGAGGGAGACTTGGCCTCCCATGCCATCAATTACCACTTATTATGGTGGGGCTTACTCTGCCACAGAGCTGTGTAGCCCCCCTCACCATAAATAATATTAACAGGACCAGGCTCATCAATCAATACAAGCACAGTTGTATTGCTCCAGCCTAAATGGCGGCTTCCATGGCTCTCCAGCCTCGATCAATGACCATGGCTCCTCCAGACTAGCACATAGGGGTAAATCTAGCTGTGTTTGAGCCCTGGGGTCTTCAGCCCGCCTTCTCCTGCTACTCCAGTGTTCTTTATCGCCCAGCTCTGTGACTGCCTGTCTCTGAACGGAGACAGGCTTGTGTTGAGTACGGACCCAGCCCCGCCATCTGAGGCTGCTGCTCGCTGCAGGTGCTGCAGTCGCTCTGCCAGCCTCATGCGGCCTGGCTTGTTAACAGCATGAAGCACACGCAGAGGAAGTGTCAGAAAAGTGTCTGAAAGAGTGATTATGGAGAATTAATGAGTCACTTAATGATTCCCCTCCCTCCGCCTTTTACCTCCTTCCACTTTTCTGTGTGATTTCCTGCTGCAAGGGATGTGGTGTGAAGAAGAGCATTTTAAGCACTTCATTGTAGCCAGTGGTAGCAGGAGGGTCTAGTGTCAGGGTGGTGCAAAGTGATATTTCACTGTTTTTGAAACGGCAGTCAGAAAAAGCTACGTGGTTCCATTTTTTGCCAGCGTGTTCACATTCAACACAAATTTATGGGCTGTTTCTTTAGCTACAGGCAGGAGGTCGAGATGGGCTACGGCGGTTCAGGGGGGCGGGGTGGTATTAGGGGCGTAATTACGGAAGCAAATAATTAGCGAGTCGAGTGCAAAGCAAGATTAATTAGCCTCATCATCTGCCTGTGACCTTAGCTCTCACGAATGATTCCCTGCTTGACCAGCTCTGCCATAAGCAAATCATTCAGCCAGGGTTGGAGCGCTGCGTGCCCAGCAACCAGTGAGAGAGTAAGTGGCTGAGGCAACCTTTGCCCCGTGACTGTTATTCGGGCGGCTGCAGTGCTCGTCAGTGCGAGATATGAAAACGCTGCCTTGTGTGCGAGCCAAAGCTGCGGATGACGATTTGTCAGGAATACAATGCACTCATCTCATTTTTGTAGTACTCTGTCACTGTAATTGAACTTTAGAGTTTATTGGGTGTGACAATTGTCCAGAACAAAAACAGTCAGACAGGAACCCTACGGCAGACAGGGTTAAACATCTGATCGGAAGATATTTCCCCAGACTGGGTTGCGCTGCGACCTGGCGCTGTGGCAGTTTGTTCTGCAGCGTTTTCTCGTTCTTGGCATGTCCAAGAACTGATACTCACATTCTCCTCCAAGTAGATCAGCAATTCCTCCTCCTTCCTGTTCCAGTTTTCACAGATCATATCAGCCAAGATTCCCGACTTAACCAGAGAACCATTACTGAGGTAGACTGAAAGGATCTGACAGACATTTCTACATTATCTCTGACCATTGCTCTTTGCTTATTGTAAAAGTACAAAGATTTTGATAAATTCAGCTCAAACAAAAAAAAGGAAAAAAGCAGACTGAATGCTGAAAATTGAAAGCGTATCGTGTCAGTGTTTTGGCTCACACTGTATTCCTGTGCCTTCACCAAAGAAAATCAGCTCAGCTAACCTCAGCAGTGACTTCAAATGTTGGCCTTACACTGACCTGCACACTTCAAAGCTTGATCAAGCTTTCCCCAGACAAGGAATTCTGTGGTTTAGGCAATTTGTTAAACAGGAGAGAGGTTTAGTGTGATTTGGGAGTGAGAGGTTGTTTCAGTAGTCCTGGCTAACCCAGAGCTCAGCCACTCAGGACCTGAGAGGAGCAGTGGTGATCCACCACCACTTTGAAAGAACAAAAAGACAGTCACTAATACTGCTTGGCTCATGAAAACAGACATTGACTTTTGCCAGGGAAGACACGTTAATTATGGTGATACTGTATCACTCGTGTTTGATGCTTCATATGCACAGGGAATATTCGAGCTAGTGGAGAAGTATATCCGTAAATAGTAAAACATTATTCTAGGATTATTTTAGAATGAAAGATCTCAAGCGTGTAATCTCACAGGTTGTTACCACGCAGTTTATCACAGCTACCTCCATGTGACATGCAGACTGATTCTGAATCTTTGTAAAATGCTCCATGTGTGGCCCATGACAATCATGGTTTTTCATTTTACTCAAAGGAGCTTTTTTTCACTCTCTTCTTTATTTTTTACATATATACAATATGTAGAGCAAAAATGCTTTAGTCTTTTGGTCTGGTATGCAGGGTACGCACTAATGGCAGTATATATAGAGAGAGAAGAGAGAGAGAAGGGTGAAGGCATGTGGCGATGGGGGTGGAGGCAGTTCAAGGCTCACTGCCAGCTATAGAACAACCAAAATCCATTGCGGGATTCACAGAAAGATGCCCTCCTTGTTCACAGTATGGCACTGAGTCTCATCTCAATGCCCCCTCTGTGGAATACAAGCTTCAATCGACTCATTGACGCCGGTGTCAGCCAAATATGTCTGAGACATATCAGACAGGGAGGCAGACATTTTACAAACAGTTGGTTTGTTTTCTTAAACGGAAAAGGCCAAGAAAGCATTGCCCCTGTACGCGCCTACAAAATAACTTTTCTTGCACGTGAAACTAAACCAGAATTAAAGTGGATTCAGACCAATTTTGTCTTCATGGTGAATTAAATTCTTTCGTTCGAAATCCTCATTTGCAAATTTGGAAATTGGGCTTCCCTGAGATGACGTATTGCAGGCAGTTAAAAGTGCATAGGCTTTGTTGTCAAGATGTTTTAATCATTTTCAGAAGAGGGAAATCAAAACCACTCCCTTGATGAGTACGTACAGTTCGACATAGGCGCTGTATTTACCTCCAGTGATCGTCACAGTTGGCTGCAACCTGTCAAGTTAAGATGTATGAGCGGGTGTATAAAACGGACATAATTTCATGGTAAAGATGGGAAATGTTATTGCTGTTTGATTATTGAACCTTTTGGGGCGACTGCAAAAGTCTTTAATCTGGATTAGCATTCTGGTTAAACCCAATTATTTATGTATTCACCGAAATGATGTTTTGAAATCTGCCTCCCCTTTTAAACACTGTAAACAAAGGCTATCAATCATAACCCTTGACAGCTCTAATTGCTACCAGAGATGGCGAGTCAGCTTGTTCACTGCTGCGTTAAGACATGGCTGAGCCCCACAGTAGTCTCTGCCAGTCTCATCAAACAACATAGTATCATGTTTTAAGTGAATTGTAATCTGTTTCCAGTCGTGTAAACTGTTAAACTGTTGTGTTTTTTTCTGTTTATAGGAACTGATTTCCTCATTATCTTTGCCTTTTTCTCAAATGGGCAACTTGTGTGTCATCTGGGACTTTATGACCCAATGAATTTGGCAGTCCAAGAAGTAATTCTTTGTCTTGACTGTTTCACTTCTTGTGAGTTCACTGTGGATGCGAACATCGGACAAAATTAGTTCACAGTCAGTCTCTGCAACTCATCCAGCTGCACTTTTTCCCCTCTATGCTTTACATCACTTTTTCACATTTCCAGTAAAACTCACTATCTCTATTGTCGTCTCTAATGACCCCTCACTGTTTTTTCTTCATATCCCTTTGGCCTGTTTGATTCCTCATGCAAACAGACTTTCTCACTTTGGTTATAAATATCACGCAAAAGCGATGATTAGCAGATGGTAGGAATCATCGCCTGTATGTCTGTTTTGTGTTATCTTAAGAAACTTGTACTGTGTTATATTGTAGTTCACCTACACAGAGGCTCTCTCTATTATATACAGTGTACAGGAAGTTGACAGGCGAGTGTTGAGGGCAGGGGAGGAAGCCGAGATGGTGTTCACTGACTCCTTTCACATTAATAAATGGAGAGGCATAGATTTTATGGAGCTAGGTTGTATTGACCTGTGGCTGACATCCACTTTTTAGTTTCATAACATAATCAGCACTTGACACATGATTATAATAACCCAATGCAATTTACTGCATTCGCTGCAAACACATTGATTATTTTGAACAGCTCCCAGAACCAATTACATGAATATTGCTGCATAATTAGTTTACACATTACTAAATTACTGACAGATTAAAAGAGAACTAGCACAGTTCATACCCTGCCCACATAACTGCCAGAGAGGAAATTAATATGGATTCAAAAGGTCCTCAGAGATGTGAGCTGTAAAAGGGGGGGTAAAAAAAAAGCAACAATCTATAAGGCATGCTTGCATAAGGATATCCCCTCTGCAGGCTTTCCAGGTGTTGGTTTCAGCAGGGGCAGGTAATTAATATGGTCTTTAATGAGATTTGCATATGAATATTGATAGGCCCTGCTCCTAAGGGGAAGATTACAGTACTCTGAGTTTAGACTTTTGTGGGCAAAACTCCTGAGACTGCCCGTGATGATTATCTCATTATAAAAGCTTCCCATTCAATCAGGGCACAGAGACCGTCTGCTTTTTCTTCCCTTGCGTCTAATATTATATGTATTTGCTGGCATATTTACAGTGTGGGTGGTACAGAGTAGCCTTCAGCAGACTTGAGCATATTTATCTGTACACTAGCTGTGCTCATTCGGATGTGTGGATGCTGGAAACCATCGCGTATGTAAATCTATCTGTCCATCTTTATCGCCCCTCACTTCCAGTCAGGAGAAGCTTTGTTGGCAGATGAGCTGCCTGATGGCACACTAACTTTTCAGCAGAAATGTATTGCTCTGACCTTTGATGTCCACATTGATCCAATGTACTGAGTGGCCATTTCCCCAGAAACAAACATATATAATTGGTATTGGGTTCCAATGGTGCTCTTTCAATGTCTTGGGGATGGTTTGCTGCAATATAAATCAGTTCACACTTATAGACACAATATGGGTGCATTAGTGCTGACTGGTCATTTGAGGATGGCTGAGAGGTAAGAATTCAATAGACCTTGATCAAGCACAACCAATCTATCTTCATCAATCCTCGACTTTTAATTGTGCACAGACCCTCAAGATGGTAATCATAATGAATTTTCCTTGTGGGGTTTTTACTGCATCCTGTTATTTTTTTTGAACACCAGTGAAAAAGTAAGAACTTAATAACACAGAGGAGAGGTGGTTGTGAACAGCTGCTGCATGAACAAAATTAGATATTTAGAACAGGGCCCTGTGTCCTCAAGTGCAGCTTACACTAAAAATGATGAAGTTATATTTAGCAAAACAGGGACTGTGAACATATGGTCTTAAAAAAGTGTTGTCATTCTGCTCACAGTCGTGCACTTCCTTTTGGTAAATGCTGAAAGTGTTTTGAGTTGTCACATGTACAGGCAGTGACAGAGACTTGATTGTACAAGTGACACTTTGTTGCTTAAAATATTGAATCGGGCTTGTGCGAGGGTTTGATGAGGGAGCCCTGCATGTCTGGGTGCAGCCACCTCAGGATTAACATGCATCAGTGCATCCGATGCCTTCGTCTATTTACTGCCTCATAAATTACTGCTCTGCAGTGAGTCAGTAACACAAACGTTGCTCGAGCAACAGATGTTTACAAACCTCCGAGCTGATGCGGTCCAGTTACTTGTTGCAGGAAAAAAGGAAAGAAATTTAGACATCTCCTTTGCTTTAAATAACGCATTCACATATTTCCCCACTTTCCTTTCACAGTTATTGATCCTCCTCATTTTCCCAACATCTCCCGAGCTTTCATATCAATCTCTGAAGTTAGCTGCCGAGACCCCAAGTAAAGATCTCACTTCTCCTTGAAGTTCTTTGGCTGTGGTGTATGAGATGTGGGTTTGGTGACAAGGACAACAGTAGAATCTCTTTGTCGTTTTGGAGGCGTCTCAGTGTTCAGGGCGAGAATAACAAATATGTCTATTTATGCACCACATGAAGAGTGTGAGGGTCAGACTTGCAGGCATGAAAAATGTGTACTACCTTGCAAAGGGGGAAGGAAGATATCAGGTATAAGATATAAGAGCTGAAGCTTTGGAGTGAGTCACAGATGAGACTATCTTAAAGAAAACACAAAGTCCATAAAAGGATCATTGACTATATTTTTATATTATCTGCACACTGTCTCTTGTGTAACCATTTCATGAGTTAAGCAGTTTTTTAAAAATGTTTGCCACTAATCAAATGAAGACTTAAATTGAAAAACTTTAAATGTCCTTCTTGGATTTATGAAAATGTGGATTCAATTTAAGGCATATTGTTATTGCATTATAAGTTAACTTCACATTAATTAATAATTTGTAACTTAATTTAATTCTATTTAATTTTGGAATTGCTTGCAGTGATTTTTTTTTTTTTTTTGCGGGAGGGAAATCCATTTTTTTTGTCACACTTGAGCCCTGTGTCCAGGCTAACGCTGGGTTTATTGGTCAGTGCTGAGGAGAGTGGATGCTGCTTTTTACCTGTCCAACTGCAGCCCCAGTATTTACTCAGCTGTAGGGACTCTGTCTCCAGTGTAAGGGCAAAAGGAACAGGTCACTAAATATTTCATTTCCCAAGTAAAACATGCTTCCCCTCGTCAGCTGAAAAAAAGAAACGGATCACAGTGATGAATGTGCAATCAGCCTGATTAACTCATTATTAGTTGTCCAAGGGATCCACTGAAGGAAATGAGGGCAAGAATGAAAAAGGTTGTTTATGTGTCTCGTGGTCAGAGTTATGAATGTGATGTGAGGAAGAGGCCTCTGTGAACTTTTACCTCTGCAAGTCAGTGATTTGAAGCTGAATTATGGTGCTGACATACAGCACTCATTTCCACTGCGCGGGTCTTCCTTATTCAGTCATGCAGGTGTCTTTAGCCAAACAGCACCATTAATACACACAGAACGGATGTACTGAACCTCACACTGGACTCCTCTTTTTGCCAACTTCTCTCAAACTTTCCCCGCGTCTCCTGCCTTCGTTTCTCTCCCTCTCTCTTTAGCCAGCAGATGGTGCTGCAATCTCTTTGCACTGCATCGACAGGAGCCAGACAACATATGCTCCCCTGATCTCCCACACACACTTTGAAAAGAGAGAAAGAAAAAAAAAAAGTCCGGTTTAGTTCCTGGGTTGAGGCAAATGTTTGTTGAAATAAGTGGAGATTTCCTGGTTTTCGTTTTGGAGGCGGAAAAAAAAAAAAGAGGCAAAGTTTCTTTATAGGATGAGCTCGGGGTGTTCTGCAATTACCCTTCCAGATCTTTTCCCCCCGTTGAGTAGGAACAGACAATGTTTTCCATTTCAGTTGCCTGTTACAGTCGCAGGGAGTGTGCCGGTGGGCTCAGTGTCGGGGCTTTTACTGCCGTGGAACATGGTGGGTAGGATGGCTGGGCCAAATATCCCAGCTAGCATGGATGGTGGGAGGCATTATGGACGTAAGTAAGAGCAGCGCTAACATCTTTCTTTGTGAGTGGACTGAGAGGAGAGAGCGTGCTGGATTTCTTGTAAGAGGTTAATAATTAAGCTTATGAGCATCTGCCAGGGTCCTGTTGTCTCGCACTGAAGAAACAGGTTATGTTGATGTCACAGCTAAGTATAGTTAGTTAGCATTTAAGTAATAGTAAGTATTTAAGTTATTTGGAGTCCCGTCTTAATCATTACTGTTATCCTCAGTGCGTCAGTGTGTTTTTTGTTGTTTTCTTTGGAGAACACCTGTGACTTGTCAAATGTGTAACATTTGCTTTTCACACCATTAGGGGAGGTGTAGGCTGACCAGGAGAGGAGAGGTGTGTGTTCATGTGTGCAGAGGGGAAGGGTGGGGGGGCTGTGGTGGAGGGGGCCGGGTGGGGTGGGGGGTGGGGGTCGGGTAGAGGTGGGGGGCCGTAGCGTGTAAGCTATTGAAAGGAGGAATGTGAGAGAACATTATTGCCCACACTTCATGTGAATGGAAAAGGGGTTAAAGAAATGACAGCGTACAGTGGGTGGTAGGGCCTCAGCACAACCTGGGAGGAAATGGAATGAGAAAGTGCAGTCAGGCAGACCACTCATTCACCATGACAAATGGGAGAGGCCTAGGCCAAGGGGATACCTGATACCCCACGGTGGGCTGCGTGCACCTGCCCGCGCTCCATGTGCACCAAAGTGGAAATAAACCTCGGCCACTTGGAGCAGCACACCTCCGCTGATTACAGGGTCAGATATTAATAGTTGTGAAATTAATAGCAAAGTGGTTAGATATAGTTGACGCAGTTTAATTATGAATTCACTCCTAACGCTATGTTTTGTCTCTTCGAATGAGTAATAGGCTCATTCTCAAGTTATTCTGGCGGACTCCTAGAGGCTACAGTTCTGCGAAGGAAAACACTCATGGCAGGAATGGGTGCAGGGCCTGTTATTGTTGGCAGGCAATGCGTACACATTCTCACAATTAGCAAAGGTCACCAGTGCATTTCATAAACTAATATTTTCTATTAATTCTTTTTAATGTGCTTTGACAGAGAAATACAGGGACATTCAGTCGAGGAGCTTGTTGTTTGAATAAACCACACAGTAATGTGCTGATGTCGCTCATTCTGAATTCAACAAGAATGTTCACCTCAAACAAAATATAAGGCATGAAATCATTTTTTAACTGCTGTTCACACAGCAAAACTATGTAGTCATTTGAAACATGTCTAAATTATAATGTAATGATATGTATGATTTACATGAGGTACACTGACACACCAACGCAATTTCACCCGAACCTAATAAAAAATTGTCAGGGACTTAAAGTTACTGACTCATTATGTTTGAAAGTTCAAAACATAGCAAAATAATCTCCCCAGTTTTTTGGACAATTCGGAACTCTCCTTTCATTTTTTCGTGGTTGTTTATAACTATGATGACAATCGTTAAATAAAATGTGATAAATTTTCATCCACCTACGAGTCCAAAAGCATTAATATGCTCACAAAGAGTTAATGACCGTTTCAACAGACGGTCACAAGCTGCATGTCATGAGGTTTCCATCTAAATTAAGTCATATATCAAATTCCAGTGGCATATTAAATCTTTGGGAACTGTTCAGAATTAGAGGGGTACTGCTATAATCCAATTGTAAGAGGACGGAACAAGAGACATACATAGATAGCAGAGAAGCAGTCTTCTGTTCACATATGCTCACACGTGGTTCACAGGGTGTACTCCTCCCAGGTCGTCCAGGAAGGATTACTGCCACGCTACCTTCTCCCGCTGCAGGCAGATGAGCCGTGGTCACTCTAACGCCGGTCACTCTGTGGCGTCGGGGTGCAATGCAGCGTGCCATGAAAATACTCAATCTCCTCTCCCATTTCGGTGTTTAGATTGGGCTGTGGAGCGACCGCAGGCTGACGGTGGCAGGGCTGGCTCGGCCCAGAGGAGAGGAATAACATTCTGCTTTCCTCTGGCCAAACATGAGCTCATTTTATTACATTTACAATATTCCTCCACCAATTGAATTTAATATTTACACAGCATTATGTTGCATTTCTTCATGCCTGTAAATAAAACATAGCAGACAGACAGAGATTACATTATTATAACACTTAAACCGACATCAATTAACACAGAAAACAAACAAAAAAACCTCCTGAATATTGTCGTCCATTTTCACTTGTTTGGCCACTGTCATCACTGGCTAACTGTGTTTGTTTAATTGAGAGTGAGCTTAACCATTAACGTAGTGCAAAGCATCAGTTGTGTTACCATGGTTACTTGTAGTCAAATAACAGGCTGGGATGTCATGAGCACTGATGATGTAGAGCAATGATTAAACTGTTGACTGGAGCTGAGGTTCTGAAGCTTATCAGTATTTTCTCTGGCCTTCTGAACAATAAATGCACAAATCTAAATATGCCGCAAAAGGAAATGCTACCCGAGTTACGCAGGTAGTGTCATTCTGACTTCACTCTACAAAGTGTAATAGTTAGTCTCTCAGTACGTGTCATGTGTAACACATTGTAGGGTCGTGTTGCACTGGCTGCTCTCTGCTTCATCTCTGTATGCTGGTCAGTGTTGTAGCAGTGGAGCAGATCAAGCCACGCCAGTCACTGCTCTCGCTTCTTCCTGCTGCTACAGTGGAGAGCAGGAATAGTGCGACTCACTGCAAACGTACAGTACTTCCCACGTATAATAGGAAAAACACTGTTGTGGTTATTTCATTCCAATCCCTCAAGACTCTTCTCCAGGATTAAGCTTTTAGACAAAAAGTTATGGTATTTTCATTTTTTTTAAATGCTTCTATGAATATATTTTTCCCTTGTATTTTTTTTCCTCCGTGTGCCCTTTGCACATTTTTTCATGTCTCAGCAGCATCACAGTCCTACCAGTACGCGGATCATAGGTAGAAAGCTTTCTTCTGCGTTCCGTGTTGAGTTTGTATCGTCTCCTCACGTATGTGCGAGTTTCCTCGGATTATTGTGGATTCGCCCAGAGCAAAAGACATGCACGTTGGGTCGCTGTAAAACAGTTGCCCCCAGCAGTTGTCGCAGGCTGCTTCAGCACAGCTGCCCACTGCCTCCAAATATTCAAGAACTGTACCGAGTGTACCTTTAATTTTCATTCAGTTTTTTAGCCTCGCTATAATTACATGGCATTTCAGTGTATCCGCCATCAAGCTAGCAGTGAGTGTGTTTTTATTCCTGCACAAAGCAACTGGGTTAATCTCATATTAGTGAAGAAGGATCATTCTCACAGCCATAGACTTGCTCCGCCAAACTATGCTCCAAATTAAATGTGTGGGACATGAGTAGATTACCATGTATCACTTCAGAGAGTTAGTGATAAAAAAAGAAGTAAAATTGAAATCCCACTTTGCTGTTCGAAGATTGAGACACCTGAAAAACCTTTCTCTAAAGATCTGAGCTGTGTTGGCCTGTTGGATTCCTACAATCTAGAGCTGGTGTAAGTACATACATGAAATTCCTTTGAGCAACATGATGGCCTTTACGTTCTCAGTCATAAAGTTTGTATAATGAATAAGAAATCTAATTACGGTGTAATTACAAATGTCTATATCAGTTTACTTTATTAAATTTAAGGTTTGCATTTTACAGCACTCACTTTGTGTTGTGAAAGCTGCCTGACATGGGTCCTGTGCCCAGCTATGCACTGCACTGTTTGCATTAATGTTATTTGGTGTGTCCTGTGGTTTGCGTTACGCAGCTGCACACATCACACATGCTGCACTGTCTCACAGCTCCGCTGCCTTATTTTCATAGTGAAATGTACTTGTCTGCGAGCAGTGGGTGGCAGAGACGTCTGTTGCTCTAATGCCCAACAGAGTAAACAATATGTTTTGAATTAAGATTTGACCTCGGAATAAGCCTTATCTGATTTATAAATCATAGTGAGTTAAATATGCTTTGTAAGGAGATTAGGTCATCTGGAGTGCCCCACTGCCCCCTCCCCTCCATAGGCCCAGTCTCACTGCAATAGGGGCGTAGAGATGTAATCCAGATTCATAATCCAATGATTCTTACAAGCTGTTTTGTGTTGTTAAATACCGGGTATTTGTGTTGATTTAATATCATCCTAATCTCCTTTTAAACTGCCAGTTGCTGTCTGGTTCATCTTGTTTATTGCTTGCTCTCTGCTCCAGGCTGAAATGGTAAATCTGAGGACTTCAGTGGCTTCATGGATGGTGCTGAAGAATTGATCGGTTTACTGTTGTGTGAAGTTAGTTTTTGATCATTGAGCATAATTAATTTTCACATTTCAAAACATTTTTTTCTATATTTCGTACAAACACATTTTGTGTCTTCTGTCTTTTGGAAGAAAATGATAAAATTCATGCAACATTTTTTACTGACTTTTCTATGTTTGAAAAGCAGCATCACCAACTTCCTCCAGTGACTATCTACATATTGATCTACTGTATCTACCTGTCATCACAGATTTATAGTCATGACCCAGGTGGAGCTGTGTAGTGCGTGTTTGTCTGTGTGTGCTTCAGTGGCGAGCCTTATGTAGCAGAAACAGTTCTCAGTAAATGGTTTAGACCAGCTTGTTGTATTCAGTCCAGTCCAACAGGTGGTTCCGAGAACTTTGTCCTAATAGGTGTTTACTGTCATTAGCAATTTGAAGTAATTGAGTCGTCATAAAGCTTAGTCTGATTATTATCCTTGCTATTTTTATTCAGTTTTATTGTAAGTGGATTCTCCTCCCTGAAGATTTCTTCAGCGCTCCGACTTGCTTCTCCAGTATTATTAGTTACTATGAGTTCAGCCTGTGCAAATCTGTTAATGCATAAGACCATAAGAGCTTCTTATGTTCCCAGCCAGGTCAGAATGAAGACACATCAGATTAATATTTGATCATGCAGAAGGGCTCTTAATCAGATTTGCTTATTCCCTTAGCTGAGTGCTCCGCAGCAATTATCATAATTGTTGTGCTAAACATGCTTGTCTTTACGGATGGTGGCGGGACGTGAGTGTGTGCCGTGAGAGGAGGATTCTAGCACCAAACCCAATTAATGCAGGATGGATGACTGGGCCTGCTGAGGGAGGCCAGAGGACGGGGAGGGCCGTGGACGAGGCTGCTGGTTGAACCCACAGCCGGCGACATAGCCCAGGGCAGGCTCGGCTCCAGCCACCTGGAGCTCCTCAGGACAGCAGCAGCACCCCACCCCCCCAGCCAGTTCACCAGCTCCCGCTTGTACGAGCAAAATCAAAGCTGCAGCAGGGAAACAACAATTTCGGCCAACAAGTAAAAAAATCATATTTTAAAATGATGCTTATAGTGTATGAAATACTCAAGGGTAGTGCACTTCAATTTTGCACCTGATTAACTATTATTTTCAATCAATGTGATTGTGATGACATCTTTTTATTAAATAAACATTTAATTAAAAGTCCCAGTGACCCATTGTGTCTGTTTATAAGGAACCTGGAGAGACTTACTGTAAGAAACTTACTTACAAAACTTCTTACTTACTACTTACTTACTAAAAAACTTACTGTAGAAATTATTTGCATGGGTTTTTGAAGACATGGTTTAAACAGAAAAATATATGACAGGGGAATTTATGGATAGTTGCGTCTTGGTAAGAGCACATATAAGTAATAAAAAAATAAATATAAAGTAGTTGATCAAGTAACAGTTCAGGTAACTACAGAGAAAAACAGAGGAATCAGTGGCTGTGGATGATAATATCACTACATGCACACACACTTTCTGGGAAGACAAGTGGTTAAGTTTCTTGAGTTTTTCAGATTAGAACAAACACTCATGGTCACTATGATGCTTTATTACATAAAATAAATTGGGGAAAAAATGCTGGTTTAAAATCTTGCCATATTCAAACTAAAAACCAAAACCTTTATTTGCTTGAAGTGAGTGTGACAAGGATATTACTTTATCTTCTTTACTTTTCTGTCTTTTTTGGTAAATTCTGTGAACTTGATCAACTAAAAGTGTGACGCATAGCTCAAAGTGTCCAGTTGTGAGTTGTGAGTGCACTCACGTACACACACACACACACACACACAAAAGGAAAAGCTGAGTCATAAGTAGTTTATTCTATTCCCCAATAAAATCAGTAGAATAATATTTGTAAGACAAATACTTGAAAACATTTTTTATATTCTTCAAAGAACTGAATAAAACTCAAAATAAGGTTTTATAAAACAAAGAAATAATATTCTTTATTCATCACTCATCTCACAATCTCAGCAAATTAAAGTAAAAATAAATCATCTTCAGAAAAGTGAATCATCAGTACAGGATATTCTGTGACGTTTAATAATGACTGAAAGAGTTCAGAGGTGAAATCATTATTCATGTTATAATGAATGTGGGGAAGTGGAGATGACCAAAGTTTTCTGTTGCGGTTTCGGACTTTTCTCAAAATATTTGGGATCGAAACGTTTGTGACTCAAATCTTGTAAATATGTCAAACCGATACAATAAAACTGAAAGCAAAGCGAAACTCAGCTCTGTGTCATTTTGATTGCTCTGTGATGAATATGTTATCAGCTCACCAGTTTGTCATAAGCGTGTCTATTAAATAAATGAGCCTGTGGACCAGTTCTGTCTGTATGAAAGCCATCTATCCTGCTGGAGGCATGGCACTGCGCAAGGAAACACTAGGAGAGACGGTTCCCCATTAATCTACCGTTGACTGGCTGGAAATTGCATCTTTGTAATGAGTATTAGGTGTGCATCTACATGAATTAAGGCTGAATGAGCCTCTGATTGATCACCTCCTCCCAAATGACGCTCCCTCCATGATCATTATTGTTTAAAAGTGACTAAATCATATCGGGATGATTAAAAGTCTCTTGGAGGAGAGGGAAGATAAAGTAAAGACACAATGTCTGAGAAACCTGTGCTTCTATCCCTAAATTTTCTTCATGTGCTTGTGGTGTAATTCTGTTGTGGGTCTATGGTGGAAGAGGCTGTTTGATAAATAATAAAGTAGAATTTATTGTGGATCAGTACATTGACTGTCTTGCAATTTTACAGCACACAATGACACCAACTACAAGGAGAATATATTATTCAAATGGGGATACAAACGGGAAGAAGATATTCTGTATACTGACACTCAACTTTCTGCAATTAGAGGATATTCTTAAGAAATGGAGTTTATTTATTTGAGACATCTGGTGTGGGCTGAAACTGCATGTTAAGTGTGACACTACAATCTCAACTGCACAGTGACTGGAGGACTGAACTGCGTCCATGCATCTGCAGGTAATGTGCACATAGCAACTTCATCTCAGATGCCACACATTCAGCGCATATGATGGGACGAGATGATTTTTTCTTTGAACAGCCTGACCACATGAAAGGTCTGTTGGGGGAAACAGAGTGCACGGGCAATGTTTGAAGTCCGGGCCAAAAAGTCCAGGTGATTTTACAGGCGGCGTGGCATTTATGTGGTCTAAACTATATGTCTGGAGTCGCCTCCGCAAAAGTGCTCGACATCCCTACCAGGTATTCGCTTACTTCATAAAGTACATTCAACTGTGGGCAGCTGATTTGTTGCAGTTTGGGTCTCAGCCATAAAATCCTGATTGTTTGGACTCCCACTTGACTCCAGCTTTTTTTTTTTTTTTTTTTTTTTTAAAAAAAGGGCCCCACACATCCGAGAACCGGACAGACCATATTGTGAAATTAAACGTTCACATGCATCCATTTTGCACTTTCACAAATTAGACCTTTTATATGTGAAGCATCACCTGTTACTGTTTCAAAGAGAAAAGGTAACCGCAATTTTCCTGGGTGCAGTTTGGCACATGTTGGAAAAATAACGGCTTATTTTCAAAAGACCCAGCTTCAGAAAAAGAACAGACCTCGTCACCCTCTATCTCGACATATTTACTGTACCTGGACACACTAATGTTCCTCTCTAATGTCTTTCTGGTAATTATACTGCCAAGCACCCTGTTGGGGTAATTATACTAAAAACACCCTCATTAGCAGCATCAAGATGTAAACCCCCAGAAGCCTAACCATCTTTCCCCTCGTGCACCCTTGGAAGGCGAGCTTTTTGGCTAACTCTGCCTCATACTTAACTTTCTGCTTGTTGCAATACCTTGCAGTATCATATCACTGCTTTTCGGTGTGGGTGCATTCAATGTGCTGCATTATACTGACATTGCACAGACACAAGTAATATTGTCTGACACGCATCCTGTAAAGTGTCCTGGAACTCACAGATGCCCTGATTCTCTCTCAAGCTCATTAGCTTGTGGCTATGCAGCAATTGGTTTAAATGAAGAATGCTAACAGTGCTAACAAGCTGTTTGCCAATCAACTAACGGGTTTAAACAGACGCACCCATGACTCAGCACCTGCACCCACACACACTGGCTGGTGGAGGAGGTATTAAGAGAATAACGAATGTCAGAATTGTTTTCAGTAATGGAACTTAGTTGCACAAGCACTGGAGATATGAATGTCCATTATTCGATGCTCAGTTTCACTCTACTCACAAATGCTCTGCTTGAGAAATTGCCTAAATGTATCGGCCCAACCATTTAGGGAAAGGACATGAATAAAAGTAAATAAAACTAAGCTAAAAATGTAGTGATGGCGTTTTGCTCTGCTCATGCAAAATGGACATACCACTCACCCAAACCAGCATAGAAATTACAACAATCCCACGCCCCTGCATTGTCTGGCAATTTGCTCCCTTTAAATTATTCAGAGACGGGGCTTTTTTTTATGTCAGCAACTGTGTGTTTTCCTGTGACAAAGCTAGCCTCACCTAATAGTTTCACTGCGTCTGCCGTTTTATGACTGACATAGCAATAAGCAGATTGTCCAGATATTTATGCCATCTGCAGCTTGGAGAGATAATTAAAGTATATAAATTAATCAAGTGCAATTAATTAGAGACTTTATGTTCACAGCAGTACATCTTTGCATGTATAATTTATATTTATTGATTTGTTTGGTTTCATTAGCCTATAAGATAACAGTGCAAATGCATTAGGGGGGAAAATGCACAATTAGCATGCGGTAAGGGCTGCTGGTAATTGATAGATCAGCGAGCACTCCCTGCAGATATAAAGCTGTGTAAACTGTCATAAGCAGTTACAATCGATGACTGATATTTCGCGCCATATCTCTCGCTTGATTAATGATGTTTTTGAAAGCGGGCCCCCACTTAATGGGACCCTGATAGGCATGCAGGATTTACTGTTTAATCAGGGGAAAGAATTTATTGCGGTCCAGAACCTGTGTCGTTGCCGGTGGAAATGTATGATTGGTCTCTGTAAGTGCTATGCTGATGTTATTTGCTCCCGTCAGCAGCCAATATGGCTGAGCATTAAGAGCTTTGTGCTTCCCAGTTGATTTTTCATTGACTGTGCTGCCATCGTTCATCACTGGCTGGTTTCCCTCCGTTCTGCAGTGCTGAGAGGAGAGCAAGCTGGGTAGTCGATAGCAGCCAATGTGTTCGCAGCGATCCAGCGTTTCCTGCAACGGTGTGTAAACTGCGCTCACAATGAAAGATACTGACTTGTTTCCCAGATAATGAGGCTATATCCCTGTTCAATCAAATAGTGGGGAGGTAATAGTTTTGGCATTTTGTGCAATTTGAAAGTTTTTTTCTCGCATGTCCTGCTGACATGCACATGCATATATACTTGCCTGGAGGGGTAAAGGCATGGGTGGGTCCCAGGAGTACTGTCGTTTGAGGTGGTGGGAGTGGGCATCCAGAAGGTATTTGGTAGACAGACAGATACAAGTGCAGATAACTCTGTTAATGTTTTACTTCGTCATTTTTAGCTCTCACTAACCCTGCATCGGAAACTGAATTGTTTGCTCCTGTTTGGTGTGGCTGACATATTTTGGAGATGTTGTCACTCGGTATTGCGTCACAGATAATTCATGTGGCTCTCGCAATATAATTACTCTAAATAGGATGTGGGGTTTATGGGCACCACATGTTGCTGTCTGGGAACAGCTTCTGTGTATTTCCACTCATGTCGAGGTGGGCCACTGTCTCTGCTCCGCTCCCCTGCTGTATCTCTGACGTTACGTTCAATCTAATCCATACATTGTTCTCTGGAGATGAGAGGGACAGGTGCGTGGCTCAAAACAGTGTAAAGTCAGCCAGACACTGTCGGCATGCACTGTGGCAGACAGTGTGTTTCAGGAACTTTGTCCCACAGCTGGATGCCAGACACATACATACATTTTTTGCCCTGTGTCTCGGGCAATTTCCTCTCCTTATGTCACTGTAAATGCTTACAGAGACACCACCCCCTGTTTAAGGTTGCAGATATATGCTGTAGAAGGAGGAAGAAGCCATTTGCCTTCTGGTGATGTGCTCCAAATTGGGATCTTACTTTACACCTGCTGGTATCTGCTCTCATTTCCCACCCTTAGGGCAGAGAGGGCGTGTTGAAGATGGATCTTTGCCAAATTCACGGAAGACATTCACTGCCAGTATGTTTCTTTTCACTGGATTTGGATTCAGTCATGTGGGCTCGTCGCCCTCTAAAGGAAGTGGTGGTAAAAAAAAATGGCTATACTGGGCATATGAGGACGGTGGTTGGTGAATAATGCAAAACAAATGTCTGTCGTCTTGGGAGGGACCGTAACAGAAGCCCTTTGACCCCCCCTCGTCTCCCTGTTCTGAGGCCAGTGCCGCGATAACAGCTGGAGATGTTTGGGGCTTGCTTCCCTCTGATCCTCTCGCCTTGCTGTAGGGGCTGGTGGAGAGGTGTGCCGCCCGATAGCGGGGCCATATTGACACTGCTGGACCACTGCAGTCCTCAAACCCACAACAGGCTATCTGATTTCCTTCCAAGGGATCCCCAGAGAGTCAGAGCTTCCATTTTTCTTAACTTGAATATAAGTAAACTGCAGGACCTGGCTGGGAGGTCAAATCAATCTCTGCTATTTATTACATAGAAATGTGACACTCCGTCTTAAATGCTGCCGTCTCAAGTGATTTAGCCTTGTGTCTGCGTTATGTCTGCAGAGTGTGTGTGTGCGCGTGTGTGCACGCATGCATGCTAGCGAGGTGGGGAGCGGCACTTTACGACCATTGTGCCAAATTGTCCTTTTCTCTGACTTGCCTCTTGTAAACAAAGATGGGTTAATATGCTCTTTGAAGACAGTTTTATGTAAAGCTTTTAGCCCTGGTGTATGTATCATATTTACTGTAAGTACACTTCAAACACGAGGGCAGGCTAATGCACGGAGAATGAGTAAGGATTGTAGTCATGCATGGGTCAACTCTTGAGAACACTGTGGCTAAATATGATCGGTATCTCAGCACGCTTTGATGCCCGTTAATATAACGTCTTTATAAAGTTGTGCAGGAGGGAGGAAAAAAAGGACAGTGACACAGTCATTTGCCCCTAAAGGGGGGTGCAGTCTTATTTCTGTGAGAAGCAGAGCTCTGTTTACTGCGTGACAATGTGATATTGTGCGGCTCATGCTGTCTTAATTGGAAACAGTCTTGCCCCACAAAAGGTGCATAAGACCCCTGATTTTGCGAGGCAGTCTCACCCCTCCCCTTTCCCACCGCCAGCACCCCCGCCTCCCCCTTCCCCCTGAAGAGCAGCAAAACCCCCTGAAGCATTTCCTTAATCCTCCGGAAGATCATGCTCTCCCACTAAATGTGGTACCTGTGGACAAACAATGGATTTTTCCATAATAATAAGTTGAAGATTTCATTATGAGTGTCTAATGGATGGACGGGTCCAGGTCTGAGCAGATACACAGAGAGGCTTCCTTTTGATCAGCAGCATAGGGTTAATCCATGGTAAGAAATAATGAAGGTTTAGATGGGGAGGGTGGGGGCGCAGTATTGAGCCAGGCTGAATTTAGAGCTGAGAGGGCTCAGTAAAAGGATGATTTTTAGAGCCTCTCGCCACGTATTGAAGGGAAGACAGCCTGACAAGTCATCAATGAGCCCCGGCGCTGTACTAAACTAATGAAAGCTGCATTTGATCTTCTTCGAAGAGATTCAATACCACTCCTGCTATTATTTAAGTCCTCGGCTTCACCCAAACCTGTTTTCAGATCCACAAAAATCATTAAATTGCACAGTGAAGTAAACTGTGTTTGTAAGTATTGGATGTGGAGGAAATATCTAAACTGCTTTTAATGTATCCCTGTTGATTACATCCAATAGACATTTCCTGACTGGTTTAGTGCCTGTCTCAATCTTTCTGCTGATTTAGTTTAACAGTAACATCAAAGCACTGACGCGCATATTCACGTTATTTATATTTCACATACAAGTGGAACAGATGTGCACGGACAGACTCGCCATGAACTTTGGTCATCTTGTGTGGTCTGATCACTTTAGTCCTTGCAGTGACACTTCATTTCTAATGGGCTTGAATGGGAACTAGTATGTAGGACAGTGCTTGACGCTTTTAATGTGTGTTTTGACCTTGTCTATACTTTGCCGCTTTGCTCTCAAAGGAGGCCACATGAAAGTCCAACTCTTGTGACCAAATGCCAAGTCCTAACTCCTGCTCACGGATTGAGCCGAAACCATGATGTGTGCTGCCAGCCATATTATTTTCTCATTGAACCAAAATAAAAAATAAAGCTTGTTTGTTGAATTTATATTCAAGCACAAATGTTAAGGGTCGCCCCGACCACACTTGAGAGGCAGGCAGGATGAAAGATTTGGCCTGAGCTCGTGCCAAGGAACAGGGCATGCATCATCTGCGAACATCAATGATGGGTCTGCGCCGCAAACAAAACAGCCCATCCTCGCACTTGAACTGCAGTGATTCAAGGTTATGTTAACTGAAACATGTTGAAGTAATAATATAAACACTGTGATAAACCCGCAGTTTGGAAGATTTCAGTAATAAATCTGGCCACAGGGGGCCTGCGTGAAATTTGTGATGACATCAAGTGGTTGTTAGTGTAAAAGTCTCCCATTATGCATCTGTTCTGCATCTATGTAGTGTTCCTTCTGCAGCAGGTTTAGTGCTGAATGTTACTCAATGTTGTAAATAAATGAATAAGTAAATGATTAACTAGTACTGTGGATCGATAATCAATTAGATAATACACCTACATTTAAGGCCCTTTACTTTTACCCATTAAAGCCCCCCCTTGGGAAAAAAATAACAATTTATTTTTTTATTTCAGAAAATATGTAAAAGATTTTACATGAGTTTTAGGGCCTTAAATGGAACCAAATCCAAGTAGAAGCTGATATCTCAAAATGATTTCTGGTGAAAACTCATTGCAAATGACATTTGATTCTCACAGATGCACAGAAGTTGTGTTCAATTCTCCCGACCTACAGTACATTCTTTGAGTCAAGCAAAACTTCAAAAGAATCTTCTAAGGCCTTGTTGCCATGCAGTCACCTCTTTCCAAAAGGGGTCCCACTACATTGCAATTAAGAAGACACCTCATTATGCCGCCTGTGCTTGTTTACCCTGAAGCCGGCAGAGCCGACATATTGCCGCCCCCATGTGTGATATTTAGATGACGTGTAGAGGTGTAAAACAACAGCATAGGCATGCCTCCCTCCATGTCGTCTGTCCCTTTTACACAGACATCGATTTAGCTCTGTGACTACCACTGCTGTCGGCTTATTGCCAGAACGACAGTGCCCCCCCTTACCATGTTCATGCCTTTTATACAGAAAAGTAAGGTGGAAAAAAGACACAACATTCCCGCCTTGAACGAGGCGTACAAACACGGCCTGTATCACCTCTTAATCGAAGGTATGGCTGCTAAAGCTGCCAGGGGACCTGTCATAAATGCCATGCGCGCGAGAAGAAGAGAGACGGGTGAATGGAGGCGTCAGAGGGAGCAGAATGCAAGATGAGGGTGACAGAGCTGAATTCTCACTGGCAGAGAGAGGGTAATATAGGTACAGAGAGAGAGACAGAGAGATGCATGGTAAAGGAGAGAGCCGCTGGGCCATGCCGGGGATAGGCCTGCTAATCCTCACATATATATTCTCCTAATTAATCCTGATTACCACTTTTTAAGCGGCCTGTTCAGGCTGCCCCGGAATAAAGTGACACTTCCTAATGAATTAAACTGGCAATTTACAATTGGTGCACTATTCCCTCTTTTGTTTTTGTTTTTTTTTTGGAGGGGGGGGTTTCCCAGCTTCCCATATTGGTCCCGCGTGGGAACCTCTAGTATGTCAGTGGCGTGTGGTCTCACTCCGCACTAGTTAACTGCTAAATGCTCGGGTCACACCTGCGCCCTTTTATGGGGTCTGGCAAATCAGTGGGGTTAGTGTTGTGAAGAGAGTGATCAGTACAGCCAGCCCTGTTGTTAAGGACATGCAAGACATTCATATGGGGGGTGGCAGCTGGATATGTTCGTGAGCTTTTTTAGGATGTCACAGATTAAAGCTTGCTGATGAGAGCACATTGTGTGGTCCACTGCAGCTTTTTATTTTCCCCGACCACTTTTGAGCTCCCACTGAATTTTGAAAAAATCTGATAGAGATTTCCATGCCTCTCTCTACCCACCACAAGTGTGATCACCCTCAACCCCTTGGTCAGTCTAGTGTCTAATCCAATGAGATGCATTTAGGTGCGGAAAAGGTAAACAGATAGATTGCTGACCCTGCCTTTACTTCCGGGTCAGTGGCACCCGGTGGCCAAGCGGCTCGAGACCGCAGCAGTAATGAACTCTGTCCCCCTGCGGTCGGCCCCTTGGCCTCCCTCATTTGAGTGGGTCCAGCCCTGGGAGATGGGATCCTGTGAAGCAGTGATTGTTTCCACGATTAGGTGGGAAGAGTAGTGGAGCCGTGCTTGTGGATCCCTCCCACGGATTCACTCCCTCAACAGAGCCCCGGCTGAAAAACAATAGCCAGCTGTCGCCCGCCGGCTGATGTGCCTTTGATCAGCCAAATGAAGGCTGCTGGCATTTCTTATGGAGTGGAGATTGCTTATCGATCTATATCAAAATATTCATGCTAATCCCGGGCAGCGGAGACTATTTTCAAGCCGGGTTAGCAATCAGAGCTGCCGTCCTGTCTGGAGCAATTCGCTGAGCTGGGAAGTCTAATCAGCTCAGGGTCCTGCAGTCAAATGCACTTTGCCGTTTAAATTTGGACCCCTGACATTGATGGAGGAGTCCAGAGAAAGGTGTTGACAAACCAAATTGTTTGTTCCAGCACTATTTTGCTAGAGATCAAGTCCAGAGTAATGCGCAGTGAATTTGTTCATTACTAGCCGGGGTGGGAGAGGAGAGGGCTGAGGTTTCACCTAGTCTCCTCTACAGGAAGACTAGTGTTTCAGGGTTGAGGGGTGGGAAGGCGGGATGAAGGTGGTGGTGAGTTTGCGTGGGTTATAACTGCAGGAGATTGGTAGTATTGTTTGGTGTGTGTGTGTGACAGTCATTTTGGGGTGGCTGTATGAGTGTGTTACAGGGGTAGTGTTGGGGATCGTTGCTCTGATAGGTTGAAACTTACTGCGTGTGTGAAGTAAAGACTGTTTTTGCACCCACTCAGTCTGGCGTTAGCGTAAATCCCTAGTTATGCATTGTAGCTGCACTTACTTGTCCTGTTGAGTACCAAAAAAGAAATATGAATTAAAACCAACCCAAGCAACCTGATACAACTGAGACAAGGAATATAAAACAGAATGTAATTTTCCCAATATTTTCCTGTTTTTTTCCCCCAGATAAATTACCTTTATTTCTGCCTTTTTGTATTTTCATAGTAAGAAATGTTAAACATATTTTTCTGTTAAAAAATAATTTAATCATTTGTGTGAATACTGTAAGTGTTATACAGGATGTATGCAGGGCTTCCTTGATCACAGATTGTTTCCTTACTTCCTCTTGCAAATGCCCCTCCCCGTCCAGTGACGCAGGGCATTCTAAATCTGCCCCAGTACGTTAATACTGTCATGCAATTATTGTGCAAAGAAATCTGTGAAGAAAAGGCATTGCCAGAATGGAGAGATTATCCTGCTGGCGGGTTGAAGGGCTAATGTCTTGCCATATGGCCCAGATTGTAATGTGCAGTGTCCTGCTTCAGGGTCAATCATACATCAAGTATTAGTGTCAGGTGGGGATTAATGCTTAATGTTCCCTCACCTCCGACATAGCACACTGTACTCTACCTGACTCTGCTTACTGCCCTGACATGATGTATTTCTCGTGTTAGGTAACTTTCGGCCAGTTTTGTTCCGTGATAAAATCAAATCAGCGAAAGAGCACAAAAATAAAGAGAATTTATTATCATTCAGGACACGAGGTAACTAAGTTATAATACATTGAAGCTTTTGGGGCAAATGGACAAACTTCTCTTCTTCGTCTGTTGCCCGTTTAGCAGCCTGTCACCTCTGAAAAAATATTCCTATTTGCGTTGCTGTTGCTGCAGAAACCACCGATTAGTGAGGTTATTGCTATTGTTGACTGATGTGGGGCTGTACATTCTCACAGAGGGTGATTTACCCCACACTTATGGTGTAATGTGAGGCTTGTGCATGCTGCAGCCGGGGATGTTTCGGGGTGCATAATCAAGATTCATGTCTCCGTTTCCACGCTGATATTTAGTTTATATAGATGATTATTCATCCAATATAGTGTGCTGATATGTACGGCAAAAAAGAAGCTGTAATTTGATGCAGAGTAGGCCACGTTATGCATAACCGTATATTATTTGATTATTGCTGCTGTTAAAAGCGTCTCAGTTTTTCCTCAAGGCATTTCTCTGTCACTTTATAAGGAACGTGTATACAGTATTTTTGTGAGACAGTAATTGCGATGGATCTGGCCATTGCCTTAAATGGCCCAGTGTACCCAGCCGGCCTTTGTCACCTGGCAGTGTGTTAAGTCCTTGCCAGGGCATTAACCTAAATGACTATATAAGTAATTAACCTCATAATCCCTTTTTGACTGATTAGAAATGATAGGTTCTTGCTCAGTCGACACGTGCGCCTCTCTCGGATTCGAATCCTCTCACAAACAATGTGGCGAACACAAATGTCGGGCGGTTGGAAAACATATTGCGTGCCGTAACCTTGAGGGACACGGTGATGCAAAGGGTGGGCTGTGTGGAGGGTGTGACACGGCAAGGTGAGATGTTTCTCCGTGCATGTGTGCGCGCGCGCATGTGTGAGGTTCACATATGTCAGACGGCAGGATGTAAGGTGCAGGTGTCGCCAGGCTTTGGTGCTGCCTGTCACCTTGTGAATAAACAGCAGTTGTTCTTTGGGGAAGGCGGGACTGATTCATGCGAGACTGGCGGAACATGGCAGATGGATGTACTTTTTCATATGTGTAAATAGTCGCAGCTAGCTATTAACATACCTCTGTGCAGATGGCAAACTGTAATAAAGTACAGGTGATAAAACAAGCCTCCTCGTCGATGGCTGACGCCCAGCCGATGTTTGTTCATTTTTACATACAGTGCAATATGTTCTGTAGCACAAGGGCACAATAACTAGTGGGGATATTTAGGAGCGCTTGTTGTTCCTGAATAGTAAACAGTTTTAATGTTGCAGTAAAAGCACTTTGATCTGGTTTGGCTTCACATACCAGAAGTTGAAAACTTGCTTGTTTTACATCATATTTGCTCCAAAGAGAAACTTATAAATAGACGCAAACCCTGAACATGTCTCCCTCTTCGATTTGCTACACGCTAAGATGAGGTTGGGCCCCGATGTGAACAGCCCGGCAGAGCCAGCGAGTGTAAGGGCAGTAGCGAGAGTGGTTAAATGGTGGATCACGGGTCTGAGCTGACGTCGGAGCCACTCTGGCCCACAGCTGGTTCCCCTCCAACCAGATGATCTGCTCCTTCCTGACTCTAGAGACCAGAGGAAGAGGCTTAAAAAGCCAGACAGAGAGCGAGAGCGGCAGAGACAGACGGGTAGACGCGTTGAAGGGGGTAGAGAAACAGTCGAGGGGGAGTGTGAGTGAGAAAAAAAATGGGGGTGCGTGGCGTCAGCATCCAGATGCATCACAGCCACTCGCCGCAGCGATGTGTGTGTATGTGTGCTTGTGGAGGGTGTGCATGCATTTGTGGAGCCCAAGGACTTGTCGTCTGTCTGCTGCTGGTTGTGGCAGCCAGCTGTCAGGGGAGCTCAGGGAGAGAGTGGAGGCCAGGTGAAAGGAGGGCCAGCGGCAGATGAGGACTGGAGCCAGCGCTCGCTCACTCCAAATGAATGGTGACAAGAGCGCAAGAGCCATTGATCCACTGGTCAAAGCACCCCTAAGGCTGCAACCTAATGTGCTGAAAAAAGAAACATCAGCCCCAGTTGGGGCTGTGGGAGGGAGACAGTCCTCATCGGATGAAACACACCTTCCACACAACATGCAGAAGATCAATAGAAAGAGCTGCAGGATGTGGTTATCCAATACATTTACATCCATTATGGAGAAAAAAATCATATGCAGAGTTATACAGAGGGGTCCAGAAGTCTGAGACTACTTTCCCATTCACTTGAAGAATTATTTGCATGTATTATTGAACTTTGCGAATTTGGCCTTCATCAAATTGTTTTTATTCTAAGGATTTGCATTTCTTAGCATGTACTGTTGTTAAAAAATACAAATGTAGTTTGTATTAGATAAAGAAAATTTGAGATCCTGACAGACATTTTGATACATTTTAATATATAATAGCTCTTTGGCCAAACCTCTGTGTAAAAATTACCTCTGAGAAATATCATCCATTAAATATATAACTATAGTAATAGCAGTGCTGAGAAAATAACGTTTTTTAAAATCCCTCACTAATAACAGTTATGAAACTCAAGTTCATCACACATATGCCATTTCTGAAGAAGACACATCACCTGAATTGTGCCTCAGAGCAGTACAGTACATGTGTTGGGGGGGCGGGCGAACAAACGTGCTGCAGAGATGCACGTAAGACGCTGGAGGAGGAATTAGCCATAGACATTTGGCAAACAGCAGGCAGCGTAAAACATGACATTACAACAGCATTGTTAGATAAGTCTAATTCTGATCACTACGCATCAGTATGGCTAATTACCTGCCGCGGTCCACCTGGCTCTTCACTATGCATTCGTCATGATAGAAAAAGAAGAAATTACATGAATGTAAATCATTCCCTAAAATGAGTTTTTTAGACAGACCCCATTAAAATTCACCAGTCACTCAGTGAATATTGAGTTCTGTCCTAAGTGCTCTGATATTGGTCTGACTCGGTGTGGTGACACTTGATTGGCTGGCGTAACCCGAGCCAGGCAGCAGGGCAAAGAAGGGCCCTCTGTGGGCGTAGAGTCGAGCTGATTGATTGGTGATGCGGGTTGAGGGAGATGATTGATTGATTGAGGTTGGTTAGGTGACAAACAATGCAGCGCCTAGCCCATCAAGGTGCAGCCCTGTCAGTGACAATAATCCCTGATTGCCTCTGCTCCCTGCCCCCCCACCACCCCTGTCCACCACTCCCCCCCGAGTCCACACATACACTCATATATATACAGCCATGCAGCAACACAATACAGCAAACATGCATGGACCCTGCTGAAGCACTTATGCATGTACGAGCACCGTCACCCCCCATCCAATCACCCAAAACTCTGGGAAATATCAGCAGCATAAGTAAATGGCTCTTTTTTTCTTAACCACACACCTGCATGTGTGTGTGTGCATGTGTTTGTGTGGGTGTTCCGCCCACGGTTGCTCTGCACACAATGTTCAGAGCAGAGCAGCCAATGGCCCTGGGCCTCTCACGCATATTATTCATATTAGTGTTGATTCTAAAAAATTAGTCGCCAGGATATCCCTTTGAGATTGCAGAGATTATCAAGCTCAACTTCAAATACTTCCCAGATTTAGTTAGATCACCACACAGCATCCATTAGCTGGCGAACTTTGTTTCAGGGCATCAGTCAGGTGGTGTTTTACACTAGCCAGAGAGAAACGTGGGTGTCTTGGTTTTACTTTGCTTTTGATAGGCCCCCCCCCACACACACACACACACACACACACACACACACACACACACACTCAGAGCATGGCTAACAGTGCATCCAGCTATTATCCATAGATTCATCTGATAATATGAATTTCTATAATAATTTCATTAAGACCTTCACAACATCCTTTGTTTCTGATTTAACTAATTCAAGATTTGAAGTTTGCTTTCTTGCATAATGTTTCCTACATGTCTGACAGCCTGCCCTGGAGCTCTTCCGCTCAATGTGGGCCAGTTGGCAGGTCTGCTCTGCACATTTGGTTCATGTCCCACACATTTCCTATCTGGTGGGCATCACAGGCATTTTGCTTTAATTGCTAGGCGTTCTCCGACTGAGTGCAGCTTATTTGTATGTTTGTTTGCCTCCCTGCCTGAGCTATTGGTAATCTATTCTCCCTTCTTAGCGGGAGGAAACTCAGGCAGCCAGTGTCTGGATTCATTGAACTGGCAACAGAGTTAGTGCATTATCATGCTGAGTTAGACGTGGAGACATACTTGGCTGCCTTTCCTTGATTGCTACTAAAGACCAGATAGCTCAACTTTTCTCAGTAGTTTGAGGAGTAGTGGTACATTTCCATAAGAGGCAGAGAGTTTGTGAAGTAAATTAAATTAGGGGAGAAAAAAAAAAAAAAAAAAATTCTCATATTTAAATGTTTTTCCATCTTTATTTGTTGCAGGGGTGTATGTGACAGTGATCCATACAGTATTCCTCTGTGGTAGTGTTATTGAGAGATTAGGATTAAGTGTCCTTTGAAAATACATGGATAATCTGTGAGGAGATCAAGTGCGCAAAAAGAAGATTTTGTTGATAATCCATCTCTGAATAACAGATCCACAAGTCAACAACACTAATTGTGATTGTCTAAAACAATGTTTCCTTGTACTCTCTTTTAAATGTCTACCCAAAAGGTGACGAATTAAAACCAGAATTTGTCCTCTGAGAGTTGTTAGAGAAACTATAACTACATCCACCCACTGTGATAACATTGTTTATTATAAATAATACCTTGCAGGGGCTTGGATGAAAGCTGTTTTTCTAAGATAAAAAGACCTTGACAGAAGGGACGACAACCAAAATGTGGAATTAACTCAAGGAGCAATAATATAATAATTTTGATGTAAACAAAACTGAAACATTCAATCAAATTCCGGCATTTTATCTCATAGTAAATGTTTATTAGTTAATACTGTGTCCTTGCAATACACTTAATGGAATAGAAATACAAGAAAACAAGCTCTTCAACCTTAACCTTATATCTTCACTCTTATCTTCTTTTCTTCACTGCCATCCTTTTTTATGTTTCACTTATGGTCCAAATGCAGAAATAGCTTTATAAAATGTGAATTTTAAGGAATATGACCATATGGCCATAATCTGCACAAAGTTCCAACCCTAATAAAATGCAAGTCATGGTTCCTGCTGCCAATTGATGCTGCTCTGTAAAACGAAATTAGAATTAAAACTGGCCAGCAAATCAGATGTAACAGTGTGTGTGTGTGTGTGTGTGTGTGTGTGTGTATGGATCTCTTGCCCCCAAAAACGGCTCAAAACACAACTGCACTTTGTGAGGGGAGTGTTTGACCTTGTCTAAACAGGCGGGTAAATCCGGCACAAAACCCAGTAATCCTTTGCACTAAAACTGCCCGCCGTTGCCTGACCATTTCTGGCACACTGCGTGCTGCGACTCTCCTGCCTCTCAAGCTCAGCCAACTCTGCAGTGTCACAATCTCTAAAAATGACACGGTGACAGAAAAATGTGCGCCTTGCCAAAATAAAAGAAATAAAATTGTATCATGCCCACAGCACAATCGCCAGCAGGATTTCCCTGCTTAACTAATAATTGATGTGCTGAACGAGATGCATCTGGCAGGTTGAACAATGGAAATGTGTGGCTCCTGTTGATAGTTGTGAGAAGCAGACTGGCAGGTTAGATTGTTACAGCAGCATTTATTGCCACGGAGATGTCCAGAGAGTATGCAGAGTAATTGCGTAATACTTGAACCTCCTTAACCCAACTCCCCCATACTTGATCTGGGTGTCACAATTAAGCAGGGACCCAAGCAGATTGTGTCATTATTATAGATCACAACTGAAGCACATTGCTGTTAGATTAATACCACTGCATACTAAGGTCTTGACATGCTGCCGGAACAGGCAAGTGTGAAATATGTTCAGTAAGTGCATAATTATGACATCTGTTACCCTCCATGGTAGTGCTTAGCACAATATTAACTGAAGAAATAAGAGGTTTAAGTACAGTATGTGTTAACGCAATGATAGCATGTTTAATTGAAATATGGCTGGGGCGTAATGAAGATTAAATTGGAGCTGGAGATAATTGTCTGACATGAAGATAATTGAGTTGCAATCCTCGGGCAATGAAGAATAGCTCAGGGAAAAGAAAGAAATAATCATGGCCCATTGCTGGAGAGGAATAAGCTTATTTCTCACTGAAGGGGGATATATAAATTCAGCACTCAGATTAAAGAGTGATTAATCAAAGCAGTAATCCACAATTTGAGTGGAATCAGAATGACACGTCTGCTTTATGTAATTTACTTTTCTGTCCTTTCCCAAGAAAAGCGGGACTGATTGTGCCTTGAATGAAACTGTTTGTGGGTTTTTGGGGGGGGTTTTCCTTCGGAGAGCTCTTATCTACAGTATGCTCACAGGATGACTTGATGACTGATACAATTGCAGGAGGGATGAGAGGCTGGCAAAATGTTTTCATCTCTCTCTCTCTCCCCCCTAAAGTAGCACAGGACAGCTTTTGTGCCCTCCCAAACATATGGTCCCACGTTAGTGCCTGTGTTGGTTCAAAAAGGGATTAGAGCCTGTGGGTCGAAGTGTCTCCGTGTGGACGGTGGCCCCCCGCTGCATTTTCAAGCCTCTGCACCAAACTACTCAGACATTCACATATGACCCCCACCCCCACCCAATAAATCCAAATAAGACAAATATGTCACCATATTCTGTTTAAATCGCAGCTGTTATATGCAGAGCACTCCTGAGACTTTTTGGTGATCAGGTTCACCTTCTACTGGATGTCTGGAAATCCACAAATTGAAAATTATAGATTTTTTTGGACAACAGGACCTGAGTCGTGCAGGTTAGAGGTCAGTCAGGCATCATGCACCCAGAGGCCTATTTTAGAGAGGTGAATAATTTAAACTGTGCTCAGAGAGGTGGCGCAGCCTTACAACACAAGGAGAATGTGAATGAAAAAGGCACATTACTGAGGGCAAAGGGCACAAGTAGGAATCATCCATAATCAGTGGTTACCATGGAGAAGGGCTCATGGTGCCGAGTGAAACAAAGACAGTCTGACCATCAACCAAAGGCAACGAACACACGTATCACACTATCCTTGCTGGACGGTGCAAGCAGTGGACTGTGGGACAAAATGTAACCCGAATTTGGCTGAGCTGGTTGCTCTTCCAACCACTGACAGAGCTGCACATCAGACTCACATGTTAGAACAACTGTGATCCTGCACAGACATTGCCCTTCACCTTTGGTTCAACGTGATGACATCGTTATCGTGTCCCATATTCTTCCGGGGAGTCAGATGTAGCCGTGGCAGGCACATAAATCCAACTCACCTGTTTGCACCAGCTGCCTTGTTTGCAGTTCTCATGAATTAATTAGTCGTACGTTGATTTTTAGGCCCATCCACAAGGAACAAAATCATAAACAAACACAGCGGCAAGGTCACAACCTCGACATCAAAACGGTTAATCCCCGAGCTGATGATAACAGATCAACGAAAAGGAAAAAAGATGTTATCCACGAATTGACTGTCTGCTATTGATGTTGGTGTCATTATCTCCAGATTGGCTCTGAATTAGAACAATGGCCATTTTAAGTACCATTTCCTCTTCCTCTCTGCCTGCTGCATGTGGTACACATTAGGCATCTTGCCATTAGCCCTGATATCTTCATTTCTATCTTGATTCATGCCCTCTATTTTGGACAGATTTATAATAACCTGGAATTTAATGGCAGAGTTGAGTGTTTTATGTTGTTTTGTTTTTTTTGCTTTAGTTTATTATTGTGGTTTAACAGAACTCATATCGCGTTGATAATTATTTTTAAGGCTTTGTCACTTGTGATGAAAGCATTTTGTGCTAATTTTTCAGCTTACTTTTTATCAAAAAAAGAAAAAATCACAAACTACATAAACGTCTCCCCATATATTAGCTGCTTTTTATTTCTTAACTTACACAGGATGTTGACGGTATTCATACTTAGGAGGGGGAAAAAGTCAGTTCCACTGAGATTGCAAGTGACCAGAAGAAAAGAAAAGATGTTGGATCGGTTATCACTGTACAACGTTGTAAAAACAAGTCGACTGGATGGGAGTCTTCGGTCCCACCTCTTTGTGGGTATCTGTGTGCAGCCAGTAGGATTCAGGGCACAAAGAGGAAGGAGCAGGAAGGCGGCAGACAGTGAGCTGCTACATGCTACAGCACACATAGGATCATAGGAGGAGCCAGGAGGACAGAGAGTGTTGTTCCCAGAAGTCAACTGCAGTGAGGCGGGGCGTCAGCCAGCACACCAGCGACCTGCCTTCCCTCTGCCTTCCCAGCTGCTGGGAAAGATGAAGATACCAGCAAATCTGTGTTTGTTCAGCCACTCCACAAATATCCCCTCTCCAGATTGCGTCTGGCTGAGGAAACGGCACTTGACTGGGATTCTGAAATGATTATTGGTGGCAGTGTCCTTCTGGGGCTGCTTTTCTAAATGTGCCAATAAATTTCACATGTCCAGCTTTGTTTTGCTTTCATTAGGCCTCTAATCTCCGTCCCAGGGCCAGGCCGATTCTGCCATGAGTGAACTCTCTGTTTTCTCTAGAGCCGGTGATTAATGACTGGACAGCATCATTACCAACACTCTGCTCTGGAGCATATACATATCTGCCTCTCCTGACACAATGACACAAACAGAGCAGCCCCGCGCCCACCGCATGTGTGCACGTGTGTGTTTATGTGGGCCTGAACATGCGCGGTGTGCAAACATGAGCTGCTCACATTTAATAACAGGCTTCCAGGTTTGAATGTTTAGTCAGGTACGTGATTTATGTTGTTTGCTTCAGGCCCTGACTCAGACAGTGACAGTCGCTGTACAGTTTATAAGATTCACTGCACTGAGGTAACATGTGTATTCATATCTCTGAAGTCTCATACATGGTGGAAGGATTGCTAATGGACTAATGGAATCTGACCTGCCAACAACCCCTCCTCTTTTACAACGTGGGCATTGTTCATCTTTTCCTTTTAAAACTCATATGCCCATTGCAGTCAGCTATTAACATGACATTTACAGTACTTTTATCAACTCTTGAGTGCATTGATTCATAACAGTCATGCAGGTACTCATCTCTGGGGATATTAGTCACCCACTCCTCCTGACGCTGTAATATCATATTTTTGCTCTTTGTCTAAGCTCAGCGCCCCAGGCACGGAGACATATGCATGGCCCAATAAACCACAGCACCATAAACCCCGCCTTTGTGCTGCATTATACATCCGGCTAAGCTGAATGTGTTTCCACATGACTAATAGATGATGTGCACTGTCTGCCAGGCTTGGTTTAATTCTAGTCAAAGGCCAGACAGTGCGCGGTGGGAACGGCAGACCCAGGGTTTTCTCTTTCTTTTCTATTGTGAGGTCAGAGAAGCCCGGAGTCACCTGTAGAGTGGAGCCAGCAGGTGCTGCGCCTCTCAGGTCTCAACACCTTGACTGCCTTGGGAACGATTAGGCTGCCTGCAGCCTGGCTGCTGGAAGGGAGGTGGAGATGAGATTTCTCTGATCGAGGGAGCTGCTCCCTTTGTATACACACGTGAAATGTGTGAATAAATAGGTATTGCCATGAAAAGTTTCACAACAAGCAGTACTGAATTCTCAACCAATAGGTGTGAAGAGCAGAAAACAGGGTTGAATAAATACAGGGCGACTGCCATGTGTACTGAGGAACATTTGTTGAGTTAAATTTTATTCATATAGCTCAATATCACAAATGTGCCTCAAGAGGCTTAACAATCTGTAGAGCCTTACGACAGCCTCCGTCTTTAGACCCTCTCCCTCGACTCCAGTGTAGCGTGCCCTGAAGAGAAAAATCTTGAAAAATTGTCCATCTCTGCCTTGATGAATGATATTTTCTCAGCAGTGAAGCTTCCGATGCTTATTTTTCCCTTTTCCCAGTGTTATTTTTTTCATACCAGGTCGAGTATTTTCCCCGGCGAGTGAACAAGCCTGTCATTCCCATATTAAACATAACGCTAGTCCAATAAATGGACACCACCTGTTTAAACGGTCAGTGCCATGTCAGGGTCAAGCAGGGTCCTGTTTGATTGGCCACATCGAATGGTAGGAACACGCCGCGTGCCCTCTGTGGTAACTTTAAAAAATGTTCAGGAAGTTTGGTTCACCCTTTACGGCCTAGGACATTTCCTACTACAGGAGTTAAGCACTCAGGACAGGAAACCATTTGCTGTGGCTGTAAGATCTCTTTAATGACTGTCTAACTAGAAACAGGCTGGTCTAATTCAGTGCCTGGAGCCAGCAGGAATGGCCTTGCATCTAGACGTTGTTAGGATATTTACTGCTTCTTCGATGGGAGTCTTTTTGACACTGCTGCAATAAAATTTACAAGGAATCCCTTTTTAGCGTGATGCGAAGCAAAGTGTGGTCAAGAGGGGAAGAAACATGCTTGAAAAAGTAGCGGGCCATTAAAGTTATCATTTGTCTTTGTTTATGTGAAGCGGGAACTACGGATGGCTGACATTTAAACAGCATTTGATCGGCTTTGTCCCTGGTTACCTCAGAATGCTGTTGGTTGATGGTCAGCAGCATCTGACTTTGCAGTATGTCAGAGAGGGTAACCGTGTTGAATTGTCGGGCCTCAGTTTTAGTACACGTGAAAGGGTCACTGTTGTCCTTGGAGGAAAAAAGCTGCTGATTCAAACTTATTGAGCTTTTAGTGCCCTCTAAGTTTCTCTTGAATGCTGTCAGATGTTGTTATATTTCAGATCGTGCCGTTGTCTCGTCAGGAGGGCCGCAGGGAAACCGTATGTAGATTGGAACTCAGCATTGAACAACCGCGGGGCTTGCTAAGTGTGGGAGGGGTTATGGATTAGGGGTGTTTGTGTACATGTTCATGTGTTACATGCCTATGTGGGTGTCCATGCACTGCCGTACACAGTGTGTCAGTGCTCCCGCTGACTGAGGAAATGAGCTGGGACCACCAGAGGTGATTGTGCATGTGCAAGCAGAGACCGGGATTGGCTTGTTCCAGTCACTGACTGACTGGGCCTGTTCTGTGACCCACCAAGCCTCACCCCCCGCCACCCCCAACCTTTGTTTAATAAGCCCAGGGAGTGGTAGCCCCTTTTTCTAAAGTGCCACCGTGTCTGGACAAACTGACACACTTCAGTTTCACTGCAACCCCTCCACCCTCCTTTCTCTTTCTTCCACTGTGGATTTAAACAAATGCAGTCAAACCCAATTAGGGGAGAGTGAGAGCAGCACAGGAGAGGCACTGGTAATAGTAACTTTGTTCAGCTGGTTCCTGCTGTGACCAGCCCTCATTTAAATGAGCCGCTTGATAACCCTCAGAAATACGATCCCAGTGAGAGAGGGAGAGAGGCAGTCTCTCCACTTCCCTTGTTCCCAGCGGAGCGTCCTTTAACAGGCCCCTCACCTCCTCGTGTCGAGGGGCACCACGGTGACACAGACGAGCCAGTTGGGAAGGACATTTAATGGTTAATGCTTGTCACCAGAAGTACTGTAGTTGTAAATGAGTCAACAATTATAATTTATTTGTTTTTAACAATGTGCCATGTGCCACGTGTCATTTTTCAGACCAAAGCCTTGTGATGTCAAAATAACTATCAGAATAATCAGGTTTAGTATGTGTGGAAAAAATAGACAAAATTAAACAAACACGTCGACAATTTAGGTTAACAACTTAACATAGTTAGCTTAGTTCCCTATGTGGTTGGAAACATATAGCAGACACTTTCTGAATTGCTCAAATGTGTCAAACCCCGCCCATCTGGGGCTCAGAGTGTGATAAAACAAGTGCTTAGAACAACTCCAATTTGACCTGGGTTTCCTGACAGCTCCTGAGCAAACTTTGAAGTGGTCTTATCATTGATTTTGTGTTTCTTGTTTAACGTGTCTCCCAGGCACAGACCAGATGGGATGAGTGTTAAAATACTGTTATTCACATCATTGCATGTGAGGTAATGGGGCAATTGATAAGGTGTCCTACTACCTACTGGGTAAACAATTCATCAGAAAAAGTCTGTCATCATTCCTAACCCATCCAAATCTATATTTGTCACAAATGGGTGATTTGGTTTCTGAGGCGGAGGTGGTCTGTTGCACAGCATCGTTGAGGAGGGAAACCAAGGGTCTTTACCAACAACCTATATCTTATTATTTGATTCAAGCCTGCCATGGATGTTTAAATGTTTTTTGTGGTCTGAAAGATTGCAGAACACACTGAATTCATGAATTGCAATGTAAAATGTAAAAAGAAGCAAAACAAGATAGAAGAATTACAAGTGCAAGGTACTTCTGACCATGATCCAAGGATATTATTTTTAACTCCATGATCACAGAAGGCAGACACTGAAGAATAATTCACCGCCCTGAACTAAATCGTTTGTGCAAAAGGGGAGCTGGAGAGCCGTGATCCGTTCTCCAATATGTTTCACAGCTGATCTCAGAGCTCCACTGGAGAGCTGCTGTAGGCAGATGGCCCTTTTGTCCCTATGAAAATAAAAATCCAATAAACATGGTAATTATATAAAATGCAGGACACTGTTGACAGGATCAATGGGCCGCTTCTTCCTCTTGCTCTGGTCCTGAGAATGGCAAATACAATTTATGAGAGTTTTTGTACCACACACACCAGCTGATAACCACAACACTGCTCGTCCAACAGACAAAACAGCAGGCCCACCTGGAATGAGAGAAATGGAGGCCAAATCAAATAAAAATGTAGGAATCGGAAGTCACTTTAAGCTAATTATACATGCATGTTTTACCAGAAACTAACACTTAACATTGGAAATTACAGCTCCATAATTCCCTTCATTCCAAGGCCAGGAGATCTTGGCCAGTTTGTTCGGAGAATTGCGTGTGATTGAATGTCTCCCCATTACGCTGATAGTGGATCAGACAGGGAAGCCTGTTGGGTCTTTGATAGGCAGTTAATGGTCCATGAGGCATTGGGAAGAGATATCTCTGAGAATCCACAGGTCTTGTTGCCCTTATTCCCTTCTCCTCCCCTCGCTGTAGCAATCAAGCTGTAACATGAGCCTGTGTTTCCATTGGCACTTTAAGGGACATGATTTACAGGGCCGTGAGGTCGGTGTCAGCCCCCAGAAAAATGACAAACAATAAAAACAGGCGGAAATTGCACTCTAACAGCCATGGGACAATGGCATGTCACTCATGGCATGGCAGAGATACATTTTAATGTGTCCCGTGTTCTTTTGTGTGAAATAAAAACGTTCACTTGTATTTAAGGTTCGGCAAACAAGACAAATGTGTGTTGTTCAACACTAATGCCAAGATAAATGGTTATGCTCTCTTTTTTGGAATAATTTTCTAACCAGTTTATCAGTTAAGCGAGATGAGGTGATGTTAAAAATGTGTTTGCCTGTGTGCGGCCAAGTCACAGCCAATGCATAACACTGTTACATTAATAACGCAGATGCGGGGTGGACTTGGGTGCAGGGGTCAGGGCGTTTTATACGCCACACTGAGGAAGTCTTTGTGGGTGCTGGGGCCACACTTTAAGTGGCTCTTTATTTTGGGTCTCATTACACGCTCCAGTCCCACAGCAGATACGGTTGTATGTGTGTGCAAGGGACTTGAATGTAATGCAGAAGTCCCTCTGAGGAAGCCAGTGTCACTAACCAAACATTACTTTCTTCGCCTGCTCTGCTGGGTCCAGCGAAGCCTCTCCACAGTCCCACAGCCCGGCTCACTGGTGCCCCAGCGGATGCGCCACACCACATCCTCATTTATGCAGCCTCTTTTATTTGACACTTTTTGTCAAATTTGATTAACAATTATGTATATCAGAGGCCTCTCTTGTTGCTGTTGATTGTTGTGGGATGTCATAATCAGATTAATGTGAAACGCCACAAAGGAAGACACAGCTGGTGGCCTGGCTACAGGCGTCTGCTTTAAAAAGAAAAGATAGACTGACTGATAAAACTGAGGTGGACTGAGATGCTGACTTATTCTTTTTATGGCTATTGTACACAGCCAGTCAGATCTCAGATGGCAGACAAAGCCATAAACGTCTTACAATTTGCAAACCCACCCAAATTTTGCAACTCGGCCCTACATTTTTCAAAATTGGTTGAAAATAGCTGAAAAACATTAACGAAAAGTCGTCAATTATTCATTAAAGATTAAAAGCCTGTTGTCTGGGATGTAACATGGAGGATGCACCACAAGTGCCTCTTTTAGTTTTAGATTAATGCAGTTAACTTTCCATCCAGCACCCACATTGTTTAAACAGCAAATGCACGTGCAACCATGTGAGCACCCATGGGCATGTTGGTTTAAAAATCAGGTGTGGTCAGGTGCATTGCTATCCTGAGGCAGCAGAAAGGGATCGCATGATTGACCAACATAAACCTGGCCTGAAGCCAAGCATAATATCAAGATAGTAATATGTGCCTCTATAGGCAGGTGCACAACATGTGTTCACTCTACTTGTTGTCGCAGGTGATCAGCATGCACAGAAGTAGATCTGTTTCCTCTTCAGAGAAGCATTCTTTTGTTTTATGCTGTTAAAAACTAGCAAAAGTGGATTTAGCCTTAAATGCACTTGCTTCATGTGCTTTAGACCATGCACTTAGATTGTTAAAACAGTGTCCAATATTTCAGCAATTTGCCATATGAAAGCATTCAAATAACAGCACCCTGAGGAGCTTTGTGTCTTATCAGTACGGGAATGTAAAGTTTATCCTGAGTTGGCTGAAGAAGAAGGTTAATGGAATCAGAAAGGGTTTATGCTCTCGGTGATGCCAAGTACAGTTTTTCATATTTTTGAGTAAAAAGTGGAGTTTCCAGAATCATGGTCCAGAATTCAGATGAGTGATGAAGTGGCCGACTGCATCATCATCTTTACAAAATAGCTTTCTTCAACATTCAACCAGCCAATGCAGCATCTAATTAAATGTCTTCGCTAATTCGGACATAGTTGATGTTATTCTACAGTTTTGTTTCCATTATTTCACTACACTGTCCTATGAAAAACAACAGTTATTTACTGGCACTTGTAAATATAATTGTCAATATAGTTTCTCAAACACTGACAGCAGTGTTAAGCTGCTCACTCATGCTCACAAAGCCTCAAGGCAAACATATTAATATGTGAGAAGTGCGTCGGTGCTCTATTTTTAGACACGAGTGGCACGGAGCTCATATAAACACTGGAATACTGGATTGCATTTTTTCCTTCAGCACAGTGTTCATAAGATGCTCTGACAGGGTGGTGTGTAAAGTTGGAAGTCTTCTGATTGGCTTGTAAGTGTAATTTCTAAACCAAAAATATGTTTCCATGATTAGTCATAAACAGCAACAGTATTTGGTTATTTTTGATCTGCGCTACCACTGAGGAAAAAAAGCCCCAGTGATAGCTGCTAACACGTTATTCAAATGATCATGTGATTGATTAGCACATGGGCCAACAAAAGCCTAAAATGTAATGTAATGTAAATTATATGTACTGGCTAACAGCCTTGGTGTTCCACAAAGTCAGTAGCTGTCAGTAAGTGGCTATCAAAGAGGAGCAGCAGCTGGACCCGTCCAACTCTCCTCTTGACTTGTCACATGACAACATGGTGGGTGTGTTTAAAGTAGGAAGTAGCTGCATGTGGCTGCTGAGCATCCCCCGCCTGTCAGTTCACATGATGAATGAATCAGTTTCAAATCAATCTGATGCTGAGCAGCTATAATTGGATTATTCACACAGCACAGAGGCACATGGGGTCTGACCATCTTAACCCCAGGTGGGCTTTGGACTTCTGCTCTCAGGCCTTGGACTCTGACCCAGAGTCAGTATCTGTCTGCTGTGCTGGTTATCCCCTATCCAGTCAACACTACTAAAATCTTACAGTGATGGAAGGTTTCCGCAGTGTGCTCTAATAAACCCGTGACCTGGGGATGATTGTATTAAGGCAGAAGTACAGGGCCAGCTGATAAATATTTTAGATAAGATACAGTGCTTGTGGCTGGACAATACTGGCTGAAATTTTGGATTGCAAACAAAGGACTCATCTTTGTAGCTCTAACTTTATCTGCTACTTCTCTTACATAAACGGCACTGTATGTTAGAGACTATTCATCCAAATTATGGGTCATATTATCAGAGAGCTTTAGCAATAGTTGTTGGTTGCTTTTGTTGCTTTTGCATAGAGAAAGAGAGGTTGGGGTTTTCTTTTTTTACATCAGTGACCAGTGTTGTTACAAAGCAAAGCAAGGCCTGTTGGCTCTAGCTCTGTTCAACATGCAGACAGGAGACCTGAATCAAACTTCTCATCTAACTCAGCAAAAGCGAGAGGACAGCGAAACTGCTAATTATTTCACAAATAGATGAATTTTGCTTTGAAAGGTTCATACTTTGATCCGTGGGCACAGTGACAGAAATAATTGCTCCCACAACAAAAGTTGGAAGCTATGGCCAAAAAACCAAAAGCACTTAAAACTCCTCTGACTGTCATTTATTGACTTGAAATGTGTTCCTTTTCATGTACTGGGCTCCCTCTAAGCATTTAGTTTGGGTTTTGTCTTAAAAAATCTTGAAAGTGCCTCTTTCTTTGTTCAGATGTGATGCTGATCTGTTTGTGCTTCTAACCACTTTTTTCATGAGAGAGTATTTTGCAGAGAGTTTCAAGTTGTAACAGTTGTAAGTTATAAGTTGTTTCCAAAATCAGATGTCAACTAGCTAATTATAGTTGTTACTATTACTATTACTACTATTACTACTGTTACTATTACTACTATTGTCATAGTTATTTGATGAAGAAATACCTTTCTGTCCATAGTTAACAGTTCGACTCACTCACTGGATTATGATCGCATGTTGCTCAGTTAGTGACAAAGGACTGTGAAGCATCTCTGTGTTCGGGGCTCAGTTCAGCGTCTTCCTCCTGCTGATATGTAACTCGTAGTTGATGTGGTGGAAGTTTAAGTGGCTCTGTCTGCAGCAGCAGGTCGTTTTCTTGCCCCCTGGTGACAACAGCCAGCACCAGGATATGAGGATCAAGGAATATGTGTATTTCTTTGAAATTATTATTATTATTTTTACACAGCACAGGCACCTGCACTATACCTCACCATGCTGGCCACACTGTGAATTTATGCATATAGAAATCCAGCTTGCTCAGAACAAAGTCTTGGCAGAGGACAGATTCATTTTGTCATGAAGCATTTTCAGTTTTATTTTAGCCAATAAAAGTTTTAATGGAGGGGGATTTTTAACATTGGATTAATATGTAAATTTCTACGAGGGCTTTCTTCGGTTATTGCTTATATGATGCTTTTATGAGTTTGATTTTGAAAATGAAGAGAGCTATTGCAGATGAAATGTAATGTGTTACCTGGAAAAAGATTTGAGTGTGACCTCTGAAGAAGTAAATCAAACAAAGTATGAATGCATTAATTATTCCACTCCATGCTGCATTTGTTTATCTAAAGTTTTTTTGTTGTTGCAAGATGCTATACCGCAGTGTGACAAACAGTATTCTGATAATTACATTTTGGTTTTTATGTATAGTATCAAATATAGATGATATGTGTAGTTAATTGCAGTCATTTTATTCACCAAAATCATTCAGTTCTATTATTTTTATTAGTGAGTGAATTATTTTTTTTTATTTCCTCTACCACACCAATCACATTTATCTGTTGCAGTCACTGTACCATATCACTTCCAAGGTGGAATATCTCCCTCTGTTTGTCACTAAAACTGAGCCTGTCCCCCCACGCACTTACTGGGCTCTGATTAAAAAACAAAACAGAAATGTGTCCAGTGAGAAAGTACATACCCATCTTTTTGCATACTGTGTAAATTCTCTGGAAAATTCCGCAGGATTGTTTTTTATTAGGGTAAAGTTCCCAGGAGCTGCATAGCCAATAAAAAGCCAACAAGATAAAAGAGCAGGGAGGATTAGGAAGGGATGAAAGCTGTAAAATTTTCCATATTATCTTGTGAAAAGCTATGTTCTCTGCTCTCTCTTATTACATTTACCTTAATTATTCTGAAGGACAGAGCTGGAGTGGGAGTAGTTTGAACTTTCAGCAAGTCAACCCCAACACGCTTAGTACTAATTTGGATACTTTTTTGTTTTAGTGTTTTGACATGCATTTATTCTTTTCCACAAGGCAAGAAAAAAAGGCTGTGGACCTGGTCATAAATTAAGTACATTGTTGTGCAAAGACAACCTGACTCACCCCCTCTTTTTGCCGTGTGTTGCGTGTCTAAGAATCGCACCACAAGTCGCGGAGACTCATAAAAGGCGAAGCGAAGAGACATTGAAATATCTAGACCTTGCAAAGATAAACAAACTGAGGTATTCATTGCACATTTTATGGGCTGTCCAAAGAATTCTGTCCTCTCAGGACTTTTTGGTGCAATGTTAGTGCAACTTTAGTGCTGCAGATCAATTTGCACAATCAAAAGCACGCATACACTCCACCCATGTATAAAAGCAACTGCATCCGTATACAGGCCCAGACACACAATAAATAAATAGTTAAATAAAGGGCTTTACTTTGCCCAGTTCATGGATCAGTTTTCACTGTGTAGTTCTAAGAACCATCTGGGTCTCTTCTGTCACTCTGCTCTGTGGAGCACAGATGCTCCTTTTGTGGTGTGCTCCAAATCTTAATAAGCAGTTAAAATATTTACCGAGGTGGGTTTTTCTTTTCCCCACCAACCACATTTTCCTCTCCTGTTTCTTTTTTTTTTGTTATCATTATTATTATTTATACCTTTTCACGGGGGAAAAAATGGAGATGTCCACTAAATGTGATTGATTGGGCTTAAAAATGGCCATTATTACCATTAAGCTCCACATGTCAGCTGCTGCTTTTGTGCCGGCTGTATTTCTAAGCTAACCAGTGATCCATGAGCGCAGACAGGAGGGGGAAGAATGTAATGCCCTGAAAGAAATGCCCATTTCTCTATGGATCCTTCACTTGATTAAAAATACAGCTGCAGACACTGGCAATACAAGAGGCAGAGGGAGTCAAAGAAAGAGGGGTGAGGAGAAAGGAGAAAGTGAGACAGAGAGCAAAAGGGGAAAACCTTGATGTTAAAAGAAAAGGAACTCAGTGAATTGATGAAATAACTTCTTTCAGCCAACAGAGAAGAAGAACAATGGCATATTGAGGGCAAACGTGTACATGAGTGTGTGCGTGTAATTATGTGGCAAAGAGCTAACTGAGTTTCCAGAACACATGGGAATCAAAACTTGTGGAATGTGAGGAGGGGTTGGTGTGAATCTGTTTACTGTTGTTGTCGTTACTAAACAGCAAGTTATCAGCCTGCTGCATGCAGTTAGTTTGTTCACCAGCTAATGAAAAAATGTGAGAAAACAGCCATTGAAACAACATTTAAAGGATACCTGGAGTGTATTTCACACATGAAGCTCTCTTTGCCTTTCGCAGATGTTTTTTTTGTTTTTTTTACTCGTGTCATTTGGCAGGATTCATTTCATTAATTTAGATTCAATGCTTAAAGATGGAAAAAAGAACAATACAAATATAAAGAAAACAATGGTGCACTTTTTCAAAATTACATATTTTAAAGAAGAAGCCGCCTTTGAATCTGTCCACTGTTAAATGGTGTGTGATTCATTTGCAATTCATGAATACAAGATTTTCGACATCATGATTGGGCACGGCTGGCATCGTAATTGTGTGTTTGGATGATATGAGTAAGACATGATCTCATGGGAGATATAAACAGCAGCCTCATAGTTGTGTGATCCAGTGAGTCATCGCAGTCACACAGTGGTGTTTGGATTTGACTTCCTGAAATTTAAAAGCCTTTTAAAGGCTTATGTATGTACTGTAAGCCGACTAACACGGTTTTCTTTGAGCTACCCGAAGCATAAGGCCTTTTGCCCACTTCAGAAATATGTTTTGGGGCATTGTTAAAAGCAGGAAATAGTAATTCCGTCATGCGCTTCCTGCACAGAAGTTTCCACAACAGCTTCATTCCTCTTCCATAAAGAAAGGGGGGGGGGAGCAAACAAAAACAAATGTGCTGCTTAACGGGCTTGTTACACAATTCCTCAGTTCGTCATCCGATATTATCTGTTGTGTTTTAAAAAAGATTATTTGTGTTTGGGGGAAAAAATACTTGGAATAAGACATCATACAGCACAATGAGTTAACTGGTTGTTTACAGGTGGTTTGCTTGGAAAAATGCTTGTTATCAGAACACTTATTGAATCCTGCAGTCTGTGAAGTATCATAGCATCAACTTTATCTTTTGTAACACAGAGGTGATTCTTTGGTGCTGGATGACATGACCCAGTGACTCACACCCAAAAGAGACACTAAGGTGAAGATGGCAACATGGCTCCCGAGCCCTCCATAGAAGTCATCAGTCATCTGTGCTCAGCAGCTCAGGCCATTAATTTACTGTGTGGGAAGCGACTGTCCACCTCCAAACTCTATTGACTTTTTTTGGTGACAAACAGCCCACACGTTGCAAGCCTTTTATCTCTCAAGTGACCAACCTGTACAATATCAGTGACATGTTTTCTTCCATTGTTCGCTAGATGGCACAGGATATGCTCCTGTCTGCCTTGCTATATTTTCATAACTGCAGAGCCGTGTTGATACAGTACGCTGGGGAGGACAGAAAACACGAGAGCATGCGCAGGGTCTGGAAAGCATGACCTCACACGCGTTCGTAGAGAGGGAAGATTCCCAGAGGTCAAAAGACTGTTGTTCCTCAGAGGGGAAGTGCCCGAAGGTCCCTGAGGCCACCGAGTGACCTCAACAGGGGATGTATCAAGCAGAGGGCAATCTGCTCGAGACACCCACCGGCAGCCCTGTGCTAACGCTGGATGTAGGACGTGGTAGTGTTCAGTGCAGAGAGCTGCACGTGTCTACAGGCTTGCATGCCACCACAGCTCTGCAGCAAACATTCTCACTGATGAGATCCTCATCTCTGGCTGAAGGTGTGCAGTGAAATCAGCTGGTGGTGGTAATGAAAACCAGCACACATGGCTCTCCGTGGTCTGGGGAAGTAGAACATAGTTGTAATGTAGTCAACCTTTTTTTTTACTTTTATTCGGTGGGAACATGTCTCCTTTGGTCTTTATTATGTGCTTCTTCATTTAAAACACTTTATGAACCAAATTAATACTGCAACCTCGTGAATCAAAATGTAACCACCATTTTTTAAAGTTTTTCATGCAAGTATTCATGCAAGTTTCAATCAACTGAAATTTATTTAGGCATAATAATCTACCTCATCATAATTAGGGTGAATGGTGCAGATCCCCACTGCAAGACTGAGGCTGTAAATCGAATGTATTTTTACATAATTGCTGTGCCAAGTGCAGCATGATTGTTTAATAACCAAGTAGTCCATAGCCCGAGTTATAATGGGACCAGTTTTACTCAGCAGTAATTTGCAATAGCCAATTTAAAATTTAATCAATTCATTGCACTTTGTATGACGAAACTGTTCTTAATTTACTGTTTAATGATTGTAGAGCAATAGACGAGAATGCAAACTCCTGTTGACACTGCACATCAATGATGTTCACCCTGCCGTCCCTGACTCTCCGTCTCTTTCACCACTCTGAATGTGCTCTGTCTCTGGGCTCCTTTGAAATAAGTCATCTCTTTTGCTTCCTTTATCTGTTCCTTAACATCCTTCTCTTCCTCTCTCTGGCCATCACTCTCCTCTTATTCTTACTGATGGTGCGTTTGTTCTGCAAAGCGGATGCCACGTGGGCCCCCTTTTATAGCTCTGCACCGTTTGTTTTATTTATCTGACAGGCGTCCCCCCGTATTGTCCCGGGTTATCAGCGCTCTCCTGCAGATCACGTTACCGCCTGTGTGAGGCTCTGACCCATCTCAGGGTTCACCTTTAAATCTGATTCTTATCATTACCTCCGTGATAAATAGGCAAGGCTTAGGAGGAGATTACTCCACTCGTCCCGTTCCCCTTTTCCCACTGTCGACGGTGCTGTCCTTTGGGCCCCGAGCTGTCATCCCAGTCTCCATCAGGAGGAAGGCAAATACTCAAGTCTGTTCCTCTAAAGATTTGGTGACTTTAGAAAAAATAAAAAATAAAAAGGGTTACCGCTGTTCCCATGTGAATGGTCTCTTATCTCCAGTGGGCGTCCTTAAAACCCTCTTCCCACTCTGCCTCGCTCCTCCGAGAGTTAGTCAGCACATCGTCATACTGACAACTGAGCTCCCCCATCGATTTTTCACACGGTTCTTATCTTGGGCAATAGTTTCAGAAAGTTTTTTTTTCTTCACTAATGAAAGTGGTGTCATTTCAGACTTGCCATTCCCACTGTCTCTGCTCATGTTTTCCATAATTTGGTCTCTCTGTTGCAATTCTCTGCTATTCTCTGTTACTTTCCTGTGTTTATCATCGAAAGCTGCACTCATGACTGCATGATTTCTGTGTAGTCATGCACCGACCTTACAAGTCTGCATCACAAAGTAGAACTGAAATAAATGGGCGGCCCACCCAATCTAATTAAGATGTTGCTCATTTGCACTTGTTGTCAAGCATTGGCGCAGGCAGAAAAATGTCTTTCCCCACAAGAAATAATGAATTAAAGCTGTCCTAAACATCAAAGACCAGAAACTCCAACCAGACAAGATTGGACCAAACTGATGTGAGATCTCTGCCTCTCTCACTGCTGTGGTATATTTTTGCTACAAGCTAATAAAAATCATTTTCTGATTCAGAAAACATCACATATCACATGATTGCCTGGTATTTATAAAGAATAACAACTCCCATTAGAGATTACCCGTATATAGTCATATTCAAATGAATAAAACAAGAATAAGCTGCTAATCATAGTTAGGAAAAATGTTTGTTCCAACATTTGTGGTATCGATGATTTAAAATGTCGAGCTTTAGTGGGTTTGTACTGCTTTAGCATGACAGTTTGTGTGTGTGCATGTTTTCCTAATCTTCTCAAAGTAGTCAACACTATTTGTGAGCCAGTGGCCAGTCATGTGACCATTCAGCTATGCTGGCTTTGATAGATGATCACCAATAGCCAATCCTGTCGTCCACCATCGGGAAATATGGAATTCATTATTTAGTTTCCTGTGTGGGGTCAAAGGTTAAACTGAAACAATGATAAAATGGGGGGAATCGTTTGCTTTGGAGCACGGATGGGGGGAAGAAAGACCTCACGCTAACATTAGCAGCTGGCTTCTCTCACCTATATCATGTGGACAGTTTTAATAGCAGTAAGCTGAAAGAAGTGCATGACCGGGTGAAGGAGGACACTAATGTTAGTCCTGGGTCACAATATCTAACGCAGGTTCACAATCCTTAAGTAAACATTTCTGAGGATGCATACATTTGAGCATATTCATCAATGTAAGAATTCACAGCTGTTGCTATGCAACCTGAAAAAAGCGTAAATATGCTCAGCTCACTGGTGGTCTTTCTGTAGAATAGTCATGTGGCAGATGGTACTTGTATATCATTTTAGAAATTACACATTTATCCATCACATAGTGCCATCTACTCAAATCTCACACCACTTACTGGTGCAGTGGTAACTTCATAATGCTAACTATCCATTTTCAAAATCCCAGCTATGAAAATCAGACTCAAGTCAGCATCTCAGGCTGACCCTCATGACCTCTGGCATTTTCCTATTTGGCCGAGTTATTAGATGAAATGATGAATCTGATCTCCTTTCAAAAGCAGCCAATTCAAAAGACCTCCCTTCATTCTACATCATGTTTTGGCAGCCATTTAACAAGAGCAGACTGGTGCATTAATGATGATGGATTCCAAACCCAAGGCCTTTGGAGAACAATAACTCCCAGAATGCCATGCAAGAAGCTGACCTCCTGACCTATCTCAGGCCACACAGCAAAGGAAATCTATAAGCAGATTTGGAGGCAGAAGTGACCAGTGACTAGAGTGACTGGCCAGTGAGTGTAGGAGCCTGTTTGCTGGACAAACATGCTCAGGCATACAAGCCCCACAGCTGGAGAATAATCCCATTGGAGGCCTCTTAAATATCTGGACCATGTCAAAGAGAGGAGCTATAACATATGCAAATCTTTTTAAAACCTAATGAAGCGCAATCTTATTTCACAACATGCTGAATTTTGTTCCAAAGAAACAGAAAGAGACATGTTGAATTGAGTCTCTTAGTGTTTCTCTGTGGGAAACTTGTCATCTTTGAACTCTGGGGTTGTTGCATCCATGCACCTCAGCATCCACTGTCACTCTGAAACTGTTCTGTTTGCTCTCCGGGGTTTTAGTCTTCTCAAAGAGGAGGAATGCTATTCACCACCTCACTACTGTATTCTGTCTTATTTACATCTAGACAGTCAGAATAGTCAGGATGTATGCCCTGGTCCATACTTTCAAACCATAGCATTAACAAAAGTTATTAAAACTTATTTACCAATCAGTTGACTAATTGTTTGGTCGGCCTCTCCAAATGGCTTGTTTCTTCTGACTAATAGTCCAGAAAATTTACTTTCACATGTGTAAGACAAAAAAAACATAAAATGAGAGATTGCATGAAGTTGTTAATTGTTAATGTTTAGCAGGTTTAGCTTGAAAAACTAAGCTATTAATTGTTCATCAAAATAGATTTGCTTATTCCCATATCAGCTTTACTCTGTACCAAATGTCTCTGCAGTCATTCCATTAATTTTCAAGATGCTTGCTCAAAACCACCAATGACAAACTCATGATAGCACTAAAGGAAAAATCAGGGAATCACTAAAATCATTAGGATTCCTTTTCTGTGAACCAGGGATGTCTGTACAAAAATGCACAGCAATCAATATTAGATTTTGAGATGTTTCACTGGAAAATTGAAAGCATTGACCTGCTGGTAGTAGTAGATGAAAAGTCAGTGGAACACCAAAGTAATTAAATATGATCCTCTGGGGACCATAAATGCCCATGTAAAAAATCATGGCAGTATATTCCAATGGCTGTCAAGACATTTCACTCAAAATCCAAAAATGCCAACCTCATGTTGGCATGAGAGGAAAGCTCATAGGTTCACCAAAGTCAGTTTGGATTCATCCTCTGCAGACCATGAACATATGTACATAATTTCATGGTCGTCCATCCAACCAGCTGCCGGATTAACAGTACCATCCCTAGAACCATGTTGGAAGCATAACTATGTATGTTTAAAAGAATCTGATTGTGTATGAAGATCACAACCACATGCTAAGTCCATACACGAGATACGGTGGGACGTTATGAGTGAAGCAAGCCTTACTAATCTACAGTATGCCTAACAAAGCAGATGCCCCTGACAGATCACCCTTGTGCAGCAGCTGTAATTTTCCCAAACACCTGCCTTGACTTAACTATCAGCTGTGGTTCCTGTCGCTTTTTACACTTTACCCAAATAGGTTAGCAATCTTTACAAGCAGGGTGATAATCCTACCTTTTATCGGTGCTAAAAAGGCTACCTCCTCTGGATTTTGCAGGAATAAACACCCATACAAATGCCTCAAGCCATGGGCCAGATGTAATTTTTATTTTCTGTACTTTTGATGCCATATGGTGTCAAAGGTGATAAAACAGGAATATGTTATAAATCATCTTACTATGAATATTTATATGAATTTTGTTACTTAGTTATTCCATTTAAAAGTGAACTTTCTGAAAGGAAGAGGAATTGTGGGACATGTTGCCTGCACTTGGAAACAACCTCATTATTCACTGGAGATTCTATCCTGCTGATGTTCCACAGAAACTTATGAACTTTGACCCTGTTATTAATGAGAATGTTTTGTAAAGACAAAATATGAGTGAAATAAAATGTCAGACAAAGCTTTGGTGATCATATTGTACATTTGAATCATTTATTTTGTCTGTATTGTGGCCAGTGTGATGACAACAAGCCACAATAACATAACATCCCACTTTGTGTGATTGTGTGTGTGTCTCTGTAGGGTTAGATATTGATTAATCTCCTGTCCTTATCTCCCACTAAAGGGAGGTGTGTGTGTGTGCGTGTGTGTGTGTGTGTGTGTGAGGGGGGGGTTCATGTGAAATCCTAAATGGGACCTTTCATAAAAGTCCATGGGTACAAACGTGCATTCAAGGACAAATTGTTTTCCATGAAAAACTGATAGACCAATCTGTTCATCACTGAGCAAACTTTAGTCATTATTTGCATTCAGAAAAAAATTCCATCAAGGGGCAGCTGACTGATGTCGAGGGCATTTGGCTCTTCAGTCAAATGGTGAGTGTTGATTCGCCTGTCCACAGTGGCAGCTACGTATGTAGTTTGTTAACTCCACTGGTAGATTATTTCATAGCTGTCAAGGCCATTGCCCACTGGAACAAATAAGGACACAGTAGGCTGCTGGGAGAAGAATTCTCAGAACAATTGTGGTCACCTCCTGAAATGTTGTCATGCTAGATAAAGAGTCATGAAGTTCTCCAACCTAAAGAAGAGTTACAGTGCTCTGTTTGTGTGTGTAAGTGTGCGTGTGTGGGGACAATGAGCTTTCGGAGCAGTCTTTTAGTTGGAAAATATATTCTTGTATACAAACACTCACACTAAGGGTCTGCCAGTTAATAGCTTTGTGTTGCCATGTGAACATTTCAAATATGCACCATATTCAGGCAGCAGGTATCATGCTCTTCCTGGATTTATTCTCTTGGTTGCAATATGTTGTTGATGACTGGTTCAGCTTCTGGGAAAATCCTGCAGCTGTGTCATCCTGAATATGAGTATGACACATAATTGGAGTGACTTGTGAAAATATGATTTCATTCATCCATTCTTCCTGTTTACATAGTGAGTCACTGCTGAGACTGCTGTGGCCTCTTTCCTTTATGATATTAGTGCGTCAGTCGGCAGCAGAGCGCGAAGAGACAACTTTAGTAACAGGTAAACAGAAGGATTCTCTTGTTGATCTCTTAGCTGCTTCTTTGTTGTTGCAGAATGAGGATCCATACTATCTTGTTTCTGTCAATGTCAGTATCCATTCAGTGATGGCATTCCTGCTGGGAAGGACTTAGCGATTAAAGCAGACAGGTGTTCTCAGTCCTTGGAGAAATAAAGAAAGGAAACCATCAATGGCAACATGCAGCCATCATGGAGGAACATCCATAAAATAGATCATGGCAAGGAGAAAATGGATAAGAGCTCCAGCCTGGAAAGATCTGATTCATCGAGTGGGGAATCATTGCTGGCCGCTGAACTAAAGTCCACTCAGTATGGGAACATGTGTCTTTGGAGACATTGGATGCTCAAATATTCCTGAAAGTGGAATTTAATTTTCAGTGTGTATTAGCAATTTGCCATTAAATGAAATTAGATTTTAAAATATTTAGGCGTGAAATGTATCAAAGTCATAATTTTGGTGTGGTCACAACACTAGTATAAAGGCACCAGTATGCTCCTGTGCACCAAGGTGTCAAATGGTTCCCCAGTATGAATCCTGTGGTGTGAAAATGAACGATCAGCTGCAGTCGCCTCCAGAAAGCAGATGAAACTGAATGCAGTGAATAAGCTGTCAGCTGTTAGCATGTTCCTGTATGAGGCTTGGCACCAGCATCCCGCAGGGCTCAAACTGAATCAGATGCATTTGTGTATAATTGCATCATATTACAGTGTGTCACTCTGACAGCAGAGCAGTGTCATCGTGGGAAAGCTAATTGGATTTGTTGGTGGAGTGCGCTGCGGGTCTCTCAGGATGGTGACGACACGTCATGCTGGACTATAGCGTGTCAGCAACAGTGAATATCATGCGACTGGTGAATTTGTCACCCTCGCATCACACCGCAGCCACCACAACTGTATGAGCCGACTGCTTGATTTATATCACTCTACTTCTGAGGAGATGGTTAAGCTGCATTGGAAACTTCCGTCAATCTGCTAGAACATGATCATTTTGTTTTGGCGTTTCTCTGCGGTGTTAAAAGTGACACAACGAACAGTGGGAGCATTGTATATTTTGAGCCTATTTAAAAACTAGACACGAGATTGGCCTCACCATGTGGTTGTAAATAGATGAAGTCTTTGGGGGCACTGGCCTTGGGTGAAAACAGCTCTGGCAGAACTAAAGAGTGATTTACTGTATTCAACACTTGGCCTGCTCTTTTCACTGAGAAATAGACTAAACTGAAAGAGGAATAAATGTTGCTGAAGTTTTCCCAAGCATTGCTCAGATTCATTATGTGCATAACTTGCTTAATAGCATTCCTTCCTTGTACACTTCACGCCATGCCTACCCACCATGCACTGCAAAGGCTTTATATGCTCCCAGTGCTATGGAAAGGCTCTGAGCTGGAGGGCTCGGCAGGGGCGGTGTTAGAGTGAGTAAAACATTTTTTTTCTTATCCTGACATTGGGACACTTTGAATTTTCTGGGTGGTTTTGCACTCACAATTGACAAGAACAGCTAGTCCAAAAGACAAATGCACTGCAGGGAAATGCACTCGTCACAGGAAAGAGGACACTGGGAACATGGGGTTGTTGGAACATGAGCTTGTGGAGAGAAAGATATTTTTTTTTTGTTATAAAGAGTCCCCACAGCAAACAGAGCTGATTAATTCAGCCCCCCATCCCCCACCCCTGAAAATGATTCCCCCCACCCACCCACAGCACAGGAGCACTTGGGCATGTTTAGCGCAAATGTAATTATGGCCTCGGTAAGCGGCCAGCTTTTTAAAGAGCCCCCTCTCCTCCTCTCTCACTTCAATACCTGATGATGTCATGGCCCTTTGTGGGGTCGCAGAAACTCCTCAAATCAACTGCCACTCATGACCTTTTCTTTCAGTTTTTTTCCCCTCTCCCCCTTTGCCCAATTCTTTCTTCCTCTTTTTCTTTCTCTGGTTCATAACTGAGGTTCCCTTTATGGGTTGATCAAGCAGCCCCCTCCCACTTCACTTTATGAGAAATGCATGCCCCTGTTTAAATGCATTGATAGTCCTCATAGACATCTCAGTCTTTTGTCCTCCTGGTTCAGTGCAGAATAAAAAGTTCAGGAACATGGGAAGAGGACTCAGCTTTGTGCTGACAAACCCACCTCAAAACATATTTAACGACAGACATGTTGCAGTGTGAGACACCAGAGCAATGCATGTTGGAGAATTTCACCCATTTTACTGCTGCTCTCAGTGGCAGAAAGGAATGTAATCTGGCAAACAAATGTTGTGACAGACAGCTTGTCTGGAGGATTTTATGAGCCGTCTGCGCTGTTGGTACATACACCAGCCCCCTCGGCAGTTAACGCTGCATGCAAACATTTCATTTTGTTCTACACATTTTGTTTTATTTGACCTGAGCTTTTCCTCAGTGTTGCTCTTCAGGTGTGTGAATCTAATTAAAGATCTAGCATTGCACAGTTTGAAAAGGGCTAGGCTAACAATTGCCCGGCTAATCCCAGACTCACAAACTACAAAACGCATTCACATTTGCAGGGATGAGAATTTTCAAGCTTTTCAGCTGCTTTACATGCTATATTTTGTTACCTCCAATGAAATAGTATTAATGTTGTATGTGTTAAGACTAAATATCCACTAACAATATATTTATAAAATGTCCCCTTGTTACTTAGAGCACCATCGGTTGCTTGTTTGAAGGCTAACAGAAAATAGAAAATTCACTGATAGTTTACCTCACAACTAATGAAAACAATTGTATTTGAACATTAAGGTCTGTTTAATATTTCTGAGCATTAAGACACTTTGAAATGACCTCACACGATGAGGCATGAGGTGAAGGAAGTTACTTATTAACCTGGCATCAAACAAATACGCCGGTGTCATTGTGGTCAGCTTTTCCTGATGACCTTAAAAATGTGCTTCTTAGTGTATCAGTCTGTCTGTAGCAGTCTGACACTGGCTCAGCTTCTGGGGAAATCTTTTGTGTGTATCTATTCAGTACAGTCTCTTTTAACCACTGTATTATCAAATTTGGACATAAAATATGTATCCATAGTTCATCCATGTATCCATAGTTCTGTTCTTTGCAGAACATTTATAAAGAAATGTCATACTGTATGGCCACAAATTATTTATTCAGCTCAATACAATGCAACTTTTGATTGAGTTCTGTTTCTAGCTATAAATTTACACACTGTGAAAGTTAGAGTTTACTGATGAAAGCTGGTCTCGTTCCCCTGTTTTCTCATCTCAGCTATTATCAAGCGCAACATCCCTTAACTTAGTTCTCAGAGGCAAATTTAAACTGTTTTGAAATTTTCACATTAAACCTTTCACTATCAGCTGGTCTGAAGTGCTCGTCTTCTTTTCAGTTTCTAACGTTAGGAGACAAATAGGTGAAAAATTGCGGCAAATTTAAAATCTTAAAAGGACTTCAAAATGGCAGAGTGCTACATTGCATAGTTGTGGACATCAACCTCCGGGACTTTACAGAGATCATTTAAAGAGAGGAATACAAAGTCTTAACCCTCTGTTTATCTCTTCCTGTCCTATTATTTCCAATGCGTCATGATTTCTCATACAGCTTTTCTGTTGTATGGTTGCTACGCAGTAACCCCCCCCCCTTTCCCCCTTGTTTTACTTGTCATACAGACCTCTTGGACAACTCAAAGTGAATGAATCATTGTGGGAGCAGCAAAGATACAAGGAAAGGTTTTGTGTGGACTTTTCAGTGGCATACATACAATTTATGTTTCACATGTATTTAATTATGGTTGTCAGTGTGGAAGAGAAATAGGGGAGGCTTTCATTTGTCCTTTGGCCTGTTTTTCTATCTCCGCTATGCTCCTCTCTTCATCTGTCCCCGTCCAAGTGATTACAGCACACTTAAATGCCTAATTGGCTTTACTCCTTATTAGCAATACAATTATACAAGCCATGGGATTTTCATGTGTGCAGCCATCTGTAGAGAAGAGACACCATTCAGATCTATCCATAATTCAAACCATAGTTATTCTTCCGCTGGCAAGCCCGGGCCTTTGTGAGTGTTGTATGGTTCTTATCCTGGCTTGCAGGGCCCCTCTCTCTCTGCTGTCTTTTGATCGTTACCTCACCTTTGTCCTGAATTAATAGAAACCTTACAGATAACACAAACCATTGCAATTCTTTCCTTGAATGCGGGGGGGATTTAGGTTGAATTCATTTTTTTAAGGGCGAGAACGAACAGTAATCCTACATTTTATTTGTTGCTGACTTGTTGCATCACATCATATGTACAGCAGCTTGACTACAACAAAACAGTTTGTCTACAGTAGTAAATAGAGTGCTTAAAAAGTTTCACACATCACTGACATAAATAGGCCCTCATATAATTCATGCACTTTATGTATCATCGCCTCCTACTTTTTTCCTCCATGCTGTTGATTAAGCAGAATTTACCGAAATTGATAAAACCTAGAAACAGTTTCCTCAGTGACAGTCACTTCTGTCTCTCCTACCAGGAAGTACAGCCATCACCTTAACAGTAGGAAGTTTATGTGATGAGAGGGAGCTCACTGAACTTTGGCACATGTGATGGATGGATTAACTCAGCCAGGTATATTAGAGCACACCGTTGCCGAGCTTCATTATCTACGGCCATATCTGGGCACCGCGGAACCCGTCAGTCTGCCTGGGGTCTTCCTCCGCTGTAATAAGACAGCTCTGATAGTATCTAATGACAAGGCAGACACCCCAGTTCCTGATGCCATTATCAAAAGTGGCCTCATCAATCAGACGGCAGCGTGACAGGGGATGTGTGTGTGATGACAGGAGAGATCAGTGATGAGAGGCTGTAGTCGAGGAGAATGGTGGGATGAAGGGATGATGGGTGGATTTCAGAGGTTTTGGGGCGGCAGGCAGGAAGAGGCGGGGACGATGTGGCTGTAATGAGGCAGCCCACCTTTTATACCCGTCGACCCAGTAAGAGATGGTCTTATTGGGGGCATGGCAGAGAGCAGAATAGCAACCCTCCTCCCCGCCGATAAATTGCTCATCTTACATCCGTCCATTCATTGAAGCTCTATCAATACAATCACTTTATTTTTCTCATCTACCAAACTGTTGACAAAACTGTGTCCAGCAAAATAGTTCTGCATTGTCATTTTCTCAACTGATCTCACATTTCATAACGATACAAGAATTTACATTTTTACACAACAGGTGTCATTTTGTTTTATGAAATCAGGGGCTGCATTGAGAAACAGACACTTCCTAATTTAAATTTTGCATGCATCAATTGTTCGATGGAATTGTGTAATGCCATTATCCTCTGTTCTCAGTTTCAGGACATATTGCATCTTAGCTCAAAGACACACTTGTGTTGCTCAAGCACAGGAAATTTCCAACATGCTGAATGAACTCTCAAGCGATGTGGAGGAAGGGGCCAAATTTACGCTCACGCGGATTAAAATGTTTGGAAATTCTAACTCTCTCCATCTGACATCTTTGTGTGAGAAGAAAAGCGGGGAAACCTTTGACAACAACATTTTTCACATGATCTGGTCCGGATGAAAAAGTGCCTTTGAAAGGCAGTGAAGCCCAGGAAAATTGTTTGTTGACCACACAACAACCATCGTCTTGCGGCTGTCAGGCCTGCGTGGCATGAGGAATTCCTTTGGGAAACAGATTAATAGTTCATTTTCATGGCAGTTGCACTGAGAATGAGAGAGAGAAAGAAAAAAGAGAGAGAGAGGTGAGTGAGGACTAACAAAAAAAAAAATTAATTATTTTATGAACATTTTCCATTTTAATTGACATTTGTAATAAATAATAAAAGAACATTTATGCTCAGTATATAGCCATGTTCAAATGTTTTGCTTTCAGATGAACTGAGTCTGTATTTCCACTGGAGATGCTTTGAATAGATGTTTTGTTTTCCAGCTCGACTACGAGGGCATTCAGAATGCACTCTCAGCAACCAGGAAGTTTAGGACTGCCGCTGCATCCTAGGTTTCGCATAATCTCCTGTTTTGTTTTGTTTTGTTTTTTCTTTTTCAATGAATTGCTGCAAAAACAATGGTCTTCCTTTTCAGAAATGCTGTGCATACCTTTCCTGAATTTATTGCAATGTAGGATGAAAATAAAAAAAAACGTGTTTATGCCTGCTCCAAAAGAGAATTTTAAGTTGTTAAGGTTTATTGTTTGTATTATTAGATTACAGCATTTCTCCAGGATTTGTGTTTTTGTTACGCTATTTCTTTTTCCAATGTAGTTGCAATAAAAAATGGCACCTACCCCACCTCGTAGTTTGCGGTAGAAAAAATTCAGGTGAAAATGTAAAGGGAAGAAAAAAAGATAAATCAGGGGATGATTTGTTTTCTTTAATCTGAAATGGACTCACAGCATTTGGGAAGACTAGCAAATAATTTGTTGATAATGTGTGTGGCTGTGAGAGGGCAGAGGCAGCACTCTCTTTTACAGGTTGTGCTAAGTATTCATTTGGAACCAGAACATTAGTCCTTATTTGTTGCTGGTGCCACACTTTATAGCCTTGGGAACACGCTCAACAAACACTAACAAATCACTTTCCCGGGCCACAGTAGGTAACCCTACGGGAAGTAGCACAAACTTTTGTCTTTTCCCAAACTTTTTACACAAGTAATTGTTCTAAGTGCAGGTATCAATCACAGCCCTTGCCATTTACAGTACATTATCACCTACATTAGCTGCTTTGAAATATGTGTGAGTGCAAGTGGAGACACTGTAAAAGCAAGCGCTGCGGGAACGTATGCATGTGTGTTTTGAGGAGCAGGTGTGCATGCATGTGCATTCACCTTGTTAGCTTATATCTATTCAAGCTCATAGCTTTAGAGCAAGTCAGAGGCTTGCACCTCGATAGATCACGGCCTCGCTAATGGCTTATGATGCTGCAGCGGCCTGAAAATGAGCCATGTAAAAGAGTGACATTATCGATCGCGCCCGGCAAGTTGTGTGGCCTCCAAACACCTGTGATTTTAATGGCACGCTTACTTTTTCATGGTTGTGGGAATAAATCATGACGTTGTGGTGCCGTGCTGGATCAGGGGGCCCCAGCAGCATGGCAGAGCGCTCCATCACATTTTATATTGTGTTAATAATGTCAGATGTATGTGGGGGAGAGGGCCCTGCGTGCATTCATCACAGGCTCGCTGGTATACGGGGGAGAGGATCGGACAGGGTGTTGGGCTGGGAGACAGACGCCTCCATTGAGCTTTCTGTCATTCCTCCGCAGACTCAGACAGAGACTGTGAGGATCTATATAAGCTCCGTGCGACACCGCATACAATCTGTCTGCCGGGCTTTGCCTGGGAAAAGCTGCTCTCAATGGCACTAAATTTGAGCCCAGCAAACATTCATCAAGACATATGCTTTTATTCTCGCCATCGGAGAGGTTAATGGGATTAATTCGCAATTTCAATCACTCTGAAATGTAGCTATAAATAATTCATAGTCTCGATGGAAGGCAAGATTTTAGTTCATTAATTCTTTGAAATTATTTTCACTCCATTTCTGCTTGATAAATGATATGCCCAAGTAAAACATATTGAAATGTGCAGGGGGGGAAATATTAACTGCTGTCATCTTGGCTTCTTTGAACAGAGGCCAGCCAGTAAGAGGGTTACTCCTGCTCTTCTCACTGTTTAATGCTCTGTCGAAGAAGACAGAGCAGATCATCTCAGGATGCACGCTCTGCCAAGGCTATTTCAGCACACCTTCCAGGAAATGCACTTAATCTGGTCAGCATTACCAAGAAGAATTTATTCATGCATCCACCCTGGTGACATATAAATCAAACTAAATCTTGATAGTACACAGGATACACAAGGATACACAGGATACACAAAATACAAAAGGATTTTTCTCAAACACCTGCAAAACCGTGTGTTTGCTTCAACTATTGTTCCCCCTCATCTGTCCTGCTAAAAGATGCCTAATTTATCCCAGCCTTTCAATGAAGGCTGTCTTCAAAAAGGACACCAGGATGTAAATCTTCATAGGTGGACAACAGGTAGTGAGCAAGCAGCGCTGCACAATTATTACAACCTCTTGGAGCGATAACATGTAATCCACAAGCACCCATCCCTGCAGGCACTTAAAGACTTTGACCCCTTGCACTCCCTTGCAATGTGGTTAATGCAGATTACAATGGTCTGACTACTGAGAGCCCTCCTCACAGCTGCTCCCACCTCTCCTAGTCCGCACGGCTGTAATTTAGCAGGCAGGGCCACTAGCCTTCCTCTGGAAGCTTTGAAGCAAAGTCAATAGTAACTGGACGGAAACCTTGTTAAAAAGAAATCAAAATAATAATTAAGAAAAACACAGCCCTTTAGAGCCATGTGTGTCAGGGTGAGATGGGGACGACAGGAGCGAAAGTGCCCTGAGAGGAATCAGACAGGCAGTTTGCTTTGTCAGTCCAGAGCTGGCACCTTCACACTTCTGTCTGTTTCACTCCTGGTGGCCTCATTTGAGTTAAAGCAGGATCAACTCCCAAGTTTACCACAGGGTATTTCACCCTGTATGATTTAGCTAAAGTGGTTTTTGGTCATTTAAACCTTGGACTGTAGTTATATTAATGCAAAGCATGATTGTTGCAGTTACTTTTGAATCAGCAACGGTCACTTTCTGCTACCTTTGTAGAGTTTGTAAAGGGGCAGAATAGCAGCGAAAGGTTAGTTTGGACAGTCTCCAAGCCACAGGATTTATTATGCCTTGTCAGTGAATTGCCCTGTGTATTGCATATATTTGCTCTAAACTAATTGACCAGTATGGTGAGAGGCGCTGAATTAGGCAAATGGGTCCAGGATGTGAAGTTGGACTTGATTTATTACTTTGAATGCAACTCAAACCAATGGCTCAGCTCCCCAAAACCATTGCATTTCCCAGCTGAAATCATTGTTATGCTTAAGAAAAGAGAGATTATGCGGGCTTAATGAGTTTCAGTGGTTGAATGTGTTTGCGCGCCATTCAGGGGCGAAATCATATTTAATGGCTGACACTCAGTTCATGGCAGGTCCTCCTTTTTCTCAGTGGCAGGTCACACTTCGTCACCGGGAAGGCCCTTTCAGAGGGGAGGGCCAAAGATAGGGTCCTATATTCATGAAAAGGGGAGCACAAATGCCGCGCATGAGAAATGAAATGGGAGAAAAGCAGTTGATTTGCACACAGCACTGCAGCTCAGCTTAGGGTTGGCTGTAGGCCTCAGCCTGCTGACCCCACTGTGCCAGACTGGGACCTCACTTGCTTTCGGAGACGCTTTTGTTTCTCCAGCTCAAGAAGAGCACTAATTTCATTTCAGTCTTGACGGACCAGTTGCCTTGGCTTCTAGGTGAAAAATGTTGCAGATCGCTAATAAATTAAGATGCTCTCTTTCTTCTGTCTCAGAGCTGTTTATCCCAGTGTCCCAAACTAAGGCCACAGTTATATTTTCACAACTGAAATCGCATTCATTTGCAAATTGGCCCTTCACAATTAATTCCCTGAGACTAAAATTCTAAGAGGTTGATAAAGAAAGTAAAGACCAGCTATAATTTGGCTTTGACCTGACAGCATCGCCCTAAAGTCCTGTTTTCAGTTAGGTTCTCCCTTTTTATTATAGTTTGGACTTTTCAAGCCACTGCTCACAGTAACCAACTCTGTCTTACTGTCTTACTTCACTGTGGAACATTGTTAATGGTTTATCACCAGTTTCTAGGAACTGTAGCAAAGTAATCCAAATAATATTTGAACACAAATATTTGTATTTGGGATTTAAGATTACTTGAAATATGTAGGATTTCCTTGTTTGAAAGATTAGGATTTGCTGAGAATTTAGTTAGCCTTGGTTGTTGTTGCATAAATATATACATTTCCATACACTGATCAATGACCCTGCTGTAATTTGACCCACTGTCAATAGCTATATGCTCCTATTAGGAACAATGCATTACCATGACCCGTTATGAGATTAACAGTCATTGGCGGCCAAATGAAATAAAAGGCCATCCCATCTTATTCCAGTTTAATAAGTACTGAATCCACTTTATTGATTATTCCCTGCTAATATGCAGTAGCTAAAATCAATAAGCAGCCCAGCTCTCATTTCAAAATAAATCCAATTATTGCTATTGGTAAAGCTGAAGAAATTAGTTCGCAAATGAACGGCTGGGTTATTTTCATTGGCCTATATACATTGAGCTTTAGCGCCAATCTTTGTTTAGTATATTCATATCACATAAGTGATTTCTTATTTTTATAGCAGTGCATATATATGGTATACCCTCACATTTTTGACCTCACAGTCACCTCACACATTATTTTGATTTGCAATTTCTCATTGTGTGCATGCTACATTTCTGTTTCTTCTGTCTCCTTGAACTTCTGGTGGTTGCTGTTAGCCAATTTACTCAAATATGACTGAATAAACTTTATTTGATTCAATGGCTCCGTACAGAGTCGTTTGCAGGGTGCTCTGAGTCTGACAGGGACTCGCACAAAGCAAGCAGAAATATGCCTCTACATTCCTCCACTGAATTCTATTAAATCCCCCTTAAGTCTCTCTAATCACCTGGTTACACACGAGGCAGCTTGGGTTTTTTCTTTTTCAAATCATCTCTAGTTAGAGAGAGAAGAGAAGGAGACACAGAGAGAGAGAGACATCATTACTCTGTAATAAAGCATCCATATGGTGTAAATGTTGAGCTGGTGCAAATCCCTGCAGCTTAGCTACAGAGCACCCTGGCAGGGAAGGTCAGGAGTAAATGCGTCTGACTTAAGCATATGTTTCTATTCCTGCCATTTATATTTCGGGGGGTTGATGACACGAATGGGAGATGAAAGGTACTCTGGTTGGTGGACCATAAGCACCTTAAGGACATAACACTGGGCTTTATGTTGGGGCAAATTTGTTAATGCTAGTATAAATGTACTGTTGTTCTTCCATGATATATGTAAAACATTTAGAACTATCTGTAATAATTTTTCAAAAGAGTTTTATCAAAACTCACTTGACTTTATATCAGTACTCACTTTACTGAAGAATAATGCAGCTTTAACTACTGTCTTTCCCAAGCATCACCATCTGATTGATTATAAAATCAGATTTTGATTCAAATTGTTGCCCTTTTATCTATAAACATTAAATATATATTACATAGCTAATACAGCATATGATGAGCTGTTAGTTTAGTGAACGCATTCATCTAAATATGTAGTATGTAAGTATGCGCTTTTAAGTCTATTGTCTGTCTTTGCTCCATTCGTAATGGAAGAAACCTGCACCTCCTGAAGGTGTGGTCTGACAGAGAAAATGTTAGCATTGTATTGTTGCTGAAAAATTGATGCCTGGAACATTCATGTTTCTTTGCCCCAAACAGCCACTGAACCATCTGTACAGAAGTTAACTGTAAGCAAAATAGCAACAGGCTCTCTCTCCTTCTGACTCATAAAGCCCTGGTATACATACAGTGCAAATTGTTTTGAAGTTGAAAAATTTGCAACTCGCATTGACATGACCTCACATCAATTCATGTCACCTTGAATGCAATCACATGTAATTGGAATTAATTAATGATTTCATGTACTTTTTATAGGACAACATCTAAAATGTGTGTTGCATTCAGGGCAGTGCTATATCTGACAACACTTTCCGAAAACACATTGTTACAATTTACACAGCTACTGGGTATGGTTTGGTTCTGTTTTTTTTTCATACTACACGCAACGACAGTACTTCTTCAACTTTTATTTGTCCAAATGAGTGCTTCTCTATAAATGCTTAAGAGTAGACACCGTCTGAATGCTTGTGTTATTGTTGTCTTTGGTACCCTTTAGGAGGCTTCATTCATGGTCAAGAAACATGAGTTGCAACCTTGATAGTGTAACTGTAACATGCACTGTGTCTGGTTGATGAGGGGAGGAGTCTTTCATTATTGTAAAGCGATAAGTGCCTGCTGAGAGGGTTGGCACAAACAGGCAGGATTTCACAGGTGTGTGCAACAACACAACCTTACCACCAACCTTATTTATCATGCTTGTACACATATGCAGACACACACAAATGCACACTCGCAGTTCACTCAAACATAACCCCGGCAATCTGTCCTTAATCCTGCACTCTCTCCGTGTGTGTGCACAGTGTACAGCCAGGGCTTCAGCTAATAATAGCTTTCTCTAAAAAGTCCATCACTCAAGGTGACAGGGTGTATGATCACACCCCTGAGCAACTTTCTGTGCACATATTGACTGAAAATGATATGGAAAAGTTAAAAGTAATGGTATTATTTCAGCAGTGAATCAAAAGGCTGATGCAAAGGTTTGATACATGCTATGACAGAGTTAGAGCCTCCCACAACTTCAGCTCCATCAGAGCACCTTCTGACTTCACATTAACAATATTTAATAGCATTATGGATTATATTCATCTGAGAATGGGGAATGTAATCACTAAGATCACAGTACAAAAAAGAGCAAAACAGGAATGTTGTACTTTCTCCCCATCCCCCAGTTTGAAGTCCTGTATTTTGCTAAACCCTTTTAAAGTAGACAGTAGTCACCGTGGTCCTGAAGGCTCTGCCCCTAATTACAGAGCAGCTGTAATTACAGAACCTGGATGGAGGGAAAAAGAGAGGAAAACCTAAATCCAGCCATTGTAAAAGTAGATGACTGCCTTCTGATGATACCTGTTTTTTCAGCATTGAGAGGTGCAAATAATCCCATCAGAGGGAACAATGGCTACACACCTGCCTCCTACTTTTCTGTCCAATTACATGCAGCTAAACATTAGGCCTGTCTGCCTCCTTGTTCTCGACATTGACCTTACATTATCTCCGCACTTAACCTGCTTCAAATTATGAGGTTCTGTAACTCCTCTGCTCCTGATGACAAGTGCTGAGATCAACCTGCAAAATTCAGCAATTCACCTGTTGCACGAAAACTAAACCGCTGCACTAAACATCAAGAGTCACCCAGGAAAAAAATCATGTAGTGCACAGAATTTGTGTTGTTATTCTGTATTCTGTTATTCCATCTGCAGTAATAGTGGTTTGTTAAAAAGAAACAGATGAGTTGTGTGAGTGGCCACTGTTGCTTTTCAAACTTAACTAAATGATCTCCAAAGCCTTGGTTTCAAATACACTTATACTGTATTTTGAGGAGCTGTGACTAAAATGTCTTTTGTGTGTTAACCTAAATTGTGCCCCTTCCCTCAGCTTTGTGCAAATTAATAAAAAAAATCATTTTAAAAAATCCAAACCTGAAGTTCTTTTTTTGGGGTCATTTTAAAACAAGACATGTCCACCTAAAAGAACTCACTAAATGTTGTGAAGCATTAAGTGGCAGCATCTTATCAATCATTCATAAAGTCTGTGTGTCATATTATTCATAAATTGCTCATTTGCATCCCTGGGAGGAGTGTTAGTGTTAATGAGTTGACCCCGGGGGTCAAAGGTTAAGCTCTCTTCCAGTTGAGTTGTCAGCACAGCGGGGCCATTGTGTTTAGAAAAGCAGTTGGAGGTAGAGCTCAGTGTGTGTGAGTCCCAGAAAAAGAGACTTTGTGTACGTGCATGTGCGCTTATATGTGTGGATACGCGTAAATGTGCCACTTGTAAGGATCACTGAGGCCAATGTGGCAGAGTCCATCTAGTCAAGTGTTTCTCAGATCTCCCACCACACCCACGCTGAATTCTCTCTCTCCCCCCTTCTCTGTTCAAATCTGTCTCACTTGTCCTCTGGATTTCAGGATGAAAAATGATGTTTCAAACAAAAACTCATGAACTGAAGTGTGGTTACTTTATGTATGGAGCAGAATTGAATATTTTTATTGTAGGCACTCACCTGCATTGTTTAATTCTCACTTACAGTTCCCAAATTTTCAAATGATCTCCTGGTTTATGTTGTTTAAGCCTACCTGCCTTAAGCATTGGTTTCCCTCTAATATTTTATTTTGGAAACCCACCACTTTGGCAGACATTCAGCCTTCATTTGGAGTGTTAATCTGCCATGAACTTTTAATCATTCTCCTAAATTGTCAAGTGAAAGTGGTGGGAAGGCTTTGAGATTTGCCAGCCGACTGGTGAGTTGAAGCAGAAACGAGCAGAAATAACTAACTTGTAATTTGACCTTTTTTGTCTCAACTTCCCGTCAGCACTGAAATGGCCATAAAAACTTTAACAAATAGTCCTACTGCCCCTGACCCTAGTTTAATGTATTGTGATAATGTCATCCAGGGACCACATTTATAGCATTTTAGCATTAAATTTCTTTTTGGCAACAAAAAAGAAACTCATTTCATATTTCTAGTGTTTTCAAATGGCAATCATCTCTCTTTTTTTAAATAAAATTTCTGTCATTTCTTTACTGTGCCCAAGTGAAGCCCCCACTTTCCTGCCTGTAGGTCTGTGTGCATCCCTCCTTTTCCGTCTGATCCATTACCCATAGGCCATTAGGACCCGCTTAGAGTTTAGCTCTGTTTTTATTGAATGTTCTTTTACACCTCTGTGTTTGAAGTGAGCGCCGCTTGGCTGTCATTTCCTGCTCCGAGCACTTGCTGCTCTCGACATGTGTAATTAAGCGCTGTGCCGAGCGTCCCATAGAGTGGCCGGCCACACCACTGAAGTTTAATACCCACAAGCAGACCCAACGCTTCATTGACGGTGCCGTGGTTCACTGCCTGTACAATTAGGATTAGCAGGATATACTTTGCATCACCTTCATAGGTACAAAGTGCATCTGCCTCCTTCTCTTCATGTCGGCCTTGCCTGGGTTTATTTATCAAAGCCAGCTGCAGAGGCATATGTGACCACAGATGACAAGTGGTACTCATGTCTGCCAAAAAGAGCTGCAATGTTTTAATTTAACTTACTATTCGCGTTTATACATGCATGCATGCGTGTGCATTTTATAGGTGCTGAAGGTTAAAGCGTTAAGGCTGCTTGGGTTCCATTCAACACAGATGTGTCAAATGTGCATGACCCCTGCACTGCCTTCTCTGTTTCACAACTGAGAGGATGTTGATAGGCGGAACACAGTTAATACGGAGTGCAATCATTACACAATCTGCCCTGTTACCAAAGAAAAAGTAAAAAAAAAAAACAGAAAATAAAACGTGACTCGCTAACCTGTCTCTTCCTTTCTCTGGCTGTGATTAATGAAAGACTAGATGGGCTCTCTGGCACATTAATTTCATAGCTCTATGAATTTACTGCCGAGGCCTCAGGCTGAAAGAGACTTTTCAAACAAAGGTCAAAGTAGAGGACTTAAGTAGGTCTGGGTTGTGTGTCACAGCTGGATATAAGGCCCTGGGATTTTTAATACTTTATGGGCCCGTTGTGAGGCTGATAATGTGCATTGTGGGAGTATATTCCACTGAGCAAGAGGTTAAAGACTATGAGAGAAGTTAAGGGGCATGGCCTTAATCGAAGAGCCTTAATTTGAGAGGGAACGGTTCCAACAGTACGACATCGGACACAATGGACTTTAGCATTTGTTACTGGGAACAGTTGGTTGTATCATAAATGGCCCATAAATTCATTAAGTGTATGTATATTTGCTTTTTGTTGCACACAAAAACCAAAAACCTATAAACTCATACCCACCCACATTCATGCAAACAGGGCCATAGTGTTTCAAAGATTTAACAGTGTATTGTTTCTGTGTCAGCCAGAAGCCAGTGTGTGTAACTGTTTCTGTCATGGCTGACAATTTGATAGTTTTCACACTTTGGTTTGCCAAGACTTCCCATTTTTCTCCACTCCCCATTTCCGCACTAAAGCCAACTGAGGTTTACAAATATTGAGCCTTAATCCTTGGGCCTCAGACAGCAGAGCCTGCTGTGTGGTGCTCAACAAATGACTGAGTGTTCATGAGCGAAATTAGTTCAGGGAGGCCTCTGTTTCCTCTCTATGTTGATATAGGGGCAAATAAAAAAGCTGCGTAAATGTGGAGCCCCAGTTTGCAAGTACCTCGGTGAGTTGAAATAAAGCTGAAGGCCCAGGGGACTTTCAGAGTAAGTTTTAAATTACTTTTATTATTTTATAAGCTTAGGTTGAAGGGTTGCTCTTTTTCAGTTCCTGGGCAATGTAAAGGAATATGTGAAACCACTAAACAGAAGAGCTCCTACATCATTTACTAACTATATGATGAAGTGTGCTTTTGAGCAAGACACACCCTTGTTTGGCCCGCAGAGCTGCTGTGACTGTACTCAGTTATCAGTTCTGAACAAAAATGAAATGTACCTATTGCATTGTGTCATTTTATCCAATAACAACTGGGTTATCAAGCATTTCTTGTCTGCAAACAAACAAAAATGTCATAGTTCTCCTCGCAGTGCTTCCAACAGGCTGGAAATTGACTTGTAGTGGTGGGTGGGGCAGCATGTGATCGGTGGTAGAGTGCAATCCAGGTTATTTTCTGTAGCTACAATTAACAGATGTCCCCTAAATACCCCACATGCAGACTGCTATCAGTAAGACACTAGCCAGGCAGCTGCACACAGGGAAACCTCCAGTCAACACTACAGTGCACACATCTCAGACAGGTGTGTGGCCAAATAGAGTTAGTTTGAAAAAAGAGTGAAATAGGGCATTCAAGTGTAAGATTTAATTTGAAAGCGATTGATTTCATCTACTGCTTCACTTACAAAGAACGATCTTTTATTCTCACTGTGGCACTCTTCTGCCCTAATACATAGGTTATAAGGTCACACAAGATTGAGTCATAAATAAAAAAAAATTGTAGACTAAATAAAAGAATAACTCATTGTGTTATGCTGACTGCGAAAGGAGTTTTTATAGTAAGTCATATCATATCAATTGCACAAGTAGTGGCTGTAAAGAGTACTTTGGATACATATGACATATATGGACAATGTGTTTTGTAAAATGATTAACAAGCATAAACTTTCCCAGCAGTTGCAGATATCAGGTTATATGAACTCCTGCCGCAAGAGGCAAAACCCAGATGCGCATTTCCCAAAATGATCCCTGAAGAGCTGGTGAGAGTAGAGTTGTGTCTGAAGAAAAAAAAAAGTGGAACGTTTAGGTTTGTTAAAGTCTGTGTCTGTTTCACTTGCTGCCATCTGGTACTTCCTTATGAAGACAGGATGCTAATGACTTAATGAAATATTGTGTTATACAGTTCGCTCAACACAAACACACACACTGAAATGTTTTATTTTAATTCAACAACAGATCCTAATCTGCTGATTCAGATTTTACCTGTGTCACAAACATAGATCCACGGACACGTACGATCTGATATGTTAAGACACACTTCCACCTTGCATAGAGCTTCAGCGGATGTTTCTGAGATACCAGTTCCTCTCTTTCACTCCCCCATGTGAAACCATCTGTGGACTTTTTTTTTTTTTTTTTTAATGTTTGTTATTTGTTTGATTCAGACGTGGGATTCATGGCAAGGTTGCAAACTGGGGGTAGTTATGATGTTTTTAGTCTCCTGATACTGTATGTACTGAACAATGTGTGCTGCAAAATAAATATTAATCTATGCGCAGACTTTGTTCCCAGCCAGGCGCTCTGGGTGTATGTGTATGTGTGTTCTGGTGTTGCAGTGTGTCTCTGTTTCTGGATCAGGCCCAGCTTCAGCCCCATTATCTCTCTGTGTCTTTGTATGTGCTGATTTATTTCAGCAGTGCTCTTTTGGCCAAGCACTGGGTGCCTCCTCTTTGTCAGCTCCTGTGTGAACGCAGAAGCCTTTGACCACCTTTGACAGTGTGAATATTTTAGCTCCTTTTAATATGCAGGCTGAACTTTTATGTAAAGATGAGGAGTGGGGGGGGTGAGAGGGCGTGAGGGGGTGTTGTGAGTAAATGTTCCTGGAGTTTGATGTTGATGGTTTTGAGCAACAGAGTGACAAAAAATTGATGGTGAAAATGATTATTTTACATATACTGTTATACTTTAACAAAATATACTCACATACACAAAGTATGAAGAATATAAATACTGATTATTCTTTCACTGTGTTGTTATGCCACTGTGAAAGAAGTTCCACTTAACAACAGACTGCACCATGTTTAGCCTTCAGGTTTGACGAAATTCACGATGAGGCAGAACTTTCTCCCTTTCATGTGTCTTCTCTTGGTATTTTGTAATGAATTCCTCCACTGGTACACGCAGACCTGTTGACTGTACACTCTCTTCTCTGGCCAGGATAACACAGAGCTTCCCAGCACTCGCAGGTGTTCTGAACACCAAAAGGTCAGGATTTTAATTTTGAAATGTCCCATTACTAAATTTTCACAAACACAAACTTGCAGTTGAATTGGGACCAATAGTATTACCGATAGTAGCTATCAGTCTCTGGAATAGTTGCCACAGAGCACATATCTGTCTATATCAGTATGAGGACAGAGGTAGCACAATTGACATACAGTAGCTAAAATCAAATATTGAAATATTAATTAAATTCTAAAGTTTAAGTCCATTTTTTCAGTGTTTCTGCTTTGACTGTCACAAATGTAAAATATCATGACAAATTCAGGGAGGTGTTCTGTTGTAAATCCTATGTACTGTATTTACTCAGCCTGCATGACACTGGAGCTGGAAATAATTTCCCAGAATTGCATATTTGTCTATACTTGTGCAGTTTTTTTCTTTTTTTCAGAGCTTTGACCTCAAAAATACACACACACACACACACACACACACACACAACATCAAAGTTCAGCAAATTGGGTCTTTGATTTCTAGGTAGCAGCAGTTGGAGTGCTGGTCCAGACTGTGGCTGAGCGGTGGTTTGGGGCCAACAGCAGCACTCATCTCCTCAGTTATTATTCTGACAGTGTTTGCTCAGCCTTGCTGACATATGTTTCGCGACTTGAGATGGTTCTGTTTTAATCTGCCGGACACTTTAAGATGTGGACACAGTCACTGGTTGGATTTATTAATCCAGCTGGTGTTTTTTTGATGAGAACCCCACCCCACCCCCATCCCTCCATCATTGTCTTCTTCTTTCCTTCTCCTCCCCTGCTTTTCTGTCCTTCACGTTGACTTTACCATCAAACCTGTTTGCCTCTTAACCACAGCGGCAGTTGGTGGAAATCTATCTCATATCACAAGAGAGAGCTGCAGGTGACTGGCAGTAAAGGTGTTGTGACGTACTTCGTTACAAACAATATGATCAGGCGGAGCATAGACAGCTCTCACATTTTTGAGTTTTAACAACACCTTGCCCCTGTCCTCTCAGCGAGTGCTCAAACACCAGCTGATGTGGCTGTTTTGCTGACTTGTCTGCCTGTTGGTCCACAACAGGACAAACAATATTACAGCCAGATACAGTGCAGATTATAGAGAGACAGACAGGAGACCTCTGCAGCCAAGCAAGATGGACATGGGAAGGAGTGAGTGGCAGATTTCTATGAGAAGCAGAAGGGGGAGCGGCTGTGTCGTGGCAGGGGTAGGCCAATGGAGCGGAGAGGCCCTCATGCCCCCGCTGATCACAACAGGGGATTAATTATGTCAGCATAATAAGTACAAATGGTGATCTGAACGTGGAATTAGCCCCCTGAGCAGAGGCTGCTGCAGCGTGCAATGGAGAGGAAGAGTGGGTGGTAATGGGGAGGGGGGATTGTCCCAATTTGTCCCAGTCTGTCTGTCTGTGCAGGCACAAGGGTGGAACCTCGGGTGGGGTAGCTTGTTGTCTGTGGGGCTGGCAGGCCGACTGGCTGAAATGACTGCCTGGGTGGGTGGGTGGCGGGGTGGCCTGGTCTGTCATTTCTGTTATGATTTGCATGGATGTCAGTTTCAGTGGCAGCGGGACAAGGTTGTCGCTGAACTGCAGGTTCTCTGCCGTTTCCCAGCATCCTCTGACTGGGCATGTGCCTGGTTCAGCGCTTGAGATGAACAGCTGAGCTCTGTGATCTTCTGTTTTGTAAGAATAATGAATAAAAGCCGCCATGTGCTTTTGTTTTACATTTCTCAAGAGGATTCAATAAGCTCCTCCTGCGTAAACAACACAGCACGTCTTTCCTGTGTTGTTTTGGGTGAGGAGTCCAAGCTTTGGTTACAGCTCTGTTTCAGATCCAGGTCGTGCTGCCCCGGGACACAGCCCACAGGCAGCATGACCAGCAGTATACAGTGTTCATCCTCAGCCTCCCTGTTGTAATAGCTGTTGTCCCTGCTGGCTCTTTGCCTTCAGCACTTCCCCCGACCAAACTCCCTGTCAGTGCCGCACATTCTCAGTGCAAAAATGCAAACAAACCATGCAGTACTAAATGCTGTGTTGGACTGGAACACACGAGGGGAATACAACAGAGGAGAGTCAGATTTATTATTGTTTTAGATTTTGTTACAAAGACTGACACTGGGTGACAGTTAAACAGAAGTTTTATGCTGTATACACAGTCACAACGCAAGTGTGTATAGTGTGTTTACCTTTTGGCTTGACCTTTTAGCCTGTATTTGGGGTTAGGATAGGGTAACAAAGCTCTCGAAGGTTTTTTTTATTACTGTTCTTTTCTCCCTAGAACATAATTTGACTGTATGCATGCAAATTCTTGTAGGAACAAAAACAATGCAGTTCTATCAGTACATATTCCCATAATTGACATTAAACTGACCCCAGAAAAAGCAAAAAGCAAGTCCATGGTAGCAAGGCTGCTTAAACCACAAACAAGAATAATTACCTAAATCAGCAAATGGAATGAAACTAAATAAGTTTACATTACAACTATTACAACAGCTATAATCCATAAAGTAAACCCAGATTTTGATAAAATTTATGGCTGGCATTTTTTCCAGCAATGGCCATTCAGTGTATTTACACACAGTTATTATCTATCTGTGTAGCTGTTGGTGGTTGAGACTACCAGATTCACAGGAAACAGTGCAGCATATGATCCATTGTGAGAATAATTTTATCTCACTAACATCAGCCACTGTGATTACTGTTTGCTCCCACTGTATCAGAGCTGGATAAGTTAAATTAAGTTGAACGCAGGCAGAGCTGGTCCTGCGACCTATGCTTCACAGTAAAAGCGTCCAAAACAGGCAAAACACAAGATGGCTTTTATTGTGAAGCAGTCAGTGGAAATGCAGTGTATTTGTCACGGAGGTGAGCTTTGCAAAGTAAGACGTGGTCATTTTCTGCACTCTTCATCTCTGAAGTATATCATAGAGTGATGTGGTTATGGTGCTTTAAAACAGTAAGTAATTATTGACTGACTTTGTCATTACAGTGATGTGAGTTTGTTTGGCTACACTGTAAACGGATACACCACTTGTTCTTCGATGTGCTTCTGAAGGAGTATTTGCTGTAGTATTAAATGCTCTTGCTGTCACCACGGGTGTCGCCAAATCGGCTAGGACCGAAATGTTAAAGGAAGTTTCCTCTGCAGATTAAGATCTCTAAACTGTAGACTTGTACCTTTACAAACCACAACCCACATGTAGAAATTGGTCATCGCTCTCAAAACCAGAATACGGAGTTCTTCACATTTTTAAGATAAACGTGAGCCTTTGCAAATAAAGAGCAAGAGACAATAAGTGACAGTAAGTTATAAGAGTAAGAAAATCCACAAAAATGATTCAGGAAATATTCTGTGGTCATGACTGGGAGTTGAAGTGGGGCTCACTTCCTGAACACACACGAGCGTCAGGCTGTGTTTACAGGAGGAGTGGGCCCCACAGCCAATTTGCTTTGTGTAAGTCTATGAAGCTTATAGTGGCTGGGTCGAGATAATGATTCCTCCTCTCTGGCAGCGAGGCAGCTGATGGGGGAGGTCATATGCAGACTCAGGCCCCATAAATCCCTGCTCTATGATGAGCACTCTGCGTATGACTTATGGAGCACAGAGGCGGCCAGTTAAGACAGCCACTCATAAACATGTGGCATGGCTGCCCTGATGGCGCTGTCAATTTTCATATTTCATGGGTTATTGGGGCGGGAGCGCTGAGTTATATCCTGGGCAGGCTCTCGTTAAGGACGGCTCTCGAGTTGCTCCTGTCAGCTTGTACTTCTGACAATTGTGAGAGAGAGAAAGAGAAAGAGAGAGAGAGAGCAGGGAAAGTAATTCATCTGATTATTTTCCAGTTGTAAAGTAGGACTTTGTGAAATTTAAAGTAGTATAGTAAATAAGCATTTTGACTTTAACACTGAAACGACTTTTTTCTCTCTGTTTGACTTGCTTAATTCAGCATGTTAGATTACACTCTCTCATAGTGGTATGACTTTCCAAATACCAACACAGTATTAAATGATTTCACTTGCCTTATTCCGAGAGACTACTCTAATCCCAGTGTGAATTCAGCTGCCCTGCTTTACAGTGCTTCAGAGAATAACACATACATACAATTGTGTATTTTCATCTTTTCATAAGTAACAGAACTAGATCTGTGATTATGTTTTAACTAAACTGGGGGAGCATAGCTGTTAAAGAGGATGTGTGCCAGAATTTCTTCCCTGTTAAGTACTGTAGAAAGTGTTATTATGATGGCCAATATTTACTGGAGATGTTGAAACCCTAACCCTATGTACTTCAGTATTACAAACACACATAATATCGATGAAGCGCAAACAGCTAAGCATTGCATGTTTGTTGGCTAATGGGCTTTTGAGGAGACAACCGGTTCAGATTCTTTCAGATTCCATCAGGAAATTCAAAGCACATCAACAGGAAATCTGTAGTGACAGAAAAAAAACCTGAAGTGGGAAAATGATGGACAGGAGAGAAATAAAGTGTTGCCTCTACACAGCAACGCTAGTCACACTACTGTGTGTGCATGTGTGTGTGTGTGTGTGTGTGTGTGTGTGTGTGTGTGTGTGTGTGTGCATTAATCGATTTACATTAGCACCAGTTATGATGACTATTTATGGCCTTACTTTCAAGTTAATGTTTGCACAACATGCCCAACACCAGGCTATATTTTAAAGTTCTGTGTCAGCTTACGTTGTCCTGTGGCAGGGATGAGATGAAAGTTGTCTTTATCCTACAGGGGTCTGCATAAGCTAACATGATCAGAAATAATGAGTATTTATTCATTTTGAATTTATTAATTATTAGTTTCTCAATGAATCATCCAGTGAATAAGATGTAATTAAATACAGTGTTTCACACTGTATATCAAAGATCTCCTTCTCTAACCTCTACACCCCAGTTGCATTTATCAGGAGAGAAACACAAACCAAAAACAAAGAAAAACCTTCCACAAAAAAAAAAAAAAATCCACATCAATATTAGTGCAGTTTGAGCTGCTAAATGCCCCTGTCTGGCTAGCCATGAATGATGACGCACACTGACTCACCCCCTTCCCCCCCAGGTGAGTAAGGCTCCATGTCACTTACTGGAACACATGCTCCAGAAAACACAATGGAAGCCTCACACAAGCACACACACATACCCCCCCCATTTAAATCATACAGGCCTTCACTAATGACTCAAAGAGTGGTTTTCCTCTCTCCATCCCCATACCCCCACTTCACCACCCAAAATAACATCCAGTGTGCATTGGACCAGGTGCTCTTTAAATGCAGTGAAAAGGATTAGAATAACACATGAACATTCATAGCCGAGCTTGTCATCACCCCGATCTTTGAGGAGGCTTTTGTGTACACAGACATAAAAGATGATGTCACCTTTGCTACTATTCTACAATGCAAAAAAATATGTAATTTAATCTCGATAGAGATTATATCACATATTTTACTTTTACCATTACCTTATAGCGGGGGACGTTTTCTTCCGGTTTCCTTAAGATTTTTAAGCGCAATGCGTGAATCCATAGATTCCTGAGTAGTGCAACATCTCCCCAAATGCCAAGAAAATAATATATATATCTGTTGTAGTTTATTCCAAGTGAATACAATAATCCAAATCCATCTGTGGTAGTGCTGTAGAGAATGCCTGTTTTATGTGGATACAGTTCCATAATGAGAATTAGATTAGTCTTTATGCAGGCTCACTGAGACAAAAGTAGGATATCAAAATGCCTCTTGGCGATCCACTTACAAAGGCACACATTGTGCTTCTGAGAGAAGAACATACAGTAAGGCCATTTCCTCTTATTGACGCTCTTGGCAAGTCTAATATTTACAGAAATGTTATGGCTTGACAACCCCCAATTAAACTTGTCATAACAGAGCCCATCCAAAAGAGAGACAGGAAGGAGGGGATGCTGGGAATGATGTCAGCCCGGCGGAGAGGAGAGGGGGCACGGAGGCATGTAAACAGCTGTTCTCGGGTTGTCTGTGGTTCAGTGGGATATCGAGCATGCCACGTGTTTGTCGTGTTATCACAGTCATGGTGTGGCTGTGTACAGCAGGAACACAAGAAATTTGACCTGGTTAATTGGTGCCTCTCATGTGAAGAGACGATTACACAACACGAGACTGACGGACTGAAACATGCCTGCATTTATAGGAGAGACACACTCTGTCATCGTAGACTAAACAAACACATTGCCGCTCTGGTGTAGCAGCATTAGAAGTGTCATCTCCCACCTCTGTTCAATACTATGCTGCACAGTGTATGATTGTTTGTGGCTTAATAAAGCATTAAGGTCTCAAAAAGAGGTCTGTGTGATAGAAATGGACTCATTTGGTGCCATTACAGCTTTTAACTCTTGCAAAAAGACATCCTAGTGATCGGCTCCGAAACTCAATCTCTTATGAAATGGCATTTTTCTTCAACTATCAATCTGTCCTGCTTTGAAGTTGATACACTTTTGAAACAAAGCAGAGCTCAGTGAAACAGAACGCGGGGGAGAAAGGGTGGAAAGAGAAATCTCTTTGCAATACGTGTCTGAATTATTACAGAGATCTAAGTATGTAACCCTAGCCAAAGATTTTGAGTGCTTTTGGAGTCATTTGTGTAAATGGATCTTGTCAGAGGTGACGGGAAAACAAGTCTGACCCTGTGCACTGTGCACCGTGGAGGTCAGCCAATCTGTTTGGTTTGCTGAGTCTGGACTATGTGCTCTGCTGGAAAAGGGGACAGCCTCTGCTGATGTAAATTCTAAGGCAGGTATAGCAGAGGGAGTCAGCCATTGTGTTTGTGTCTGTGCTTTTGTCCTCAGTCTTATGCATGCTAGTGTAAACGCGAGTACATGATGACGTATGTGGTCCCTCTGTGAACCTGGTCACCCACTGTTTTTCATCTTATCCCAGACTGCCGGCTCACAGGAGCTTCTCTGACCCCCACACTGTCCTCCCAGCCCCGGGCAAACAGAACAGAGTCCAACTCCAGCGCTGTCTGATTCACAAATATGATTCAACATGGAGATGACGGGGCCCCTTAAATGCCATTTACCGGGCCCTGGCATGGTGATAATTGAAAATGTCAGTAAAAGTGCTTAGGAGAAATTCCAGTAGGATTATCGCCCCAGTAACATCGACAGACAGAGGGCTTGTCTCTGGAGAGCACAAAAGAACTTGTCTCCATATCATAAAACCTGCACTGTTCCCTTGCTTTTTTAATGAAACTGCTGCTATGCCAATCCTGGAAGGGGAGTTAGAGTAACATCTTGGTTTTTTCTTTTGTTTTTTTGTTTTTTTTGGTGGGAGTTGGTGATGGTGTGTGTGTGTGTGTGTGTAGAGGGTGGGGTGGGGTTGGGGGTACGGTTGGGGCAGTTCCCCTCCCCTCTCTTTTTCGAAAGCCAGTGTTGTCGGTGCATCATATAAAAGAAGATATACAAGCAATTCACATGCAAATTCTGAGGGTGATTTAGAAAAGAGGGGGAGAAAGGGGAAATGTGCTATTGAAAGCCAGTGGAGGGATGGGGGAAGGCGGGTGGGGGGGGGGGTGCATTAAGCGTTGGCGAGGGAGGTGTGAGGTGGCGGCTCTGTGAAACAGAGAGACATTTGTGTAATCTGGCTTTATGTATCACCACTTCTGAATAATAACATGAAAAAAGAGACTTACCTCATCTGCTTGGTAGAGCCAAGGCATAAATAAAAGGGCAGAACAATGGAATTACTATTACCCCAGCGTTTGCACCGAAGCTACATCACCAGTATTCTTTGGAGCCACTGGCAAGAAGATTAATGTTTTGTTAAATATCAGTGTGGGAGCATGTGGGGGGGGGGGTTGCTTACTGGGTCTTCTAAACTTAGTCAGCCCTGGCTCTCTTTGTAATTATGGGGTGTTGCTACGGATGTGTCCCACACTCTCCCTTCCTAAGTGTTGGCCCGGCGTTGTTATGGTATCAGATGCACGTATTTGTCGAGAGGATTATGGGTAATGTTCCGTGGCGTCTTATTGGACATGTGTAGCTCGCTGCGCTCTGTTTTCAGGATGCATTCCTCGGCTCGCAACCTTGTATTGCAAAGTGTTCCGTGTTGTTGGGCAAATGCACTGAGACCGGCTCCTCTCTGTCAGTGTGCTCTGTTGTCTCTTCTCATCATTAGCCTCATGCTTTCAAAATTTGTGGAGTGGTCCTGTTGTAGAAATTGATGAATAAGGGGCTGTGTTAAAATTAGCATGAGTAGGGAGGCTGAACTTAGCATTACGATTATTATTTTATTTGGACTGCACACTAAGTTTGAAAAAAAAAAATGCCCCATCCCCACCCCCGCAAACATACTAATTGTATATAACTAATGTATTAATTGCAAAGTAAAGCATGAAGAATTAAAAGTGGTGTAATCTTATTTAAATTTTAATGATTTCAAATGGCACTGTCTTAGATTTATTATGGAATTAAAAGCAAAATTTATGCCAAACAACAACATAACAAAAGCCTGAACTTGAATTACAGTGTACATTTAGTGTCATGGGATTTGGCACCTTTATGACACACCATAACCATCATTTCAGATTATTTTATGCATTTTTTTTTGTAATCTTGCCAAAATATCAATTTGAGATATTAATGAATAAAATACCCCCCATTTGTGTGCAGTCCCTAAGTAGGCCGGATATTATTTAACATCAAGATTACACATTCACATTCTCATTCCTAACCCACAAATACACTGACGATGTCTTGAAACTTTACTTGTTGAAAAAAAACAAGCTCATCACTGAGGCTATTTTTCAGCAGCACTGTGCTTGCAGCCATTCTCACATGTGAAACTACCAAGTGCAACCACAGACCTCTACTGTTGACCACCAAGTAGCACTGCAGTGGTTTGGGGTTTGCTTCCTTGTTCAATAGCACCTCTGCAGTATTTGAACAGGCAAGTTTCCAGTCATTTGCACTCTTCTCTAACCTGTGGGCTACTGAGGTCCCCCATGCGTTAAATATCATAAGAACACAGAATTTACACAGACCACAAAAACCAACAGTTAACAAAAGAGGCTGTTTACATAACTAATCCTAGGTAAAACTGACATTTCCCAGCTATCATGTTCAGGTTTTTCATCATCAGCATGTGGTCTTTAATGCAGCACATTCCTTCTTACTTGATTTTTTCTTCTTTTTTTTCTTCTTAATTACCATCAGCACCAGCCACAAAACTCTTTTCGTTGGTCTGACGCAAATGTGAGTCACATTTAGTCATGTAATGACTTTCTCCTCTTGTAAAATATAAACAATATACATGTTAAAGCACCAACACACACAAAAGCAACAGTTTTTTTTTCTTTCAGAGAAAGAGGCCTCTGTAATTTCAATTTTAATGGCATTTTCGTGTGTGTGCGTGTGTGTGTGACCGGACCAGACATCCTACCCCTGCGTTAGTAACAGGACTAACGACGGGTAGTGCACCCACAATATTACACACCCTCATAAATCTATGGCCCCCTGTAGCACTTATGTCTCCCGGCCTGTGATCTAGGGTGATAGGCATGTCCGGACACGGCTGCCCTCCCTCCTGCTCCTCGGCTCTTTTCTCTGTGGCGTGTATGAAAGAAACAAAAGGTCAGGGGTGATTCTGGTCGCATGACAACAGGCTGACATGCTCAGTTGCTAAGGGGATAGGTGACAGGGTGGCACGGACGCGGGGTGACAAGGTGATGGCATGAAGTGACAGAAAAGTTACCAGGTGAGGATGGAGGTGAGTGACGGCATCTGACCGACTCACCCGCATCGCACCTTCTCTTTCTTCTTCATTGTCTGTCTCTCTTACTGTCATCCTTTCCTCTCTCCGTCCGCCTCTCACGTCTTAGTCTCCCCAGCAATCACACTCTGTCACACCTTTGAACCCCCTCCGCCTGACTTTGAAAGAAAGAGCGCGTGTGTGTGTGTGTGTGCGGGGGGCTTTTGTGTTTGAGACAGTATATGTGTGTGCGTGCGTGCGAGTGCATGAGCTTGTGTGCAAACATGGAAGTACTTGTGTACTCACACGTGTCATGGGCTCAGTCCTGTGTATTTGTGGGTGCTTTCTCTCAAGTTAGACCTCTGTTGTCTGGCTTTTTTTCCCCCCACTCCATGTACTGTTTTAGATTTCTTTGAGCTGTGTTCTATATATGTGTGTTTGTGTGTGTGTGTGTGTGTGTGTTTTCCAGCAGTTAACATCCTTCCTGTTTGCTCTCTTAGCTCTGAGTCACAGCAGTGACGTGCTGAAACAGCCGTGGGGGAGGCAAACATACTCCTGTTGGCAGTTGAGGAGAACCGGGGGAGGAAATGAAAGGTACTCCCCTCATTTCATACACCAGCAGCCCCGCACACTGACTCAGCAACCAACCATGGTGAGTGTGTGTGTGTCCCTATGGCAAGCAGATGCTTACATGTGTATGTATGCATTGGTCTACATATTACTCCTTCGAAGAATAACTTTGCGTGGTTGCACAAATTGTTTGAGATCAGCGGTCATATTTGCACAAAATCTGCGGTGGAGCAGTGTGTTCTCAGAGGATCAGGGAGACATTATTCAGCTGGGCACGGGAAAGTATTTGACCTGTCTGGCCCTTCACACACCCAATGTCTTGTTCAGTGCAGCTCCTCCTTGCCAGGGAGGTGAGGGGAGACACAATAGCAGTACTCATTGACCGGGTTAATAAGTATTCTGTCTTGGTCCCAGTCAGATGCTCTTTACCTTCTAATACACTGTCTGTGTGTTTCAGTCTTCAAAGCAGCACAGTGACCTCATGTCTGCCTCACACAGCTTTTGTAAACTAATGAATGACAGGGGCCAGGGATTCTGCTGCCTGGTCGAAACAGGGCAGAATGTCTGTGTGTGTGTGTGTGTGTGTGTGTGTGTGTGTGTGTGTGTGTGTGTGTGTGTGTGTGTGTGTGTGTGTGTGTGTGTGTGTGTGTGTGTGTGTGTGTATGAGCGTGAGGGTGCGTGTCTGTGAATTTGCACATATATAACTTCTTCCCTCTCCAACACTCCCATCTCATCTACCTTGTTCGGTGTGTTCAGAGAGAGGAGTTTGTGTGAGTGGATAACTGTAGGAGAACTGTTGTGTGCGTGTGTGTGTGTGTCTGTGTGTGTCTGTGTGTTTGTGTGTGTATGTGTGTTGGTAATGCTGGTTGCCTTTTTTCTCCAGCTTCCATGGGGCATGTCACTCTGCACTGTTTTGGGTTGTTACAGGAGCTGTTTTGGCAAAAACAGACTTTTGTCATGTGGGTGATACAAACCAATCAGCTTCTCCAGATTTGCCAGTGTGAATCAGAATGAGGTGCTTTTAAAAGAAAAGATAATATGTGAAGTATGTAATAAAATGTATAGATTTGTTTATTTGCAGATTTAGAACAATTAGAAACAAGACACAGCAAAATAATGCTCAGAACCAGATGATTTATTATTTACTCTGGCATTCTGCACCGCCAGGTACACGTTTGGTTTATTGTTGCTTTTGTAATCTGCCTGCTCTGCTCTGTTGGCTTTTTTAGCCTTTGATCCGAGGAGGATCAAGAAGAATGAGATCTCGCCATGGATGAACTCATCATCCAGATGTTCACATCTCAAGTCTTTGCTTTCCATTCACCACTGCATTTATAAACCTTGTTTCCTGAGATTAAGATATCTAGTTTGGGTGATGGGGCTGAATCATCTCAACGGTAATGGAGTTTTTAATCCAACTGAAGGAGCAACAACAGTAAAACTGTGTCAATATTGCCAAAGTCCTTCCACATCACAATATCAGTATGAAACTGATATATTTTACAGACATCTCCTCAGCTGCCCACTGAGCATCATTTGTCATTGTCTTTCATGATGCTCACTGTGTGCTTTTTGTATCTGTTGTCTTTACAAACACATCATGCTTCATAGTTAGCCAACAAGTTCTCTGTTTACTTTGGGTCTTACTCAGAGAGGAGCCTTTGAAATTATTTATGTGAAACTATAGTTTATTTGGTAAACTTTAACAGGCTTGTGTTTCTTGCCCTCATGTGTATTTTTTTTGCCAGACTTTGCCTTTACCAAATCTCAACAACATAGATGACAAGTGTGGAGTTAACGTGACCCATAGTCAGCCTGGCCACAGTTATGAGAGTAAGACCCAGGTTGAAAAATACAAGAATTTCCCTTTTAAGACTTAAGTGGCATGAAACATAGTAAACAACCTCGCATGCCATGTTGAAACACAGTGTGAAAAATATGCAACATTTTGTCCTTGTGCAAATCATTTGGTTTATCTTGACTGATTTCATATCTGAAATTCACAAGTCATGTTTCTTTACCCTTTCATTTTGTTTAAATAGAACATTCAGTGCATGTCACTAAGTAGACTAAAAAGTGTGAAGAAAAGCTTAGACGGTTTTGAAGTAGTTATGAATAGAGGATACTGTGCCGCTTTGATAGATATAAGACCGTACCATCCTTGCTTGCATCATCTCTTGACACCTACGATCACATCAGTGAAAAACAGAGGGACAGCAACAGCTTCTTCTGGTTGAATAACATGAGCAATATCAAAGAGTTTATCACTCAAAAGGTCTGTTGATTTATTTTGCTGTGATTAAATATGTCATAATGAATGACAGAGGCTTGGCTGCTAGCCAGTCAGCTTCCCAGAATGGGCATAGAGTGGTTGTGTTGTATTGTGTTGAACATGATGTAATGTGATTCAGGAAATGCAGATTGACATTTTGCTAATAGCGGATGACCAGTCATCTTTTCTTGCTACACTTTTCCTGTCATTAAATTGGATGAGGAAACAAATATTTATTCCCTGAGAACAGATGACATTTGGAGTTACATAGTCATGATAAAAATTTGCGCCACATTACGGGGTTCTGCTTATTATTGTTTTGGTATTGCTTCCTCCTGTAGTACCTGGTGTTTAAAAAAGAAAGACAGAAAGAAAGCCATAGCTTGCAGCGACTTTCATCTTGACTTCTGTTGAAAGGCATTGCTTCAGGTCCTGGCAATATCCGACCCAGCAACCATCAGGTGTCCTGGCTCGCCCAGCTGGTTCGCTCTACAGAGCCAGAGGAGAGTACTAATGCATGAGGGACGTAAGCCATCAGTGTCAAGGGAGGGGGGAGAGGAGCCACTGCCATGTCCTGCTGCTGTGTGTTGTTTGTTTACAGGAAGGTGCCACTTGGTTCTGTGTGTGTGTTTTGCTGAGGGCCACGGGTCTGGATAGAGCAATAGGGCCTCCTTCATCCGTAATGACTATTGAGTGTGTCTCACAAGATGACAGCCTGCTGAGAGCACCTGGTTGGCACTATGCACAGCCCAACGTGAGTTCTTCATGTTGCAGGAGGCCCGAGAGGAGCAAGTTTATGTATGTGCATGTATGTGCAGCTCTCACTCAATAGCCATGAATGAAGAGGTCATATGATCTGCTCTCTAATTGTCATGTTTAAGTCTCTTCAAAAGGAGAGATGGAAAATTCCAAACCCTGGAGGTCACGCACTAAGGCCACCAGACCTTTTTTGTTTGCTCGTGCAAGACTGGAAAAAAGGTCACAGTCTATGTTTATATAATTTTATAGCTTTTTATGTTGGGCACAAAGAAGAAAAACAACATGTGCCTACAAGTCAGTGATTTACGTCATGTTTGGAGTATGAACAATCTATCTTCATACAGAGTCTTAATTTCCTTAAAAATATGACAATTATTCCCCAGAGAGGAACATGTGTTAGAAATGTAGTACATGGGAATATGAGACATCCCTTTAAGATTACAATAATTAATTTGTTTTAAATTTATTGTGTTAGCTTGAGTGCTTTTTAGAGGTGTACAGTAGCAACTGCAAAGAAAATCATGAGCATGTAAAATGTCATTAGTTGTTTTTTTAAATTCTCATACAGCACCCCCCAGTGAGGTTTGTTCCAGCTTTATTCCAGTAATCATACTTGTCAGAGCCCCTCCACACTGCCAAAGTATGGGTGAGACACCGCAATTACTTATCTGCATTTTGTTGAGACGTTTATAATTCCCACAACCTAATACAGGAGCATCGACTCAAATTACAGGCTTTGAGTTACACGGTGAGAACTTATTTATTGTGGCACCTTCTCTTTCTTTGCCGGTGTCAGTCGACTACAAAACCTAATTAGTGCTTTCAGCTCAGCACCCATTAGCTGAAACCCGATCCTTGGCCTGGTGGAGAAAAATAATTATGACATTCCTCTTATAAATCATTGGTTATGTCCTGTGCCCCTTCAATGGAAATATGATTTCCCACTACAAATTGTCCGACCTGTTTTATGTTCTGCAACACATAATTAAAGCCGTGGTGTGTGAGAGGAAGTAATTTTGTTCAAAGGCTTTTGGCAACAGCGGTGCTATGTCTTTTCTGCTTGTTTAGAGAACAGCTACTAGCAAACCTGGACATGTGAGCTGTGTAATGGATTAGGAACAACAGCAGCAACATGTGTGAATAACCTGTATTTGTCAGTCAGCCAAGAGACATGGGAAATGAAATACATCATTGAGTGGCAGGGGTGATCTGCGGGTCATCAGGTACGGAGAGGGCCACTGGCAAACCGCTTTCTGACTGGGAGAAAATGTGTCCACACATTAGGGCTGCCGGGGCTAAACAAGCCTGCTTTATTCTCCTGGGGAGGTTGGCTTCAAACCACAACTAGCCATGCATGACCTAGTGAGCCCAGCGTCACTGAATGAATACCAACAGAAGTAAAAATGTCCCAGGTTAAACTTACATGTACTAAGACGGCCTAAAGCTTTTTGTAAGATATTGTAACAGCTGATGTGGGTGTTCCTCTGAAGAAACTGTTTGCAAACTTTTATTGTATTATCCCATTAATATACAGTACATATTGAAAATATGTGATCAAATTAAAAATAAAATACACTGCCCATAAAGCAAATTCCACTTTGCTCTTTTCTTTACATAAAATATAGTTTCAAGGTGTCATGCAAATATCAAACACATTTAAAATAAAAATCTGCATGGTTCTCTGTGAAAAGGTGGTGGCAGCTGTTACATAAATAACAGCTGCCCTATGATCTGCAGCTGAGTCTCCCCGTTGTTGTCTATACCTGCAGTTTAATACTGGCGCATTAAGGTTGGCACTCGAGAATGCTGGGGTTTAACCCTGCTTATTGTTGTAGTGGATGGGCTAATCTCCTTCATACTTGTAATCCTCCTAAAGCAGGAACATTAAGTTATAGTGTCCTGTTTATCTATGTCCTTCCAGGCAGGGAAAGGTTACACCGCTACCCCGCCTGTGTGTGTGTGTGTGTGTGTGTGTGTGTGTGTATCTGCATGTTTGTGTGTGAATGCGCATGTGTATACACTGTATATGTGAGGGACGAAGCGACAGCCTGTACCCACGTCAGTCAGCCAAATACACGGCCATTTGGGTGTCTTCCAGAGGTCATAGGGCAAATCTTGCGGTAATCTGCTAATCCAATTGGCCTGCCGTATTCACATGATCTGCCAGGCTGTGGTTCGGCCATTTCCTGTTCAGACACACATACACACACACACATATATATATATATATATATATATATATACATATGTGGGCAGACGCATACATGCGCACACACGCACGCCTGCTGTCCGCAGCCCTCTCTCGCGACAGTCTTTGACTCCATGACACCGGCCTGTTTGACTTCATTTAGGCTTGAAGCAGATTAGTGAAGGTGACTCAGGGGGAATTCCGCTACATAATTGGCAGAATTTATAAACCAATTAAAAGCACATTCTAAAGAGCAGTATTCTGTCGCTATTATTAACTCTGTGTGATGGGATAAGCAGGGACCTGCTAATGCATGCATGCAAACTTCCTATCATACAAACAACTGTACAACTATGCCTGCTTGCTATTTGAGGTTAATATGATACAAATCCAATGGTCAAAAGAGCTCCTGTGTAGGCAAACTCTGACTGACCCTTTTCCTGCTTCAGAGTCATACATGTAGACAGAACCTCAACATGTTATCTGTTGGATAACCAGCATGTTGGAACATCAAAGATTAAGGTTAATTGCCATCTTATATTATCCCATCAAGACATACACAGAGTCAGCCACACCATGGCAAACTTTAACATTACGCTTAGCTGGGCTTAGTCTAGCAGGACAGTCTGTCTAATCTTCAGCCCCCGCCCTGCCACCCTGTCTGTGCTAACCAACATGCCACATATGAAAGGAAAGTACTGACTACATGTGGTTCCCATGCAAACATAAGATAACAACCACATCATGGCTGGCAGGCTGCAGTGCAAGCGTGTGTCGTGCTCTGCAACACCAGAGCCCAGGCTTAGGAAGGGACTGGATCCCATTTCCCAGGCTGATGCAGGACCTGAGGGCAGAGTGTGGAAACTGAACTAATTGCAGGATATTGGTCCTCGGATGATTAGAGGAGGACATGGAATGCCTGGTCTGTGATGCAAGCAGACCAAGGTGAGACTAATGACGGAAGCATTTTTTTTAATATCCTCAGATAAGTCTGTATCTTACAGTGGAAGCCTGCGGCACTGAGAAAAGGAGGGCAGGAGCAGCAAGGCTTCCTATTGGCCCCCTGTCTGTCCTAAGAGGACAGTTGTTACCAGTTGCAGTGACTGAATGCTATGCATGCACATTCCTAATAGTCTGGTAACTTGACCATATTAGCATACAGCAGTAAAGTCATGCCCATCAAGATTTCCAGTTAAAGAATAAATTTCATGTAAGTTTTTTTGTTTGTTTCTTTTTCTGGGAGGGACCTTGACTGCAGTGTAGACTGCCCAAGAGACATCAACATGGCAATAAAGGGTTTTTTTCCGGCAAACAGGCATCATTTTGTGTTTCAAAACTATCTCATACATACTATATCTTACATATTTCCTACTAATAAATATATCGGTTACGGTTCTATCTTTAGCAAGTAAATATTAGCCCAAACAATGTACTGCGCTGTGTTAAGGCAGGAGATATTTTGACCATACCTATATGACGTTTGATAGCAGAAAAGCCTTCAGCGGTCTAAACCTCTGTGAGTAGAGGGAGTCTCTGCTGCTAGAGTGTGAGAATGTGTGTCTGCTGGAGTTTGTCCATCCCAAAACAATCCAGTTTAATAAATAGTGATGTCATTGCCAGGGAGAAAAACAATAGGAACCTATCAAGGTGGGAAAGCTTTTTTCTAACCTTTGCTGCCAAAATGGACTGCCCAAAAAGTAGCCAAGAAATTCAGTATCCCAGCACATTGTGTTAGAGTAATGTAAGACAAAATACGAGTGTGTAAGAATGCTAATAGTCAATAAAAGTGTTTCGATAGTCCCAAAAATAATAACCTCCAAGAGCTTTACAGGACAGCTGTACTGTACTTGCCTATCTAGCATGTCAAAATATTTCTCCTCCCCCAAAAAAGTTTTTGTAGATGATGTTTCAAACAGGGGCAATAATCAGGGTGGTTTTACATTTGAGCCAGTTAACCCTCCTAATGAGTAACAAGTAAAATACAGTGACTGTTACAGGCTACTGTAAGAGTATCACAACCACAACATTCCTTTAATTGGTTTGGTTGCAAATTTGTATAAACAGTTGCCCGCATAGTTTGGATTTTGTTGACATGAAGTAGTCAACTAATGATCTTGCTTTCTGCTGAAGACCAAATGGTGATTTTAATTTAGTGTCCCATTTTCCTGTATTCTTTTCTGTTGTTTATCTTAACCATGAAGGTCACGTGCTGTGGATAGTTTTACACTACTCATTTCCAGTTAGCGTTCAGCTGACACCTGTTCAAAGAGATCATAAATAAACAGAAACAGAACAGTGGCAGCTAGGACAAATATGCAAGGTTTCTGTATATGTGCTAACCCTTGCTTTTTTATTATAAATGTCTCAAGCCGCATGTAACAAGTGGTAATTATTTTCCTTTTGTATGGCACAGCTGGCCCAACTCTTCAGCTATGCTTCACTCAATTGTGTGTGTCCAGAAATGTTGGACATACTGTGCAGGGGGCATTTTGGAACCAGTGAAGTGTTGCAGTCCCTCTGCGCAGACACCGTCCCTTTGATTCTGCGTCTGCGTTTAGTAGCCCCCTTTGTTTGCAGTGTTTGTTTGATGTTACTTTAGCAGAAAGAGACAGACACCATTGAGTAGTGGGAGTGCTGTTCTGCTGCGTGCCATTCACGCCTGCTGTAGAGCGCACAGAGTCAAACACAACAAGGGAAGGCCATTGTTTACCAGTGGAACTAATCACCCTGATGGCACCTCCATAAATCCCCCTCCCTGTCGACAGTGATTGGAGTGTACCTATGTGTGACCATGGACAATACAAATGTGCCAAAGGCAAATAGAATGGGGGTGCACTGAGGCAATATTTAGCTTGGCCAGATGGCCGGTTGCATGGAGCAGGCTTCTTGGCCCTCCACATCTGCTCCTTGTGATGTGCCAGCAACTGGGTGAGCGTCTCAGCTTTATTTGTTAGGGCTTTCCTTTACACTGTATTTGTCCCACTGCAGAATAGTGCCTTCCCACTTTAACCTGTCTGCTGGTGGACGCCTTCCCACACTCCAGCAGCCCTCCTGTTTTTACTTCCACTGCGGCAGCCTCCAAGTATTTTGAGGGAAGCATCAGTGCCGGATTTTATTCCCTTGTCCTGGAAGAAGATCAGATTCAGGCTTGTGGTGTGGTCCTGTTGCATCACCACTCCACACACAGAAGCTTGCTTTTGCAGCTGTTTAATATAAATTCTCTTCAAATATCTTTGTCCAGATGGTTTATTTTTACAAACAATACACAGGGCGGCATTCCTACTGAGCCCCCGCCCCCTGCCCCTTTACTGTCTGTCTAACTAGGCAGCTTCACTTCAGAGGAGCAGAAAGACAGGCGCTATCATGTGGAGTATGCACAGATGGTCCAGTGACACTGCTGTCATACAAACAGGCTTCAATAAAAGAGATATATACACATGTATCGGTATGGATACATAAGCCGTTCATTTTCAAAGGTGGAGACATGCATGTGGACCCTTCATATATGAGGAGACAGATGTGCAGTGAGGCTGAGAAGAGGAAAACTGCATATATATGGATTTTAGATGTCAATGTGTTTATTTTAGTAGGGTACATGCCCATTTGTCATAGATCACTAGGTTTCTAAATAATTTCCAGATGACAAACCAGTGTTGTGTTAATGTCAGGGTGTGTCTGTCCTCACTGCAGCCAGATGCAGCACATAAGAAAGTATTGTGATTCGTAAGCTTCTTTTGTCAGTGCTACATACATGTTAAGGCATCAGTGTCACCTGTTGAACCTGTTGTCCAAAAATGACACACACACACAAGACAAAATCAACAGATTAGTCGATAATGATTTGTTGCAGACCTAGTAACAGGCCTTTGCCTGCAATTATAAAAAAGATGTGTATATGTAAGTAGGAGCAGGGTTGGCTTCTATAGCTAAACAAACAAATATATACACAAAATCCAAGAAAGCCACCAATTTGATCTTTTACCATCCCAAATATTGAAATGGCTAGTCCAATAGTCTCATTTCTGGCTCAAAAAAACAACATTATGAATTCCATTGCTGGAATAAAAAGCTTTTTATTGTGGACTTTTTTTTTGCATTGTAGTTATACCGACCCCCACCCTTACCTCTCCCCAGGCCTTACTGCCACATCCACTGCACATCCTCCGCTCCCTTCCGGGCCCCAAGCTCTGGAGCCTCACAAAGGCACCCTAACAAGAGAGAAGAAAGAGGCAGTGCCACTTGGACGGGATTACATCCTCGTAAGATTCTTCAGTCCTCTTGGCCAGCCGCCCCTTAACCCTCCCTTTCCCTGATTAGAAAGTGAGCAGGGAAAGGCTGGCTGGATGTAGAAAAAGGGTCCAATGAAGTGTTGCACTGTTGTATGGAGTGGACTTACAGAGAGTCGTGTCAGTCTGGTCTCATCAAAAATCCTGGCATTGAATTCACTGTAAAGAGTATGACGTATTTTTAGAGCATGTATAGTGTTAATCAAAATTAGATTTAAATAACCCCTTAAATGTATTTTCTATTCTTAAAACACACCATTTTTGTGTCATTGAATTCAAGGATCGCTGTACAAGGGACTATCACTGACTGACTCAATACTGGTTTAGTCCCTTTAAACACAAAGCATATTGTTAAATTTGTGAAGTGTAGTTCCCACCTGAGCACAGACTGTAGCTTTAGTTCATGCTCTGACCTGCCCAGAGTGAGAGACCAGGGCACGTGTTTGACTTCCTCCACCCTTCCTGTCCTCAGATCCCCTCCCATGCCCTCAGTCCTGACCTGTCCTGTTGGTCCTGATCTGTCTCCTCTCATGCTTCACACCCCCCCCACACACACACACACACACACACACACACACACACATATATAAATGTTTATGGCAGGATCCGTATAAAAAAGTGTTTTAAAGGGATATGTTTTTAGATTTTTTTTAGTCTGAGATGTACAACCACTGGGGGTGAATGATGGCCTCCATGTCTCCCCTTTTTACGCCACCTGAGCACCATGCCTCCTCCAACAGTGGTGGAAGGGGTCAGGTGACAGGTGGACAAAAACTAGTAGCTTCTTAGTAAATGATGCGTGCCCCAGGATCAGTAAATAAGAGGCAAGTTTCCCTTAAAGAGTAGCAGCCTGCATAGCTGCCATTCTTGGTGGGCTAGTGGTGATGGCAGGGGGTGGGGTCACCTGGCTGAGCACAGTGTGTGTGTGTGTCCCGAGCAGTACTATGCATTGCTATGACATGATCCACATTATTCAAAAAAAAGAGCACATGTGCCTTTGTGTGTCAATACATAGTATGTGAACAGGTTATGTATGTGTTATTTGTTTTGAAGTGGGGTTTGGGGGCTAGTTACTGATGTATGTTGTTGAAGCAATGGTCAAGGGCCACAACACATTCACAAAAAAAAGCAAAACAACAACAACAACAACAACAACAACAACGCCAACAACAAAAACCTGCACCCGAGATAAATGGAAATAGCTTTGGGGCTGATGGCATACACCAGATTATAGTTGTTTGTAGATGAAGGCAGTAATAGCCGTTATTCTTTTGTTGTGTTTCTTTTCTCACTTATCTTCCAGGGAGATGTCTGACATAGTCATTTCAGCTGTGAAGAAGGTTAAGTCATTCAGCAAAATAAAACTGATCGCCACATTCACCTCCGTGGTTTTGTCACTGCCATTAGCGATTCTATTTTTATGCCTCTGCGCTGGTGACAGCCGTGGCCGGAGGTTTTGTTTGCAGGTTGTCCATCTGTCGGTCCGTCCATCCGTCCGTTTGTCCATGTGCCGCATTCTCGTGACCGAGATATCTCAGGAATGCCCTGAGGGAATTTAATCGAATCTAGCACATGTTCTATGTACTATGTACTATGTTCACCTGGACTCATAATTGAACTGACTCCATTTTGGTGTTCAAAGGTCGGGTTCACGGTGACCTCACAACATTTTTGTGTTTGGTGTTATTCGAATTCCTTTGCAAATTATGGCAAATTTCACACAAAGGTCTAATAGGAAAAAGGGCCCTTAATCAACACCACAACTAAGACACAGAAGGGAAGAATGTGACCATATTTCCAGCAACTCGGAGGCGACATACAATTCGAGTTCATTTTTACTTCAGCCAGTGCAAGAGATGAGCTGTTGTTGTTTATGGGAAGGTGGTATTGTTTAGAGATCCTGCGTCAGAGCAGCTAACCTCAGAGCTGGGGGGGGGGGGCAAAGTGGAATGGGGGTTGTTCTGGCTTCCCTCAGGAGTTCCATCATTCATTGGAGCCAAGGAGGCAGCTGCTTGATCGCCCAGCCAGGGCTCCCCTTAGCCAGGCCCCGCAGCACTTCTCTGCTCTCCTCTGGAGCGGGGCTGGGGACTGACGAGGCCTGGAACTCCTCTGTCTTGCACATCGCAGCCAGGACAGCAGCCGCCAAGCCAGCCAGCCAGCCAGCCAGCCAGGCAGGCAGGCCCCCTCCCCAGCCCCAGATCCCAGCCAGGTCCCTTTTTGGTGCTCTACTGCCCAGTAATTGGTACCTTGCTCTGGGGATATATTTAATCACCATAACAAGGAGTTTGTAGGAATAAAATGATCTTGTAAAGGCGCTGCAAAGCTCTCCGAACAAGCTGGATCAGAGTTTGTGGGAAGCAGAGGGTGAGACCTGAGTGTATAAGTGTATGAGCATGCATGCATCTGTGCACCCTTGTTCTCTTGTAAATGATGGTTTGGAATCTCAGACGCTCACCTACGTCCTCCCCATTTCTCCTGACTAGCTCTCAGCCCTGACTCCATCCCCAAAACACAACTACAGGCCAACAAATTTCATTACAACAGCCCTAAACTGCACAGTTTTAGAGCCTTCTAATTATTCCTCTCTCAGATGTGGTCGTGTTGAGAAAGGCCGTAAATCAACAGAAGCAGGAGCGCCAGGCCTGGAGCTGTGAGAAAACTGGAAACAAATGATCTGCCCCTTCCCTTGCTCCTTCCTTCTCTCACCATCTCTCTCTCTTCCCAACACCTTCTCTCACTGTCCACCTCCTTTGACTTCTAGGGACAATGAATGATGAACCTAAAGACTGAAGTGGGAGGGCGTCTGGAGCTGATGGGTCAAGCAACTGACTGTGAGTTACTGAAGAGACCTCAACTGGCACATTGAGCCCCCTGCCCATGTTGGCATCAGCCCAGATGTGAACATTTTTTGCCCACCTTTGGCCATTGAGCAGCTCCACCGAAGTGATTGGGAGTGGCGTGTCTTGCTAAATGGCAGCACAATGGTAGCTGTGATGCAGTGCGTGGTGGTGAGATGGCCAGCAGACAGCTGAGAGATACCTGAGACCAGGTCTTTCTGTCTGCTGCGCAGTTTGTGACTGCCTGTAATCAGCTTCTTTAAAGGTTCCAGCCAGTAATTGCTCTGTATAGCCCCAAGATAGTAATCAAAGAGATGCTGAACTCTGTGCTCTCCCTCTCTCTCTCTCTCTCTCTCTCTCTCTTTCTCTTTCCTACCGTCTCTATCTTTCTTTCTTTTTCTCACCCACTCTCTATCTTTTCTGCGGCTTTATATTTGGAGACACTGTAAAGGGAAAAAAAGCATCTTAGCATCTGTTTTTTGGTGTTTGAGAGAGGAAAATCCATTCAAATTGAACTAATGGCAAAATTGATATTGCTTTGAAGAATGCCCCACTACCCCTCCCCTCCCCTCCCCTCCCCCACGCCCCCCTGCTCTCCTGTCTCTGTCCTGGTTGCATTTTTCCCTGTTCTCTGTTCTCTTATCTTTCAACAATTACAAGAGCAGTCTAATGGCCCTTTTAAGTTGCCTGCCAGCTGCATTTAAAAAATAATGTCTTCTTCTTCATCTGTGGGCAAATGTAGCTGTATTTGAGTTTCATTCTCATGTAAGGATTGCTGATGCCTTTCCTCTGAAGTCATGATGAGGGCATTAAAGCTGTTTGTCTGGGCATGAGATGTGAGTCAATCCCTGAAGAGATCTCATGATGTTTCGTCAAATCTGTCAGCCGTCATAAGGCACTGGGCTGCGTTTGATGTGGTATGAATGCCTGGTATCCAAAGCTGTTAATTCAGTACTGAGTGGCAAGCCAAAACCATTAATTGATTAACCAGTGGGATGATTGGTGAAGAACAGCACATCAAGTGAAAATAAAACCTTTTTTTCTGGTTATAGTTTCATGGCTATTGCTGTTGCACATAATCTTTAAACAAAAACTTTTGAGAGGCCAGGCTGATGGCTGGATGATTTTGGTCATTTTGGTTTCTTGTAATTTATGAAATTATTGTTGAGTTAATCATTAATCAAGCAAAACTAACTGCAGACAATTCTATACAATTTAGATTGATTTGGAGTATTTATAGCATGTATTTTCTTTGGAGATAATGTCCTGTTAGTGTTTATAGTTGTGTCCCAATTACTGTAGAATGCACTTAGTACCAAAGATGCATTTGTTTGAGCTCTCATGAGAGTAATGTCATGTATTAATGACATATTACACACATTTTATGTATGCTCTGTTCTGTACTGTTGCTATAAACAGCATGGTGTCACCGGGTGAAGTCATCTGTTCACTCTCATGAGAGGAGGGAAGTAACAGACACCTGCAGTTCAGCAGATGTCCCATCAATTATCACTGCCTGTTCTCCACCAACCTCACCCAGCACCCACCCCACAGTTCCTGGAAGGTGGCCCCAGCCTAAATACACCTGTTTGTTCTTTTTTCTAACAGGGATCTATTGAAATTATCAATTTGTCCCACTGTATGCAATTTTCAGACTGATTTTCAGCATTTCCTTTTTATTTTTTTGTCAGACTACACCCACTTAATCACGCTTGATGACAGTTACAAAACAACAGGAACACAACATGAACCTTGTAGAGTTGCATGCTGTCACTTTGTACTTAGTTTGATGGGCTACAATTGCTCAACTTTAATGCCAGCTTAGCCCATGTCACACTGAATTCGAGGGGGGTAAAAAAAATGAAGCAGTGTGTCCTTTCCTCTTAAGACTTAGAAGTTAACCTGCTTAAGAATCTGCCTGACGTGGGATATCAGGTGAGGATCATCCAGCATGGGGGATCAAATCTCATCATCACCAAGCACGCAAGGCCAAAGATGTTAACACACAGAGGAAGCAGCAAGGGAAGGGGAGTGACAGTGACCGCGAGAGAGTGAAACCACAGAGGAGAGAGAGTTGCAACAGAAGCAGAAAGAAAGAGAGAAATAAAACAGCTTACAGATACTGGAGAGTGGAATGAAGGAGTCAAGGAGAAAAGGGTATCAGTCCTGCAGCTCAGCATGGGCTAAGAAAGATAGAGAATGAGAGAGTGAGAGAGAGTCTGAGCAACACAAGCCAAGTGTTTGAAGTGGAACACTGTAGGCCAAACATTTGAAGAGGACAAGACTGCAAACATGTCACACTGCAGCCTGCTTGCATTTAATAACAGATGTTTGGTCTCTCCATCTCCGGCAATGGTTCTCCATCCAGGTTGGTCTGACCTAGTCAATGAATAATATATACATTTTTTTTTTGGTCATAAAAATCAGGTTTGCTGGAATGCATGGTCATTTTAGTGGCCCCTGAATATCCCCAACTCTTTGGTCTCTACTGTCTTCTGTCCACTAACGGGGGTATAGTGCCTTGCCTGAGGGCAAGTCAACAGTACTTGTTACGGGAAAGGAGAGACACATTACTCATTCACTTATCCCCACCCAGGTTTTTTCCCAAAAACTCTAAGAAGTCAAAATGGCAATCTTCAGTCCCCAGCTCCATCCTCCTAAATAGGGACAACAGAACTGTAATAACCTAAATGTTTCCCTGCTTTTGTCTGTTTTCCTCCATTTGTTCTGTCCACTCTCTTCATGGCAGAATGCTAAGCCACACTTCCTCTTTAAGTGTGTAATTACTCCACAGCCACAGCAGCCCATATATTGTCCCCGTGTAGTGGCATTATTGGTGATTTGCACTTAATTTATGGGTGCACAGAGGTTCAAAGTTTTAATAATATTTGGGTGATATCACAGCAGGCCTCGCCTCATCCATGTGATGGATGAAGACCAGACGTAGCCATTGCAATTCTGAGCATGACAAAATATTGGCACCAAACAGCTTTATACCTTTGCACTCCTTTATAGGAGCTGGCAGTGGCATGAGAGCAGAGCCAGAGGACCTTCATGAATTATAGATATGAGACTGAATGATTGGGGCCGAGGCCATGTGAGCGATGGACAAACGGGACAGGATGTGGCTGGCTGATGCACTGCTGTTCCCGTTGTCCTGTTGGATGCTGATGCTCACATAGATTAATGATAGCATGCTGAATAAAGCAGGTCCTGTGTCGAAGCAGTTCATTGGCAGTAAAAGGAGAGTCTGTCATGAGACACTGTCGACTGCTGATGGTTGCTGATGGCAAGTCAGATGTGTTTTTAAAGTACATTTGACAAATAGATCCATTACAGGGAGCTTTAAGGACTTTAGAACATCAATAGAGAAACCTGCATCCCTTCTTTTAAAAGTCTGAGTCTGTGTGCAAGCTCAACAGTGTGACCGAACAACACTGCAGTGGCAGGAATTTGATGAAGTTACTTCAGGCCTAAAAAATCTGCTGACATTATTAGAAAATGGAGATATTCAGTTATTTGGACAGACAAACATTGAAGGGCAAACAGTATGTTAATTAAATTACACTTTTCCCATAGACAGTGTTGCTCCTTAGAGAATCTCACGTTTCACCATTTTAAGTATTAGTATTAATTGCCATCTATCTAGGGCTGTGAGTAATTATTTTCATTATCAATAAATCTGCAGACTATTTTCTTTATTTATCAATCAACTGTTTAGCCCTCAAAGTGTCCAAAAATAATAAGAAAATCTAAGGTTTGCTGAGACCAGCAAATCTTCATTTGAAAAGCTGTAATAAATGTTTTGTGTGAAAACTAACTGAAACATTGTTTATTAATAAGGTTTGCAGATTATTTTTCTGTAACCCTAACCCTAAAATGCATTTGTTCACATTTATAGTGACCATTTATTCACTCATTCACTCACTGTATTTCCATTTGCAGGGTAAATTCACTCATTTTAGCTGTGTGAACGCATATCACGTTTTCTTTTTTCATTCCCTTCCATGTCAGTTTTTGTGCCAGCCTCACATTTGTAATACATGGAATTAAACATTGCCATTCTGTTTTAATGAACCACTTGTTGAGGAGCATTGATTGTGCAGACATTAAGCCCATGCTCAGATAAGATAACACCAAACATTCTTTAATCTAGCTCTGTCCTACTTCACACTTGACCAGATGGAGATGTTTTTTTCTATATCACTGAAAGAAGAGAGAGAAAAAAAATCTCTTTAAAAATTAATACATTATTTACACCCACCACTGGCTTACCACCAAGTGTAAATCAAGTCCACAGCAGGCTCTGCTGAGTCCCTCTTAATGACTTCTAAAACATATGCTTTTTTAATCTTTCTCTTTTTTTTCATTGCCTCATTGCTGCCCTGGGCTTTTTTTTTTGCCCTTTATTAAACCATGCACACTCACACACACAGCGCATTACACAGTGTCATTTCCACAGTGATAAGAGGAGAGCAGCTCCTCCACTTTCCTGATAAAATCTGAGGAAGGGCCCACAGTGAACCTCCCCACCCCTACCCAAAACACCCTCTTTCTCTTATTCTTTCCTGAAAGGAGGAGGAGGAGGAGGAGGAAGAAGAAAGGGGGGACAGGTTGTGTTAAGCTTGACCTTATGTCCAACAGGGCAGCTGCCTTCTTTGTCAACACTCATCAGATAAAGTCAGCCGAAGGGACCATTGTTGTGGCAGGTAACTGTTTTTACACGCAACTTAAAGAGTGTCTGGTGGGCGGCAAAGGGAGATTACCACCTGAGATTTATTAAAATGGTCAGTGATAAAAAGAACAATGGGATTTAAGATGGCTGGGTAAGTGGTCCTAATTCACCACAGGAAGAGGGGCTCCATGGCTCCACACCTACAAACAGAGCAGGTCTAAGGTTGAATGCCCCAGCCACTTCACCATCAATTAACAAACAAGCTCAGTGGTTGGATTGTCTCTGAGACAAAAAGAGAAGAAGGGTATACATGTTTGATATGGGACAGTGAGGAGGGCAAACTGGCAAACTGAGAGATCAGTTTCCAGGCTATTGTAAAAGTGACCAAGTCCAAGTGTTTTCGTATGAATTCAGTCAACTGAATGTTCCAAATGATGCTGTAACATAATTATCCTGTCCCTTGTGTCCTACGAAGTGCCAGTAGAAAAGAGAAGAAATACAGTTTAAATGCAGAGATTTCAAGGAAGGTTGTGTAATGCAGTAGTTTGTTTCAAATGTCAATACTGATTAACTGCAGCTGATGTATTTCATGTACAGTATGTAGCTGTCAGCGCATGCTGAGCTCTTCCTTTCCTTAATAAATATTTTGAGATTAAAAGCCGTGATCCTACAGATGTTCGGGCAGACATGCACGGCAAGCGTATGTTTTTCGTGTTAAGAGGATATGTTTAATTCAACTAGAGAATAATTATTGAAAATACTAGGCTGCAATCCTAATCTGGGGTCCAATCAAAGCATGAGCCTTAGTCAGATTAAATCTATCCCCACATTTCCATCTGGTTCAAGACATCTCCAAAGAAATACACATTTTCTTTGGAGGAGAAAACAACAGAATTAGATGTTGGCCTGCAGCAGTCTTAACGTCAGTGTTTACCAAATCAGTATGGATTAAAGAGAAGGCCTTCATCCTGGCACAGGAGCAAGTCTGCACAAAAGGACAGAGCAGCATTCCTAAAGTTCCTTGACCCAGACTTACACACACCCACAGACACACGCACACACACAAATGTATGTGCTCCACCATTACCAAGCCTATGACTTTATGTGCAATCAGCTTGTATATTGCTTGGGTGCATTCTCAAATCCGCAGCAGCAAAATTGGGCTTCGAATTGACAGAAGGATTAATCAACGGGATGTTAAAATGGATGACATCATCATACAGATGCAGGTTGAGCTGGAAAGTTTTGTCAGAGACAGTAGACGCAGCTACCATCACCTGTTTCTTTTCACCTTCTCCTCCATGCTGTTGTTTTTATGAGGAAGAAATTGGAGATGTTCCTCTCTGTGAAACACTCTCAGCTCAGGCCAGGACCAGTCTGCAGGGAGTTGTTGCATTAAATCCTGTTTGTCAGGCGCATGTCCAGTGAGTTACCACTTAACCCCTGACTGTGCTTGTCACCTGTGGGAAACACTGGGATTTTGCCAGTATTAGATAGACGAACAGGACAGGGAAGAAATTTAAGCCTTGGACACACCAGAATTTGTAACAGCAAAATTTGGCAGGAAAATCTATTTATTCCAATGAGATCACTGAAAACAGTAGTTTGCCAGAGACAGTGGAATAAATTTTTTTTAAAAGTTTTTAGGGTTTGGTGAACACTGACTCACAAATAAAGAGGAATCAAAGAGTCAGAGAGTCCAGAATTGAGGGAGTTATCATAGCTTAATACCTATATTACACCATCCATTTTTATCTAATGTTCTCTGTCAGAATATACTCTGCTCCACCCAAAAGGTGTGGTGTGGTGACCAGTATGACATAGGAGTTGATGATACATTAGAGTATCTGAATAAACTGTGAACCTGTTGTCCCATTAGATATTGAGCTACCTAAGATACCTAAGATGCATGCTGACATTCAGCAACTTCGCTAGCTCAGAGAGCTGTTACATTTTTTCAGCCACTTTGTATTGGAAAACATGATGAACAGTTTTCTGAGGAAAATGACGGGGGACGTGAACAACCCATTACAGAGAAAACAGAAAGAGGCTCAGTGAGCTAGCATGACTGACTAGTATTGGCCTGGCTGGCTAATTTGCCTGCTACAGTAGTTTACCAGCTAGTCCTGCGATTAGACCCTGTGTCGCCTAGCAACCATATGTTGGATGCAGAAATAAATTCCATAATGTCACTTTTTGTGTGACCAGGCTTTTAGGGAGCAACAACAATAGACAATTAAAACAAATTGAACTTGGAAGAACCACTGGCAATTCAAAGCACTTTTCCTCATATAGACAAAAAAAATAAGCTTTACATTTTCTAAAGACGCTAAGTAACAAAAAAGCAACAAAGAACATGAACAGATGGAAAGTATACTTTCTGAGGTATGAGATTAGTGCCTTACTTAATAATGGTTGTGGAAGTCTTGCACATAAGCAAACAGATGTGAATTTTCTTCCCTCATATCACCCTGTAAATCATAGTCAAACCCTTTCATATCTAAACTACAGTTTTTAAGTATATCTATCCAAAAGACAGTATGTGTGTCAGTTCACTCTCTGAGAGTGAGAGGAGATGACAGCAGGCTGCTATTACGTCCTCTCAGCCATGGCCTCGGCTGCAGACATGTCAGCCTGTGGCATTTTGCGGATTTGATGATACAGTTACACATGTTCACATATGTCTCAAGGAATTAAGATGTATGTGACACTTGACTGTCTTACTTTGGCCAATGTCATACTTGGCCTCTTGGAAATTATGGCCCTGTCTGTCCACAGCTTGCTGCATTTCACACTTTGGATTATTTCATTACTCACTTTGCATTTCACACTGATACATCCCAATATATCAACCAGTGGCTTGTCGTATGCCTCCCCCCTCGAATAACTCAGTTTCAGTGTAGCTTGTTTTAGTCCCTATTTTTTAATGACCATGACAAATTGGATATGTTCTGTTGGCAAGTATCTGGCTCCTCTCATACACTGGACCATTGTGAATAAGAAGCAAAAAACTAAGACGGCCCTCTGGATTTTTAACTTGTGTGTGACAGTCTGTAAATATGTCTCATGTGACTACTCAATATACCAACTGTGTACTGCTACAGACTTCATGTTGTGTGTCATTACCAGTGTCTGCTTGTTTTTCTACATGTATATTTTTTGTGTAGGGTTTGATCAACTGAGCCAGATTAAGAGTCACAAATGCTTATCCAGCCCAAATTTTCCATGAAATTTCTTTTGGGCAAAAAACTATTTGGCTCTCAAAATGCAATCTGTCTCCGCACCTCTGTGCCTCTATCGTGTGTGAGAGTATTTACAATGCACCTCTCTCCAGTTAGCTCACTACATTCTCCATGCACATACCTCCTTTAAGAAATCATTCATTCCCACAGTGCAAGAAAAGTCGGCCTACTGTGTCCACTGCTGACTGAAAGGTCTACTCCTATGTGCACCGACAGCCAGTGTGCAGCAGTCAAGACAAGGAAAGTGCTGACACTATGCTAGTGTTAGCATAACGCTGCCTCCAAAGAACACTGGCCTCTATAGAGGTTCAAGTATACCTTAGGACTTGTTATCAGCTGGTGAAATACTACCAGGAATATGCTCTTCATGTATTTGTCTGGGGACAGTGCATTTCCATATGACATCAATTAAATTAAATCAATTAAATCAATTAAATTAGACAATACAAAAATTTGTGAAGAAAATCTACTTTAATTGTACATTTTAGTGGCAATTTAATAGATACTGGTCTGATATTGGCTTAACCATTCGTGGGTGCACACACAAGTGTGTTTACATGAAGCTAGAGGTACAGATCATAAAAAAGGGAGGAAGTATCATAATCTCTCATTACATCATTCATGGAGGTTATTGCAAAGACATAAACCACTGCTGCAGGAAATGACTTAACAACTGTCATAAAAGTCAGTTAGATACTAAATACCAAAGTCAGTTAATACCCCCGCCCCCTCCATTCCAATCAATATATCTTGAAATGAGAAGTATGGTTCTTTTTTTCTTCTTACAGCATAGTACCATGTTTGTTAAAAAAGAAAATGTATCTGAAGAATTCAGGGCTATTTCTGTTATGTATCATTTTAGTGTCAACTTATACTGTGCAGGCAGCAGACATCCTGCCTCAAAATCATTCAAGACAAAATTCTTCTTGGCTGATATTTTCCAATTTAATTTGTGTCACACCAATTCATAACATAAATCATCTCAAGGTGCTTTACAGAGTAAGGTCAAGACATTATGGGGTTAAAGAGAGAAACCCAACAGTTCCCACAATGGGCAAGCACTCGGCAGCTGAGAGGAAAAACTTCCTTTAACAAGCAGATACCTCTAGCAGAACTGGGCAGGCATTCAGGCCTTTATGTCTTTAAGACATGCCAGAAGTTTGACTAACTGATGATTACCTTTCATCTGGCTTCATAGATAAATACAGCTGAGTATCACTGTGTAGCAGTGGAAGTTTATATGGTGCTTCCCCATAATACCTAGCAGCATATATAGGGTTAAAAGTATTCATCCTAGCACAGAACCCTGTGGAACTCCATGACTAACCTTTGTGTATTAAGAGAGGTCATTATTAACATGAACAAACTAGAATCTGATAAATATGACTTAAACCAGCCTAGAGCAGTTTTTTAATCCCAGTGACATGTTCCAGTCTCGGTAATAAAATCTTGTGGTCAGTGGTGTCAAATGCAGCACTGAGATCTAACAGGATGAGTATAGAGAGATGAGATGAGTTCATTATCTGAAGCCATGAGAAGAGTGTTAGTAACTTTCATCAGTTCTGTTTCTGTGCTATGATGTACTCTAAAATCTTCAAACATACAAGTTCTATGCAACTCTACACAACTGGTTTACAACAGCAATTTCAAGGATTTTAGACATATATGGGAGGTAAGTTATAGGTCTATAGTTAGAAAATCTTGGGTCTGGGTCAGAAGTAGGCTTCAAAGTAGAGGTTTGATTACTGCAGCCTTAAATCCCTGTTAACAAAGATAAATTGATCATGGAAGTGAAAATTAAAGGTAAAACATTTTTGAGTAGCCTTGTTGGAATATGTCAAGAATGACTCATTCATGGGACATACCACTGCATTTTGATATTAGCACATTCTTCCCAGCTCCAGATGGATCCTCTTTGAAGATAAAAGACCTGTGGACAATGGCACAATGGATCAAACGCAAACTGTGCGGTCAAGAATATCTGGAGTTGTAATGGTTAAGCCTTTTATCCACAACTCAAGGAACTCCTCAAATAATTGTCCACCAACTGCTGGTTTTTAAACTTGAAATGCCTGTGTTCTTTTCCCCGCCTGTGCTGACCCACACAGTGCTCTCAAGAGGTCATGGTTTTGGTGATGTGCCTTACTCTGGAGAGTTACCTAAAGCCATTTTATCAACTAAAACAGACTTGGTGGACCTCCCTCTCAGTTGTGTCCCAATTATCCCTGTGAATCTTACAGCGGGTATCCAAATGTCAAGCATCGTCCATGTTATTTCTCCCACAACTCCTCAGCAAAGTAGATTCAGTAATTAGTACCTGTGGGATGTGTCAGTGTGATCAGAGGGCGAGGGCTAAGCATGGCTTCGTGCTCAAGCAGTCCTTCATAACGGCTCTGTGGTTGCATTGTTGAGACAGGGATTTTTGTTCGATAGAGCCCCTGAATCAGACATTACAGCAGTGTCAGCAGTGTGTAGGTATGGAGGCCAGGGCAGTGGATATATTGAGGGGTGGATCCTACTGTTCTCACAGCCTTGAGAGCTGCACTACTACTAAGAGTGGAAAAGTATGAGTTTTTGAAAGTTTAAAAGTAATTCTGCTAAAGGGAAGGATGAAAAAAATCAGGCATTGGGTTGGCTTATACTCTGTGTAAGCAAATTATAATAAAAGTATTCGCAGAAATAGTCAGAATTCAAATGTGTGGCCTTTTGGCTTTCAGGGTTTTTGTCTAGCATGTAGGATGCGGTCAAACTGGTAATTCTTTACTCAGTAAATAGCTCAAAATTTCTCAGTTTAATCAGGTTAAATGTATCTCACATTTCTGTTCTTCCAAAACCGACAATCCAACTATGAGGGGGCTGGAAAGCATCCCACTCACTTAAAGTGAAAGCCCATGTACAGCGCCTGTGAGGATTAAAGAGTCTAATGCAGATAGTTTATTTTTCTTTGTTATGTTGTGTTTATACTTTGGAGACCTGTACTAATCTCCTCCTCTTTTTGAGGTCTACTTCCAGGGGGGCGTGTTTTCATGGAGTGTACACATGAATGCAGCCACTTAACACTGGCATTTGCAACTTAGTTCATTAGGTTAAACCAAGGGGCCAAGGAAGAGAGAGGGGGGTAGGTAGAGGGTTAGTTTGTGTTAAGTTTGGATTTTGTTTGGTATTTCTTTAACTCATAATGTATTTAATTTAATCTGCATGAGGCAACTGTCACTTGTCCTGTGTAAGGGAAATATAGGGAAGCAATCATTTCAAATAGGTTTTAAATATAGAGAGAGTTCCCATGTGCCCTTCTTGTTGGTACACACCCTGGTAATATAAGCAAGGTGGGAGAGCAGCATCTGGGGCCGGAGTAAGGGGGCAGGTTACATCTCTGATGCTGGAAGCCCAGGGAATCTGCTTTTTGCCTTGGTATATCAGCCTGTTATGCTGGGAGAGACCTTGTGAATATTGTTTTTGTATGATATTAGATATTCACCTTTTAATGAAAACAGAGCTCTGAAAAAATACACCAAAGGGAAGCTCACTACAGGGAGGCTCAAATTCTTACACCAATATTCACAAAATTTTTTCCCTTGTATCCACATATAAATAAAAATTATAACTTGCCATCTAAGACAGATGCCAGCTCTTTATGTCTGGTTCTTGTATGGCCATTTACAACAGTCAGAAATATTCTTAGCCTACAGTGAAGTCAGATGACCTATCCCTTTTCAAGAATGCCCTGGCCTTAAATCATGAAAGTTAGGGAAAGTCATGTAAATTATGACATTGTTTTGCCCTGAGGGGGGGCAACACGTTGATCCAGCCCTGCTAGTTATTTGTGCCGCAATCTTACTCACATTTCAGGTTTACCAAGTGAGTGAAACTCACTGTTGCATTAAACATCCTCAGTGTGTTTTTAGAGCTGTACTCTCATTGGGAGTAGTTTACATTAGCTGAAACACAATGAGAAACAGGAGAGATCAGCAACCTGTTCCCCAGTTACGATGACTGGGAGAGGATTCAGATCAGATTTTGATTTTTTTTTTTAAAAAAGGCATCACTGGAGGGATTTGGATTCATCTTTAAGTCGTGTCACTGTGAGGATAAAAGAAATCATGTGCACATTAAATTTATTTATGGGTCTCTATATTTTAACCAAACACTTTTGCTATCATTCTACTGTGTTTCAAGCTCCCGTAAATAAGAGAATCGGCAATAAAGCAACACAGGGAAGCTATGGGAAATCGACTGATGGAGCCGCTCAGCTCAGTGTCTCCATTTGATATAAGAGCTATTCTATGCAAAAGCACTCCTCGCTCGTTTTTTCCCCTCTCCTCCCCCTTTGTCACTTAAAGAATGCTTGGTGCCTGTGGATTAATTAAAGTCTAAACATTAAATATTGATTGATGCATTATCAGTAGCTCACAGTCGCCTCCTCTCAGATTGATTTCCACTGTGATTTATTGTCATATTTGCAGAGTCATTTCACTTGATAACAAAGAGAAATTGCTTGCAACCTTGGTACCCCCACCATTAGCCCCCCACATTGACATGCTCCCTGGTACTTAGCCCTCCTCTCATCCTCCCCCTCTTTTCTTTCTTGTTTTCTCTTGTCTCTTTTTATTCTTTTTCCTCTTTTTACTGACTTTTCCTCCTTCATCTTCACTGTCATCCTCATGCCGTAGACCAATAAGTCTGTGTTGCCATTTCCCTCGGTTGTTTGTAATGTGATGCAAATGCACAGATGTGTCGTTGCTCTGTCAAAAGACTGGCACAAAATGTGGAGAACAAAAATAAAATTATATAAATATAAATCAAGTCTTGAGAGGACATGCAGTGTTCCAAAATTTGTTATTTTTATTTTTGCTAAAAATATAATTCATATTTCTTTTATTAAGTAGCTAAGGATGTCATTTTTAGGACAACAAAAATCAAAAACAGGCAGGGGAATTTTCTAATACAGGTTTTCTTTCCAGTTGTTGTGCTATATTCTTGTGCCAGATATAATTTATGATTTTTCTCCTCAGCTGTCAACTGTCAACAACTCTATTAATTTGTAGAGGGAAGTCTTGATTTATTGGCTTTTGAGCCCGTGTTTCACATCATCATTTGTTAGCCAGATATTTTCTGCCAGCTCCCTGGATGATGGCATCATCCCATTTCTGTGTAGCAAATGCACTATATTATGGACAAATACACAAAAACAAAGAAAGATGTAAACACAACCATGATCTATAAATTACAGAATTTCTCAGGAAAAAATGTACAAATAGCTTGCTCTGCTCAAACTTACCAATTGGCTTTCTTTCTGTGGGCAGTGTTGTTATTTTCACTCAGACTGTGCAACTCATCACTTTACCATTACCACTGAATTAAGCACCCTGTTTGGTATAATTTAGATCTATTCTTATACCAACGTTGGGGACAAACATTACTGTGCTTCCCCAGTTACAGAATGTCAAAACAGAAAAATGCTTTGTTTACCAACACTTAATATTTTTAGAACTTCTACTCAAATCAACTAATTATTTCGGGGGCTCAGGACAAATTGAGTTTTCCTGATTGCAATTGGATTTGGTGACATTGAATTATGAGATATGTCCTAATTTGTTTTTGTTGCATCTGTGTGTGTGTGTGTGTGTGTGTGTGTGTCCATGCATGCGTGCCTGCGTTTATGTGCTTCGTAACAACCAAGACCTTGTGGGTCTTAATTTTTAAGCTAGTGTTGAAACAAGGGGTGCATCTCATGCAGGTCTCACACAGGACTATAGTGCCTGCTAAACTGCATTATCACTCATGAGGAGATGGTGTGGGAAACAACGTGTTCCCAAATCAGGTGCTGAAGTGAACACATGTGACGTTACTATGGTTCAAACCAGGCAAGGTTCACAGCCCATAATTGTTTTGATTTGTACTGCATCACTTTGAAAAATTTGTTGTTGCATTTTTAAAATTTGTTTGGTGTTGAAGTGAGTAAATGTTTCATTAAAAGTATTACAGAATGGATAGGATGGAATGGATATAAATCTATACTATTTTAAGGATTAATAATAATTCTCCACATTTACTCACATTTTGACCTTTTTAACAGATCAATTTTGATTTTCAATTAGAATTGAACCTTCCCATTCACTCATTAGCCATATGTCTTCAATCCAGAGCATTCTGCTTAATCAAATAGCCGCTCTGTGTTTGACATCCATAATCAGTATGCAGTGAGGGAAATTGTTCAATTAACCCTAATTAACACTGTAATATTCTACAAACTACATGAAGATTAGCCTTGTGCTTTGACTGTGTTCACACATGCTGTACAAGCTCATCTATTGTCTGGGAGCAGTTAATTAAGGCTAAATTTGCTAATTGTTCATTTGTATTTTTCCTATTGGCCTATCATGATAAATCACTGTGCAGTAATTCATCTTGCTAGATGTACTTCATCTCTGTCGTACGGGAGCTGGCAGTGTGGCTGAAGATGAAATGTTCATTGTTAGCATCATCTGTCACACCGTGGGAGGAGAGTGATGAAACAGCTGTGATTTGCTTGAGCTCTACAGTACCAGGCCTCTTATACCCGCACAGTCTGCTCCGGCTGCACTGGGTCTGGGTTATTAAGCTCAACAAATTTCTCTCTGTTGCAATAGTGATGGTTTATAACAGCATACACTATTAAATATGGTTTAAATTTTTGTCTGATGTTCAGCCACAGCTCCATCAGATGAGACCACCCCTCTACATGGTCATGTTCAAAATGTGTTCCAGTGCATGGGTTATGAACTGGATATTTAACAGTATAGTTTACAATGCTGTGTTGCTCGAATTGTCAGCACATAGTTTGCTCACTTGCTTTTAATACACAGATTATTATATTGAGCCGACTATGTAAACTATTTAATAATAAATAAATAATAAAATTTAAAATGGAACAATAATTTTAACTACTATTAATTATTAGCTATTATTGACAGTCAACTTTAACTGACTGTTTAAACTGTTTAAAAAGTTTCAGCCATTTATCCATTGCTCTTTCTGTGTGTTTTCTGATTCCTAGGTTTTACAAGACACAGTGTTTATGTTTTCCAACTGACTGATGTTGTAACAAGCAGGGAGCTTACTGGATATTGTAAATATACTGAAAATGAGCAACTCACCATTTTATAATCCTATTTGGCTGTTAATTTTTCTCCTTTGAAAATATGTTGATTTTTTTTGGTAAAATCTGAATTCCCACTTTAGTCGGATTTTAGTTGAGTGTCCCTGGTTCAGAATAATTAGTTTGGCTCTACATCATGTGAAGTTCATTCAGTGATTATTTTAGGTTGATTGAGTGCAACTGATTGCTAAACTAATACTCAGATAATCAGACATCACTGCGATCTGCTTTTTCCCAGATGATGACATCCTGCCGTCACACTGGGTAAAACACCGGAGCTCTCGACGGTCCTGTGTGTTGCAGAGTTTTCTCCAAGGCCTCATGTTAGATAAACAAATCCCAGCACCTTCTCTATTCTATGTTGAAGCAGTTCAATACACTCTCATCTCCCTCTCTCTTCTCTGCAGTCTCTCCCTGCTGCATGTATTGGCTTTAGCCTCTACCAATCGTCTTATTGATCGCAAATGAAACACTGAACTCATCAATATGGTCTTAATGCGAGTTTGTTGTTCAATCACTTGCCATTTAAATCACCCAGCTCAAGTCCCGCAAGCCATCCGTTTTCTGTCATGCGCTGCCCATCTCCACAATTTGCTTTGCCATTTTGGGAGGAGTTTGCAATTATCATAAATATCTCCCTGCACTCACTTTGTCAAGCCCACAGTGTGGTGTGATCATGCCTGCAAGAATTCAGGAGTCTGCCCCCCTTTTTTTTCCTCTTTTGTTACCTTTTATCCTGTGTTTAAAATAGGTGCTTTTCTCTTAGCACCAATACTTACGATGGCCTATTCTTACATCTTAAATGGGGTTTCATGGATGTCACAAATGAAGTCAAAGTGCAACCCCATTGATTAGGCTGGTAATTAAGATGTAAATGTGGTTGTGGGCTGGTGAGCGATCACACCTGTGATAATAGCAGAGTGCTGTTAACATCACCAGGGGTCTGACTGCCATGCAGTGGGCTGCCTTATCAATGTTTGGAGTGTATCTTCTGTTTAAGTATAGGCTCCACTCCTAATTCATGTTTGCTAGTACGGCACTGCCACTGGCAGATCCCACACGACTCAGTGAACGGTGGCTCTTGTGTTAGCTACCTGGTTAAACAAAGGACACCTGCAAGACATTGCAGTCCAAATTTGTGTCACCTTAACTGCCAAATGCAATGAATGTGGAGGAATTTGTCATGATGACGTCATTGAGACTGACGTTGACAGAACATGCTGACACACAAGGCCGCCAGGACCTCCGGCACAGTGTAAGGGGACAATAGAAGACATATGGAAGAGTGGATTAAATATATACTTTATAAAACTGATGTGAAATCCCAGTTTACATTAACATATGCCCAAATTCATTATAAGTGGTGAGTAATAGAAGTTCAGTAGAAAACTTTGCATTTACACCTCTGCTAAGAAATGCAAAAAATTTAATGATGCACTCTTCTACTTCAAAAGGCTTTTTGTATAAAGAGCAGGTGTGGGTGTTGTGTGGATTTAGATAGACTAGGCAAGTGCAGGCCCTGGCAGTCTTTTAGGGTTTTGGCGCTCACACATTGGTGTTAACAGTTTAACTTCAGTGCCAGGTAAAGAATGAATGACATGGGGCAGGGTGGCACATCCTTGGAGATGTTTGTCAGGAGATGTCCCTCCCTTCTGCATGTTTACACTCACAGGGGCCACACTTGGCTGTTAGCAGGGGAGAAAACTGGGAAAACAGCCGTCCTGTGAGAGCCAAGACTCTTACTCTGAATATTAAAGAGAGACAGAGAAGGGGAGAGAGAGAGAGAAAACCAGTTATCTGGACAAAACAAAGCTGGGTTTGGAGAGCACGGAGCACATAATAAGCACAGCTCTTTCACTGCACACCCAGGGCACTCTGGAAAAGTGGGGAGGCCGCTGAATGGGAAAGGAAGTAATAAAAAAAGCAAACTTCTTTGAAAAGAGTCCTGTGTGTGTGTGTGTGTGTGTGTATGCGTGTGTGAGCCCATATGCATGCATGTGTTTGTGTGCAGCTGTCTGCATGAGTGATGAGCCTACCTGCAGTAGAGTTTTTTGGACATGAGATACAACCTAGCATTTTGACACTTGAATCACGGAGATGCAGAACTATTAAATACTACAACACCATCAAAGTGGATCTCAGGGGCCTTGTGAACTGTAAGGAGATCTGTGCTGCGTCTCCTCGCAAGACCTTTTGATGGGAGTTTACAAAGCAGCAACTCGCCAGACAAGACAAGCGGAGAGGTAGGAGGCAAAGTAAAAGGGCAGTGAAGTTCGATGAGAGAGTCTGATTGCCATTCTGTCTGACATGCAACCTAAATGAGCTGAGTGGGGGGTGGGTGATACACACAAACACAAGATTGGGCACTGAAGTCCGATTTTTAAACATTTTGCATAAATACATGCATAAATGTTTTTGTACTTTTCTATCTGTGATGAATTTCACAATTTCTACGTAAATGTTAACTTTTATACGCTGCTTCTGCAAATGTGGCAATTAAAAAAATTGCCCGAAAGGTGAGAAGGAGTGAGAAAGGGGAAGAAGTAGACAGTGGGGGGAAAGTGTGAGTTGTGAAAAGGAAAGGAGGCAGGACAGAGACATGGAAAGAAAGAAGCTAATTGGGGAAGTGGTGGCAGTGCTGTAACTTCACTGAGTTTACCCCCAGGGTAGTCTTTGCACTAGTCATCAGGGACCTGACTTCTCTGACGTCCCGTATCCGACTAGACTTCTACAAGTGGAGCAAATAAAGAATGACAAGCCCCACCTCGGTCCCTCTTTAAACCTCCAGGCAGATTTCACCCCTCTTCCCCTCTCTGGTGGAGACATGGTGTGCAACAATACAGCTTTAACCAAATAACGTCTCATTTCCCCTCCATTGTGCTCATTGAAGGAGGTGCCAATTTTTTTGCAGCACGACAGAAATTTTTATCCTCCATGTTTTATCATGTGGTCGTCCGGGTAGCTAAATAACACACTTTACAAAAACAGACACGCACTCAGAAACTTCCCTCTGACACGCACACATACACAAACATACATTTAGAGCTCTCTCTTGTGTGGTCACAAGGAGCTAAAGAACACACATGCAAACACATGAGAGGACCTCACATTGAGTCTGCAGTACTTTTCTTTCCAACAGATTGCTGATTTTTAACCACTAAAACCTCAGTGCAGTCTATCGTGTGTTTGTGCTTGTTTTAAAGAGCAATTAACTATGCAAAGGCGTCATATTTAGCACTGCTTTCCTTACTGGGAATATGGAGGAGCATCAAGGAAGCAGAGGGCAAACTGAAGCAGTCATTTCATCAACCACGTGTTACTGGCAGCATACTAAAATGGTGCTTTGAAAATCATGGTCCATGCAAGTGAATTGTTTTGTTCCAGCCAATCAGTCAATACATCCACAAAAAGGGAAATGGCTTTAAGAAGAAGAGGGAAGAAAAGGAGGAATTCCATAGAAAGTTTGAGCATTTTTTGACTTAACATTGCTAACAAATTGAGAACTGCTGTTGCTAATGCAAAAACCAACCTGCAATCCATGGCGGCCTGTGTTCCAAGTGTGACATTGTTCATAAACTCACTAACTAAACCGCTTTTGGTGCTTTTTGATTAATGTACACAGACTTTCAACATAAATATAAAGCAACCACGTGATGGAGAAACTAACTTTATGAATAGAATCAACACACCGCCAGTATCCCTTCCAGCTGTTGGTGTCACGGAGGTTCCGCCCGGCCTCCACTCCAATTCCTTCCCTCGATAGCTCCAGGCCGATCAGGGACAAGGTAGAGATCAATAGCTTGTGCTTGCCCATAGCAGCCCCATTTCTCAGCCAGGACACTGATGCTAACTATCAATAGCAATAAGAGGCTGTCTGAGACACAGTTAACTGCTGGCCAACCAACACAGCTGTCTGGCGGCAGTTGATAAACATCTTGTGCCCAGAGTCTCTGCGAATCAACCACTTGATATGTTTCAACTTAGTGGGTGTATTTACTGTAAGAATGTGTGTGTGTGTGTGTGTGTGTGTGTGTGTGTTTTTACATGGCGTGTCTGCTCGCTCGGTGGTTACCTGTACGCTGCTTTGTTGTGTGGCTACACTTCTCGCCTGGCTTGCTTTGTGGCTGCGACACAGACATCACATGTGCATATCCCTTACGTTCTGTGTTTACGAGCGCGTGAAGTAATGCAGGGATAATTCAATGTGTAATTTTTAGTTTTGCTTCCAGGTTCTTAAAAATACATAAACACTCAGCTTTCGGAGGGTGATGTAATTTCTTCAAGATGTTTGGAGTGTTTGGTTCCTCTGTGACCTCCAGTCTTAGTGATGTGTGTCAGTGTAATCCGGCTCCATTCTGTGTAACATCTAACGATCTAAGCATCTCTTTTCACCCAAATATCATTTGTCAATGTCATATGAAAGCAGAATGTGTTTTTTAAGAATGCAAAGGAGCCAAAATAGGAGTCTTGGTGGTCGTCCAGTGCCATTGTGTTTCTCGTTAATGTAACTCAAGCGAGCGTGTTTAATCAAATACAGTCAAGTGAATTTGTGTCATAACAGTTGGAGGATTTAATGATTGCACCTCTGGGAATGTGAGTATCCATTCTGAAAGAAAAATGTTGGGTGGTGTGTAATGACAAACACAAAGTCTTGTTACACAATGAATGTACTTAAGAAGTACGTGTGTATGTATGAGCACATATTGAGTCTGTATTTTAGTTTCTCAAATACTGACAAATTTCTGGATAAAAGTTATAAATAAGTGTCACGTTTCAGATTTTTGTAAGTAGATTATGAATTTATTTTTATATTTCACAAATTCAGAAGGGTGATTTTAATTGTACAGCAGGTTATATTGTCTGTTTATATTATATTATGGTATTCATTATCATTATTATTAATGAATTAATTGTATTAACATACGCTTATTTTTCTAAAAAAGTAGGCCAGTGTTTGCGAACTGTGCAACAGGATGCAGATGTGAATTTCTATTTGAGTGCACACTGTCTGTGGTGTCTGGTTTGTAGTTACACCAGGACACTGCTGTCAACCTCTCTCACTAATAACTGGGATGATGACACTCTGGGTCAGGGATCCTTTGGCACACACGTCTGTTAAGCATTGTACATGAGTACCTGGGCAGCTACAGCTCATACACACACAATCACAGTTACCCAGGGTGGGCAGCATGTGTATGCGTCAAACGACTGTATCAGTGGCACATCCAAACTTACATTCAAACAGACACACACACTCTCACACACAGTGCAGACACAGCGTGTGATAGGCCGGTGACCTCTAGCACCTCTGTGACACCCTTGAATGTTTGCTTGTTTTCACTCAAACAAGACAGGATTGAAAGGGGGTGTCTGTAACTGCAGATGAGATAATGTAAAAACAAACACAGCCCATTGATATCAGGTGATGCTGCAGGAAGTTGTCAGGGGCCACAATGGGGGGGAGACAATCTGTGGGACAAGTGGTGGCAGGGCTGCTGGAGGACAATAGAAAGGGTTTGATCTCTTAATTAATGGAGGCTATTCTCTGCTGCTGCAGGTACTGAATTTTAATGCAGGCGATTTTTCAGTGGGATTTCTTTAGTGGCAAAACAGACCTCTAAATGCTGCATTCTAATCATCTGGAAGACAAAGTTAATTTGGTTCATACTAGAAATATAGATTCTTTGTAGGTGACAACTTTCTATATAAACTTCATGTGATCATTTCAATGGCATTCCTATAAAATGACATACTGTTAAGATAAGGGCAAAAAGTGAAATAAATTATGTAATGATACTGAAACTGCAATTTCTAGATTCTAAATACAGTAAAATCATTCTCCTCAAACATTTTTTGCAATCGGACACCTTGAACAAAGCAACACAGCACTATTAAGAGTCATACAATGACAGTGTGTGTGACTCGATACAAGGAAAATGTGGCCCTATTGCTTTATTTCTTTGAGCATGATTACCAGCTTACAACAATCCCTTTAATCAAGCTCCTAATCCTTTTGCAAGACGTCAGCATGCCATGAGTAAGGTCGTGCACTTCTTGATATTTGTGTTGGGAACATGAGGTTAAAGGCTTCAGCATTTAGTGTACATCAAAAATAAGGTTCAGGTTTTATATATTTGGTCTGCCATTAAAAACAATTTCATATTTATTTATAAGTATCTAGTTGAGTTATGACTGTCTGTGCGAGTTGATATATTTTCACTATTTGTTTTTTCCCCATTAAATTGTAAGGCCTCTCTTAATTCTGTAGCCATAACTTTGATTTTTTTTTACAAATGGCCTTTAATATCATCTTCAACTGATGACATATTATTTAAAAATATCAAATAATTATGGAGTACAATAAAAACACCAGCAGCAACAGTCTTGTGAACTAGTCTCTGCACACTTATGAACCTTAAACTTCCATAAGTTTTTCCCCTTTTCTCGGCTCCCACACACACACACACACACACACACACACACACACACACACACACACACACACATACTCACGCACACACACACGCACACACACTCAGAGAGAGAGAGAGAGAAGGAGAAACAAATGCACAGTAACACACACACGTGCAGCTGACCTAGATGAAGGCCTGATCCAGCTAGTTGTAATTCTTTAGGCATCGCGCCGATCAGGGTGCAGGACCGTGAATAGAAGCCCACCACGTGTTGAATCCGGTGTCACTCAGAAAAAAAGACGCTTTCTAGTTAGAAATGCACTGAGTGAGGGTCACTAACAGCGCCGGGTTTGGGAGACTCTCCGCTTTAACTATCACATTATGCGCTCAGACGCGCAGTTTCTATGTGCTATATGATCAATCATGGAATGTCAGTGACAATAATGAATGATGGCACCCGGGCCGGACCGTGTGTGATATGCTCCCCACAGCAATGCTTGCGCTTAACAGGCAAATGTGCGCTTTTTGTGCGCCAAAGGCTTATCTCACCAACAGATCAGCTTCAGAAAAAAACAACTAAAAAAACAATTCAGCAACTGGTATATTATTGGAACGGTGGCCATTATAATTAATCAGCGTTATTAGATTTATTACAAAAAATAATATTTTAACTCATATGAAAGTAAGAATTGATGTTAGGTATAATAATAAATCTGTGATGTTTGCATTATGCATTTAAATCATAAAGATTACCGAATAATCCCTTTGTCTGTTTCCTGTTTTAAACACCAAAGCTGTCCAAATTCACTATTTAATCTGTGATATTAGTATTTTACAACCAATATGTGATCCACTTAAATGCACCTGGACGGCTGCTCAGTCAAAGTTGAAAACTTTTTCAGGCGCGGACAATGAGTTATGTCTGTTGGGTCTCCAAACTGTGTCCGTCTGTGTCATTCAGCCCATGATTGTTAACACTGTATCCTCACCGTCCCGACTGAATCCCATTTAAAATGTCTCCCGCTCGGCTGGGCTGCAAATCACCCTGTTTACAATCTCACACCAACACTCACATCAATTAACTGGCCATTGATTTTCCCGCCCGGGACATTACAATATTGCAGACCCCTTTTTCCTCTCCCAGCAGTTTCAAGTTTGGTGCACATAATTGCATGTTGTTGTTTTTTTTGTTTTTTTTCGAACGGCACACACACCTACACGTTTTCTATTAATGATGTTACATTTTGTTAAGAGCAGCTCACATTTCGATTGGGTTACATTGTCATATTCTAAGACATTTCAGGCATATAAACGTATATATATTCTTAAATTATTTTTGGCAGAATGCATTGATAAAGCAGACCACTCAGAGCCATCAGAAGTATTTGATTTTCCCCCTGCTCTTTCCCTTTTTTCATGAATAAGTAAATAGTGAGGCTAGTCGAAACTAAAAGATAGCTGACACAAGAGAGGACCAGATCCATCTAGCCTGCAGCTGCTCTTTAAATATTCAGTGAAAAATAATGGCATCCGAGGCATCACCTATAGTAACATTATTATCTTCATTTCTCAAAATCAGCCCGACTGAGAGCTTCGTTTATCTTTTTCACGTAATAAATCTATTCGACTCACATGAAGCTCCTGTGGGACATCTTGCCCTCGTAACACATCCCTACTGAAGCCGTGCTCATGTGTGTTTAAGGATGTAATAATAATAATAATAATAATAATAATAATAATAATAATAATAATAATAATAATTGGTCCAAAACTGATAAACACAGCGGGTTGCTTTGGCTTTACACGACAACGTTTCTATAGCTCAATTATCACTACCATTAAAAATAAAACTAGCATTTGTCGAAAAAACATCCACCTTTTAATGGAGATACAGTTAGTTAATTCATATACAAACAACCCACTGGATGGCGACGATATAAAGCGTTTTTTTCTAATAGCTAAACGCATGGTGCGAAATCCACATGATGTGAGTGTGAGGCAGCCATTCGCTAAAAAGAAATAAATGTTTAAAGAAGAAATTAAAAGCTTTATTCATCCGTATTCAGATGAGTAGACTTCTCTCCGCTGTCTTTACCACTGATCATGACGCGCGCAAGAGCGTTTGGATCTGCTGTGCGTAATCAGAGAGAGAGGGCAGAGAGGGGGTGGGGGTGAGGGTGGGAGGAGGTGGAGGTGAATGGCAGCATGACTGAACAGCCCGGTGACCAATCACATCCTTGATGGGCCGGGCTCCACATTTGTCCCACTGCCGCACGGGCCCTCAAAGTTTGTTTATTCGCGGAATGCGGTGTGTGATGAAAACGTGTTAGTAAGTAACCCCCCTTTTTTACTAATAATAATCAAATGAAACTGACTGGGACGTCGGAACACACTGTGGACTTTTTGGGAACGCGTGCCGGTGCCATTTACGCACGGAACATGCTCGCGCAACGCTGCGTTTCAGCGCACCGAGAGCCTCACTCGAAACTCTTCAGAGAGTAGGTGTCGGTGTCCGACACAACGAGAGCTGAATTACAACGATTTTAATGCAAGTGCGGAGGACGGACTACCGAGTTGTAGAGAGAAGAAAGTTGGTTGGAGATCGCGAAGGTTTGACTTTGCAAGCGTCCGGTCAGTCCACATCTACAGGAGGGGGAGAAAGAAAAGAAAAACTGTGATCGCTGCTTGATTAATGTGAAAGACTGAAAGATACTGTCGCGGGCACGGACTCGAGATGCTGACATTCCCCTGTAGTAGTCAAGATAAGCTTTGACTTGGCTAACAGAAGGGGTTAAACCGTATCGAAAGGGAGTTTGGAAAACCCAGCCTTTCTTCCCCATACGGATCAACTCATTGGGTGGGAGCTGAGAGAGAGACAAGAGTCCCCAGCAAATCAGGAGCTAATTGATTAAAGAGACTTCATTTGAATAGGAGGGGGGCTGGCGAGGTGCCAATCGCCTTTCAAAGAAGCCCCCCGTATGATTAATCGCAGAGCATTATTGATAATCATAACGGGGCACATGCGCGGTGGATGGGCTCGATTTACGTAATTTTTGAGAAGGTTTTGTAGTCATTTTTTTATTCTTTGCTTGCTGATGTGCCAGCCAGCATGTCGCGGAGGAAACAAGCGAAGCCGCAACACTTCCAATCCGACCCTCATCTGCCTTTATCGGGACACAATGGTGAGTCCTATCGCTCCTCTTACGCGAGCACCATGCATTTCTACCTCTTTTTGAGTGTTTTAACGTATCTGATGTGAAATATGAGTGTTAAAGTGAAAACTTTGAATTGGGCTGTTTACTTTTAGTATTTGTTTCTTTCTTTGCAAATTCCATCGTCTGCGTGGTGGAAGCTTTTACGCTTATCAGAAAACTTTACGTTCAGGATATCCATAAATTCACTTCGTTTTAGTTCAGATGAGGATTTGAAATTACTTTTATGTAGTTTTCCCCTCATTGAAGACTCTATTATCATTATCATACAAACTGAACTATAAAATACAAATTAGTTAAAGATAATAACCATAGTACGGGGCGCATTTCTCTTCAGGTTTACGCTGTGTGTGCGTGTGTGTGAGATACAAGTTTCTCAACTTTTTAAGACTCCACTTAAGCTTTAATTGTCTTTGTTAGTCTTTGAACCAACGTCGAAACTCTCCTGTAATAAGCAGCCGGCTCAGTTTTCGGTTCTCTCCGAGGCTTCGCTGCGTTCAGCGGTCGTTCTCGGTGCGTCAACATGGACTACCCTGTCGCTCCTGCCGGGACTTCAACTTTTACTGAGTCCCGGACACCGAAATTTCGCATCCGCGCGTTTCAGTCCGGCGCAGTACACCGTGCAAAGTCATACAATGTTTTCCCCTCTTATATAAAAAGGACTCCCAGTTGGCCATTGCCTGTTTACACCCTCGTGAGCTCCCACTGCTTTAAGTTGGATGAAAAGGAGGGCAAAGTGCTCTGAAGAGCGCAAATGTACACACATCCTTTCCAGATCCCGAAAATATCCCCTCAGTTTACTCGTCGTTTATACTTTTGTTCAACTTTCTTCAGACAGCATCATAGAAAAGTCAAGCTTTACTCACTCAGCCACACATGCAAATTCACATACACACACACCGCTTCCCTTTCACTACAAATTAGTGTGTTGTTTTCTCAACTAAAATCAACACAGATCAGATACACTTGTTACTTTTTACTTTAACGCCTCTGGAAAAGCGGGTGCCTGAAGATGGTCTGTCGCCTGCTGTGAAAAATATCACTCTACGGGTTTGTTTTTATTAAATAAAGTGAACAATGCTCGCTTTAACCGTTGCTGTTGTGTTAAAGATGTGAAATCAGTTTATACAAAGTGCCATTCAGCTGGAAATCCAGTGCTGTGCACTGGACCTCTTACAAAGGCCAGCAAACGTTCAAATTGATTGTAAATTGTTACATCTTTGTCGAGCGGAGAATATATAACTTAAAACTTCGACGAAACTACGGCATGATTGTCGTTCAAGATTAACATGGCTTGAATTTCGTAACAGGACGTTGCGATGTAACGTGTGTTTTTGTTGACCGACTTTTCCAGCCAGGACTCCTTACCGAGAAAATAAAAGTTATCTAAATTTTCCGTAATTGGAATAAATATTCTTTAACTGGAAGGAGGCTTCTCTGTGGTCTATCACTCAGCGTGATCGAATTTTGTTGCAAAGCATTTATGTTCCCGTTATCTTTATTTGCCAGAGGGAAAAAACATAATTTGCCCAAAAAACAGACAAAATTATAAATTGTTTTTGACAAAGACTAGAACTGTTGGATAAGGCCTGTAAATTTATATATGCAATGTAAAAGTTCGGTGCTGCCTGAAATGCATGTGCATGTCAACTGAAATAAACACTTGTTTCTTTCTGTAGAAAGTCATGCATAGAAAGGTATTTTCAGCCCTTTTTGGGGGTGGGGGCTTGGTGATTTATGTAGAACCTAAGTAATTCTTGAGTGTTGTTTTTTTCTGCATTTTCCTTTAAATCTAATAAACTTAATGAAGAGTTACATTTGTCACCAACTCTGGCAGACTGCAGAATGCTAAATTATCAATTGTGTCCCAAAACTACGCCACATGTTAAAATTGTTGCAAACGTCTTATGGGTGTAATTACCAAGGAAGGGCCATGTCGTCCACAGGTTTTGGGGGTTTTCATCTTAGACAGTGCTCATACTTTATCTGTTGTGTGGCTTCTGGATAGTTGTGGTGCCCGGAAGTGAAAACAGAAAGTCATTGTATTTGTAGGTGAATGTCAATGATGCTGAGGGTTGTAGTTACTGGGAGGTTGGAACGAGAGCCACAGAGGGTGGGATGTTGAGCTGTTTTAACCTTTGTCAGTGTCCCTCTATGTGGAGGTGATGAGAGTTCAGGGCTCAGTGTGATCCTCTCTACCTTGCCATTGACCCTGCTGATCAGAGCTGCAGGCGGCCCAGCAAGGCCCCGGCTTTTTTTTAAGTGTGTGTTTGTGTGTGTGTGTGTGTGTGTGTAAGAGTAGGGCCTTATCAATGTTGTGGCCATCCCCTTTCGCCCTGTTAGAATGGCCCCCCTTGAGGGGAGACTGGCAGGGCAGCCCCCTTTACACTGTTGTTCCCTGCAAACACAGGGCAGTGCAGTTGCTTGTCATTACGCCAGTGTTTATGTGGTGTGAGTCTAGGTGTAGCCTGAAGGACACGCTTTGCTTTTTTTCCCTCCCCTTAAGCTTTAAGCATGTCACCGGGGCAGAGCTTCTGAGATTTGAGTCTTGCCCTGGACCACGGCGGCTTTAGTGGAACCCCATCTAGTGTTCAGTGGGATGAGTCCTGAGGGCTGGAGAGGAGAAATCCTCCTGAAGTTACAAGTGTCAAGAGGCTCACAGAGGCCCTCCTGCGAAAAAATAATGTAGGATCTCTCAAAGCTCTCCGTCAACTTTTTTGACTAATCCTTGCTTTCTTGTGTCTCATATTCAAACTCTGGTCAGTCTCGCCGAGGCTCTGTCCTTTGCTCTTTGTCTCTCCTGAAGCCCTTTAGCCCTATGCAATGCTTACATTGTGCTTTTGATAGAGATTCTATGGAAGTTTTACAGACTCCATTTCATACCATCTTGACTCTATCTTAATTTTAATTCAGTTAATCCTTTGCTATTTGGGGAATTAAGACTAATGCCAGCATCTGCGCTGTTTGCTATACTAGTCTTATGTGGACAGTGGATTTACAGACATGCATTGATTTAACTTTGATCTGTTTTTGTAGTCAAGTAAAGCAAAACATAGCATTGCAGTGTAAAGAGCAAATCTGTTGCCATGTAATAATTTAAGTTATTGGTGGAATCTAATCTCAGATATTCCTATGTTTTGCAGCTGTAAGTATTACTTTTTTCTCTCACAGTTCAAACTTAACATAGAGTTAGTGAGAGGACAATGTCCACTGCTGCATTGCATGCTTGCATGTGTTATGAAAATATTTTGCTCCAGTGCCTTAATAATTACTATTATATATATATAACATATATATTGAAATGCCCAAAATATTTTGGGGTAAATGTAATCTGTTTTCTCCTTTTCTTTTTTCTGTAATCAAATATATTAGTTATAGATTAAATTTGGTAAATTTCCTTACACGCATTTTAAAAGTAGCGTTATTAAAAATATTTTGATTTTCAGATTTTTGAAAAAGCACGCTACATATGATATTGTCTTTTTATATTTTTGGGGGTGGGGTGGGGGGTGGGGGGTAAATTAAAGAAACACGCTTCAGCCCCCACAGTGAATGTATAAGAAGGAATGCATTGTGTAATTTAATTTGAGTGTTTGCTATGTTTACTCAAATAGTATGTGCAGTGTGTATCATGTTGTATCAAATACTCTGCATAGTCTTGAGCATGTACACCCACACGAACACACACACATATTTTATTCATTTATTTATTCAGCCTCCTCCAGAAGTTTGTTAGACAAGTTTTTCTTTACTCTTTTTGTACAGCTCCTATTTTCACCCCACTCAGTGTCATATGGATTTTCTTCACACTAATTTGTGTACAGTCAGCCTTGAGAAAAGAGAAAAGGTGTTTATTTAATCCTCACATTTCTCACACTATGAATCAAACACATTTTTTCAAAATCAGTGCTTGAGGCGGGCAGGCGGGTGGGTGGAAGGGGGATTTAACATGAAAAGTTATCATTAAAGTTGAATCTTCCTTGTTTGCATGGTTTGGTGGTGTGAGGGCCAGGGTTTACTGTCATGGCAACTTTGCGTTATCTGATGTCTCTGAGTAGAGAAACATTGAGGGAGATAATCCCTGAATTAAACAGGATCTGCTTTGAGTCGACTGAGATGAGCAGGACCAGGCTGTGCCGACGATCCCCGCCGCTCCCATGCTGCGCGAACAATGGGAAGGCATCCTGTCTCTCTGTGGGGCAGGGCTGCACTTCTCTGGGTTTCATTTGCAAATGAATTCTTGGCCCTGATGAAAGTGTTGAGGGGCCAGAGCCACAATGAAAGGGATTCATAGAGAAATGCAATTTGTAAATCAACTTGTATGTTAAACAGCAAGATTTTAGTGTGACAAAGAGGGAAAAGAATAAGGAAAGTCTGAAGCACAGCAGTGGCTCTGGGGGCAGGGTGTCGTCTTGCCTTTTCACTCCCTGACTCGTCCTGTGTATTAAAATGGAAAATTCAAGAACCAGTTTCTGTGTGCATTTGAAAGCCAATCATTGCTTTTGAATTTTCATCTCGGTGACAACAGAAGTTGATGTGTCTATACTGCTTGTTCTGTGAGCTGGTATGTCCAGTTAATCAGTTTTAACAAGTTTGTGATGCATGGATCCTGATGTACCGCCCTACTCTTTTAGTTTTAATCAAGACAATTATTTAAACAGATTTCCATTGCTTTTTCCCCAGAAAACTTACTAAGAAGTGCCTTTTTTGTCGTTGATTAGTTTATTCACAATTTTAAAATAAAAATATGACGATATGATTTTTTTTTCAATAGATAGGAAGTATTTTAACCACGGCAAATAATTTAATGTTATAGGTATTTTAAAAAAGTTACTTTTTATTTTTTAACTCTTTTGTTTTTGTTTTTTTGTCTTCCTCTTTTTTTCATTGCTTGTGTTTCGTGTGTGCACGTAACAGTCTGGATGCCAGAGGCTCTGTTGTTCATGTCTCACTGTGATTGCAGAATGAGTGGATACAAATTAGTTTAGTGACATAGATAACCTGTCCAAGATGTCCATAGTTGGCTGAAAATGAGCAAAGTTGACAGCAAATTGAAAGTCTAATAAGTCCTTCAAATGCTTGATTTGCGCCGAGTGGACAAGTAGACTTTGAAGGGCCAGGAATATAGGAAATCAATGCCTTTCTATGAAATTTCATTAAGACCAATGTCCTCACTTCACTCTATTCTATATTTTGATGGATTATCTGGAGAAAATGATTACCTTTGGTTGGGATGATGAAACCCAGATGTACATCTTCAAAGATCACTTTTAAGCAATATTTGAGTAGTTCCCATTGATTTCGTATCCCCTCTTATCGTGTTTAAGAGGCCACTGCATTGAATAAGGCCTTTTCACATTTCTTTTGGCTTATTGTTGCCTTTCGATCGTTGTTTTTGTGAACACATCAAGGGGATAAGTGTAAAACTGATTAACTTAAGATTAACAACAATGGAATTTGAGGAGATAAAGCTGCTTCTTCAGCTGCAAAACATTTCTAATCACTAATCCTCTGTTTCCTCTTTTTCAGGGGACACAGAACTTTGCTCAGAGGACCCCCCCTGCAAGGAGTCAGACGCCCATGTCTGTAGCAGATGTTGTGCTGAGTTCTTTGAACTATCTGATCTTGAGGAACACCAGAAGAATTGCACTAAAAATCAGTTAGTTCTGATAGTGAATGAAAATCCTGCCTCCCCCACTGGAACTTTCTCGCCTGGGTCTCCTCCCCATAATCCAGATGACCAGATGAGTGACACAGCTAATAACACTGATCAAACAGAGTGTGGTGACCTTTTGGAGCGTAACCCTCTTGAAAAAGACGAATCCATGGATGTGGACATTTCTGGAATGAGCAGTGGTCATGAAGAGGAAGGTAGTCATACAGAGAGCGGGAGCCCCATCAACACAATCAGCCATAGTGGCAGGGGCACGTCTGGCCCTGCAGTCGGTACTTCAGCTATCTCTGCCCCTCTACCTCAGCTCAGTAACTTGACTGAACTGGGAAACTTCTCCATGATCAACAGCAATGTCATAATTGAAAATCTTCAGAGCACCAAAGTGGCTGTGGCCCAATTCTCCCAAGAGGCCCGCTCCACTGGGGGGCCCAGGGTGGCAGTGCCAGCCCTGATGGAGCAACTCTTAGCCCTGCAACAGCAACAGATACACCAGCTGCAGCTCATTGAGCAGATTCGCCATCAGATACTGCTACTGGCCTCCCAGTCCCCAGAAATGCAAGTGCCCCCAACTTCTGCTCCAGGCACAATGGGGCCTGCTGCCAGCCCACTGACCACACTCAGCTCCCATCTCTCCCAACAGCTGGCTGCAGCCGCAGGCCTAGCGCAGAACCTGGCTAGTCAGTCAGCCAGTATTAGCAGCCTAAAGCAGCTGGCTGCAGCGGCACAGCTACCTCAGTCCAACCCAAGCACCAGTGAGACATCTCAGAGCATTAGCACACTGGGGCCATCAACAGTCAATGCCCAGTCCTCTGACAAGAGGCCAAGTCACCTGAGTAGCCTCCACTCTCAGATCAACAACTCCTCACAAGCTAAGTCATCCACGCCAGCATTTGGCATAGGTAGCTTATTAAGCTCTGCAGTGAATCCCCTTCTACCTCAGCCCCCACCTGGAAACCCCATGTTCTCCAGCTCTCTGCCGAGTGTTGGCACCACCGTAGAGGACCTCAACTCTTTAGCAGCTTTGGCCCAGCAGAGGAAAGGCAAGCCGGCAAATGTCACTTCATTTGAACACAAGAGCAGCTCTGATGAGGCTTTCTTCAAACATAAGTGCAGGTTTTGTGGCAAGGTGTTTGGGAGTGACAGTGCCTTGCAGATCCACCTGCGCTCTCACACTGGCGAGAGACCATATAAGTGTAATATCTGTGGCAACCGCTTTTCCACCCGTGGTAACCTGAAGGTGCATTTCCAGCGCCATAAAGAAAAATACCCACACATCCAGATGAACCCATACCCTGTTCCTGAGCATTTAGACAACATACCAACAAGCACCGGTATTCCATACGGCATGTCTATGCCCCCTGAGAAACCTGTCACCAGCTGGTTGGACAGCAAACCAGTTTTGCCCACTCTGACTTCCTCCGTTGGCATGCTGCTGCCACCGACCATGCCGAGTCTGCCACATTTCATCAAAAAGGAGGATCATTCAATAGCCATAACTAGCCCTTCTGTTACTGCAAAGAGTGACTCAGGTGCTGCTGAGCCTTCAGCTAAAAGTAAAGATGGAGTGTCTGAAGAGGGTGAAGGTGCAACTCTGCCTACCTCAAATGGGAAAACTGAAGAAGGCAGCCACTCCTCAGGCATCATGACAAATTTGAGCTCTGCTTCAGAGTGCACAGCCGAGTACACAACATCTAACAGCCCTCCCATGATGACCAACCCGCTCATGCCACTTATGTCTGATCAGTTCAAGGCTAAGTTCCCCTTTGGAGGTATTCTGGAGCCTCTCCAAGGGTCGGAGACCTCCAAACTACAGCAGCTTGTGGAGAACATCGACAGGAAGGTGACGGACCCAAACGAGTGTGTGATCTGTCACCGGGTGCTGAGTTGCCAAAGTGCTCTAAAAATGCACTATCGCACTCACACTGGGGAAAGGCCCTTTAAGTGTAAAATCTGTGGCAGGGCATTTACTACCAAGGGGAATCTAAAAACCCACTACAGTGTCCACAGGGCCATGCCTCCTCTTAGAGTCCAACACTCCTGCCCCATCTGTCAGAAAAAGTTCACAAATGCTGTGGTTCTACAGCAGCACATACGCATGCACATGGGTGGGCAGATCCCCAACACCCCTCTGCCAGAGAGCTACCCAGAGTCCATGGTCTCTGACACTGGCTCGTTTGATGAGAGAAACTTTGATGATCTGGACAACTTCTCTGATGACAACATTGAAGGAATGGAGGAGGGCCCAGATAGCAGTGTGCCAGACACACCCAGGTCAGCCGATGCCTCCCATGATAGTTTGTGTAACTCCCCAGCTCCCCCTGAGATGGTCAGCCATGAGGGTGAAGAGAAAATTGGTCAGGAGAATGCTCACAATAATGAAACAGAGGAGCTACAAACCAGCCAAATGAAGGCTATGGCAAATGGCTTAGTTGAAGGGGATTGCCTCACCAATGACTCCTCGTCACTGGGGGATGTTGAAAGCCAAAGCGCCGGGAGTCCAGCTGTGTCAGAATCTACCTCCTCCATGCAGGCGCCATCCCCCACGAGCATGCAGCCACAACCACGTAAATCCCCCAGCCTTGAAGAAAGGCAGCAGGGGGTCTTATCCTTGGAGCACACCAGTGCAAGCCTCTTGCACTCTCACCCCTCCAATATCGGAGCCCTGGACCTGACATCGGTCAATCCCTCAAAAGACCCTATGGGCATGATATTCCCCTTCCGTGAGCGTAACACCATCAAGAACACATCCTGTGACATCTGTGGGAAGACCTTTGCTTGTCAGAGTGCCTTGGACATTCACTACCGAAGCCATACCAAAGAACGACCATTTATTTGCACGGCCTGTAACAGGGGTTTCTCCACCAAGGGCAATCTCAAGCAGCACATGCTAACACATCAAATGAGGGACCTGCCCTCACAGCTCTTTGAGCCGTCAAACACCAGCCTGTCTTCAAGCCCAACCCCTTCCCTACTCTCTGTAGGCTCTCTTAACAAACCTGAGGTCAACGGCTTCCTCCATAGCCTCCACACAGACAAGGACATGCCCCCTGGATTGGTCACATCATCTGCCTCCTCCTCCCCAGTGCTTTCTGCTGCTCCACCACGCAGGACGCCCAAGCAACACTTCTGCAACACCTGCGGGAAGTGTTTCTCCTCTTCCAGTGCTCTACAGATCCATGAGAGAACTCACACAGGGGAGAAACCCTTTGCTTGCAGTATCTGTGGTCGGGCTTTCACCACCAAAGGAAACCTCAAGGTAGATGTTGAAACATCCAGATAACCGTTGGTCCCCTAAAAGATTGTGCATGAGAATGTTTGTGAAAATTGAGTCTCAGAGCTGTGATTTAGTTTTATATCATGTCAGTGCACTAAGCATTGAGAGGCGGTGATGTTGTATAATTTATTAAAGGAACAGCTCTGTGATAAAATACCTTAGTGGAAAGGCTGAATCACAAAACTAATATGATTATTGTGTACAAATTCCAGAGTGTGATTGAATAGAATGATTCATTGCACATAATTAATTATCAGAGGCAATCACAGCGAGCGAGGTCATCCTGTATTTTTCCATAACATATACTGTGAAAAATGTCACAGGCCTAAGTAATTAAGAACATGATCTGCTCCATGATCTACAGAAATTTAGGAATTATGTGGATTAAATATAAAAATATGATGTTTTTTTTGAGGGGCTGATCCTTAACCCCAGGGAGAAATTTTGTAGTAAATGAGGCTCTTGCTGTCTATTGACACTGGTCTTATGAGATATCTTTGTTTTTACTTAAAGTTGTTCAAGTAAATATGTAACCACATAAACATCACTGAACCTTTTTTGTAGTAGTCTTTACATATAACAGTTTAAAATGTAATTATTTGCATGTATCTTCCTAAGATTATGAAGGAGAAAAAATGTTGTCTTTGTCATGGAACTGGTATTGGCAGAGGTGAAATGTCACATGCAATTCTGGCCAGAGCAATGAAAGTAGACAGTGCAATTTTACTTCAAGCCCTGTGGTCCCTTTGTGAGATGAGCAAATTAAGGTTTAGATTAACTGCATGTATCAGTCCTGCCAAATAAAATGTTTACACCATGCCAGTACCTCTCCCAGCATAGGCAACTGACTGGTCTGCTGCACTCAGGGTGTGAAGCTGTTTTAATTCAGAGTTGAGCATTATTATTATTTTTTCCATTGCATCATCTCATGTGCAGCTCTTGTGGCCAAGTTTGTAAACATCACTAATTTTCATCCCTCTCATTGTTCTGTCTCTCTCCTCCTTCCCTTTCATTGTCGATCTCTCTCTCTCTCTCTCTCTCTCTCTCTCTCTCTCTCTGTAGGTTCACATGGGCACACACATGTGGAACAGCGCTCCTGCCAGACGAGGCCGCAGGCTCTCTGTGGATGGACCAATGGCCTTCCTGGGTACTAACCCAGTCAAGTTTCCTGAGATCTTCCAGAAGGACATGGCATCAAGGGCAAGCAACGGGGACCCGGCAAGTTTCTGGAACCAGTACGCTGCAGCTTTCTCCAATGGCCTTGCAATGAAGACAAATGAAATCTCTGTCATCCAGAATGGAGGAATCCCACCAATGTCAGGTGGTGTGGGAAATGGAGGTAGCTCTCCCATAGGTGGCCTGACAGGCAGCCTAGACAAGCTACATAGCATGGAGCCTAACGCAGCTCTTGCTGGTCTTGAGAAAATGGCCAACACAGAGAATGGGGCCCACTTCCGTTTCACTCGGTTCATGGAAGACAATAAAGAAATTGTCACCAGTTAGAGTGTATGTATGTCTCTGACACATGAACATGCCTGATGGCATACTGTACACATATGTAGACACACACAGAAGAAGAGACAGAAAGAGAACAAGACAGGGACAAAATCAACCGAACTGCTCTGCTGGCCATTGAATCTTTACGAACACAAGTGTGAAGACAAGTTGCTTTTTTGTACAATGTACATGTTATAGTTTTAAGGAGCTTATTTATTAGTGATTATAACCTTGCTTGAAACCAAGTGAAAGCATTAACAGTTAGGTTTTCGTTTGTTTTAAAGCCAGAATGGGTATGTATGGGTGCTTAAAAATGTGCTTTTGAAACTTAGAATATCTGGGTAGATAACCTTACCTTGGCATTAAGTTATTTTCTGTCTGTAGTAGCTATAACCGAACTGTCAATGTTCATGTGATGCATTAGCCCTGTAATAAGCGAACAGTTTTGCTGTAAATAATGTACACTGATCTTCTGTAGATGGTCTAACATCTGTGTGTTCATGCCCCCCTCCCTTCATCGAAGCGAAACAATGAAATTCAGGCAAGGGACTAAATGATGTGGTGGTTCCCTTTTATCCAAATTTTATTTACCTTTATTTTATTTAAGGACGACAAAACATTGAAGTTTGCTTCATTTCAAGGGTTTCTTTAGTGTTAACTTGTTTTGTTGTTACTGTTTCTGTGTATTGTACTTTCTACTTTTTGTTTACTTCCATATTTTCCCCCTCAATCTCTCTCTTTTTTGTGGCTCGTATTTTTGGTGTTGTTGAAAGCGAGGCAGTTGCTAAAAGGGGAACATCGGTCTGGCCTATTTCCTGGTTTTTGGAACTGAGACAGCCAATCAAATGAGCAGGATTCTCCTCTAGTTTCTCAGCTGGATTTCCACATTGCTGCTATGTCCCAGCATCCTCACTGACATCAAGTGCAAAGTTGTATGTTGAAGCTTCTGTAAATTTGTTCAGATGTGGAAATGCAAACTCCCTCGCAAGAAAATGTACATATAACTCACACAAGAGAAGTCCATTGTGGCCAGGGGACAAAATGATAGTGTTTTTATAAATATAAATATATATTGGGTTTGAAAACCTTCGGACTGTTACATGCACTTTCTTGGAAAGTTGGAAGATCTTTATGGGTCCAGTTTCTCTACACTTTAATACCTACTAACAACTAAGATACTGTAATTCTTTACTCTAATAATCAAATACATCAGTTTTCCAAAAGAATCATTGTTGTGTCTGAGTGCATTTATTCCCTCGTTTTCATCATATCATTGAAAATGATCTTGACACTTACTTTTAAGCATCAGGCGTCGACAGCAAAAAAAGAGCAAAAACAAATAAAAAATTACGTTTTGCCTTTCAGTTGGTAGTTGTCAGGGACGCTGTGCAACATGTACAACTCTTCTCAGTTTGTGTGCGCTGACGAACAGCAGAAGCAGATACGAAGGCTTGGCTTCAGTCACTTCCCTGCTCTTTCATTTAAAATGATCGCCGTTTTAACCTTAGAATTTCCGTATCCAATCCCTGAAATCGCCTAATAATCCTCTGAACCATGTTGATTCTGTGCTTCAGGGGAAATGTTCCCTCTCGTCATTATGTATACACGTTCAACAGACCGTAATAATAATTTTTAAAAAGTCTCAGCGGCGAATAAAACATTGCCCCCCCCGACAAGGTATTGAACTATACGATGTTGCCACTATTAAGGTGCGCAACCGAAATCGGTTTGATGTTGGGGGGTTTTGTTGTTGTTGTTGTTGTTTTAAATAAAATATACGTTTCATTAAGAAACGGTGATCTAATTAACTGACGCAAAGCCGCAAAAGAAGTTGTCAAAACGATCACACGGTTATCCGGATAAAGCCGTTGACGGCTTTGGGGGCATTTGCCTTGCATTTTTTTAAATTCAAACCGAAAATTTTTCCCCTTTTGTATTGCAACAGCTGCATTTAATTTAACACATCGTTGCACATCCTGCAATACAGGATCTGTTAATTCACGGCGCTCTCTCCTCCTCTTCACAAAGCCGAAATTCCCAATATTTACGTTTTATATTTCAAGACATCGGAGCTAAATGATCCTTGTCCGCAGTGCCTGTTTTCTTTTTACCAGTCACATCTGTTCTCCTGAGCTGTGTTTGTGCAGCACATCGGCTTCCTGAGAGATTCCTTCAAAGGACAGAAAGAAAAATAAAAGTGCCCCACATTCTCCCTGTTCCGCTAATTATGACAAATACTTCGTTCATGTTTACAACTTTAGCTCCGAATTCAATAGAAAATTCTGCGTTTATAATAATAGCAATAAATTATTATTATTATTATTATTATTATTATTATTATTATTATTATTATTATTATTATTATTATTATTATTATGCTATTTAAATATCTCGGGTGTCTGAATATTAAAATATATAATAATAAAACATATGATTTACATGAGAATTTAATTATGATTACTGAAATAATTTCTTGCATTGCATTTTTTAAGAAAAGGAAAAAAACAATACTTCCAAAAATGTATAGTAATTAATTACATTTGTGTTACAATGATAGTTCAAGCTTTGCCTGAATTGAAAATAAAATATTAAAAAAGGTTGCATGGATAAAAGCACGATGAGTCATTTTTCATGCAGGCTATTCACAGGTGGGAAAAAGAAATAAAGAGGAGTAAATCCGTGCTTTATCTCTGTGTAAGTGTTCCAACCACTAAGCATTGGGCTGGGCTCTTCCCAGTCGGCTCCTCGCTTACGTATCGATTGAGCTGTGCAGTAATACAGAAACACTTGAATCTCAGGTGGCAGGAATGTGTACAATTGATCTCTTCCACTGTGGCTCCCAGCAGTGGCTTTTTGCTCCACAACACAGAGCACCACAGGAAGAGCCGGGCGAACACGCTGAAACACAATCGCCACAGACTAAGAGGGGCTGTCCCAGTCTGCCCTGCTCACTGTCACAATTTATTGTCGAGCTGTGAGTCTCATCCATTGCTCTGCAGCTACTCTCAGAATGTCTTTTCAGGGTACTGAGATTCTGGCCTATTTTGTATTATAAACACATTCATGTGAAAGACACATATATACTGTTTCCACACATGCAAACTAATACCTATACATTTGGAGCTGTTTTTTAAATTCCATATACTGTGTTTTTATTTTGGCATTCAAGTTATTTTTTTCCCTTTTCTGAGCTAAATGGCTTGATTGCCTTTTGCTGCAGCATCTGGGGGAGATGGGAACCATCAGCAAAGAAACATTACTCTCTTAAGCTGTAAGACACTACTGTCCACTTACTGTACACTTGAAGGTTCATTAAAGGGTTGGCCTTAAGTAAGGGCTGTATGCACAGCTGCCACACTGCAAGAATGAGATCATTTGTTTCCAGTGTGAGCTTACTTTATTCTGTACGACAACATATTTTTTTATTTAGTATTTCTACTGGAGGGGATGAGTTTTGTTTTGTCTGAAGATTTGTTTATTTGTGTTTTGTTTTGAAAGGGATTTTAAAGAGTTTGAATGAAATAATACTAAATGCCTTTATGGAAGTCACATTTCTTAATGAGCATAAATTCATTTTTATATTGCACACCATCCCCAAAACAAGTCAAACAAACAAACCTAAAACAAGTAGTAGACAATAATTTGTTATTCAAAAATAGTTGAGGGTCATTGTGTGTGTGTGTGTGTGTGCTGATTCCAATCTGTCAGGAGAGAAAAAGAAAAACAAAGAAAGTAAGAGTGAAACAAACAAACGTGCAAACTGCTCTCTGACTCTTCAACAGTAGCACGGGGCGGGGGGGCGTGAATTGAAGAGTATAATCTGTTTAATATCTGCTGTTTCCACCTTCCACAGCGCTTCGGAGTGCAGGTCAAGTTGAGACGAAGCTGTATGGAGGCGATCTTGGGAAGCTGGAGCCCCCTCCCACATCTTCTGCCTTATGCTGTCAGCCCTCCTGAGTCGATACAAACTGTAGCCTGGGGCCCGGCCTGGACTCCCCACTGAGGTTCTGGCCTACCACTGGGAGATCAAAGACCCATGGAGAACAATGGTGAGCCTCATTTCGCTGGCCGCAGTTCACTTTCCCTGAAAGCACCGCCACACCTGCCCACACTGTCAATCACGCTCAGGTGGCGGACCTGCTCAGAGGCCTGCTCCTGTTAGGAACATACTTCTCCAGGGCTTTTACAAATCTGATTATTATGTGGAAATAGAAAACATGCCTAAGAGTCATCTCCCCCTCTTTATTGTGATGTTGAATGAAATACAGATTTTTTTCTGAAAACCTAAAGTCATTTGCTACTTATGCTTCAATGTATTTTTATCGGTGGACGTTATTAACTGGCTTTTTCTGCCTTTAATTTCCCTGACCTGGCCTAAAATATATATTATCGTGCAGAAAAGTGGTTGTGGATTTTATTTTATGTTTCCATAAGCCTCACTCTAAGTTGTATTGTCATTTTCTTTCAGCCATTTCATGCTGGTTTTATCTTCCTCTAGTTCTCATCGTTTTTCCTGTGGAAAATGAAGCGTGTCTGCAGCGTGTACACAGCTGGATGGAAGACAAGGCCTCCAGATTGTAAGTACAAACATGGAGTAGGATTTTTCAGGCCTGTATATTCTCACAGTTATCACAGACGAGCAATCAAAGTCTTCTAGGAAATATCCATCCTGCCCAAAACCCAACACTTTTTCCCCCTTCACTTTGCTCCTGTTTGTTCTCCCTTTAAGTTACGCTTTGGTCTTATGGGGGTTTGGAGATAGTCTTTGCATGGTTTACTTTTATGGCACAGCAATCTGGAGACTATCCAAATGTCAAGGTCATTTATCTTGCAGTACATCCGCTCCTTGCCTTTTGTGTGGTGAGAAAGAGAGGCACAGGCCCATATTGCATTTCATGACCTATTGTGTCAAAGGAGTACCCAGACAAACAGGTGGGAGCCCTAATGTGAGCTCCTCGTGGACCAGACTCACCTAACTTGAGGCTCCCTGGCCCGATCTTTAATAAGGCACTCATGCTTGCAGAACGGCCACAGAGCTCCGTTTCCCTCATCTTCTGATGGGAACCTTCAGGGATGCTAATGAACATACAGTAAGGGTTTGTCTCACGCACAGTGCTCCCGCTATGAGCGTCTCCCAGTTTATCATCACCACTGAAATTGCAGGTCCTTTTTACTGGGCTTTTACTACAAGGGGGGCATTTAGCCCATTGTGATGCTAATTCATTTAATTCTTTAAAATTTGACATCTAGGGTTTGCTCTTTCAGGTCAGGATAGGTTTATGAGACTGTGTCGTTTGACGGCGTACAAGCACCTTTTTTGTTATCATGGAAAAACCTGCAGTCACGGGTTGTCCTCACTGCCTCTAAAGGCAAATTAAATTTAATGTGCATTTCCATTTTAAGATGAATCACATGTTTCCTTGTTTTGTACAGTAGAATGGAGACAGATCGTCTTTCTTTGGTTTTAAAGAACAGCTTCGAGATTAAGTAGGCTGATTGTAGCCCTTTCACCGTCAGAATTACGGTTGGTAACCCTAGCCAGGCCTGTCTGCTCTGGGGCTTAAACACACACAGAGTTGGGGACACTCTCTGTTAATGTCATCTCACAGATACAGTTTCCTCATCACGGTCTTACCTCGAGTCTCACAACCTCTGACACATATTCTTATTCTTTCTCACAGTGTCAAAGCATGCTAGTGAGATGGAAAGATATTCTGCTACAATGGCTCCGGACAGAGGTATTGATATTGAACGTCAAGATGGGATGTCAGAGTGACTAGGAAGAAGCCCTTCAGCCCTGTGTCAGGTGTGTTTGATTCCATAGGTGCTCCAGAGAGATGTGTCTTGAGTTTATTGAATTTGTCATTTTCGGCCTTGGAGTGAAAAGGGCACCTGTGTGCTGCCGTGAGCCCCCGCTCCAGGACCGCCACCCGCATCACGCAATGACAACTGATGTGCAGGGACAACCCTGAAGCTGTTGAATCTTTTTTCTTTTTTTTCTTTTTTTGAAAGCAGTCCATCAGCTTCTGCGTACATTATTCATCAGGGAAAACAGCTGAAAGGATATTTACTTTGTCAATTTTCTCATAAAAGCCTCCTCAGGCACAAAAAAGTCGCCCAGGGTTACGGCAAGAAAAACGTAGCTATTTCAGAGGCAGGTTCAGTGCTCTGTCAGACTCAAATTGAAGACTGTTGTAGTTGTGGATACCGGCCACCCACGTCAGTGCTAGATCAAAGCAACGGCCTGCTACAGTGGCTGAATATTCAGTGACGTTATTGGAGTGTGATAGGTTTTCCTGCTCAGTCACCAACTGTGGGAAAATAAAGAAGGGCTGATAGAGATTTTGCTCTATTCTACTATCTTTATGGGATTTTGTGCTGCTGTACAGTGTATCTAGTGGGTCAGGATCACAGGTCTGCCACCCACTCCTTTACAAAACTTCTCGATCCTTTAGTCAAGGTTGGTTTTCTCACTGGACATCTTGTTTTAGGCAGGAGGAAACTGGTTTCCTCAGTGAAATGTGTAATCGAATATAAGATAAGAATTGCATTAGGTCATGGCAATTCCCACAATGTGCTGTTTGATATGGAGATATGTGTGTGTGCATGTGTGCGTAACTCAATTGCACCACCACAGTTACATGTTTGACTCCCACTGGGTCCTCCAGCACTAAAGCTGTATCACTCATTGCATTAAAGCATCCGCTAAATGGCATATGTTATGATTACATGATTTCATGCACGTGTAAGAGGAGGTGTGTGTGTGTGTGTGTGTGTGTGTGTGTGTGTGTGTGTTTTTATATTGTGCTGTCCATGTGGCTCTTTTTGTACATGCTTTCCTCATGCTCAGTTAAGTCTGTGCCACCTGTGATTAATAAGAAATATCCCAGATCCGGCAGGTTAATGTTTAATCAATCAACTCAGAGAGAAGCCTCTAAATGGGCCTAGTTTATTTTTAACCATTGCATCGCATTAAATGCACTGAGGTTTTACGCAGCCAAAACTCATTATTTTTGCTTTCAGCTAATGTTTATCAGTCCGTGGTGAGAATATTTTACACCAGACCGAGTGTGCTTGTTTTGCTGTCTGGAACAAAGTGAGGAAGGTTTCAGCTATTGAGAACATAGTGTTTTAAATTAAAGGAGCAAGTGAAGTGATTTTAAGAGCTAATATATTTCAGAACCAGGTCAACGTGTACAGGGGGTTTTCAGCTCATATAATTCATGTTTTACAGTATGAGTGTTGATTTTGTGAATCATTCCCTCCATCCTTGGGTACATCTTCTATAATAACCAGAGTAATATTTATGGCACTTCTGCTGCTACTGTTCTAACTATGAACTGCTACTGTGTGAGTTGGCTAAAGAATCTGCACTATGAAATCAACACCCCACTCAGCAATAATGCTCTCTGAGGCTTGGCCAGTTTACTAAATAATCGATCCAAATAAAAGCAGCAGATAAAATTGACTGACCCTCATATACTTAATTATTGCAGCTATTTGACCAAATAGCATTTTTCAGGATGCTGTGTGTCACAGGTCATCAATATTCCCTTAATCGCTGTTAGTTATTGCCCTACTTTGTTACTGCTGTGGATGGCCAGTCTCCAGTGGTCAGTTTGGCCCAGGGCAGCGGGGGAATGAGATGCTAAATGGTTGCGCAAACAATTTGATTATGCTGTTTAATTCCCGTCATATAGATCTGCCGGGCCTGCTGATGCACCCATTTCGTTGGGGCTGTATAGCAGAGTGCTGACCTGCCTACCTCACACCACCTGCCCCGAAAGAGCTGGCTTTTCCTCTGTGGATCAATAGTCACTGGTCTGTTAGGTAGGGAATGGTGTCTTACAGGTTTCACCTTTTGCCACCGACCTTTCATCTCCTGTATGGTGGAGCATTGTTCAACATGCAGCCTTAGTTCAGTTGTAGAAAGCTCTGGCATGTTGTGTTTGTGGCCTCATCTATTGGCCCTTGGTCCTTATCCAGCGGAGCCAGCGTTTTGTAATACAAGGAGAGTAGTGGGTTAACTCTCCCGATCGAAAAGACCACCTCAGCCAAGTGAAAAATGAGAAATGAACAGGGCAAGCTCTCAGGCTTCAGTTGCCCAGTTCCCAAAATTAACATTTCAATTCAAAACCAATAATAACGCATTGTGTCTGGCATGAATGAGTGCTGCTGCAAAGGGAAGGCGATACCTCCTGTTCCTGTGTCACTGAAAAAGCTCCTTCATCTTCTGCTAAAGGGCCCACACAGTCTGAGGTCAGCCAGTCAGCCTTGGTTACACTGCACAGGCATGCCTGGGTGGATGGCTCAAGCTTCCCGGTGCCTTTACAAAAGCCAGGAACTACAAACACACACACACACTCCCACACAAACACATACATAGACATACACAGAAACACTTATATCATGCTCCACGTTAAGTTGACAGCTCTAACATTTTGTCAAAGGACTACTTAGAACATTGAAAGAAAAGTACATTTTGTGTTCCTTTAGATGAGTTGCAGTAATTAACTGCAATATCATATGACCATTTCAGCCTGAACAGCATATTATGATTTGAAACATAATATTTCTATGAGGGTAAATAATCTTTACATGTGCATTCCACTTCCTTCTCCCTCTGCTGGTCTGTCAGAGATGTCCTCATAGAGATGTGACACCTTATCTGCCAGATATTCAGTTGTATCTTGAGTGTACTTACTGTATGTATCTGTTTGTGTCAAGCCCTCTGATATGCTCACTGACAGAAGATCCCAGGCACTCAGCAGAGGCCACAAACGAGCACACTGTGTCGAGGGTTTTGGGCGGCATGAGAATGGGATTGGGAGCCAGGCTCTGTGGTTCTGCCAAGAAGGTGTCAGAGCCGAGCTCTGCTACATGCTCCCCTCCATCAGAGAGCAGATTACACGTCTCGGAGGTGAGAGAGAGAGAGAGAGAGAGGGCAATTTCAAGAGAGCACTGTGGCTGTTTCTCCCGAAGCTGAAGGGGTGTAAGAGTCTATCTGTAGTCTGTCTACTCCGAGTGATACAAGCTGTGTTAGTCTGAATGATTCCTTACATGCACTGCACTGTGTACAGGCAGGTTGCTTGTCTGGGTGGGTTAATCTCCCATAGCTGATGTTTCACTTTCTTTGCTAGCATTTAGGGTGTTTTGCATTTCACATATCAGTTAGGGGTGGTACCGTCAGTAAAGTCTCAAAAATTCAGCAACCCCACAGACAGTTACTGTTGATATAAAGGACATCTAACCCCCAAGAGCTAAATTAGCCTCACTTTCGGGGACAGTTGGTTGTGGGAACACGCAAGCCAGGAAAGTGAGCACAAGCCTTGCTGTTGAGGAGGATTAGGCAGCATTCAATCCTATGCAGGAATCTACAACACTTAGTTAAAGTGTCAAAGACATTTCAGTGTTTCTCAGTGCTTCCCAACTAATTAACTCTTTAACTGAAGCAGCTGCAAATGCTGTTCCAGCAGGAAGAACCGAGTTAATCTGTAAATCAAATTAATGCACTTTTTCAAAGGATCCCCTCAACCACCTCCAGAAATAAACAAAAGCTCTCCAAAGAGAGGGAACATTGAACACACAGGCCTTCCATACACCAGACACCAGACAGAACCCTGCCTTGTAATGAACTCATGATGTTGGGTTCAGTCTGTCACTGTAATTGCAGTGTATATGTTTGTACTCTTATACCTTAAATTATGCTATACAGAGACAGGAATAATGTAAAATAAAGTCCCAGACCACAAGCTCGTGATTTTTATACAGGAACCAGCTGTAAAGGTCAACTATTGATTAATGCATACCAGAATAGTAATAATTACTCCAGTAAGTGAGTACCCATCCTGCATGTTTCTTACACTTTCCATCTATGAATATGTGTAAATGTAAAGCAAACATGAATGCAAACTTTTGCTTACATAGAGAAGCAAAACAAAAGAACCCATGTGACATGTCCACGATGGCTATCCCATCATGACTGCGAGTTTCTATGAAATGTATTCCCTGCCCAAGACAATGTCTTTTGGCTGGCAGGGTTGACATCAGTGCTCCAAGCGAAGAGGCCAGCTCCACTAATAAGGTGCTGCTGGGATTGCCGCCCGCTTAGGTTGTCAATGAGTCTGTCTTGATCTGAGGATTAGGCCAGTCGTTCCAATTACAGCCTGGTGCCTTGAGATTTGTCAGGCATTGACACAGACGCCCGTCAATGGCCCCGGTGCATATTCCAAGACCCCACTGAGTGACAGGCGCCAGCACGCCAAGAGACAATGATGCACAGTGTGTGTGCGTCAATGTGTATGTGTGACGTGTAGGTGTCCAAACATTATTTTCTCACCCATGTCATTTCTCAGCTCTAAATGTCCTACTGTACACTGTCTATACAGTATGAAGCACAAGGTAGGTGTGTGAGTGTAGTGTAGTGTCTCGTTTCCACAGCAGATATTGACTCCTGATGACAGTTCACCCTACACAGTTGAAGGAGCAAGAATGCTAGCATAAGACTGGTGATGTATCAGTGGGTATGTTTACAAGACACTTTATTAGTCCACCTATGAGCGTTAGCTCGACTGAAAACGGACTTCTCATAGTCGGGCTAGCAGCATCCTGATAATGCGTAACAGAGGAAGAAGCGTAACAACAGGCTAACATTGGTAACAGCGGTGACGTCTTCCGTAAGTACGAGGGATATCGAGATCTCATTTGCATACAAACTACAACGCACAGCACGTACGGAGCCTTAAAGTCGTCCGTGCTCGACATGCTCCCACTTTGTCGCCAGCTAACTCGTTTGTTGATTGTTTGGTCTGTGACGTAAAAGATCAATCGGGCGTTCTGCCGTAGCTCAACTAAACTGTGCACGTAAACATAGTCAGTGTGTGTGTGTGTGTGTGTGTGTGTGTGTGTGTGTGTGTGCGAGGCTTTCGTGTATACTGGCCGCATGTCTCACACAAAGAGTGTTGGTAACTTAATGCAATACAGGAGAGGAAAAGGCCACTCTCTTAGATCACACTGAGAACATCCGCCTACCTCGTGGCAGCAGGAATACTACTGTTAAATTGTTATCATCAGTCTATGATGCATTGCAGGAATTATTTTGTGATCAAATGCTGTTGTTAGTTTTTGTGTTTCCTGTAACCTGCCTTGCCTGTATTCACTCTGTAATCTTTTCCATATAATGTATGGTCTAGAGGCTAGTTTTTAGGGAAATAAACAGATTTGAAATGTGATCAAAATATGAGAGGAAAATCTGTCGCCAGGAGAGAAAAATGGGAGAGGGGCTTGACAACGTTCCCGGAAAATGAGTCGGGTTTTCATGTCTGTTTATCTAAATGATGGACTCAGTCTGGATGATGGCAAAACATCAGTGCAAACGACAGATTGCAAGCATGTTTCCTTTTTTATTTTATAGCTGCAAATATTGTGTCCTATGGTCTAGGTTTAACTTCGTATCCAAAGGAATATGAAAACGCACAACGTTGGTTATTGAGAGTTTTCATACTATATTTACATCCGTATTTTATTTCTCACAAAGCTCCTGATACCTTAATACACACAGAGAGACTGCTTGTATGTAGCAGGTCAGCTGCGCCCTCTCAGCACAGACATGGCTGCTGATGTGTATCTACCGCTCAGCCGGGAGTCAGGAGGGCTGGTCCTGCTCTCTCAGAGAGACGCTCAGTAACTTGACATGGCTTGGCTGGACCCAGCCACCTCTCATCTGGTCATCTCTGCTAACTCAACCCCCCCCTCCACACACACACAAGCCTGTCGCCTGGGAGGCCAGCAGTGACTTTACACCCACAGAGGTGGGTCATGTGACCGCTGTGTCCCACGTTTGATACTTAATATTCACCACCTGGTGTTATTTACATGCCATTAAATGAAAGATGGGTGCTGCCCTCGCTGGCTCTCAAATTTGTTGGATTTGGATAAAATATTCAGAAATCCTCTGTGTGTTCTATATTGAAAATCAAAATTGTATCGCCTTCATAATATATATATATATATGTTTTAATTTCATAGCAGTTCTTCCTCACTACTTTTGCCAGGTGTAATGTTATCCGCGAGCGATGTTAGCAGGCTGTAATTAAATATGAATGGAGCGCTGTTGGTTGCTCGGCTGGTTTGTTTGGTTGAGTGCTGGCCTGGGGAGGAAAGCTCATCAAATCAGTTGTGTCGGTGTCATTCTACACCCGTATAACACTGCATGACAGGGAATCTCGGTGGTCTTGTGTGAAAAGGGGCTGGGAATCACCTGTATTTAGAGTTAATGGATTCGAAATAACTCACAAGCTCGCACTTTAATGAACGCTAGATTGATGAAAAAAGCCCCCCCCCTCGCTCCCCCTTATCCCCGCATCACATGAAAAACATTTTCAAATTGCATGCTGGCACAGATAATTCATTTATTCTGTGTAATTGGATGCTGACCAGGGTTAATGTGTAGGGTGTCATTAAATGGAAATGTAGAGTTGTAAAGGGGACTGTATGATACAGGGAGTCTTTTCTATAGAGCTGCCCAGATTGTGAGCTCCTTCTTCTAGCTGGGAGGGACCGTCTTTATCTGAGGCAACTCAAGCATGAATTCTGCGAGGGAAAGATTGGGGACAGTTATATTCACTTCTGTTTGTTGCCCAGCTGAATGAACTGACCTTTAAGATAAAGCAAATCTCTTGAACAAGTCAGGTGAAGAAAAGGCCGCACAAATAGGGCAGATGTGGTGAAAGGAACTTTTTAAATTCGACAGTGAAGGAGGGCTGCTAGACCATGGATAGTTAAAAGACTGCTGTTTGCTGGTAACCCTGCTCTGCCACCATGACAATGCCACATGGGAGGAGGCACTCACTGTGGACGCTCCTTATTTTGATTCAAACAAGATTGAACACCAGGGAATTACTTTCTTTCCCATTTTAGTTTTAGTGCAGCTGTTTAGGAAAAGTCTTGTGATCCTCCAGAAAATGATTTTGGTTGGGGGAATACAACAGTGGAATAATACAAGGTAATCTGGAGACTGGTCAATTAAGTTGCCCCTTAAACCTCCATTCATGGGAAAGGTCTCTAATTAGTCCTTCCGAAAGCAAAGGTATTTTCCTTGAATGGGTCTATTTGAATTCCTCCTGACTCCGATGGAGAAGGCCGAGCCTCTGTGGCTTCAGGAGAAACCTATAACCTGCATTCTCCCTGTGATAGCAAAACTGTAAAACTTAACCAAATGGTTAAACATGGCCTAAAGAAGAACCATTAAAAGTGAAAGAATGTGGAAGTACAGTCAGCGATAAAAACAACAACAAAATGAACCCTTTCAGTCACAGCCCACTTTTTGTTTTTCTTGGTAGTCTGGTGTCAGCTGGTCTGTGCCACGACTCACCAGCTTTGCCACCTACAATGAGGGCAGACTCCGGGCTGCCTGGGTACTTTTGGTGAGGAAGTTAATCATATACCTCAGAGTAGCGCAACACAAGAAAAGCGGTGTTTGTAAACCTGCCCCCACGGCTCTGCCCATAATTGGCTCTACAAGTGACTGCCTCGGCTTCCTGTCAGCATTATATCTGTGTTCACACCAGCCCAGCTGGTAAGACATTTGTTCCTTGGAAACATGGCTGCTGTTTTGATCTTTGGACTGTGAAAGCAAAGTAGCTCTCACAATGGCAGTAATGTGGGGAGGATTTTCCAGGCTGTGGAGGAAGCCAGGCAAAAGTGTCCTGCTGCCTCGGCCTCAGAGTGAAGAGCAGTTGCTTGGTAATGTTGTTGGTGCCTGCCTCGCTCGTCTGTTTTACGATGTTAAGTCAGTGTTTGTTGATCACTGAAGGCTCGCAACATACCTGCACATTTGACGTACTTTGGTTGACTTATTTTTTCTGTCTTTCCTTGAAAAATTCCCCTTAATCTTAAAAAAGGGTAGGTGGTGGAAGAATCATCTTTATCTTTGGCAAAAGTTGCAATATCACAATGTAAAAAATTAAGTAAAAAATTCTGACTTGGTAGCCAAATGGTAGAAGAATAAAGAAATATAAAGTGGAAATAATCAGATTTACAAGTACCTCACAACTGTACTGAAGCACAGTGCTTGACCAGAAACACCTTTCACCACTGCCAATTGTTAATTACTATTATTACAATATCAAGCACATTTCATTCACCACTAATTGTAAACATGTGATCAAGATCACATGTTGATGCACATTAACCAAGCCAGGTGTTTCAAATCCTGCACTTTACATCATTTGAAGTATGAGTTCAACATTGCTTCGCATGCCACGTGTCACATACCACATTTCTTTGTCAGAGAATTTTGAGCCGTATCAAAAAAAAAAAAATGAGCAGAACAAAGAAAGTGAGCGGGGCCAAGCATCTCTGCGGCAGTAAACAGATTGTTATTAGGAGGCAGCGTGGAACTTTATTTTGAAGTTGACACATGGCAGGAATCTGAGATTAAAATTGGAAATGTTAAAATACTGCTGGTGACACCTCGACGTGTGGAGGGATGTAACTTCCTGTGCAGCTGTCAAGAAACACTTCCCAGCACCTCCCAAGCTGCTGCTGCTGCTGCGCCCATATCTGCACCTCAGCTCTGCTAATAGAGCATGCAGAGAACACGAGGGGATGGAAAACACTTGGAATATGCTCATAATTAATCATAGCAACTCTAAAATCAGAAGTTAATGATAAATCTTTAATAGTAACCATTTGTATAGTTTTTCCCACTACACACGCACATCTCTTTGATTTCGGTACAGACTTTGATTTTGCTTGTTTCCTTTTGTTAAGATGAGACAGGCATTAAGAAATGCTCATCTGACAGATGGTGAATATATTTTCTCTGATTGTTGATTAATACTGAGTTCATTAACCTTTAATGTTGCATCACGTTTGTTGTTCCTTTTTTTTTTTAGGGTGCGTGTGTTCTCGGCAGATATCTTAGCCAGGTACCAGGAAGAATAGCTCAAGTTGCAGCCTGCTCGGCCACATGTTCGCCACAGTTGCCCTTGTGTGATGAAGAACCGGTTCTCTTTGCTTCTAACCGGATGCATGTATGGGCTGAATATGACTTTCTCCGGCTGGTTCTCCCATTTATAGACAGGCTAGATTTGTTTGGGATTTTTTGGAAAACCACACTCTGATGAACATCCTGCCCAAGACATTTAATTGTGGCTGCTCCGTTTTGTGCACAAGCAGTGCTCTGCCTTTTTGAGACTTGTTTATTCAAAAGCGTCCACATGTTGATTGTAACCTTTTTTTTCCCCTCTCTTTGGCCCTGGCATGGTTTTCATGAATTTATGAAGTTAGTAGGGTTGTGGCAGTAACGGATGAGAATTCTGGAGGATATCGTTCATATATTATTTATACAGTCAATTATAAGATAAATTGTCATTTATCATGACTTTCTGTACTGGAAACTTTTCCAAGGCCAGTTCATCAAAAAGACATCTTATCAGTATTTCTACAAACCACCATTTTTTGACTTCACTTACATTTGCTTACCTTGGGATAGAAGCAGTAATAATGAAAAATGAGCACAAACAATGCTTTAAATGCATGAAGAGACACCTCAGTCATAAATAGCAGTGGGAGTGAAGCTGAATATTGACTGTGTGACTCTATACGGATGTCTCCTGTGGCCATAGGTCTTTGTCTTTTTCTCTGCCAGCATGTGGTCGTAATTGAATTGTAAACAACACCCACCATGTTATTATTTACTGCACTATGCTGCTCAAACTATTCGACCAGCCACTGCCTCTGCCACCGGAGCAGAGCTCTGAGTCACTTTGACGTGTTACCTAAAAGGCAGTGAAAACAATATATGGCCAGCTCATCCATAAGTCATGGCATTTGGCGCAGCACCGGTGCATCCAACAGAAAGGGGCTTTATGAATGGCACAAAGTCTGTGAATGATAATGGTCATTAATATGTCCATTGAGGTTCACCACATTCATGCCACATATCAAATCCCCTTTGAATGAGATCAGTTCCCTCCTGTCAGAGCCCATTAGATCCGTCCCACAGCCCCAGTGGCCAGCTGACAGGGGAGAAACCCTAGCCCCAGCCTAGCACCATTAGCATTAGAAAATGAGCAATCAGCTGGAATGAAGCGCAAGAGGAGGGGGGGACCTGTCCCAACTTTAGTAGTGATGATGTGAAAATGTAACACCGTGTCAGAGAGGCATTGTGCTCCAAACAACCAAAATACTCCACTACACAGATATTTTCACCGCCATTTTTCTTTTAAATTCAAATAGTTCAGCTTAATACATTTCCATGTTTAAGACCTGCAGTCTTGTGGTGGTTGGTGTGCCTTTTAAAGGCTGCAGAACTCAACTGCTTCCTCTCCAGTGAAAATGTTCCGGCTGCTCATAGAAAATTGTGTTGAACCTCTTTGACTTTGCGAAATAATTGAGTTAAAACACTCGATAAAACATTAATTAGCTTAGCAGTCTGGAGCAGATAACATAGATAAAACCCTATGTAATTCATATTGATTAGAATATGCACATTGAGCGTAACCTCTTAAGACAAGTTTTCCTTATTAAATGGACACAAAGCCGAGGTCATTATTCGTACAAAGAAAGATCGCTTTAGATTTTATCTTTTCACATAAAAAGGTTTGATTGGATTTCTTTCTGAGGAAGCTGCACAATCTATTTTATTCTGGTTTGATTGTATTACCTCTTAATTAGTTTGTATATTGAGTAGAACGGGCCTTATTGATTTGAGGTGCATTCATTTGCATTGCAAAAATCCCCTGTAATCCAATATAATCTCATCCTTACTCAAACACAGCAGACTGCATCTTTGAGTCACTCTTTTCCTGTTTGTTTTCTGGCTCCTGCTTTTGGCTTCTCTCAGGGTTAATATAACCTCTTGGCAGAAATTAGAGATTGCATCCTGTATGCAAAATCATTTTTTCCCCTAAATTGGGCTGTTTATTTAAAGGTAGTTGTACTCAATTTCTGTGTATTTCACGTGGAGAATTGCACGTTGTGTGTGGTAATTTATATGTCAAGTGTAATAACAAGCTGTAGTATTTTCATGTGGCTGTGTTGTGAGGTTTAATTTGGAGCTGTTTCAGTGAATGATTGGCGCTTGTAGGTGTTGTGTGTAAATCTGCTGCTGAACACCCGTGGAGCCGGCGGAGCCCTGTCACACAGAAATCAGCATTGGAGGCGTCAAATCCTCCCACCCGCCCGGCGCACAGCAGCAGGCTTAACAATTCTCTGTAATTAACCTCACCTGAACTTTAATGGCCCACCTCCGGGACCAAGGGCCCCGGCTGTGTAAAATTACTGTCACACATGGAGCCGAGGGGGAGTCCTGCCGCAGCGGGTGTGTTCCGCTCAGACAACTGAGAGGGAAATGGACCCCTGTGTAACACCTAATACCACCAACACGATGTCAGAGAGCCCACAGACATTGTAGGGGTGGAGAGGTGGGGGCTGGTGGTTAGGAGATGCTCCAGCACAGGAAAGCCATTTGAATAGCTAAAAAATATTTGCGTTTTAGTTCTCTCCGTGCTGCAAAGTCATCATGCTGCATGTTTGTGTGTCTGCTGAGTTTCTGTATGTGGCCAAACTCTTTAGCTGAGATGGTGATTCATGCTAAAGCTAACTAACTCTTTTTTTTGTGTAATGTGAATCCCTTCGTATGTGTCCAACTATTTCTCTATTGCTGTACAGTTTTAAACAAAGGGCAAAAGAAAAAGGAATGTTTCTATATGTGAATATCATTTAATATATATTCTATATTCTATTCTATAGTCTACAGATTGAATACAAGAGATCGCTGCTCATTGAACACACCGGTCTTAGCAGGCCCTTGGGTATGATTTCCAGATATAACAACATTCATTCAAAAAATATTAAATGTATAGAATTAAATATACAGAATTCTCATCAAAAATAAAATAGTTCACATAGCTCATTTTAAATAGCTAAAAATAGGTCAAAAGATTAAACTTGTTTATTAACTTGCAGGCTTGTGTGCCCTCTGTTGGTTAACTTCCGCTGGCGAATACGTTGCAGATTTTCTCTTTACGTACAAAACGCTATAAATAGATATCAGATCTAGTGTCTGTGTTTTTAAACGAGAAGTCACTGCTGGACCGGCTGTAGGAGGGTTGTTTGTAGGTGGAAGTGTGGTTCAGGCACACAACTTGTCAGTGGCCTTGAATGAGTGGAAGGGATCCAGCTTTGAGCCTCAAGCTGTTGTCATATAATGCATTAGAATCACTAACTATCACTGTATCAGAGGATCTGTGTGAGCACAGTATGAAGTATTAACGCAGCGTATCAGGCTCAACAACCCTTCACTAGGCCGATCAAAACCCTGCGGTTGAGGGCCTACTCTCTTTATCATCTTCTCTGAGGCACTTCGGTAATCCTCATACAACAGCTGCATACGGCTACGGAGACATTTGGCAATGTGAACATGTGCATGTGGAACACTGATCTGAGTCCTGTGTGTGGCACGTCTGAGCCCAGGGCTTTGGTGGAGCAGACTGGGTAGATTTCTGATAGATACAGTGAGGCTGACGTTATCCAGTCGCCCTGTGGTACTCTGACGGAAGGTTTCCGGTAGAGATGTTCTCACTGTGTGTGTCGTGTGTGTGTTTGTGTGTGTTCATATGCCCAGTGGCTGAAAACGCACACGGAGGAGTGAGTCACAGCTGCTAAACCAGGATCAAACACTTGAAGTGGGCTCTGGGTTTACCATCAGGCCCGATGTTTTATCAGCACTGTGGTCCTCTGCCCTGGCTCAGAGACAACACGACGATAGGGACGATGAGAGGGCCCAGAACCTCTACATCACGGAGTCATTTCAACTTATACATCATTAAGGTCTCGTGTGTTCAAGCTGTGCCAGATGGTGGCCTAACATTTCACATGCATGTGTGTTCTGCACCTTGTTTTATTTGTTTTGTGCATTAGCGTTTTTTGAAATGAAAGTTAAATTATTTCAAATATAACGTGGTGTGATTGGGGTGTCATTCGCAAAAGATGATTGAAAAAAAATCTGAATACAAAATGATTAAATCTGTAATTCTGAATAATTCCCAAATTACAATTTTATCCTATTGCAAGAGAGAGGCTTTGCCATTACAGGGGACAAAATGTATTTTGTTTTTAGCCTCTATTAAAGTTTTGATGAAGTTCGACAGAGAAATGTTTTTTTTAATTGAAATGAATAATTGTAGTAGCTGGTTCTTATTTCGTTCGTGTCATTCTGTGTGGTATTTTGAAGTACCAAAGGTCTGCAGATTAACATAAATTGATTAGCTCATGGGCAGCGGAGACTGCTCCGTCATACATATCAGCAGTATATGCAAACGGACAGGCCGACAGCTCTGCACACAGGCACGCACAAACACACACACAGACACACACACAGTCCCTCTCACCCACTGGCTGCTGCAATATCCCTCGAGCCACTATCTGTCTGCCACTTGTATGAAGGATAAAGAGACAGGATGTGAAGTGGGGGGGCCCGGGCCTATGACTGAATGCACCATCAATGGGCTTATTTTCATTACAGCCAAACAAATGTGTCACCCCAATCATCACACGGCTGATTTTATCCTTCTGTTACTGTAGCTCCACAAGCATTTCCTTTTGTGAGCGCTCGCTCCTGATAATCCCGCTCTGACAAAGGGGCCATGTGCCGCCACAGAGTTCCATGACCAAAAATGTAAAACTAGTCGTTTCCACTTACATACTTTCTCAGTGATATCATACATAATGAAAGAGTGTTTGTAAGCACTTTTGCCTGTTTAGCAATTCCTGTAATCCCATATGTTGCAATAGCAGGTATTTTGAGGTGAACGCTTACTAGAATTGAACTTGTTGCAGTTTGAGTAAGAATAAAGTTGTATTTTAAAAAATTTTATTTTGTCCGAAAAAATTTTAATATCCTACAGTGCGGCCATCCACTTTAAGTGCTTTATGGCAAGAGTTAAAGGATGCATTCTTGCAGCGGATGAAACTTTGGTGTGTTGCAGTTATCACACAGTTTATAGATTAATGGAGCAGAGTGAGTGTAATTTACTGAGGCGCAGCTCTCAGTGGGACGGGGCCTCGTCGCTCTCAGTCAGGCCTTCTAAACCTGAGAAACTCCTTTATTCCACCCTTCACTTGCAGACTGACTCCAGCTTTACTGGCCTGGCTCGTCGTAAATGGGACCTGGAAATTTTTTTTTTCAGATGCTGGCTTGGCCCTGCCAGACTCAGTGTGAGCTACAGGGTGACCTTACCAGGTGAAAAGAGTCTTACTGCTGGTGTAAAATACACACAGCGGCAGGCGGCTGTGCTGGAGTGTCTGTTGTTAATTTCTCAAGTCTGGAGGGCAGGAATCCAAGATGAGATACTCATTACAAGAATAAAACACCACTGAACATTGTAGGTCATTCCAGTCTTTTGGGGGTCAGATATTTTGAATAAAAACTATGAAGCAGTCAGATTAAATGCATTCTTTTTTTTACCTGGGGTTGGATCAGATAAATGAATACATAAATTCATATTCAATTAAATTTATTTATATTTTTATGATTGTTGCCAGTGCTTCTGCTGTTAGAACTGTAAGCCTGTGAAGCTCTCATTCACCTGCAGTGACACTGTGATCTTTATCAGTATGAACACTGAAATTAAAAGTTTGGTTGCTGTTATTTTGATTATTGTTGTCAATGACATCGTCATCATCAGGCTTGGTATTTCTATCAGTCACTGAGTTGAGGAGGAACTTCTTTCTCTCGTGATGGAATTTATTTTCATTATTATATATCATTGATATATTACATTTGATTTAAATCTGCATTTTTTATTATTTTAGTAGTAGAAATAAGACACAACAAAACAGCCAGTCACATTTAGATTTGAGTAGAGACGTGATATAGTAAACAATAGGAGACATTTCAAAACAATACAAAACAAAAAAATTACAGTTTATAGTCCTCTACTTGTTGCTATTGATGACCAGCCTACTTTTTAATATGAAGTGCGCTATTTATCTCTTGCGATAAACGGATTTTCTGACAGGATATTTATTCATTCAAACATTTATATACAAAATAGCTTCTTGTTATTGTTGCTACGTACTTGACTGACTTTCAATGGGGTTGGGTCAGGCACCATCCATCCAAGGTGGGGTTAGAGAAGGTGAGTGGGGAAATGCTCAGAGAAACAAATTGACCCTTAATGCCTCTGTAGCTGAGAAATTCAGTGTTGGGACCCCAGTGGCTTCTGTCATAGCAGGTGTTTCTCCTCAGAGGCGTAATTGAGCCGCAGCATACGCATACACAGAGATATGATACTGTTGTTATCGTCAATAATTGGACACGGGTGTATTTGTGTTACTGACAGTTTCATATCCACTTAATTCAGTGGTGCATAATGCATACTGTCACTTGACAATCATGGCAAAGCGATACACTGTAGATAAGATTGAATTTAGGAATATATAGCTCTCCATGCGGGACATGATACCCAGCTGAAACGTTTGAGATCATCCGTCACCTCCGTGCATGATGCGTTGTGCAGGTCTGCCGTGCTAGCCTTTTGAAGAGGGTATCAAGTGAACACTTACATGTAACCATGAGGAATGTGGCGCTATGGTGTCCAGCAGACTGCAGTGTCTGGTGGACTGTGCAGAAAAATTATCTTCTCTCTCCCTTGGCAGGAAAAGTTCCCCCCTCTGAGGAACCTGTTAGGCCTTTTCACCAGCTTGTAAACACTCTTCGAGTCTGTCTAGAGGTAGAGCTGTCTGCCCTTTGTTCACACTCTGACCAAAGAAATAACAACAAATGGCACAGTTTTGTGTTTAGGCTGCAATACAGTGAGCAAAAACACATCCATCGCAGGGTGAGTAATGCCGCAGTGATGCTGCAATAAAAGCTGCAGCACAAACAGCCACAAGAAGGTGCCCCTATTAACAGGGGGAAACAAATATCATGGGTTGTTAGTTCACTATTTAGATAAACTACTGTGGCAGCCTAACAGAAACTGCATCATATGTACATATGTGTGTGTCATATGCGTTCATGTGCAGGCCCCTGAGATGATCATGCAGCCAGATGCTCTTTTTACACTGATGATATACTGCCTGACTTTGAATGTATACTGACTGAAATAAGAGGAACTTTCAGTGGTCAGCTTAAAGCTTGTTTATGAAATATCATGATAGGTTTTTAATGTGATTTTTCTCAAACTATCAATCTGTAGTTGCTGTATTTTGGTATTTATTTATTTTCACTGGTATATAGTAATTGATTTAATTTACTGAAGTACTTTACTTAAGTACATTTCTGAGGTACTTTACTTGAGTAATTCCATTTCTTTAAACTTTCTTTAAACTTCTTTTCAGTACTTAGAGGCAAATATTGTAATTTTCACTGTCAAATAAATATCCAGTACATTTATCTGACAGCTTTATTACTCTCCCAATTCTAATGAGTAATGAATAAATAAAGGCCGAAACCTTTCATTCGTTTTACCTTGGGCAGTTTCCTTCTTGCCTTTGCACAATTTAAGGCTGAACCTTTTTTTTGCTATACAGGTTGTGTTTAATTGACTTGGTGTTATTATGTCAGTCTTTCAACATCTTGGAGCCGTCTTGGAAGTAAGTGTTCCCCCTTTTTCTCACTTCTGTTTTTGTAGATCCATTGATAAATCAAACATACAGAAATAAGTTAGAGAAAAATCCTGCTTTATATCCCCAGTATTTATTAAGATATTTTACACTTTGCAGTACTTCTTTGAGTTTTAATGCTTTTATAGTTTTTTGTTGTTTATATTCTTTCATCTATGCACTGTAAGATTATTACAAACTGAATGGTGCTGAGCAGAATGCAACCATGGACTACAGCCAGTGCTGGGGCAGCTTTATCTTTATGACCATCACAGTCACAGCATTTTCGACTAAAACAATAGCCTGGATTTTAATGTAATTATTTTAAAAGAAAAATTCTATTTGTTGCCCCTTACTTAAATTATCCAGGTCTCTGGTTACAGCTAATACAATCCAAACAAAAAAAACTTTCAGAGGTAACTCACTTGTATCCATTCAGGTTTACTTTGGCCTCGGTTTTAAAATTCAAATCCACCCCTCTTCTCTTTAGCCTCCTGTCACTACTTGTCGCTCGAGGGACACTGTGATTTATCGACAAGGTAAACAGCTTATGAATGAGGCCTAAGCTTTAGTTATACAGTTTACAACATTTGAGCAACCACAGGAGGTTTATGTACACACACTTTCTCAAGGCTACTGTTAGGGGAGAGAATGAGGTTGCCAGCCTCATCTCATGTCAAGGAAAATTCCTCAATGTCTTAATTGTAAGCCTGTAAGATTAATTCTGCGTGCACAATTGCTTGTGTAAACATTTCAGGGTGACACTCAGACATTTTTAAACAAGTTTCAAGCAGCGTGAAGAGTGACGGGGTTTGTTTACACCGGTACCTGCAGCTTTTTTGGCGTCACAGTCTCGTCTCTGAAGCTGTACATCCTGAGGCTACCTCGGTTCATTTGAAGGAAAAAAGCAAGTTGGAGGAAAGACAAAATCAAGTACATAAGGGAAATTTATGAGTACTATTTTGATCATGTCCTATTATCAACTGCTTTGTTGGGGATGGACATGCTTCCTTTTTCTCTACATTTCTGTCACTTTCAACAGAAATTCTAAGCTTTTTAAATTATTTTTTGAAATCATCAAAACTGTCCTACTTGATCTCTCAGTCACAATTATTTAATTCAGTTATCTAATTTGGTGCAAAGGTGAAATAAAGTGTTTTTTAGTTGTTTCATGGCTTAATGTGCATAACGGGGAGCAAATTTGAGGAGCATTTGTGTGTGTTTAAGTTCCTAAGGTAAGGCAGAGGCTGCTGTTGGCTAATAATTGACTAGTTAGTGCTCTTTCCATGTCTGCATGAAAGTCGACTTGCAGAATGACAGACATGCGGAGGAAAGAAGTCAGTTAAAATATACTGCTGAACAACAGCAACATAACTTAAAGGTTCAGTGTTGTGGGATGTATGCAGTTCTATGAATTTTGTACAAAATATAGCATTCCTTCAAGAGGCAGCTGTTGTGCAGAATTATTATTTAGTGAATTAAAACAAAATACTTTTGTGTTTTTGTTTGATTTGTTGATGGTTTTAGGATGAATGTGAGCATACCATTAGACTTGTGTGGAGAAAACAAGAAATGCCCAAGACAGACAAAGTTTTAGGGTTGGTGTTTTTCCTGGTGTTTGCTTATGTGTAAATAGGGTGCTACTTTGCACAAGTCCCTGCTGACACACTATATATTCACAGGCCTCACTAAATTCTTGCACATATTTAAACACATCTATTGTAAAAATGGCCCTCTTCCTGTTGTTGTTTTGTGGAGACTTGATTTTATTCAAGCCCCAGGAAGTGGAATAATGTCAATGCAGATGTTTTTCACTGTAAACAGGCATCGTGATCTGGGGGGAGTCAGAGGATGAAAGTCAGCAAGAGTGGGGCGTGTTTTCCAGAAGTGGAAAGCATACTGAAATATTTTGCTCAAGTGGCGGTGGTGTTGCTTCCTTTTAAATTCTAATTAAAACAAAGCAAGTTTGTCTGGAGAATGGCTCAAGTAAAGGAGCTTTATAGCTTGGTAAGGAACTTTTTAGATTAAAATAAAACGCAACACATTTGTTCAATGCAAATCCCGCATTGAGATGTGATCCCTTCAAATGATATGGCAACTCAGTCCATAGTTTGAGAGTGGTCTCAAGCTTGCACCTAAGATTCAATCTTTTCAGTTTTCTAAAGTTTGAAAAATGTGTCAGCTGGCAGTTTGCTCAATAGATCTGTTTTGAGTAAGCTTTATTGGCATTTTGACAAATTTTACTTATTCAAGCAATGAAGCCGTGGAAAATGACTGAAACTAAGTTTTAAATCACATTATAAAACTACATAATTTAGATGAAAGGCAGTGCCTGATAAACAGGTTGGTGGCTGCTAATGAAATGAAAAATGATGCAGTCTTGTTGAAGATTAAACTCAGATCTAAGCCCATTTTTATGTGCTGAGGTGTTATGGTTAAATCAACAAGCACTAACCAATACAGTCTGGCCTAGTGCAAACAGTGCAGCAGGCTCATTTGATTAATGAGCTGGCATGATGTAACCATGAGGGGAAATAGGTTAGTGCACCTGGTCGTTTACACAGTTTTTCATTCATTTGGGAAAATGCTGTGCTGAGGGAGCAAACGGTCAGCGAAACAGTTTCAAACCAACCACTCCTCAGAATTGTAAATTTTTTTAAATAGCTGGATGATTGAGTTTCTGCTAATGTTGGCACTGCCCTCTCAATAAATGTCAGTCTTTTTGACAGAAATATAGCTTGTAGGTCATGGCTGACTAGTTTCATGTAGCACTGGCACACACACACACAGTTGCCTGCTGACACACATTAACAGTTGTGGGAGACATGATCACCCCTGCCACCTGCAGCGAAGATGCATGGTGTTCAACCAGCAGCTAATATTGCGCTGTCATATATTGCTTTTCTTTTGTCTTTGTCAGTGGTCATCAAAAGGTCAGAGAGGTGACGTGAAGTTGTAAAATGGCCTGAGCTGGGCTGACCTATGGCTGCCTAAGCATTCCTAATGCAATAGTGAGGCCCGCGGGCCTGGCTTGCCAATACCGGGCTGATTATAACGAATCAGGTCCCTCTTAACACAATAATGTGATCAATTTCTCATTCCACTGAATAAATAACATGGCAGATAGGGAGCTCTGAGTGACCTGCCGTTAACCCCTTGCCTCATTATTCATATCAGGGCCTGAAAAGAGAGAGAGGGAAGGAGGCAAGGAGAGAAAGGAAGAAACAGGTCAATTTGAGCTAATTATTGGTTAGACAGAGTTGCCCTGCTAAATGCTACTGATTGGATGAATGTCCTGGGACTTTTTTATGACATCTGCTGTGAGTGAGGCCAGTGAAACTGTGGACCTGCTTTTCTTTCCTTTGGGGATTTAAAAGGGGTGACAGATGCTTTCCTGCTCCCCAGCCAGTGGTAGCAGTAGCCCACAGATATATCCACAGCAGCTGAGTAACACAATATAGGCTCACTCTGACTGCTTTCTCCCTGCTGGGTGTTTGTTCTGTCCTGCTACTGCTTAACATGAGGACACTCGGTAAGATACCTGGTTCACCAGGTTCACAAAGACGTAGTGACAACAGCACTGCTAATGGGACCATAATTAGCCCTGTCAGTCCTGCATCATACATAAGAGAGCTCATCTCTGACACATCTGAGCTCCATAAATCTGGATGCTTCTACCTTTACTTCACGTAGGCAGTTACCCCTCAATCTTTGTTCCGGTCTCGGAATTGGAGCTGGGTCTGAGCAGGCAGGATTTCTCCACATTGTAACCAGAGGCCCTGTGCATCTGTGGCGGGGCCCATAGAGGAGCATACGACACTCCGGGGCGAAGCTTTGAGCTTTACACGATACTCAGTCGAGCTCGACCGGGAGGATGTGACACGGTCATCGCTCTTCATTTATTTACCTGTGGGTTCTTTTTTTTTTGTCAAGTCCCACTCTGAGTCTGTGTGCGCTTCGCCTGACACCCAATATCTAGACCTATTGCTTTCATCTCCTCGAGTATTGGTCTTCACTTATCTCACTCTCATCATCTAACTTTAATCAAGTAAATGGATGCATTTAAATGTTGCTAATTTCACTTTGGTAATTGCTTGTGTTTAATTAGGTTTGATCAAAAGAGCATTTGAAGTAATTTGAAGTTACCGGCACAAAGTTCCCCAAAGTCAGAACACATCTATAAGAACCTTGACATGAAAAACAACCTTAAACCCGATGTATTGCTTTTTGCTGCAAAGAATCTGAGTAGTTTTAGAGGCAACTGTGCTACTGAGGTTTCACCAGTTTTGTCTTACCCTGTGAGAATCCAACAAAATATTTCTATTTTTAACTTTATGCAAAACCCTGCAATGCAAATGCAGTGATCCAGGGCTCTGATTTTCAACAACGTCAACCGCATGCACACTTCTCTCCTTTCATAGCTGACATTGCCTCACAGTACGCAATCACACCAGATGTCTGTATCCTGCTACTTTATATCCAGCTCTGACCAGTAGATCCCTCTTGTCTCTGTGTTCACACACAGACCTGATGGCCTTAGCATCTGGCCACATGGCTGAATCTCTCTATATCTCTCTCAGCCGCCCTTTCTTCCTCCCCCTTTCAGCATGTAAAAGACCTGAATGACGTCTCCGAGGCCCGTTGCAATTTTATTTAAGCCATTACAGTACAGTTCCTGGGAGCGCAATGGTGGGGGCTCAGTTCCACATGAGAGGACTTCCTCCTCACCAGGCAGTGTTTAAAGAAGAGCAACAGGTGGCTGCTGGCAGAGGGAACCTGAGGCTAAGTGGATGTCAAAGTGGAATTGTGGCTGAATCACAGCTATTTATTTGACCCTCCTCACATCTGAACCCCCCGAAGGGGGAGATGGGGAGATGGGAGGGGAGACAAGCAGAGGGGCGTTTTGTTCGGTTTCCTCTCCACAAGTTAATGTGGGGCTGGGGGGATGTGGGATGTGTGTGGTGTGTGTGTTTCTGTGTGTGTGTGTGTGTGTGTGGGGGGGGGGGGGGGTTGAAGGGGAAATTGTACATGGTATTAATTACAGCTCTGTGTTCACATGGCCGCTCCCGCTATGTGTTTATGCATGGAAGTAATATCATGTGCGCGCAACATGAAAGTGGTCGGCGGGATGTAGGTGTTTTTCCACGTGGAGAGTGAGCACATCAATTCACCAACATTCACATCAAGCTGCTTGATCCCCAGTGAAATGTATCAGATTCCATTTTTTTTTATCAGGAGGAGATTCAGGAGGTTTCCTTGCAGGTTTCCTTCCTTATATATATTTCACAAAAAAAAAAAAAAAAAAAATTTATATATATATATATAGTATAAAGAAGAAATTATATTATTTACTGTATAAATAAAAAACAAAATATAGAGTTGAACTGTTCAATCTATTATATAAATAATCTATATATTATATATTATTATAAATTATGAAAACATGGACTGTACTGGTTAAAGGATCAATTTAATGTAATTTTCACACTGTACTTTTGCTTTTGTCGTAGCGTTTGATCAAAAAAGGAAATCAATATGACCATGCTTTTATTTTTGCTTTCGCATTTGCAAGTCTCTTTCGCAACCTGCGTTCACACACCACTCTGTGAGCTAACAGCGTAGAGCAAGACACTTTCTAAACACCAGCCATGTCGGGGGGTTATTGGCAGTGAAAAGAGAACAGTGGCCAGGTCTGGGAAGGATCCCTGTGTGTCTTTCCTGTTGGCCTCAGTGTTTCCATGCTGTTATCAAACCAGCTGATAATGCAAAGCTCCGGGGCTCTTTTTCTCAGGACCCACAGCACACTGCCACACATTCTGATGGCGTGACACAGACCGTCACCACAGAGCCCCCTCTGTCTGACGCAGAGCACACTGCCAGGCCGGGGCCTGCAGCTGGTACACGTACCGGTGAAGGATTCTGCTGGTCTGCCTGCTGCTGATATCTGAGGATGTGTGCACAGGGTTTGCGAGTTTCTGAAAATGTTGATAAACACTTTTTAAGTGAGCAGTAAAAAACATGTACGGACTGAGATCAGGGAGCAGTAATGTGGAAGGAATTACAAGTGCAATGAAATGTGACCTTCTTTTGCCAAAAATGAAAGAAAAGATGAGTGTTTTTAAAAAACACTCATCTGTTTTTTCATTCCCAATATTGCTTTAGTTTCACAATGGCTTGCCACAGTCCATTATATTCTATAATTTACTATTCTATAATAAGGGAAATTATATACTAGAAATAAAAGCTTTTTGTACTTACAGGCGACTTGTAATTTTCTATTTTTTATTCGGTTTAAGTAGATTATATTACAAAATGTAAATCCTTTGCAAGCTTATTTTGAGTGTCAGCAAGAAAATTCTGTGCCAGTATTTTTGATCAAACATAGCAATCACAATTGTTTTTGCTGGTGTTTTGCTTTGCTGGTCAAAACAATGGTGACATTTTCCTGTTTATCTCACAAGTTGGCGTGGCAACCAATATATAACTGCACAACACATCTTGGACCAATCAGGCTCTTGGTTGTTTCAGATGAATTATGTTGAAAGTAGTAGCATATGCATACACGTATACAATGTCATAATTTATACTGTTAAATATAGCTTTAACAAAGTCAATATAACATCTAGGAGGAATAGCAAATTTACAAGCATAGTCAATATAATGTTTTCCATGTATAGTTAAAAACAAAAGTTATTAAAAAAAAATTCAACTGATATTGTACTGATGATTTTAGAATATGTATGTCACATGATACATAACATTAAAATGATGATTAACATACCAAGCTGTGACTCACAGCTTATTGATTATAAGTTATAAGTTACATAGTATGACTTTTTAATTGCTGAAATAACGGTGTTAATGAATCATTCTCCAATGCTATGGCCCATTGCCTCCCTCAGTCTATGTAACTAAGTGGGAGGTAGCTCCCAGACTGAGGCACAGTAAAGTTTATTAAACACATCAGCTGGTTTGCAGCGGACCATTACTGAAATGCTATTTCTCAGCAATGAGAGATCAACAAATAGGCCTGGGAAATAACAAGCGAGAGGACTTTGGTCTTTTAAACCAGAGAGCATTATGCTAACTTTGAAGGAGGAATTTATTAAATCTCTTACAACAACTGAGGGGCTCTATATTTAACTTTGCCAGAGCACTTCGGACAAGTATTGGCTGTGGTTTCCAATTGGCTCTGAGAGCAGTCTGGTGGCTGCGAGGCAAACTTCTGGAGTCCCCGGTTCCTAAAATGAAACAGCTGCAGAGTGTGACACGCTGAAAGCGGCGGGGAGCGGGGAGGAGGAGTTTTCATGAATGAAGTCAGTGGGAGGGGGAGGAGAGAGGAAGCTAGCTCAGGGCTGAACACTACTATGTAGGTGTGTCATTAAAAGGGTTTTGGGGGCGTACAAAGTATGGGTGTGGACTCAGACACGGGTCATATAAGTTCAGTTTGATTCATAGTATAAGAGGGGAAACGGTGTTGTTGTTTACACTGGCTCAGGGTGCACAGCAACCCACTGTGTAATTTGTAGTGTAGTTTGCACAGATCTGCCCCCAGGGAGCCATGAGAGGCCGTCCTACGTTGGCTGTTCCCCCCACTGCCAGAGCCCTGCGTGTCCCAGCGCTGCAGAGCCGACAGAGACAGAACAGAGCACCACTTGGACCATGCGAAGGGATATTAAAGTCCAACGCCGAAATTAAACTTCAGAGTCTGACTTTAGATGAGCCTCCAAAGCTATCTAGCAGTCCCCTCACACTGTGCCAGAACAATATCTGTATAATTAATAACCACAGGAGGAAAGAGAGAGGAATCCACTTTACCAGGCCAAACCAGAGCCATGTGTATGACAGTATGGAGCACACACACATTGTTGGGATTGGTGAGACAAAAAAATGCACAATAAAATACTTTCTGCTGAATCTGTGGAAAATTGTGGAGCGTAGCAACACGCGCTTTGCATTTACCTGTCCAATCGGCGCCGGGAAGCTGGGTGGGGATGGCATCCAGCTGGTGTTGGAGTATGACTCACAAAACCAGCACATTCTGTTGGTTGTCCAATATACTTGTTTTGTGTTGGTGCATATATACAGAGCTTTCTTGCAGGCAAAAGAACAATTTCAAGAATTTGGTAGAAAAGAAAAGGTCACAGCACTTCATCAATGCAGATCCCTCTACTTTCAGACTGCATCTAACACAGTGTTTTTTTACCTTTTCCCACAAAACACCTGCTCTTCTGGTTTTATCCACCAAACCCACATTATTATATTTGAATGTAGATCTTTTACCCAAACAGGACATTTGAGAGCTATTTCTTGCTTCCTGTAAACACATAGCTTCTCACTGACATTGAGCCAATGTTCAGCTTCAGCCCTTTGATGCAGATTTTCAGGGATGGTTACATCTGCATCACATATGCCAACGGTGTCTCACAGTGGCGTGAGTGCATAGCTTACATTTTTAAGATGGGTGGTCTCAGTGGTATTTTAAACCATTATTTTTATTAACCCTGGCATTCTTTGCTCCTTGCTTGATCCCCTTTTCCTCCTTGATTTCTGTTTTTTGAACCCATTTGCAGTCCTCTGTTTTCTTGCTGCCTTTAATTACTTTGATGCATAAAAAATAATAACAAAGCCTAAATTATACCTTTCATGTGCAATGAGCTACATATGAACTGTTTCCACCCCAGCCATGTTATACTCTGTGCAGAGACGCCTACACTGTTCTTGTTGGTGTGTGGCTATCTATCTCACACCCCTCCTTGAGGTCTCCTGATCAATATGTTGAGCCAGTGGTCATCATCACTCATTGGGAACTGACACACACAAGTCCATGTGTATGTACGCACACACTGACATACATACATACACATCATGGCCTTTTAAACCTCTGTATCTCCTAGTGTAAGCAATAGGACATAACCCATAGAGCACATAATCCATCTGGCTTTGACTAATGGATTTAACATCCATTTTCAGACCAATACAATGCCCCTGTATGAATTTTATCAGCGTACAGTGACAAATAGCAGTTCTGTTCTCTGCTAAGAGCCCTCATTGTTCCTCTGACTAAGAGTCATGCAGATGTCACCGCCTTGGCCAGGCTGCCCAGAGTGACTTGTTTAGAAAATATAAATGTATCGGGCTGTAGTCTGACATCATTGTCTCAACAATATAGATGCCTATTTTGTCAGCAGATAATTGGTATAAATGTATGACTTGATACTATTTTGCCAGATAATAATATCCAGACTCTGTTTGATTTTGTGCCATTGTGCACATTTGTGTTTTGTTGTGAGTCCAGAGTAGGTCTTTCTTTAAATAAAAGATACCAAGAGTAGGCTGTGTTTGCTTGGATGATTCTCTATTCCACAGCACCCAAAAGATATAAAGCAATTTCATGTATGCATTTTGATGGCATCCTTTCAGCATTAATTTGGAAAGCATGGCACCGTCCTGGTGGTTACCATACCCAGAGTCTGTTGACTGTAATATCAGTAGGCTATGAAGCACTGATCACGATCCCTGATCTCGATGCCCTGGCACTGAATAATGCAGCTTTTTCCTCTGAGGCCCTGTATCCTATGGGCCCTGTCATTGAAGATGCCCTCTCATCTCATCTCTCACTGACACATCTCCAAGTAAGAGTTTACATCACCCTGAGAGGCTCAGTGATGAGGTTTTTACAATGGTAAACGGCCTGGCCTAAGTGGTGTGTGTCTCCTTCTGAGTATGTCTCCTGACTGTCCTCCTAATGACTCAGAAAATATGCACGGCGCTCCATTTATGGGCAGTAAAAACAGTCATCCAGCCGCATGCTAACAGACTGTGAAGAGCGCCATAAAAACTGTCTCCGTCATATTCACTTACAGCATGGTGCAGACTGGCAGCTCAACTGGCTGTCATAACATCCAGGAGGACTGTCACTGAGCTCCGTGGTATACCTCCCTGCTCATCATGAGCAGCCAAACATGAAGTAAAACAGCAGGCGTGCCCACCCCTGCTACGCAGGGTGACATGAACTAGCAGCCCCGCGCATCGGAAGTGACATAAACAAGCAGGCCCCAGAGAGGAGGGCCATCAGTGGCAATGATGAGCGACTCTCTGGATGCTCCTTGACATGTGTGGCTGTGGCAGTGAGGGGGTGAAGGCAGCAGAGGAGGCAGGGAGGGTGTGGGTATGTTTGTGTGTGTGTGTGTGGGGGGGGGGTAAAGGTGGGTGTTGCAGGGGCATGCGGGTAGAACTGTGCGCACGACTGCATTATCCGACTGATTTAGTTATGACAGCTGGTGCCCAAGAGGAACGTAGCAGTGGGGGATAGGATCGCCCAGGCTGCAGACAAATGATGATGAAGAGATCACTTTAAAGAACAATCTCCATAATATTTCATGCTCACTCGCCAGCTCCCAGGCAGCCCGGGCTGCAAGGCTAACTGCTCTATCAATTGATTTGATTCACTGCCGGAGCTACTCCTCGCACATAGTATTTCAAATAAATGACACAGCAGATAGGAATGATATCTACATCAATATTAACCCTGAAAAGAACTAATGGATGCCGGCTGCAATTTGCACTATATCCTGAGTAATGCATGGGAGGCAGAAGGCAGGTGATGGAAGTGTTATAACTCAGGCTTTTCCTGTCTTCCCCCAAGGCACAAGAGGATACAATTTGACCTACACCCACCCCACCCAACACAAATATACAAGCTACATCTTTCCTCCTCCCTAGGCAACCATTTGTTTTTGTATTTATAAAGCACATTATGGCAGACTAGGCTAAACTAAACCATCTCTCAGGCTTGTGGAACACAAAAGCAGTTTATCAGATAAATCACCCTTGACCAGTTAGCTATTAGGGCAGCTAGGAAGTGGAGCCCAGGCACGTATGGTGCTTATAATGATAGCATAGTTGCCTTTTATTAATGCGTGGACATGATGCATGCTCCTGTGTTGCGGTGGTTTAACATGGCTCAGCACTCTTTAACCTGATCCCACTTACTAACCTGCTGTATTATGAATTCAGATCAGGTACAAGGATAGATATACAGATTATTCCCGATAAAAAGTCCACAGTGGCTTTCCATATAGAGGCCATGGCTTTTAGAGGTAGAATGTATGTTATTGCAAGGTATACTATGAATTTATCTCTTCTTCAGCCTCTTGTTCTTTTACTATAATAGAGTGTACGGTAAGTAGCGCACAGGCAAGATGACATACACATTACATCTTAAAATAGCCAATGGTCAGGTCAGGTGTTTTATTCATTGCTGTGAGATACATTTAGATGGCAACGCTTGCGTAAAGGTGATCCCAGAACATTCATTAGCCTGGATGATGTTCACTGAGTAGCTACTGATCACTCCCATCCCTGAAATCTGACCCTTGCCCCAGAAAGAAGAGACGTAAACCACACACACACATACACACAGATAGTGGAGGGTTTGTGGCTTGCCAATAAGGTGGTGATTAATCTCAGAGCTGATGAGAGTGTGTGGGGTTTCCATCAGTGATGCTTAATGAATGTCATAATAATACAAGCATCCATGATTGCTCAGGTCAGCAAGCAGTGGGTGTGTGTTTGTGTGTGTGGGGGTGCATATAGGAAGCATGAGGTTTATGGTGTGTGCATTTGGGGATGGGGGGGTTGGGTGGGTGGAGAGCTGCGCCTTGGCCCAGACCCCCGCCACTGAGCAGTCTGCTAATGAGTCCACTAGAGACCCACCCAATACCTTTGATTGTGATGCCATGGAAGAGAGGGGAGCAGTGCAATCTTTAGCTGGATTAAGTATCTCTTAAGGAGATCTACTTTCAGCCACAATGTTATCAACCTTTGAGTGTGTATTAATTAGGCCTATTGCAGAGACGAAGCACGAAGCCGACGAATCTGCAGTATTCCCTCTACTCTCTGGCAGACGCACATGCGCACACTGGTGCACATGCAAAATTTAAAAAACGAACTGTATTTATAAAAGCCTTTTGCAGAAATGCACTCCCACACAAATTCGGGCCTTCTATTCTGTTCTGCGAAAACAGGCATACATGTTTAAAGTGAAGTTTACACCTCAGCCTGCATGTTCCATAATGTAGTACGGTTTAATTTGACACCCCATTACATCCCCATCTACATGTTACATCCACACATCTGTATGCATGTTTTGGTATTGTATACATCATCCTGTTCTCATTAGCAGGGCTTTTGATATGAAGCGATGCATTATGTATGCACTAGGCAACAGTTGATTGTCTGTGGGCCGGTAATACTGTTTAGCCCCACTTAGAGCAACCTGGCTTTGATGTAAGTACATATTTCCTGGTGAAGGGGTTGTTATAATTTCAAACATTCACTTATTCATCATATGGAGCGCTGACATTGTTGCGGTTCACTTGCTTTTTTTTATCTCTTGCATGTGTTTCCTGGAAGTGAAATCCACTATTTTCCTCTTCCCTGCAAGTCATCAAGAAAAACTCTGCTAACTGGCCTGCAGGTATATTGTTTAACTTTTCATCCTGTATGGCTAAAACCCTTCAGCATATGCTAGCAGAGGTAACGGCACAAATCACTGATATTCAATCCAGTTGCCCCCTCCCTCGCCCCCAACTCCATCATAACCCGGATGTTTAAGAAGCATGTCCAACTGGTATGTTTTGACTTGGTTTAAGTGGTGTTTAATGACAATGGACTGGCTGTTCTGTTCCAGAGCTGTGTTAAGAGTTTCTAATCAAACGTTCTGCTCCATCAATAATGCAGTGCCTTGGATCCCATGGAGGATTTAATTGTGGGTGTAGGCCTGATAGGGAGAGCCTTGGCTAGGGGTGTCTCGTTGCACTCTTTAATTAGAGACCCCCTTCATATCAAGAGCAAGAGCCCTGGGTGTTTACTATGTAGCAACGTGCCCAGCACTACTTTGGCAAGAATCCTACTGTAACTCTGCCATCAGCTACTGCTCATAGCTGGCTCTGCCTGGAACAGACAGTGAGGTGGGCATGAGGAGAGACAGCAAGAAAGGAGAAGCAGGAATGAGAGGAAAGGAAGGAGGGACAAAGAGTACAAATTTTAACCCCTACATTTACTGTGTGAATATATATATTCAAGAAATGTATATTATTATTATTGTATTTAACATACATTTGGAACCTCTGACAACAACTAAAAGTATTATTTCACAGCAATACCTGGAACTTTGCATAACATTCATTACTTCTTAATTTATATTTACTTATATTATAAGACTTTGCAACAATGGTGGTTCAATTATGAAACACAAACTTCTACCCTGTAAAATGAAAGTAGGTTATTCTACACTGGCAACACTGGAGATTTTTTTAATAGGAGTAGGTGAGCATTTATTAATATGATTTAATGGTGGGGCTATAGAGTTTGTAGAAACAAATTCTTTATTGCAATACTGCAATGTGAGACAACTAGGCTAGTACAAAAAATTCGTCCATGAAATAACTTTTAAGTAAATAAATTTTTTTGGTTGATATTGTTATCATAATATCATAAGTATACTTGTACATTCAGTCAAATATCAGTCAGCAGTTGATTAACTATTTCAAAAAAGATTCATTACTGATGTACTTACCTTTTAAAAAATAAATAAATAAAAGTATGTAATTATTATGGCTAGCCAAGCTGGCGAGCATTGGCCCAACCAGCTGTCACAGTCTGCCCCTGAAAGACAGTATTGTCTGGACTTTTGTTGACTCTTTTTTCCAGTTTTATTTTGTTACTGATTTCCTACCATGTCTTGTTTTGCCTTCAATTCCTGTCTTTGTTCTTTTCCTGCCTTCCTTGATTACCTGCTCCTGCCCTAATGTGTCTCACCTGCATCCAATTATCTCCCCGTCCCTTTCAGTGCGTACGTCTCAGTGTTTCTCCTTGTCTTTGTCAGCCCATCTCATCCCTGTTTGCTATTTTTATTTATAAATATTATTTATATATTAAAATTGCCTTTCTGTTTATGCCTCTGTGCCTCATTGCTACATGTGCTACCCCAAGTATTTTTTTCAGCACTTGCAGTCTTTATTGTTTTCTCTTTTTTTGTCATTGTTGCCTTTTCCTTTCATTAATTCCCCTAACTACACCCCCTTGCCTGCTTCTCTGCATTCTGGGTTGTATTTCTTGAATCTGTGGGACAATATCGTCAGGTGACAGGTGAAGATAAAAAATAGTGAAGATAAAATGAAAATGTTTGGATATCTCTCCCCGGGAGAGTGTCCCAGATGTGAATTTCTCCCCCCACCACCTGTCTGTCATGGTTATTAGAGCAATTATTGATAACAGGCAAACATTCCACTCCTGGAGTCTAAGCTTCATGTTTTTTATAAAATCAATACCCCCCCAGCTCTTATCTTCCATCCAAAAGAAAAATGACACAACAAATTTGGAGTATGATGGATGATGGTGCCTTCATGTGGCTCATATAATGAAGCTGATGATAAGGAGCTGAGTGGACTCCCAATTAAGAAGCCTCTCCTATAGTGATATGGATTAGTGTATTGTTTGAAATGGTGACCTGACTTCATTGAATTGGCAATCTGACTGCTGGAAAGAGTGACAGAAAAATTGGGAGCAAAATGAGGTCAATGGGATGACATGGTGGTTACTGGGTCTGTCCCCCAACCAGAAGCAAACCAGTTCATCATTTTTAATATGGCCTACATGAACCTTGGCCTGATTGTAGCTGACCTGATGATCTGGTGAGATGTAGAGATGTGTGCAGTGTCAAACATGAAGCAACAACCTGCATAATTTGCTTGTTACAAAGGCAACCTGAATCTTCTCACATTTGACCTGGTGACTGCAGAAGCTGGGATTCATCTTAATGTTTGCTAGCAGTAAAGTGGCCGAGATGGAGAGCTGCAGAAGAAGATATCATTCAGTGTCTAATCATTCTATCAAGCCATGATGTGCCTTGGGTTTGTGGGGTGTCAGACATGGAGGGAGACCCCGGCCAAACGTCAGGTGTCACACTCTGCACCAATGAATGGACAATGGCTATCCATCAATCTTCCATGCCAGCTTGTCTTGCAGCCTGAAACCAACTACAATGTCCATCTCAAAGCAATTTGGTCCCTTCAGCTGAGTCATTCATCAGCCTGACCTCATTTGCAATCCAGACTGGTTTCCTGAAGAGAGGAGAGCTGGATTTAAAGGAGAAGATGGGTGCCAATATTGAATTTGAGGGAACCAGTGACCAGTAGTCCAAAATATTGCTTGGAGCACAGTAGGTGAGCAATGGTCTTTATCACAGTAACACAGTGGCTCATTTTTTCAGTTGATGGATTGTTTATCAGTCACCTCGAACAGGCATGTATCTAAGTAGCTGGAGGGAAGTTTAGAGGGGTTTTGTGCAGCGGCGCTGTAGCACAGCCATGTACATCCCCTTCAGCCAACTGACCTCGTCGGGTCATCAGGACTTAAGTAAGAGTGAAAGTTGCTTTAAATGGAGCAAGGCTCCCAGGGACCCAGCCTTGGCTGAGCAGCTGCTGCTGGCCGGCCACTATTACTTTTCCAGGGGCTGACTTTGATGTTTTAACAATCCATACATATTGATTCAGACTGATAATAAACAATTTGATTAGCCTCTTTCTATAGGCTGTCATTTCAATCACATTCAGAGCTCCGATGGAGTGGAAGTGAGGGAGGGACGGAGGGAGGCAGGGCACAGAGAGATGGAGAGACAGAGAGGCCAAAGCTGAAAGAGAGGGTGGAGGGCTAGAGCCCCCTCCTCAGACAGAAAAAGGAATCCAGCCCTTATTAGGCCTCTGCCTTTGGTGAATTGGACAAGACAGCTGAGCTGCCAGGTTATTAACTCCCTCAGAAAATTCTCAGCCCTCTCTCAGGCCGGCCTGAATACTGCGATCTGGATCGATAAGCAATCTCCGGTGTGTACCAAATGCCTGCTGGATTCATTTGTCTCCCAGCACCCTCTCCCTCCACTGGACAATACACCTGCACAACCAAGTACCCCCCACCACCCCCCTCACTGTCTCTCCACCTCCCTTCTTTCCTGAATGCCGTTTTCACCCTCTCTCCTTCCTCACCTCTCTCACGTTCACTCACTGGAGTCTCTGTCACATTTTAAATAATGACCCTGGGGCTGAAGGAACAACTGCCTACCTCTATTTCATCACAGTGAGTCCCTCTCCTGCAGGCCTGGGTGACCAAGCTGTCTGGGGGCAAGAGAGCGGGGTAGAGAGACAGAGAGACTGTAAGCGAGAAGGAGAGAGAGAGAGCGAGAGAGAGGAGTAGTAGAGGGTGTTTGCCCACGGCAATGGGGAAGGTGGGGGCTGCAGCAGCATCATGAGTGACAGAAGCACAGATGTCACCATCAGAGCTCAATCTAAGCATATAAATGACCAGCCCATGGCATTTTTTCTACAAAACATGAAAACATAGTAGTTTCTGTTGTTATGGTTGACAGATAGAATAAACATCTGAAGGCTTGAAAGTTACTATGATATGACTATAGATACTGTGTATTATGAATAAACCACATGCCCTGTCTGTTCGCATATATATTATTGAGCTTTTTTGCGCCGTTAGTCTGTGGTTGAATATGCAGCTCCTCTGAGAAAACTCTCAGCACTGTTCTGAGAACTGTGTTCTGAATCATATACTTTAATGTGTTGAGGTTCAGCAACCAGCAAGCATTGCCAATATTGTCCATTTCTATCACACATTCAGTTCTCAGAGAAGGCAGCTTCTGTACACTCAAAAAAAAAGCTTTGTGGAGGAGAAGTAAAGATGGATTTGCGTAGTGATTGTGTTTGCTGATTTGGCAGGGCTTCAGCTGATAACTTTTAGTGATTCCTTGCAGCATTGATCTCCTAGATGGATTTATTGACAGGGATGGACGGCTGAAGGTGGGGGGTTGAGCTGGTGGGTGAGGGGGCGGTGGTGAGGTGATATGAGGAGAAAACAGTAGATAGCCACTCAGGCGAGGTGGACAGTGGATGAGCTTGATTTTGCCTTCCTTTACTTGTTTGGGGAGCTATTCCCCCAAAGGAGCTAAAAGCCATGCTGTTCCTCATAGCTCATTTCTGTGGTTTGTCTTTTCTTCAGTCTTTCTATTGTCTCTGTGTGGCTGCAGAGTTGTGACCCCAGAGGGAATTGTCTGTCAGCATACAATAAAGGCAAGGCCTGCGACCAAGGACTCCATTTCTCAGGGGTTAATTGTCAGAGACAATGCATACCACTGAAAACACAATCTATGAAGGATAAACCTGGCGGATGTTTGGATTTTCTTATCACTGTAATCTCTCATGGAGCAATATCAGGCTAGAGCTACAAAGATGCTTCTTAGCTGAGAGACTGCAAAAAAATGGTGAAGGAAATGCAGTTATTAAAAGGAGCTCTGTAAATATTTGAGAGGACTTAAATGAAGTGAAACAGCAAAACACTCAACAGACAGGGTGCTGTGCTTAGGCAGGGATGTGAGACAGACCAAACAGGAAGTCCCTCAAAAATGTATGATGGAGTTTTTAATCAGTCAAAGATGGCTTACTCATCAGGGGTTGATTGCAATGGAACGGATTTGCTTCATCATGTTTTTTCCTTTGTAAGATCACAGGTTGTGATATCATCAAAGAAAAATTGTAATAATGTATTCATCTGATAACATGATACAGAAAACAGATCTTTTGATTGTTGTAATTGCAGTCCTGCGTAATGACAGCATTACCCCTGCCATGCGACGAGTCTCATTCTCAAGTAAGCACACTTTGCCTAATAATGTTGTGTAGCATACACCACAAAACACTGTTTTAAAAACTCTGAACTTCACCAATTTACTCAGTCAGTCCAGGCCCTCCCTGTTCTCACTCTGTACCTTTTGTTAACTGTTTTAAACCATTTTAACCTCCTCTGTAACTCGATCCCAGCCTGCCACTCTTTCACCAGCATTTCTTTTTTCCTCTCTCTCTTTTTCAAGGTCATTTGTAATGCGGAATCTATAAAATTCTCAATGAAGAAAGTTATTTGAATTCTTGGATTTTAATGGATGAACTTAAAAATTCCCATTTCAGGCCTGCAGTTTGAAATGATCCTACAATGTGTGTGTCAGCAGATGAAATTACTGAGGGTAATTGCTCTCCCACCATGCCTGTCTCTCTCCTTTTCTTGCATACAGCATGCACACACACCTCACACCCTTTCCCTTTTATATTTTCTGCATATAGGTATATCATATTTAGAAGACACTGATGTCTCTGCCAGAGGAACGATACACTACATTACGCACATAACATAGCTTTCATGTGAATCCAGCCTTACAAATAACTATGAATAGAAAGGTCTAAACTACAGTAATCTGACATCTGTAGCAAGTGAGGGAAAAACCTCTCTGACTGAAACATGTATTTATTGCCATTAATCTTCTATCTCTACGCTGTCTTCTTTGAAAATGTAAAATGTTTTGATTTTTCCAATGTAAGGTTAACATTACCAATGAAAATTGTACATACCGACATGAAAATTGTGTCTGATGAAGTCAGATGGAAGGATCATAGGTTTTATGGATGTTTTTTTGGGATGTTAGTGTGTATTTGGAAGCACCACTGCCTCACAGAGCTGATTGCTTGACTGCAGACTTGACTTGATGTCTTGAGCATGCTGAAATGACCAATGCTGTCATTTCTCTTTGGAGGATGTCCTTGGAAATACAGAGATCCAAGAGCATTCATGGGGTAACAGACAGGAGCAAAATAAAACAGGAAAATATTGGGTATATTTGCAGTTTATATATTCAGTATAATACAACGGCATTTAGTTCGCAGGTGTTAAGAGTCTTGCTTCTTGGTGGTTACCTTGGTTGAAGAAGACTCTCTCTCCCTCTCTTTCTCTCATTGTCCCTTCCTGACAGTGACGGTAATGTGTGAGTAGGTGAGCCACCCTCAGGGCTCTGTACATCCATGTCTGCCTCAATATAAATCAGCACTTGTCATCACAGACTCATATCACATGCTCTGATCCCACGTCCCCTCCACAAACGTGCAGATTCCTTCTTGTTGTTCGATACCGTCCGAGACGCCAGTGGCCAGAGCATTAAACCTGTCCAGCCTCACCGGCAGTGTCTCCCTCTCTGTGTCGCTTTGTTTTCTCCCTGCTAGACCTGTAGGTGCTCCCGCATGGTGACATTAAACAGATGTGACTGCATTAGATTCAGCCCAGACAGCAGCACACCTCTGCTGCCCTGAATGCATTCTATAATTATCCGCCACTCCTTGTATCATGAAGTCAGCCCATGTCAAAAGTGCAAGTGAAAGCTGGGGTCACTGTCCGGAAAGTGAGTCTGTTGGAGACAAAGTGGCAAAGCAGCTGCACAGGACTGAAATAAGACTTAAATAGTGTTTCTGTTAACATGTTTGCTGTCATTTCAGCCAATGAATGTAGAATTTTTAATATAAATGTGTGCCTGACACCATGTCTTTATCTTATTTTGCTTGTGATGTTCTAGTGATATTAGAAAAGCCACTTTGTCATCTTATAGGAGATTCTGAATCTGAGTTCATCTTTGTTGTCCTTCAGAGATAAGACAGAAACAGGCATGAACCTGATATTATTAAATAACAAAACTAAGAGTCTAAGCCATGCTAACAGTTCCACAAGACATAGACACACCAGGTGAGCCTAATGCCGATGTCAGAATGCAAACAAGTTTATAATAACAGAGCTAAGATGTGAAACAGTTATAATTTACCATACTAATGTGAAACCCCCCCAAGGCTCTGGAGTGAGAAGCATGTATTTTGACTTTTACTGGGCGGTATGGATAGCATCGACCTGAATACAGTAAATTTCAAAATAAAGACCTAGTGAATTAAATTAATTCCTGTCTTTGTATGGGATATAAGTGCTGCGTATGTAAACATCATCAAGAATTAGAATTCATTTGATGCCTCAAAGATTATTTGATGGAGGAGGAGCAGCTGCCTTGGCCTGGGTTCATCCAGCCACTCTGATTGTGGCCACTGATTGATTTTTAAGTTAGGAAGAGGCAATCAGTAAATACCACCCAATCAGCGGCCAAGAACATAGAAAAGATTAGACAATTTGAGGTAATCAATGAAAATATTCTCTGATTTGTAGGCATTCAATGACTGCCATAAATCAGGCATTGTAGCACAAGAGTTAGTTCGCAATAAAACAAAGGCCAGCGACAGGCAAACTATAAGAGATGAATTAAAGGTCTGAGGGAGGAAGTGCCGACTGTCGTGGTAATGAGACAGAATTACAGGCCACAGAATCCGGCCTGCTTCCCTTGCAGTAGCTGTCAACAACTAATGGGCTGCAGCGAGTGCAGCTATCTGTCATCCTGCTTCCTGTCCACATATTTACTCACTTATTTATAGTCTTGATGCAATATCATCATTTTTAATGTTAAACACCCTCCACTCCCAGCAAACACAGACTCCCACTTCAGGGGACAGGATATGGATACAGACAGGATATTGCCCTTGCTAAGTCAAAATTAACTTACACTTGAGAAGCCAGTCATAAACTCTGGAACTGCACCTTGATAAATAAAAGTGACACTGTGTGACTTTTAAATTTGTTTCCAGTAAGGTCTTTTTCACCCATGTATAGGCATAGAGATATCAGAACTCAGGGCAGGACAGCCTTGTGGTTTGAGGGGTCATAGTATGTGTGTATTAGCTGTAGAGTGGCCCATAAACATGTCTGTGTGGACTTCTAAGCTCCTCCATTGGTGTAAGGTGCTGTGGTTAAGACTACGTTATCTTCATGGAGGATGTTCTCGTTTAGGACAGTGGAAGTTCATGCTTTCTTGGCAGGGAGTCGACGCAATAGCGCTCAGCCTTAATGGACTGACTAGACAGATGATCCTGACAGCAACCCACGCAAATGCGTTTGATTCTATCATCCTCCGTGGGGTCGGGCTGCTTTATCAGAGGAATTACCTAAAGTGCCTCTTATTTCATCATCCAGAATGTCAACAAGATGACATTCTTTTAAGTTACACACACCCCAAACAATCACTGCATCATACATCACACAACGGGCTTTGAAAAATCACTGTTAGGAGCCCAGGCCAGGTGCAGAGTCATTAACCTATGCTGCAGTTTGAGAGAAAGGTCATTACAGAATGCTCCAGCAACGTTTGTGTGAGAGCGGCTTTTGTTACTTGACCTCTCCTTCATAACGCTATCTACACAGACAGAAGCATGCATCAATAAACTCCCTCCTCTCCTGGGCAGCTATGAATAGTCAACTTGTGTATTTATCAAGAATGAGCCACCTCATGTCAGTGTCATACCTCTGTTAAAGTTAACTGAATTGACCTCTCCGAGGTTTTTTTTTTCTTTAGCACATTTGTCACCATTCTTTATTGTGACTAAACCATTTCCTCACCACCTTCAAGAGTTCTTTCTTCCTCAGGAGGATACAGTTTAAGATGGTGTATCATGTCAAGGTGTAGCAACACGTTAACAGAGCAAGTCCTTTGCTTCGTGTGTTAACACAGGAAGCATTCTGAGTGCAATGTGCAGTACACACTGTAGTTACACCCAAACAAATGGAGAAAAAACATCTAAAATACACTTAAGTCCCAATTTGCAGGCATGTTGAGTAAGATGCAAACTGTTATGTGCCCTGTTGGTGGATTTAATTAATATAGCAGCATATCTGTTAATCTGTTATGACAGCCTTTGTGCTGTCTGTAACACACTTGGAATAACAAAGTAAGGGTTTGCAGCATAAGATCAGCTGTGAAGCCACTGTCACCAGTCTCATCAAGCCTACTGAGCTTCAGATTTCCACATGCTTCAGCAGTGTGCATGGGGTTGTAGTAAGAGTGATGCTTGGTATCTAAAGAAAAAAAAACCCAAAAGCATAAGGCATGGATAGGACAGTGTATTTATCTGCTCTCATGTAAGCTGCAAATGTTTGGATTAGTTTTACTTTCCCAGAGTTGCATAGCAGCCAACAGCTGGAGACTTCTCAGGTCTGTTGAATTACTCCACTGTATACTATAAATCTGAAGAGAACCATTGCTTTAACAAGCAGCTAAGCTCATTCCTTGAAAAAAGTCACTCAGGTCGACTTGTGATTACTTAAGAAATTTGGAGACGTTTGCACTGTGGTAACAAAGAGGCATTTTGACATATTCTCATATTCTCACCTTAAATATAATGTGTACTATGAGTAGACACCAAGAACTCATGTTGATTGCAGAGGGATGGTGCAAGAAATCACCATGACATGTGTTAATCATGTGGATAGAGCCATGCGCTGGTACAGTACTGACTCCTGTGACTTTGCTTACCCTTGGAAAGCTTTCTGCGCCCTATGATCCAACATCTGAAGAGCTGATAAAAACCCTTCAGTTGCCTCAAAGCAGCTGCGAGGCTTAACATTGTCAAAAAGGGGTTTTTATTTCCCTACCGTTTCGACCTCCTGTGTATATTTTATTGAGCTGTTCTCATCCCACAGCGGTGCGCAGCAGCCATAAGCTGCCGAAAATGTATTTCAAAGCTCATTAACACAGGATGTGCATGCTTGGAACATGTAGCATCTTTTTTTTATTTTTTCAGAGACACTTGTGAAAGTGTGAGGGCCATGGCGAGGAGCTCAGAAATCGTTGTTTTTGATATTCAGTGAGCTTTTCATCTTTTTTTCTGCTGCAACACCACATGAGAGGATTAGGGAAGTTAATGAATTATCCTCTCAGGGGCCAAGACAGTGTGTGCAAGCTGCACTATCCCACATCTCATAACATGGAGCTGTTTGAATTTATTGAACTGAGGGCTGAATTTTCCCACACTGATCTGACCCATTTCAAGATTATACCCCGTCCCTTTTTCTCTGCAATCAAGATGACACTGTGAAAGTCTTCTTAATCTTTCTAAGTCAGAAATATCATTAAACGTAACCTGCAGTGAAGGTTGACTGCATAGTTTAATGCTCACAGTGGCCTCACTGCAAGTAGCTATCTACAACAGTTTCTGTGATCAAATCAAGGCCTTAAAGGGTGTGTGTGTCTGTATGTGTTGGTGGGGGCTGGAGTCTGTGGATCCCCTGGGCAGCTAATGTTGGAGATTGCATGCTCCTGAACTTCTGTTAAGTGAAAACAGTCCACAAAAGTGAAATATCGCTTTAAGATGTCGCCTCTCACCATTGGCGTCTGTTTGCTCAACCCCCAGAGGCAGCCCAGTATCAAATGCACCAGCACAAATGATAATAACACAGCAAGACCTTTCTATTTTTCCAAATTAGGTTGAGCCTCAGATCGGTACCCTTGAGGCCAGCACATAGCCTTTAATTCTTCCCTGAAGATTTTTCTCTTCAGTTTTCTATCATATAAAGCAAATATCAAAAATGTGATTTGAATCCTGGAAAAATTAACGCTGAAGGGCGCCAGAAGGAGGAACCATGTAGCATGGTGGGTGACAATACACCAGCTCACTTGCCTCTCTTTTTACAGGCATCGATTGAGTCTGTTTAGCTCACTGTCAGCTAGGTAGAGCGCGAGGCAAACCCTGGAGAGCCTGTGCCCAGAGTCACTGAGCGGCAGACCAAACTGCCCCGGAGGTTAATTGAAGTCCCTCGAGTGACTCAAGCGCCCTCTCTTTAATGGGTCATCCTATAAAATGTTGTATTTCTGAACAGCAATGGGAAAAAATGTATCCTCTCATGGGCCCTTTTTGTCATCATTCCTGTCCTTGAGAGGGACACTCGGATGTGGCTGAGCTTAAAAACGCTTAACATCCTGGACTTGAATTACAAAAGAAACATCTCCAGTAGGCTTAGGCTGATAATAATTTGTCTGCCTCTGGCTCCCCAGAATTCTTGTGCAGTTACAAGTATCTTTTCTTGGTAATAATGCCAAGTGGATGGTACTCACTTATAGTAGCTTGAAGAAAAGCTAAGTACCCTAGGAATTTCATGATGAAACTTGACTATGATTGCCCCCCCCCCCCCAGGTTTATTCACTTTCTTGTCAGGTGCTGCTATGAAAATAATCTTATGTCTGTACATTACAGGGATAGTTCAGATTAATTGAAGTGGAATTGTGTGAGGTACTTATCTATAGTCAATGTATTACCTGTAGCAGATTTGAGTCAGCATGCTCCCACTTTGGAGAAACAGGCAGGAGTACCTGCACAGGAGCCGAGCCATGTACTGCACATATTTAAGCCACCTCCAATTTTTTTTGGCAGTTACACTGCACATTGTGTTACACCACAGATCAGCTGTTTGATTCATAGGTGAGATCTTTATTGTGAGCAGGACACTGGTCACAAACACACACCATCTTTGAAATCCTTGCAAAAGTGAACCTTTCTGACCCAAACAGAAGATCTGCGGCTGCTTTGTAGTACAATGTTTGTGCGATTATCCATAAGAGTACTGATGTTCAATGGTCAAATGGAGTCCCAAAGGAAAGCGTTGTTTGATGGCAAGATGAGGAGGTGAAAATATTCACATTATAGAATATATTTACACTGATATTGGTTGTTGGGTGAGCTTTTTTTTCATTTTTTTGCTGGGTGAAATAGGTTTTTGCTGCTGACCCGGTGCACAGCAGTACAAGGCTCAGCTCCTGAGTAGGTTTTCAAATCATATGGTTTCAATCGTAATTACCAGAGGCCTGGGGGAAACTATTCATGTCAGTATCTGACTGGTAATTCCACATCAGAAATATCATGAATTTCTGACACTGACAATATTTTCCATTTTGTGAAAGAACTACAGACATGTAAAATCAAAAAAGGCAAAATGGCTGCAAAATTAAATCAAAGTCAAATCCAATATTATTACCAATACAGTCTCAGAGTCATTTAAATCCCTATGCATTTGAACTCCATAATATTTGTTTTTTGGGGTTTTTTTTGCAAACATTAGCAAATTTGGGCCATTTATCTGGTGTAACTGTAAGGTTTGCAGTGGGGCTAACAACCTTGTAATAATGCATGAACAATCCCAAATTGGAATTAGGGGCGTTAACCTGTGATTCCCATTCTGAATGCAGTATAAGGTAGGAAACAAGCTACCCTTGTTTTATACATGATATAAAATTGTATTTTTTAAAATTATATTGGTTATATTGGGTGTAGTGACTGTAGTGTGAGTTGTCACCATTAATATTATTGACTTTATTCATACACCCATATTTTCGTTTGTTCCATTTCCAGTTAGTAATTAAAATTAAAAAGATGTCTTGATTTGTTGACACTCCTTACTATAAATTTCTCAAAGTTGGGAACACATGCTCAAATATGAAGTCATATGGCCTGACAACATTATGTACACCATAGATATCAGATTAAAAAGACAATCTTTGGTGAAAAGTTATTTATGTCACTAAATATGACTAGTACTACTACAATCATGTTGCTCCTGATCGAGGAATGGTGTTGCAACTGCAGTACACAGTAGCTTATCTTATCTTTGGAGAGAAAACTTGAAGAAACTATATCTCCTCCAATGCTACAGTCACTAAAAGCACATACAAATATATAGTATAAAAGTGAAGCATTATTGGAAAAAACCATTTGTGCTCAGACACTTCAGTGGATAAATAAAGGCTGAAACCATACACAGAGAAAATGTGAGGTAAATACTATTCCATAATGAAGCCTGGCTTTGCAGTGTCGGCACATTTTACACAGCTCCACCATCTATCAGTTTCAGTCAACAGTGATTCCCCTTGCTACACTGAATCAGAGGTATCTGCAAATGAAATCTTTAAGCATCTTAAATCTTTAAAAACTAATTTACTTAATGTCTTACCATTCCCGATTAAAAGCTCTGTCTGCAATTATATTAGGCCAGTGATTACCTAGTTCCATGATTTACTCTGCAGCTGTGTGGTCAGTGTGTCTGTGAGTGTTTATGTGTTTTTCATACGTGCCCATATTCATGTTAGTTATGCATTAAAGTGGTGTATTACAGTGTGCAAATGTTTTTGTAGCTCTGTGTGTGTGTGTGTGTGTGTGTGTGTGTGTGTGTGCACCTGTGTTTGGTGGGAGAAAAACAAGATGGTGAGAGATGATGTTATTGCCCTGCGTTCAGAATGCCCTCCGTGCATCTCGTTTGCTGGAAGATAATCTTGCCATTGATTCGTAAAAATGCTTGAAAATGAAATGAGTGTCTCTCATCCCACTTAATCAAGAGAGCATATTGATCAAGTTTCTAATGAAGGATCATTCAGATAGGGTGGAGAAGAATAGGCCAGCCTATCATATCATGTCAAGGAGTAATAGGATGTCTTTATCTGAAGATTCCCGGATATCAGTAAAAGCAAGCTTTTTTTTGCACCATCATCTAATGTCCTCTGCTTCAAAAGGATAATGCAAATACAAAACATTTTAGGAATAGTTTCTGGATTTTGTGTGTTAAGGTTTTGTTTGATCTAGAAATCCTGTGACCTGAGCAGTTCTATAACTTTCCAGTACAAATAATCGGATTCACACCCAGTTCTTGCCGTGATTGGCCTGCTGTGCTGACATGACAACACTTGTTACACAGCTGTTTGGCACTTTTCATGTTTGCAGCTGTGTGTAACACAAGGAATATTTTCCTGGAGAGAGTGAAATTTTGTGCAGTTACCCCCCTTCTCTTTGTTTTCCATTAGAATATCTGATCTTGTAGGCACAATATTCACTTGTAATGACTACATTTTTTTATGGTTATGGTTAGGTTAAGGTTGGGGAAATACTGTAGTCTGATTTAATACATAAAAGGTTCCCAGTGACTTCAGACACAATATGTATTTGTTTACATGGAACCAAAACCATGATCTTTCACAGACAAAGTATATACATATATATATGAAGATATATATGTGTATATACTTTGTCTCTGACCATAAATAGCCAGTGGTTATAGTGCCATTGCAGCATTTGGGAAATAGTTTAGCAGTACATGAATGTAATTTCTGGGAAAAGGGGTTCTCACAGGAGTAATAAAACCTAACCCAGGGTTTGTGCTAATGCTATGCTCCTTGGAGCTATACTGGGAGTTGAACCCTCAACCTTGTGGTCGGCCACTCTTATCTGCTGAGCTGCTATAAGGCTGTGCTGTGTGCATGACAGGAAGTAGAGTTCTTGGCAGGGGAGAGACCATTACACAGAGTAAACTGAGTGACATTCCTCTAACAAAAGAGGGTTATGGACTCACCTCCTTTTCTGCTCCTTTCCAAGGGTTTCTCACATGTCCTTGTATCAAACGGCACTCTCACACAAAGTTTAAATCAGTAATGCACTTCCCATAAAGGCCAAAAGTGCCCGATCACACCTAATGGTGGCGTGTTAAAACACAGCGAGTGCCTCCAGGGGTCCATATACTACTCAGAGTGCACTGACCACTGTGGCTGCATCCAGAAGGGCACCGTGTTGTGATCAAAAGACAACAGTGAGGCTTGTGGGGATGGGAGATCAGAACCAGCTCTCATTATGGCTATGAGACATCCATTTGAGCAATTTTAATATGTGTATCCTATTAGCCAGTTTAAGTGCTTTTTGATAATTGTGCTTTGTACTTTTACAGCACTTCAGTCTATTCCCAGTTCAATTTCCTCCTTTATCGGACGTTTGAAATATTGATCTCTGACAGATAAAAGCAAACACCATAATCTCACTCGGGTGAGCCGGTGAGTGAGTGAGCGCGCAGTGTGAGGGGAATACACGGGGGATCGGTCGCCCCTCCAACCCCTCTGTTTTATTACCTTTATTCGTCAACAGAATTTGCTTACTGCTCTGGGATGTTTATGTAGAGCACCGGCACACTGATGGGTGGTTGATATGGCCATCTCTCCTGATGACCCCCACCACCACCACCCCCACCCCCTGCCTCGAATCTCCTGCCAGCCCACCCGTCTCCACCCCTTCCATCAACCCCCCATGACATTTTGCAAAATGCAGCGCAGGGGCTCCCGAGGTGCTTTCGATGATTGCTGCTGCTTAAACTGCTGTCAACGCTGTCAAGATAACAGTGATTTATCTCCATAGCACTTTATGGAAGTTAGTGTTTTCTGTTAACCTGAGCAGTGAAATGCTGCTTGGTGCTCGCTTGCAGTCACATTAACCTGAATCAATCACGTCTTGATTTTTCCATAAAAGAAAAACCCTCTGTAAATAACACTCGAGCTATTGGTGCATTGAATACACTAAGCCCAGTAGCCACCCTGCTGAGTTCTGGTTGATGTGCAGGTATCTTTGTTACCTATTTTCAGTATCCTCATGGCAACACAGGGATTTAATGCTTTGACTTGTGCGTATAATTTCTTTAAATGGGGCAACACTTAATTCCACTACTGTCAAGAGACACACACTGAACCTATGGTGTGAAGCAGAAATCCATGAACAAAAGTTTGAAATCACAATCTTGCAGACGTGAAACAATAATGCACATCAATTGTATATGAAGCAGATTATTCTTTGGTCTGAGCTGAATCTTTTCAGTTTTAGATGGCAGGTTTCTCCTGAGATAATAGAAAGGGCTGTTTTGATGTTTAAAGCATTGCTAATCTCCTAAAGCCTTAGGCTACTCATCCCACTGCATATTTGCAGGCCTGTCAGATTGAGTGGGGATGCAAGAGGATGGTCTTCTGAGCAAATGAATTTTTTTGCCTGTTTTTCCTTTTTAGCTTTGCAGACACTATTTGAGATTTACTGCAAACATTTGACCACCGGCCTGGTGTATTGACTGCATTTGACAAGCGTAATCCTTTTCTTCTTTCCAGTCACTTCCATTCTGCGATCAATCAGAGCATCAATGCCCTGTAGACTGCTATGAAGTGCAGACGCAGTGTTCGATCATGAGCCAGGCACCTTGTGGACTTTCACTATAATATAGTGATTGATTCATCTTCAAAGATATCTTAAGTGGTTGGCAGGGCACGGTATATAATGCCTTTTGTTGACTGCAGCCCTTTCCTTTTACCCAGCTTGCAATCCTTTAAAACAGCAACACAAGCACACACATCAAAACTCAACCCAAGACAAATACACTGCTTTTTTGATGTGATTCATTCCTGCACGACCCTTGAATTTCTCTTGTGGGACAGAACTTTGATTTGAAAAATGATAAAGTGTCAAGCAGTGTACAAACAGAAGATGCACTTTGCATCCCTTTGGATTTTGCCATTACTTTCCTGTTTGAAAATTGCAAACTCAAACCTGAATTGCAATTGAAAACTGTTCCAGATTAATCTGGCAGTAACCCTGTAGTTTAAGGGAAAGTTGCAGTAGACCTATATTTTGACCAAACACATACTACGGCCAAATAATAGACTTTAAAGTTTCACTGGAGACCAGACCAAACCCATAGGCCTGCAATAGCTTTTATGTCCATTTGAGTTAGTGTGTGTTCAGGTTGGGTTTACGTGTTTCAGCTTTGATACTCTTGATCATCACTGTGACCTGCAGTTTAATGCCGCAGTCATGTTACCTGAGAGCTGCTGTTATTATGTATCTTATTCCCCTATTGACAGTCAGCGGAGTGAGAAGTGAGAAGAGGGGGTACATTTTCTGGCAGGATCGAGAGGTTGGGGTGTAGGGTCACAAACCTACGTTTTGTCATCAATAAGATCAGCACATTGAGAAGCCTGATCCTGAGAAAATGAAGACAGCATTGAGCTTACACACGAAAGTGAGCACTTGTTCTCTTACTGATATGTTCACATTTGTATTGATGTGTGTATGTCTGTGTGTGTGTGTGTGTGTGTGTGTGTGCGGGAGGGCGGGTGATGGGGCTGGGAGAACAGTTGCATTTCAGAAGTATTAAAGGAAGTGTAGTAATTACAGCAGAGGCAGTGTCAGTGACCTCTAGATTGCACTATCTTGTCTCCTTTGTGCCTGCCTTTGCAGCCCGCCTCATTGAGTGAAATTGTATCTTTTCACTTTGGCTCCCTTAAAAATGTGCATGGTATTGGAAGCCAGCGAGGCGTGATTTTTTTTTTTTAATGTCTTTTCTCCACTTCCCCTCCACCCCTCCCTCCATCCTCCCCCAGCTGCCCCTCTGCTCCATCCGCACTGTCTTACTGGGAGGTATTTCATGAACAGCTGGGTCCCGGGAGAGGAGAGGTTAGTGAAAGAGGCGCGCTGTGTATAATTCAATGATTATCAGGTGTGTGTACGTGTGCATGTGTTCATATGTATGTGTGTGTGTGTGTGTGCCCTCCCCCTCTATTGGCAGGTGTCAGGTGACGGGCAGGCCGTGTCACTGCCTGTCAGCTGGCTTTCTATTGGACCAGTCACACCGTTCACAACATTACCATAAGCTGATGAGGACCGCTCGAGCCAGTCTCAGCACACACACTGATCTGTAGCTCTCATGTCACATAGGAGACTGTCAATTCTAAAGCACCGAAATCTGAAAACCAATCTTTTTTCAAACTCTGCTTGAGGTTTCCATTCAATCTTTGGAAATATCTTTCACAACGTCAAATAGAATATATGGGTGAATGTTGAACACTTTTATCATATCATATTGTGAAAGCACTTGGTTTGTCAGACAACTACAGAAGTAGGAAATACTAAAGCTACATAAAAAATATTAATTTGGTTCACTCAAAAAAACTGTTCTAAACAAAAACTATACTTTTGTGGTTGATCATCAACAGAAACCGTAATTAGTAAAATTCATGAAATGTATGAAATGTGAGGCACACAAATCTGCTCAGTCACAAGCTGAATCAATTAGTTTGTTTACGGTAAATTAATCAATTAACTAATTTGTTTAAGTTTCAAGCACAGCTTCTCCAGTGTGATGTTTTCCTGCTTTTCACTCTTGTATATCATTGCAAACTGAATATGGACTGGTGTTCAGATAAAACAAAATTTATGGAGATGGTGCTTTGGACTCTGAGATATGTGTAGATATTTAGAAGATTAATCAGTTGATAAAGAAAATACTCAACTTAGTTGCAGTCGTTGATGACCAAACAATTTTTATACATTTTTTTTCAGCCTAACTCCACATGGCTGTGATGCCACTTTTACTAACATCTATTGAATAAAATGAAGAAAAAATAACAACTGCTTTCACCTGCATATCTGGAAAAGTAGACAGAACCACAGTTGACACAGAAACACCACTTTTCTCATATTTCACAATGTATCCACAGAGAAAATGAACTCACAAAAACTAGCACTTACTAGCACTACTAAATATTTCTTATCATAATGTATCATATCTATCTGTCATATATCATAATGTTAAGTATAAATACCACCTTTAACATTAAAGATCAGATCACTGGCAGTCTTGTATAATATCTTTTATATATTTAATATGATCTCCTTGAATAAATAAATGTCTAATTGTGCCTTCTTGTTTCATTTCAAATCCCTCCTGACTGAGTCTTTGACCCTCAGCTTAACACGAGTTAGCCCCCAAAACCTTCTCACCAAACTCCACATGCTTCATTATCCTGTATAAACACTGAACCAATCTGTCTATTAGCAAGGCTAGCATTGGGAAGGCTGGTTTAGAGGGCGTACAAAGATGGTCCTACATTAGTGCTACCTTTAGCATGCTAATTGCTATTCTCCTCCTCAGTGGGGATCCTGCTTGTGATGGACGGGGCATCTGAGCGCCGCTCGATCCCAAGCTGCTGTTCGTGGCTGTAGTGTCAGCATGCTGGGCTGTGGGGAGGAAAGGAGAGCTGACAGCAGCACTTGCCAGGACTCTTTATACCCAACTCCTCTTGTTTCATTTCTCCTCTTTTCTCAGAAAGCGCATGCTGTCTTCATTGCTGTGATGGTGTGAGAGCTGATTCTCCATTGCGGTGTGCTGAAATAACCACCAATGACCAGGTAATGTCACAAACATGCAATATGATACTTACTGGCAAGGGTGTAAAGAGTAAAGAGAAAATAGTATTCAATTAAAAATACTCTCTCTTAAAATAAATTTTGCTCAAGCAGAAGTAAAATTACCCGTGTAAAAAGGTACTCAAATAAAAGTACAAGGTAAGGCAGTTAAAATGCAGTTTATGTTTATGTTAGTTTATGTTACCGCGTTACATTTTTAAAAGTGGGATGCAGTATTTTAGCGTTGAATTATATGAATTATTATTGAAAGTCTCATATCTGACTAACCTGTTGGTACTCAGCATGGAGGTGTATTTGATTTGGGACACATCATGGGCACTGGGTAGCCATTAAATCAGTAAATGAATGCAATCTTTTTTTCTTATCCATGCAGAGGATATGCCAAGCTTAACCATGGCCCCACAATGACATCATGCTTAATTTTATAGGTAGACCCAGCCTGGGTGTGAACACATCCCTCACACCACTCGACCCTTAGTCAGTGAATGTAAGCATTTAGAACATGTACAGTATGTAGACTGTGAGCTGAGGGCGGCTGCTCTCTGAACATGGAGCTCTTCCCTCCTGAGACCACCGACCATGATGCTGCAGTCTTACTAGCAGCCTTTTCTCTGCAGCAGCTTGAGTTGATTTGGCTGAAGCAACTTCATCATGTGACTTTTGCTTTTACTCCTTATATGTAGGGGAGTAGAATACTTGAATTTAAGATGGAACATCTTTGTTTAGAACTTATGATTTTAAGTTATGTGAAAACAGACACTTGAAGCTAAATGCATACACAGAAAAGACCTTTTTTTTTTACAGTTTTAATGGGGATTGCTGCTCTGACTAATAACAATAGCTGTGACAAAATACATAAAATCAGTGCTAATAAAGTGTGCTCAGTCTCACAAGAAATCCTTTGCTTCTTCCATTCACCTCCATATATATTTATAGATATTAATATAAAGATAGGTTATTAATTTCCCGGTTAAAACAGCAGCTATGGAAAGAGAATAAAACCAAAAATCACTGTTCAAATAAGAAGGGAGCATACTTTAAACTTGTTAAACTAAGAAAAACTTACAGCACTCTTTGATGAAACAAAAGTAAATAGTGCTTCAAGAACATCTTTACTAAAAAAGTGTATTCTATAACTGACATTATTCCACTGACCTGCAGAGTTTGCTCTAAATCTGGTCTTTAGTTAAAAAGTAGTAATGTACAATATAATAGCAAGAGTGGAGGAATAGTATAGTGCTAAATGGCATGCAAACTGATGAATATGTTCATTCTTGTCATGTTGTTTTTTTCTAGTGCTAACCACTGGGACTCCACTCTACATACTTGTGCTACCCTCCATAGTGTAAGCATGTCTCCCTCTCTTAACTCTCAAGCACCTGTTAAACTCTGAGAACACTTGACTGCATGACTGTGTTCTCTGAAAAGTCTTGAAACAGCCTGGGAAAGCACAATGTCCTTGTAGGCAGAAAATCTGTTACCAGAAATTGCAATGTCGCAATGTGGAAACTGCATACATAAAAAATAAATGCAGATATACTAAACAGTACATTAGCATAAACATAACATGTAAAGGTAAGTTGTTGTCCATATAAAACATAACATATATCATAATTCAGTTCCACCTTACGAAGCTTTTATTTTTGATATCATTTTAGCATTCATTGAAATATTAAAGTCTTTTGTCATGACTTTGTTTAAATGGAGATTATGTTAACTATGGATTCATATTTTAATGTAAATATTACACCCTAATACATAATCACATATTGGGAAATGTAAATAAGAAGAAAAAACTTGATTTTTAAAGTATACTCAAATTGATCTATAGCATATCAAAAGCCCTAACCTATTGTTTAATTTACACATAGCAAATTGTTGTTTGACATGGAGCCTTGTATGCTAGTTAAAGGGAAAAAAGGGAGAAATAACCACAAGTGTATGTTGTATGCTTTTTCATAACTTTTACCCAGAATAGAATTGCCCATTTCAGCTCAGTCTGGACACACCATGTTAAATGGTTCATTTTTTTATGTATGTGTCTGTGTGTGCATCTGTATATGTGTACACATGCAAGTACAGCAAAACACACAAACAAGAACAGACTGGCTGTTTGTGTATCCATGTAAGCAATGTCTGAAGATAGTTTGTGATTTGGAGCACAGTGCCCCACAGTGGCCCAGCCTGGGACAGGTTTTCTCTTTCCAGCACCTTTGTCCCTCTAACTGCATGATCTGCTCCAAGGTGGACAGCACATTTACATAAAGGTGCAACCACTTTGTGCTGGTGATCATCAACACTGTTTATCGTTTGATCAGCTATGATTGATGCTCTGTTAATACAAATTTAACCTGGCGTATTTTCCCTGCCAAGGGACCCATGAAGAGGTTCAATTACAGAGCAATCTCATTAATTCAAGAGCTTGTTACGGAGAGAGGACAGCAGGCTTTTTTGAATTCTGGAATGCAGATGTGTAAGGAACATAATTAGTAGATAAGAGTCCTAATTGGTTCCTGCTGTGTGGCTGCAGAGGGTGTAGCCCTCGCTATGTTTTACAAGTTCCACAGTGTGGAAGTACACTTTTTTATAACCTGCTCACACACACACCATCCGTATAAGTCACACACAAAGTTGGGGGGGTATTGGTATTAGTATTGTTGGAGAAAGATCATTACTGCAGACGCATGACTGGTAAAGTTTTCCTTTGGCATTGTGATGGTTTTAAACAGAGTGAAGCAGCTGTATGTATGTGAATATTGTTTTCATTTGATTAAAGTATAATGTGCTTAAGGCTCTCGCACTCCCATTTAATGTCACCACTCCTTTTAGAGGTTGGTAGAGTTAGATGGACATGTTTTTTTGGTTGACAAAGAATTTGGGGTGAAAACATCAAACAGTCCTGTGCCCCTGTTTCACAGCACTGTTGTAATGTTTTTATGACACAGGTTCTTTTTCCCGGCCTTGTCTCCCAGGCCATGTAAAATGTCAGAGAGGTGGAGGGCTGAGTGAGCCCATAGGGCTGCTCCACAGAGGCATATCAAAAGGCCGACCACCCTCTGGTCCAGCACATTCAGCCGGCTTCATTGCCCTCGTTAGATGGCCGTGTTATTTAAGCATGCCTGTCTCTTAGCCTCTGTGGGGGGACCTGCTATGTAGAAATGGGCAAGGCCAATGCAGCCACCCTTCACCCTCTTTTCTTTGAGGGCAGATATGAGTCTGACAGTGCTCATCGCGGTGGTCCACCCATGTCTCGAATTCCCACGCTCACCTCCCCTTCTGTCGGGAGTGAGTGCTGTGCAGCAGACTGGAGTCGCAGCCCCAGCAGCAGCGCAGCAGGATTGGAGGCAGGAGCATGGGGGAGTAGGCGGCAGCTGGGTGTGTATGGAGGAGCGGAGGGGGGCTGGGTGTAACTCCAGCTCTGGGTGGTGGATCTCCCCCAGCTGTGCCTATCTGAGGGGAAAAGTGGCCCAGAGGAAGCTCCATTAGTTCCAGGGCGGCCCAGGCCCGAGTGGCCGATGGCAGCAGCAGAGCAGAAACACACTCTCCCTCTTTTCCAGCATCAGCAACCACCACACTCAATTACTTTTCCGGGAAAGAGGTCTGTGGACAATGAACACAGGCTCTGGAGCACTGATTTATACTTATACAAGTTTCTTCTTGTTCTCATTGAAATAAGCCTTTGTAAAACGCTTGCAGGAATTTTACCTGAGTCTTGTTTCTTGTGTGGTCAAGGCTTTCAGAGCCATTTACTACGTGTTTCCCTTTGATGTAGGCCACTGACTGTGAACAGTGTCAAGGTTTTCTTTGTTCCAAGTATTGTATCACTGCAAAAGCAATCAGTCGAGGAAGTCTCACCACATGCCAAGTTTACACAACAAGGAGAAGTCAGAATTGAGGCTGAACTTAAACTATCTGATGACTTTGCCATGTATTTTACAGTGCAACACCTGTATAATGAAGCTGATCCTGTATCAGTAAAATGTGCGAAGCAGCCCTATAATACTATATTGTCTGAGCATTTCAACTGCTGGTGAACAAAAGTTGTCCAGCACACTTTTATAAAGAAGGACTGTGTCAACATCAAAGTCAGACATGCTCTCTGGAGCTCCTCCCCACCCTGAATGCTTCATCAGAGGTTGATTCATTCACAGCAGGGTGGTTTTTTTTAGACATAATGAAACAGAAATGTCTGTATTCTGAAAGATGAGACTCACTTCTCATTTTATTGCTAGTTTAGGGCAACCAGGGAGGAAAGAAGAACAACAGAAAGGGCCAACTGGCAAACACCACCTCAGTTGCCTACTGACCCATATCTCTGTTAATTACAGACGCAATTTATCTGTCACACCCCAACCCTTACAGTCTGGCCACCTCCCCCATAAAATCCAGATTTGTGTCACATCTGTGACCTCTCTGTGACACAAACAATTCTTATCTCACATCTATCTGTTCACCCCAGAGATGTTGTTGCAGTATTTTTACATGTGACACTGACATTTGAGAACATGTTTTCTTCATGCTCAATATTATATTTTCACTACACCTTTCTACCTCATGATTTATTTGTGTTCTGCTTTAAAGGAGAGAAATCAAGCAATTTTAAAGTCTGTGGCTGTGTGTGCAGCGGAAATGTAATAATTGCTTCAGTACTTTACATGCAACCAACATTATGTCCTTATGATAAACATCTTGGTTTTAAGGGTCAGGTTTTTTAACCTCTCTCCTTGTGTTTCTTTGAAGGAAGAACACTTTAGCCATCTCCCCTGTTCTCTTGGTTGTCTGTTTCTCCCTTTTTTTGAGTTGATAGTTTGGCTTTGTGTCTGTGTCTCCATGTTAACTCGGTTTGTGTGTGTTTGTTTATGTGTCTCGTAAGTCTTGGCCAAGCAATCTTGGCCTGGTTGCCCGCTGTGCTGCCTGTCATTCCTGCTTCCATTGACATTCAGACTGAGCAGCTGTGCCTCTTCATGTTTTTCAATTAGACATCACTTCAAACCACCCTGTTTGGAATTTAAAGGGCTCACTTTCCTTGTTTATAAACCCTTGCAGCACAGGAAAAAACTGTAGTGCTAAGATTTTTTTCTGAAACAAATGTGAATGTGCTCATATGTTTGTTTCTGTGACCCTGTACTTCAAGAGATAAGATTGGTAAATTAATTCACTGGGTTATTGGGATAAACATGAGGTAAGCATTTACTGATGGTTGTCTTTGGAGGTGTTAACCATATACATACAAACAGGGATTTTATTTTGAAGGAAGTTTTTTTTGTTTAGTTTTTTTGGTGAAGAAAATATCTGCAAATGATCAGAGGAAGATGCAACTCATCTCAACAGGTGTTCCCTCTGAGGGCTGCATTGGAAAAAGACCCAGCACCCAGCAGTGGGACTAAATAACCCAAAAGGATTGCATTTTTCCAATCACAACAGAGGTGTCATTTACGTCCCCGTCACCAGGCATGACCTGGACCCAGACTGAGCCCTGAGGAGACACGCTATTGATCTGCGCAGCCAAGAAAGCCAGCTGCCATTAAAGCCATGACAGTGGAACTGTACAGCATCGATCGGCCGTGCCGTGGCCCCACCATATTATTTATAGAGGAGAGCTCCATCCACTACTCTCTTATGTCTGATAATTGATGGCAAGTGGGGCCCTGCTTTCTGCCCTGACCCCGACAAACTGAAAGTCAGATGGATTACATCTAACACAATTATGATTGATATTATCAGATTACACCATGCACGACAAGGCATGCGGGGTGAGGTGAACTGAGTTATTCACTCATTCAGGATGTCTCGCTTAATTCCTCCAGTGGGAAAAAATAGTGGGTCTGTGGTGAACGGGTAAAGGTTGTGCATGCGGCTGTGTCTTTTAAGTGTGGGTGGTTAAGTAGTGAGTTGTAGAAGCAGAGGTGGGTATTAATCCGCTACATTTACTCCATTGCAATTGCTTGAGTAACTTTTTGGATAAAATGTAAGAGTAGTTTTTCTGCAGTATACTTTTTATTTTTACTTGAGTATATGTTTTTTATTTTTCAATTTTTCATTAGATGCATGATCTGTTTACTTCTAACAGGGAGACGTCTGCCAAAGTTTCTGTCACTTGACTCTATTTTCACCAATCAAACGCAGCCACTTAGTCACATGACAACACACAAGTTCTCCCTGCCAGTTACATACACAGGAGCACGCATGAACATACACACATGCACAAACACACAAACCGAGGGGACAACAATGAATAAAACAAATGAAACAAAAAAAATCAGAACACCCGACAAGGTCTCATCATGGAAGCTGGAAAAAAACCTGCCACTGTAAATTAGTATTAGCTATGGATTGGCTAATGCTAGAATAAAGTTTTAAAGCTGTCATTCCAAGACATGTTTGAAGAGTTAAGACATAGCGCTGTACGAGGAACTGGTTTAAAGCTTTGTTATGAAAGAAGTGGCAGAATACAAACATTTTGAAATTGCTAACATGAGCAAGTTTCATGTGTATTATTGTGACCGTAATGGCCTTAAAGATTATTTTGTTATTGTTTCAGTTTAAGGGATAATTTGCACATTGCTATTTGATATTTTGTTCATGTCTGTTTGACTACATTTGTCTTGCTCTGATTATTTAAACAATGAATAAGAGTAACTCAGTACTCGGGTAGTCTTTTCACCACATACCTTCTTGCTCTTTTACAAATAATTATTTATATGACTACTGAATGAATGAATTATTAGTTTGAAGTAACAGTACTTTTACTTGAGTCCAATTTTTGGCTAATCTACCCACCTCTGTTTAAGAGATCCCAATGAGCGAGATAGAAATCTTACCTTATTGGTTTTAAAACCAAAGCATGATCCAATAACCTCTTATCTATTAAGCTAATGTAACAGATGCATGTTGCACACCTTACTCTGTAAAGTGCCTTGTGGTAATGTATGTTGTGATCTGGTGCTATTGCAGTAGAATCAGATTGAATTGAATATAACTACAGCTGTATACCCATGCACAGCAGAGTTTCCATCTGGTGTGAAAGCTGCATGGTGACAATTCTGACTCCCCTTCAGAAGGCGTGAAAATGTTCTAGCTGTTGACTTTGCTTGACTCCAGTAAATTTAATAGGTTTGCTAAAATCTAAGTTGGTGCATTCCCTCATTGATTTATTTCCGTCACATTTATATGACTCCCCAAGTGTAATGATCGGATTGAGTGCTTCACATTTTCTTCCACCTCAATGCATTAACATTGTTTTATGGTTTTGTGGTTTTTCCTTTTCTTTTGGAAAAAAGCTCTTCCTCTGTCATCACAGATTTATTTAAATAATGAAGGCAGGCTCATTCATTTATTATATATATTTTTTATACTAAGTTGTGCACTTCACAGAAATAAATATATCAATGATTCTGCTATAATAATATTAGCTTAATCTTGGGGCAGAGCCTGTGAAGGAACAATCTTTCACATGCAGAACCTGAAGTTGACACTTAATGGTGTATGTTTTTACTTACAGTTAGAGTGTGATTTACGTTTGCATGCATGTGTGAGCGATTTTGTCCATACCCATTCTCTCGACTATGAAACCTCTATTGCAGACAAGTCAGACTCAAAGTGGCACATTCAGAGAAATACAGCAGCCATGCAGCACAGACCCCTCCTGTCCCATCAATGATCAGCAGACTGCTCTCAATCCATTTCTTTACATGTTATCATTATGTGGTTTACTTGCATTTTTCCCACTAATTCAGTTACTCTGGATGACTATAATGCGATTTAGACATTGTTTATTATGTAATTACATGATATGTCTCTCCCCTCAAACATGCAATTCTTGCCCATAAAGCCCCTCTTTATGGTTCAGAAGTTTCTGCGTTCTGTGGAGATCATTGTGATCGGGAATTGAATTAACGTGACAGAAGGAGTCGCTCCTTATGAGACTTAAATTGTAACGACAAGCCCATTAAAATTAATTTTCCACCCTGATTAGATTTAGCGTTATCATCATCTCTTGACAGATATGTCTGTTCTTGGTTCATATTTGAGAGAAAAAAACATAAATCTCACAAATTGGTTCCTGTCTCTTCTTGTTAAAATGATGGAGATTTATGGCTCGGTCGTAGCACAAGGTCTCCACCGTTTTCCTGTCCTTGCCAACATCAGCTTCATAAACACACCAGCGAAAATGTTTCATTCTTCAGTAGTCAGAGCAATTGTACCAAATTAAATTAAATCTGCATCTGTCTCCTATTTTTTATGTCCAATTCATTAGCAAAACTAACATTCTTATTAGACACTCAGAGGGGATGCTTTGCAAAGTGGAGTGCTGACTAAGTATCTGTTTGACTGTTGAGTCAGATGTGTCTGTTTTCTAAGAAATATGGATGTATTGTAATAAGCATTTTCAGGAAGTGTTGGCCTCCCACTTACAGGCACTTAAAAAGGACCTCACAAAAACATAAAAATCCTCCACGGTAAGGACATTTTGCCAGTCCATACAGATTTGTGTTGGTTGGGTTCATTTAGGGTTATTATAACTATGTGTGACATGGGATTAAAGTTAAGATTTAACGTGTAGTCAAGACAGTTACATGGTAAAAGCTTTGTGAATTAATGTGCTAAATGTCTGAACCTAACACGTTGTCCTAGTAAATGAAATGTGTGTGTCCGTTTGTGGAGTGTGTCGAGCAAGTGTGTGAGGCCGCTCACAGACATGGAGTTCCCTCCCTCTAAGACTGTGAAGGAGTGGAGGTGAGAAGGAGCAGTCTGGCTGGCTGACTCTCCTGTTGGTCTGACCTGCCGTCCGAGCCAAGTGCGTTTTGACACCCGGAGTCCTGGCTCGGTCCTCTCCAAGCACCACTCGGTAATGACTTGTTAAGGAGCTGAATAGGAGCAATTCACCTGATGAAAAGGACAGGGGGCAAAAACCAGCTTGGGATATTGAATGTCAGCCAAACACAAAAATGCCCCATTCAAAGGATGGTGTCTGTTACACTCGGGTTAGCCTCTATCATCTTAATTTAATGGCCTCCCCTCATTTGTGATATTTGATTTCATTTTTCACTTCAGCAAAGAGAGCAGGTTCTATATGTATGGTCAACATATGGCAGATATTAGATTACTCATATATTGTGTTTTGTTTTGGCAGTATCATCTTTCTCATCCAATGGCTTCATGCAACATATGTTCTCTTCCATCGCTCATATCACAAAGGACATTGAGGTCTATCCAGTATCTGATAGCAGCTATTATAATACTTTATATCTCCTTAAGAGACCAATCAGCTCTGAGTAATTTACAGGTTTTTGACTTCCTATGAAAACAATAAAGTTTGACTGTGAACATGTTATGAACATGCAGACTAGTTGCAGATAAATTCATCTACATACCAAATATGTTGGAGCTGTCAGGCACATTAACTGGAACCACTGGGGCCCAGTGCTTTGCTTAGTAGCTCTGAGTTGTTGAGAAAGAAAAAAAAGAAAATCTTCCAAACAGCCATTCAAAACAGTAATTGTGTACATTTACAGGACCCAGTGGTAGGTAAATGTGAATGTCAGCATGCTAACATGCTCACAATGACAACGCTAGAACGCAGATGTGCAGCAAGAATCATTCAGTTAGCAGATAGCTACAATTCATGATTTCAGTGATTTATCCAGTAGACACAATGGTGGGGTGGGAAAATATTGCTACACTCCTGTTCCAGCTTCTCAAATGGGAGGCATTGCCGAGTCATACATCTAAGTAGATTGAATAGCTTTGGGTTTTGTACTTTTGTTAAGATAAAATGAGAGATTTAAAGATGTCACTTTGGGTTCTAAACATGCTATTTTGTATTACTTTTTGACAGAGACCAAAAGTACTGATGGAATGATGGAAAAAAAATCAGCAAATGAATGCATTAGAAAAATAAGTGTTGATGCACATTTCATTTTAATATAGCACTATTAATGTTATTCATTGTGGGCGTTTCATAACTGTTGTCACTTTGTCTCAACCTAACCCAACCCAACTGATATTTAAAAACCATTCACCTTCTTGGCTGTCACCCCCAACTCTCTGTTAGAGCATAGAAAAGCAACAGTAGAGACAACAGAGTACTGGGAACACTGCTTTGCTCAGGAGAGAAAAGTGACATCATCCTGGACACTGCTGGACTCCACAAGCTTCCTGTTGTTTCCCCCTCACAAAACATAATGGCAGTCTGTCTCTCTAGTGGTGTCCAGTCTTTGTATCTCTCCTCAGGAACAGGAAATCCATGTGAAGGCGAGCTGTGGCGCTCCAAAAGAAAGTGATGACTGCAAAGAAAACCCTTTTGACATAAAATTTGTCATCGCTAGACGGGCTGAAATGCTTTTGTGATTTTGCATCAGTACAAAATGTCTGCCAGCAAACAACACAGAAGCATTTTCATACATGATGGGTTATTTTTTAAATATCAGCACAAGGTGAAATTCAAATCATTCTTCTTTATATATACAATGTTGCTGAGATGAGATTTTGTTTTCTTTTTGTTTCCTATGTTTGATGTGCCCTCCTTAATGCATCATCCATTGTCTCATGTCTCTGTCTTCATCTAAATTGTATTATGAAGTCAAAACGCAGTACAATACATTTTCAGTCCAGCTATTGTGGCAAGTAATTGAACATATCAGTTCACAGAAGCTAATAAGACCTGGTTCTGTGATGTAGAATTGTACATTGACAAAGGGATTGCATTTACTTCTTCCTGCCCTGCTTATTATCAGTAACTTGTAATATAAATATGCAAATAAGCTGCTTGAACTTTACAATCCTCTGTCCAGGCTATTCATCTCCTTTAAAGTGTTCATTTACATGTGGAGAGCCCCCATGCATCAAGCCATGTCATTTTGAAAGCAAATATTAATCAATTTTGCATTGTGGATTGCCCTGGAGCAGTCTGTTATACATGCAGTGTCTTTGCTGGAACTGATGTACACAGAAGCCTCTCCGTTCAAACTTTTGATGCTAATTATGAGGAGGCTGATTCAGTATGACTAAGCTTTATCATATTTGATGCACACATGCCCTGCAGTGACCCATCCTAGACTGGGATGGTTTTGGTGACACACTGTCTCTCCAAGCAAACATTACAGAAGTACTTATTTTCCTTGCTTACTTTGGAAATTGACCAGGAAAATGTCCACTCATTTCAGACTTGTAGATATGAGTTCTCTAATGGATAATTACTGAGAATCTGGAGAGCCAGCTGGCATGTAGGCTTACCAGCAGTGGAACGTGTTAACTGACACTGAACCATCCATTTTGTCCAACCAAGAAAGATATTGGCTAGTGAGTTCATAATACCTACTGAGGCACCCATGATAAACGCTCAAAAACAGGCTGAACTTAGTCATGCAAACTGGTCTGTTTCAGTTGCCATGGTCTGTTACCCGTCAGAATTTATTAACCTCATTCCACTGGGCCGCAGCATGACTACTCAGTCTCACAGGATGTTTCATAAGTTTCACTTGAGTGTAATGCATTGGAGTAATACTGTGATTTCCTGTGAAAAGGCTCATAGGCCTTGTAATTTGCTTCTTGGTATCATAATGTTGTACTAACAAGCTCCCAGCATTGTGTCATGTTTTTATATGGCAGGCCCTGATAATATCATCTGCTAGTGAGAATGTTGGCCCAGGTAGAGCTTTATCAGCTGAATTCCTCTCTTCATATATAATTATCCTGGTATGACTTAGTGATGGCCTGACTCTTTCTTTTGTGTCACAATGCGGTTGACATTTGTGATTTGGGGGGAAATATCTCAATAGCTATTGTTGCCATGTATTTTGGTACACACCCATGTTCCACAAAGGATTATTTACAATAGTTTTGGTTACCCCTAATTTTACATCTAGTTAGTTATGAGGTCACAATCTTAATTTGTCTGAGAATTTTGTTTAAAGCCAAATATCTACACATTTAAGTGCAATTCCACCAGCCTCGGTTGTCTGTGTTCATTGTTAGCAACTGTCAGCATCCCAACATGATAAACTAAGATGGTGAACAAGGTAAACATTACACAAACATCCACATTAGCCTTATTGTTGTGTGTGTGTGTGTGTTAGCATGACAATTAGTCTTTACCTCAAAGCACCAGCTGTGCAGCCTGTTAGACTTCCAACATCATTTGGAAACACAACTACCACAAGGAAAAATGAAATCTTGATAAAACCATTGTTTTACAGTGCCATAACTGTGCAATTGCAAAACAGTACTGTTGCACTGCATCTTTGACCAGTCACAGTGCTGTGTGATAATATTTTGTGGTCGTGTGTAAACGCAGCCACAGTTCTAACCCTTCACACCTTTGTTTTTGTGCCATTTAAGCCCTGATGAGCCATCATGTTGAGTAATACCACATGGAGCCAGGCTTTTGGTTTTTTGTGAGCAGTGTCACAAACCTTACCAAGCAATTTGACAGGCTGTAACAACAATCCTGATAAAGCCAAGCCAGCAACTAAGTAAAAAAGGAGCATACAGCAACTACAGCAGCCTGCCCCCATTTCCCTAAGGGCTCCCTCCCACTCAATAGCATCAGACACGGCAGACAAACGATGATAAAGTGATCCTCTCATGACTTTGACAGGCACAACAGACAGCAGCAGGGCTGGCCCACGCAATAACGCCAGTCAACCAGGCCTTCATTCAAAGCACAGCACTGAGACACACATTTCATCTGCAACAATGCAGTCAAAATGAACACCTACACCCACAATCATGTTCCTAATTATTACCATCAGTTTCTGTACAAATAAAAGCATATTGCTGCTGTCAGCTCAGTAACACGGATCCTTCATTTTCTTTTTGGGAATTTCAAAGGAACAAACATGTATTTTCTTCAAAACCACTTCATGGGTTTCAAGTGGGTTTATCAAGATATGTTTTACAATTAAAACATCATATTCAAGATTATTATGTCCTAAATGTTATTCCTCAGTGTCTGGATTTTGTCACAGATGAATGCTGTTATGTTTATTTTGGAATTGTTCAATCTCACGTTGAATTGGGTCTAATATTTACTAGCTGTGACAGCTTTGCTGCTATTGAACAAGAGGTAGTTTTGTGTTTGAGGAGGTTTATAGATCTCTGTGTTTCTGTGGACAGATTTTGTCACTACTGTCCAAGATACAAAACAGTGTCTTGGGCAGTGTGATCACATCACAAAATGTACTGTATGTCAGCAAACTATTCTTCCCTACAGACACTTTGGTAATCTTAGGATGTTTGAAGGACACTATCTTTTCCCTAGCATATACAATCAGCAATGATGATGGGAACACTGCTAGCTAAAAATCAGCTCGTGGACAATGCTTTCTGTTAGAAATTTGTATCGTCTCATCTTAAAAACTTAAAATGTTATATGTCATATGGGGAAAATATTTTGACACTTTTACATTATCTTCTCAACAAGAAAAATGAGAGTTGACATTTTTTTTTCCTGTCCTAAGATTAGCAGATATGTAAAGATACCGTTGTTATTGTTTGCCAGGTGTGTTTTTTGTCCATTTTAATTTATAGTTATTATTTACATATTTTGTTGTTTCGATGTTACCCATGTAAAGAATATGGTTCAGCATCTGCTGATGTGACTATATATTAAAAACAAACAAAACAATGGTTTTGTTTCCCTTAGAGTAAATTTGACCTTATACTGATATGGGGTACTATCTCCTTTGTCCTGTAAATCACACTCTCTTACTGATGATAGTACTGATTATGCTATTCTGTAGACCTGAAATGTTTTTAAATGAACAATGACTTCACAACTTCATTTGTCAGTTTACATCTGGGGATCTTGCAAAAAACAAAACAAAACCCTATAACCTTGTAAATGTAATTCAATTAATTGACCTTGGACACATTCAAATCCAGAAATGGTGCAGAGTGGAGTTCCTATCATTCCACAATAGGATCAGCAATAGAAAAAACTAGGAAAAGTCTTATTAGTAGGCTGAAGAAAGTGACAGATTATATGTATATTTGAAGTACATATTCCATTGTTTCAGTTCAGATACATACAATTCAGTATATAATTATTAGTATGTGATATTTTTCTGAATCTGTCTTCCAACTTATTAATTATGCCATGGTGTCAGGTTGGGAATCCAAAAGTGCAATACAAACCAAAGAGATTCTGACTTTTTTGTTTGTTTTTTAACTGATTTGATTTTGTATCTATATGGATCCAATCACTGCCCTAATTGGTTGGCCAGGTGATTTTAGAGCACCTGAAAGGACAATATTTGATTTGAAAAGGCTCAGGACATGCAGGAAAGCCACCAGGAGAGTGGTAGAGCCAAAAGGTCAAGTATGCAATATCAAGGAGACAGCGCACTTCTCTCCAGTGCACAATAGCCTCCAGGAGCAGCCAGCCTCTAGCCATTTCAACATAGGCCATCAGCTTCTCTCTTAATTATAGTCATATTGCAGTATTGAAGTCCAGTGTTCCTTAACATATTCTTTGTTTTGAGTCCTTTTTGTCTCAGGTAATGGAATGCCAGCTTGGTGTGATTCCTGTGTGTTTCAGAGTGCTGATCAAAGTGACCTCTGCACCCCTTTGCTCTTGCAAATCAATACACACAGTCAACAGGAGCTGACAGGGGCAGGCACAACATATAATAAATGACAATTCACCATCACACTGGCAAGAGCATATCTGACAACTACTGCTCATGGCAGTCATTTTCATGTGATGCCAAGCTGTTATGTTCAAAGTGGGATTCATTTGCTAGGACTGTCTCACACAGATGCTGATATTACAAGGCTGACTTGTAAGCACCTCATCCCCCAGTCATACGTTCCTGCTGAAGCTGTCCCTGCCAAGTGCTGACAGAAGCAACGGTATTACAGTTGTATCTTTTTATTGTTGTTGTCTTTCAAAGGGAGCTTATATTGAAAGCAATTTTCCTCTTAAGGGAGCAAATTGTTCACAGAAAATTGTAACTGCCATCACTTGGAGATGATTGGCTGCATCTTTTGGTGTTGGCAGCCAAGAATGGAAGGATTTCATATGCAGGAGGAGAGAGGAAGAAAAAGAAAGGAGCAGCTCATATTAAAACGTGTTGTGGAAAATGAGTGCGAAATTTCACACATGCCGTATGAAGAAAATGGCTTCTGTTTTGCCAGGTGGAGGGGAAATAGAAATCTGATGTGCATTTGTTGACATGTAAAGAGGTAGAGGCGATGTGTCTAGATTGGGAGAGGCAGGCTTTATTATAAACTACACTAAAAAAACGACAGAGACCAGTCGTTTCACGTCATGTTTTGCAGGGCTGTAAGGATCAAGAGGTTTTGTTTGTGCTGGTAGCTCACCCTTCACCTTAAACAGAGAAGCCAATTAAAAGAAAAAGAATAGTTTGTGATGTGGCAGAATGAACTAAAACTCATATCAAATATCAAATGTCTACTACCGGAGTAGCGTCATCACAACTGGAAAAATGTCACATGCATTGTTCCCACACTTGATTATTGGACTTTTTTGTTTTCCCACAACTACGAGGGAATGTTTTTGCCTGTCTGACAGGACTGGAGATTTAATGCATGATGGCTTAACTGCTATGTGAACGTAACTATAAAAATAAAATTACTTTCTTGCATCACGCAGTATCACATAGTAAGCTTATTGCATTTTTACCATTAAATAACTTCCTCTTCCTAGGAGATTGTTTGTTTGTTTTAAAGAAGCCACTGCATTTTGGGAGTGATCCATATCTGGATCTCTTTTTAAAGCTTCTTGACCATTATGAAATAGAGCAGCATTTCCCAATTTGTGTCATATCTTTATAAATGCCATAAAGACTTCATGCTAAATATTAAGTAAATAAGAAATTTGGAGAAATCTCTCTCAGTGCCCTCAAGAAAATTTTGTTATATATCAATATAACAAAAATCATATATTATTAATGAATGAAATGGTCAACCCAACTGATATCTAGATAAAGTAATATTTTCTACACACCAGCGACATAATTCCATGATTTTGATGTATAGTTTTTTGATGATCAGCTTAGAAATGATTATTTGAATGATGATTTGATATCTTCCTATTCTATGAAGTTTTATGCCTTACATTGACTGTAAGGGCCAACAACACAGAAATGGAACCCTGCTGAAACAGCTGGCTTCCACGTCTGTCCAATGTTGTATTGGACACATTTGTGGAAGCTGTATTGTCACAGTATTGGAATTTATTATGTCCTATAATATGACCTCTTTTGCATTTTTAAGGCATATTGTACTATGAAATGTTTATGAAATAGCATTCTTAGATGTTTTTTGTGCATTTTATGACATTTTATAATTCACATTTTTCGGGATTTAATCACATACAATAGTATGTTGTTTTTTGCATTTTTATGAAATATCATATTTTGACTCTCTTTGCATTTTAATGACATACTATATTAAAACATTTTGGGCATTTTTATGAAATTTTATATTTTGACATTCCCACGTTTTTACGACATAATACATTAATGTGTTTTTCTGCGTTTTCATGACATACTCTACTATGACCTTCTACTGCATCTTAAACATGTTACACAATGAAATGCTTATGAAACACTATTCTTTGACATTTTTATGTTTTAACAAAACACTTTACAAAGGCATTCTCTGCATTTGTATGATATACTGAAGTCTGACCTTTTTTCATTTATTTTTTCACATTCTTATGACATACTATATTTTTTGCATTTTTTGACCCATATTATACTATGAAATGCTTATGAAACATTATTCTTTGACATTTTTTTGCATTTTTCAACATAGTGTACTAAGGTATTTTTTTGCGTTTTTATGACGTACTGTACTATGACCACTTTTGCTTTTTTTAAAATCCATATTATTCTATGAAATACTCATGAAAAACTATTCATTGATATATTTTTTTCTTGGTTTTTCAAATAACTAAGGCTAGAGGGGGCTTTAGTTGACTTCCAGTGAAAAAAAAGATGGTGTCTTGCCAATAAGGAAGTAAAAGCTAAAATAGCTAATTGGATAGAGGTAAACCGGTTATGGTCTTCTGGGAGCCCAAATATGGCGACATGGGGGGAGGCTTTTATGGTCATTGAAAGTATTTTTGACATGGTATCGAAATAATTCTGCCAGAAGCGAGAAAGTAATGAATAAGAGTAAAGCATATGAGTTAAGTTGCAAGATGAGGCATGGCATTTGTCCCAATTGTCAGTGATGTTGGGATAGATTTGTGAAAGTTGAGTTTTGGAATAATGGACATTAAACAATACTTTAAACTGTATAAGCGTGAGACGAGTACAGGGTGAGCTAGTGTAAATTTTCTTAAGAGCAATGTCCCATCAATCATCATCCAGATGTAGACCCAGTTCTTGTTTCCAAGCAGCCTTGACCTTAGTAATTGGAGAGCAATCAAAAGACAGGATGTCATTATAAACGTCAGATTTCTGAAGTGGGTCGTGGCTCAGAAGCTCCTCCCACTGTAGACTTGGTGGTAATGAGGGAAAAACTGAAAACAAAACATTAGCGCTGTGTCTAATTTGGAAATAACAAAAGAGATGAGAAGGTGGGAGATGAAATTCTCCTGAGATATCTGTAAAGCTGTGAAAAATACCATCCTTGTAAAGGTCTTTAAAACATTTCACTTTTCATTTTAAACATGAATTATAAAATGCAATGCTTATGAAACATTATTCTTCCATGTTTTCTTGCATTTTCAATTTCTTTGTGTTTTTCTATCGTACATCATTTTTTCATGTTTTTATCGAATACAACAGTGAGGCCCTTTATGCTATTGAGTGTTTACAAAAAAAAAAGTTCTACGATGTTTTGGAGCATTTTTAGCACTTTTCATTCTTCCCATTCCCATCATTTCCCATTTTTGGAACAGGAGGTTCTATGATGTTTTGTTGTATTTTTAGCACCGTTTATTTTTTGACATTTTTCAGGGTTTTTTTGACTTAGTATAGTATGTGGGGTTTTCTTCATTTTTGGGACATGCTAGGGTATGACCTCTTTTGACCTTTTTTTTACACTTTTAATGTCTTTTATGCTATGGAGTGTTTATGAAACACAGTTCCACAATGTTTTGGGGTATTTATCTCACTTTTTATTTTTTTTTTTATATTTTACGTGTTTTTTCAACATAGTATAATATTGTGATTTTTTCTTTCTGGGACATGTCAGGGTATGACCTTTTTTGGCCTTTGGTGGCATCTTTAAGGATTCATATGCTATTGAATGTTGATGAAACACAGTCTATGATGTTTCTGGGCATTTGAAGAACTTTTTATTGTTGAAATATTTTGCATTTTTTTTTACATAGCATAGTCTGGAGTTTTTCCTCATTTTTGGGACATATCACGGTATGACCTCTTTTGGCCTTTGGTTGCATTTGTAACACCTTTCATGCAATGAAATGCACATGAAACACAGTTCTATAATGTTTTGGAGTGTTTTCATTCTTTTCATTTTTTGACATTTTTCAAGGTTTTTTTGAGTATGGCGGGGTTTTTTCTCTTTTTGGGACATGCTAGGGTATGACCTCTTTTGACTTTTTTTTACACTTTTAATGCCTTTTATGCTATGGAATGTTTATGAAAAACTGTTTTACGATGTTTTAGTGTGTTTTTAACACTTTCTATTTTTTGTCATTTATTGTTTTTTTTACATAGTATAGTATGCCGTTTTTTTTCGTTTTTGGTACATGCTAGGGAAGACCTCTGTTGAGCTTTGGTTGCATTTTTAATGCCTTTTATGTTCTGGAGTGTTTATGAAAAGGTTTTTTTTTTGATATTTTGGGGTGTTTCAATCACTTTTTAGTTTTTTAATATTTTTCATGTTTCAACATCATATATTATGATTTTTTTTCCATTTCTGGGACATGCTCTGCTACAACCTTTTTTGCATTTTTAACACCTTTGTTTCTGAAACAATGCTGGAAGATGTTCTGTGAAGTTTTTTACTTTTTTACTGTTTCTTACTTTTTAAATTTTTAAAATTTTTCATAGTATAGTAAGCCATTATTTTCTTATTGAACAAAATTATACTTTGAAAGGCTTGTGAAATACTATTCTCTTATATATTTATGTATTTTCAAGACACTTGATGATCACTGAAATATTTTTATTATATATATATATATATATATATATTATTTATTACTCATATTTCTCATGTGAAAGTTTGTTAAGACTTTTTGATTTATGGAAATTTGTATCCTTTTTACATTTTTTTCTCTCTAGATGGTTAGTTGCTGCGTCAATTATAATGGACTGAGTGTTCCTATCTGCATATATATATTCAGGTGCTATGATACCTCCCACAATACACCTATATAATTTTATGCAATCATTTCCAAGGAGGTTGTGGGCTGTGTACATTTTATGTCAGGGATTTCTATAAGATTTTGATTTCTGTGGCCTCTGTTTGTTTGTTTTTGTTTGTTTGTTTGCACGTTTGTAATGTGTTCAGTTTGTATGTTTATGGAAAAACCATAATAAAAATATTATTTACAAAAAACCCCTGTTAACCAATGGTGTCGGATTGTCCTATGTCATTTTAATGCCCTTCTATACTATGACATTTTTACTTTCACCAAGGATGTTAAACTTTTTTTGTTAGTTTGTTTGCTTGTTTATAGTGTTATGCGAAAAGTAATGGACGGGTATTCACGAAAAATTTTACAAGAGGTGACTATTGACCCAATCCGGAAACCATTTCATTTTGGGAGTGATCCATATCAGGATTTTTTGAAGTATTCTTAACCATTGTGAGATAAGGCAATATTTTACAGTTTGGGTCAAGTCTCCATAAATGCATAAAGATATGACATAAGTGGCCACACTGATAAATGGTAAGGTCAGTTCAGTCAGTGAAACTGTATTTCTTTCTGCTCCATCTCTGTCAGTTCTCCAGTAAGCATCCCCCTCCACTGCCTCCAGCAACCAACAGGTCCCTGCAGCTGTTGCTAATTGGCCAGATCCTAGTGTTTCTATATGGACGTAATGAATTATGAAAGTGTCAGATCAAGCCCAACCTCCCTCTGGACACATGCACGTGCACTCGTGCACTCTCATACACGTGCACATAAACACCTTTAGACAACAACCAATGAAACCTGTTTGTTTTGGGCTAGCTTGCTCCATCCATTAGTTGTTATTGTTTTCTCTAAACATGACATTGATTTAATTTACCACCAATCAATTTCAAATGGTTCTGACATTCAGATATGACCTTAAAGCTAGTCAGACCACGAACTATGATTAGGATTAAACTTTTGTTAATGAGGTGATTTCTCTTCACACCGGGGGAGCGTGTGACACAATCCAACAGCAATGGTCAGTAAAAATTAGATCAATTATTGTGAACGAAACCGCTCTAACTTGATTACCCATGCACCCGCTAATTTGTGTAATTAATAACCTCTTCTCAGCTGCAGAGAGCAGTTTATTAATAACAATCTATATCTGTGCTCCTTAATGAAATGGCAGGGGCCAGGCCATCCGTTCTGCAGGTAATGTCATAATCAATGGTGCCCAACACACATGTTAATTACCATAGTTATTAATTGTTACAGTTGGACTTGAATGCTACATGCTGCCAGCTCCTTTGTCCTACTATGTATAGCAATCAGTGGATTGAAAATGGCAAATCTAATTAGCCATTCAGCAGCAGGCTGGGAATCCAAATGAGACGGTATCAGGCCTGACAGCTGGCAGTCGAGGCGCCGTTCACACTGGGCGGTGAACAAAACCAGCATTATCCACTGCCCCGGGAACAACAGGAAAAGGCATGTATCGCAAACTAATAAATACATTCACAGCAGCGGCCTGCCATATCACACAATGGTCTAATGAAATGCCTGCTTGATGCCATTGTTTGGGTACAAGGAGTGTTTATGCATTTATCTGTACAGGGTGCACCTCATCCATCCAGCAGGCAGCAGAGAGTCATTTTTGAGATTCCGATCCAAGTGGTGCTTCTGGTAAAAAATATTAAGTGATGTAATAACATGGTTGTATGGAAGAGGGTAATTTCTTTGCATTAGTTTATAAAAAACATGTCTGTTTTCCGATTTGTGACCACACCTTTTCCAGGCAATCCAGTGTGTCTTAAAATTTCCTCAGCCCGAAGGACCACTTCACACTATTCAGTTTGTCTGGAAAAATGCACATTTGGAGATCAATGGAAAAACAAATAAAATAAAATAATACATGCCCTTAGTGCTTTTAGTTTATTGAAAAGCTATGCTTTTATTTTCAATGTTGGGACATATATAACTCCATAAGCATTTTTTATTTGAACAACGTGGTTAAGTGTACAGGCAGCCTAAAAAAGTAAATAAATCATATCTGTATTTATAAAGTATTTATAAATAAATAAAAAGAAAATTTAAAATTTAAATTTATATAAGCATTTAAGCCTATTTGCTCTCATGGTTTAACTCATTCTTCAAAGTACAATCATTTTAAGCCTCTGGTTTAACACTTTAACATTTCCCATCTGGCAACACACATGGGATAATACTTCTTTTGTTTTGTTTATGCAAAAAGGAGCTAAGGTTTGTTGAAAAGGTTGGTAGATTTGTCACACAAAAAAATGGTCTGAAAATTCACAAACTAGCAACAGTAATGCTAAGTTGGCAACACTGCCGGCAATGCCGCAGTGATGTAATAGAAACTGACTGTACCAGTTCATTGTGAAAGAGCCAAGGCCAATACACAAACTCCCGGCTGACCAACAAATGGTGTAACTTTATGTCTCCGTTGGTCAGTCAGTCAGTCAGTCAGTCAATGACATTCACTTTTATAAGGTTGGTCCCCCTGTTGCAGTTGAACCAAAAACATCCATATTTAACGCAGCCAGCAGTTTGTGTCTCCATCCCAAGAGCACCAGCAATTAATGCAGTGTTAAAGGTGGCAGCCGGGAGGGAATAAAGGTGCGACCAGGTGGATGAATACCCCCCCCTGCACTAGTCCTACCACTACACACTGTCATGCCAGGTCTTACTCTCAGCCTCACCATCCGCAGTCTTAACACCACAGGCGCTGAGCTCCAGCATGGCAGGCCCAGGGGGGCCGCCGGCCCTTCCTTTCACCATACTCACAGCAGCGATGGGCAATAAAAACACTTCACACCTTAAGTGAAAGATACGACTTTAAATATTTTACACACATTCTGCATATGCAATTTATCCACACCTGGCTCTTAGGAGCAACAACATCTGGTCGCTATTGCTTTAGAGGCAATTAATTCTTCATCCAAGCAGCCAGGGTCCTCTCTGAAAATGTGGAAGAAGGACTTATGTTATGTAGATGATTACAAATGTTAAGATTACAATGCAGTTCAGTAAGTAGCATTAAACAATACAGAAAGGAATTGAATATCCATAAAATTCATTCATTTTTCTTCATTTACAATCAAACATGAATATGACTTTATTTAAAATACAATGGATCTTCTTTCAGTGCTGATGTAGAACTGATAAAACCAGTATATGACTACACTCACTCATTTGAAAAAGCAAGAGGCAACAATGACAAGAGGTGGTGTCCCTCTACTGACTTTATCAGTAGATAGGCTAAATGGGTGCAATTCTAGAAAGGTGTGTCTCCAAAAAAAGCAAAAACAAAAATAAAACAACAAGAACAATCTTGGTAATGATGAAAAATAACTGTCTGCTGAGGCTTGAAGAAAAAAAATAAAGGAAAGATTTGAACATAGCTTAAAGTGACTAAGTGCTGAGTTAATACTTTTGGCTATAAACATTGAGGTTGATTGCACTAATTTGACTTCATCAGAAAATGACCTTTGAAGACACTAAATAAAACTGGTTATCATGATGGAGTTAAAACAACACCTAAGTGGTATATTGAGTTAGGACTGATTAGCTTAAAAGTGTTTAAGTTCAACTCTTCTTCATCTTTACAGCTGGAAATCACTGCTTTCCTGTGTTCTGAATGGCCCTAAACATATTCCTTTCTTCTGCAATGATAGGATTCCTTTGTTTATTGCTGTCTTTTCCCATGGGAATGAAAGTAGATTTGGAGTTCAATGCTAAGTGAGAACTGACCTGCATTCCCATGTTCTGTATAACACCAGGGGGACACCTTATGAGATGGTGTTTACCATGACCATACTGCCACCAAGGCCTGTGTCCATGACATGGATGTGAGAACCACAGCAATGAAATCTTGGCAAGGTTACAAAAGAACAAAACAGCCCCCTGTCAGTGAGAACAAACAGGAAAGTCAGATGTTTCTAAATCAGCACCAAAATAAGAGTTTCTGTTTTGGGAGAATTTAACAGTTTAAGGTCAGCCTGTAAAGAAAGAATTTGTTGTGGTTCAAGGAAATTATTGAATCTCTCCACAAAATAGGGTAAGTCATAATGTACTTCCTATCTCCTGTCTGTTTGGGTTTTTGGCGGCTGTTTTGGTGAATAGAGAGTTGAAGCCCAGAGTAGGTGAGGTTAAACTATTGTAATCCTGGTACCAGTTAGTTTGTGTAGAGGGTGGGGTTAAGGTGTTAGATGGACAATGGTTGCACTGGCTGTTTATCATAAACACAGCCTAGCCCAGAGAGGTCCATCTGCTTTGATTTTATTTAGTGATTCCCCCCAGGGGCCCTGAGCTGGAGCGAGAATAACAATACTTGAGCCCATCTGTTCCTGTAGAACCAGCCCCAGCTAAATTACCACGCACTACGAGCGGCTGGCATATGCTGTGGCATAAAGCTACAAGAGGGCATTGTGTGCCAGCTGTTGTGTTGACAAATACTTATCTGGCACTTCTGAAGTCAGCTTGCTAAGCTGGTTTCAAGTTTGACTAAAAACTAAAAAGGGTAAGGTGTGGAGTAGGGTTCCTGTGGGGGACATGCATGTATAATACATGCTGATTTATCCCAGGGTATCAGTTTGTCAGAGGTTGTCTGGGGAATTGGGTCACAGGATGTAGACTTAATCTGAACATTATAGGGCAGAGAGACGACAAAAGCCAACCAAGTGGTCAAAACAGTAGGATTAATCTTTCTCATCCTATTGGAAATACAACAATATGTGATCATATTGTTGTTTACACAGTATATTTACAAATCAGTGGATGATCACTGTTTCAGAGGCCTAAATTGGGCTTGATCACAGTAATCCTATCAGAGCAGAACCAGATCTTCTAGAGGTGGATAATACCACTTCAAACATGGAAAAATACACCACAAGCCAGGATTGAAAAGAATTACGGCTGCAGCCTTCAAGATTTTGCTATATAATAATCATGATGATGATAACAACACAAAATGACCTCTCCAGCTACAGATGTCAGCATATTTCAAGCAATATTCAGAGAGCATTATTTTACAGAAACACTCAGTAGTAGTCAATTTGTGCCTGGAATCGTGTTTGCTTCTTGCAGGTGTTGAGGTAGTTTAAAGCCCCCCATTTTCACGCACAACCGACCCCTTTTTAAAAGGCATCAATACCATAGTATAGTTTAAAAAACAGCTAAGCTAAAAGCTAAAAAACAGTACTGCACTTCTTCTGACTTTGCTTTACTACTACAACTTCCTACTTTTTGGCAACACAACAAAAAACCAGCAAAAAAAGAAAAAAAAGAAACTTCCTGCCTAAGCAGGCTTAATATGTTAAAAAGCCTTTGTATCTCAAAGTTGTTAAAGGCAAATGATAAGTCAATGTTAAAGTGGTATATTGTAAGTAGAAATTAAACATTCTAGCATTCCTTAAAAATAACTTTTATTTTGTTATCACTCCAACATGGCAACATATGTATGTATATCCATTTAAACCTACTAATTATCAGTTGTGTACTATGTTTCAAACACCACTCACAGAACATATAATATCGTAGAGTAATCTTCACCACCTTCGCTCCGTTGATGTTGCTGTGCTCTGTAAGTGAAATAACTGATGAAAAAAGTGTTGTCAGTGTCTCTGGAACTTGCTGCTTAAAGTCCTAAATTTACTCACAACATGCTGTGTACCCTTCGAAATGGGCTTTATTTTGTTAACATTTACAGGAACATCACTGACATTAATTTTCCACCCGTTACATATGTCTATACTGTACAGATGCAACAGAAAAAAAACAAACACACACAAAAAAATTCCCATCCCCCTCTCTTCTGAGGCTTCTCTCACAGAAACAAGGCTCCAGTCAGTGACAAGCTTCAGCAGTGCAGAAACGGACGGTCCTATGTCAGAATCCCTGGGTCAATGGAAAACAAACACAGAGCAAATCGAATCTGTCTAGAACCTAATTCATAAAATGTCTTTACACACTCATTTTATAGTCAAAACTAAATCCATGATTAAGTTGTGACTTTGGAAAATATATATATATATATATATATATATATATATATAATGCTGATGCCAATATCTGCAGGTGATTGATTTTGTGCAATTTTGTGGCATAAATACAACTACTTCATATCTCATATCTATAATCCAAGGTATCATTGATGTACTTTAAGTATTCTGTAAAACTGGAAGATAATGGAATCAAGGATCAAGCTTTTAATTTGTTTTAATTATCTTCTTTTCTGTAAATACATATATATATATATATATGGTGCCCCAAGGTTACCAGCCCTGTGCCCTTTCAGACGCCATCATTTGTTAGCTCTACACTGTTCAACGTGTCACTATAAACATTCAGTAGTTGCTATGGGACAACTTAAACTATAAAACCTCACTTCAATATACAGTGAAAGAGGACAAGGGAGTACCCAAACCTTACAGTATCATCATCCCTGTGTCATTTTCTTAAAAAGGGTTGACAAATGAGTTTGTAATAGGATTAGAATATAATAAATAATAATATTTGATCACAATTCTTTAATTATCTGGTGCATGGATGAAAACATGGCATGTCGCATCTTCATGAAAGGCAGCGAGAGTCAATACTTGTTCCTTCTCACCCGTTGGAAATCAGGCCCACGGTGATAGGAAGAGAAAACATAAGCTTTGTAAACATATAATATAAGATAATTTAGATTTAATCATCAACACGATGTGTCAGAGACTTAAAATACTGCATGTGAAATTCTTCACCTCACACACTCTTCCTTTAAAAACAGCCGGACTCTTCCAGTCTTTCACCTCATTGACCCTATGAATGCATGGAGTGCTCCACCAACCAGCTTTACAACAGCAGCCATTGTACAAGTCTCCCTTCACGCATTTATCTGGCATCTACTCTGCATTAGCAATGCAGACCATTCTTTACAGCTACAGAGGAGGAGCAAATTTGTATTCTGTAACACAAAACTCTGATGTCTCCTGACCAACAAATTAGCACTCACTGTGACTTCCAATGGAGAGAGTGAAAAATAAAGAGCAAAACCTAAATGTTTCCTGATAAGTCCACTTGGGGATAGAACAAAAGTGCAGCATTGGTTGAGCAAGTATGCAGTAAAATGTGAGACTTTTACAATGGCTACATCTGTTTCTGCAAAACATACACTGTAAAGACATTTACACAGCGTGATGGGCAACTATGCAAACCGGTCACATAGAGCAGAACACTCTGCTCTTGATCCAACTGCACAGTAGGTTGACATCTATACTGTTGATGTTATTACCTGGAGAAATCTATGCTACTAAGAGATTTTACACAAGTTTTTGGAACAGTAGACACAAGTTGGATGAAGATTTGCGCACTGAATTGCTTCCTTAACGCAGCGTCATAGAAAGCTCCCATCTTTTACAGTGATTAAGAATAGCAGGACTCCTCTTTTCTTAAGGTAAATGAGGTGGCCGAGGTTCTCCCACAAGCTCATCTTGTTTTTGTTGCATGTTGTGACAGCCGCAACGTCACATACATGTCCTCCCAACCCATCTCTTACTCCGTGCTCCCGGGCTGGGGAGGGAATCTTCATAAGGCCTACCTTCATCATCATCCATCACCAATGCTCAACTGTGAGACACAGGGAAGCTACATAGGACTACATGAAGAACACAACACTGAACTAATGCACAGTGCAAATAGGCTTCTTCCCCTTTCCCCCATCTCTCCAACTTCCAGAGATGGGCAGGCATTGAGGAGAGGAGGGACAGAGAGGGTTAACTCCAGTTAGCACCCCTGCCGGCAGCCTTTCTTCTTTAGGTTTGTTTTTTATTTTTGGTCTTTCTGGGACTCTCCTGCCCTGAGGGAGGGGGAAGTGGTGTGGCTGAGGGACAGAAATAAGGGTTTGGGGAGAAGATTCTACTTGTACAGGCTCATGGTTGGGCTCTGGTACATGCACATGTAGGCGTCACACAGCAGACGTCGGGCCTGACCCTGGATGCTCTTCGGATCCAGAGTGTGCAGGTCCTCTGGAGTCATTTTCAGGTAGGCCTCAACCTCTGGACAGGGAGATACCTGGGGGATGTTGAAACCATTCTGCCCTCCTGCAGAGATATACGCAGAGTTATGTGAAATAACAATTCATAGTGGCAAAGCCTAGGGTATAACACAGTCACAAGTAAATCTTGTTTGGAAATTTAGATGACTAGAATTTAAAGCATCAAGAAGAATTACAGTTCTGTAGAAGTTGCCAAAGGAACATACTGTATGTACATTATAATTTTCAAATACTCCTCCGCTACTCCTCTGCTCACTGTATTCTAGAATTATGCACTTAAAATGCTTTTGTATTTTGTAATTTATATAAAATAGCAATTAAAGCAGAAAACAAGAACAAAACAAAAAATTCAGCAATCACTGCAAGCTGCCAACTGTTGTTTTTCTTGGCCTCATGGGATAAAATATAATTTATTATTTATTTATTATCTTAAAAGTTTTTTGACATGTCACTGATCAAATAATGAATCGATTAACTGTAATAAATAATCAGCAGATTATCATCAAAATAATAGTTGCAGCACTAATACCAACTTTAAATTGGAGCTAAATGCAGCAAAGCAATGAATATTAGAGATACAGTGGCTGGTAGATGTCACAAGACAACGTATTCATTGTCACACTGTGTCTCAAAGTTTTAAATTTCTGGACTTTGGTTCAAAATAAAATTTTTCAGTGTGAATGAACGTGTTGTGTACTGATTTATGACTCTGACATATTGCCACAATAATCGCGACAAAACATCAAGCGGTCATGATGCATACCATCACGGTCCGCCATGCTGTCGAAGAAGAGCCAGGCAGAATCAGCGCTGCCGTACTTGACGAAGGCCACATAGTGACTGGTTTCGATGCACAGCACGGCGAACAGCTCCATCCTCTGACGGGGAAAGCTGCCCTGCCGCCCCGTACCTTCTTGTAGCTCCTTGGGGACGGACAGTTTGCCGTGCCGATGGGCTTTCCTCCTCGGGTGGAGGTGAACCTATATGAGCACAAGCAGTCCCACCGTCACACACTTTTTGTTACTGTGGCCTGTTAAGGTTAAACAAAATGTGGTGAAAATGTTTTGCGGAACACAGAAGATAAAGGCTTTAAAGAACAGTTGAGGCCTCACAGTGCCAGATAGGCATAGTAAGTATAAATCCATTACTATTTTAGCAAATGCAATGCCTAATGCCAAGTAAAGCAATGAACAAACCATGTGTTACATTCTAGTGTGGAAGCCACTGTTCTGCGAACACAACTTCTGCATTAAGACGGTATGATTCCTTTGGATTTGGCGCCACCAAATGGATCATGCAGACACAGTAAATCCTGTGTCTGCATGATGCATTGTTGAGCTTGTCTTTGTTCAAGTGCTGATGCAATAATGCCCTCTGTTGTTTACCTGTGTATTGCACTTTTCACAGAACTGTTTAATCTTGCCAGCAGTGATATCCCCGTCCTCATAACAGTCTCGACACTCGTAGAGAGCGAGACCTCCGCAGATTCGACATTCCCTTGGAGCTGGGTAATAAAGACACATACCTTTATTATTGCTGACACACTGCACACGAGTGTAGTTCTTTAAAAAGTTAAGAGCAGGTTTGAAAGCAAGAGAAGGAAAAAAAAAAGGTTCCTTCATCTTAGCTGAGTCGCAGTGACAAGTCAGCGAAATTTCATTACCAAATGCCACACAGCACTGATTCCCCATTGATCGGCAAGTACACACCACAGATACACACTGGAAACAAACAAAAATATTAACTACAGCTCACTGTCTTCAAGGAGATCTGTGATGTCTAGCTCCAGTGAGGGGAAAATCTTGTTGAACATTTTAAAGTCCTTGCCAAAACGGGGCATCTGGATGATAAGGCAGGAGGGAGCCTGGGGGGGGGGTCAGGGAAGAGAGAGAAAGAGAAAACTTAATGTAGTCAATAAACAAAGCATCATGGAAACATCTGCAAAGCTCCATGCAAGTGAAACCTGAAGCCGAGGGGCTGCCAAAACTAAATGTACTACATAATGTACTTGAAATTCTCCACATTGCAAATCTAAACTTTTATGTCTTTAAATAAGTAAAGATCCTGATTCTATTTTATCAAGGGGGATTAAAGGCAAGTCTCACTCCCCTTCCCTCTGCATCACACCTCCCAGCGTTCTGTTCTCAAAATAAGCACTCAGACAGCCACAACTCTGGCTCACAGTTTAATTACTATGCCTATGTACCCCATCAAAAATAACAAATACCAAACACATCGACAATTAACACAAGGGGGAGCCAATCCCATACCACAGACTGGAGGTGTTAACAAGTGATAATGTATTTTCAGATAAAATGAGGGGTGTACATATTATACATACGTATTTATCCTTCTTACTTTTGGATTTTGATTCCAAAGCCATAAGTTTTCCAGGAATTACACCCACTACTCTTAATGCATTTTCCTAAATTTGACTCGTCACATGTGAGACGAGAATACGAGACTAGTAGCATAAGATGATGAGATGTTGTGGGTGACTCGGAGTTAGAAATGACTGTGCCAATCCAGAATGAATCCATCAGCTCAGTCTGACAACTCAAGCCGCAGCATCGTATTTTCTACTTCACTCTTGCTCACCTGCTGGATAAAACAAAAAAAGGAAATTCACCTCTGCAAACTTTAGGTCACTGTTGATGAAGGACCACTCGAGGAGCTGCTGGATTGTGGGAACTCCAACCTTGTCCTTCTTGTCCATAAATATCTGGTAAAAGTAACAGTCCTGGACCTTCTGTCCTGCTGACCTGGAGAGCAAAAGCTACTCACTTATCTACGTTTGATTCACATCTTCAAGTTCCACGGGACAAAGCAATGGAATACCTCGATGGACTTTCTGTAGCGCCTACACGTTTTAGGTTGCTTGGGTAATCAATATCAAATTAGGAAATTTAGATTTAGTTTTTCCTTTGAACACATCTTAACCTGATATTTGACTTCCAGGAATACTGTATGTTCAAGTAATCTCTGTAAGAGCTTTATCCTGCCTTTCATCAACTGTACAGACAGATTGTCATCAGTTGTTGATTTCAGCACTAACCAAATTTAACTTTCAAAGTGAAACAAGGACCCAGGGTAAACCTTTTGTTTTCTGTCAGTCTCCATGCATCATATTTGTGATTCTATCACTGCTTGGCTTTGGTATGAAAGGGTGAATAAGGATTTATTAAGATTAGGCTAACTCAGGAATTAATATGGAAATACTGCTGCATAATCCTATAATACAGTTGACAGGGATGATGATATCTAGCTACCTGAGACAAATTCTGCTCAACTTAACTGCAGTGAGCTTTAAACAAGACTATTGAGGGAGTTTCCATAACGTGACCAAAAGAACTCCTACAGTTAAACCACTTTGCCCACATTGTCTGTTACTCAATCTGCGATGTAAGCCCTGCGCCAAAGTGAAACTTTTTGTGTGACGGTTTTTATCTAAAGATTAGACACAGTTATACTTCTGTGGTTTAGCAGTGATGTGTGGAGAATCCATATTTATAATCTGTATGGTTTGCTTGTGAAACATAATAACTGTATTGTTAAACTCTAAGAGAAACAATTTAGCTGTTTCAGTAAAGACAATAACTAATTCTGATCAATTCTGCTTATATGTCATCAAGATGTAGCCAAAGAGGTTTTTGATATTTTTTTTCTTCTTTACCTGAGCTTGAGCAGTGGATCCACCCTCAGTATGTGATGGAAAAGGATATTGAGGAACTCCTCAGGATCTGTAGCACAAGATGTGCTTGAATGAGATATGACACACTTACACTGCCATACAGCGAAGACACAAAACAAACTAAAAGTTGTAAAGGTGATAGTATCAATGTGTGTGCTGTGTTACAGCTGCTTCTGTCTTTTGTTTCTCGTGACTTGCAGCAGTAGATTCTATTTTCAAAAAGTTATTTCATTTAATCCGTATAGATAGCATAGATTATTAAATAATAATGACATCAAAGAGACAGTGAGGAAGGACGATCTTTTTCATTGTACTACCTTTTTCTTCGGAGGTAAACCCAGAGGCAGCTTCCACTTTTTCCAAGATCCGCCTCAGTTTCATCACTTTCGTGGCACACACATACCCATGTCTACAGGACAGAGACTGAGCAAGTTACAAGCTAGCTAAATAGCCACATATGATGAGGTGACATCACATACGATGCAAAACAGCGCAGTTTGAATCGTCGAGGTTTGATGAGGTAAATTATACTGATGTATTCCAGATTCAAAACCATGTGGAGCTCTGCTCTTTTGTTTACCTGAAATTTAAATTATGTGTGAGCTCTTATTCAAAAGTACTTTAAATACTTTAGCATTGACACTGCAACAGAAGCTATTAATTAAGTGTGTAACAGGTGATAGCGACACTAAAACCACTGTACTGTATCAGAGTGTGTATGCAATAAATCTCTGCGACTTACATGCGTAGGGGGTTGACTATCTCAGTGCGTAACAGCTCTTGAGTCTCTCTGTAATACTCTACGTCTGTCTTTGATCGTGGTCGCAGCAGAACCGTGTCCAGTACAGAGCTGAAGGAGAAAAGACTGCAAAGCAGAGCATAAAACAGGAGTTAAATCAGTGTTCTCTATCTCTTATCTAAGATGATTGTTGGTTAAACACTAGAGAGACACTGAGATTAAACACTCGTATTGCACAACTGCTCTCATATTTAGCGGAAACGTAAACATTTAAATCTAGAGCTCAAAACTCCACGCTGGTTAAAGCATATTTAAAGGGATCTCCTGCAGTTTGGGAGAGTAGTTTGGGTTGACTGCTTCACACAAAGGCCCTTTGGCCATTTTGGCAGAAACATCAGATATACCACTCTCATCCAGCCAGCTCACAGCTGGAGAGCACCTTCCTGTCAGAGTTAAAACAGTTTACCAATAAGCCTCTGCCTCTGGGCAAACACAGCAACGCTGTCTGAGGAAGCAACATGAAATCAATCAATATGACTGAAGCTGTTAATAGAAAATGGCATACACTGCGGCTGATAAAGTACTTACTGTTAGGATAAAAGAGTACTGACCAGAAGAGAGTTGAATCTAGGTAGCAGGAGTTGTAATGGCCCTGGATGCCTTTCTTTTTTCCCACCATGACATCCAAACCATCGTTCTCTGTGCGTGGAGGCGTGTTCTCATGTACAACCTCGCTCAGGTAACCCCCAAACGCTGCACAAACAAAGTACGAGGGTAAACACAGAGCATTTGGAACCAATAGTTAATGCAGCATCTTTAACAATCCCTCTGACTGACTCACCGATGGAGTTGCACCTCTCTATGGGATTGGAGGAGTGGTGCAGGGACGGGAAGCGGGAGTCGGGTCGGCAGCACTTGAGCTTCACGAACAGGGCTTTTTTGGGTGGGCAGGTGAAGTACCGCGTGCCTTTGAAGGTGCCGTCAGTGCAACCAGGACACTCTTCTTCCTGGAAGAGAAGGTCAAGTTCGGGTGATCATTCTACTGTCAGCTCCGGCATGTGTTTACAAAGTTAAAGCATGGGCTTTCATTTGCAGTATTCTACCTGAGACTGTACTTCTACTAACAAAAACACTGTGTGTGAAAGAAAAGTTTTGGGAAATAGGCTTATTAATTTTTTTCTATGTTGTGTTTCACAGTCTCCTGTCCATTTGTCCCACCAGTTTTATTCACTTCCTATATTTTCCGCCTACTTAGGAATAAGTAAACCGGATTGTAACTTTTTAAATTATTCAATTATCCACATTGTTGTGCTGTCTCACCAGCTCTAGCCCAGCCAGAGGCTCCAGCAGGCCAGGAGGCAGCCCCACCCAGCGAATGACACCACACAGAGGGGGGTTCTCCTTCACCTCCACCAGAGAGCCCACCTCCAGGCCTGGCTGCCCACGGGGAGGCGTCGGCGGTCGCGGCGAGGGAGGCGCAGCGGGCGACGGGGGCTCGGGCTGCTCTCCCATCACCGACTGGACGGAGAGGGAGAGAGGCCCATGACTCATGCTGTCATTGGGCCCGGTCTTCCGGTTCAGGCTAAAGGGCAGAGAGTGGAACTTGTTGTCACTGGACAACGGGGCAGAGGTCGGGGCTCTGGAGGGCGAGGGGGATTGGTTGAAGTCGGGGGGCGTGTCAGTAAGTGACTTGGCGGGGTCCTCCCCAACTGCAGGAGAGAAACCAGAAATCAAACTTAATGTCCACTTTACAGTACAGAAAGCATCATACTGTGTTCACCAATGCAGAGATGTCAGTCTTTACAGAGTGAGCTCAAAATCCCTGTTTAACTGACCTCCTCAGGTGGAAAGTGTGTTACAATATGAATACTTCAAGCACTGGAGTTCAACAAAAACAAGATTTCAGATGGTGTGGAGTCACTTTTTAATAAGGGGTATTAAAGAGTAACTCCACACTATCTGAAATCTGAAGGAAGAAAGGAAGCTGCACACTGGAAACTTTGGCTTTTAAGGAGGTACTAAATTCAAATCGTAAGAGATAATCAAGAGTGAAGCTCTCTCAGGATTTTTTTTTTTTTTTAAAAATCACCTTTAGGGGTTATGAGGGGTCACCTCATCTTTTTGTATTTTCACACGTTGGAAAAATAAATATTTTCCTATAAGGACAGTCCAAAACAAATACTATTTTTTGCAGGTCCGCTTCTCAATGGGCACATTCAAGCTAGTATTTGGCAGCTGAATATAAGTGTTCAGCTCAGGTGACAAGAACACAAGGACACTTATTCCAGAGATATAGTAATATCTAGTTAACTACAAAAAGAAGTCCTGGCATCATATAAATGTATAAAAATATTTACAATAGCCACAGTTGGACAAACTGGTCTGCCACTGAGATGAAAAGTCTACTTTATATTTATGACCCACAGTTTGGAAAGATGCCAGTGTATAGACTGAACTGATGATGATTCACCGCATTAATTCCAGATGGAACCAGATTTCACCTAGACTCAAATTTCTGGCCTAAGTGTTAATATACTCTTAGCTGAGGTGCGATGTCTGGTGTGCAGACTTCCCATCTAATGCGCTTCTGAAATATGCTTCACTGTGATTTTGAGCTGACACACAAGTAACAAATGAGGACTTTATGTGCCGTATCAAATTCAAAGTGCTTGATGGAGCATATCGGACCTTTCCACACACTGATTATTCCATTTAAAAGCATAACCTCGTATTTGTTGAAGAATGTCACCCTTTTTAAGAATTCATGTTTGCGCACCAGAACAGTTCACTCAATACAAACGTACTCTTTGCTAAAGCTGCAAGCTGGAGCATTTCCTGGTGCTTTGTACATCTGCTGCTTCTTTAAAGATAATGATAACGTTTGGTTTGATTCCCGTGCAAGTCCTTGTAGCACAAACATAGAAGCAGGAAACAGGAACTTTGAACCACAGGCCTAGCAGAGGTGAGCTAAAAGAGCTCACTAAAACAACGCCCCAGTAGTATGAGCAGAGTCTAGTCAGAGAAGTGTGTTTCTGCTTCTCCTCTACTCATGAAATGTAATATCTATGGATATTATCTCCAGACTTCACTGGCATTGTCGCCTTCACAACAACCCTATCAACATTATGAGATTTTCCAGTTGTACGTATGTTTTCTCTGGATTCTGGCTTTCAGAAGGAACAATGCAAGATCACAAGTAATGGCTGAACTAACGTTACAGACAGAGAACATGAATTCCTGAATTGAGTGACATTCACCTTTTACCCATCCTTGTTCCTTCGCTCATAAAGAAACACAGAGTTTTGTAGCCTCGTCTGCTGACTTCATGACAGAAGTTAGAGCACCATAACCATGACAAAAAAAGAATAAAACATGGAAAGTGACCTCGAGCACCACAGGGTTACACATTCACAGGATGAGGAAGCAGTTGTGAAAACAGCACGTTTCTGCCATTCAAACATTCTAAGAGATGCATTAGTGCATTAGTATTCAAATAGTACTGCAGATACTCAAGTATTCTGCTTTGCTTTGGCAGACGATTACACCACGATTGTTTTTACACAATCAGATTTCATTATGATTTGTCCAAAAATTTCCATGACCTTTTCTGTATCTTTTTTGCTGTTTTTTTATATTCTGGATGTTTTAGGGTTTCTCCAGGTTATTGCAGAAAATGATTTCTTATGCATTTATCCATGATTAGAACAGGGAGCTTATCCTCAGTGTGACCCCCAGCAGAGAGCTGAACATCCAGAGTATGACAGCATATGCATGTCGCACACGCAGTCATAATCTGCCTTTAAATGGGAAGAGACATTTGACTGAAGTTCCTCAAATTCTTCACAACTGACTTGTGTTGGTGATGACATGAGCAGTGGAATTTCACGAACAAAACAAAATGATAAAACGTGAGTCCCAACACCAGTGGAAATACGAGAACAATGACATGATGTGCTGACTGAATCAGTCAGTCCTGACACCAGAAGTGAAGGCTTTGACTAATGCTTTGGCCTGCAAACAGTATGACACAGATTTCTTTTTAACTGCATCTGCTGCCAAAACAAGACAGCAGCCAGTTAAGCAGTCATTTGCAGCACTGAGCATCACTGAAAGCCTTATGCAACACCACTTACGTCATGCAGGTGGGATATGACACTAAAATGGTGATGGGGATGAGGGTAGTGGTGAGGTCTGGTGAGACCTGGTGAGAGCAAGCTACTGCAACAAACTACTGTGTTGGGCCATACATCTACTTAAAGTTCATTAGAACTTCTTGTTGCTACAAGAAACTTATAGCAACTGCTTAAGTCATTCTCCCTATGCAGAATCATGGGGGGCTTTTGTTGTCCCAGCATACAGTTCTTACAGTATGTGTCCTATATGTATCATGTACATGTATCAAAATCCAATTCTCCCACCTGCTTGAAAAAAAATAAAAAAGAAAGCACATAACGTTTTGGATCAGATTTTTTCCCAGGGCTTAAGGTTTCTTATAATTACAGGGGAACAATTAAGAGTTCTATGATGCTCCAGGTAAATCCACTCTGATGCTGTTTTCAGGAGCATTTCAGTGAAAATATACAGCTTTCTACAAACGTGTCATGCCACAGCAACTCAGAGATGCCTATTAATATACAGGTATGCCTCAGCTTTCTCATGCTCCAAATCATTCATTTGTCTATTTATTTTGGATGACACACTGCGATAAGCAAAACGCCAGGAGCACACAAACCTTTTGCTTGGTTTATGTTGCAAACTTAATGTTAAAGTTCCCAGTTTCACAGTGCCATGCATAAAAATCCCTAATTGGGAGAAAAATTTTAAAAACACAGTGAATGAGAATGTGTTTCTCCTGCAAACATCTAAAATGTCCCTCCTCTGTACTGAAAACTATTTTCGTTTGTGGATCAGACGAGTTGTGTTGGTGGTATTTCGACAGCTACAGTATAAGACAGCTGACTATCAGTGGTTAAGCACCTCAGCTCTGCTGCGTGCTGCTCAGAGCATATCAGTAAGCTCAAATACAAAGTCGACATGAACAAATATTCAGTGGAGTGGTTTGGACAGATGATCTTTTCAGAATTACAACATAATTCCTAATTGATTTAGTGTCTCATGTTATGAGACATTACAATGTGTTACAACGCTCTTCCTTCCACTGATGTGAAATACATTACTGTACAAGTGGATCTTTGTTGCATGCCGTACACCCACTCTCTCTCTCTCCCTCCACATGATTCTCATCTGCCTCTTCACTATCAACTGTCAAATAACGGCAAAAAAAAAATATTTCAAAACAGAAAAGGTTTTAAACCTAAGGACAAGCAGAGATGTAAATGATAAACCTTTAAGTAGAAGTTTCTCGGGTATAAAACTTTATGATAAAACTTCAAAAATGTGACTTTTTATTTCACATTATGAGAAACCTTAAGTTAAAAAAAAACCTGACATGATCATCAGAAAATAATTCAGTGCCAGTGTGTTTATAGCAGGTGAGAGAAACAGGACTGTATCAATCGCTAAAATGATCTACACTATTGTATGTTCATTTGGAGGACACTTCTATTTAGAGCAACCCACAGTGCTGGAATGCACGTGTCTTTTAATACAGTGGGATTGGAACCCCTGATCCTGCCAGTGTTAGTGTATTAAAACTACACACCACCTATAAAAGTGTGCCCTAACCGGACCAATATGTAGGTAGCTTGTTGTGAATAGGAGCTTGCCGGTAAGATGGATGGCATCCCATGAGTACACGTTTTACCTTCATCAATGTACCATGTGCTTTTGGATTTGGACTGGACCGGGGGATCAACAGAGCTGCCATTTAAAGTATAGTAAAATTCAGACTTGCTTCTACTGCCACACTGATGACCTAATCCTGTAGATAACACAAGTACATGAAAACAACAACAAAAAAAAACAGCAGATAAGAAAAAAAATCTGTATGTTTCTTCAAGTGTGTGCAGACAACAGACCAAGCTGGAAATAAGGGTTTCATCATTTAATAAGCAGCTGAAGGCAGGTTTCTCCATAAGAAGAATCACTGTAGTGAAACATTCCATTCACATCAGATCAAATCACTGCAACAGGAATTCCTTACGCTTTGTGTAAAATGGAGTTAAGCATGACCTTTGTTATTGTAATGGTTATTATTATTGTTACTTTTTTAAAGGGACTTTCCACTAAAAGTGTTTAATTGGTTGTTATTCTTTGCTTTGATCCAGAACTGTCAAAATCAAGTCTTTTTATATTTGCAGAGTCACAACCAGACAATTTGATGGAATGGCCCTTTATTTAGTTGTCATTACACTAAACTGTATGTAGGTAAGCCAGTTAGGTTTGCATCATGACAGCAGTGCAGTACCTTTGCTCTTTGGTTTGCTTTGGCCAGAGGACGACTTGTCACTGTTGGTGCCTCTGGGGGCAAAACTGTGCTTTTGTAGCCTTTGGTCCTGCATGGAATATTCTGTACAGCCCAAAAAAACCATCCACATTAGAGGCACAACAACCCTAACTGCAGTACCTACCTTCAACTACACAACTGCACCACAGGGAGGACGAAATTTCAGTTGACCCACTATCATTCTCCTTGACAGTTTTCAGTTTTTCACTGCAACAGTGTTGCAAAAATGAACCCCAAACAATAATCCTATTTTGGAAAAGAAACGTAGCTAAGTTTGATAGATGTTTACAGATCCAAAGAGGAGTAGTGGAATAGTGAAGTAATGAAGTAATAACCTGAGCTACAGCAACACGCTGTGTATCACTTGAGCAGGGATCTGGGATAAATGTACTGTATCTACCCGCAAGTCAGTAAACATCTACAGTACATACATAAAGTTTTCTTGCCTTTCACTTTGCACGCAGGCTGACAGTCACAAAGGACAACTTTAACTGTCTCGCATCACAAGCTTCTTAAATTAGGCGACAATGGATAACAATTTCTTTTTGGGGGCAGATTTAAAGTCGTCAAAATTAACAATAGTTGGAGAAGCAGCAGTCGCATACATAAACATATCAATACGCCAATGTGGAGAACAAAGAGCCTGAGTATCTCACTTGACTTTCAAAAACAAGTGAGCCATCAACACAAAAGGCTCTCTGTGCGCGCTGTGAGCAAAACACAAACTCACAACGCTCAGGAGGAGCTTAGTGCTGGTCCGTGAGACGGACAACGGAATATTTTCAGCAAACGCTGAAGCTTTGGCCACATGCACATGGTACAAAAACAGGCACAAGCACGAGGTGACTCACCTGGCATTACGTCACAGATGGGGACAAGTCGAGTGTGCTCCAAACTGGCAAAGTTACACAGCACCTCCCCGTCAATCACGCCGTCCCAGTCCCCAATAGGATTGTCCTGAAAGAGTTTGAGACATGAGAACACCTTATAACCCTCTCAGGCGCTCTTCATCACGTGCTTCTTCCCCTAGTGTCTTCTTGCTCTCCATCTTTTTGATCAGTCAGGTCTATTGTCTTATTGCTCCATCTCAAAATAATGCTCAAGCTTGATCCTCTGTACTGTGATGATCCACTTTGCTCATCTCACCTCCTCCACCTCAAGTCCAACCACCCAAAAGCTCAACTTCGCCAGCAAGCACAACCGCCACTAATCTTCTCCTCTGGTTTGGAATCCAGGGTTCTGCTCCAGCGGGGTAATCTAAGATGAGCGGGAGGCCAGTGCCACTTGCTAAGGAAGGCAGGGCGAGGCTGGACGCAGAGTGAGGCAGAGCAGTGGGCTCTCCTCAGCTGCCTGCTGGCCCCTTGCCACGCTGTTGGGTCATACAGCACTAAGTCTTTACCTCACTCCCCGCGTGACTGCCTTGCCTTTGTGTGGGTGGCTCAGATGCACTGAGTGGGATACTGCTGCTGCTGTTGGTGCTGTTGCTAACGATCAGCAGTCAAATGCCTCACTTTATGTGTTTCAATCTCTCTATGACTACAATACCACTCCCGCCTGACAACAGTAGTCATAGATACCAGCTACTGTGAGCCGAGGCAATGAGACATGTTCCTTCAACATACAGAGAACGATGACACGAAAAAAAAAAAAAAAAAAAAAAAGACGGGCGAGTCAGGACAGAAAACCTGGGATGCACAGTCAGCAAACACTTGTCATCTGTGCATGAAGCCAAACATCCGCAGCTTTCTGTACGTTGCCGCCCTCTACTGAGACGAGGATATGGTATGAAATGAAACCATAACAAAGATGGCGTGAGTTGCCATTCTATCCCTTTACATCAGCTACCGAGCTGAATGTAAATGTAAATGTGACACATAATGATAGAGCGTGAGCTTGCTCCAGGTGGGAATGTTGCACCTTTATTCCACGTCGCCGTTCTGTATAAAAGACAGGAACATGGAATGCGGGTCACTGCTGTTCCACCTTCAGGTAGCCTGATCGGTGCAGAAGTGAGAGCCGATGTGGTGAGACAGACACTGATGCCGCTGTGTTACATGCCGTGCCTCTGATTCCACAACACCAGCAGGCTATTTAAAAGTCACACACTGGGGCGGGTATATGCCGGCTTTGTTTGGTTCTGTGTAAACAAGCAAAGGAGGCTTAACAGCAATACAGTGAGATCTCTGTGTAAAAAGGAGTTATAGATAACCAAAGCACGGAAAAAATGTGTCCATCAGGACCATGCATATGACTTCCCAACCACAGGAAGTTACTTAGTTTAAATTCAATGTGTAAAAAATTGATTTGTTTGAGGACAAACTTTGAATGTCGGGCACAAGCCATGAACTGTCGAATGTTGAAAGTGTCAGCATTTGGGGAAATCAGCACCTCCTCAAACTTGGAAAGCTGGAAAAAGCAATTATTGGATTTTAAAACTGATTTCTGTCACTAGTCCACTGACTCTGTCAGCATCATGATTCACTACCTGCACCTGCATCTATCTTGACATACAGTTGTGGTTACAGTAAAACAACCTAATGTATGCAGAGAGAGCCTTACTTACCATATCTACTCCCACGTAGTAGCCCAGGCTCTCATTTCCTGGCAGCAGGCCACAAAAAATGATGGTGCCTCTCTCTGGTCCATCCCGGGTCTGCACCAGGACCCTGGAGCGGATCTCCAGTGGAGGGTAGTCCTGGTCCTCTTCCACTAGATTGACGTGGTCCACCTCCAGCTCACCCAAGGCCTCGTCGTCGTCATCCTCCCAGAGTTCGAGTTTGTCCAGGGCCACGAACACGCCGCATTCATCCTCACAGCGGAACAGTTGGCGGCCCTGGTAGGAGCCCTCCGTGAAGCCCTGGCCCCGGCCCTCCTCCTGGGAGAGGGAAGGAGAGGAGAGAGGATGAGACAAGTGTTGAGCGTGGGACAGAACAGGGCCAAGAGAAATGATCAACTCGTTGTCATAACAAAGAGGGCAGGTAGCGAGGCTGCTTGCTCAGCATTCCACAGCGAAGGGACGGAGACATCACAGAGCTGTGAGGGCATATGATCGATTACTGCAGCAGGAATACGACTTGACTTGCTGTGAGGATAAATACATTCAAAAGTTCCTAGCGCGGTACAGGATGTTCTCACAACCCCTACTGTACATACTGTGCTGTTTCTGTCTCATGCAGGATTTAGACATTGTTACGTGCCAACACACTGTAATTGCTGGCATATATTAGCAAAAAGGACACAGCGATCTCTATTTGGTGAAAGGCGTGAAATTAGAATTTTGTCTGAAGCATATGTGCAGTCTCCGAGGCCTTCATACTGAGCCGCAGTTTGATAGCTTCAGCTCCATCAGCCCACTCCACCAGACTACAGCTCGACTCAGTAGAATAACAACATTGTGTTGCGACAAGCAATCCTTTGTGTTACTGTACACACGGTACAGAATGAATGGCGTGACATTCGATAATAAAATTAAGTGTTGAGATTAAAGGAAGAGTCAACATAAAAATGAAAACAGCGTTAGACCTGATTACACAAACGCTGCAGCATTGCTCCAGCCAGTCTCTATCTTTAAGTGCAGAAACTGACAATAAATGTTACATTCCTGGAATCAAACCCAAGAAAGCTACACAACCAGGTTTGAAAGTCCAATGTACTGTACTTCACGTAATCCTGCATTTTCCTCAAGTCAAGATGTACACGATGCACAAAGTGACAAGAGGGGCCCTCGTTCATTCACCCTAAGTACAAAAGCAAAACAAAAGTGAATATTGAGCTTTTCGTTCTGCCTCAGCAGCACAGCTTTGTGCTCTGTTCAAACTGCTACGAATATTGACCAGAATTGTTCTAAAATAATTTGCAAAGGCCTTGATTTGTTTCCAGGTCCTCTTTGTTGTTGTTCTTTTAAATGTACAACCAGGAAGTTCAGGCTGACATGGAGTTTTATGTGCAGAGTGTGTCTGGGTGAATAAATCCGGTGATACTTTTTCCTTCTGTAAGGTTCAAAAGTTGACAGAGCTTAAAATAGCATGAGTCTCACACTTTGGCAAAGTCCCATACTTCTTTCTGCTACACTCATTCACAAACACGTCACTGCATTGCAATCGCCATGAGCAATTTCACTAATGAAGCCCAGTGGTTCTGCTGCAAATAAACAAAGACAGCAAGGTTTGTGTTTTTGTGAGGGGTGATCTCATTCATTCGCAGTTGTACGGGTCCGGTGAAGTTTTTGAGCGTTAGAACATAATTTGGAAAATGCTGCTTGGGTCACATAAGGTCACCTGCTTTCTGAACGCTCTTCAGAAGCAGTACTTTGCTGCTTCTGTGGTTTCACATGAGACTGAGAGGAACTCACACAAGCTACACACATGTGCAGTGTGCGTTTTAACACATTCGTTTTGACAGGCTAGGCTAATCTGCAATTATCAGACTCATACCATTACTAACTGGTTCCTATAAAAATATATACATATGTGCCCATTGTTTTTACAGTGTGGTTCGAATGGAAGTTGAAACATTTTTTTTCATGTTTGCTAATCTTTTGTTATTATAAGCAAAACCTGAACCAATTCTAAACATCAACAATAGTTTTCCCTAGCTTTCAAGAGGAAATTTGTCTGTGAAATCTTTAACAGTGGCATTTATAGTTCTCACCAGCAGCTCCACTCCAAACCAGATTCCAGAGAGGGCCCTGTCAGGGAGTAGCGAGCCCTTGAAGCGGACTACACCGGGCAGAGGTTCATCCCCTGAGCGCAGCTGGACGCGCACCTTGGAGCCACAGTCAATATCGCAGACGCGCACTAGCCGGGACTTGTTGCAGAGCAGACCATATCTCTCCTCACAGTTGGTAATGGGGAAGAGCAGCTCAGCCAGCTTCTCGTCCAGCTCTTGGACGTCCCGCTCATCCAGGCTCAGCACCACGTTGGTCTGATCCAGAATGCGGAGACTTTTCTTGCCTTTGCACGGGGGCAGTGTTCGCCCCAGGCTGTTGCGCTCCTGACAGGCTTGACCAAGACTGCCACGGGGGATCCTCAGAGTCTTTTGGGGAGGCTTCTCCACTGTACACTCCTTCACGACCATGTAGAAGCGCCAGTCCTCCCTGAAGCCCCCACTGGGCTTCTCCTGGCTCCACAGGACCGAGCTCATGGCTGCATGCTAGGCAAGAGATCCAACGTCAAGGCAAGCTTGACCTGTGGTCTGTGGTAAAGAATAACACACACAACAATCTCTGAAAATGTGTATTCAAGCTTGTTTATGCCACAACAGCAATAACGGGTGCAACTGAAAAAAAGAGCAACAGTGGATAGCTGAATATTTAATGAGGTGATCTTTTTTTTTCAATTAAAATACAATATTTCTCTGAGATGTATTTTGCAACTTTCAAGGCGCAGTCATGGAAAATGACTTTGTAGTCCTTCAATCAGCTAACAGACAAATCAACACATACACAAATAGCAAAAGTAACATATAAATGCACACACACACACACACACACACACACAGCCATGCTTGTTTTTTCTTTAGACAGCTGAAATATTCTCTGGTTTGGAAAGATGTTCCTATACCACAACAGGTAAACGAGAAGTAAAAGTGCAACAACCGATAAAACAATGCACCAGACTAAATTCAAATTCAAAATCTCTAACGCAATAATTATTTCTGTTCGTAGAACTGCATCACCTATTCCTTAGCCCAGACTGGAACAACTAAATAGCACAATATTTGTTTCTTTTGTCTGAAAGTAAACTTGGGTAAAAACAACGGGAAACAGTGTCATTAATCAGTGGTAAATGTATGGCTGATCGGTCACACTGAAATAAAGCAAACTACTACCTATGATTGAACAATAGGTAACAGTTGTAACTGCATTTAGGGTAGGGATAACAAATAATGGAAAACAGGGTCTTACATGTAAGTTAAGGTCTAGAAAACAGACTCAAATCCGTTAGGTTACTACATACTGACTGGTCGATTACTAATCTTTCACCCAGAAACCTCGGGTCCAGGTCGCTTGTTGCGGTCTCCCGTGTGAAAAGTAATAGCAACAAGGCCTCGTGTGTCATTAGTCATATCTACTGATTTGAATTTTCTAAAAATACACGGTGAGCAGACAGTTGATTTGCGCTGACACGCGTTGCAATGGATTTCCCCTGATGACATCTCAGATATGATGCTCAAGCACCTGACACAGTCAAGAACCCACACTGTCCGTCATTAGTTTCGAGCACGACAGCAGAAGCTGGTTTACAATATTAACTTGGCTTCAATAAATGGTGTATCCTCAGCCTAACAACATATAAACACTAAAACAATAATGCTGTCGCTAACGCCGAACGGGGCGAAGAAACAAGTGGAAGATTGAAAGCACTTTCAATCTGACATTTATTTAGCGCGGTCTGACAACCCCGAACTTGATTGCAGCTTTGTTTATACCACGGTCAGCGTCAATTACAGCATTATCACGGCACGTTTTAATTATATTTCTCCCCTGACAACCAGAGCAGCGGTGTGCCATCACCATGCAAGAGCTGTCAGTCAAAGGCCCCTTAAGAGAGGGAAGTAGCTAACGTACCGTATCCTTTAAATGCAACGAATAGACACTTATGCTCAGTGCTAACGACAGGGTCTCCTTACCTTTGATACGTGTCAGTTTGGTTACAGACTGCAAATGACTGTCATTTCAAATATCCAAACCAAAAATATACAGGCCTTCAGAAAACAAGCTGGATCCCTCTCGTAATGCCAGTTAACCTCTGATTAGCCAAATGGCTCGCTAATGCTAGCGCCCGGACCTGCTAAATATCACGCTAAAGTTAGCCTGCTGAGCTGGTCAACAGCAAGCAGGCTGGCAGTAGGCTGCCAGCCTCTACAGTATACTGCCAGCATTTAGATGATTCTGCTCTCCAGGGGAAATAAGTGAAATAATACAGTGCAACGCTACAGCTATGAGATATATTATTTACAGCAGACGACCGGACTAAACTTAATGCATGACGTTTAGCAGTCGCTGACTACCATTGGCCATGTGCTTCGTTCTAAAGCGCTGATTGGCTCTTCATTGTGTCCATACAAATGTCCCACTCAGTGGGGTTTTCCCATGATTGTCAGAACACGTAGTTCGGTTGAAATGTAGCGTCTGGGGGGCTCTGATGTATTTACTGCTGAATAATTATCTCAATTAAAGAAGAAATACTAAATCGTAAATATAGTCTATCATTTGTGGCTAACTTAAAGCTAAAATCTAATTATTATCAACAGCATGAATTAAAATCAAAAGTGAAAGCGCTTAATACGCAGAATAAACCACTTTCCGTATTAAATATGATATGTTACTGTATACATCGTATTATTGGATTATTATTAACGATGCAGTCAAACTGCATGCGTTCCCATGTATAGTTGGTTGAGGAAGAGCAATTTACCGGTGCGTTATATACTGCTGGGAGGTTTGTATATGAGGTTCAATATATAACAATTTCTCAGACAATAAATACGTTGTAGATGAATTATAAGATGAAACTAGTAACTGTAAATATCAAATGAATGCAGCAAATTAAACATATTTGCCTCTAAAAAGTAAGTAAGTAAAAGGAGCAGGAGACTAAAGTAGCAAAATATTGAAAAGTACAAGTACCTCAAACTATACTTAAGTAACGATTATTAATGTTGGTCGCGATATGTGGTTTATGAGTTCAGATAAACCCTAATAAGTGGCAGTTAGATCTGAGACGCTTTAGCAAGAATGTTTTACCATTTAAATATTTATTTTTTTTATCTACAATAAATAGAAACACTTCTAATTTCAAACTTAATACAAAATCAGAAGATCAGTCTTGATTCACGTTGTGTCATCTCCTTTACTTCCTCCAAACTCAGGTCATTGTTTCTCAACCTGCAGTGTGAAAGAAAAAAAACAAAACAAACTCAACCAATGTCAATGCACAGCCAGTTTGGATATGGAGAGGAAGTTTGAAGCCAAAATAACATGCCAGAATAGGATGCAGTGTCAACAGTTACAATGCTTCTTGGCACTGAAACTAGCAGCATGGTCATGCATTGCCCCAATTGCAGGTTGCAAACAACCACCAAGAATATGTACTAACCACATAAGAAACAGTGGCAACTTTTGTATTTCTGAGTGTATGGCCCAGTGTGCATCACTTACCATATAGATTTCACATGAGTATTATGTTGTAGGGCCTGAATCAAACATTCCACTCCTGTTCTAGTTATGCAGTTCTCTGTCAGCCTTGTAAAGAGACAGGTAAAGAGAGGGTTGAGCAATTTTAGTGCACCTGTACAGAGAACGCTCAAATTTTAGATCAGTCATTTGGTTTGTCATGTACTTTGTCAATACAATTAGACTGTGCCTCCAACACTTACCAAAGCTCTTCCAGTGACGTACTCTTCTTGATTATGTTGGCGAGAGCACACGCTCCTGCACTCCCTACGCCATTACCCACCAGGCTGCCATCACATAAAATAAGAGTTATATTCAGGTATCCAACAGCTGCAAGAAGATATGCTACCAATAAACAAAACATGAAGATACATTTATCTGGCAACCTACACAACCATACAACTGGTACACAGAATATACATTTGTAGTCATTATGCAACCTCACACATAAGTGGGGGATAGTTTATAATTTTACTTTAATATTGTCTCATATCTACTAAAAGTGTCAATAGCTATAGGAAATATTACCTGAGCCACAATAGAGATTTGCTGTTCTCAAGGGCACTGGCCAGGGCCTCTGCCCCTGCATCACCTATTTTATTGCCCCAAAGCCTGGGAGACAGATTAGTAAATGGAAATGCAATGCAATAAGATGCATGGATGTTTGCTGCAGGGGGAATTTTTTTATTTACCCTAAATATTGCAGTGAATGATTGAATTTCAGTCCCTCTGCCAGCTGCTTTGCTCCTTCTGCTGTTATATTATTGTTGCCTAGCCTGACAGAAAATAGAAAAGTTAATGTGTGAGCCCTTTCACATTACAGAGACTTATTATTACTCACTATTATTGTAGATCCATACTAGTGACAAATTTGATGACTGCTGAAAAAACCTCTCGTGCTGACCTTATTGAAAGGAAATTCTGCTTGGTCTTGAGCAGACGAGAAAAGTGCTGTGTGCAAGCATCAGTTAGGTTGTTGTTGAAAAGCCTACAGAAAAATAAAATGATTATGGAAGGTAATTGATGAAATATCATTTATAATTTTACAGAAGTCTTATCAATCATCTTGAAAATACATACGCAATTTTCTGGAAGTTGTCACACTGGATACCTTTATCAATCAGTTTGCGGATGCCCTCATCTGTAATGTTGTTATTTCTAAGGCTGATGAATGAAAAATATAGGATTATGATTAAGCATAGTATTCATTTTTCTGCCATATTGCCCTCAGTACACATTATTAGGGAGAGTTTGTTCATTACTATGAAAAGATAGATAAAGGTTTAAGCATGGAAAATAAATATTAAATGATTTAAACTTTTAATACTCACTACAGGGATTTACAAATGTGCATGCAGGGAAGAAGCTGCTCTACTCCAACATCGCCTACAGAGTTGTTGTCAAGCTGGAGGCCGACGGGGTTCTTTAAATGCTGGAGCACAAAGGCTAGTGCAGTGCATTCTACAGGACCAATGTTACAATAGGTCAGTTTCAGATGGTCCACTTCTAGCTTGCTGATAGCATCCTTAGAAATCCTGTTCTCCTGCATCTCATAGATGCATTTGGTAAGCCAGACAAAGCCTGGCATCGCATGCATGCTCTTCTTCTCCCCAGCTACAGGTTGAGGGATGGACTTAAAGTGTCTCTGCATGCCTTTGGACAGGCATCTCGAAACCTGTTTGAACTTCTTTTCCATCATAGAACTGGGGCAGCAGTGGAGCCACAGGTCCCGATGGCACTGGGACAGTAATCCAGATACAAAAGTGGCTGTGATTTGCAGATTTAGCATTTCAGCTACATCAGCTTCACCCCCTTGAATCTGTTCTTTTTGGTCAGTGGAGGGCAAGCAGGCCCCAAAGCATTTGCTGCTCAGAACTGTCTCTCTCATGTCCTGGACCTGAAAGAGCTTTACAATGGTCAAACGGTCAATTTCACTCGACAAAACAATGTACAAAGCAGCAAAGAAACACTGCATAGTCAGATGAAGGAATTCATAGTGTTTACTCTGGGTGGAGGACATATCTTTGCTTTGAATGAGAAAGCCCATGCAGATATCCTTTTCAGTTACACCACATGTCTCCAGGTCTGTACATGAGAAGATGTAACAGGTGCTTCCTATGCCCTTAAATGCAAGTTGTCCAAGATGCAAGACTGTTGTTCGGTTCTCCTGAAGCCAACCTAACCCCATGGTGCTCTTTGGGTGACTATGGCGCTGTGAAAAGTGCTGTAAGATCATCAGATAAACATCTGTATTTGTTTGTAAATTGCCATCTCCACAGCCCAGCAGCTCCTTGTGGCACTGTGAGACAATCCAGCAGAGGACTGGATTATGACACAGCCCAAGTAAAGCTGTGTTTGTCTGCAGGGACTCCAAAACTTTAGCAGCCACAGTAGGGTCACTGTGGTGCTTCTTCACAAAACAGTCAATTGCACTTGAGGAAAAACCTTTCAGGAGGACCTCTTTGCGAAGGCATTTCTTCAGCAAAGGCCCCACTGCCTCTGGACGACTAGTTACTACTTTCCATACCCCCTTCATCAGGGTACCTTGGATTAAGTTGAACAATAATATGTGAACAGGTGCATGCTGGGTGGGGCAACAGAGCCTGTGCTCATCTGAAAAGCTGTGCTTGAGCTCATCCAGGCCATCAATAGTGAAGAGGATGAGATGTGGGTTGTCCAGGATGAACTGGAAAATCTCTTCCTGCTCCCTGTCTGGCCAGCAGCAGTGCTGAAACAGCAACTCTTGGACAGACAGCTCCCTATGCTCTGAGTTCAGCCTACGACAGCTGAATGGGAACACAAACATAAAGTCCTGGACAGCTGCCCCTCGAGCCCAAAGCAAGTGCAGCCTCTGGAGTAAGGTGCTCTTCCCACTGCCTGCCTCCCCTGATATTAGCACTGTGTCAGCCTCCGGGTTCACAGTGCCTGCTGTACCAACTATGTCCTCCAGGCCCAAAGGTCCATGGAAGTCAGCACACTCACGTGCTAATTCCAGCTGGCCATCAGTGTAGATGTCATCCAAGGACATGTGGCTGGTGCCTCCATAAGTGCTGAGAAAGCAGGACTGGGCAGACACAGAACTGCACAGCTTTTTCTGATACTTTATGAACTCTGTGGCAGAAGGCACACACATGAGATAAACTTCAATAAATACATAGCACTGTAAAAGGATGAATGCTGGCAACGTGTCTGTAAATTTTTAAAATAATACTTTTTTTATTTTTGGAGCACCACAACTTCAAGATTTTCAAAACAAAAGAAAAAAGTTTGCATATTTCTGACAAAGCATGTTCAAGTTTAAGGTAGTGTGTCTGCGATAGGTTTATCTTGCACATTGGGTCTCCCATTACTGCTGTCTGTACAACTACACACCCTCAGCATGATTGATGAATGACATACCTTTTGGAGGAGTTAATTTTTCTTTGTTCAATGCGGATGCAGATTCCGGCTTTTGTTGAATGTAATGCTGTACCACTTCTGCTGCTGATTCGCCTTTTGATCTCACATGGTCAAGTAGACGCCTTGCCTTATTGACATGTGAATGAAAACAGATCAATTATGAAAAGAATAGTTTAACATTTTGGGAGATATAATTATATGTCTTTGTGCCAAGATTTAGTAAGAAGATTGAGATTTAGTATTAACATGTTAAATTTATCACAAGGAGGAAGCATTGGGGAAGCAGGAAGATTGAATATAATAGTAATAATATAACAACAGGAAAGTGTTAAGCCATATTTTCACAATACCTGCTGAGAGGGGGTGTGTATGGGAAGCCGCACTTCATCGCAGTCTCCTGAAGTGAAGTGTCCTGATACAACCAGAGCCTCTAGGGCCCCGTCAATGCAGCCTTGTAGCTTGTTGACAAGGCTCGGTCTTTGAGTCAGAAGAGTCTGACTTGGTGTGCTCTGAGATTCTTCTTTTTGTTCTAGATTTAAACAGCATCCTGAGAAGGAGAGTCCAGCTCCCTGTGCTTCTGGCAGGACCAGTTTGAGAGCGTTAAGGAGGAGCTCACAGGTGTCCGTCCCCTTTGTATAAACCAGGTCGAGCAACTGTCTGGCATTGGTATACAGCGCTCTACCTGGTACTTGTATGTTCTGGTAGTCCTCCCATAAGAGCTGCCCCTGGGCAAGCAGTATATCCAGAACCTTTTCCAGATGTTCAGCTGACCCGCTGCTGCACAGAGCATGCAGTATCTCTGCCCGTTGTTTTAGTACAAGCTCCTGGGCAAACATGCTTTCTGACTGTCTGCCTTCATATTCAGAGAAACCCAATGTGGAAAATCTTCTACCTTAAGTATCACAACCTCTCACATGTCATTCTACTAACAGCCCCCTTGAGTTTCACTCCTGTTGTACCTTACAGTAGATACAGTATCCTTACTTACATTGGATTTTTTTGTTTGTGAGTCATACAAACTGACCATTTTTGTCTATATAGTATTTCATACTTGTTTAAAACTATGTACAAACACACAAGAATAAACTAAGGGACTTCAGCTGCTGAAATTATAACTCACGTTAGTGTCTCCGCAGCATAGAGCTTTCGTCCCTCCATTTGTCCTTTGGGCAGAGATACAGCAACTTTCGATTTGCCTCTTCCTCATTCCGCAGCTGAAAGCAAAACTTGCTTTGCCACATTTCCCCTCTGTAAAATGGCAACTACAATGCCAGGAAATGAAATTAACCACTAGGATCAACTGCACAGACATACGTACAGCCATATGCTGTAATACTGTAATTTACTTGTATGTCACAATGCAACACTTAGTTCATGTTCTTAAATTTTCCAAAATGGAGCAATGTTTCATAGGTACTTTTCTTTTTATCAAACAGAAGTACAGTAGTTTTTACATATTTACAGGAAATACCAGCAGAAATTTACTGGAGGTGAAAACTGTAAGTCCATGTTGATAGTTTGTTACCAGTTGCGGTTTGCTAGTGCAGCCACTTGATGGAACTATTGCATAAATGAACCATCCTGGCTTGTTCAATAGGCTGGGCCTTCTTTTTATTCTTCTATTTTATTCCCTTTAGACACATTTCATTATTCCCCTTTTTGTATCATTACTATATTTCCTCAGACAGACAGACAGAGCAATGAAATGTTGCCACTGAGACCTGCAGCTCAGCCAATATGCTGTTCATCTGCTATAAACTTGAAAAAGTCCATATAAAACACAACTCTGGAAACAGTTTCATATGGTGTCTATTCCATTTCAATTCTTTGATGTGAATATTAAATAAGTGCAAGTGCCAACTCTTTGGACAGTCCAATGATTTATCATTATTGTGTTTCTGTCAGGATTTCTATTTCAGACATTTCTTGGCCTCCTGTCATACTCCATTCACCCACAAGATGTCTCTAGACTTTCTTCCTGTTTCCTGCTCACCTGTTTTCCATTTCCAATCACTGGAACTTCCCCGCCTACCTACACACCTGTTCCTCATTTCCCTCCACTGCTCCCCTGTATTTATACCAGTCTTGTTTCCCCCAGTCAGTTTCAAGATCATTTGCTAATGACTATGTGTGTTTCCTTTTGTACTACTCATGCTGTGGACTCCCATTCCTGCAGTCTGTATGTAGTTACCTGTTTTTCTGTGCCTGCCTGCCCATCAGTACATCTTTAAGCCTGGTCCTTATCACTTAATCTATTAAAGTTCTTTAATTGTGCCAGCCTGCCTTTGTGTCTGCATGTGGGTCCTCCCTGCATGTGCTCCCACCATCAACTGTGACAGTTTCTGCAACATCTTTAAACACACAAAGATATGAGTAATCAAAACAGACTAGAATAAAACTTTCTTAAGTCAGTTTCTTTGTTTCTTTCTTCCTTTTTGGGTTGTCAAAGAAACAGGCAACTCTACCAAGGGGAGTGTAATGCAGAGTACTCTCTGTCAGGCATCCTGCATGAAGCTCTAACATTGAGTTCTGTCATTCAAATCACAGTAGGAGGTCCAGACACATTTGGATGGATAAGAAAGAACAAGGTATAAAATTGTCAATTAAAAAAATACAGATATAATCCCAAAAGATGTCTTACTTCCATTCTCTTGCAACAACAGAATTTTTATCACTTTAAGGATTTTGGCTATTTAACCTCCGTCATTATGAGTGAAGTGATATTTGAACCTGTTTTTCTAGTACTGTAGTTAGCAGTAGTGGAAATTGTGACAGGTGAAACTAATTATGTCTCCAACAAAGACACACAGGCAGAATTAAATTTAAGTCTTGCTGCATATTTAGTCAGGTCAGAACTGCACACTCCACTAAAGCCAACCACCACATACCTTCATCCACCAGATCAGTTTAAAGTGTATTTTAATGAATAATAGGGAACGTCAGTGCTGGGTCCTTCCCTGTCTCATAGCAGAGATGGACTACTTTGGCTCCAGTTATTTCATCATTGTGCATTCTTTCAGTGCAGATATCAAAAGCACATGTGATGAGATCAGTGTTAGGCCAGGTGCAATAATGTACTGTATGTGTACTGATTTGTTTGCCAGAGATTTAGAACTCCCAGAAGCAAATCAGCAAGTCTCAAGCATGTGTTCTAAAGTAAATCTACAGGCAAGTTGTCATACATTGCTTACTATCTTTCATGTTCCCAAATGATTATTCTTTTTTAACATGAAAAGAATGCAAAACTGTACTGTGCACAGAGCAGTGACATAATGACATCCATACAGTACATAAAATAATTAAATTCAAGTCAATCTAATTTGAGAGATAGAGGGCACAGTACAAAGCCTTCATCCTGTGCAAATCTGCAAAGTTAAATTCATAATTTCCATGTTTGTCACAAAGTGGTTGCTTGCTAAGCTTCAATGGAGAGATAGCAAAATAAAGAGGGACTTTTGCACTCAAAAGACTAACTTTGAGAGTAATCTGTTTAATTTGTCTCAGACTCAGAAAACTCAGACTGCTGAAACCTCATATTAACTTACAGTACAGGCGCAAGTGAGTTTTTGTTTAAGACACACTCGAAAAATATAAATATATTCTTTAAATAACATACTTAACCTGTTTTCCCAATTAAAGGACTTACTTATAATGTATGGAAGGTATCAAAGATTTTTTTTATTTTACATTTTTATTCATTTGATATTAAAAATTCAAACACTTGCTTTATATGGCTTTCAGAGATCAGTTCTCATATCCCCAGGATAACACATCGTTAGGAAATAGTAATACATTTGGGTAATAGAAATGTATGTCAATGAGTGGGGAATAATACAGTGTTTGCTGCTATGATACAAATGCTACTATGTTATATTTTCATGCTTGTTACTTCTATTAATCAGCATTTATAGACATGGTACATTAAGCAAACAGCAATGAGGAGTACCAGTCCCCAAACAAACAATAAAAGAAATATTCCTCTGCCCTTTAACACAGGCACTGAGAACTTTATGTTACAAGGTCATAAAATGCAAACAACAATGACAGCCACTTAATCAATGGTGTCAAATAAAAATGCTTTAACAACCTGTAATCTCCCCATAGACATAGGGGATGACAAATAAAGGTGGATTACCCATTTGATTAATGGACACACTAACTGTCACTGTCACTGTGTACAGAAATACTGTAGCAATGCAGCCATTCATGCCTTAAATTGGCTCATACATTGGAAGCATTAGTGAAACAGCTTCTCCAAGCCAGGAAGAGCTTTCGACAGAGGAAGTGGATGGCATCTCTGCTAGAGGTAACTGGCTAAAGGGAGCACATGCGTGTGACCATGTGGGTATGGGTGTGTGTGTGTGTCAATCAGGATTTAATTGACAGGAAGATTAAAGCTCACATCTGAGAGCCCCCACCCACTCCTCTTTTTTCCTTCATGAGAGGCAAAGTTTGGTCTCCAGATTCTGCCCGAGGTTTGGGGTGCTGTGCTCAAGGTTAGCACGGGCACCCCGCTGAGTGTGCGCTGTCTGAGATGGGTCCTACTTGTTGGACATTCATTATCAAACTCTGTTTGCTCCTTTCATCTGCAGCTCTCTGCAGCACTCAACGTAAACTACAGAGGCACCTTGCAGCTTGACATCTCTCCATTCACTCTGTACCTTAAACAGCATGCTGCCACATCAAAGAGCTGCGGCTGCCTTTGATGTTGCAAAAAGAAAGCGCTCCAATGATCTACTAAAAACCAACGCAACTTTCTGGAGCCCTGTTTTATTCATTTGCTATCTCCAGAAGTCTGGAGTCAGTTTCCAGAAGTCCAGACAGCAGATTTGAAATATGGAAAAGTTGCACTCTTTGCAAAATGAAATGAAAAGTCTATAGTACCATTTATAAAACCATGGTGGAGGTTGTAGCTCAGCATATTCTGTGGTGAATGTCACTTAAAATTGAAAGAGACTGTCACTGAATTTCAGATTTAAGGAAGAAGTAAAGTGGCAAGGCAAAGGCAAACGTCCATCACTGTTTGCTAATTAAGTATTCATAAGGAAATGGAACAACATTGCCCTTTATACAGATTATCATAGTGGATGAAAATGGGAAATAAGACTGTGATATTTTTTTTATTATGTTCTGTTTCTACCATATTACCACTGCTGCAGTTTAAGTAGTTGTAGTAATTGGACAGATGAATAAATCAATGTTTGTGTTGTTATATTATGGATTTAGCTATTCTCAATAAAACAATATTCACATTCATCTCACATCAAGATATTGAAATTAACAATATCCTCAACATATTAATGCAGTATTAACAATTCCAACTTAAAGGTTTATGGAGCATCCAATAATGTATGGTAAAACAACAGCATTGACAATGAGAGTGCCTGGTGGAACCTTTCATACTATAAGTATTGTAATACAAAAGGCATCTTATATAACCAATTCAGCACATGAAGGATATGGCTGGTGCTACTATATTCTTTATTTTCTAATAGGAAACTACTCAAATCCCACAAAAGACCAAATTATCACTCAGTACTATCCTGTTTCCCAAGCCTTCCTGTGGTTTTCAGCCCCAAACACATTTTTTCCTCCTGAAGATAGGAAAAAATGTAAAAAGGGGTTTAAAGGGATAAAAAGTAAAATAATTTCCTAAATCAGCACCGTACTGTAGTTTTCACTTTTGAAGATTTGTCAGGATATTTTCATCCACAGATTAATACACATTTATTATGTATGGCAGAATGAAAGTGTATGTGAGATGAACACAAAATAAATTTACAGTGCCTATGTTCTTGGTATAATGAAGGAACATGACACCCAATGCAACATTATGACTGACTGATGTGTTTTAGTAGTTTTTGATGACAATGAATAAGATGTCTTTGGGTACACGCTCAAAGCTTGTTTATTGGATAATCAATTGGATAATCAATTGTGGGTTTTGTTTTTCTTCTTACGTGATTTCTTGACTATAAGAAAAAAATCATCAGAATTATGATTTAAAAGGATGTGGTGCAACCAAGTAATGAGCTGTGGGAATTGTACAGTATTTCAAGAAAGTAATCATTTTCTGTAGTTTCAGAGTATCAGTCTCACCCTGACATGCACATACACACACCACATTAAACTGGTCAAATCTATCAAAAAGTGATCAGTCCATTTACACGCAGAGCTGAATTATTTTTGCTTCTATCCTCAATGGATCTTTGCTTTCTGCAGATGACGAATGTGTTTTTGCTTATAGCTTTTCCTATCTATAACAAATGAAGTAAATTGGCAATAAATATTGTTAGAAGACACCGCAAGATGAAAAATCTCTTCTACACAAATGGCCCTTTTGTGGTTTGGCTGCTTATCATTAATCTGAGGGATCACAGAAAAACTGGCAAAAACTCCATTTAGCATCTTGAGCAACTTTTTTTCTTCAGGCCACAGAGATGACCACTCGCTATTGTTAAACTCCATTGCTTCATTTACTGATGATTACTTTGAAACTTTGTAAATGTTTTGTTTTGTTTTGTTTTGTTTTAAACACATTTAACACTTTAATGGCACACACAAGCATGGTGCATGCAAAATATTAACAAAAATACATTAATAAACATTAATTAATATATAGTATATAGTACCCCAGGCCCCAGCCACCACTACATTAGACCTGAATGAGGCAGTCTCTCTCACTTTCATGCCAACATTGTGATTATAGAATTTAATCCTGTTGATTATAATTTCAAGGGGAAACAAGGGGAATGTCGACAGCGAAAAGTGACATGTAATGCAAATGGCGCCTGGGTCGGGCACACTGAACTTTGGCACTTTGTCAGCTTGTATCCTAATTGAATGAACTTGACAATAATTGAAGTGCTGCATTTTTACCCTTCTTTCCATGCCAATTAGCTTTAATTCCCCCCTTTCCCTCTTGCTTTTCATGCTCTTGAGTAGGCAGGAACTGGCATATTCTGATCATTTGCATTATCCAAAGCGAATCTGCTTTGAAGTTCTGAGATTCTGTAAGAAAAAGGATCCACTTATCCCACATGAAAAAATGTTCAAAGCTCATAAATTCACTGGAACAGATGTACATTATCATTGGATTTGCCTTCCCCCCCCTCTCTTTGCTCCTGTATTGGTAATAGACTACCTCATGTCCTTCTCATCCCTTAGCGTTTAGCATCCTGCCTTTACAGAAGCTCACACCCTGCTGTGCCAACCCACACTTCAAAGCTCTCTGCCTATCTGCTGAAAACAAAGCACACAGAACATATTATGGCAGTCTCTCATTTCCCCATATTTAAGTCAATATCATTGCTTTTTTGCCATCATTGGTCTCACATAAATAGGGTTTATTTCTATCCAAAAAGACCATTCCCTGTAACCCATCTACCAACAGCACAAATACAACACACCATACACATGCACAGGATTATCCTATTATTGTCTCCTGCTACTGTTGGATTTTTCCACCTCAGTCACCAAGCTGTTCATAGCTGTTAATATGGAAAACCCAGAAATGTGGCTATTATTCTCTGACAAATTACATAAAACTAAATATAAAGATTGTAGCCTTAAACACCTCTGTGCTAAACAGCGCAGAGAGAACATTTCTTCCCTCATTGCTGCTCTTTATTTTCTACTGTGTGAGGCATGCAGGTCTCCAGAGGATGATTCTCAGAGTAATTGTTCACTGTAATTGCTATGTTTAGTGCTCATCTATAAATGCTCATGTACCTTTTGCTAAGACCTCAACTTCCCATGTCGTAAGCCACTGACCATTTTTCACTTTACTGCCAACAATGAAGGAACTGAAGGACTTTGTCCTTGTTTATATTGACAGCTTTAGACTTATGAGGATCACTATTACATCTCTTGATTTGCAGATAAATATACTGTATAGGATATAACAGACAGAATAAAGATACTTTTACACTGTACAACTTTTGGGAAGGGACAGAAAGGCTTTGATTGTAACATCTAATAAAAGTTTTACTGAGTTTACTGATATCTTTCAGTTGTCATGGAAAAATAATTCAGTTTGGGATTCCTTAGCATGTGCTATCTGCTAATTTAACATCTTTGGTGTTTCTTTCTCTGAAGAGGTCATTTTCTTTTCCAGGGCTTTCCAAGCATGAAAAAAACACTGCCATGTCAATATTTGTAAACATACCCATAAATCTTTGTATTTTGTAGTTAACTCCCCTTAGAGAAAGATTGAAATTTCACAGAGCAAACTCACAAACTTAGGTTCAGCATGTTAGAAGCAATGGTGGAAGCAGCACTCGGATCCTTTATTTATGTATAATTTTCAATACCACAGTGTAAAAGTTGTTGCTCATAAGTTAACATCCTGAAGATTACTTAATTAAAACAAATGCAAGTATTACAAGTATATATAATTAAAGCTCTAAATTTAAGTCATTATTCAGAGTGAACCTACTCAGTGTTATATTATTAGTCTGTCTTACTGATTTGTGGCTACTGATGCCATCAAGCATAGGCATTTTATTGTTATAGCTGGTTGATGCTGACTGTTATTAAAATGTTTGGTCAAAAAGACAATGAATAAGGCTGCATTTTATTTTTATAAAGTGGCTCTCACTTACTTTGTGTCTGACTGTCTTTTTTCCTCATTCACATAAATTACATTTGCTCTATTAATATTAATCTGGTTATGCAGCAGTGTGTCAGGGTTACACTTTTTACACAAACCTGCAGTTCTTATACGAGCAAAGAAAGCTTCACAGCAACTTTTCCTCAGAATTCCAGTTTTACTCAAATCCTGCCATGCATTTGTGGCTACCACATGATAAGCACAGGTATTACCCTACAGTTAACCAATATTTTATGTGCATATGTTAACTTATATGGGCTTTGACTGAAGAGATTATGGCTCTGTTGTGCTTCTAGCAAAAAGGAAGTACTTAAATCATGTAAAGAAAACCATGGATGTAGAGTATAGCGGTGTTAATGTTGTCATTAAGTTGAAGTTGAATTTGAATGTCATAAGTACAGATCAGATTTCTTCAAAACTCCACAGCGAATGTTTGTTTGAACTTGTAAAAGATAGATAGATAGATAGATAGATACTTTATTGATCTCCAAGAGAAATTCATAAAACAAGTCATTTTCCCCTTGCTTATTTGCCTGACATACCTATGCAGAGGGTTGAACCAAAGAGAGGAAGATGAGAGGAAGGACGCTGACTCCAGTGCTGTCATTTCAAAAGGCGTGAATGCATTATCAAACCGTTACCCTGCACTGAAGAAGAAAATCTCCATGAACACCAAGGCTATTACCAACATATGTGAAGAGTTGAAAGGAGTACAGATCAAAGTCAAAGTAAAAAATTTTTTAAAAATATCCCCCCAAAAAGTGCCAGGCTGCAGAGAAGAGAGGATGCAGGGAAGATACAGTAGGAGATGGCCCCTTTGGCAATACTGCGTCTAAGACTATAAAGATGCAAAAAAAAGTTTCCCGTTATTTATTTATTTTCAAAGATCATTCAAGAGGACAAAGATGGTCCTGGGTTCCTGGTGGACTGAATGCACAAATAGCATTTCATGCATCAACAAAATAATGTGCCACCACTGTGAACAAAGTCAGAATCCTGAGATTCAGAGAGGAAACATTTAATGAAAGACACCCATAATTCTACAATAGTTTGGGGTTTTATATTGTTTGCTGGGCTCGTTGTTTGAGAATTTTATTTCATTGAAATGCTTGCCTCCACCTTCGCAGTTTCAGTCTGCATTGGGCAAGGATTGTGGTTCTGACGTGTGTTTTCATTTTGCTGTTGTACTAAGCTGTCATGGCTTTCATTACTTATGGCAAATACAGCAAAGCAGTTTAATACAGAGTGACAGAAATCTGTTATGTTTGCCAAGTGCTTATGAAACAGTATTTTTTTTTCTTTTTGTACTGAGTGATGCTCACTTAAGCACTCTTTAAATCACTTCAAATAATTTTCTATCTCTGTCTGGGGGATGCAATGCTAACAAAATCCTTCAGGTGACAGGCAATAAGGTTAAAAGAGAGAAGTGTGGGCTCATTTTAGGCATATTTTTCTCATAAATACAACCATTGTTCAGGAGCTGCTGCAATGATCGCTGGAAAGACATTCCTTCATTGTTTGTAATTTGTATGCATCTAATGATCAGACACAGACTATTCTTGCTATTATGTCTTTGAAAGTGAAAGCAAAAGTAAGCCTGTTTCATCAGAGGAGGTGACTTTAAAAGTGAATCTGATGCCAGTAAAATAAATTGCCATATGGAGAGCTCTTAAAAATAATGGTTGCAGACATCTGGCTTCGTCTAAATCCTAACAGAAAAAATATTACTTTATCAATTAATTAAAGAAAAAGTTTACTATATTTTTCAACTTATTATTCTCCGACCTTGAGCAAGTGTAAATATTATGCGATTATAATTGTAGCCACTTACTTTACACCGTGATACAGATGGCTAATTCTTTTCATAGCTGAGATGTGTGAAGCAGTGGTAATAATAACCTGGTAAGCCGTGACAGAAATCATTTGTAATGATGATACAAGTTCTGCAAGTTACACTGTCTCGCTTACACAAATAGACGTGTTCGTGAGAGGGAGGCATATCGCATTGCCAAGAGGCGGACTTCGTGTGGTTGCCCCGGCCAGAGATAAGCTGCTAAGCTGCAGATGAAAGTGTGTGTGCACGTAGAGAGCGTGGCGTGGTGAGCAGCTGTGGTCAGCCAGATTTGGGAGCTTTCTGTGACACCACGGTTAAGATACAGTGGAGAGGAGCTTAGCTTCTTGACAAAAACACGCAAGCACTTCCCCCTTCCCTTCACGTTGATCCATGAGTGAAAAATAAAATGACCCCTGAAGTCAGTGAGTTTATATGGAACAGGTTCATACTTTAATAAAAGGGCATTTCCCTTGGCACAGATCTGCTATCAAATAAATAAAGCAATTAATCAAATACAATCTATATAAACTAAACAAAGTCATGAAAAAAAACATTAGGAGGGAGGGGATGAGGGGGAAAACGGCTAGTGCTAAACATTTTTTTCTTTTACAACAAATATCGAGTGAAAGTGTGTGTGTGTGTGTGTGTGTGTGTGTGTGTGTGGGGAGAGAGAAACAGCTCGTGGTAGGGGAAGGGAATCATGGCATGGCTGATATTGTGCTAAGCATACTAGCAGACAGTAGGCAAGTGAGATTGCTTGAAAGTCATTAATTATAAAAAACCTTATTTTCTTTCTACATGATGCTGGTTCAACCTTTCTGCAGTCCACTATGTACACATTAGAATTTTCTTTAAATGTTAACATGAATATTAGTGGAGCAACACATACTGCATAAACGTGAAGAAGTTGTTCAAAATACTGAATATCCTGTAAAACTGGACAGAAGATGATGGATCTCGAGCAGTTTGTATGATATGATTTAACTTTTTAACTTCCATAAAAGAGGCATTCAAAGAGCAACTATCTGATAAACTAAATAATGCAACCACATTCTGGTGGATTCAGAGGAATAGTTGACGACGTGGCTGTTGATAAAATGATGCCTGCACGTGAGCTCTTTTTTTGCCTCTCAAAATATAGATATTGCCACGGTAAGAGAAAAGAGAGAAAAGGGGTAGTGAAAGTGGTAGAGTTTGAGAAGGATTTTTTCAGAACTCAATTTAAAGTTAAAAAAAGTGTGATATAAGAGAAAAATAAATGTTTTCCCAACCCTTAACAAATGCTGTTGAGGTTCACGTGAGCAAAGAAAATCCTCCCCAGTTGCTCCAGTGATTCTGCTGCATGGTAAAAGGTATGAAAGGTATACAGTTTCTACTACGTGGTTGGTAGTTTCTTTTGCGATGTCAGGTAATACTATGAATGTGAGGCAGGAAAATGAACAGAGAGGAGTTATGTGTATCCAGTAAAACTCTCTCGGGGTGAAAGAAGTTTAAAAATTACGACCTGACTGTGGGTCTGGCCGAGCCTTTCACCCAAATTCCTTCAGAAGCCCTCGTTGGCCGTGTCGAATCAGACCACCCTGCTGGATGAACAGTCACCTTCTTGCTGTTCGTTCAGGCATCCGGACAACCGTTTCCACAGCACATATATTTAGGGAGTCAAACACTGGTAATCATCAGTGTTTTGGGTGAATTGAAAGCACTGACAAAGGAGTTACAGTGTTATGCAAGGTCCAGTACGATGGACTTCTTGTCGAGGAAAAGCAGTGTGAGGTGAACAAGCTGAGGTATGGCGCGCAGCTGTGATCCCCCTCGGGGAATGACGCCGTTTTCACCACTGGGTCCTGTGAGATGACCCGTCTGACTGGTGCCACTTGCTAAAGGACAGTATGCAGCTGCGAAGGGACATTGCAGGGCTGAGGACGAGACTGGCATACATTGAATTCTTGCTCATCACAAAAACACACGCTTCCGACAGACCAGCACAGTCAAATGTACTAGACAGTTTGTCAATGTAATGGGGTCTGGCCTATTCAGATCACTTCCCCTCTATTTATGATGCTACCTTAGAGCGAGGCACTTAAACTCTCATTGCTCCAAAGGTCAGGAGTCTGGCCCCACTAGAATCAAACAGGACAGTCCTCCAAAGGAACGAGAACATCAGCAGGAAAAAGGTTAACGATCCTGTAGAACCCGCAGCTCTCACTTCACTGCATCTGTCAGACCAGATGTGTCACAGGTGAAACAGTTTTTGCATGTTGGCCATCATCATTTGCATGTTTATTGCAGCAACCATAGAGCATCATGGAACAAGATAAGCAGTCTCTGGTGCTGGCAGGAGAGCAGCAGTGGTGAGTTATGGCTCTGTTGGAGACTGCAGGCTGGGCCCAGTGTTATCCAGCACCAGTGGAATGAGACAGCTGAAAGAGCCCTCGCCCCGCCGCACCACAAAGAGACCTGCTGACAGCTGGGCGACAGGAAGATGCCATGGAAACAGAGGGTGCAGCCTTGTGCCCCGGGCCAGGCCGAGGGGCTGGACAGCAGAGCTGCCAGGGAAAGTGCCGGCTTGAAGGTCAGAAAGCAAAAGTTCAAAAAGAAAACCATGGAGCATGACAACTCCCAGGTGTGAATACGGGTAACTGCTTGGATCTAAAGCGGGGCAGTCGGGAGAAATGCACGCTCAGCAAAACATTTCCCTGCAAAAATCACAAGTACTCCGTTACAGTTCTTACATACTGACAAATGAGTACACTAATCTCTAACTGGCTGGATATCACAAGGTTTCAAGCCAGAACTGGTGTAGTCTACTGCTCTGATGTTACAGATCACACCGTTTCTGGTTTTGTTTTTTAAGTGTATCACGGGACTGAGGACATGTGATGCAACTGCTGGCATTTTGGACATTCAAATAAAAACCCTCTGGTACAAACACTGAACAAAAGCTTCCAGTATGTGCATTTTAAAGGGTAAAGGATAGTGATGCTTCTAACTTGCCTTCACGTAGAACCAAGATACTAGCAGTCTACCTGAACATCATGAAGGCCATTCAATCACAGCTAAGCTGACATGAACTACACTCCAGTAAAATGCTTTGATATGTATTCGACATTATAGCCATGTACCTTCAAATAATTCCTCACTTTTTCTGTGTTCCATAAACACTACTGAACAGCACTGTTGAGAGTTGGGATTTTAGTCATGCAGTCATAATTACTAGGTCACTGTTACGCATCTAATCACATGGTGAGAAAGTTGAAACAGCGAGAGAGAGAGAGAGACAGAGACAGAGAGGGAGTGTGTGAGACTGAGTGAGTAATGCTGTTTTACATATTCTGGTCAAAATGGGGCTCCTATAGTGGTTTCATACAATGTGGTTGTGTAGGAAAACAAACATAAAAGCTTCAGATAGTGAATACAAAGATATCACATTATCGATAAAGCTTATAAAATTGATAATATATACCTTATGTACAGTAAATGTTAGTTAAATGTAAGGAGCTTTTTGAGACTTCAGTACTGCAGATTGTGACACAATTTCTCTTCTGTCAAAAAAAGTTTTGAAGTAATTTTGAAAATAACCTCTGAATGCTTCGTCAAAGTCACCATTACAACAACAATTAGGATAAAATTAGAGGTAGCAGCGGATTTGGGATCTCTGTTCTTTCTTTTTTTTTTTTTTTTTACTTCATAACATTTCAACTTTTTCCTTCCCATTTAACTTGCTTACTGGGTATCGCGTGCTTGGATCAGAATCTTCGTTTTCATCATCAAAAACCTGCCTGACAGCCAGCTTTAAATACTCACGCACCCATGAGCGCACTTCAAGTGGTTTTCAACAGACACCAGTGTCGTGACACTCACATGCACTCTAGCTAAGCCCACACGCACGCATGCGCACACACACACACACACACACACACACACACACACTAAGCCCTGCTCTCCTATCAGCTATATTCCTTCATATATTTTTCATCTTTACACTGTAGTCTTTCTTCCTCTCATCCCTCCTGTTCCTTGAAAACCGTTTGGCTTAGTGGTCTGGAAGGGTTGTGGTGCTGATTTGGAGCCGTAGAGTTCATCAGGCAATGGGACGCAAGGTCAGGGGGCGGAGAAGCTACCGAGCCGTTTGTTAAATCTGTCCCTCCGTCCCTCCTGTCGAGCCCCAGCCGTGATCCTCAGTCCTGCTGCATACCAGAGATTCTGTATGTCTGACCAACCTCTTTCTAACATTGGTTAATAACATCTCAGCACTGGACAGCCCCTCCCACAATCCTCCTCTCTTCCCCACGTCCTGTGTTCACTGCACAGTGTTTGAGGAGGAAGCTCATGGCCATCAGTGTCTGCAGGTGGGGCTGGGTTTTGTGGGGCTGCGGGAGTGCTGAGCTGTCCCAGGCAGATGTGGAAATTCAGGACTGATAAAAGTGGTGGTAGTGGTGATGGTGTTCGTGGTGGTGGTGGTGCTCATGCCGCTGCACCACTTGTGCCACCCCCCCCTCGTAAAGAAGCACGCTGGGCAGGTCCCTCACCTGCTCCTTCTCCACCACTGGTCCTGAAGTTGTCAGAGGGCCTAAGGCGCGGTAGCCCTGGCTCTCCTTGGACCGTTGCTTGTGTTTGCGATAGGGAGCTGCGGACTGGTGAGGGGGGGTCTGGCTGGGTAGGGCTGGCGGAGGAGGTACACCTCGGCTTCTCATCACCCTGCCACTGATCTGAGCAGGAGGTGTGCGGCTGTGGGTCTTGGGAGAACGGAGGGCATGTTTCCCTGAGTCTTGGCCTCGCGGCCGGGGAGGGTGGAGGCCGTCCGAAGCAACGGCGTCCACAACAGTCTGCAAGCGACGGTGGTGGGTATGGGAGTGGCCGTTTTCCGGTTCGTGGGAGCGAGAGCGAGTCTGGTTCGATGAACGGTTCTGAGGCTCTGCCTTCGTCGGCTCTGTGACGGGAGCTGTGTGACAGGCAGACACAGGTATTTTCTTTGACTGAGACAGAAGCATCAATGACAAACTTCAAGGTTGAAGAGACACAACTCAATCAGTGGACATGTCATTGTAAAAATGTGTTACATTCAAATTCATTGCACACGTAACCCAGCAACAAAAAGGCAGAAAAATAAGCTGTTACATGCAGCTCTTTAATCAAGATCCACTAACAAGCTCCACAGTGAGATTATGACGGTTTCATTTCAGATTCTGACTTCCTGTGGATAATCCTGACCCACTGTGACACACAGCCCATCTCTGTTCTCACTTTCCTAACAGAACCAACATTAAAATAATCACATGTCATCACTGAGCATCAGATCAAGGCTGCTGCTTATTAGACCTAATATTTCACTTCACAACAGCCTGTTCTGTTGATGGGCTTTAGCCTTGAACACTTGATGTATTGTGTACTTGCCTGAGCCCAGATGTTTGTACTGGCGAGGAGCTCAGTGGGCCTGTAGTTTTTACCTAATGGCTCCAAGCAGGTGCCGCAGTAATGAGGGCCCCTGGATGAGGCTTCAAAGGGCCACGGCCTGTGTCTCTCCCTCCCCTCTCCCCCTCTCTTTACCCCTGGCCCCAGTCCACTCACCGGCTCCGAAGCGAGATGTGTAGTTTTCTATGCCTGCCAGGTCCAAGTAGTGGTTCCTGCGTTCCAGGTTCTCATCCACACAGTGGCGCTGGCAGCCCGGCTGGGTGTGGTGGTCACTGTGGTGGCGCCTGTGGACACAAGCGGCACCTCTCATTAGGTAGCAGTTTGGGTCAGTGAGGTTCAGTATGGTAGTGTTTGGAGAAAGTAAAACAAGTGTTCCTTATGATCAGGCAGCAGCAGAGTAATTGTTGGAGAAGTGAGATTGGGACTGGAAAATCACAGGTTTAAACCCCAACGGGAAGTGTCTGAACAGAGGGCCCACTCTCCCTGCCACTGTTAACTCCTCTTTAGCACAGTGGAGGAAAATCTGGGCAAAACTAATTAAAGAGTAGAGGACCGCTGCAGATCCGTGTGTGAACAGCCACACACCCTTGCAAAAATCTAGTTTTCTGTTTCAAAAAGTGGATTTTCAAATCAGTGATCTAATAAAAAAAAAATTATGATAATAAGAAATACATACTTGTAAACACCGCAAGCTTAATGAATAGACGACGAAGTGTGCAGGGGAGGTGGGTTTACCTTAGGAGAGCTCGACTCTTCTTGTCTGCACTCTTGGGGTCTTCTATACACTTGTCATTTTTGTCTCTGGGGTGGGACAAGTCTGTGTATGTGAGAAAGACAGGAGGCTATTATCAAAGAGAGATACACAGAGCAGCCACACACATGCACGCACAAACACACATGACAACAGTCACACAAGCCTCAGAAGAAAGCAACCTTTGTTTTGGGGTTTTACTTTGAAGATCTATAGAAAAAGAAAAACAACAATGCTTCATTTATTCTATTTTCAACTCCCAGCCTCTTATAAGGCGTGAAATGAAATACAAAAAAAAAAAAAAAAAAAAAACACGCAGACTTCAGAAATAGTTTATTAAGGCCTCGAGATCTGATGCAGTTTGAAATTAGCATGAAAGCAACCGGCAATATTTTCAAAGCTTGCTCTGTTTGAATCTCTTGATGGATATTTATAGCCGAAACAATAGGATGCAAACACAGGAATATATACTTTTTGAGATATTTTTCCCTGACTACTTGTTTACCAAGTCATCAGTGAGAAAAGTTAAGTTGAACGTAGCTATATTTTCCCGGCAGCCCTGTAAGGGGGGGGGGACTTTGGAGAAAAGAAAAATGGCTGTGGTTATCAAAAGGACTCGGCACATCTCTTAAGGTTTCTTTCAGAGTATTTGAAGGCGCTGAGGGAGGGGGGCCCTCTCTTGGCTCTGTCACTCCCCCCATCATTAAAAATGAACCCCATTGAGCGGGAGAGATGGAGCGACTCTGAGACTGCACGGAACAAAGCTCTGACAGGCCTGAAGCAGCCGCCTTTCTGCATGACAACAAACACATGCCTGGCTGAGCTGACAGCAGGCAACACAAGGGGGACCCCCAAATGCCCTCTCTTCTCCTCCGCCCCCACCCACTGTGCTAATGTGAGCTTTACCTGCCGCACCCTGGGTACAACTCCTCCACCGCTGGCTGGAATCGGGAGCCACTGAGAGCTTGACCCGCAATGTTTTGCTGCTGCCGGGAGAATGGTTGACGGAGGCGTCCACAACCTCGTAGATGGTGTGCAGGAGGCTGGTGATATCCTGCAGGAGAGAGGTGATGGGGAATGTGTTAAATCTGGGCTCTTTGATACGCAGCTCCCATTTACCTCTTGATCATAAAGTATAACAAAAAGCATTGCAGGTTTACGGTAACACTGGAGCAGAGACACAGAATTTCAGGGCACATATTTTCAGAAAAAGGGAACTTTTAAAGTCTACTGCTGTAGGAGACTATTCTTATGACTTCACTGTTTGAATTCAATATTCTGCAGCTTTGTGCATGTATCATTAACTTCATTCTAGCTAGGATTTTAAAGAAGTGACTGAGACAACAGGGAACAGAGGAACACACTGATGTCAGTTGTTTTAGCTCAGCTTTCCAAGTGACGCAATCAGACAGGGTGTAAAGACAAGTTATAAATTCATAAAAAGAAACGTCTTGGTGGAGGCAGAGGAGGCTGACTGAGATGTCAGACCCGATATGAGTCATGTTACAGCTGTGTGAGGGCTACGCTTTCTCTGTTTAATTCCTCAACGTCTCTTAAACGACTGAAAATCACATCTGCACAGGGAGTGAGATCCGTGTAGATTTCCAAATAAATGCACAAAGGAGCAGCTATGCATAAACCCAAAGAGCACACGCACTCAAATGCAAAGCAACCCTGCCCACGTACGTAGGAACAGAGGCACGCAAAGAGATACTTTCATGTAACTACAGGTCATTATAATGCTCGGCCTCCGGCCAAGGAAAAAGTAGGATCACAGAGAAGTACAGAGAATTACATGAACATGGAAAAATAAAATACTTTCAAATTCAAAGTGGTATGTTTACTTCAGAACACGGTAACCGTATCTGGACTGCTTAATTTGCACATAAAATAATGCTGTCTCGTGTCTGTTTAGAAGTTATACTGCCGAGTGCTTTGTGCACCACACTGAGGTAACGACACCCTCTTGGGTGTTAGCAGATGTGCTGGATGCTTTTGTAGCAAACCCAATTCTAATAGGCCATCCCAGCTTCAAGTGAAGTGAATTGATTTTTACATCAAATCTCAACTCTTATTTTTACTTTGCTCAGCTTCAATGTGAGCGCTCATCTGACAAAGCTGCGGAGAATCGAGCCTGTGCCACACTAAGACGCCACTAGCATGATTTTCACTCACAACAAAAAGGACTATTATGAATTCCAGAGGGACCGACTCCACATACTGTTTTCAGATACAGACGAACTGTACGAAAAATAAAAAGAGAAGAAAAAAGAAAAGCAATAAAATAAAAGCTTTTTGTATCATTTTTCTTCTCTTTTTTTATTTGTACGAAGGGGTAAAAAAGGAAAAAAAATAGTTAAGAGAAGAAAGCTTTTCTTTCCTCCTCCAAGCCGCCGCCTGTCGTCTCATGAGCCGTGGAGCCACAGGCAATGCCAAAAAAACTGCACAGCCAACCGCACAGAGGACAGCTCCAGTCTCTTTGCACTGATTCAAGTTGTTCTCAAAAAACACGGGCCTTTCTGGATGTTCTCTCAGATCTGTACCAGGCAGACGCAAGCCACAAGGTACCTCGCAGGAGCGGGCACACACAGCCAGTGCTGGATTTGGTTCTTAGGAGTGGGATCGGGTTAGAGGCTTTTAAGTTCTACCCTCACTTTCTTTTTGGGTGTGGCAATACCAGAAAAAGTTAACAGGGAAGTTATTGATTTGTTTCCAGGCAAAGACGGCGAAGGATGGCGCTGACCAGTGACTTTTGTTTGTGGCAGTCGCTTTCAATATGTGGATTCAAAAATGTTTCTTTCATATGGTTTTGTTTGTGTGAATGTGCTTAAAGTCCAGGAAACTGACAAAATGCAAACTAATGAAAGAGGCTGAATTACTTAACAAGTGAGAAATGGTACTGTGGCAGATGTTTTGACTTCATCAGCTGCTTTGCGTTAATTCACTTGTTCATTCACTTCTCCAGATTCAAACCCTTCAAGAGCAGATGATTATTACCTCTCTGGTTACTTTGCCGTTGTTGTCAAAGTCATAGAGGGTGAAGGTCCACTCCTGCCTGTTATCCTCTTCCACAGACACAGCGCACTCCAACTCCTGAAACAGCAAAGTGATGAACTCGGCGTCGCCATGCAGCGTGAATACAAGTGTGTATTTGTGTGTGTCCTGCCACTGCCCTAGTTCCATCCCGAGGGGAAGTAATAAACGTCCTGTTCAGTGTTGACACTCACTTCAAACTGGAGCTGTTTCTGTGGCCCTGCGGGAGATTGGCTGTCCCTCTCCTGCATCTTCTCCTCCACACAGCAGCTGTCTGTCTTCTCCGGGGGTAGAGCCACTGCAGCGACACACGCACAGAGACACACACAGACACACAAAGATAAAAGAGAGAGCCTGAGGATGGAAACGTTGGGTGCAGTCAGAACCTGAGGATACGCCTTCGCCTTCGAGTGTTCTTTGTAAGCTTCTACTTCCGAGCTTGGCAGCCACAATTAAGTTTTGTCACACATTCAAGAGCTGCTGGTTGGAAATAAATGTACACAGCCAAACTCCTCGCTGTTTTTTTTCCCCCTGAATTGTATCTTTATATCATTAACATATTCATTAGCAGGGTAAGATATTCAAAAGGAAGTACAGGCTGTGTTGTGCTCGGTGTAATGCACACACGGTATCAGCAACTTTGAATGTTGTAACCTGCAAATCAGAGTTGTACATGTTGACACGTATTTACAGTATGCGTGATAATATTCAAAGGTGGCAGAAAATCAAAGCACAGTTTGGCTCACAGTCAAAAGGTGCTCTTTCAATTCTCACGTCTAAAACAGAGAAATCAGAGCAGATACTCCAGTGTGTGTAATCAAGTCACAGGAGTCAGCAAAATACAAGAATATAATTGTTTCTTTTAATACAACTTAAGGTGCTTTGTATAATATATGTAGTGACGACAAGATTAAAACATAATGTATTTTTGTTCTTCAGTTATGGGCAAAAATATGCTTTGTGAGGTCACAGTGACCCTGACCTTCGACCACCAAAATCTCATCGGTTCATCCTGGAGTCCACTTGAACATTTCTGCCAAATTTGAAATTTGATGTTCCTGAGATATGCCGTTTACGAGAATGGGACGGATACACAAGTTGAAAACATAATGGCACAAAAATGTTGAGTGTGTGACAGCGCTGAGTCTCCAGTGGTAAACGCTCCTCAAACAGCCACACGTATGGTTTTTAAACACCTAGCTGCAGTGTATACATCCCAGCGGGTTCACACTAAGGAGGGATGTCAAACATGAAACTGGATGATATAACATAAGCCTAAAACATGACAGCATATTCAGAGTCCTTCGAACAGGAATGGTGGAACTAAAACTGCATGTGCACATCAAAGGCCTATAGGAGGCCCCTGAGTCCCCACCTCAGTGCAGCAGAGCTCATCATTTTACAGCATGATATTCATTACATTACCATCCAGACATAGCATACAGGAAGACAGGCCAGAGGGAGCACTAATCTGTCAAATGCACTTTACCAGTGAAACTGATGGCCAGAGCCACCTGTAGAACATTTCCTATACCACAGAGGTTTTCCCAGACAAGGTTCAAACTGATGATGTCCTGGTGAGCTAAGTTATCACGCCTTTATTCTCCTTTCACACTAATTCAACGAGTCAAGAAAAGACCACAACCCTGCTTTGTTATAAAACAGTAAGCACAAGTTGCACAGTGGGAAGTTGTGACAGGTTACAATCCATTGCAATAATGAAATTAAGAAATATGTGTAGCCTATGCTGACTCAAAGCTTAACAACTGTGTAACTGTGGGTGTTGATTCAACATTATGGTAATGTCTGAGGTCAAAGTTAATAGTGGTGTATTTCTGGAGCGCACCGTATGGACAAAAATAACCCGACTGTCACCGTCTGGTTGCATGTTTGAGCTTCAGTGCTGGATGTTCGCCCAGATCAAAAGCTACCGGATATCCTCCTCTGCTTTGACATCCAGCATTTGTTTGACACATGAGACCACAGACACTCACAACATGTAACTGAGACACGGGAGGTGTACACGTCGGCTCCTTTGCGAGCCTCTGTGAGTTAAGGCTAGCCAGACGCATCCTTGCTTCAGCTTCATAGATGTGTTCCTGCACATTTTTCTCTGAAGCTTCTGACAGCCCCTGTATGTCTCACCTCCGCTTTGCATAAAGCAAACACCCGCCCTCCATCCAATCGCGGTCCTGTAGGCTGCGATCACACCCATAAAACTGGCGCAGACCACACCTCTGTCTCCCCCCCACCCCTGCTCCTCTCTCCTCCCGCCACACTTTGAAGTTCCATTCTCAAACCTTCTGGAAGAGGATCAGACCGGCTGTAAAACAGAATCACTAATTAATTAAGCCGAGTCAAATCTGAAACACTGTTTGTTTGCTCGCCAACCGAGCCGACACAACAGCCCAATTTCTTTCCTCCTGATCCAAAGCAGATCAAAGCAGACCTGTCTCATCCCTGGGTAGGGGAAAATGCCAGAAATGAAAGGCACCATCCCGGGGAGCTTTCACCAACTTTTTGGAGAGGAGCAGCATTTGGGGTCCCGCTGTTTGATCATCTGAGGTGCTCAAAGGGAACATTGTGTGCAGGGGCAAATCTGTTCCGTAGCAGCCTCAATATGGTGGTGAGATGCTTATCTCGCAGCTAATGAAATGCCGGGAGGAGTAACAGTAATCTGCTACCCCCCATGAACCCCGCCCCCACCCACCCCCAGCCTCCGCCACCACCACTACAGACATAAGCCGGCTCTTTATGAGAGAAGCTGCCGCCAGGGGATTGGCTGCACATCAGATCTGAGGGCCAAGACGAGGGCAGCCCAGGCTGGCACCATTCATGCCAAGCCTGTTCCAGCAGCCCTGCTACACACACGTGCACGCGTCCACTCGTCCACGCACACAAACACACATCTTCTGTGACAGGCTGGGAAGGCTGCCACACACTGTGAGCAATCACACCCAGTTTAAGCTACTGTATTACGCGTAACTGAGCCCCCCCTCCCCATACATTTGGAAAGCCCACTGGGTACCAAGGTGATTTGAAGATGGGCAGGTTAAGACGGCCTTGGTGGTGAAAGTAATATTTTCTCTCCCTTACAATGCTCCAACTGAAGCTCAGCTACTCAGATTCAGGGTAATCTATATTCAAACGGCCTCATTTAGTGTGTTTGGTCGCCACCACGTCAACAGGAACAATGAAATCTGAAGCAAGGTGCTTCCGAGCAACAGCATCGTCAAGAAACTCTTCGCTTGTTAACAAAAGGATATGGAACTTAATAAAAAAAAGTCCATCTAGGCTGTTCTTCTTGCATGCTTGCAGTACTGATGTTATATCTCCTGCAGGCACTTTCATCACTGGGTCCTTCTTCCCACCGCTGCAATTTTTGCCAGCAAGTTCTTTTTTTAATCCCCACAAAACCTTTTTTGGAAGCACTTCCTTAAACCCAGAGGAAACCAGGCTTTCATGTGCATGGGTTGTCGTATCGTCTCTGTTCTCTCTGATTTCCATCTCATTTCTACTAGATCCACCTTGTTAGATGTATGGACAATGGATGCAATCACTCCACTAAATGTAGTTCATACAGGGGATGTCATAAATCCTCCACAGTGGACGATATTTGGGTCTTGTGCCTGAGGAAAATTTATTTTTCCAAATTAAAACTGAACTGTTTCCATGCCTATTTATCAAGGAGAAAGGACAGGATACTCTAATTTGCAACATCTGTCTTGAAGGGAGGACAAGCTCCGACCAGACTTGGGAGAAGCCTGATGACTTAACGTCATTTCAAACTCCATTTATCAAGTCATGTTGTCCTGTCGCTCCACTTTGTTCATTATCCAGTGAAGCAGAAATGAAATAAAAGTCTCCGCCACACTTCCGAAATCTGGGTTGGTCTCATTCCAGCAGTACATTTCATCCTGCACCTCACATCCAATCCTGTCTTTAAATGGGAGGGAGAGACTTTCCCCTCCCAGAGCTCTTAATCCAGGATCACATCACATCAGGGAAAAAACATGGAGGAGTGGAGGCACTTTGCAGAGCACTGCTGGGGGGATGGAGGAGGAGGCGGGAGGTGAGTAGGCGAGAGGGAAGGTAAAGGGGACCTCATCAGCACATTGTTGCAGCTTAGAGGGTGTGGAGCCGGGGGGAAAGAAAGAACCACACAAGTTCCTGGAAAGCAGTTTGCGAACACTTTTTTGTGCAGGTTTTCATTCAAACTAATAAGGAGCAAATGAGCTGGCATGGCCCTTGTTTATGATGATGATGAAGAGCAGGGGGCCTACCTTCTAAGCGGTAGTGTTCATCACCAATTCCCTCAGCACAGGCTTCATCCATGGAGTCCTGGAGAGAAGAAGAAGAAAAAAAGAGTGAGAACAACAAAACGCATACAGTATATCACTGTTTCAAGTTCTATAGAAGAGAAGTATAATATTTTTGTCACATGAAAACAAACATCCTCAATGGTGCAAATCCACAGCACGGCTTTCCAACACAGAGTGACATGTCTGAATCAAAATTATAGCATTTATATACCTATATATATGAACAAAGTTTGACAGCTGTGAGCTGAGCTTAAACAGCAGCGGAAAGTTGAAGAGGCTAGTAATTGCAGGACTGAAACAAACTCAGCATAAGACTGGCAGTCAGGCAGGACTGAGACTATGAAAGAAGTATCTAAATCGCTGCCGCCGGCCCCGCAGGGAATTCTGAGAAAGACGGCTGGTAGTGGGGCTATTTCAGTTGCAGCGATATGTTCAGAAGCTTGTTTTTGTCCCGGACCATTTTCACCCGGGCCCCTCTCTCTGGCAGATCTATCTGCCGGTGCATACCACAGAGACCGGAGGGACATGTGATCCCCTGGGCTTCGCTGTGGAAAAGTCTGGCTCAGGTATCCATGTTGCATTACAGTCATCTGGCCAAAAAACCATTACTCATGGGCTGACAAACGCATATACATGCACGCGCTTGTGAATACACACACACACACATTCAAAGAGCCACCCCTGGCTTCATTTCAAAGTTTTCCACCACATATCAACTACTGAAAAAAAAGAAAAAAAAAAAGAAAACAGCTCAGTCACTCATCAACAAGATAAACTGCACAGACTGCTGAGACAGAACATATTCTTAGAAGTCTTATCATAGGTGATGATTAACTTTAATAATTAATAATTAGCCTCTTAAAATACTTCCTTGAACGTAAGCATAAGAGCAAGTGTGTTTATTATATCTCTGCTGGTATGTCCGTGTGTGTGTGTCAGAAGCGAAGCTGTGACAGCGTGAGAGGGGATCTCTGTGTAATCCACAGAGGTAGAAGGTCAGATGGTGTGATCCCACCCTCCTCAGACTAGTGCCGGCCAGGCTGCAGCGCTGTGGGTGGCCTCAGGAAGAGAATACAGCTGACCACAGGGCTAACTGGCTGGCTGTGAGACTGATAGCCCACGGCAGGGATAAACCTTTGATTGTTGTTGGTATGAATTGATCAACAACACATTTTATGGCCTTGCTTTCTTAATCCGTGTATGGTTTGTTGGGAGGTCATTCCTTCCTACAAACAAATCAGAAAAATGGAAAAATTTCCAAAATCAGGACCCCTTTTTTTTTTCCTGAGCCTGCGCCTAAACTGGATTTAACACGAGTGACACGTCTCAGTTTTGGTATGATAAAAGTGTCACCAGGAGTCTCTGTGGTAACAATAGTGTTTTACCTCACCAAATTGTTTTTTCCAAGATTAACAAAGAACTTTAATGGGTTTTGTTGATAGATGTTCACACTGGAGCCCCTGCATGACTGATATGCTTTTGTTGTTTCCCCCGAAAGAAACAGTTTTGCACATTTGCCAGATTTAGCAGCTTCTATATGGATTTATATGTACCCATTCATATGAGACAGCTGTCAAAGGTTTATAACTGGTTGTCACCTTTAGCAGAGACTCCAGACTATAGTATTACTCCACATATGTCATTACTAGATAAAGATACTATGAGTTTAAGCCTTCTTTCCTTCTGTCCAAAAACACACTCGCTTTCTCCAACTTGTGTTCAACCCAGATCTGTAGGATATCTGTAAAGGAGGGTTGTTTGGTGCGCGTTGACCCATTCAGACAGGTCACAGTCATGGGTTTGATCCACATCACTGGGTAACTGTAAATTAGACTGTGGGAACATGAGCAATGGCCTGTGTTTCCACCGTGCCCCATAGAAAAATAAAATCACTCCACAATCAAAATTCCTTCATTTCCTCGTGAGCAGACGCACACACACACACACCTACAGAGATGGCATCTTGGATGCGTTCAGTTTCTTGATGAATTAGCCAGAATTATTGAGGGGTTCGCCAAGGATGAGAAAAAGAGGGAAGAGGAATGTGCTAATTGGTTGTTGTCCATGGTGATGGATGGGAGCTGTAGGCTGGGGTTACTCTGGTCAGTGTTCAGAAAGAGATTTTTTTGCTCTTTTTTTTTTTTTTTTTTTTACTATTTTAACTTTCCACACTTATTTTACTATCTCCCTTACCCTTTACCCTAAGCAGTCTCTTGCTGTGGGACCTAAATTTTTTGTCCCTGTGGGTGAGTTCAGTTGCTACCATGATATAAAACAAAAAAAAATGAAAATAAGAATTTATTAGCCCTGAATAAATTGCAATATAACCACTCAGTCAGCACAGGCATGAGGACGTGATCCTGCAAGGAAAGGCTGCAGGTACTGGCCCTGCTGCTCTGCAAACCAGCTTAAAAGTATTATCTGGCAGATGCTGTGATCCAGTCCAGACTAGTCAACTAGTCTTAATTTAAATGTCTGTTTAATTGACAGTGAAGTCTCGAGTCATGAAACTTTCCACTTGTTAGGTGTAGAGTCTTGATCTGTTTTGTACCAATAATTAGGAATATTTGCTTGAATTGACTTGACTCAGCTTCTGCAGCAACACAGATTTAAACCAAAGACTGAATTCATTTTCCAGGGTGATGGCCTTGGCATTGACATCATCCCAGCAGTCTGTTCCAAAAAAGTCTCTGTTGAGCACCTCTGCAGTGATGACCACTTTCAAGCTCAGCTCTCAAGTTTCTGGTTTTGGCAGCGGATCGATCAAATTGATCATTTCCTGGGCCAAACAATTACACTTAGTTCTAAAATAAGGTGTTTGCTTCTGAGTTTCCTGCTTTTCCACCAGCAGATTGGTCGGGAGAACAAAGAGGCAAACTTATTTTCCACCAAAGGAAGTTTTAATGTAATAAAGACTGAAGATCTTTTGCACAGCAGAACAAGAAAAAAAACAGAATTACACTGTTACATACTAAAGAAGTAACAGATGTAGCAGCTGCAGTGACAGCAAGAGTAGTAATAAAGGTGCAGTAACTGCATGCTTAATGCTGCTCTGAGTCAAGAGAGTAACTCAGTCCAGTTTGTTAAGCCACAGAGGAAAAACGTTTGACTTGCTGACTTGAAATGAAACCACTAAAAGAAAGCGTGATGTCTGCCTTTAAAGTGATTTCTCAACTAATGAGTACAGATGAGGCTCTACTGATGCAACATTTACAAACAGTTTGTGCTGAATTTGGTCCAGGCGATCACTGAGGATCAGCCACTATGGCATGTATGGGCAGTATGTATGCAAAATGGTAACCACAACAGCAGCCATCAATCTCTTGCAATGAGCTAATGATGGGCTTCTCTTGAGACCCTTACTAATTCAAGGTCATAGGTCGCTGTGGGGGAGCAGTTCAAGTCAAAGGAGAATCCACCCCCACCCTAAGTGGCTCTACTATACAGTACAAACTATGAAAACATGAAATGGCAACATTCAGCAGAGGCACCATAAACGCAGCAATCTGGGATGCAGGCAGTGCTGATTAACTCAGGGTGTTGCAGTGTTGCAGGGTGTCACTTCCCTACCTCTCTGTGGGATTCGGTTAGAGGTGCAGGCTTCAGGGCACAAACGAGCATGTCTCTGCTGCACTTGGGATCAGCTAAAACAATTTTCCAGACATGATGTTAAATGTTCTGTGGAAGCCAGAGCATAAAGCATTTTGCTTTCAGCAGCAGCCAGGGGTCTGGGAGCTTCTTCAAGGCCTTTTAGGACAAGATACTGTATGGCCCCTGTGTGTTTTAAAGTTGTTTAAGCACCTTTACACTAAGAGATTTATTACCGGACAATAATATAACATGACTAGAACACTGTGCGCCTGCCCCATTACAACATCTCATCTACATTACTCGTCAGCCTGAGGGTCTGTTTGGGTTGGCCAGTGGAATTATTTGGCAAACCTCATGAATAGCAGAAGTTATGAATATGGATTTGGGCATGCCAAAGAAAGATTAGCATATTTAAGAATAATAATATTTACTGAGCTAACACTATATCAAGTTAACTCTTTAAGAATGCCGACCACACGACACTCCACAGTGTGTTTCTCTAATAATGAAAACGTCAGGTCTGAAATATCAAGTTGAGAGAACCTCACAGTTCAGTTAAACTCAGTTTTGGTTAAATTGCAACTTAGTGTCAAAACTTCAACAGACTTTCACCTATATGATTTGTACTTACACACTGCAGTAAACTATTCATGTCATCATGAATGCACAGAAGTGTATACTGTATGTTTGGATAGCTGTTACATTTAAATAAGATAGTAAAGTAAGTTACACAGCTTACAGCAATATCTATATACCTACAGTCCCATGTGTCTATTCACATAGCCCAAAGATAAAGTCTGGAGAATAAATGAAATGCATTTATCTCAGTTAAAAACCTTTAAAAAAAAACTTTCACCATGAGGCTGCAGTGTGCAGTGAAGACGTGGGAGCAGCAGCTTTGACTTTACGTCCATAAAGTTATTCTGAAGCCACATTCTTAAGGAAATTAAATGAAAATACCACACTGCTGTTAACGCTGGCCATTTACATCTTGGCTCGCAAGTGGAATATGTCAGCTCTGAAAAGGTAGCTAACCTCACAGAATTAAAAAAAAGATCCATCTTGTCAGCAAATTAAATTCATTCAGCTGTCTTCAAAATACCGAGATAATTTCAACTGACTCAGTAAATCCCTTGGCTGGCAACCTTGATCAGCATAAATAGGAATCAAGGAATAATCCATCTAGTACATCCTGAACTAATGTTGAGCAGTGTGTGGCTGAAAAACTGTGTGCTCAACTAAGCCTGCCCTGGGTACAATAAGGTTAAAAAAAGGGTTTGAGCTTCTGCCATTGAATTTTGCATTATAGGGTGCAGACTGTACAGTAAGAGAATGAGTGCATGCCGACTTAGTGAGTTAAGACAGAAAGTTGCCTCTAGCGTCATCCTTACTCTGGCACTGCAGACTTGGACCCAGCGGGCCAATTTTTTTTCTGAGTCTGTATGAAAGCAAAAGGGTACATTAAAGTGCAAGTAATATGTACTTGTATGTGATTGTGGGAAAGTCCCACAAGGCCTCTCGGCCTCTCCGCTGTCTGCCTCCACGACCCACCACACAGGCTGACAATTTATGCGGCCGACGACAGCTCCCCCTGATCGCGCGCCAGGGCTCAGTGGAGGCAGGCCTCTAGAGCAATGGCAGCGCCACTGGCACTCCATCAAAACCCAGGAAAAATCTCATTAGGACTGTGGCTGGGTGCCTCCTGCTTCGTTCTCTGCTTCGAGAAAACACCTTCAGGACTGCGAGGTTTTTCGGAGCGGGGTCTGCCGACACGAAGCGGGGAGCGGCCTGCATGAAAGGCTGTTTAGCTGAGCGGGAGGCGAGGCGGGAGGAAGGTGACAGAGGCAAGGGAGAACGTGGGAATAGCAAAGGTGCTTCTCCAAGTACATGTCTACTCCCCCCGGGGCCTTTCAAACAGGAGATGGCTGAGGTCGCTGACACGCACAAGAAAGCCACCCAGCAGCGGAGAGGGTGAAACAGAGCCTTTACCAAAAGTGAAAAATGACCTAACTCAAAGGAACAGTGCAAAGCACGCAGTCCATGCTAACCAGGTGTGTTGAGATACACTTTAATTGTCATCATGTATTTGCACTTTGTCCTTTAAATGCAGTGCACTTGGCAACTAAAATGATTTTGACTGACTCTAACTATGGAAAGCAGCCATTAACTTAAGTTTATGAATATCTAATGGAGAAAACAGCTGCATAGCATGGGGATTTTCAGAGGCTCTAGTGTACACACAGCCTCGATGTTGAAAACCAAGAAACAAAACAAAGAAAAAAAATCGTATTAGTTTTAAAGCTGCAAATTAGCTTATAGGTGTAGCGTTACTCGCAGAGGACCTCAGGAGAGGAAATACCCATCCCCCTCCATCATCCCAAAGAGTAAACTGAGATACACCGGAGGCCGTTTCAAAAGGACGGACCCGCCCAGCTTCTGAAAACTGGAACAGTGCCTCTCCTGCAATATGTGCGGTAAGTGTAGGGGTGCTGCTCGCCATCATCGTCGTAGTCAGACAGGAGAGGGGACTGGCTCCACTCTCCTGCAGCTCTTTGCACCGGAGTGCCCCTCACCTTCCAGCAACGCTAAACGGCCCCATTCAAAGTACCACGTAGCAGTAAAACATGACGCCCAGAGATGGAGCCAAGATAGAGGGTGTTGATGTGAGGTAGTGAAGCGCTGCGCTGCCTCTGAGTGAAGCTTCAAAGGGGATCCGTTTTCACACATGAAATAAAGATCTCTGATAATCATACAGCATGGCGAGGCTGACGCGAGACGGCCCCATTTACCGGAGGAGGGCGGGTGGGGCCAATCCTGAGACAACAGCGCGAGATGGAAAGCGATGGCAGATTAAGTGCTCCGCATTTCTCACTGGCCGAACAAGATAAATCGGAGAAAGAATCTAATCGGGCTCATCGTCACGTGATGCACACGATGAGGTAGCTTCTTGACTTTGCTCCAGCGGAACAGATGTTTGCTCGGCTAAAATGTCGCCGCTTCAAAACAAAGTGAGCAAATACATTTTTAAAAAAACTGATGGCATGAGCAGTCCGCTGTGCCAAGAGGAAGTCATATCTGCTGTGTGTGGGGGGTTTTTCTTATGCCTTTGATAAGAATTTCAATGCCTTTGCAGAGGTCACGACTGTAAATCCTTTGATGTTTTAGCCCTTCACATGCCTCATTAACATAACATACACAACCTGGTGTGGTGGTTGCTTTTAATCTGGAGCATTTTACACTACATTTAGTGCACAAGTTTTATTTTCATTTTTCAACAGCCCTCTGCAACACAAATAAATAATCCCAATTTAATCAGATGTGTTAAACAGATGTGTGACGCCCAACTCGCAAACCACATTCAGGCCCCAAATGACAATTTAAAGCTTTCTCTTCTGCGTCTCAACTACTTTTCTACCTTGGTTTTCCACCTTGAAGAAAGAACCACACTTGAGTTGAGCGGACAACAAACTGGATAACTTATTGGATGAGCAATCCATAAACTATGCCGACCAAAGAGGGCTAACGTGTAATTTGACATCTCCGAAGGAGAATCAAAGACGGACACCTTCTGTGCAGACTCTGCGGCCCCATGCCTGACACCCCTCAGTCACGGCACACCCACTTCTCTTCCTGCACCCCAGGAAGGAAATTATAGCCGCAGACTTGGGATCCATCACCAGGCAGGTTGGAGGAAGCTGCTCTATGATTAAAGTGTGCATGGTCAGCAACACCAAGACTGGAGGGGTTTGAGGAGGCCTCACATGCCAGAGGGCTCACTGCGTTAAACTCTAGTTCACGACACAGGTCATGCCGATTCGCCACACACAAACATGCACACAGACTGCATGTGGAGGAGGTGCACTTCAGCAGTTTCGCCCCATGTGCCGTATATTAAGTCAAATTATACTGCGTGTCTGTGTAAATGAACTCTCTGACATTGCTAGGTAATAGGTTGCAGAGACACGTGGCTGTGGATGTGTGAATTTCTGTATACGTGTTGAACTGATATGGTTTGTTTTTTTTCAGATTTTTGTTGTTGTTGTTTTTCACAGGACACACAAGTGCCGTGACTGGATGGCTCCCTTTTGTAGCACGATAGCGCACAGACACCAGTCATTTCCCCGCGTCAGATTAACATTGCAAACACTGCTGGTCACATTACCTCACCCACATCAAAGGCTGCCTCCTGAAAGGCTCAGTGGAATATTAGCAGAGATTTACAGCCTTCATCTCCCTGCTTCAGAAACATGCTGATCTGAAGTAATCTCCCTCCCCCTTCTCCCTTTTTTTGTGTTTTATATGTGAAGTTGGCCAAGACTTTAATGACCCATTTACAAAACTTTTACACCTGCAAAGATAAGCTTTTACAACTCAGCCTGCCCCTCGGGCACTAAACCCAACCTGTTACTCAAGGTAACAGCCTTTATTAGCGTTTGAAAAATATCTAACCACAGCAATTAACATTTATCACACTGTTTATCAAAGCCTTATCTCGCCACAGAGGAGGAGAGGGAGAGGATACACAGTGTCAAGATCAAGAGTCAAACTGCAGCAATTTAGAGAAACCAGATGCAGAGAGAGAGAGTGCTTTCATTTTCTACAAGGGAAACGTTGATCTTCACTCGTGAATGTTTTTTCAGATTACAACCAAAAAGACAACTTTATCTCAGATTCCAAAAATGGAAGTGAGTGTCAGTTAGCCACAGTTTCGCTGTACCATGTTGTAAACTTCAGAATAAATGAGACCAGTACAACTTGTGTTGCTGCAAGTTAATTACTGTCATTTTGATGAGTCGGTTGCGCTCAGAACATGTTGCTGGCCCTGCTCCTGACAAGCCGACCGCACACACAGGCATGAAGGTAGCAGCGCGAGCAAAGCCACCCCTGTTTTTATCCTAAAGTTTCCTTGTGACTCAGAGGGTTAACAGGGAATCTGAGCCCGAGGTGAATCCTTAAAACACACTATCCGCCAACCAATGAACTCCACTCCGGGACCTTGCATTCCCAAGAGGAAGCTAGGGTTTGGAAGGGAATGGAGACAGCCTGTCGCTTGGCCTTGATTTACAGGTGGTCTCCGCCTGCCAAGAGTAACAAATCACAACATAATGGCCCTCTGAATTCAGAGTAAAGCTCAGGTCCAAAGAATGAGAAAAAGAGAGGTGAGAAAGAGAAGAGAGACACACCTCATCTCCAAAAGCCTGTGCTTTTAGTACAGCAACAGAATATCTCAATGTTCAGGAAGGAAATTAGTTTGCTCAGGAACCTTTAACTTCCTTGGCAAAAAAGCGGCAGGGCGGTCCAGCCAGGGTGACATGGCCCCACGCAGTCTGTGCACGTGTGTCAATCACAGCTGCAAAAATGTGATGGAATACACGTTCAAGACAGACAGTTGACAGCACGCCTGCTTCCCTGCATTAGTGTCTGGAGGGTCTTAGCAATTAGTCAAAGCTCTCTTTGAGGAGAGACAGTCCTTCAGTCGTCTGGTTGGCTTCAGACGCCAGTCTCAAGTGCTGCAAAGTGTGGGAGGAACAGGGTATTAGTGGGGAAGTCTACCTCGAGGGCAGCGGGAAAGTGACAAGCGCTTCAACCTTTTACCACAGCCTGTCATGTAAGATCTCATTCTAAGTATTATCATTCAGTACACAACAAATTTCCATTGTGTTTCACAAATCCAAAAGATTACAATACTTCCAAACCTTTGCTCACTTGTAAGTTGCTTTATACAATAGCCCTGAAGTCTGCAAGGGAAACTTGGTTTATAAACAAAGGCTTTTCTTTAATGTGGTTTTAATAATGTGATACAACCAGGACGTGGTGGAGTTGTAAAACTGGAATGCACAAAGACAGAAAAACCTCCTAATCCAATCTGATCTGCTGAACCAGTTTCGTCAGTTATGCACACTGCATGCCGTCTCTGGATTCCACCAAGCGACTGCACACATGGCGAGAGAGAAGCAAACCGTCGTAAAATCGGATCTTTATGTTCAGATATCTACAACTCCTCCAAATGACATTGCCAGTAACATTTATTCAACGTTTATTGTAACAGCAATAAGCAGCGGAGCACCGTGTGACAGGTGGCAGTTATGGAAACCTCTGACGCGTGCGTGTCGGCCAGATGGAACTGACCTCAACACCAAGGTGGCCACTCTTCCTCGCACACACATCCATGCACTTTCGCACGCACACGCACACATACACACACACACACACACACACACACACACACACACACACACACACACACACACACTGGCAGAGCATGTTTGGAGCAGACATCCTGCCAGCCACAAGCCACTACCTCTAAACATCCCTCACATCTGACCTTTTAACTGTGGAACTAAAATCTCTATAATTACAGAGAGTGTTTCAACTTAGCAAGTAAACACAGCAGCAGAAATAGACACTTCAACTACTATATACAAGTACGCTGGTGCCAGAGGCACGTTTCTATTCATAGCTGACTGGAATTAGTGGCTTGTGTCACTGCTCACTATAATGAACGGAGTATGTTACTCAGTTGCGAACTGCAACCACACCAGTGCTCGTTCACACATCAGCTTACATACAGGCTTTATCCATTTCATCTCCGTCCCTGAATGCAGTCAACAAGCATGTCACTACGCGTCTTTAATGCGAGTGACACGATCATGTCATCTGCATACAGGAAGCAGCAATGGCATGTACAGTCACATAAGTAAACAGCAGCGGAGAGAGAGGGGCCACATTTAACATCCAGTGACTTATGTGAGCCTCTGAAGAAGACAACATCTTACCAGACGTAAAGCTGACTGTGTGGAGAGGGGATAGTTTCTGCTTAAGCACAGTATCTCACACACACACACACACACTCTGACGTAAAACTAAACTCAACCAACTACAGGATTGTGAGCTTTACGGAGCGTAAGGTTACTTTGCAGTCCCCTAAAGACTTGCAAAACCTCTGTCCAAGCAAGCCGTTTTTTTCAAAATTGAGCAAGACGCAGTTGGGGGAGTGGTGGCTTTGACGGACTGGGAAATGGCCCTGTGGGGAGCGCGGGGTTGACCTGGACCACTGAGAGTCTACTGGGTGAGGTCCTCCTCATAGGCTGTGGCACCTGTGGAGCATAAACACACCGGGGGAAGGCAGCTTTCCTTTCAGCAGGGCCGCTCCTCTGTTTAGCTTTCCTTCCACCAAAAACATCCCCTAACACACAATCCAGACCTCCTCCAGCCCCGGCGCCACAGGAAGAGCTGAAGAGCCCTGGAACCTCTGTCTGCAGGAGGCACAATGCTCTCCCAACTCTGTTTACCTTAATCCACTTCCTCCATTCCCCCTACCCAGGAGGCCTTAGAGCCCTGGTCACCAAAGCTATGAAACACAAGGAGGATAAATACAACAGCAGGGCTCGTGGAAGCTGTGGAGTCCATCACTGGCGTTTCCCCATGTCTAGTTTGTAAGAAAAACAAGTGGAAGGGAATCACGCTGGGACCCTGCGTCTGTTAGCAGTGATAAATGGATTCCCATATTAGGGTAAACAAACGGGTAATGTGCGTATGTATATTTGCGAGAGCCGCGTGCTTCATGGCGCACCATCCCGTGCACGAGCGCACTCTCACGAGGGCTTGATAGCAGTTTTATGCAGATGTTGATCTCGTCCTATCTGAGAGCCACTTTGTGCGCTCAGTCAAATTATTCAGCGCTTGCTGCATGGGCCAGAGCGCAGCCCGCAGGGGAACCTGATAAACAAACAAGAGAGAATTATTCAGGGTTTAAACACTTAAACACCCACTTCAGCAGAGCCTTTTAAGTGGGTGATTAAAATGGGCACTGAGCTCGCACAGAAAGCTCAGAGGAGCTCAGCGCCGCCACAGTCACCTAAAGTTACTCCCAGACACCCCACCCCCACCCATACATACACACACACACACAGCTCTGACAATCCCTAACCTTTGATTGACAATTCTTACATTCAGAATTATTATTTATTTTTATTTTTAGGGGGTAAACAAGCAACTAAAAAGATTTTTTTATGTCTCCCACTTCACAGTCATTTTGACGCATCATGGCAAAGCACAGGAGGAATTAATAATATGAAATGCTGCACTCCATTCAAGTGAGTATGGCCCCAGTATTTCGCATGCAGACTCTGGTCATGGCTTACCGCGGACACTAATGTTATTAGACACACCTGGGCTCCAAGTCAAAAGCCTGCCAACAGTGAAACATATTCATGTATTTCACTGTGATAGCCGTGTATTAAAACATTGCCCACGGTATGGAGCCGCTTTCTAAATGTTCACATTTTGCTAGTGCGCATATAACGAACAACCTTCGAGGCAGCGGGTTTGACTCTAGATCTGTAGCTCCACCTGAACGTTACTTCTTTTCCATTAAAATCTGCATTAATCCATCAAAAAAAAAATTTTTAAAAAAACTTTTATAATTGGAAAAGTCTTTGATCTGACATATAGGCTGCATGAAACTAGCCAATATCTGTCGACTAAAATATGTATCAAGTAATTGCTCTCTTTCCTGATTTAATATTATCAAAAACGCTTTCTTGATGCTTTTCACAAGGCATCGGCACATCTCTGGCATACGCACTCACACACATCAAAAGGTTGAGGGTATGGCAGCATGGCGGCAGAGATGATGAAGTCATTTAAATGAAATCTATATTTAGATGGATTATCTGATCGGAGTATCGCCCTATTTCTACTATTTAGGCGCATGCTTCTAACTTGTGAGCCATTTCAGTCCAGTTTCAGAATGAAGGCAAACTGACAGTGACTGCGCTTACCTCAGAATTCTGAAATAGATGCCACCCTCAAGCACTGAACAAAACCCTGCAGCCTGACTGGGAAAAAGGGGGTGGTGAGAGACACTTTGATCAACAGCTATCCATTGCTCCAAACGGAGCGTATATTTTGGGGAAACAAAGCACAATCTCAGCTGCTAATCCCCTGAGATTCAGAGCACATTCCTGCGCAAGCCTTTCATCTCTGGAGTGCATCCGGACAGCTGACTGCAGACACGCTGCACACTTACACGCACCCACACGTACAGAAGCACCACTTCACTCATGCTATCAAAATGTCCGATACACAGATATCTTTATAATGGCACTTGCATTACGTGCAATGATGGTTGATTTTTTTTTTAAAGGAAAGAAAGAAAGAAGAAAGTCATCACAAACTTTAGACATATTACAGTGCATCATGAAGAATTGAGATTCCTCGCCAACTATACTTGACAAATTCAAAACTGTATTTCTTGAGAAGATCTGAAAATGCCCACAGGCAAATACTATGTAGGACGACTTAGTACAAAAAAAGAGAAAGGTGGATAAACCTGATCAAGTGTCTACATGCCGCAAGAGCTTTACCTTACTCTAAAGTACTCTCATTCTTTCACAGAAATCCTTTCCAGAAGGCACCATTCACAGCAACTCAGAGTTATCCGCTCCGCTTTGTCACACAGGAGAGACTCCTCCAGCTTTTAGTAATCTACATGACATATGATGCCGGATGTGACATTAAAGCCACCTGCGTGTCCTCGAACCTCCCAGTCCCCCAGCTACACTGACATCAGACCAAGACTTCCACACCATCTTCTCATGGGAACAAAAAAAAAAAAAAAAATCAAAACAAATCACAGAACCCCCACCCCCTCTACGGCCAGGTGCTACCCCTCCTCCCCAAAGGCTAAGGCTTTTCTTCTCTTTAGAGTGTGGCTCCAAACTTTTCTCCCAGCCTCTTCAAAGAGCAACAACAGGCCCTCGGTCCCTTGGGAGCGCAGAGGGGGTAGAGCCCGGTGGGAGAGGGGCATACGTCACACAGCACGCACAAGAGGCCAGCCGGTGGGAAAATGCACAGGGAGAAGACAGAAAGGAGCGGAGAAAGAGGAAGAGGAGTCTGCATTTGAAAGGTGCTTTCAGCTGCTAGACAAGGGCCCTCGCTTTGTGAGAACGACAAGCGGAGAAAAAGCACAACAGCAGAAACAAAAACAAAAAAATGAAGGGGGCGCAAAACCTGCCATGTCTTTCATCAGACTTGGAGGCTGAGGGAATGCGTTTAAAAGCTTTAGGTCTACTTCCAAAAAAAACCCAAAAAAACTTTCTACTTTAAAAAAAAAAAAAAAAAATCAAAGAGCTGGCAACCAACTGCGAGACAGTGGGGTTGGGGGCAGAAGTTCCAGTATGATTCACTTTTGAGGTGCATTCTGTCGTCAGATGTACCTTCGCTTTTTGTCTGCGTCCCTGTATAAGCTGATGGAAGTTGAAGCAAAGGGCTTTGGAAATGTAAAGAGCAGCAGCTGGGGAAGAGTGGAGGTGGAGGGGGCTGATTTCACAACACAGAGCGCAGGGCTTCACGGGGGAGGAGGAGCCATCAGTGTCACTACAAACACCTCCCTGCGTGGCCCACTTCAAACGCAGTCTCCGCCAACACACCGCCACAGGGCAAAACGCAAGAAACAGATGGAAGCTGGGAGGGAGTGGGGGGGGGGTAAGAACAGAAAGGGGTGACTTTGTGAGGAGCAACCATCAAAATTGATTATTTTAGAGGTTACTCTTGATGTGTGACAAACATTGTGGCCTTCTTTTTCATCTGATGCCACGAGAGGCAACCTCACAGACTTGCCACCAGAAATCTGAACTTCCAAGTCATAAGTTGTGGAACCCTGTGGCCCTATCAGTGTCTGTGTCTGCACCATAATTCTGCAGGGTGCACATAACATATCAAATTAATGGGTAGGTGTAGACACCATGCTGCACACAGTGGAGAAAGTGTGCCCGGGCTCACATGACGCACATCCACCTGCCCACACCACTCACTCACTGAGCTAATGTGGCCCCTGACAGCAGAGCTCATGACCGGGTCCGGCTTCCGCATGGAAACAGCGCCGGGCCCTCGGGAGCATCTCCACGTCCCGCTCCATCTGCGCGCACTCGGCCGCAGTTTCAACACGAAGCCGTTAAAGAAGACAAGCTGCTAATGCCAGCCGCTCTGCGAAACAATGGCTTCTATAAAACCGGCATTGTTCCCACAGGGAATATGGTCTGGAAAAAATCGGATCAAAAGAATTCCAAGCGTGGGCTCCCTACTGTTGACACCCAACCCGCATTCTCCCGGACCTGGGTTCAGCTGGAAGGGGGGGCTCAGAGAACAGCAGCTATAAATAACTGTCTCACCAGGTATTCTATACAATACAGACAGCTTTTATCACAAAGAGTTGACTCACATTCTCTCACCTAAGAGGCTCGCTGCTGTTTTTATCTGAAAACACGGTGGGGTCGAACTTTTAAACTCTTCACAGAGCGTTAAGACTTCTAATACAGTTAAAGCGTGTGATAGACAGAAGGCTAAAAATTCATTCTGAAGAATAAGGCATAATGCGGGGTTTAAAATCATTTGGCCAATTTAATGATAATAAAATATGAGAGCACATTCTTTTCAGTTATTCAGTAAATGCTGTGCAAACCTTGGGACCTGTAACATTTGCGTAACTCTTTCAGCAGCTCGAACTTAAATAAAAGCAGAAAAATGAACAAAAAGCAGGAGATTGCAATGTAGAAAGATGAAGAAATGTTTGAATCATAACATATGTGTCAAAACACAAAAGGATTTCGCTTCCCTCGAAGTTTTGCTTGTCCATACCTCGGCTTCATAAATGTGCACAAACATGTTCTGTGACACTTAAATACAGCAAGAAGCAACCAAACGGTTTGAACTTTAAAATGAATTATTCCACATTTAGGATTCACTTTTAAATCGCAAAACACTGAAGGTGGACACACCTTTCTTCTTTTATTCATTTTTTCGCTCTGAGCTGTGAAAGCCATCGGGCAGGCAGACCTGAATTATTTATAGGAACTGAACTCTGCTAACTCCAATTTGTTCAAAAACATCTAACCCTCCTGATCCATCCTTGGCCTAAACATCACACACGGCCGCTGCAGGAAACAGAAGCATGTGAATATTTCCAGGTAGAAAAGGGTAATGAATGCGTGTTTTGTGGTAATTCTGTATGGTAACACCAAGGAAATAATGTGGTTTTAAACATGCAAATTGCCCAAAGCGTACAAAGCCCACTCGACTCATACAGCAGGTGAGCGTGCAAACGGCACAGCTTTTCTGCTGGAGCAACGTTGAAATGCTTTTTAAAAAAAAGACCACATACTTTCAGGTGTTTCTCATAGCAGTCACAGCGTCTGCTGTGAGTGGGATCTGGTTACTATATGAAGTTTACAGCAGCTTTGGCCACATGTCAGGATTAGCGACTTTGACACCATGTGGGTGCAACATGTAAAACTACCTCCCTACACTCCCTCAACTGGACCGCTGGCACGACACCTCAGACCAGGAGATTCATAACAGGACCACCACCTTGCACAGACCGTGTGACACCGTGTGCTGTCTTGCGCCGTGAGGTGTCACAGCGCAAGACAAAAAAGTGGACTTTAGACCCGACTTAGGCGGGAATCAGGAGATATTTCAGTTGCCTGAGACTTCCTCAAGTTTGATGTTTGCCTTCTCCTCACCAGCGTGCCAATAAATCCTCATACCAGAGCTTCATTTTTTCCATAGAATCCAAACAAGCATGTGCAGCTGTGTCTCGCTCGCACGATAATCAGCTTAAATGCACGGTACAACATGATTTTAACAAGAGAAGTGCTGCATTCTGGGAGAGAGCAAAAAGTTTTGTCACAATGAAAGCAAACAAGAGGCAAGGAAGAGGGAAGATAAGACTGTTTATCACACCAATCAGCTACATGTCACCAACTGTGGGGATCTTATTTTTCAAAAAAAAAGATGCGTATTGTGAAAGGAAAAGCGTGCCACGCAACATGACAACAGCGAATCACTGAAGGTCTATGTGTTCAAAATGCAAGAACTCCTGGGCTGCATTCCACAGATAGATGCATTTCCTGCTCAGAGTGTTGGGATTGTGGGTAGAGGAACTGATTTTGCCTTCTCTTTTTTTCTTCTTTTTTGATGGGCTCCAATTCCTCAAACATGCTGCCTTTGAGGAAGGCATCACTAACCAAAGAGGCTTAAGGCTCCTCTGAAGCGGTTCCAAAGGATTTCCCCACTTGACGACAACAGCACAGTGTTTACACCAATGCCAAAACACAAAAACAAGCGTGACCTCCAACATTTTTCTCCCCAGCCTTTACAATCCACGCTTGTCACCGCACGGCAACGCTTTCAACTCAGGCCCGATCCGCTGTCACCTGGAAATAAAAACACATCCCTGTGATCAGTGCGTAGAATGAAGCCCAACAGCTGTTCCCCGCGTAAAACTCACCTTCTCACTTTGTCACCGCGAAAAAGCAAACGGGCCGTGACCAGACACGACGAGGAGGTGTTTGACGGTTCACTTCAACAGTGCCAGCTTGTAGGGGGAGGGGTGGGGGTGCAGCGACGTCAACTTTAAACTTTTCTCACTGCACACTGGTCCGATGGCAGATATTTAGATATTTCCCTGTGCGAAACCAGCCGGCGCGTAACTCCTACAGGAGCAGCCAGCGTGAACGCGAGCCCGCTAATGAAGCTCTGAAAAACTTTGGCAGGACTTCGAGTGCGGTGGAAGAGCAGGAGACATGCGCCGCAGCCCACAACCTCATGTCATACCACTGATAAGGTGACAAGCCTCGGAGCAAAAAAAAAAACAAAAACAAAAAAAAACCCTGCTAATTATGTTAATGAAGCGGACGAACGCCAAGCGGCGACGAGAAAATACCTTAAGATGCATTGAATATTTTTTTTTAAATAATCACCATAAGTACATGAACCTCGTGGACAGCGTCGTACTCACCCGCGTAGTCAAACCGCAGTTGTTCTTGTGGTGACAGTCCGGCTGCTCCAGGCGGGAGCTCGTGCAGTAGTATTTCTGCTTCACGAGCCAGTCGTCGATGCCCTTCCTCGCCAAACAGGCATTGACTACAAAACTGTCGCCTGGAACAAAAGGAGCGCATCATTTAGCGGCCGCGCACTGCGTGTCCCCTCTGCGCCGTGGAAGCGCCCCGGTTTCAGGGAGCCGGATGCGCGATGCAAAGCTGCTCCGGCGATGAGCGAAAACTGCTCACCGCTGCTCACAAACTGACCCAAATGCTCAGACAGTGTGAAAGTCTATCACATGCGAGAGAGAGAGAGAGAGAGAGAGAAATAATAAGTGCGCTCACCTTCCGGACTCTCCCTCGGTTTACAAATAGCGGCTTGAAAGAAAGAAAGACACCAGACAATGAGTACTGTTACTCGAAAGTATCGCGGCGCAGAATGAAGGACTGTGATTTTCTCTGAGGGATAAGGGAAACGCGAACCTTACCATGTTTCGAGTGCAGTTTACCCATTTCTATGCATCGAGTTGTAGTTGAAAACCATCAGATGAATATAATCCAAGGAAGGAGAAAATCGAAAGAAATGCAGAAACGGGCTACGATATCCAGACAGAGGAGCGTCCGTGGAAACCAAGAGCAGACTGCGCTCAGCACAGGACCGTACAGCTGGGGAGCCCAACGAGCCTTTGATCAGGAGCGCCACCACTGACAAGGCACACACAGGGAAATACGCGACTTCCTGTCAACGCTTTCACTATAAAAAACCTTTCGTGGATGAGACACGTTGCGTTTACATTCAAATAAACACCATACGTGGCCAACTACTGTTAAGCTTTGGAAAAAAATGAGGAGAAAATAATTGCATTGCATTTGAGCTACGTGAAGAGGGCAATTCATACACAGGCCTATTTACCTGTAATTTAGGAAACTGTGAATTTTGACCAACTGTAAAGGGTTGTTAAACGCAGATGTTAAATACACAATAGACTGAAACCATTTACCAAGCAACTAGAGACTGTGTCACGGCAACACGAAGATTCAATTTCTCTTCACAGTTTTATTATGAAAATTAAATTTTGTAACTTCCGGTGTTTGCGAACTAACTCGACGCAGCTCGCCGAGCTTTCCCCCTCACCCGCCTCTACTCAAAGCGCAAAAGACGCGTTGAGAAAACCTTGATTTCTAACTCTTAAAGATCATATGCGTCTCACATCTGAACGTAAACAAGTGCATGTAAACACGCTGACTGTCGCTGGACTATTGTGGGTGCTTCCCAAAAATGAGGTCTGGGAATCTCCACTGGTTCCTGCAGGGGTCCCAGGACATCAGCATGTCAGGTGCCAACCACCTCAGCTCAAAGGGCTTGTGCTCACACTTTGTACTTTTTAGCATTTGAAATGAGAATAAAATAAAATAAGCAAAACGCCACAGAAAGTTATCTGGTTGTAAAAAGGTATCAAGTTAGTAAAAAATATAAAAAAGTTGCCTCAACTTTTTTGGAGCAGGACTGATGATTCCTCTATGATGAAATAAATTACCTACTGTAATCTAATGTCACAAAGCATTCACTCCAAGATCATTTCTATAATTTGGAATGAGTTGACACCTTTGTTGTGAGTTGTTGACTTTAGTAATACACTGTATGAGCAATAACAACACATACCACATTGGTCTCTGTGGTCATCTTGCATCGGTTTGTTTGGGGACTTTGACATAAAAATAAGGTAAATAAGGTTTATAAATCACAGTCTCGTTGGACTGAGGCAGCAGATGAAAGCAAGCTAAGATTCTTTTGAAGTCTTCAAATATATAATAAAAGACAGAAGCCACTGTGCCATTTCATGCCAGGCCTCCAGTGGCTCAGTGTGACAGTAACATATACACACTGTGAGCATCATCTTCTGTGAAAGCAATGATAAAGGGCTAGAAATCTTTTTAAGCGATACCACATGAATATAGAAATCATTAGGCCTATCAGTGTGTTTTTAATTTATCAATCAGGTTTTAGATGCACACATTTTTACATGCATTTTTTGAATTTTATAATATTGAATCTGTTATCTATTTTTATCTGTTTTGTCGTAAAACATTTAGTACACAAACAAATAATATTTCTAGACCAGAAAAATGAGAGCACATTGATCTATGATATGTAATACAGGATTTTCTTCATCATTCGTCGTCTTTTGATAATGTGTTTCTTTCAGTATTTATGCCCAAAGAAGGTTAATTTCCCAACAGTGTTACAAATGAACTTCATTCATTGCTGTAGCCTCTTCAGTCTTTATCAAGTGCATCTTCCGAAACAGTACACTTATTATTATATATTTAAATAATACACCTAGCTGTATATTTGAATCAAACGTTTTCTGAGGGATGTCAGCTGTTGTAGATTGGTAGTTTTGCTTAAAAGGTAATAGGTTTTTTTGTCTTATTACTCAAGTCACAAACAAGGTGCCATGTTTTTCAAATGCTGGGTATGTAATTACAGAGCAAACCTCAGTGTTATGGCATATTTTTAAGTCTTCTTCTTTTAAGTCTAAAACAGCAGATTAAAATATGAGGGGAGGCTCTGTTCAATTTTAGGACACAATCTTGAAACTAAATGTCAGTGCTGCTTAAATAGCAATTTAGTTGATGGCCCCCACACAGTTGGATGGTAATGGCCCCTAAATTATTATCGGCCTCTACAGTTAAAAAGTCAAAGCTGTGTTTAAGTTTATAGGCCTGGTTTTCCCTACCTGTACCCCTATCCCTCCAGACTGTAATATAGTTTATAAATGTAAGTGAAAAGTATAGAAGGGAAACAGAGTTAATTTCTGTATTCAACCTTTTTACTTTTCTTCAAGACATTAGCCATTTTACCAGATGGACATTTTGCAACTTATCATGTTGGCATCCAGTCCAAACTTCTGTCCAAGTCACTTCAACAATTTGCCAGTTCTAGTTACTTCTATGATAGATAGATAGATAGATACTTTATTGATCTCCAGGAGAAATTCACACTATCTTTTATCTTCTATTACATTTCTGCAGGACTTTTGTGCTCTGGCAAAAGCAAAGGTATCAATATTCCCTCACAAAACTCATAAAAGTGACCCTATCACTGAGCATAGAGTCATCTATTGTATCACATGGTTTCCCCATGTCATACAATAAATGGCTCTGCCAGTTAGTAAATGTACAGCGATGTAAAGTTGCCTACTACCGAAACCTCTTTTGTGGTTCCCTCTGCCACATGCTACTCAAAAGGCTTAGCGCAGAATCTGTCATTGTGTTGAAGTACCTTTGTGCAGTGCCTTATTTGATACATGCCTGTTCCTCTACTGAAGGTATCTAGGGCATAACCATTGAAACAACTCTCTATCAGCAATCTCCCCCCACATTAGAAACTTGTAGGAGAAAACATTCACAGTTCTTGTGTTCCCTACATGGTGTCTCTGTAGCTACTGGAGCCCTGACATGTATAGTTACAATTTTTGAGAAAGCCTGTATCAGCTACATTGTAGCTATAGATGACACCTATGGCTACATAACCGCCACAAGCACAACTGTAAATCCAGTCTGAGTTCCCACATCAGTGTAGGAGTTTAGCACACCAACTATTTGCAGAAGAGGTCCCATGAATTCTCTAGTTAAGCAGCTAATAGCCAAAGGTGACAAATGCAAATATAACTGAGTTGGGATGATTTCTGGGAAAGTTAAGATCAAAAAAGCAATCTGGCCCCAATTTTCAGGGAAGGATTCTCACATCTTTAGGGATGTGGCTATATGCTGGACACATGTCCCTAATGCAGCCCTCCAGTTGCATTTTTACTAAACAGTGGTTTCCGCATCCTGACTCTATCATCACATGTTGTACCAAGAGGAATCAGGCTCTCCTTTGAACTAGTCTGCCACAGACACACAGATGAGCTTGTTATTATAGCAACTCGCCTGAATTTGCTGGGAAAGAAGGCCTGTCCCTCTGACACACTTCCTGTCCTTTGAAGAGGCCAACGGAGAGATGGCTTTGCGGGCCCTATTTCCAAGCTTCGCCTTTGATGCCTGAGAGAGAGGAGGTGGCGGGGGTTTAAAGCAAGAGTTCCATCTCATGGATGTGAACCCCCAAACCTCCAATCTATCCCCATTATTGGAGGGGGTGCTTTAGCTTGACACATCATCAAATCAGAGAATAAATGATGTAATATTTTTGCTCTTATTGAGGCATTTGTCAAATCCAGTGGGAATCTGTCTCCTGTTGTGTTTCTATTTTTGTGTTTTATGGTGGTAAAGCTTCATAACACAAAAGCTAAATTCTTCAGACACCTGCCTGCCTGGAGTAGGTATTTATTGACCTGGGGGAGCTCCTGCCTTGGTGGCCAACTCTGGCTCATTCCACCATAAATCTCAGCATTCTCCCTGGAAACAGGCATCATGGGGGGCATTCAGACAGCCAGATTCAGGGGTATCTAATGGTTTGTCTGTGTTTATGTCCTTGGAACAATGTTAGGGGCCTGATGCCTGGAGAGCCCATCAGAGGGAATGCTGCCTGATGGTGAGTAGGGGGATGTGAGGCATATAGTAGGAGAGAAGAGCAGCTGCTGGGCGCTCAAAGCCCAAACATGTGACTGTTGCCTTTATCTTGTGGAACAAAAGGGCATAAATGTTGTAAAGGGCAGAAGACAATCATGACTGAAGTACAGTGTTGATTCCTGCAGTAGTGGTGACTCAGCCCATTGTGGTGGCCCAGCGTGTGATGTGTCAGGCGAAGGGAAGTGGGGAGGGAAAGACAGCCTGGCATGCGTTTGCCATTCTGCATGCTGGAAGCAATGGAAATAGCCTGGAATCACAATATTCCTGAACACATCGGCCTGTTTTGAGCTTTTACAGCAGCACACTTACTGTACATGAACTCTCTCCAAGTTGCAAAGTGAAGCAAAATTCAAATCACAATTTTTTTTGTAAAATAGATTTAATATTAAAGTCTTTGACTGATTGAGTGTACATGTGTGAAACAGTGAGGTTTCAATAAAATTGTGCATACATCTTCAAAATTCAAACAAATACCAGGAATTGCATTTGCAGTTTAAAGATTTACAGTAGCACTATAAAGCTTGCCTTGGTCTTCATTTGTTTTGTCATATTAGCAGAACAAATATCATTAAGTTGCACACAAGACCATGGTGGAATTAGTGAGACTTAAATATATGCAGACCACAGAAATAAAAAAAATATCTTCAGGATTGGAATTTCTAAGACTTATCTTAATAAGATTGCCAATCCTGTACTTTACATTGTTAGTTTATAGTGTAACATAAGGGGAATCCTTACTGTCGCACATAAAAATTCCTTTTTATCTTAATAGCAGCATAAAAACATCACAACTGTACCTTGAGCTCAGTGACATTTATTTTTTTGAACAAAGTGTCCACAGTAAAAATGAACAAAGCAAAATTATGAACAGAAAACAGAACAGACTTTTAGTTGTGCCACTGAATGACTGGTCACTCCCAACGTCAGAAACTCTCCAAATTTAGGCCTGTATAATCAATACTTTCTGCTTCTGTACTTCTCTTTACTATCTGCACTCGGCACTGGCTGCTTTTTTTGAAGCGATGGGGGTGTAGCCCCATCCAGAACGAGGACACAATTAGTGTATTCAGCCGAAAACAGTGGGGTTCCCCCTTTGATGTGGGGATCAAATGAAGGAGCTGTGTGTTTTTGTCCAAAATGACAGGCTTGCCAGGTTTACTAATGGGTAGCTAATAGAAAGAGAGGTTTATGATGCTCATTAATTACACAGTCTGTCATGTGTTGGAAGGGTAGAATGGAGGAGATAGGGGAAAGAGAGAGAGTGGGGTGCAGAAGAGGAAGCAGAGAAGAGAGTGGGGGTGATGGTGGAAAGGAGGGCTGGGCATACTCTGAAAGGGAGAAATTGGAAATGAGTGGAGTGAAAGAGCAAGGGCAGGGAGAAGATCTCCTAAGAGATCCACACGAAACCTGAGTTGATGGAAAGTGAGAGAAGAAGAGAAAAGAAAGGAACAGGAGGAGATAAAATAATCCTTTCCTGAGATAAGAGCAGCCACCAAGACAGGAGCTTCAAAGAACGGGAGACGCTCTCATGGGAGCGTGCCATAAACCTTTTCCTCATCTTCAGAGGAAAATTCAGTCCCTGATCCAAACACGTCCAAGCTCTCAGCACCCACCACTCTGCAGGTGTCCGAGGCCCAGCGACTCCTGGGGTGGCGTGCACACTTCCAAGCAACGTTGCCTTTGAACTGCTTGGACTCACGTTGAGTGGCGATGATGATCTGCACATAAGGTCCAAATGTGAATAGTTAATGAAGAGAGAAGGAAAAAAAATCGGAACCTGTCAGTCCCACCACAGGGAAGACTAGTGATCTCTGCTATCAGCTTCAACCAGGACAACTCCTATGAACCCTCTGTAGACGCAGTTTGTCATTTCAAGCTGAGCTGCTAACAATGCCCTTGCCAACAGTAGCCTATCCTTTGTGACAGAGTAGAGGTGTGACTTGTGGGATGTTGCTAGTGGATGTCACGGTGAGTTTACGGTAAATGAGGCTGTCATTAACACTGAGCCCGTCCAGTGACCTGTGAGAGACCAGGCTGCTCTCGTCCCCATAGGGCCGGGCACCAGTGGGGCCACTCAGCCAGACAAGGTTTATTTAGCTAAGCTCTGCGTCTCCCACACATAGAGGCCCGCACTGCCATGGAATTCATTATCCTGGGCCGTTAACGGGCCACTGGTGTTTTGAATAGTTTCACCAGGCTTTGAAATTGCACTCTCTGCTTGGGTTCAGTCACAGAGGCCACGATCGAATTGCACCGAGTGTTATATCATCTTCAGGGCATTCGGCTTGAGACGCGAGGCTGAGGTCCACACAGGAAAACAATGGCAGGCTAATACCCAAATATTTAGCAGCACTTTCCACTGTGAAGAGGCCTGTTTCTGAATAACACAGATACGGTTTGGCGCTGTGAGCCTCTCGGCTCTTGTTGCAGAAAGGCTTCCTGTCCACAGACCTGTGACCTTTCACCTACAGATCCACAGGAATGCAGGTCAGCTTCTCTTCTTTTTGTGAGAATGGAAAATGAAAATATAGGGCCCTGCTGATAGAAGCCACAACATATCAGAACCACACAAACAGTGTAATCTAATACTTCTTTTAGAATTTGATGCTGAGGAAGTCACGAGTCATCACATCCTGCACGGGAAATACTGAAGGCAGGTCCTTATTGTAAATGAAGGTCCGTTATACAGATGTAGAAACACACTGGAAGCTCTAATCAGAGTTCCTTACACCTCAACTGTAATGACCACAGCAGCCCTATTTTTTCCTAAGTTGGTGTAATGGTGCAGAAATAAGCATAATCACTGTAATGCCAACCTCGAATGTGTTCTTTGTCCAACATCTACACTTTGTCACTGATGAAAAATTGCTTGGTAATTGGAACTAAATCTGAAATTTCCAAAGGCAGAGCAACATGGCAGCATGGGTGTAAACCTCAGGCTTCTACAATTACTGGAGCTACAAATACTACTACAGTTATTCTATAGTTACTACTTTCAGGTAACAGCACAACAGACCAGCAACATGCAGTATGTGTAGGTAGAAAAGGCTCAAGTCTTGTCAAGATATCCTTAATTTATGTGACTTAATTTAATAAAAAATATGATGATAAGATGAACAGTGTTCTACTGCATTTTCAGTAATTAAGAGTAAGGGGAAAAACAATAACTTAAAAAAACTTAATATTGTGTTTTTCTTTTGTGTACAAACAGAGCACATCCCTCAACACAGCCCTTTGCCCATCCCCTAAGAGAATACACGTGAGAAGCGATCAGGTACATCCAAAAACAGAAAAACACATTACATGGAGCACTTTTTGAAGAGAACTGTTCCAAACAGTGTTTCACAGCAGAGTGTTTTGACATTCTTCTTTTTATGTGTTTACTTAAAAAAAATAATCTTGTAAAGCATATCATTTAACCAGACAAAAGCTACAGAGAGCTGTCAGCAGAAACAGGCATGCCTCAAGCAGCGTTGTAAAGCAAGTACTTAAAATAATTTTTCCACAACAATAAAACATTTCTGAGTTGGCTCATAGCCACCCCACAGAAATCCGCCTGAAGCTGCTTGGCGGGCAAGTAGCGAGGACATTTCAGAAGAAAAGCAATAAAAGTAACACTAATTCCTTACTGGCTGGTTTTTGCGTCCATAAAATATTTCAACAACTGTACATTACAATGAACAAATAAATAATAAAGCATATTGACTTTGTTAATAGCACTATTCCTGGCACACGTCAAAAACTAGTCTAAGCACCACCCTCAGCACTTGAATATGGCAGGCTTCCTTCTTTCAAAACAGCTTTCACCGATTTGATCGTTTACATACTGAGGAAAGGGAATGGGATAGCAACAACAAGCATCTGCTTTTTTTCCCATAATATCATCTGTATGGATCCTGTGTTTACACTGGACAGCTTCACGAATGCATGAGACTGTACTAATGATACCGTACAAGGTTGTGTTTTGGACACCACATGTAAACGCACCACCTTGCTTCCCAGCTAAAGCAAAAGTTTAACAACAACAAGTCTAAAACCACACCAGCCATTCCGAGGTAAATGCTTGTGTCAGCATAGCAAGACCGTCATAACTGTTAAAGGTATTATAAAAGGTAGGTATAATGTTTACAAATTTTCTTATCTTATTTCAGGTGAGGCGATGGTCATTAGTTTTGTGGGAATAATAAATATTGGACAAAGCAAGTATGTGTTTGCATACCAATACTATGAAAAGCAAAAAGTGTTGTCTGTTGATACATTTTGGAACCAGTGAAACCTATTATGTCAAAGTTAAAAAGGAATAAAGAGGAAGATGGTGACAAACATTAAAGACAAACACACATGCATAAACAGACAGACATGGGAGGAGACACGGGGGAAATAGGAAGAATACAGGGAAACCCAACAAAAAAGAAACACTGTTTTTAAGCAGGGTCTGTTGAAACCTTAGCCACACCCACCAGTGATGTCTCAGTCATCTGACCACACTCTAGACAGCTGTACATCACTGCAGCAAGGTGAGAAGGTAAGCCACAAAAAGCTGTTAAAAGATTTCTAGGTGGAGAGGTTAGCTTCGTGATGAATAAGATGTTCTCCTTGAGCCAAACACTCTACTGATCTGTTGGAGATGCTGCATTAATGTGAAGCAGGGTGTGGCAGCATAGAACACATGTGCCTAGTCAGTTCTTCAATGGAAAACAGTTTTTCAAAATTTGCAGTGTGTACATTTGCAGTATTACAACTACGCAACTGTGTTTGCCAAAGGCTTGTACAATTTACAGTGACATACATGGACTGTGTCCCCCACAGGAGGAAACTACTGCTCCCCCCAACCAGCCTGACGCTTTCAAAGTGACCAACCAGATGTCTGCCTGTCCCTTTCCTACACAATGGTGACCACACAATGGTCAGCTGTCTGTAAACAGACCACCATCAATGGTATTAAATTTGGCCTGTTCCAGTAAAGGAAGCTCCACAAATTCTCATGGGAGGAGGTTGTATCTTCAGCATTACACTGAAGAGTGAAACATAAATCCAATTCAGGAGCACAGGAGAGGAGAAATAAAAGGGGTTATTTACTTAACTTCTTTTGTCAAAAGTATTTCACAATTTTCACAAAGGCTATATATATATAAACAAAAGTCTTGTTTTGCATGCATGTATTGTCCATAAGTGTACACTCATTAAGTTTTATAAAAGATGTTCAGTGCACTGGTGCTTGGTGTGGCTGTGAGAGGGCCCGCGGCCAAGAAGAGGAGGCAGTCATCCAGTGATGCGTTACGTGAGATGCTTTTCAAACAGTGGGTGAAATGACCCCTGAAGCCGGGTCACCGCATGATGTCCCAGTGTCCAGCAAGACTCCACCTTCTCCTGCAAGAGGGGGCAGTTGGGCCTTCACAATAAGACAATTCATCTCTGTAATGAAGTCGTGTTCCCAGAGAGAGAAAGGTTGGCCAATTGGGTGGCTGGCGGTCCAATGACTCACTTTGAAGGTGGGGGTAGGGGTGGCGCTAAAGGGAGAGGGGATGGAGGGTCCATAGAGGCCAGTGATGTCATTGTGTTAGAGGTTGCGCCTTTTGTTGCCCACTGGTACAAGGAGAACATTTGGAGTGGAATAAGAACTGGAATTTGTCAAAGTCATTTAGGTGCACAGACAGACTGAGAACAAGGACCTCAACCATCCAGCTCCACCCAGTTTCAATACTTCCATAACTAGACTTCACAATACTAACTTTGATGTGAAATACTTTTTAAAACTGTACAATTAGACCCCATAAGACTTCTTTTGCACATTCACAATTAAAGGCTCAACCCTGTGGAATTACCTAACTCCCAATTAAAAGCAGATTCAGGATTTTAAAACGTTTACTAAAACAGTCAAGTCCTGTTGGCCAGAACTGTAATCATGAAACCAACCAGTCATTATTTGTGTATCTGAGTTCCTGCTTAAAATGTTGTGTGATTTCTTTTATCGGTTTTATGTTGTCTGAATTGCTTTGTTTAATGTGTTTCTACATTTGTTGTCACAGATGTTTTCTGTTCTTGTTTTATCATTATATGCATGGCTTGTCAACAGATTTTTGACCTGTCAATGCCGACCAAGGTGCTGGTGTTGGGAATTAGCTTTGGCTCTATACACATGTGCAGTACGTCAGACCCTGCATATAAATGGAACTGTCAGTATTAACCCCAAAAAATAATGAAAAAAAGTCTCCTGATAGTAATTATGGCTATGTATTATAAATATATAATCCATATAGGCCAAAGAGTAAAGGTTTCAGGCCTAACATTTATTAAGACACATGTTGGTTTTTCCCTGTCACCTGTCTCATTATCTCACTCACTATAAACTGAGTACTGCTCTTACATGTTTCATATATTCATATATCAGTAGCACATAGCCATACCTACATTTACACAGGACAAAGGTCCCTAAAACTGTCCTTTTTGGCAGTCACATTACAGCTCATGATGTAGTGACTTTCTACAGATATTAGTCAACCTAGAGATGTTTTTACTAACTGAGACATTTCTTAAATTTTAATAATAATCTACTATAGTGTAAAAGCAAATCACTAGATTTAAATAAGATTGTGGTTACAAACCTAGCTGGTATAACCCAGTCCTAGAAACTGGAGTCTTCTTCTTTTTTTTCTGGCCCAGTTATACGGTATGAAAATAACTGCATCTGAACTGTGGACCACAGCAGACTCAAAGAAGTCCGACCATGGTGTCTGTGTTGTTTCTACTTCACTGTAACTGACTTTGATGCATGATGACTGCAGTGAACCTCTGACCTTAAAATGGTAGGTCAGCTTAATCCAAGATTAGGCATGTTTTCTTGGTACGAAGTACAAATCTCCCTCCATCTATCAAGGCTGAAACGCATTTGAAAAACTGAGAAATGGCCCAGGGTAAACCTGAGAGGATAAAAAAGATGTTGACGCTGGACCAAAAACAGCAACCAAAAACAGCAACAAATATGAAAAAGCCATTTGTGTCATTTCATTTCTGACCTCTCTGGATTTTATGGTCTTCCATATACTTGGCACAGGACAACCCCAGGGTTCAACTACAAGTCAGGCGGACTGTCCTGTTTATTCTCACACAGATTCAGTGGGAATGGGAGGACAAACTACATCTTCCTCCAAGTCTTTATTATTGGGCTGCTACTCATCCAGACCACGCAAGGGTGTATTACACCATCTTACATTTCCACATCCATATCCATAATACTGCCTCTGATAATATCCTCTGAGCCCTCCTGATGCCTTAATTTGAAGCAGTGTCACAGGATGATCACACACGTGCCCACACCTTTGCCAGACCCGCTGGTGGCGAGTCTCGTCACCGTTTTGTTTTCCTGAGGTCTCACGTTGTTTGAAGTCTTTTCCGTGGAGGAGTTTGCAAGGCTGTAATTGGGAGCAGATGAGGAGGCCCCTGCGTGCCTCCATGGTGATGTAAGCCCCGGTGGAGGGAAAAGCACGGCGGGATGGGTGTGAGAGGTGGGGGGGTGGGAGGCAGGTGGGGGTGCATGCGGTGAGGCAGAATGTCTGGGAGGCGGCCGGCACTCTGCAGGTCTACAGGTGGGCAAACTGGCAGCAATTACACAGACAGCAAATGTGGAGGGGAAAAATTCCCCTTAAAACATCTTACGAGAAAAGTAAATGGGGTGGATATTTTTCTCTCATAACATTAAGGTGAAAATGAAAATTATGGCCTTGTTATCTGACTATGGAAACTGCAGGCAGCATTCTTTGCAATTCAAGACATATTAACATTCACCATCCACTATTAAAGCAAAGAGTGACTTGTGAAGCCATTTTTCATTTTAAGCATCAGTGTGACTGCTTCTTCTTGTGCTCGGCTTGTTTGAGATGCAATGATCTAAAATGTAAATGCGTTAAGCACTTTGCTCTTATCGTGGTACACACAAACTGAGCCCACCTAGTGCTGCCCTGACCCATTTCGCTGCATGCAGGACATTTGCATGAAAGGAATGAAACTCAGTGCCAAAATAAACATCAATTAAAGCTGTCAAACACCACCAAAAACAGCTGCAGCTTTGAACAGCTCGACCAGCAGGCTTCAAAAGCAAAGCCGTCTTTAAAGGACTGCCTCGCGTGTACCAAAGGCCAGGCTGGAATTAGCACGGCTGAGGTTAAAATAGAAATTACCTATACTAATGAACTGAGGCAAGATGATTTCAATAATTCGTCCATTATCGTGAAAGATTTTCCATCTGTCATTTACCTTCTTAAAAAAATGTGTTAACAATACAAGTTTTGTAATTACACTGAATTCAAACATAGATAAATATCTTATTGCTTTAAATGAAGAAAATAAAAAAAGTTAAGTTATGGTTCCTTTTCATGCAGACATAGTAGAGTTTTGTCGAGTTAAAAGAAAACACCTCAGCTCTGTTGCAGCTAAAGATATAAAAAGAGCAGACAGGTCCTCAGGAGGAGGGGAAAGCAAACAGGTATTTGCTCCCTCCTGGTGATACTGCTGAAAGCACATGGACGAGCTGCAGTGATTTGTCAATACAGTTTTTTGTCTGATTCTAATCCATTATGACCGCTCTCCTCTTGTCCATTTGCTCATACAGAGCTCCCATTGAGCAACTGCCATGGCTCATTATTACCTCAATACCACACAATTTTTGCTTGGAGTAGGTTTAACCGGAGATCTTTCTTCTTTTCCACGGAATATCTCAGTGCCAGGCCAGGACCACTATTGACCTTTAGTGAAGAAAAAATGCAAAGCTAAATAAAAAGCTGTGAATTAGTATTAAATTATATCAAGGGTTAGATCAGGGGCACAAAAGAGCAAGAAAAGTGAAAAGTAGGCAGTGACTTTGAGTGGAATGTGATTGTCTAGAGTTCATCCAATAGTTGTGGAGATATTTCACTTAAACCACAAAACGTAAACCTGGTGTACAGGTAAAGTCAGGAGATCATCAAATTCATTAGAATACATGGCTAAAAGGGGAAATTAAACAGACGATGAACATTTTATTCCTTTTACAAACTTTAGTAAACCAACTGTCTTTAGTCCTGCTTTTTAAATGACGTGCCCTCTATTGTGTGCAATGGACAGTCAGCTCCCTCAGAAGTCTACAAATTCAACATTCCTGACTCTGAAAAGCATACACACATACTGAAGGTGGCACTGAGCACATTCATAGTCCTAATGACCAAAATAACGGCTGGATTCTTCATTGTATTTCATACGAAAAGCAGAGCAAAAGCAGGCCCCCAGACATTTCTCCAAACACTGAGAAGGTAAACACATTTTTTGCCTTGCTGCACACAGAGTAGAGCGCCAGCAAAATTACCAAATTAACACTGAGCCGGTGGAACGTCAGAAAAGAGAAGAAATAAAAGCTTCCCCTCGCTTTGATCTGACGTATTTGGGAGGAATCTTCTCGACTAAATGTTAATCTACCCTCTACATTGCAGATTGCCCCCGCCCCCCTTCAAAATGTGACTGTTCTCAGATGGTCAAGGTAATTTTGACCCACTTAGGCTGCTTTGATCCGAAACCCCTTTTAACAGATCCTCCACACAAGAGTTCAAACTGATTTTGTCACTGCCGACCACAGCCCCTTTACTAAGATCCAGAGTCGAAGCTAAAGCTCTTCCAAGCTGCCAGAGTTGCTGACAGCCAGCAGAGTTGAAAGCACTTTCTAATGCTGACGATCAGTGCGAGTGACTTGCTGCTAATGGGTTGCACTCCCACTTTTTTGAAGAGGGAGAGGGGAGGTGGGGGGCTCTGTCTCATACTTTAGGACAGGAACAGTTCTTTATTTCCCTTCAAGAAAATTATGAGGTTTGCAAATGATCTTGTTTGCTCTTGTATTTCTCCTGCCCGTCGCCGAGACAGAATGACAGCCTGCGTTATGTGGCTCTCCTTTTAAAGTCTCTCTCTCACTGTGATTCTGGGTGCTCTGTTCTGAGCCGGTGAATCAGCTACTCCACAGTGGCTGTGTGGCGACAGCAGCAAAGCACTGTCACGGCAGCATCACAAAGGAACAGAAATGTGATTAAAGAATCAGATAACGAGACAGAAACAAGAGAGTGTGGAGAGACGTGTTCATGGACTCTTCAGAAGGAACCTCAAAGCCTCTTTACTTGGAGACCTGTTCCCTGACAGCACTACTCTCTTCTCCAACTTTTTTTTTTTTTTTAGGAATGTCTGAGCAGCACTCTGAGTTTATTTAACTCAGAAACCAGCTTTTGCTCCAGAGGAGCTAAAGGTTTACACTTGAACTTTGTACTGCAGATGCTGTTTCATGCCTCAGTGTTGATGGATTGGTCACTTTTTCCGACTTTCCGAGCTTATGTGGCTGAAGTACCTGTTTCAGCTTATGGAGCCATTATATTTGCTGTGGAAACAAGTCTTGGCTGTAAAATGCTGCTTTGCATTGGTTTCTGGAGCATGGCAGAAATATAGTCAAATTCTTCACACACAGGCTCCCAGTGGACAACTCTTCAATGCATCTAACATATTTAAAGACTACACTGATTTTTCATGGCTGCCTTTGTCACACTTCCATTGCAAACATTTTGTGTCAAATCCTTAAAATGATTCTGAGGCTTGGCTTTCTGAGCTTGTTACAGGCTACCAACACTTCACAATCAAACTGTCAGTTTAGCAGCAGGTAACACAAAAGGCAGCAGGAGCAAAACACACTGCAGGTAGAGTTAGAAGGCAGTTTACTTTGTGAAGATCAGGTCTATGGTAGTCAGTAACAGGCAGGTAGAGAGGATCAGGAAAACAAGTTTAAAATAGGCAGGTCGATTTTTCCAACATGTTGTCAGAACAGACTCTCTCTATGCTGCTTGACTTCCACAGTGCAGATGTCCAACATTCAGCAATTTAGAGATTGCTGTAACACTTCCAGTGTTTCCAATTCCAAAGAAAATTATTTTTAATATACAGCATATCTGTATATGTATACTCATGGCTGACTCATTCTGCACTTTGGACAACATTTACATATGATTCCTGAAATGAAGAATCAGTACAATACAAGAACATTTTTGTGGTTATGAGAAAACTTATTTGGGTGGTTCACCAACATAAATTTAATGGGAGACACAAAGAGGGAAGCTGGCAGATAAACTAACAGGTGGCCAGAATGAGATAGTGTACAGTAGTGCACACACAAGGACCTCTGCATGAATATCAGTATCAACTCAGAGTAGAAACTTTAAATTCAAGTGGGATTGTGTTGCACATATGGAGTAAAATCATGAGAAAATGTACTAAACTGAAAATAACTTTATTTATTATTTTATTATTTGCATTTATTTGGCATTTATTTAGGACTCAATTGGTTCCCACTAAGTACATGGAAATATTTTAGCAGGGGGAATGCACCCTTTGTCCACTTTTATTTCTACAGCAGTATGCAGGTATGATGTTTTAAAAAAATACATGCTAAAAACAGAGTTGAATTTTTTCCCCCTCCATTCTATAAATACACTCCAGTAAAAGGTGGAGAGGTTTGAAGTGGGAAAAAAGTGACAGAGCAGGATGTGCAGCCCATAATCTAAGGTACAGTCCTTCATCTCAAGAGGATTTTATAATTGACTGTTGGGTGTCTCCCAGTTGCATGCAGTGCTTTGATAATGGTCTAAATTACAGGCAGATAGATGTGTAGTAATGAATGGAAATAACTAAGCATTAAACTAGTTATAGCATTACAATGACTGGAAATTACTCAGTTGCATGAAGATAAAAATATGTTCTTTTACCAATAACTGCAGCTACTAACTGCACACTAAAAACTTGAAAAAAATTCAGTTGCAACATTTAGCTGCTATTTGTTTTTCAGTCTGTGTTCCATCTTTTTATAATCTATATTATCTCATAAAAATACAGGTGATATAAAATAAATATGCTTGTGTGGTGCATAATATCAGCAGTTGGAATGCACTGAATGTATGCTTATTCAAATGTAGGACTTGCTATCTCCATAAGAATGGGCCTTGTCTATTGCTGCTATGGCTGCTAACTGTGCTGCTGTAGATACATTCAATCATATTCTTTAGAGCACAAACATAGTTAAATTAACCTAAATTAGACATATTCTCTCGTTCACTTCCTTTTCCCAGTCATATGTATGTAAACTCGTGTGTAAGGAGACGACAGCAGTAGTAGATAATGGTTAAACACAGACATTAAAGGCTCTATAAGCTATTTTAACGGCAAACATTTGATTGATGGTTTTAGCAGGAAAAGTACGGGTGTATATAATAAACTAATGATGACTGCATTGTCTTCAGGTGTGTCACTTTCTCATTAGAACTATGCTTAGATTTTTTGGTCCACTGCACTGTCTACATGTTTGTGAAGTTGACTAAATAACTGTTTCACTTGAAAGAATTTGGTTAATGAAGCTGTTTATCATAATTCAAACAGCAGTTACACTGCAGATTTTTTTGGTCCCACTATTCTCAATTCTGAAAAACAAGAGCCCAATACAACAGCTTGAGTTTCCCTGCAGTACTCCCTTGGGTGGGACTTCCATTTTTTCCTGGGAGTGGAATGTGTCCCAGCTCTCCATGCGAGAGAGAGAACGAAGCTTTTAACTTCCACTCAAAAATGCAAGAAATCTGCTAAGAATTTATGTTTCTCCTCTGGGTCACATTTGCACATTTGTGGCTAATGAAAAAACATTTGCTGTGTGTTTCACTGTGCTCTGGAATGGAGCCCTAATGGTAATTAATTGATTCCTAGCCCTCTGTGGCAATTACTACAGTACTTGAGAGAAATGAAAGCGACTGCCAACATGTTCTGCATTAATAGCATAGCATAACCTTCATTTGGACACAAACCCTTACACCACAGGGACTGTGGTATAATGGTATAATATCACACCACTACATATATATGTTGAAACTGTGTTGAAACTCCAAAACCAGGCGATTGGACTGTAAATAAGTATCCATTTACCATTGCTCTTTCATTCAAAGAGAAAAAAAACTTTAAAAGCTGTTTTATGCTAATGTCAAGCTTAATTGGCATTAGAAAAATTGCTCTGGCATACTGAAGGGCTCCAAGATTAGCCAGAAGAGAAAGAACAAGATAAAGCCTTCAAAAGGCCTATTTCAGAGGAATTATAGTGTCCTTTGAACATCATCCAAGTTTTAAATACATTAAAAGCCTGTTGGCATACATGTAAATTAAGCGGTACCAAAGTGTTCCAAAGAATTCATGGTGAATCAGACCAAGGGTGCGAGGATAAAATGCAGGGGAAACGTGTCCCAGAGGGAGACGGGGAGGAATCCTGCCATCTCCCACAAGCCTCTCTGTTCGTCCTTTCTTCTCCATGTCCATTCTGCCGCGGGCCAAGTGGCTTAACTTAGATGAAAAGAACAACAGCTAGGAGCTCCCCTGGCAGCACAGCCCTCACGCTGTCCAAAGTGCCAGTGATGGAGAATTGTGTATAGCATATACAAAAGCCTGTTTAGCAGCACTAAGCACAGAGCACCAGGGATTCCTCTTATTCCTCTGGCCGGCTGGCCAAACACTGGCACAGCTTGGTCAGAATAGGCTTGGGTGCAGGAATGCCTATTCCTCACTGTCCTGTAAATCATGTATGGTAAATGGATAGAAGAATGGGTTGTGTTTGCTCTTATGGCCTCTCTGGAGCATCCTCACCACCATGTGCGCAGGTGCACTGCTTGTGTCCTTCTCAATACCATGTCCAGGCAAGTACAGAGGGATCCATGTTTCACTCTCATATGGAACAGATCATGCTGGATGAACATCACACACCTGATGAAATAAAGACAATTTAACATCTCTACAATGATCTTCTGTGATTTCATCTTGGTTTTCTGGATTTTGGTACAAGGTCATAATCCATCCATTGGTTATACTGCTTATCCGTTCATGGTCACTGGGTGGCTGGAACCAATCCCAGCTGACATTGGGTGAGGGCAGGGTACACCCTGGATAGTTCACCAATTTCTCACAGGGATGACACATAAAGAGAAACACCTTTTCATACTCACACCTATAGACCTATACGCCTTTACTTTAACCTTATAGGTTGAAGCTTTAATTTATTTCCATATTTTAATCATCAATAAATTGAATCTTGGCCCTACACTGTACAGTACTTTGTATTTAGTATTTGTGCATTCAGAAATTATATTAAAATTTAACGAAGGAAGTGGATGTAGGTTAGCACAGTCACCTCACATCGAGAAGGTTGTTGGTTCTTTGTGGAGTTTACGTGTTTTCCCTGTGTTGGGTATTCTGGCTTTCACCCACCACCACATGCAGGTTAGGTTGACTGGTGACAGTGAGTGTGAACAGTTGTTTGCCTCTACATGTCGGCCCTGTGGTGGACTGGCAACATATCCCGCCTTTGCCCGAAGTCAGCTGAGATTGGCTCCACCACCCTGCAACCCAGGTGCCCAGATAAGCAGCACTGAAAATGGAGGGATGGATGGATGGAAGTGGACTTATTTCAAAATATATAAAAATCCTTTGCAGCCCAAGAGAAATAAAAGTCCATCACTGCTACAATATAAAAATCCTATCTTTAATTAACATTTTAATTGAACTAATTGATAGGGAAGCAGGCACAGTTGGCACAGAACAATGTTGAGTTGCACCATAAGAAAACAGCTTTTACTGAGTTTTTTGAATGTTTTGTATATAATGCAAAAGGCGGTGAGTATCACAGTATCAGGATTACAAGGTTAAATTCACAATTCAATCCCCCAAATGTACTCATACTTGGTACAGTGACTTCAGATCAAATAAAAACATCCCACCCAACAAATGTCAGATTTGGAGATTTGAGCTTTAGCTCAGAAGTGAAGTTATGTTGTCTTATGTAAGACAGGTTATTTATACTGAACAGAACAATGAAAGACAGACTGAATGTCCATACTTAAGTATTTGATCAACATGGTCAAGTCATCACGTCTCCAAGAGGATTTACATCTCAAAACGAACAGTGACATGAAAGCTCTGAATCTTCAAGAGGCTGAAGCACTTCATTTAAAGTTAAGAAGATTTAGATCAAAAGGTTAGAGAGAGGAAAAAAATACACTCAAAAGACGACCCTCTGAAAAAAGAAATTGTGGCCTTCACAGTGCTAAGCTGTTCAAGTTCACAGCCATGGCAGGACACAGTCTGTTCCTTCACAGCCTCAGAGAGATGAAAGGGAAGATTGTCCGCTCACTTTGATTCAGACTTGGCCAAACGAAGTTTAAAGAATGCCTGGAAAAGTTTGTTTTCTGAAACCTCAAAGTTATTCACCCACCCCCACGCCTCCATCCTCCTCCGCCTTCAAGCGAGCAAAGAGAATTTGTACATTGTTAATTGTTAATTACTTTGGCTTGCTGTGATGCACAGGTTTGCACTGGGAATGAATTGTGTTTCTAAGTTCTTTAAGGCCTCATACCTTGTTTTTTTGGAACACATAGTCAGCAACTTCTCTGAAATCTGTAAACACTTGTTTCTTGGAACTGAGGCTGTGTAGTGTATCCAAATGGGATGGAAAAGCAGAAATGAAAGGCCTAAAACAGCAGAGCTATGCTTCATTGTACTGTAGGCATGAATAAAATGCGATGTAGTGCACGGGAGCTTGACCTTCCACATCAGTAAAGTGACAAGACAGAACCAAGCTACTGTTGCATTTTGTTACAGTGTGTGTGGTGCTTAACTTTTCAGTCATTGCAAGTCTCACTGAATAAAAAAAAGCCAGATTGGCGCTTTAAGAGTCTGATGGTCTTCTGATGATGAAGATGTGTTTGCTGTTCTTAAAGGTGATTTTTTAAATCCCAGATGTGCATTGTCATTTGGAATTGAAGTCAGAGGTGAGAGCGCAATTAGTGTCGGCAAAGCCGGATCAACAAACTTTAGGGCAGCAGATGGACCCAGAAGATGTAAAACACCTGATGAAAGAAATCATAGTACAGTGCAATCAGTGCATGAAGCCTTGCCTCTGTGAGCATGAGATCAGCAAGAACAACATCATTATCCACAATGACACGAATAGACCCTGTTTACACCGAATATTATTTTGTGATCTGTATTTTAAAAGCTTACTCAAATAAGAAAGAGCAAACAGTAATAAATTCATACAGAATGCAAATTTTACATCAAGGCAGTTAGCTCAGCCAGCAAAGACTGGAAGATGGCCTGAATCACTCTTTAAAGATAGACCAGCAAAATCAGGATCGCAAGATCCGCAGATAGGCTTCATTAGTACCTGGTTTGAATGCAAAGCCTGTGACCAGATGTCATTATTCTGATAACGTATGATATCTTCAACATATTTAGATACAGACTGCAAGTTAACTGCAAGGGAAATGAGTGAATTAGTTGTAGTAAATACCAAAACATAGCCCTCTATTATAGTGTTTATGACTGTTATCCAGCAGAACAAAGCAGGGAGTATTAGTGTGATCAACAATGTCCGCCTGTACTGCTTAAAGCTAGACTGCACTCAAGTAACTTTGGTACTCTACTTTAGGTTGTTATGCGTTCGTTTATGTGGCTGGCAGTTAGTTTGGTAACAGATAATTATTGAGGATTATGAACCAGTCTAAAGATCCATATCCAACTCTCAAAAATACTATCAGTATTCAATTGTTGTTTTTCAATAATCCAGAGGTGTCTTATGATGTTCAATAAAAAATCTGTCAGAGTACAACAACAACAATCCGAGATGCACATGTCCACTATGGAGAGGAATTCTGAGAAGCCAAGATGTGTTTGATTGAACACATGTTGTGGAAAGTTTTAAGTTCAGTCTGGTTTGATGATGGCTCTGGAGAGAATCACACATTTCTGAGATTCCAGAGCTTTAGATCAGCCTGACAAGGGTAACTGTTTGAAATAAATCTCTCAAATAACTTTCCATGAGAAAGCAAAAAAACCAAAAGCATTTGATTTCAAGCTCTCCCTCTGATGTGCAGCTCAAAGTGATTCAATGTGAACGACTTTCTGAATTAACTTCAGAGAAATCTCCAAGTAAACAATAATAGGAAACAATATTTAATCACATGCATTTGCTTGTATTCATGCCTGCACATCAGACAAGCTCCCTCTCTAGCGGTGGATGATGTGGACTTCAAATGCAAATCACTTTAATTGACACAGTGCTTCATCTTCAAACTTCTGTTGACAATCCGCAATTCATGAGCATAATAATAAAATAAATAACACATATGAAAGGACCATGTGAGCCTGCAGAGGGTTTCAGACGGCATTATCAGAGAGTACACAGCTCGCTGTGATCAGTCTCTCTCGACTTGGGGTGTTTGCTGGAGATGCGAGGGTAGGATTAGAACACAATGGTTCTATGCTGCCTCCAGCTTTCAAATGCTCATTTATATATTTTTTCACTGCAGTAATTAACTGGGCAATCACTTTCACCATGTCATCTTTCTAGCTGGGTGATGTAACCAGTCTGCCACTCCCAAGAGACTTCACTACCTCCATCAAATCACTGAGAGAGCCCCAGTGTTGTCTCTTCCATGCTCAGATCCCAGTTGTGCCCCCCCCCAAATAAATAAATAAATAAATAAATAATAATTGAGGAACTGCCACTGGAGAGTTGAAACTATGCGAAGCTGTGGATTGTTTTGCCACTGGTATGTGTGTGTGTGTGTGCGTGTGAACACTTATCACTCTGTTTTTCTGCCAAAAAAGGATGTGTTGAAATCGTGGGAGTTTTTTTGAAAGGCACGTAAGAACTGGGTGTGTCCAGTGGTACTGTAACAGCAGAATTCACCCCTCCACTCCTACTTTGGATTAGACCCTGGCAAAGTCAGGCTGCTCTTACATCTCCATAAGCAGACAGAAGGGAACCAAAAAAGGCAAGCAGATCAACATGCTGGCTGGACAGCGATGCTTTAGATTGCCAGCCAACTAATACACTCTATGCACTTAATTCCCTGAAATGTGAGTTCGCAACCAATAAGCTCTGTCTTACTGACATGTTTGAGCTGCAAAGCTGTAAACTAATGTGTCTCTAAAATCCATGTTCAGAAAAGGGGGCAGTGTTGAACGTCCTACTATAACAATGGAAAACTGCACACAGATTTTGAGGCTGAAGACTCATGGGACTTGAGCAGAGTGATGGCATGTGGAGGCAATTGAGGGAGTCATTTTAGCAGCCAAATTACTGGGAAGTATACAACAGCTAATAAAGGGTAGGTGAACATCTTAATAATCAGTTAGCTTATCAAACTGAAAGAAACAATCAGATTACACACATTTAAAGTGCATGTGATGATCACATTTCTCACTGTGCGAATGGTTATGAATTTAAAAAATGATTAATTAATTAAGCTGTGAAAACCAATTTATTCTATGTAAACTTAGATTTAAAGAGACAGAAACATCATCCGATGAGCCCGCAAGGTCCCCCTCACCCACACCCACCCATCATCAGACATGCAGCTGTAGACAGGCTCTTGTCTTTTGTTGTAACAGGGCTGACATGTCTGCCGAGAGCCAGTGTTGTCTGTTCAGGGTGACTGCCCAGCAGGGTTACAGCGTTTGTCAGGGTCATGGACTATTCCTCTCTACTTTCCTGTTCTGCTCTGCTGGCCCTTCAGTTTATGATGTGACATGGGCCTACAGTACATAACTGGCCTCAGAGATGAGGGTGACTTCTTGTCAGTTTCTCATGTATACTGTAAGTTTAAGTGAAATGGAGGGAACAATCTGAATAGCTTTCATAACACAGCACCCGATTTAAAACACACATATACAAATCTGACAATATTCTGTTTTGTATGTTAGTGTGAATTTTCACAAGGAATAAAAAAGATGTGTTTCAATATTTCTATATGTATCATTGAATGAACCTAATGGTAGCTATTTATATATTATTATTTTATTTGTTCATTCATTCATTTAACCAATCACAGTGCAGCATTTTTACCTCAACCTCTTAAGGCTCCATGTCCTCATGAGCCTGAATCAACCAAATAGAAATAGACTGCACCAAGACCAGTTTCGTTTTTTCAATGTAATGAAGGCCAAAAAACTAAAATATGATTGTGAAAGTTTCAATAGTTCTATTTTGAACTACCAATTTCATAAAACTTCACATCTTTTTTGAGCTGCCTTGACATAGGTCTGATGGAGTAGTATGCACTAAACAGCTTCTTCTTCACTTGTTTGATTACCAACTGTATAGTGCTGACCTCATACTGTATGCTTTTACAGCACTGAAGAGCTTGTCTACATCAAATGCAATATTAATTTTGACACGTTGGCAAATGGACAAGAAATAATGTTTTTGGCATAAGATTACTGGTCTGCATTGCATTTTAGAGGACCTTGTGTGCAACGAGACTTTGACTCTGCAGGAAACCCACAGGAATGCACAAACAGGAGGTTGGCACTGCTCTCTCGGTGTAAATGGGGCTAAGTCTCTTTACTAGCAATGGCAGGTGCTGGAAGAAGTCAATGTCTGCTGGGAAATCGACTGCTGACGTGTTTGTCTTTATCAGTTGAGCAGTAGTGAAAACATATGCATGTTGAGTAACATCACTGAGGGACAAGACAGACAACACCTTGGGAAATGAAGCAACAGGGGTTTATGGGAAATATGGCATCATCTTGAAAAATGCAAGTACTGTCTATCAACCACCTCAACCGTGGTTTTACATTATGTGTGTATACTATACTGTCCAACCAATTAATGAAACTATGATGTTTTTGCATTTTGTGTCACACTTTCCTTGACAATTCAGATGCAAAAATATCTTGAGATGTATTCGAGAGAAATATATTTCATTGCATTTAAGCATGCAAACATTTGAATTAAAGCAAGCATTTCTGCAAACACTGTAAATATGCACATCTTCATGAGTGTCTCCTTCCTTTGACACCCAGTTTAAATCAGGATGCAAAGCCTAAAAATATAATTCATTTTTATTAGACAATGGCTTTAAAGCATTCACAAAGATGCCTTGACTAAGACACTTTCCACAAACAGACTTATTTAAGACAGTCCTCGTTGGATAGTGTAGTGTTGTATAATGAATCAAACATTTACTCACTTATATCCTTGTGGAACACATCCATGGCACATGGCTTTTCATTCCTGCTACACACGCACTGTGACTACTCCCATATTGTGCACATCTGTGGAGCAAAATGTTGCCAAGGCCAAACACGGTGAAGGGTGATTAGCCTTTGCATTCAAATCACTGTTTGAAGCCAGCAAAGGAGGGCAAGAAAGCAGATTTAAGTTCATTTGATAACGACTAATTAATTACTGAACTGCGTTTATTTTTTCTCCAAACACAATTTGTCTTCCCTTCTGTAGTTGCTGGCACGCTTTGCTCTTTGGCAAAGGTTTGACATTGTAATTACTGTGTGTTTTGTAGCCATACAGGTCGCTGACAGGTTTGCAAACGTCCTCCCTCTGTAAAGACACTTTGGTATTACTGAGCTGAGCCACATCTCAGCCTGTGGGTGTAAAGTGCTTCACAACATGCAATGTTTAGTGGTGGACACTATTAATGGGCTTGCTTATTTTGCATGGGTAAAGTGAATTAAGCCATGGCAGGTGCCTGAGAGCGCAAAGAGTCGCTGCACAAAGAGAGCTGCTGTCCAGGCTTTGTAGACAGGATATCCACAGATGTGGAGCCAGACCAGATGGCATGTACATCTGAGACAGAGGGAGAAGCTGGAGACAGAGGGATAAAGACACGCAGAGTTGAAGGGGGACAAGGACAGGGGCCAGACACAGGCTTGCATTAAGCTACGCGATCGTGGCCATGTGCGCCTGACATTCAGCCGGCCCCCGACTCTCCATTGACTCACTCTGTGTAGCTCAAAACATGCCTGCAGGCCACAGAGGACAATGGCTGCCTTCTCCTTTAACCAGCATCAAACAGGGAGATGAAAATGGCCACACGATAGAGCGCCTGTCAGAAGTGTAAAAACGCAAATGTAATATATGAATATAGCTCTGTGGTGTGCCTCACCCTGAAGCCCAGCCTTTAAACAAATTGGCCTTGTTCAACCTCGCCACCCCCACCACCCCCCACCGCTTCATATCTGGAGTATAATTTGTCTGGAGAGAATGTGAGATATGCGAAGAGAAGTAATGCAGAAAAATCACAAAAATTCCTCTCTTTGTACTCTCAGTGTCTTTTTGCATCTGAGTCCATGCGGTTGCATAACAATGGGGCAAAGAGAATATGAGATGAAAGTATTAGAGTAATTTAAATAAGTTTATCTGCTTCTGAAAGAGAGGGAGAGGGAGAGAGAGAGAGAGAGAGAGAGAGAGCAACAGGAATGAATGTCACCCAATTAAAGGTTGAGCACAGCCTGTGGGAGAGCCAGAGAGAAACTATTAGCCGGCTGCAGTTACAAAGCCAGGCGCAGAGGGTCTAATCTTTAAAAGTGATTAGATGCCCTGTCATGCCCTCCAAAGGCTAATGGTGTCAACTATTATTTGTGTGCCTTAAAGGTCAGAGATTGGACTCACAATTTGGATTTCATGTCAGAAATGGATCCCATCTATAAATACTGTGAAACAATAACATCGGCAGGCAAAGTGAATTTAGTGACCTGCATCAAATGTGGCATTTAAATTCCATTTTAAGGTTTTTAAGGACTCTCATTCCTTCCCTCATTAATGAGTTAATCATTATTAAGGTTTAGACAGAGCGTCTTAGATTATTTCTCAGCATTCTCTTGTACTAAACCCACACTGACAAAAACACATATAACGATTCCTGATTCCTTGCTAAACGAGGCTAATCGTCTCGAGTGTGGGGCTTGATGCACGAGACATGAAAATGGTATTGATCTTCTCATTTAACTCTCAGCAACAAATAAATAAGCTCCTTTCCAATATGTCGGACTACTCTTCGGAATCTATGAAATTATATTAAATTATATTGCCTAGTAAACTCAGGCTCAGCTCTCTGTGGCTCAAGTTTATTTACTTGAAATACTTTGTTAACAGGATCTAGCATCCTGGCATGCTTTATTGGCATTAACCTAATTTATTTAATCTCAGTAACAACACAGCGTTTCAACAGTGATTCAGATCTAAGCACAGAAAGGTTCTCTCCATTTTTCGTTTCTTGAAATTTGGATTCTCTTGTGTGTAATGAGCATTGCAGCCTTATGGGGTCACTGTGGTTGCAAGCCTTTAGTCTTGGGATATACTTTGGTTTGATAGGGTTGCTTAAAATTTAGTTTAAGTTCTACATTACCAAATATTTTTACATGTGTGGCTATAATTGTGGTTTGAGTTGAGTCCAGTAGCCTCAGGACTCTAATGAACAGGCAGAGGGATGTTGACTGAGGACAGATAGGTAACCACAGCTGGCATCAGCAGATCTGTGGGTGTGATTACAAGACACACAGGCAGCCTGTGCACTGCACAGGATTAGAGTTCCACTGTCGTATTTACATAAACCCTGCGAGTCAGTTTAAGGGACAGTGTTGGCTGAATGTAGAAACAATAAGGACGGTACCACAAATACAGCAGCAGACAACTCAGACAGGCATCTAAGAGGTAGGCTGAGAGTAAAACAAGGCCAAGCACCCACACTATGTTTAACAGCGCTGTTAATGTGACTTGCCATCCTTCTCTCGAGTTTAAACAGAAATCTATTGAAAGGAAGATTCATTAAATATGGAATTTCAGTCCAATTTGTCTTCAAAAGGGGTAAAAGAGCTCATTATGTGGGCTCCGCTTTTTCTTGACTATTAGAAAGAGACGTTAGTCATGCCTGCTTATCTCACAACCTTATGAGCACAGGATTAAAAGATCAAAGGCTGACTTAGGTTTAATATTATAGAAAATGTAAGCTCCTTTTTCAGATGTGCTTTGGACTGTGCCTTTTATCCGCCCTCAATGCTTAGATCAAAATACTGAAAATTCATATTCATTTCATCCACTGTCCAATGCGAAATTTATGTCCACACCTCTCATATCCAGGGTGAGGGTGGATGTAAGCGGGTGCTGATCTATTTCAAAGTAGACCCTTTAAGACCTTCAAGTCAATTCCCTGTTGATTACACGGGCTTCAAGACTGACAGAAATAAACACAGAGCTAAATTTCAAGAGAACTTTGAAGTAGTACACTAAGCTGAGAGCGGAGACATGCAGCTTGCCAGGGCTGGACAGCAACTTCTGACTTAATGAAAATATTCTGTAACCACTCAATTATACACTTGAAGGTTTAGGGGTTAGAGAGTGATGCAAACACAGTGGCTCACAAAAGCCAAAGTTGGGAACTTTCTGTTCCCAGTAGCTGTGGACCAGTCTAACGAGGATGTGCGTTTCTGGCACAAACTTCAGAGAGCCAAGCCAGCTTTGCTGTCTGATCGCCTCATGCTCATTATTCCCAGAGGAGAATGTACTCCACAACAAAAGAGGACACTGACTCATAGCAGACAGTGCCCTGCAAAAAGTGTCCCTTGTATGTAGTCGCTTCTCTTCGTTCAGTCCTAATGTTACATTACTCTTAAAAAAGAGAAAGATCTGACAGTTCCACTTGTTTCCAATGCAGTTTAATCTGTTGTGTTTTGTGTTACTGTATTTCTCACAGCATAAAATCATGACACTTGATTCAAGAAACTACATGTGCATAAATCGTAAGTCATTGTCAGACATACAGAGGACATTTTTGCAGTCTCTGAGGTCAACAGACTGGAAGTAGGCCTACCCCTGAGACTTAAACTCATTTACAGTTGTCGACTTAGAGCATCTAAACAATGTGCTGCTAATGCACTCACTTTTTTTTCCAGTGGGCTCATCCAGCCTGGCTTGCATGCCAGCATCCACATGGTCCTTTTGATGGTTTTTAAGGACTGGATTTGGTCTAGTTGGTGAGAGAAACTTTTTTCTGTCCTTCCAAAACCAGAAGAACAGAATAGCAATGCAAAAACCCCAAACAACTCAAGTACTTTTTTTACTCAAGTTAAGTGTAAGACATGTTAGTCTATTTATATAGCATTAGAGCTGTCCAGAAGAAAATGTCAAAAATAAAAAGGTTAAATGCAAAAATGTGTTATTTTAAAAATTACTTCATACCAAATAGTGTATGTATGAAAATATTTTTTCAAACTGTAAGAGCTGTAATTAGCTCATTCCCAATATTTCCAATCATGTTCACACCTACTAAACAGTTCCTTAAAAAAGTGGCTGCTGTTAACATATATCCCATTAATTCTAGAGCTGCATCATGCATACATCAAATTAGGGGCAAAGGCTTTGAGGATTCAGGTTGGGTTTTTTTTTAGTTTTATGCTTATTTCTCAATGTAGCAGCTACAAAGGAGGTGCTGATCTTGATTTGTTATAGTTAAGATGGTAATCATTTTCATATTCAACAACTCTTGTTGGCTTGCCCTTAAGTAATACACTAAACATAAAACCACCCCTCGATCACTTTTATATCCTCCAAGAGATAATCAATTTATGATTCAAATCCAAAAGCAGCCTTATGATTTATATCCTTACTAGACACATTTCTAATTGTTTTTCTACATTTTTCCATAACTGGTCCAGGTTGTCAGTGAGAATGTTTGGGGGTCCATAAATCAAAATTACAGATTAAGTCCTTTGTGTTGATTGAAGTTGGTATACATGTTTATAGCTGCACTAATTAATATTTTTCTATATAGAATTGGTCAAATTACTATGTGTAATGTGAAGGAGCCCTTGTCCCTTGTATTTACAAACCAACACATAATTACCACACAAGTTTGTAAGTTCCCTCAGCTCTATAGAACATTTAGTGTCTTTCAGCTCATTGTTTTGGTTTTACATGTCCTACCTTTACTGTTATGGCTCACTGCTGTCGCTCTCATCAGTGTTGCTTCCAGCCAAAGCAGAATTCTTTTATTCAGCTGAATAGCTCTCACAAACCCAGCGACTGCTACCTTCTCAGCACCAAACAACAAACTTAGAGAGCATTTATGCAGCTACAAAGGCAGGTATTTCTCTCAGGAGCTGATTGAGACCAAAACAGCACCAGACAAACATTACCAGCTTCCAAGAGTCACGTACAACCTTAAATGAACAAAACGTGGGAGATGTGAGGAAATAATGTTCTTCTTCTAGTTCTGCTCTCTATTAATTAAAAACTACCTTGTCATGCCATTTCCCCTACAGTTCCTCATGTATTTGCATTTTGATATTTGTTTCAGAGGCATGACTGATAACGCAGATAAAGGGGCAACTTTTAGACCCCCTTTGCATAAATCACAGAGTATTACATTATAGTATTAGCGCATTTTACGATGGATTTCTGTTTATCAGTACAAAAAGAAAAGTTCACAGAGCTGCCTTTTCTCTTTAGCTCTGTGGGAATGAAACCAAACCCTGACATTTAGCGTTGATGATTTAGATAACTGAAAGATTGTCTGCCATTACATCCTATTATAGCTGCACTGAAAATATCTCAGCTTAATGTCACTGGATGAAAAAAAATGAGGCAAGAAGTCCAACATCCTTTGCCAATAACTGTTTTTAACAATATAAATTGTTTCAGGGTGGACCCTTAATTTGTCAAAGTTGGATAATGGCCAACTATGTTAAGATTCATGCAGTTACAACCTGCCCTTGTAGCTCCCAACCTCGGTCATGGTAATGTGGGAGAGAAGCGTGCTCTCTTCGTCTTTGGTCTTAGATAGATACACTTGGACCCATCAAGATAAGAAGCATACCAAAACACATTTGCAATTATTTTCAGTCCCTCCGGTGCCTCACATCTGGTCTCCCCTTGGAGAGCAGACATGCCAACAAAAGCCTGCAGAACAGACGTGCAGGAAGAAAAGGGGGGCATTGAGTTTTTATCATACCAAACATTCATTTACCCTCATCCATATACAGTACATTTATCACAGCACATTCTTGGGGAGTGTTCCATAAAGAAACACCAATCCAGACCCAGCAGAGGTTGTCTCATCTTGATCCTAAACTGAAAGTAGCTGGACAGGAGGTACATGCCGTTCAGTGGGTTCAGTAAGGCTGTCTGTCTGCTTGGAGGCCTGTTCTGCAGGTTGCAGTGTGAGTAAATGGAGGAAGAGCAGAGAGACAGGCCTGGCTGGAGATCATTAGAGCTTGTTAGTGTCCCCGCTGCCTGGGACCTGGTGAGGGGCCTCCGTTCAGGGAACCTCTCCTCTGATCCTACTGAGAGTGAACCAGGGGAAGTGGGGGGCAGGGACAGGGGAAGGCTGAGGGGGAGGGTGATGGAGGTCTTTGCCACTTACAGTACACCAAACCCTAGAGATGTCCCAGCAGATCTTCAGGTCTGACTTTCATCTGTCTTCTCCCCGAGGCCATTAGACAGTTTAGCTGGGAAACGGCTGCTAAAATATACATCTGTCTTAGTGTCAGCACATAGCAGCTCTCCTCTGTCTGCATACCGCCGCTAGTCGATTCAATATTTAAATCATCAGTCTCCAGAAGCGTTTGATGTCAGCTCTTAACGAGCTCTGTCTCTAACACTGACAGGCCTGTGGACGGAGCGGCTGTTTACTGTCAGGGATGGAAAACGCTGCCTTCCATTGTTTCGTCATGTGTCAATAGGATCCAATGAGACTACTTTGTTTAAATAACTGCATAAGGGCTCCAAGCAATGTGCACTTCAGCAAGTCTATTTCATTCTTTCAGCAATTCTGATGACACTTTTGCCAATACTGGATTTCTGTCAGAATCAAAGAGTTGGTGTCACATATATCAGTTAATCCAAATCAGCAGGAAGCTCTCTGATTATATTGCAGTGTAAATATTCAGTTTATTCAAGGCAAGAGGTCTGGCGGAAATTATTAAGTTTGCAATAGTGACATTTTGATAAATGCTATTGCATAAATAATGGTGCAAAAGGGTGCAGGTTACCACAGCAATTATTAAACAGCTGAATTCATTCTGCCTCAAGTCTGGTGTGATCTCAATTTAGTCAAAGCCTATGCACTGCACCCACTGCAATAAACTTGCATGTATAGAAAGTTACCATTTCTGTAATATGTGATTTTATACAGCAGAAAGTGGGATGTCATATTGATTCCTTAATCTGGCTTGAATGCAACTGACCTATTGCCAAATGCATTATATTAACCGTTATGCACACTCAAATGGTTCCTGTCTCACAGTGTTGAGCTATTCTACCTCTCATGTTTCATGTCACTTCTCATCATGTTACCATCACGCAAGTGGAGGATTCATTAGGCTTGTGGCTGTATGTGTGTGCGTGTTCACATATGAGTATGCGTGCAAATATAATATGTTTCGTGTGAAGAGCACGCTCATCTGTTGAGATTCCACTGTGAGTGGCTTCCATTCCCATAAACACTGACAACATGCACCCCCCCCCCACTGCTCTGCTGTCTTACACTATATGACCTTTAACCTATGTCAATGTAAACCTTTAAATCCAGCTATTTTCCACAGACGCTGCCAGCAGGGGGTTCGTATCTACCCCTACATACTGTACATATCTTCACAAGCTGCAAAGCTGTACTGAGCTCATGGAGAAGATGAAAAAGAGACATATGTACATACAGCTTTACATTAGTAAGCAGAAAATCATTGCAGGCCTGCAAAAATTGTTAGCATGAAGCATCAAATGACATATGACATATTTGATATTCACTTTCTCCAAACAGCTGCAGATTAACATATCATTTGTCATGTGGTGATCATTTTAATCTTAAGAGCTGTATAACAGCATGAGCACATACATTTTTTACATAAGTTGCTCCATTTGCTGCTATCCCCTGTAGTGACAGCACCACATTCAACTAATGCTACAGGACATCTTTTTTGGAATTGAAGCCGTTTTGCTACTGGATCAAAAGTATTAACAAAAGATTCCTCAAAGAAATCTGATTATAGACTGAAACTGAAGCCAGACAGGCTTTATCTTTAAAGCTACTCCAGTCATTATTTTTTTGCCATGCTAGAGCACGACTCTAATGTCAGTGAGTTGTTTGTGATACCTTTGCTGCATGTGAAGTATCTCAACAACTATTGGATGGATTGTCATAGGATTGCATGGATTTGTAATATTATTGGTCATAATATTATTGGTCTCCATTGAAATTTGCCATGAAATTTGGTTCAGACATTCATAGTCAAAAGTCAAAGTCAATTGTATTTGCTTGAAACTTTGGTTTATAACCAAGTACTTGCAAAACTAGTGACGTTCCCACACCCTCGGCTGTACTCTGTGTTTAGTGCTAACTGGCAAAAATTAGCAAACCAACATGTTACACTAAGATGGTGAACATGGTAAATATAGAATCTGCTAAACATCTGTATGGTAGTATTGTCATGGGAGTGTTAGCATTTAGCCCAAAACACCACTGATTTCATCTTTTGGCAAAAAAAAAAGAAACCTCTGACAAGCCAGCTGTACACTAGCTCCCAGCACCAAACAGAAGTTACAGACAGTTAAATTGGAGCAGGTGAACATAGTAAAACATCTGGTAGCTAATATGTATTCCTCAGGAGTTGGTGGAAAACAAAACCTAACCTAACCTAAAATTAGGGACACAACTTCAAAGGACTGCTTATGTTGGTCCTTAACTTCTGCATGAGTACAGAGGCAACGATTTGCCAACATGTTCACCATGTTATGTTGGTGCTAATACTGGTCAGCAGCATTTTTACAGGTTTAAAGTCACAATGCAGTGGATATCTTAGACCTCTCAGAGGTCTCAAGGAGGTGCTTACTGGGATAAATAAGAGGAGAGTGATGTCAGTTAGAGGAAAAAGGAAGTGGTGAAGGGAAGCTTGTTCAAATGTCAGTGATGGAATTTTTATGTATGCTCCTTAACTAACCACCAGGGCTAAACCAATTTTGAGAAAAATGGATTTGCAGGTTTTCTGACTAAATGATTATCGCCTGAATTATCTGCAATTTCCCTCTGACCCAATTCAAGTCAGTCTCCTTCCTGAACCTCCCAGCCTCGTCCCTTCACTCATTCTTCTTATCCTGTGTCTGGATGCTGCATAAACACACGCCTCCTTTTCAGGACACAAAAGGAGAAGGAGCTGGTCCCCTGGAAGAGAGTTTCGTCCCACCCCCCAGTAGGATCTCTCCCGCTCTGCGGGCCTCCCCTGGGCAAAAGAGAAGATTAAAACAAACAGGACTTTAATCAGTGGGCCCCGCTCTCTCTGCTCAGCTGCCGACAGAAGGAGCCCTCTCCAGGAAGGCTGCCTCAAATCAAAGCTTCCTGCTCGCCACTTGCTGCTTCGCCGATCCGTATCACAACAACAAAACCAGCAGAAACAATTATTTATTCCTTTTGATGTGGGTTTTGAAGTTACCCCACCTCTTCCACTATGCCCCCCCCACCCTCTTTCCTCCACCCCTCCTCTTCCTCGCCCAGCCCCTCCAGCTTTCTGTATCTCTTACTCCCAAGGAAACAAGGTCATGCCAGCTTCTCCGTAAAGGGGCGGCTTTGAAGGAGCAGCAGTTCCAGAATCAGTGACTTTTTCTTATTTTACTCCATCACCCTGCTGAGTGTGTCAGGTGGTAAATGTCACTTTCACAGTGTAGTGTGTTACATGTTCCTGAAAACTCCTTTGAATTAGCACAGTTCTAGATATAATGTGATTAGTTACTGAAGGAATATCTAAAGGAATATCTTTTTTACGAAAAAGCAATAGTACATAAGGAAATTGTGGATTACTCAGAATTTATATATTATCATGATATTATTGTTTTATACAATTATTTTTGAAATGATCTGCTATTTAAGATTGAAACTGTGTAATTTCACTCAGCAAAAATATTGCTTATAATCTTTCAATCTTTAAGTAGAGGGCAAAAAAACTTTACTGTAATCCTGCTACAAGGAATCTCTTCCTCCTCTGCCTGCTCCTCTGGGTGCTTGAGCTTTGCATGTGTGTTATTTGAAGGGGTGGGTGTGGTCCTTACAGGCACAATGCTGAGGCTTTTTCATGGAGCCGAGAACAAGGTGCTGAGATAGTAACAGATCTGTACTGCTGTCGGTGTCACAGATCCCAGTTAACCGTCTCTTAGATTCAAAGTGCACCAGTTGAAAACAATCTCTCAACAGGACTGAAATGTCTGAAAGCTGCTTTTCAGCTCAATACACCGCAACATCTGCTAAAGCTGTTGGCTAAGTCTGCAGCCTCATCAAAAGGCTTGGCAGAGAAAGAGCTTCTTGAATGCACAGATGGTAATCATGTTTTTATCATTTGCTGAAAGTTGTGATCCTCTAAATTCATTTAATTGGGGGGGGGGTCATATAATTCTACCTTTAACATCTGCCAAGCTGTTTTTTTTTGATGGGTCACATATTATATGTTATGAAAAACATCAGGAAAATTGTGGGTTTTTCAGCTGAATATTGTCATTTTGGAAGCATGTCCCTGTGGCACATTTTTCATGGCTGGGTGGTTCTGTCTACCATTTTCACCACTTTTTAATGAGTTGAGAGATTCCTGCTCTAAAACTGCATGAAAATTGCCAAGATCTCCACACTGACTGAATTATACTAAACAGTCATATGTCTTCATTTAAACTCTCTATCAAAGGTTCATTGCATTCTTTCTGTTTTGCTTTTTTAATATTCCTAAACATTAGCTACATCTTTACACGAGTCTTTAAATCACAGTGTTTTTGGAACCTGATTTGGTCATAGTCAAAATTGGTACCATCTTCAAGTGAAACTGAAAAATCCATATGTGTATGTGCACAGGACCACGAAGTTTGCAGTCACTGCAGTGATGACAAGGAGCAGAGCAGCTTGTGGCGTTTTGGACTCCCTCTGGGGCAATTAGCTGTGCTGAGGCTAGACAGGCTCCTGTTTCTTACTTATCTTAATTATGAGTTAATACAGGTGTTTGAGTTACAGCATGAATATTTTGTTTGGGCAAAACTTAACCTACGCAAACTACATCACCACATGTTTAAACTTGTGACAGCATGTTTGCCACTGACCAAATGTAATTAATATATTTTATTTATTTAATATCGACAATACACCATGGAGATTGTGAAACATCAGCATTTATTTCATTTGGTTTAATCAATATGCATTAATGAATGATGGTCAACGCCTAAATGAAAACATGCACTGAAGAAATTCTATAGAGACTTATGAAAAAAATATTCTTATTTTCAATATATAAAATAGTTAAGATGTAACACAGTCTGCATAGACACAAGTCTGACCTTAAAATATGTGTGATGCAGTCAGATTGTGATGCTCTAAAATGGATGTTACATTTCAATAATAGAATCACATCTTTATAGTAAAAGTAACGCTTAACCCGCAAAATTGTAAACATGCTCACTGTAAAGGTTTGCCATGGAAATTAGGTCCCTGAATGGTGATACTGAGCTTGTTAAGCATTTCATTTTCTGTTTTACAAGTCTCTTTAATTTGCCTTTTTGTCTGCCCCTTTCTTTTAAATTGGCCTTTAATTAAACTCCAGCTAATTACACAACTCTTGAATGACTTTTGTATCCCCAGCTGGGCGTAGGGAGGAGAGCAGTCTGGCAGAGCTAAAAGTAAAACAGCAGCTGACACCCAGACATTTAATGCTGCCCAAACTCAAAACCAGAGCTTTATGGACACATCCCTCATCTGCAGAGGGCTCAAGCTGGTGCTGTCTGAGTGTAGTGTTGATCTATGAGCTTAACTCATTGTGGTGTCAACGAGATGCCACTAAAGTGGCGATGCTTTATTTCTCTTTACTTGCATATTTTAAAAAAAAATAACAGTGATTTACAATACCTTCCTTTTCAGCTATAATGAGGGTGTATAGACAACAATTAACACATCAAAGTAAGCAGCTCAATAAGCCACTGAGGACTGAAAGAGTATAACTGGTTTCAGACATGTGTTCTGGACTAAAAATACACCAATATCCAGTACAGCACCTCTCTTTGGACTCTGTGCCCCGTTTATTTACAGTTCAGCAGATGCTAACCTATGTAGAGAACAGCACTGGCCATATTTAATTGTTGTGTGATTATCATTGTCATTGTGATGTTTCCTGTATCCTAGAATAAACATCCAAGCACGCTGAATTCCTGCCTCATGGACGCAGTCAAAAACTCAATCAACACCTGCTTCCCATCACGTGGGAATGAGCTAAACACTTCCCCCATCACTGCTCCATCCTCCTTTCAGTGTCTGTACCACGTGTATACACAGTCCCAATGTTCAAAGCAGAACAAATAACTCAAACCAAAAAACGACAAGATGGCTCCAACCAAAGGTGAAAACAATGGTAAACACCCAGGTGCTCAACATGAACTGTATTTACATAAAGTATTTTTTTTCGCAAGGCTACGAGTTTGCAGCCATGCTAGGAGCTCCGTGAGGCTGTACGTACACACAGTGGTGCTTTGAGCTAAATGCTAACATTGGCATGCTAATGCACAGTGACAATATTTAACATATTTATTTGCACTACTTGTGTTTATTTTGCATTTGACTCTTTCCTTTTTTTCATCTTTGTTCCTTCATTTTTGTTTTTTTATATTGCAAAGGAGCCTGAGACCCAAGAATTTCATTGCCAGTGACTACTCCTGTAATTGTCTTGCACATGACAATAAAAGAACCTTGAACCTTGAACATGGTATTCAACGAGTATAATGGTTACCATGTTCACCATCTTGCTGGCATGCTAACATTTGCTCATTATCACATGAACTGTATACAGCTGAGGCTTTGTTAGGTTTTTTTTTTTTTTTTTTAGATATTTGGTCATAAATTTAAAAACTTCTAATTTTGAGCTGATGGTGCACTATTACATTTCAGCCGAATGAGAACATACAACTTCTGTATCAAATTTAATGGCAGTCCATCTAATTGGTGCTGGGCATTTCACCTTAAAAAGGGGATTCTTTACTGGCAGGCATGGTTAATTCATAGTAAAGTCCAACTGTCATTCACTGAAACATGAGATATGTCACCGAGAAAAAAAATCCTGTATGGGTTCAGAGACAAATGCCCGACAAACAGAAAGTCTGTGGACCCTTACCTACAAATACAGGATTTTTGTGATGGATTAAGACTGCATTGGTCACAGTATCTGAAGTCACAGCTCATACCATCACAGTATTTGAATTATTGGAATGGAATTGCATTGGGAAGTTCTGTGACTTAAGGCTTTGCTTTTCCATGGGTTAGCCCATTTTAGCTTTGTTTCTCTTTTCTTTGCTACACATCTGTGTGGTATGGTTTTACACACAGACAGGGATGTATAATATGGGTTTGTGTGTATTCCCTGAACATATGAGCCATTAGCAGCTTTGGCAGGACCGCACAGTCCAGTGGCTTGTCAAAAACAACAGGCACATGTGTTGAAATGCAGAGCGGCCTAGTTACCCTGAGAATCTAACAAATCCCCCTGGCTCTGGAGCTGAGTGAGGGTCTGCAGACTATGGCTGATCCATGCTCGCTCTACTGAACCCATCCATACAGCGTACTGCACCCAGCAAACTTGTGAGTGCCTCCAGGGACCTGTTAGCTGTTCATATTTCCCATCACACCATGTCAGGCATGTGGAACATTAAGAATCAGGGTTTTTAATCCACAACTAATGCTGTAGCCGTGGAGAATGCTTGTGTTTTTCTTCACTAATAAGAAAAAAATGTTTGACTTTTTTATTTGAAACTAAAATGCATTTCAGCTAAATGGTAAGGCACTGTGGAATGTTTCCTGGAGAGTAAATGCACATCTTATGTCTTTGATAATGCTACTATCAGACATCAGTGCTACCAAGGAGAAGCGAACCTGCAGTGCACTGAGATCTCACTAAAAACCAAGAATTGATTAGTCCAAATGAAGGGATTTGGCTCCTTCCTGAGAGATAAATGAATGCGGCAAAGTGTGAAAAAGAACCAAGTTGCTCTGATTTAATGCTGTGGCTGAAAGTGAGCTGCCAAAAACACAAGGTACTGGTGGCATTTCCAACCAAAAAAAATCACTTCATCAAAGCACGCATCTTCCTCCTGACTCCATCACAGCTAACTTTACCCCATACTCAGCGCTGACCATTTCGCCTGAATTGAGTCACACTCAATGGGGGAGGAGAGCTTTGAAAACAACTCTTTATCTGTGTGTTGCTATTTTTCAGGGAACACAAAAGGACTGACGAGACCATTTATCTGTAGATGCTTTAAAAGAAAAAGAAAGGCAGAGAAAAAAGGCGAGCCTACCTGATGTTTTCTCTCTCTTTTTTATGAGGTACTGTCTGTGCCTGCAATCCCTTTATCTGCCTTTCATTAGCGCCTCGCTCGCCCTCTTAGTAGGGCGGGTGTCTGGGAGCCAGTCACTTTCTCTCAGCCTGTGATGTTTCTGCAGATTACAGAGGGCCTTTGAAGCTCCTGCACTCCTCATTGCCAGGGCCTCAGACAAGCCCATGCCATCTGTCAGATTGACGGCAAAGTAGCGGAATGGGGCCGAGACACCCTCTGTTGATCCACACTTTTGTCTTTTATGTGTCACATTTGGATGTCGCATGGCAGCCACACCTTTTTAATCTGCTGCTGGGGTCCGCCTGAAAGACTGGCCTCCGCAGCATACAGACACACACACCCACAGACAAGAGAGAATAATGGTCCTCCGTAATTACTCTTACCTGTGGGCATCAGTCTCTAAATGAGACAATTATCGTCATCCCCTCACAGTGATCTCTGGTTTCCTCCCACTTTTGCAAGGCCCTGGAAATCACTGTCATGTGGGTCTTTTCATGCCTTACCAGTGGGAGGGATTTGATTGCTCACAATCTTAGCAGACTTAGCAGACAGAAGTTTGTCTGTTGCAGGCTGAACAATATTGCAGAACAACCGGCCACCAGCAGCTCATAGTTTACTTTACAACAAAGTTTTCATTCATAGCCCTGCCCGCCTTACTAACGTTTCCTGCATCTGTTAAGCTCTGTCGGAGACTGTTGATTATATATTATATGTACGGTGATAGGCCAGAAAGCCCAATCCCAGAACACAAACACAGCAGACTCTCATGAAAATGATAGGCACACAGAGAGGGACAGCAAGCAAGGCCAGCCTTGTAGCAACCAGGTTTAATCATTAGAATGCACTGCACTACTAGTATAGCATATTGTATCATTAAGGCGGCGTCACAGCAGCCAAGGTTGGAGTCCGGCCAAGGGCCTTTGCTGCATGTTATCCCCTATCTCTCTCCCCTTACTTTCCTGTTTCTCTCCTTACCCTGTCCTCTCACAATGGAAATGCCCAAAAATTAAATTTAAAAAATTAGAATGTTCCATATGCATTTCCAGGGACCACTTCTGATAGCATCTCACCTCCAAACTGTACGTACAAACATGTACATCAAAACGTGTGCCTAGCATGTTTCAGCTGAGGAAGTGGTTCAATATGGGCCAGGATGACAACTCAAATAACTGTTTTCCATCATTTTTCTGCCGCTGTAGAATACATTATACACATTTATCATCTTTTGGTCTTGGGTCTGCACTTCTGCTCCCTCCAAAATGCAAAACGACAATGTCTGTTTTTAATTTTTCTTTCTCTAAATATATATATAAATTCATCAATTTAAAATTCAATTCAGTAGGTAAAAAAAATCAGTACTGAACAAAAGCTACTAAAATTGATTGGAAAATATTCACCTTACAGTAAATACAGCAACAGATCCCTCCCAAAACCATAAAAACACAATTTATTGGAGAAAACATTGCCACTCAGTGGGCAAGGTAAAGAGGCGCGTAGGGCGTGGTGATTAAACAGAAATAAAAAACTTTAACAAAGGAAAACACATACCTGCAGAAGAAATTATATACATCAATTGTCCTCCAGACTGTTTTTTGCATTTATGTTCATAAACATGCAAAACAACAGTGTTTACACTGGGAAATGTATAGGAAGATCTGTACAGACACTGGTCACATGACACAAGGCAGACTGCCAGAAGGTGAATTGTGCTAAAAACGTTACCTGAAATTGTCTATACAACTATTTGCAGAGAAAACAACACAAAACCGCTTGGTGAAATGGTAGTATTAATAGTAAACATTATGCACCAGAGGTCATATCACAAACATTTCAATTTCCAAAGAAAACAATAAAATAGTGCAGCATCATTCTCCCACGCTTTCCCCAACGATCCAAAAGGTTGGCAGAAACTATGGAAGCCCAGGAGGTGTGGAAAGAAAAGGCCAGATGCCATAAGGTAACTTTTACGGGGAACATGAATGAAGATAACAGCAAATTCATCAATCAACCAATTGAGATAAAATTCATAAACACTCAACATAATTACACGACTATAAATTAAATCCACAAATAAGGACTAATCATTAATTTGAAATCCGTTGATTCCATTTCTAACTCTGTCACACTTGCAAACCCCTCAATGAATGTGGCCATGTGTGGCCCAGACCACCTCAAAATGTGTCAAAGCAATCAGATTTCAATGTGTTTTCAGTGTGTCTGGAGAACATTCTCACCTGTACTCAGACCTGTCCAATTGTGATCTGATCACATTCATTTAACATTCATGTTTATGCCAGGTGTAAACAGAGACTAAGAAACCAAATGAAACCAAAGTAATGAAAGTGTTGTGTTCTGTCTGTCTATGGATCACCTCCACTCTGTTTAAGTAGCCTACTATCACAGCATGGCACCTACAAACAACAGTGTTGTCAGTCCATATGCGTTAGGTTTCACTGTGTGACTGGAGTGATTGATGTTTCACTCTCTTTTTAAATTAGATTTACAATATAAATACAAATTTTTTTTTAAAAAGCATCCCAAAGTAACTTCAATGGGAAAAAAATACTACAGAACAAATAACATCACAACATTTATTTACAGATTTTAATAGTGAAAGGAGGTATCAGATCCCATTAAATAGTTGCCAGTCCCAATCTGGGAGGTCCCAAATTCTGTTCCGGCTGCACAAATTAAGCGCTGTTATTTCATTTATTTATTTATTTTAAATACCCTGAAAAGGTTCAAAAACTTCATCAGTCATTATTCAGTTAGCAGCATTAACAGCTCACAAATAGGAGTTTTCAGGGGGCTACAGGCTAAGAAAGATGACAGCTTCTTTTCTGAGACACCTTGTTTTTATGGGCCCAGGTTTAACTGTATTTGGGGGTAGGGAGGGGTCCCTGATAAACCTCTGAAGAAGAGTGAGATTACAGGCAGCGTGTTTCCACCTCAAACAGTGCCTCTCCCTGTGTTGGGATGATAAACTCTCATTGAGTTTGCAAAGACCATTTCCCAGTGGCTGTCTTTCAGTTTATATGAACTTTTCAAACAGCTAAGGATCTGACAGAGGATCGTCACCAAGCTCGCAGGCTTTGAACACATCTCCCCCGTGTATTTTCCCCACCCCACAACCACTGTCTTCAGAGGCTCAGGGAGAATAAACTCTCAGATCGGCAGAAATCAGCGGTCGCCCCCTTTCCCTACCTCCCCCAACTACCTTGCTTGGCCTGTCACACATGCTTACACTTGCACACTTGCAAATTTATGAGGCATGTAAACATTTTCATATGTTCACTTTGTGAAAAATAACTCCCAACAAGCATCCCCTATGGAGTCACACATCAGACCAGCCTCCTTGAAAAAAAAAACCTCCATTATAATAGAGTTTTCAAAAACAGAATAATACATTAGGCACCTTAAAACAGAGGGTGACGTTAAACTACAAAAAAACATTACACAAGCCCAATGAAATATACATTAGAGTAATTGGATCAGAGAAGACTGTGACTAACAATTGGAGATGGCAGATGTTAATAAGAACACATACATACAGTAACTTCAAGTAGCTCAGTGTCCTAAGGTCCTTTAAGTCAAACCATGATGTTCTGGTTTTCAAATCTGACTGAGCACCTTTATTACATTGTTTACTGTCACTTAAATCTTTTGATTGGCTACAAATTTGATGGCTGCTTTGGTTATTTTTAGAACAGAGCAACCCACTTTCTGTCTCCACATCACAACACATAAGTACTGGCTAATTGCAGAACAAGATCGGCCCAGACCGTCTTCCACAGACCAGGGTGGGATGTCAGAGGACCACAGGACTGGAACATCATGAAGATTGATAATCAAAGCCACCCACATGAAGTGTTTAGGTTGCAGATAAAAACAGAGTCACCATACACATAATGCTTTGACAGGGATGAGTGACTGATGCTCAGAGATGTTGCCATGACAGACTGGCAGGCGGGAGAAAAACACTGAGGCAGAATGATTGGCTTCTCCTCTTTGATGTTTCTGTCTGACTTACTTGTGACGCCTGGTTACATCTTCAAACCCGCTCTGCGTTGACAGTTGTAATGACCCCAAACATTTCATCTGTCATATCTCAGCGGTGCTCTGACAACTTCTAGTGAAAAGAACATAACTCAATGACCAAACTTCATTCCATATTCTTATATCTATGCATAAGGAGAGAAGTTATTAACATACATTTGTCACAGGCTTTAAGTTTGATTTAATTACCCGGAGTAACTTACACTGATACAATTTTTAAATCCATGTTTTTGAACAGAGCAAGAAACAGTGCTGATGTCAAAGCTACAAATCCCAGTCAATGCTATAAATATTCATGTGGGAGCAGGAGATATTTTTGTGTTCATGAACTAAATGAACTGAATAAATCAAACCAGACTTTATCATTTAATAAACTTTACAAGTAAAGAGGAAACAGCGTAGATAAACTCCTACACAAAAATATTGTAAGGTCAACCTGCAATGATGGATCTTAACAAATCTACAATTTACAAGACAACTCTGTTTCATTTTCATGCAGGTCAAACTGGGTTGTTCCAGCACCTTACAAATGGAAACGACCATAACACTCTGCCTCAGTGACGTCCAAACAACACATTTTATCTCCAGTGTGGGTTCAGTAGAACCATGTGCAGGGCAGATAAACCGTTCAAAGCCTGCCTTTGTATGCCTGTTTATATTTTGTTGTGTATATGTGGAGAGACCAAACATCCCAGTTCCATCCAGTCCGCAAAGTGGGAAGCGGTTTCCCATGGTTCTGCTGGGATGCTGCTTTCATGTGGAAACAGTCTCTAGGTCCCTTTAGCCCCTCTGTTGTGACAGAGGATAATGAATTTCACAACATCTGCCATTTGTTAGTCCTGTTTGGTGTAAGTGATCTCCTTTTAATCTGTGGACTTCCAACATGTGTGCAGCTCCACAGCTGGACTGAAGCAGATGGATCCCAAGGCCTCTTTGGAGCTGCAGCAGGCCAGCTGCGGCTGGCACGACCTGCCTTTCCCCTCCACAGGCTCCAGACACAGAGCACTGAGGCACCCTGCCTTTGACCACTGCTCTCTGCTTGCTTCTAGTCAACACCTAGAATGAATTTTGTCCAGGTTGTTCACCTGTTATAATCATCCTAGTTTTAAGCTGAGAGATGCTATTATAACAGAAAAGAATTTCTGGTTACTTTAAATCTGCAATCACTGTTTTTTGGCCATTTGGGGCATTGGAAACCATACCATACCATGTCATCACCTTTTTGGCTGATATGGTAAACATTTTAGCAGTTGCTTATTTACACATTATGCATTTACAAAGAAAAATGATCATCTATGTGGAGTTATGTTCTTGACCACCTGGCAAATGTAAGTCCAAGACCAACTCATTTTAGCTCTGTCTTAGGTCTCTACCAGTTCCGGAGAAGAACATCTGTCTGTTTAGCTCCTAAATGTTTGCCACTCCAACACAAACTGTGTCTACTGGTGTTGAACAGGTGGTGTACGGTGGTTTTGTTTTGTTTTTTAAAGCTTTTACACTGAAAACAGCTGCCTGCCGCAAATATAATGATTCTATGAGAGCCATGAGAGAGACCCAAAATGGTAAAGTAGCAGGCCGCACAATGAGCTGAAACTCTCCGTATAGTCAAGGGGAACAGCAGAGTTGGGTTTTAATTCTCTGTAGGTTTGTCACATCAGCAAACCCCTTTCACACCCTTTCACTGTTAAAAAAATATACATGATAACTGTAATAATCTTTACTTGTATATCAACAGAAGATAAAATGACTTTGTATAACATGAAACATTCTTTCATAGTGACAAACCCACAGAGAATTACCACCCACCATTACTGTTCCTCTCCGCTCACTGAATGTTTTAGCATCTTTCAACTCTTTGTTTTGGCCATTCTGCCCACAACTGTACTGTTGTGGTTCACCACTCTCATCACAGTCATTTCTCAGATGAAGCAAAAAATGGCTGTTTTCAGTGAAAAAAGTATGCAATAGACCATTGTACACAATCAGCATAAGACTAAATTGCAGACTGACAAAGTTAGAAACTATAGCTGGTGAACATAGGGGAGCATTTAACATCTGAAGAGCCAGATATTTTCCTCAAAAGTTGAAAAAGACCAATGACAGAACTAAAAGAAGAATTGGACTTAAATTCAACAGGTGGACAAAAATAAAACCCCAAATGATTGCTAATGTTGCTCCATGTTTGACTTCTTCTTAACAACTTTGTTTTTTCAACTTTTAAAAAAAAATGTCAGTAATGTGTTTACTGGGTGTTTCCACTGCTTAAAAAGTTTTAAAAAAAAAAAAAAAAAAAAAACTACTGCAATACAGATTCAAGGATTTTGGATTTTGTGGACCCACAAAAGCTTTTTTACAAAGCAACAAAGTTGTTTTTTGCATTATATGAATTTTGATGTATAAAAAACAAGAAAAAAGACTTCTAACATCCTCCCTCATTGAGTTACAGGCATATTGTCTGGGAACTATTTGTTTGACCCTTAAATTCCAAGGATAAACATTTGTTGGCCTTGTAATTGAAGCTTTCTCTGTAAGAGAGTCAGCTCGCAGTCCTATGCTGGTGTTATTTAATGACACAGATCAGGGGGCAATTTGTCTGGGATGGGTTTGCTTTGATAGCCGACCCAAACGTCAACAGAGCTTCAGAATCACCTCTTCATCTGACGTCAGGAATGGCTGAAATGCTGTTTTCAGTCAATCATCATTCCCTTCAAACCTTCTGCCCCCATCCCACCCTCTTCATAAAACCTGGAATGTGCTTCCAAGAATGCACACTATCTTTCCTCTATGAATAAAGCATCTGTCATTCATCAACCAGAACAATATGTGCCAATCTAACAGACCACAACAGCTCTGCGAGGCAGAGAAGCTCCAGAGTGTAAAGTGCCCTGTAAAACACCGCCACTGCCAAGTGTCGCCTACCTCATTTCAAGCATATTCTGGTTTATTTAAACAAGATACAGTTCATTCATTTGTGAACTGAAACTGTCTAGACACCCTGTGTGAGCCCATGTAAGCCACTGAAAAACTTTGCAATTTAAGCAGTATATCTTAAACAGGTGCCCAAGATACCTTAACAGTGTCACAACACAAGTCTGTGTTTAAGGGACATTGCATCAATTTTACACATTTTACACATGCTCACTCATCATGAGGAATATCACATAAAGAACTTTAGGAGCGCTATGAACATTTATCAAATGAAGTGTTTTTCCTCAATAAGGGGACACAAGGAAACATTTACAAGCAAATGATCGCATACATACTGTACATTACATGTATACAAAAGGCACTCTAGATTATTTCTCCTTCAGAAAATAGCCTATACCAAAACAGCTTGAACTACATAAACTCTATAATTGGTATAAATGGTGCAAACACCACTATGATGAATTAATTCTTCAGTCTCAAGTGTCACAAAAAGTCTGCTCAGTCCATTTTGACACAGTGAGATCAGCGCTCTATAGCAGCCTCTCTAAGCAGGTGGTCTGACTGGTTTGTCTTCTATCATGTCACTTGCAACAGCTCAACTTTGTTAAAGTGCCAACTACTGAATAGATGGAGTCGTTCTTTAATTATCTGTAGACTTGCCCTCTTTGGATATGTTTATGTGTGTATGCATGTGTTTAATTATCCACAATGTACCCCGACAGTAAAAAGAATCAAAAGGATATTGATCACAGTAAAAATGTTTAGCAGGGCTGCGAGCTTGCTGGGTGATTTTTCCTAACCCTATTTCGCCCCCTAGCGGAGAGACGAGCCTCTTCTCACACGCGTTAAGCCCGCCTCTCCGGCAGGTGGCGGTGTTTGTCCTCGTCGCTCTGCGCAGTTCTCCCTGCGACGCTTCCGCCACCACAGAGACCAGAGAGCAACCGGCCGGTGCCAGATCAAAATACAAACAATGGGCAAGAAGCACAAAAAGCACAAGTCCGAAAAGCACGGATATGAAGGTATTTCATTTGGAGATGACTCAAGCAGTATTTACCGATTTATTTTTTAAATAGCAAGTCCGGGATCTTCCGTTTAGCGTTTGGTTGCCGTAATAGCATAGTATTAGCAAGCTAATAAATTAGCCTGCTACGGCACGGATTTGGCCGTATACGCTCACGCTTCTGCCCGGTTTCATACAGGTCGGTGTGGAGACAGGGTCGGTGAATTGGGACGGCATTATTGCGTTAGCTGGAGCCAAAGCTTCAGTACCACGCCTGCTAGTGAAACTAACCAACTGTTAGCGGCTCTTGTCTCTAGCATCTGTCAGTTATCATTACTGTTAGCCGATGTGAGGTCCATAACGGCTCCTGTCCATTTGGTGTCTGCAGAGTACGGAGAGAGACCGCTGAAGCTGGTGCTAAAAGTGTCTGGAAAAGAAGTAACCGCGGGGAGTTCGAGTATGGACACGTTTTACAACGAGCAGCCGGCGGACTATGACAAACCCAAAGACAAGAAGAAGAAAAAGAAGAAGGATAAAGAGAGGAGCTTGGGCTCACCGGAGGAGGACAGAGGAAAGAAAAAGGTAACGCCACTGAAAGTCCCAAGATGAGAGAGTCCAGGATGTTTGGACTCAAAAAAGGTGTAGCTCATATACGGATTGTGAGATTTAATGTTTGGTTTTGCCACGCAAGGTGACAAAGAAGAAGAAGGGACAAGATGCAGATGCAGAAGATGACCGAGAGCAGAGGAGAACTCCTATCCGCTCGGAGCTGGATAAACTGGAAGGTGGTCTCAAATCTCAGCTTCTTCTCCGAGTCTTTCCTCTGGTGCTTTTCTGAACCCTCTCAACATATTTTACTTACAGAGAAAGAACAGACTCCTCTGCAAGAAGCTCTGAACCAGCTCATCAGGCAGCTTCAAAGGTACGATACTGATGACACTCTCAGTTTGTTATGTAGTGTAACTGTATCCCATGTTCCTGCAAGCAAACAAGATATTTTTGTTTTCTCTGTAGAAAAGACCCCAGCGCGTTCTTCTCGTTTCCGGTGACAGATCTCATTGCTCCTGGCTACTCTTCAATTATCAAGCATCCTATGGACTTCAGCTCAATGAAGGACAAAGTAAAAAAAGAGTACTACCAGTCACTGGATGAGCTCAAGGTATCTGTCAACACAACGGATGCACACTAAAGGATGAACCATAAATGACTGTGCCTAAAGAGGGCGGTCATGTTGGATTTCTGTCACAGTTAGAGTCTCTTGCACATTCAGGTGTTTGACTGCGATGTGTTGTGAATGCAGGTGGATTTCAGGATCATGTGTGAAAACGCCATGATTTACAACAAACCTGAGACTATCTACCACAAGGCTGCGCGGAAACTGTTGCACTCTGGAATGAAGATCTTGAGCCAGGTACGAAAGAGAAGGTTCTACTAAGGATTACAACGGGGCAGGAGACTGTGCTGCTGCTGTTGGTCAGTTTATTGTGATGAGAACACCTGACATTTGCCATTTGTTCCCAGTCAAATGAAAAAGAAATAGGCTTTTAACATGAAAGGTGTATTGGGACATTTGTTTTATTTGTGTAAAATTCCGCATTCTCTGACACAAAAATGAATGAGCTATAATTGTCATTATTTAATCTCTGCACCCAAAGCGTCGCCGTGTTGCGATTACTGTAAACTTCATTACGGAGCTCTGGAACGAAACTAAATGGCCTTGTTTTTGCAACGATGCAACAGATGGGGGCGGCAAATACCCACAAATTGTTCTCAAAATGATAATATACAACACACAATACTGTACTATCAACAGGTTTCCTTTCTCTGATTATTCACCTTTCTTTTCTGACACTCAGTGAAAAATAACTTGTCTTTTTTTTTTTTTTTTTTTTTTTTACAGGAGAGGCTGGAGAGCCTGAAGCAGAGCATAGATTTCATGTCAGACCTCGACCCCTCTGCCAAACAACCAGGGAAGTCTGAGGAACAGGGGGGCGCCGGCCTGGATGAGAACAGGGAGGGAGCCGTGACCACAGACACCAGCGAGAGCTCCCAGACGCCAAGCACACCCAGGTCCGCTAATCTGTTGACTTTATACACACACAACACCTACTACTTAAACTCTCGTATATCATTTCAGCATAACTGCTGGAGGACCCAGATTACAGCGTGCGGAACGGAAATAACAATTATGATTATGCCCTCCATACTTGAACCCCTTGACTCCATATTTTACATTATTCTGAAGCCTGTTAAATATTAGTGTGAGGTCTCTTAAAGACACGTCACTTGAGAAATTTGACCCTTGAACAAAAGAGGAATAAAAAAACCAAAGGGCTCAGTTCCATCCTGCCGCAGTCCTGGATTGTTCAAAGTGAAATAAAAGCTGAACTTGTTGAGCAGGAAAAGCTGAGAGAGGTTACCAGTGTGAAGTGAGAATGCTGCACCTTGTCATTGCACAGTCGGTTTCTGTGAGTGTGTTTGCGTTCCATTGAAGTAAATCAGTTGGATGCGAGGCATACCTCACGTGTTGGGTCTTGTTTTCCCTCGTTGCTGTGCATTGTTGCCCAGTGATGTAAAAACCTGCTGATTAAAAGCACGTCACTTAGGACTCACCGTCAGAGGAACATCCTGAGGGGGTTTTGGCACCTGCACGTTTTAGTCAGGTTTAATCTCATTCTGGTTCATGTGACCTCGTTGGTTTTGGTCGCTGTGAACACAGCAATTGGAGACAAGTGTGTATGGGTCAAAACAACTGAGACCCCTTTGGACTCTGGAGCAGTTTGATCGGTAATGTAATCCAAGTCTGATCTGAGGGGGGAAACGCTGCAAGTTTACAAACTTATCAAGTGATTCAGGATTCACACCTGATTTTTTTTTTCCAACAGCAACTCGCTACCTTTTAATATTACATAAGAAATGCAGTGCCTAAAATGTAGATGGTGCTTATTGATGCTTGCAGGCAGATTATCTGTTGAACGAAAGGCAGGCTTTTTAATGACCAGACGAGCTCGCGCTGATTTCCTCCCTGCAGCATTGTGCTGCCGTGTCCGCGCTTTTTCATTCTCCTTGTGAGGGGAAAAAAATCCTTTTCATTCATGGTCAGAGCATCTCACCTGCCGTCTTTCAAATTTTGCATTTCATTTGCAGACAGGACAAGGACTCCAAGGACGAAGCAGCAAAGGCAGAGAAAGAGCTGGAGGAAATCCGCAAGGTCATCGAGGAGTCTGGGGGAAAGCTGTCGAACAGATTGCTGCAGTGTGATGTAAGCACGCAGGGTTAAACTGGACATACCCACCTATGAAAACGGGGGGGATTTGTTATCGTACAAATTTTGCCTCTCTAACGTGAGGCTTCTCAGTGATGATGTCAGCCAATCTGTGACGGTTCTGTATGTTCAACCACATCACAGTCAGCTCTCATACTGAAAAGTGTTTCTTTTCTAATTGCTGTTTCCTGCATTACTCAAAATGTATCATTTGTTTAGCTGGAGTTTGTGAGGAGGAAGTCTGACGGCTCCACCACTTTGGCCATCCTTAACCCAGCAGATCCCTCAGCAGGAGGTAAGTCCATCTGCAACCAGACTGGAGCTCTGAAGAAATCTGCAGAACTTAAATTTAACTTAACAAGTTTTTTTAAGCAAAAAATGTCAAACATCTCTGCTTCCAGCTTTGCAAATGAAAATATTTGCTGGTTTTCTTTCTGGGATTGTGATTGTTGACATTTTTCACTCCTTTCAGACATTTTGAGGACCAAACAACTCATTGAGAGAATAATTGGCAAACTAACAGCCACAGACTAAGGTTAATTATGAAATCAGCTGAAGTATTTATAAGTGTTTCCTGTTGCAGATGCGGGTTACTGTCCTGTGAAGCTGGGCATGATGTCCAACCGGCTGCAGAGTGGTGTGAACACCTTGCAGGGCTTCAGGGAGGACAAGAGGAACCGGATCACTCCAGGTACTCCACTGTGAGAGAGAGCCAGACCTAACATCAGATCTCTTAGCCTGTGCCGCTGATAACGAGCCGTGCTGCGTGTCAAACACTTCCCACACAGTGTCCTACATGAACTACGGGCCGTTCACCTCCTACGCACCCACCTACGACTCCAGCTTCGCTAACATCAGCAAGGAAGATTCGGACCTCATCTACTCTTTCTACGGAGAGGAGTCCAGTCCGCAGGGCTCCGACAGGTATGTGCAGTGCCACCGCAAACACATTTACAGGAAAACGTCACTTGAAGCATTCCTGGCTGGTTACTTTCCAGCTGTTTCTCTGTTCCAACGAGTTTACCCAGCCGGGCCCCAACCTGACTTCAGTTCTCGTGCCTCGGTTTCGGCTCCGTCCCGTTGCGTTAATAATCTCGTGGTGCTCTGCGCACGGCAGCTTGACAGAGTTCTTGGCCAAATCAGACGAGTACGTGTACAAACTGGCAGACAACTTTCTGGACGCAGTGACGAGCGGAGAACATTCAAAGACCCTGAGGGAGTCAGGAACAGTAAGCAAAACCGCCGCCATATCTTAACTGATCCATCTTTACTACTGAATTTGACCGCACTGAACGACACCTTCAGAGATTCATTTGACTGAATGTTTCTCTTCTATCCTTCCTGCCTCTCCAGCAGGTGGAGGAGCTGGCGAATACACAGGAGGACAAGGATGACAATGAGGTAAGAGTCTGTACAAATATGGAGCTGGAGGCCAGATAAAAAAAAAAACATGTGTCCCCGGCGAAAAACAGTCTCTGTACATTGTCTCCGTCATTGTACTGCACAAATGGAAATGGACATGGAGTTCATAATGAGAAAGTGTGCGCCATTCACCCTCGCCCGCGTTTCACGTGACGTTTGGACGAGCGGCTCGCCACGCGGCCGTAAAGCCCGCGTTCTTGCGTAACGCCTCACGTGCGGACGCTTCAGTTCGTTTTTCGTCAGCGTGGATGGCCTTTGCAGATGGCTGCTGCATCAACCAGCTGTGTCAACATAGCAGGGGCCTTCCTTCAGCTTTGATCCAGCCACGCATGGAAAGAACATTTCCCTTCGAAGCGCAGCGGTGCTGCTCGCTGAAGGCCCGCTGCCGGAGAACTTGGAGGGGCCCGTGTTTTTCTTTCGCTGCCCGCTGGCTGCACGGCTGAATCGCTCCTCAGAGCGGCGGAGGAAACCAAGGCACAGGCCCCTCCGTCAGGCGCACAGCAAACCCTCTGTCCCGGCTGTTTGCTGTTCTTGGCCGCTCTCCAGCTTCTTCTCATCCCCGGCTCAGGCGTTGCAGCGTTTCATTAGGTTTGATTCCATTGGAGCAAAGTAGGAGCGTGACTAAAGAGGCTTCAGAAGGCCTGGATGTTCCCTTGAAGCCTCAGCTGTCTAGTGAGAAATGCATTTTTCTGATATGACTTAACATGTTTCCCTTCCGTCTCTCGTAGGCAGCTGAATCTGATGCATCCATTTCCAGCAGACTCAACTCGCTGTGGTACGCGGCAGGCCTGCAGACGGATGAGGAGCTCACTGGGGGTAAAACATCGGACTCACTTAGTTTGTGTTAGATTCAGGGATGTACTGGTCACTGTAGTAGTTCCTCCTGTTCATGCGGACCCTGAAGAAATCCCATGCAAACACTGTCTTCAGTCTGTGTTCAGCTGAAAGCAACCTCACTTAGTTAAATCGAGTGGGGAATCTTCGTCTGTGTAGCACAGACGATACGCTTGATACGCTTAATCTAATTCAAATTTAGCCGCTGCACTGAGGTAATTCAAAAATAAACCTAAAAAAAACAGCCCCCATGTGAAGCAGCTGGATGGGAGCTGAGCACACTGGTTACTGTTAATTAATGTAACTGTGAGACGGAGGGGTCCACATCAGGGTTCACAAAGAATGGCCGCATTGTGTTGAACACCGGGGACCGGGGACAGGAGGGGGTTAGCACAAGGTAACCGGAGGAACCAGAGGAAGTATTAACTGTGTGAGTGTCGTCTGTCTCCCCCCTCCCTCCCCTCATCTGCCACAGAGGCCCTGCACTTCCAGCAGAAACTGGATGAGACTACAAAGCTGCTGCGCGACTTGCAGGAAGCGCAGAAGGAGCGTCTGAGCGCCAAGCAGCCTCCCAACATGATCTGCTTGTTGGCCCCGACTGCCAGGGAGCTGGAGCTGGGTAAGAGCCGCTCAGCACAGGGCCGTCGCCTCCAACGCTCCTTTTACCTCCTCAGCAAAGACACAGACGGGGTTTGCCATTTAGATTCAGACTGACCTCATCCCGTCACACGGATGTGATAGTTGAAGTGGCACTTTTGTGTTTGGAATTCGTGGGTGTTGAATACTTGCACTGCTGTTTAGTCCTGTGTTCACTGTGGCTGAGATAACACCGCTGAAGCTAACTGCCACTCTTGTTTGGAGCTGGCTAGACAGAGCCTGTTACCCTGTTGTCAGTCTTTTATGCAATGCTGATAGAAGCTAACAGGGTAAATGGTAAATGGACTGCACTTATCTAACTCTTCTTTAGTCTAATCAAGCACTCAGTAACACAGAGCTTCACATAATGTCCTCTTGCCTTCCCAGCTGAGAAGGTGACGGGGAATCTGGCCGAGCTGACTGGCCAAGTGGCCCCATGTGACGTCACCAGCATCTACGGCATCAGGAAGGCCATGGGCATCGCTCTACCTCCAGAACCACCTGAGCCCTTCACAGACCTCACTACAGGTAAACCACCTGGTCCACAAATGGCCTAATGTAACTTTACAAATAGTGCATGTTTCTAATTTACTTTTCAATGTTTTCAGTGCAGGAAATGGCTGAACCAATGGAGACCTCGTCCACTTGTCAAGATGCAGTTCCAGTTGTCGTGGTAAAATGAGACTTCAGCCACCCCCATTCAACTTAATAACTTAAGTTTTGTATAAAAAAGGTGCTTTTTGAGACATTTGTATGCATTTCAATCAATAAACCATTTTTTATATATAAAAAAACCCTTGAATCTTGTGAAATATTGCATGACAAACTCCACACATAAGGAAAACATTTAATACATTCTGTAACTATACAAATTCGAATATCACATTTGTTCACATAAAGGCCAATACATTATTAATATGCAACCACGATTACAGACAAGATGATGGTCTCCAAAGGTAAGGCCACAAGACAAATCAAGTTTTCAGAGGCACGGAGAGCGATCCAGATCTGGGGTCAGGTGATCACCTGAGCTGGAGTCAGAGAAACATTCACAGCAGGCGGATAGTCGGATCCCACAGACTAAGGACACCAAAGAGCATCACAGGCGTCCCGCGTCGCAGCATATATGCAGACAGGCAGCAAAAGACACTGGAAATTGATTTCTTATCTCAGCAGAATAAACACTTTAACAGAGGGCTTACATACATCATATGGATTTGCTTACCTCTTCCTAAAAACACAGCACGTATCTTTGTATATGTGTTACTCAGGCCAAACTGCACAGCTGGAACCTAAAAGAGCTTCACGTAAAGAGCTGTAGCACCTAAACTTACTGCGGGCTAACAAAGGTGCCGAGGACACAGTAACTTTAGGATCTGCAGCTCGGCCTGAAAGTGAAACATACTACTTTTAGTTGTCTGAATATGTCTTGCAGAAAACGAGAAAGGAAAGTGTTTTCTATAGCTTTATCTACTGTACAGCCTGTTTCTGACATTGAAACAGCCTCACATGTCTTGCTCATTACACAGTAACAGAGCAGATTGTCCATCCCTCCTGGAACAGGGAAACCAGACGTTTTTCACATTAAGATCCAAACAGAATCCATTGTTGTTGTTGGTTTTAAAGGACCAAAAAGGTCTTCAAAAATTCCACAATTGTATTTGGCATTAGTACAATCTACATTTTTTTTCTTTCACAAACAGCAAGTTAAAGACAAAAAAGGTACAAAAGTGACAAATCACCAGGCGCAAATGTGTTTGTGAATAGAAAAAGATGGTGATTGTACATACTGATCATCTCCCCAGCAGGATTTCCACATCTTGATCCGATAAAAAGGATCCCGAGCAGGGAGTTTTCAGTGTCGCGTCCACCACACGGCACAGTGGCGGTTCCTTAATTTCCTGAAGTCCTTAAACACGCCTCCGTATTTTCATTCAGCAACATCGCATGGACACAGCTGTATTACAGCCAGGTCTGACTCAACGCTTGTGGTGTGCAGGAGTTTGTAAACCGTTGTGACTTGTGCGCACGAGTCTTTCTGAGTCTAGCTGTGGCGGCCTGGCCTCAGCTCAGCCCCATACCTTGCTGCTTAGTCATGTCGGTGCACACAAAGAAGGTTTTCAGCTCCCCTTTCCCTTTGACATTGATAAATCCACGACACTCACACGAGTATCCCAGCTTCTGCAGCACGTCAGACGTTTCCTCTGTTACCTGGATGTGGGCAAAAAACAAGTAACGCACAACCGCCACGGAGAAAAGTCCTAATTGACCAGCAAAGTTGTAACGTTTTTTTGCAGGCTCAATAAAACTCAGATGAAATTGCACAGTCCCAAGTGACACCACATTTCTTAATGAATACATGCGTCAATGTGCAACCTCATTGTGACAGCATTACACTGTAGCTGCGGCACTGTTATACTGGAGCCATGGCATGCAGCAGTAAAGTGCAGTTGCATGGGAAATGCAAATAAAGTGTTGAGCTCATGAGAAGTTATGGCTGTTTTTTTCCCTCTTTTCTGTTAAGATGGATGAACAAAATCAAACGTGGTCCAGAGTCAGAAATTGGATCTCTGTAAATCTAGCCACGGTTGTGTTCACATTTGCAATAGAAAGCCAAGCCACATCACTATGTGAGAAGTGATAAGTGGCCATTTGCCCCGTGAGAACACCAGATATAAATACTGCTGTTTGCCTTTGTCAGACTGTGCTGAGTGTACCTGGATCTTGCCGAGCTCCCCGGTGCTCTCCATTCTGCTGGCTACGTTGACCGTGTTGCCCCAGATGTCATACTGAGGTTTCCTCGCCCCAATCACTCCAGCTATTACCGGGCCGTGATTAATCCCTGCGGGAAAACAACCAAAAGGCACACAGTTCAACGCTGCACTTCTTCATAAAAATGATGTCATGTATATGAGCGGAATTTACAGAGGAAGTGAGGAGGAGTTCAAAGAGGGGAAAGAATAACATTCAAGATGACACATGATTTGTCCATCTACACATATCAGTTGGCACAGTGGCTCAGCAAGTACAGAGGGAGAGAGGTTCAGATGTCAGAATGAGAAATCTGATGAAAAACATTCATTCATTACTACAATGCTGTTGGATTGCATTGTCATGTCTGTCAAGGACACTAGTCAGCAAAAGAAAGGTTTCTGGAGGGCACACTGACATTGTGCCTGGTTGAAAAAGGCTTGGACAATTTTTATTTTACCTGTTTTTAAAGCCACATCAGTAATTCTTAAAACTGCAAAGGCTACCTCAAATTATTCCCTGACAACCCAGACTAAGTAGAATGAAATGCACATATTATAATGCCATAAAAACTGTATCCCTTTATTTGTTGGGGCCGCTGTGCGACACAAAAGCTGTTCACAAAAACAAAAACAAAACAACTTGAATCCGAGCATGCGTGAAAAGCACATAGCTGCTGATCACAGAAGAGGTTCGGTGTTCAGACATAACCGATGATAGAGAATAGGGAATGGCAATCTGTTAAAGGTTTATACCACTCAGTTTGACATCTCAGTGTTTACGCCTTGTGTAAGTTTTTATCTCCAAAGAAATGTAAATGTTTTAACTTGAAACTTTTATCCATGATGTCTGCTCAGAATCAGCTGTCGGTGAAGAACTGAGTCAGGACACAACAGACAGAGGTAAAGTTTTCTCAGACTCTCAGATAAGTTCCGTCTGTCTCTTGTTTTGATAACACTTACTTGAAACAGTGTATCACTTGATGTACTGAAGTTAAGCACGGTAAGTTCTCTGCAGCGTTACAATCAACCACAAAGAAGATGCTACAGATTTCTGTTGAAGTTCTCAGCACATTAGCTTATATAGATGGGTTCACTCTGATAACATGTTTGAACTTTCACTACATGCCTAAGTGTGTGATGGCTTAATAATCGTACGATCGTGAATGCCCCTTCTCTCATTTCAGAAACACTGCATACATGTCAATCAGGCAGAGTGTTACCAAGGAAACCTGATGGGTTACTGTGTGCGGCCCCAACAGAGTTGGATCCAGCTCAGTGCAGTATTCAGTCAATGAAAGGTTTATGCCGAAGCTGCCGAGCTGCTGAGCTGCTGAGCACACTCACCCACACGGAGCCTGAAGCTATTGAAGGAATGTCTGTTGATGCCGTCCAGTTTGCCAATCAGAGCGATGGCGAACTCCACCATGTTCCCGATCTGGGCATGTTGCTTCTCTCTGTCCTGAAAGAACACATTCAGAGCCACGTCATTCCACAGCCTCACTGTGGCTGCTTTTTCTTTAATGACAGATCAAGAAATGTGCTGGTGGCTTGCTGAGAGACACTAAACAGAGCCGACCCTGACCCTGGTCTGACCCAGGTCTGAGGCAGCAGCTACTCCACCTGATTGTTCTCCTGACCAGGCGCCCCACTAAGCCCAGCAGCAGCCATGTAAGTGCTGCCAATTGTCTTGATCTTCTCCACACCGCTGAACTTCGGCTTGGACAGCAACTGTTGGTATGGCGAAAAGTGAAATGAGTGACGTGTGCATGTGGCGACGTCATCAACCCATCCTCTCGTCATTTGCAGTACTTGTTCTTGCTGACATTTACACTGCAGAGATTTAGCCGTCAGGATCCACATGATTAACTTGTGGAATTTGATTAAGTGCATAAACAGCGCTCGCGATAACAAACTGGGGCTTCAAAGACGCATCTGTCACGTATTACAGAGAAGGACTTGGGAGAGAATTTGGGGATGAGGTTGAAAGACGGTGTTTCCTTTTTTGTCCTCCTGACCTCGTCGAAGTCGGCGATGATCTCATTGAGCAGCCTCAGGCATTCCAGGCCCTCCTTGTTGATGTCACACTCAGTGTAAAATTCTTTGAAATCCGGCACCGAGGCGAACATCACACAAACACAATCATACGACTTGTAGTAGAGGTCCTGTTGGGGAAGACCCAAAATACAAAATGAACAGTTAATAGAGAAAGGGACTGTTTGGCCTTGCAATAATTTTTGGGTAGATAAGTGCTATTTTTAGGCAGACTTTCCGTTACTACGACAACAACTCACAGCTCTGGCCTGAGGTCTTCAGATGATAATGATCAAGGAAACTGATTAGAAATGCAACACCAAGAGAATAAAAAAAATGTCCACTGACTTAATGCCCTCTCAGAGATTACTGACATTATTACCTCATCTTAGATGCTATATACCATTTTGACAAAAGAGAAAACATTAAATTTCAAATATGAAGGAAACTTCTTCCATTAAAAATGTAAGACTGAACTGATTTATACTAAACTGTACACAAACAATTCATGTTTTCATACTTACCATAGTGCTGAATATCTGACTTTTGCTTTTTTACAAAATTCCCATTAATGAAGGCGACAGGCTGGCACCTCACCTCGTTCTTTTTATTCTCCCCGACAAACAGCGTTGCCACGTGGGCCGGCAGCACGTTCTCCAGCAGCAGGCGGTTCAGGTTCTCCCTGGTCTCAATCTCATCCTGCTCTGTGTGGTTCTTGTACTTTAGCAGGAAGTCCTGGCGGAAGCACGACTCATTCTAAGAGACAAAAATATGGATATAGATGTGAGATGTGTGTGTGTGTGTGTGTGTGTGAGAGAGAGAGAGAGAGAGAGAGAGAGAGTGTGTCATTACCTGATGGGAGATGATGAGCATGGTAACCAGGAACAGGGTGATGTATATGCAGCTCATCACCTGGGGGTGTTTCACCAGCCCTATCCATTTCAGGATAGATTCATCTTCTCTGCTGTAGAACAAATGAGAGCATTTATGCCCAGACTTCACTTAGAATTACATATGACATACATGATCCTTCACACTAAATGGGAATTAACAATAGTGATGTCTTCCTACTTGGACTGTGACCACCAGCACCTTCATCACTCTAGTTCTTTATTATTCCACCACATTATTGAGTTATATAATTTTAATATAACGTAATCCATTCCAATATTTCTTTGTTTAAAATACACAATCTGCTGAGAGCTTATGTTCTTGTGCTGAAGAATTAGGAAAGTTAGAGAAAGGTTTCAAGGGGAAAAGTTGAAAACAATATAGTGTACTTAAAGAAAACTCCCACAGAGGCTACAGGATCTTCTTTCTCTACTGAATCCCACCTGCTGCAGTTCCAGCTGTTATTGGTGTAGAGGATATATCCGTAGGCCACAAAGAGTTCCCTCTTGGTGCTGAGGATGATGATGTAGTATGCTGTGGAGGCCACGGTGAGGAAGAGCACTTTGAGCTCAAAGCTCACCCGGAGGAAGACTCCACATGCGATGAGGGACAGGATACAGCAGTAGACTGAGTACTGAGGGACAGAAAGGGGAACAGATGGAATTAGACCTAGGACAAATATCACAAGCAACTTTCCACTACTTCCCCTGGCTAGAAAAACTGTCAATGAGCCATAGTATTAGGTAATACCATAAGAACACCTGAGCACATTAAGGACACGTTCACCTGAAAGGGCCCAGTGGGATTGATTGTTCAAGTGATGGTGATGCACAAATCCATCCTGCTGGCATCATGTCTTCTCTGGCACATTAAATACATAGCAGGACTATTTGCAAATACTATTTAATCCACTCCAATATGAAAAAAACATTAACTAAACCATTAATCTATGGTTAAGTAATCCATCACTCACAGGCAGGTAGATGAGGCCTCCATCTAATCCCTGCTCATGGGAATGATTTGTGTGACACAGGTCAGCAATATCTTCTGTCACGTGTGGCTGTATGAAGCACTGCAGGGGGATAAAAAAAGATTTGACTGACAACCAACCACTGGACAGAGTGCTTTGAAGTTCGGCATGGCGGCTATGAACTGTAACACAGTTAGAAATAGCAGAGCACATTATGGCCCTCTCTTAACACTCATGCGAATGCAGTCTCACCAGGTTGAACAAGGCCAAAACAACGATGACCATAGTCGTGATGGTGGCCAGAGGGAGGCGCACACATGGCCGCTTCACCACCGCCTCAGACACAGCTGGCAGCCACTGGCACCTCGACAGCTTCTCTGGAAACAGGCGCTGCCGAGGTTAGAGAGACACGAGGAGAAAGATGGAATCAAACAGGTATGAGCAGCATGTGACGCTTCCACATTCACTCATCCATCTCTAGATGCCATGTGTGAGTGACTCGCTGCGGGTTATTTCCAGCGAAGGAATCTGAGAGGAGCGCCAGTCAAGGACTGAAGGTCAGGTCTTCACCTGCCCGGTCTGTAGGCCAGCTACAGAAAGCTGCAGCACTCTGAATGCAGCGGACGGCTTCCATGACAGGTTTCCATTTACACACTGGCTAACTGTGGTACAGTCAAAAAACATACGCAGACACCACAAGAACCCTTTGCCTTTACTCACCAAAAACTTGGTGAAAATCTTTCTCTTTTTCTGAATGATGAACTTTTTATGACCTTGATCTTTTTTTCCTCCATTGTTCTCTCACTACCTACGCAAAAAAGCAAGGGTGCTGTAGAAACATCTAATGTTGCACTTTGCATGTTCTGCACCAAATCTCATCTGGTCCTTTTCCAGTTGGATAATGCAGCCTAAATAACAGGGCATGAGATTAGGAAAGACAAAAGTCAGACGGTGAGTACAACTACATTTTTCCTTTCTCTGTGTAGGCCACACTAAAGGAAAATACAGTAATTAACAATAAAGAAATTAAATTCATTGAACACTATTTTAGAACAAACACTCGTGAGTCATACACATGTAACGCAGACCAGGGCCAGCCTTATACAGTATGGGAAGTGACAGCCCTTCACACTGACTCCTGATCGCCATCCAGCATGGCTTGACGAGCGATGAAAGGGCTGTTTTGACTGTGAGGCTCATTTTTCCACTTTCTACGAATCCAAATACTGTTGTACTGAAACTTGAACTTCATCGCCCACAGTTGACGGCGAATGCGAGACTTGACGCACTGACCTGTAAGTGACCTGCGAAACAGATGGCCAAGGTCAGCAGCAGCACACAAACCAACACGCCAAATGACATCCCCAGCATCTGTCGACTGAGGGAGAGAGAAGCCAGAGTGTGTCAGAAATCAGTCTCCGCCAGCCTCATTTTCCCCATCAGTCCATGTAAACTCTTCATGCAGTGCTTTTGAAACAATAGGTGACTTGTCAGCACCTTCATGATACATTTTCAAGTAACACAAGTAAATTTGGTCATACTCACTCCTTTGTAACAAACATCTGAACCAAAAAGATGGAGAGGAAGATGAAGGTGGCACAGCAAACATAGTGTTTAAATGTCGGCAAATCCAGGGCTCGGTACTTAAAGGGAGAAAAACAGAAGACACCTGAGCCTCTGTTTCAACGGAAATGACAATAGGAATTGGAACAGGAATATACAGTCCAGACCTTAAGTATTTGGACACAGTATCTGTGCTTCAGCACATTTATTTTGAAATTAAATAATGGAAACTGCTGGACACTGAAGTGCCATGTTTGTGTGTAACTGTAAACTGCAAGGATTCAAATATTGTCTAAATACTCTCAGTCTGGACTGTAAATGCTTTCAGTTATCAGCTTTGTGTCAAACTAACCTGCTTTTCCAGATCTTTCTTTGGGAACCACGGAGCTAACCTGCCACTTTCTTCAGACTTAGACCACTGCCTGAGAAAGAAAGAAAGAAAGAAAGAAAGAATAATTGCTCTGACTTTGGCACTCTGAGTCAAAAATGTACTGTATCTGTACTGTGAATGTTTTAGGGTAGGATTTTAAGCCAAGATATTAAGTTATTAGACATGGTTTTTTTTAAGATTTTGGAGCATATATCAGATTGGTAAAAAAATATCTAAGCTAAAATCTAAGAAAAGAGGAAACTCGAGGTGGCATACTATTATTCATGGCACAATTATTACAGTATCTTCTTGATATCGACATACATAAAATGAATTAGATATACTGTGTTTATTTGCACTTATATGACAGCAAGAATAAGAGCCTTGCTACTGCCACTCTGGCAGCTGTGTGAGGATGTAGTTGGCACAGTGGCTCACACAGACAATGCTCACATGCTGATGTACAGCAGATGTAACCATTTACCATATTCCCCATTGCAGCCTAACATATTTGCATACTAACTTGTATTAATTACTGTAGCTCTATACACAAAGAGGTGCATAGATGTTTTCTGGGTGTGGGACAATTTGAAATTTTGACCTGATGGTGGTGCTAAAAGGAGAAATCCCCAAAGTAATTAAGATCCATCATGGGGTGGGGGGAGTTGGGGGTCACCAGTGTCATTAGCAGTCATTCCCAGTCTCCCTCAACAAAGTCAACAAACTACCAACAAATCAACACCATCATCTGTAAAACCTGTAAAAGGTTAAGAATTTGTCCAAATTTGATTTGATGTTATTTACACAGCTGTATCTTATTCTTAAAACCAACAGTGATGTCACTGCAGGTGTTCAATCCAATAGCTGCTTAATCATCAAGGTGCATCCTTTCAAACCATAGAGAAACAGTGTCCAGTGTGCCTGTATGATTCACTGCAGACTTAACCTTAAATGATATTTATCATGCCATTATTTTCTGAGAAGGAGTACATGCATTCAGTGTGATTTGCCCTAATGTAAAATTGGACCTACTTGCTGCTGAGCTCATCTATGGTAGTGGTCATCTCATTGTGCAGCGCCTCGTCAAACTTACTCTTCTGGGATTTGTTCCTGCAGCGGAAAGCGCGCAGACAATTAGCAAGAGGCGGACGGGCAGACACTCACACAGGCAGGCCGACTGGAACAGATGCCAGAAAACCAGATCAGGTCATGCGGGTTACTCAGGTCCAGGTTAGCTGTGCATGGAGGCGACTTGGTAAATGCCATTTGGGGCATTAGTGGGCAAAGAGACATGTTTATGCCTGTGAGAGAGTTACGGAGAAGGAGTGTGCCGGATGCAGAACGCTGCATGTTAGATGATCTCTGTGGGATTCAGCGGGAGTGTTTCTGCGTCTGCCTGGAAACCCCCTACTCTATCAGGAAGGAAACACTCACCACAGATGCACAGGCCCAGATACACTCAAGCCCCAGTCAGTGATCAGTGTTAATATGAGCATGTCAGTCCACTAACAGAGGTTACAGGCTTTCTGATGGCATTTGAGATCACACATTGCCCTGTTACAAAGAGGTAGCAGTGGGAAACATTGACAAATGGTGTTACACCACTGCTCAGGTTAGTGTTGGGACAGCAAGGCTCTCTACTGAGGCAGTAGCTCTCACTCTGGGGGACAGGACACCACAGAATATTTTTAAAGGTGTGGGAGAGTCACACAATGGTTAACAAAGGTATTTATACTGGGGTGTGTTCTCTATTTTTTAACTACTGTGGTAAATTACTCATTTTAGCCTCTACTCCCACAAACTATAAACAATATTTAAAAAAGGTTAGGTGCTAATCTGGAATTTAAAAATTGCCAACACTGTTTCAGCATGTGAAGGCTCACAACCTTTACAATGAGTGGGCTATGTTTTTTTTTTTTTAATTTAAGGGGGTCACAAGCCAAAGAGCTGAGAACTACTGCACTGAGGAACCTTGCAGGCCAAGATGGCCCCACTCACTTATAGCTGCTGAACGGAGTTGCAGGCAAGGTGAACGGTTCCTCTAGAGACTCATCAAAGCTGCCAGGGCCCAAGGGTAAGACACAAAAACAAATTCATCATCGAGAAAAACACAAGGCTGATTAACAAATCACTGTGAAAGTACATCTAAAGCAGTTAATATCAGCTGGATACAGGCTTGTGAACAGGTGCACCACACAACTCTAGCCACAGAAAAAATGTATTCTAATGTCATCAAGCTTGAGTGGGTGCACCTTGTTTCACTGTTACTGCAGTCTCAGACATGTCCAGCTGCTCCTCGGCTACTGTGGACTGTGAACACGTGAATAAAATTAACAATTTCTGAGATAAAACAAGCCTCCACTCTCCCAGGGTGGAATGCTTATGCTTTTAGGCACACACTTATCTCCTACTAATCACATTACTCTCGCTCACACTGTTTGTGTAGGTGAATCTTGCCCACTAATCAGTAGCTACACTTTAAATATTTGCCTGTACGCTTACCGCCTGTGCGAGACGGCCAAAGAGAATTAGCCATTATAAGCTATAGCCGTAATCAATTTGTCTATGCATTATTTGAAGCTAATGGAAGGGCTCAGCTCTTTCACCACTCTGGAGGAAGGACAGATTATTAAGCAGACCCTCAGAGACAACAATCTGTTGATGAATGTTTTATTTGCAGGTTGGGACTAACTTGTGCAACACTCCTTTTGGGAGTAGATGCTCTTTTATTGTCAAATAACATTTGATTTCAGGATCACCCAGTATTATAATCACCTCATCTTTCATGTTCCGTGTATGTAAACGGCTTAATAATGACTGTGACGCATTAAACTAGAAGCATCATTAATAACATGATATAATCATACTTGAGGTCATTTGTTGATATAACATCACCTCGCTGACTTTGCTCTCAAAACTGCCTCAGTTCACTGTAGCACAGTTTCCACAAGATGTTGGAAACTTTCCTTTGAGTTTTTGATCCGTCTTGACATGATTTCATCACATCATTTCTGCAGATTTGTCAGCTGCACATTCATGCTGCTAATCTTCTGGTCTACCACATCCCAAAGGTTCTCCTAAATTCAGATCTGGTGACCGGAGAGGCCACTGAAGTTCAATGAACTCATAGTCATGTTCATGAAACCAATTTGAGAGACTTTTGCTTTGTGGAGCATTATCACGCTGGAAGTAGTCATTAGAAGATGGTACATTATGGTCATAAAGTGATGCACATAGTCAGCAGCAACACTCAGAGTGGCTGTGATATTCAAAAGACTGATTGGTATGGTAGTGTCCAAAGTGTCCTAAGAAAACCTCCTCACACGACAACACCACCACCAGTCTGGACTGTTGACACAAGGCCAGTTGTGTCCATGGATCCATCACCAGGCTGCATTTTTCAACTGTTTAGTTTTGGTGAGCCTTTGCCCACTGCAGCCTCAAAGTTCTGTTCTTGGCTGACAGGAGTGGAAGCCATTGTGGTTTTCTACTGTTGTAGCCCATTCACCTCAAGGTTGGACATGTTGTTCATCCTGAGTTGCTCACCACAGTTGTAAAGAGTGGTTATCTGAGTTACTGTAGCCTTTCTGTCCCAGGAGATCAGCTGTTTTAGAAACACTCAAACCAGCCTGTCTGGCACCAACAATTATGTCATGGTCACTGAGATCACATTTTTCCACCATTCTGATATTTGATGTGAAGATCAACTGGAGCCTCCGACTGTATCTGTGTGACTTTATGCACTGCACTGCTGCAATGTGATTGATTAACTAGATAACTACATGAATGCGCAGGTGTATAGATGTTCCTAATAAAGTGCTCAGTGATTGTCTAATGGTGATTTATGTATTATAATACATATAATTTGATAATTAATAGCTTGATAGTGCAACATTTTACCCACCCAGGGCTTGCCAGGGTTTTTCCCCAAGGCAGCAAGCCTTAAATCTCATAAATACAGAGTTTAAGCATCTGTACCAAACAATAACCACTTTCGGGTTAAATAGTAATTTTCCAGTTTCCCATAAAGCAGCTCAAAGATTGTTTATCAAGCCAAACATCCCTCCTGACTCTAGTGAAGACCATCAATTGTATATTTCATGTTTGCATTCTAAGAGAGAAAAAGTGCAAGTCAAAAGAAAAATTGCACACATATATGAAACACACATTGTATACATGACTGAAAAAATCAGTGTGAATAGTAGAACAATGGCAGTAATGCAATGAATGCAAAAAAACCCCAAATCAAATTATACCTCTAAATGGTTTGATACTGATATACGATACTGCATTACACAATATTATTAATAAAATGATGACCTGTTCAGATTATTTGAGCAGATGGAAAAACCTTGGCAGGGCAAGAAGACAGGAGGCACTCTTTCCTGCTAAAGCAATGGCCGTCAAGATGCTGTTGAGCAACAGGGTCATTACACCGGCTCACTTCCAGGGTGGTCACGTGTGAGCACATTCTGTCTCCGTACCCATGCCAACTTTTACATTCCCTGATCCAATTTAATACACCTTAGATATAAAAACAACCACCAACCTAACATATGAATTCAATATGGTACATTCAGTGAGGTACTAACAACTGAGAACTGTCTTACCTCTCAGGGATTTTGAAGCTAGGGGCTGATCGCAGGGGGATGTCCTGGAAAAGACGTGCAACAGTAGGTATTAGTGCAGGATTTACATATGAAATATAAACAATTTATTCTAGTCTATTATAAAAGATTAAGCCACTTGGCAGTATATGAAACAGTTAACCTGAAAGTGTTACTTATACATCAGTGAATCAATGTCAATCAATGTATTGTAGATAAATTATCTGGAAATGGGTCATTTTATATAAAGAACACTTTTTCTTTTGGTACTTTAAGCACATTTTCTGTTTATACCTTGTACAGAGTATTTCTACATTGTTCCTATTGGTACTTTAACTAATACTCCGCATATGAGCATGTATTTAGTACACCTTTTTCAAGAAGGTGCAATTTTAACATCTTACATCTTTTATACAAGTAATAATAAAAATGTTGAATGCATTCTTAATCAGAATATCAATTAAAACAATTTGAAGCCCAGTGCCTTTAACACCAAACAGCTCAGAAAAGATAAAAAAAACACTGTTCCCAAGCTTCCATTAAGTGTGGAGGCACAATACATCAGTATTTTTATCTGCACATACCAGCTCTGTTTTAACAGCTCTGTCTGTAATTTACAGAGCTACTTTCTCCCAGATTACCTCAAATCATTCAATCTGTCCTGATGAATTAGTGCAGAGACCTCGTATTTAATTTGTATACTATAAGTAATCAATTTGCTCACCTTTGTGTTGCGCGGCTTGCCGTTGACAATGGCGTCTGCAGTGAAGCCCTCTCGGTTCTGAAGGTGGGCAAAAGGTTTGACGGCCCCCCAGGATTCCAGGTAACGGGTCATGCGCACAGATGCCCGCATCTTCAGACCGTCATTCACCCGAGGTTTGGGCGCAGTACGGGTGGTCAGTGATGGGTCCTTAGACTTGAGACACAAAAAGACAAACCATTATGTTTGAAGTAGACTGCAGCCATTCAGCTGAAGGTTTAAGGCACAGAAATGAGAGAATGGTAAAACTCAGTCGGATTGTTTTGGGTTGGTGCATGGGTCACCTACATGTGGATGCAACTGTACAAAGAATGGAGAAATGTTGCCAGTTAAATAGTCAAATAGGCTACAGTATGACCACACTGATTTGGTAACAAACTATAGAAAAACACTATGGTGCAGCAAAAGAAAGACTGTTGCTCTGGGTCATTTAAAATGTCTTATGTGCCAAATCTGGTGAAACTTTCTTCCAAAACCCCAAATGGCAGAAAATCTGTTTCTGCAGCAATGGGTGTGGCTTATAGTTAAACATTTGTTTTAAGCCAACACATTAAAAAATCCTGATTGGTTTGTATACCTCAAGGTTCAGCTTGAGAGAAAGCAGTAGCAACCAAGATGAAAAAAAAATCACAATAATTGGTTTAATATTGGTTTTAGAAAATGGACAGTAAATATTTTACAGTAGGACTATCAACCATGATTTCTAACATTTTAACCACAGTAAAAAATTGCAGGTGTTTTCAAATGCTACATGCTGTATATCTGCATTTTCAAGGAAGCTGGACAGAGAACTCACTCGTGGATCAATGACCAGGTAGGTTTGGACATTGAGCTCTTTCAGATAGGGGTCCCTGGTGTGGCCGTTGCCTTCTTCCACTTCATAAGCCTTGTTCAGGTGCTTCAGAGTCGCCTCAGTGATGTGGACACGTCTTACCGAACAAAGAGCAGGAGAAACAATCAAACATGGCATATGTAAGGCGTTTATTTCTATTATTCACTTAAGTATTTTGTTTAATCAAAAGAGAGACCAGTGTGGTAAAGCTACTGAATATTTATTACTTAATATTAACATATGTAAAATCATTAATTGAAGTGACAATTTTACAATCACCTATTACTTGGTCCCCTCTGAAATTAAACTGTTATAAAGTACAGTACAGTACAGTAAAGACAGGTGACAAAAGAAAGGTCCCATGTTGTGAAAATGTGTTTCCATTGTGTTTTTTGGTTTTTCTACAATCTTAGAGCTGTGAAAACATGAAGTCACTTACAACTGCCATTCCTCTAGCTCTCCCATAGAGCAGCCTTCCACTAAATCTGATCTGATACAAAGCTGGTCTGAGTGATCACCTTTATCCTAAGATGAAACATTTCTGTCCTGCTGGGAGTGGTTTCCAGGATAGCGATGCCCCCGCATCCATAGGTCATGAGGGGTGTGATGTGTTTGTGTGTCTGAAGCGTTTGATGAGTATGAAACTAATGTGAATCATATTCTGTGGCCTTCACAGTCACCAGATAACCCATCACCTATTGTGGATCTTAGACGGACGTGTTAGACAGCGCTCTCCACCACCACCATCAAAAACACCAAATTGGGGAATATTTTTGGGAAGAACAGTTTCCATCCCTCCTGTAGAGTCTGCAGCAGTGAAGCTGTTCGGAAGCAGCTCGTGGTGGCCCGATCTCTCACTAAGACACTTTATGTTGGTTTTTCACCCTTCTGTATCTGTATTTGGACTGAGTGTGCAAGTGCAAATATATCTTTTCTACACACATTTACAGTAAAAGTGCATTTTGTGCATTTTTGTGCAATTGTGCATTTTTTAAATCTGGCTTGTGTGACACCTCATGATAATGTTGATATAGCATCACAAGATGTTCAGTGGGTCATTTACAAAATTATATCAACAAGGATATTTGAAAAGTTTGTATCATGGACACAGTAAAAATAATTATAATGTAGTTTTTTCAAGATTTGGGCTATAACATTATAAACAGTGAAATAATGGTATATATTTAAATATTTTGATAAAGTTAACTTTAAATATATGAGCTAACATTGGCTGGTTATTTACATTTCTGATGTTAAAAATAAACAAATCAATGGCCTGTGCACATATTATCATCCACCGTGTATGTGGAGTTTCGATGAACTTTGTTAGCAGTAACTTGCGTAAGGCAATATGACAGTGTAACACATACATGTGCATAAAGGGTTATGAAAGTCATGACACTAAAGTCATGCTGTATCACCCACCCTGGAAGGCCTCCCGACTCCATGTGATTGGCCAGAGTGACATCATGTGACCACACGTCAAACTGCCATTTGCGAAGGCCGATGACGCCGCAGAGCACGTTGCCCGAGTGCACGCCCACTCTCATGTTGATGTCCACTCCTGTGGCCTCACGCACCTGCCTGAGGGAGTTACACAGCAATATCAAAGCTCACGCCTTTGCCGGTTGTTCCTATATGCTAACCACTGGACTGTTGTCTGTCTCTGCGGACAAAAGCTGCACACCTGGTTAAAAAGAAACCACCCACTGGAGCTAAGTCAGAATTTCCACATACCTCCCTATTGTTAGAATGCATTCTCAGAAACGGCAAGTCATTTTTTACATGTGCAGATCCAGGTATTGCTGTACAACTAACTAGAAACAAGACTGAGAGTCACTCACCTCCACAGGCCACCCTCAGTCAAATCAATTTTAACATATTATTTACATAATTCACGGGCGGACGGTGAGGGTTGCCACAAACTCACTTGATGGCTTCACACATGTCAAGGCCCATTTTGACACAGTTCTTGGCGTGTTTGGGCAAAGACACCGGCAGCCCTGACACGCAGTAGTAGCAATCTCCAAGGATCTTGATTCTCATGCATTCGTTTTCCTATAAGGAATGAAAATGAAGAGAAGTTAAACCACGAAAAACTGTAGTGGACAGGATGTGGGTGTACACATGCTGACTCCAGTCTGCGTTGTCTGTACTGATGATAAAAAGAAATTTCAAACAATTCACCTTTGCAATTTGGTCAAATTTTCCAAACAGTTCATTGAGCATGATGACCAGCTCCTTGGGAGAACAGTCACTGGCCAACCGGGTGAAGCCAACAATGTCAGCATACAGAATACTGAGAGAGACAAAGAAAGGGCAGGGTGAGTGCTAAGCACAGGCACACAAACAGAAATGTCATAGACCTGCAAAAATATCCAGTAAGTACAGTCAGAGTTAACCCACTCTGTGCCTCGCTTCAAATGAGACCTCACAGAGACCAAAAGAAGAACTGTCAGATTTGGCTTCAACACAACAGACTGCTGGTGAGTGATAGCAGCACATCCATACAACTTCTGTCTGGTGGTAATACTTTGCGATTCACATGTCCAGATTTGTTGGAAGATCACCCCTTGCTGCCATCCTTCCATACAGTTGCTTTTTTGACCAGTAATTCAGTTTTAGAAAATGTCAAGGACTACCTGAATGCACCATTACACAAGTGAACCCTTTGGAAAACACCAGATCATTTGTGTCCTCCAAGATTTGAGCCAGAAAAGGGTGTTTTTCTGTGAACAGCTTTTTCAGTCCTTTATAAACAATTCTCACGATCATAGCTCCTGAATGGGTTTGTAGGTTTTCTGGCCCACCTCTTATTAACCTCCAGTGAACCTGATCATCATCATCATTACTGCTGCTGCTCAGCGAACCACAAAGAAACAATGAAATCTCATCTGACCCCTGAAAGACCCTGACACACACCGCAAGGAAAAAAACAGTTGGAAGTTTGGCAAACGCCCACCCCACACACACACACACACACAATGAACCATCACTGAAAACAATATGCTCATCATGCTGAACTACAGGGCATGTCAACAGTTGTGTGATGAAAGCTGTGCACGTAAAGTACAGCACGGTAGGATAAATTTAATTTGACTTTGAGATGACCATTGATGGGAACCCTCTGCTGCATAATAATTTTTTCAACAACCTAATGGAGCCATGAACTAAATCTAAGTATGCCCAAGGTTCACAGCATTCCAGACTATGTTCATAAATATTCAAAACAAACATATCCATTGATCTTTGTTTGCAATGGAATTACCCACAGAGCACTACATGTAATCTAGTGCATGAATTCAACTGGCTCTGAGCCACACCACAACTCGCCAAGGCCGGGGAAAAGTCGCAGCCTGGTCCGAGGACAACGGCCCGTCAGTTGGCCTACAGAGGGACACAGACACTACACCTGTTCCCCTGCCTGATGCAAGACGGCCAGGTGCTGCATGAGACGGACAACACAGCTAATGACTGGTCCAACTGGGGTAATTACAGGGATAGGTCAGAGATACAGCCTATCATTCAACGCCTTCTTACTCTGGCCTTAAATAAACTTGGCAGCACACGCGACTGATGCCTTCACAATGACCTCTTAATTAGCAAAGACCAAGCCTCTGTTGTCTAAACAGACAAAAGTACTTATTAAATTAAAGGGTAGATATTAGTCGTCCAATCATTTGTCTGCTGGATAGTTTTACTTATAGTTGAAGACAATATATGGAACTGAGAATTGCCCATATTACATAAAATTATGTTTACAATGTATTCTTACAGCTAACTATGATGTGAATTCCTTTATTGAGTTAAAGTAGAGACTCCGCTTTACCTCAATGGTGAACCATCTGCCAAAGTTCACTTCAAGCTGACCCAATATCTGTCAGCACTCGCAAATTTAATGAAACCATCATGAAACAAAGAGCTGAACTGGGTCATTGCTCTGAACAACCAACAGGCATACTAAGCTCCACCATGGTCAGGAAAATCTGCTTTTTGTGTGCCCTTTTTTATGCCTTGTTTGCGTTTTATCAAGCAATGTACGTGGAGGAAGCAGCGGTGCAAGTTTCCCACAGAAGACAGACTGAGGATTTATGAAAATGAGAATAGGGATGAAATGGACAAGAGAAATCAAATGATTTCAGAACTCATTTTGTTTTGAAATATAATAGATGATTTTACACATCCAGAATCTGTGGCTTTTGCTGTATTTCCAGGTGGTTTTTGGTCGTACCTGACGTTCTCGTGCCTCTTGACATATAGGCTGTGGAAGTTATTATCTTTAACCAGTCGCTGTTGCTCTGCTTTGTCTTTACAGTCTTGCAAGCGCTCCATGATTGCCAGCTTCATCTTCATGGAGATATAGACTGGCAGCACAGACTGCAGCAGGTTCTCCTGCAAACACACACATACAATTGGTTACATAACTGCAATTTAGGTGAGCCAGGAAATTAAGCTTATTTGACTGTTGCACTCAGCGTACAGTGAAGAGTGGTAAAGCCTTGAAATGAGAAAAAGGTCTACCTGGGAACAGCCGGAGTGCAACACACACACACACACACACACACACACACACAAGCGCCAGCGCCGACTCCCAGACCCACCTCGTCAACATCTCGCTCCTTAATATCCAGCTCTGAACTTTTGTGTCATCAAGCATTTGTCGGAGCACCATTCATCACATTCACATTTCACATTCAACCCAATTAACAGTGAAGGAATTTGAGGTTCTTTAAACTGTCACCTGTCCCCATGTCACCTTCTATGCCACTACTGCGGTTATAGAACAGTACTAGCACCAGTCTACCTACCGTAGCCCTATTAGTGATGCAGTACTATCCACACACCTATAGCTGTTAACAGGACTTCAGAGCAGGTGTAGGTCATAAAGGAACCCGCATGCCATACGAAACGGCACACTGAAGTCAATCTGCCGCAACAGCCCAAAGCCTGAGAAATGTTTAAAGCTCAGTGGTTTAAATAAGGACAGGAATCTGAAGAGGCAACTTCACAAGAAATGATTAATCCCTCTTCAAACCATCAGAAGGGCATTAGGTTAGACCATCTGACTACACTGCCTGAGTCAGGGCTTGTTACATTTATCTACAAAAGGCTTTTTACATAATTCAGTCACCACAAAGTGCTTTAAACAGAGGTGATGGCATGAGAGAACAAATACATGGCACATTTTAAGATATGAACCCTTAGCAGCAGCAAGTTTTTGTGCGTGCGCGCACAAGTGTTTGTTTATGAGTAAGAGAAATGTTTGTGTGTGTTTCTCCGTGTGTGAATAAGTAGCACTTGTTAATTTCTGAAAATACTTTGCTCCTTAACCTTTGTGAAGTTGTGCAAAGTGAAATCAAAATGGAGTGCACTGAATTTGTCAGACAACAGTGAGTGTTTGAGAACTGAAATGAAATACTGTATACTACTTCTGAGTGTGTTAAAAAGGTGTTCATGCGTACGACCACGTGAGTCAGTATTTTGCCTTTTTTCTTAACTCTCTATTTAAAATTTGCTCAACATAGATCAGGTGGGATGAGGACTGTGTGTGTGTGTGTGTGTGAACAGTTATGTTCAATTCATTACACAGATTTTCAAAGGGATTTAGATGTGGGCTTTAGCTGGGCCACCTAAGGACATTCACATTCTTGTTTTGAAGCTATTCCAGTGTTCATTTGGCTGTATACTCCAGGTCACTGTCCTGCCGGAGAACAGGTTGTCTTTCCAATCTAATATACTCGAAATAACTTCCAAAGAATCTCCTGCGTTGTCCTCTACTCACAGATGCTTCTATTTTCTTCTGCTATCCAGTGGAGCTGAAAATACCTCGACCCCAATGGCGTGATGCTGCCACGACCACACTGCTAGGTATGTCGGGGTGTTACATGGCACCTGGTTTGTGCCAAGTTTGGGTCTGACAAATGCTTTGCATTACGACAAGTGTTCAAATGACTTTTTATCAGATCACATCTCTTACACACAAAATGTGGGAGAAGACAAGAGGGTTAACTGCTCACCTAAGGCAATGTATATCTGGTGTGTGTGTGTTTCTGTCTGCAGCTCTGCTGCAAACTGAACTGCTCCCATTCAGTCTGAATGGCCTCTTACAGGGTTCAAATGACCCACTGATTTTCCCACTGAGTCTGAAACATGAACACTCACCTCTCATAAAGTGGCCTTTGTACAGATGATGGTGTGCAGATTAGAGCGCTGCACGGGCCGTAAATTTCGGTCCGAACCCGACCCGAGACAATAGTAACCGAGGCCGATGTGAACCAACAGGTTCTTTATGTCCAAACCTGACCCAAGCCCGATGCATTTAATATGCATATGCAGAAGCACTGACCCAACCCGACCTGAAGCCGGAAATCATTTCTTAATTTTTGCCCAAACATTAAACGACTAGGTCAAATGCAAGATGTGTCACATAATGTAGCACTGTTGCACATGTTCTGTATTGTAAAGTGAGATAATTATGTATATTATGTACTGTACTAAGTATGGAAAAATTATTTCATTGCAACATGCATGTAGTGATAGAATTTTACTTTGATTCATGGGGAAGAGGTCAATTTTAGAGAATTTCATTACCGGTAGTTGTGGTTTTAAAGAGTGTTAAGGTCGCACAGTATAAATGCCACTTTCTGACTTTCCTCACACTTTGCCAAGAATAATTCAAGAGGGTGGCACAATGCAAGTTGCTCATTGGTTCCCCATTCGGAGCCGTTTTGGAGCTTCCCCCACCATGCTATTATATCCCTGTTCTCTTTAGCTAACTTTGTGCACCAGGCTCCCTTTTTTTTTAGCCACAATTCAACTACAACAAGAGGTTTAAATGTCAACGATTATATCATTCCTTTCAGACCTGCTAGGCAACACAGCAGCTTCCCTGGAAGCACGTTTTATGTCCCATGTTAGGAACAAAACAGATGACAAAGGGGAAAAATTAGTTTTAAAAACAGCCTCTGAAGCTGCAGCAAGTCAGCACAGATGCTTCTAATTTCGAAGGCATCACAGGAAAATCTAATTTGAGAAGGATTTGTTAGTCACAATGAAAACGTCCACGGGAGAGTCAACATAAGGCCGGCCAAAGGCAAGGCTTGAAAACAAAACAAAATTATGGGGATTGCAATAACAATTACAATTTTCATCAACTGTCTGCAATGTTTGTTTCCGCACATTGAGTTTATTAAAACACAGAAGATGCAGTAATATAATGGCATTAATCTGCTCATAATGATCGCCTTAGAACGTACACAACATTTTTCCTTTCACTGTAATAAAATGGTGGTTTTCCACCGTTTCTTTTTTTAATAATGAAATACTGCAATGACTTTTCCCTCTTCAAGATTCTGTAATGGATCATTACTCATTGAGTGTGTGTGTGTGTGTGTGTGTGTGTGTGGATGTGGTGTGTGCCTAATTCAACCAAATGTGTGGACAGAGGCTGAGATATGTGGACTGCCATGAGCCAAACGTCTTGTTTCACACAAATTCATGTAATAATCCTACATAAATATTTACTTTTAGGATAATAAAACTATTCTCAAGTATTATAAAAAAAATGACTCCATATTTAACCAGTGTTGCATAAGATGGAAAACTCTGAATGGCTCTGGAAATTTACCCAGGCTGGGGCCATTTCTTCAGAATGAGTGTCTGTATGTAAACCTACAGCATGTATGTACTCTATGTTTTAAAAAGCCAGTTTATTACACCGACCTGTTGTCTTTTTTCTATCTCCAGCTTCATCCGCATGCTCAGGCACCTAAGGGTGTCTTGGAAGGTCTGCCTCAGGGTTTTCTCCATCAGGACCTTATGGAAGGCTCCCACCACACTTCCACACAGAAACACCACGACATTGGACAACAGCTACAGAAACACAAGATAATGTTAGAGCTGAAGTCCACATTACTTAGTAAACATCAATGTGTCAGTGGTTTAACCTTGACATTAGGATTATTTCTTCAACCTGACTCTAGACACACATCATATATTTTAAGTCTTAATTTTAGCTTCATTTTGCTAATTGTTGTTAATAAACTAACTCTAAGTCTAATACATTCAAAATCAGGCCAAGATATGGGCTTGTATATAGTCGCATGTTATAGTTTAATGTTACTTTTCATGTTTTATCAGTTTATCTTCCACAGTTTCAGCGTGGGGATCATGGGATTACTGTCAAGTGTTATTGTTGCTCAATGCGAAAGGTTGGCATACAAGTCAGCTGTAGCTTCAAAACACAAATAACAACACCGACCTTAAATAACATATAGTGACTTAAAGCCATCAACACACTTCTTCAATACAAGTAACAGCTGCAGACTGATATGTTAACAATACAGGAGCATAAAACATAGTGGTAGAAATATAATCCAACTGATATGACCTGGTTGGCAAGGTACGGAGTGGCCTCATTGCTGTAAATGGTGAGGCGCACTGTGAGGACCATGATGTGGGACAAGGAGGAGATGACGCTCAGCACCACAGCGTACCACAATTGGAATGGCAGCATGGTGTACACGGTGAAGATGATGAAGAGGAAGAAAGGCACCTGGAAACATAAGGGTTTTGTTACTTCAAGAAGACATTTGCTGGGCTGGGACCAACTAACTCTACTCACTCATTTTGAGTAATCTGCTATCTTAAAAGTGTGGAGGTTACTATTAAAAGTTTATTAGATTAAACAATGGATAACCAATATTCGGCATCCAAATATTAGACATTGGAAATATTTACAGAATTACAGGTAAGATCAGATCATAAAAATAACAAAACAGATGCTTAAAGAGCTGTGCCCATCTTTGTAGAGTGCATTCATTGAAGAGTCCCCAGTGACATCCACACCTGGACCTTTCTTTCATACCGAGACCTCAATATTTGAGTTAGGATCATGGTTTAAAAGTAACTTAAAAGAAGTAAAAGTGAACCCTGCTGGGAGGTCCTTACCTGGTCCCAAGGCAGAATGATGGGGCTGCGGAAGATGAACGTGTAGCCCATGGTGAGGTGTGTGGCCCAGACTATCAGACCCAGTAGAAGTCTCCATCGCTGGGAGAGGATCTCGGTGCACACCAGCACGAACACGGCCAGGAACACACACAGGCTGCCGCTTACCACGATCACAAAGGCACAGTGTTCCTTTGCACTCTGCTTGAGCAGCCCGGGAGAAGGAGAAAAAATAAACACATCGCAAGATTGGTGTGGGTGCAGTGAACACTTCACGTACATTTACACTGTATGCAACTCATGCAATAGTATTTCATAGAGAACTGCTGTATATACCCAAGACATTTTGCAAATTACTAGTAATTGGGAAAGAACAAATAGACCAGGCAGTTGCTGACAGAAGTGTACAGGATATTTGCTTCAAGCTACAGCCTTAAACGTGGCCACAGGTTTTTGCCCATTTTCATATTTTCTCATCAGTAGTTCATAGTTTGTGCATCTGACTGGTGAATTTGTTCTCTAAAATTAAACTGACTACAGTCAGTTTAAGATGCGCCTGAGAGCCATTGATATTCAGTCTGTACATTGAGGATTATGTAGGATTACAGAGGGTTTTTTTCCTTCACGTGCGTCTCTGCTTCATGTCCTGCTCGCTCCAGGCCACCATCTTCCTGATTGAGTTACTGTACAGTGAAAAAAAGACTGTGCAGATGTGTTCACGTGTGTCTGTGCGTGTGAGGTAACAGGTTTCATGTTTGTGTGCATGTAAATGCACGCATGAAAGCATCGACTGTTTTTGCCCAAGTGTTGCACACGTGTGCGTTCGCCCTGGTGTTAGTGGGAGAGAGAGCGGGTATCAGAGGGAGAGCACAGGAGAAAACAAGGGGTTAAAAGGAGTGCTCAAGAGTGAGACAGACACACAAAGTCAGTGTTAATAGAGCTCTGCTCAGAGAAGGCCATCACTGCATTGTATGTTGAGCTTTCTGGTTGCCATGGCAGCATTGGAAAAGGCCAGATCTCAACTACAGCACTTTTTACTCCCTGTGTAGCCGCGAGTCTTGACAAATGCTTTTTGTAGGTGGAAAAAGAGCCATTATCCTATATGGATAGAGACCACATGAACAGATACGGCTATGATGTTCAACATGGCATAAAAAACTTACATGTATTATATTGTCATGTCTGCAGGTTCTCACTGAAAGAAGGCTTTATGTATTTCGATGAAGAGCAATATTTCTAGCAGGCTGCATACTGTGTCTATTGTTCCTTTCAACTGAATGTACAAATGATCCTGCTCCTGCCAGTAAGATATTGTATATTCCTGCAGCAATGTCACCAGGGCAAATTCCTGATACCCTCAAAAATGTTGCATTTATTACAAAAGAGAAAATTCAAAAATATAGTGCATATTAATTATGCAAAAAGCTCAACAACGCTTCAACCAGATCCTCACGATCATGAGAAATTATTGACAATAAAGAGGTCAAAGTTACAGCGGCTGAAAAATAAAAAAAGTGGAGAGCTATGTATGGGAAACATATACTCCACAAGCATCCTCCACCGCTTTCAGGAACACGTGGACCCAGCGTGTTCAGATAAAATATAAAGAACATCCCATTTCATCCCATCTCTCCCTCTGATCAGAGCCCGAGGTCGGCGGTGCAAGCGGCACTCGGAACATCGGCTCAGCCGGCCTCGTCTCTCAGCATCGCTCTTCAGCGTCCGCGACTGGAGTGGAGTTATACAAGTTGACACCGGTAGCTGCCTCCCAACAGGCACCCTGCCCCTCCTTTGCATTTAATAATGGTGTTATACAAGCTCCATCCCAACATTTTCCTCTCAACTCTGCTGTACCCCTGGCAACTGTGTGTGTGTGAGAGAGAGAGAGAGGAAAAGAGGAGCAGAAGGAGTTTACGATGGTTTGTCAGGGGATGGAAGAGGGTGTGAGTGAATTCTCAACAAGAAATCTGCTCCGTGATGGAGGACTGCGCGACAACTGTGCAACAACCTCAATCTTTACGTACGAGCACAAACAGAAACAGCATCTGCTGGAGAGTGAGGGCAGCACAATCGAAGGAAGGCTACGATGGTTTTTCCACCAGGGGAAAATAATAAAATCTCCAGTGACAGAAGCTGTCAGTTCTCCATATGAACAGCCCGACTGACCGACTGCTCCGCTACCTGCCGTCATGCCAAAGTCAACAGCATGTCGCTGAACAGCAGAAAACAGCGAAAACAAGCCTTTTCCTCCCACCGTCAGAGCCATGATCCCACTCTTTGACAACTGCCCTGTTTTAACCACCGTTTCATGTTTTGGCTCTTGCTTCATTTGTTTTCTACCATTCACTTTGCAGACAAAGCTCAGAAAAACGATTTTGATTTGAAGTGCAACAGCGTCACGGTGAACAGACCCACGCTCAAACCAACAAAGTATTTCTGAGCAAGACTAACATCCAGAGCTGCTGATCTGGATCTGACCCCTGACCCCTGACCGCTCTGTGAATTACTGGAAATGAAACTCCTGACAGGGAAGTGTGAAGAGCCTTAATAAGCACGCACTTGATGTTCTTCAACAGGGAAAGCGACTCAAACATGCATTTTCTATTTTCGTGTATATTTCAGCAGGGTCCTCCTTTACATCTGAACGGTTACACAATCACTCATTCACGCTGCTCGGCAGCTGCACTGTCAGTGAAGGGGGAGTTAAGTGCTTGATGTAAGTAGCCGTCCAGGGACATGAGAGTTTTTCACATTTTCACAGCCCATCTAGGACTTCAAACTGACCATCCAGCCACATCCTGCTTCATCAAACATGTGGCGACTGCAGCTGTACAGTCTAATACAATCCAGTGGGATAATCAGCCACAACATCTATGATTACAAACCCCGTGATGCTCGTTTTTGGTGATTTGGTCATAGTTACAGATGGGGTGGGAGGACAAGAGAGGTGTTTCTGATTTTTTGTCCATCTCATTACATACATTGTATGAACCAAACATTATAGGCATCATAAAAGTAGACTTTATGGGAAGGCAGTTGTACTGGATTGTATTTGACACTTTGACATGTCAGACAGGGAAAAGTACAGGTGGAATTAATAACACCTGTAATGACTGCATTTTAATTTAAACTGTGCTGCTTCAGGATCCTGACACTGAGCGCACTGGTGGGGCTCACGGGGCCACATCATGGAACAAAGTCATAATTAATGTCATTTAATTTACGTTTATGACAAGTCAAAATTCCTGCTGTGAAAAAATGTCTGAAAGGCCTAAGGTGACAGCTGTAAAAGGGCCAAACCTACAGATTCTGTTTTCTCCTCAGCATGAACAGCTGACATGTGAAAAACAATCGCAGGACAAAAATGCCAGACTGGGTTTGAAGTAATTTTACAGCACCTCCATTACATAGTTCCAACTGAGAAAACTACCAAGTTTAGTTTTTCAAATGAAAAATGTCTTGCTTGCTTTGTATCTTACTGGTCGCAATAAAAACAACCAAATAAAAAAAAAAAGTTGTATCAGATTTGATCTTGCAAATGTCAATAACAGTATTAAAAAAAATAAGAATCAGTCTGGCTGTTAAGAGTAATCCACCAACAGCTTTAATATTGGCTGAAAGTAATGTTAGAACCTGCTGCTGAAAACTGTGTTTTCTTATCTCCAGCATCTTAGTTTGTAATTATATATCATCTGACAATAGTGTCATCTTAAACTGGCTCGTCTGATATAATTCCATCAACTGGCTGCCAAAGAAAACAGATAATTACGGCTTAATATGTCTGTGGTCTGTCTTGTAATTACCAGGACTGGAGTACATACTGTATATTACATACAGACAGTCATTATTACAAGTTTCAGGAGACATGACTGTAGCCATACAGTAGAAGTCAAGTCACATAGAACATTCACTGCACAGCACTTTACACAGACACAGTTCACAGGCACGGTTTCAGCAGTGACTTCTGGTGTCTGCTTCTCCTCCAGCACAGTCTCAAGCCAAGTGTTGCTCCTGCTTTCACAATTTACAAGCCATTGTGTGGCGCAGTGGAGCCAGTCTGCATTTAACTCCACAAAAAGACGGGCAACGTTGACATCAGCTTCACCTGCTTCGTTCCAAGACTGAAGCATTTGCAGAAATTACATGAGCTGGGAATTAACTGTAAACAGGCAACTCTGATTGGTTGGGAAAAAGTGTATATTCAGTTTCCAGTGTTATTCCATTGTGACTGTTGTGCTGCACACAGTCGGTCAGACTGTCTGGCCGTGCCATTCCTCCAGCCTTTGCACTATGGGCAAGCGCTAGGGCACAAGAATACAGAAGAAGTAGCCAAAGTGCATTTCCATGTCAGGAAAATGTCACTGCATGTATCATTTCTGCTCTGTATAAGGCATCCGTGACAACTATGTGCAAATTATTTACCAGCTCACCCAGATCCCAGGATCCCAGACCAGTTGTTCAAAAACATCAGGAACAGTATGGAGACAAGTGTGAAATCCTATTATTCTCAATCTTTTCCAAAGCAGTTATCAAATTTGCTGGCTGTAAACAGTACAATTAGTAATGGTTAATGTCTCTTGGCAGAAAATAACTATAATTCACGGGCAGGAGTTTACAAGAACTACTGATCAGTGCCAATCACTGCTGCGCCTCAAAGGCTGCTGACATGATGTGTTTGATCCACAGGTCCTGAGTTACTGCTAAGTCTGTTTTCTGCACATAGAAAACACTGATGCCTCTTCTCCCTTTTATTAAAATAAAGGCACTCCAACATTTGCATAAGGTCACTGAGCAGTGTGAAATCTCAAACAAAGCACAATGTCTCACAATCACAAACAAACATGCAGATGTGAAGACTCACCAGTCCAAGGGCGAAGAAGAGGATGAGGAGGATTGCGCAGGAGAGCATGGAGAGGCAGAGCAGGAGCACCAGAGGCTGATACTGGCTGATGCAGGAGAATTTGCGGTACAGCGCCTCATTTTTCAGCTCCTGGTCGTTCAGCAGGTACTTCCCCTTGGCTGGCATGGCTAACGCTTCTTACACAGGCATAGCAAGCGGTAACAAGGAGCCCCAGAGAGCGGGCGTTTGCGTCTTCACAACTCGTTTTGTGTGTGTGAGCCAAAAGTTTGTCGAAAACAAGTCAACAGTTCTAGATGTGTCAGGGGCCCCTTGCTAGCTCATGACGCTCCGGTGAAACTTGTGTTTTTCCTTCGGCGTAGCATCGTGAATGTTGTTGCTGTTTCTCTTCGAAGCCTCGTTACAGCTCTCTCCACGAGTGGTCCTCTCGGTCTCTCTCCCCTTCGCTGGTGCCTTTGTGTCTTCTATCCTCTGTCTGGTGTTGGCAGGCAGACCTGCTTCATCCTTTGCCAGCTACTGTGTTGCTCCCTTCAGTGGGTTTGAGTAATAAGCCCGGGGCTGGGAGACGCAGAGTAGGAGGGGAGGGGAGTTTAAGAAAGGGGAGGAGAGGGGTAAGGAGGAAGAGTAGGAGGAAAACAGGAGTTGGCGAGGGGAGCGACGAAGATCATTGATGATCCCGCCGGGATTCAGGATATAAGAGACCGGTGAGGTCAGCAGCTCCACGCTTTAGGAGGCACCTAGAAGGAGGGGAGAGGGCAAGGAAAGGAAAACAGAGGGAGAGAGGGGAAAGAGACAAAGAAATTACAAAAGGTTTGGTGGCACACACCAAACAAAGCTGTCACTGCCCAAGTTAAGACATTAAAGTGAACATTTCCCTTAAGCATCCATAATATACGGCTTAACTGATTTTAAAATAAGCTTTTAAGGCTTGAAGGTGTGGGGAAAAAGGCAGAATGTAATCATGGATTCCTGTGACTCACTGGTAATGTTGTGAGAGTGAGACATAAATATCCAGATCCCTTGATGAGCACATGCTTATGCATACTCCAACTCCGTTATTTCCACATCCCAGACAACCCTGGATGCGTTTACCTGGAGGTCCTGGCTCATTCTGGTTGCAGCTTTCATGTAAAGCCACCAAGACGATGAGACACACTGCTACTGAGAACAGCTGCACTGGTGCCGCTGACTGAAAGACACAATGCTGGAGAATGAGCCCATATAGGGGGACAATGGACACAAACCACTATTCTTCTTCCCTCAGCTGAACTAACACTCAAGACCGACCCACGTCTGAGGTTACAGAGACAAGAGGCACACAACCCAAAGACAGGTGGACTTCACCAGCAGAAGTCCTATCATTTTACCTCCAACCAAAAATTAAAACAAAAGGCTGCAATATAGGTATATATAAGTTATCATCTATCTGTTGAACAACAGAGAGTCTGTGAAGCAGGGAGCATGCTGGATTTACGCTCCTGAGACTGAGCGAGGATGCCAGGAAGCTGCTGTAAAAAGTATACAGCGTGGATACAAGCAGACGCCCCTTATCTCTTCAAACAATTAGAAACCTTTGGCTGGGCTGCAAGAAGACTGAACAATCACGTGCAATCTGGGGAGAAAGCCAGGGACAGCGGGGCTGAGGTAAGGGCTGCGTTGTGTTGAGAAATACTTACTGACAGCGATAATTAAAACATTCAAAAACTGTATCCGTCCAGCTCAGGCTAATGAGTGCTCTGTATGTTTATTTGGGAAAGAAGAGGAGCCGCGGGTTTGAAGCTCAATAGAAACAATGTGAACTTCGCACCGCTGTCAATAGAAACCTCATTTCCTCCGGGTTGCTAATGTCGCTGTCGCGGTGTGCAGTGTGTGTGTGCGGCACCGCTTCATGTTTGTCCCTCACATAGCAACTGCGACAGATGCTATGTGCCATAAAAAAATAAGAGCGCACAGCCAAGAGAAAAGTGCAGGGGAAAAGCACAGGACACACACACACACACACACACACACACACACACACACACCTGTTGCATCGTGTGTCACTCACAAGGCTTTAGTCTTGTAGTGATAAAATGCATTGCTGCAGTAAGCAGAGTGATGACTACCAATGGTAGTTTACAACCACCCTTTACTTTCCTCATCACTGCCGCTGCTGGAGAAAACGGCATCCAGCCCCCCCCACCCCCACACACACCATCACCACCACCACCACCACAGATAACCCACTGGCAGCAGTGTGAGGATGAGCAGGGAGGTGGTGGGGGGGACAAATCCTCTCGCGTCAATAAGAAGCAGCTGCTCTGTTTACTGGCTGTTTACACTGGGGGAATCATTTACTCCACATACCTGCTAAATGCCATGTCTGGATCTTCAGCACCGATGCACATCCTTAAACAGGTTACTTTAAATGTCATCATGAACGGCAGACAACGCAGGAATGACTATGTCAGCCATAATTACTTTTCTTTATGATCAAACGCATTGGAATGCCCGGTTAAGGTGAAAGTGCTCATTTGGTAGTCCATGCTATGAGGCCAGGGAGTGGGAACTCTTGACAGCTGAGCACAAACAATGCAAAATGAATCCAATTTAGCGCATTAAGGGACAGTTCAGCATGGACACGTGGAGCCGTTAAAACCACAGCAGAAAGAGTCCAGGCACTGGGTGTCTGAGAGGAAACGACGCAGCAGACCTCAAGGGAGCTACTTATCACTGGACCAACAGATGGCGTTTCTCCCTTCTATCTGCTCATCTGCCTTCCTGTTTCAACGAATCCGTGCAAAGACGCACAAAAGAAAGCATCCGCGGCATCTCTCTGTGTGACGGCTCTCTCACGACCTGTGTACCAGGGAACAAATGCCTGGATTGGTATTGTTTCTTAGAAATTCTCCAGCACTAATCAGCCAGTAAGTAACAATACAGAACCTGAGCGGGAAAGAGGCTGAAGTGCAATCGTGGAGGGAAGCCAATGTGTCTCTCAGCTACCCTGCTCCACTTTTCATCAATGACTGAGTGCAACAAGGGGAGGAAGTGAAAAGGTTCATAAAAGGTTCTTAAATCGATGATCAAGGTCAGATGACCCATTAACCAGATTTTAAAGCTTTCTGGGCTTCAACTTTAAAGGAAGAAATGCAGCAACATCAGACCTGCGGTACGGCTGCGGCGCTCAGCTGGGAGGGCAGACAGGGCCGAGTCTCTCAGCGCGGGGATGAATAGCTGAAACTGCGCTGCATTGACTGCCAGGTCTTTCACGACGAAAGCTTGGCAACTGAGAGAATCTCGCAGCGGCCTTGTAAACTGGCGTCAATGAGTCCTGGAGCAGCAGCCATACAAAGGCCAGCTGACGTCACTGCGCGCCTGCCGCCGGGACTCAGGGGCGCAAAGGCCTTCGTGTCAAAAAGGAGGTGAGAGAGACTCCGTGTGCGCGCGTGTTTTCTGGAGGCAGCGACGTGGCTATGATCAGCGCAGAGGTCATGCCCGAGATTGAGTACATTTCAACAAAGCTTCTTGTTGAAACCTTTTTAAAGACTTTAAATCACTTGCATCATCAAAAGAGACGAGCTGCGTGTTCCTTTAATACTCTGACATCCGTGTTTGAGCGAAACTGCCATTTCTGTGATGGTTTTGCAGGGTGCACGGCAACAATCTGGTTGTCAAGCAGTGGTCATACACTGAGTCACCGTTTTGTTTAAATGCACACCAATGCGCTGATTACTGTTAATAATTAAGGCTCAAGTCAATATTATGCTCTTTCTATTCACATTTATCATGGTGATGGAACAAAGACGTGGCCACGCTGTAAATGAATCGCAGTACAAATATTAAACTCATACAAATAAATGAACCTTTAGGCAGGAGAAAAAGGGTGAGAGGTGAAATAATTCTGCTGAGTGCATTAGCTTCATCTGGTTTTACTGTATCCAGAATCTAATCTGCAGCGGACCTTTTGATTATAGTTGCTATTTACGCTGTATGAATCTGCAGCGAGCCTCGTAATCACTCGTGATTACAAGCACAACATGTAGTCTGCGAAACAGCAGAACGAGACGTTTTCGCCTCACGGGAGACAAAGCAGGAGGTGGGAAACTGCTGGGCAACCTAAAAACACCAGACAATGCCAGATGCCTGCCGGGAAGCTTTTGAAAGCGGACTGTCAAGCAGCTAGATGCAGTGCAGTGCCCCAGTACATGGCCATTCTCTCTTCTTTTGGCTCGTACTGAGACATGTTAGATTTGAAATGAAGAATGACCAGGAGGTTGAAGGGCTGACTTTCAGCACGAAGGGTGATTATTTATCATGACGGAGTTTCCCTCCATCGTCAGTCTGAAATCGTGATTCCAAGTAAGCGCTGAGAAGGTCCTCATATGAGCTGACTGGTCAAGCTGTTCCTTTTATGCAAAGCAATCAGCTCGACGGTGATAAACCGATCTTGTCAAAAGACTTGGGCAGATCTTCGCCAAACCTATTCCCAATTCAAAGTCTTGCCGTGGAGAGCAAGCAGGCAGGTCTCCTTCCGAAGCAAATCACTTTTACGGTCGTCTTTGTGTTGCCTTTCAATAAGCTCGGACAAAAAAGGGACAAAGAGTGACCTCGGTTAAAGATAGGAAAACAAAGCATGTTTCTTAGCTCGAGCTGCACAGATCCAGGGTTAAAGGTGACGCGGGTAAAGGTCAGCTCCACCAAAGCAACCGAGCTCTCAGACATCAGCTTCTCGTCCCAGTGTTCAAGTCAAACACTGAAATGTGTAGTTTGGCATTTCCCTTACTTGGACGTCCTTTCATACATTTGATGATGCACATTTACTGAACAAGTGGTCAGTCCACATGGAATCCATCTCTATGAGACGGGCTCATCTCTGGTTGTCGCCGTCAGTATCCTCAGAGCATATGACGGGCATATGACCAATTACAGTTCATGTGAGTTTCAGTTCTCCCTTTATTTCATTTTATTTGCTTGCTTAAACTATATTCGAATGTCAGTATCATTAAAGTGCTTGTAAAGTTTCCTGTGTGATGTACAGTTTAAAGTGTTTTGAGTTAAGGCTCTTTTGAGGAATTGGTCACCGAGAGTGTAAATTCCTTATTTTTAACAACGTTATTTTTGTCTTGTTTCATTTCTGGTCAGTTGAAGGGCTGATGTTCCTGTTAGCCAGACCAGTGAGCACATGGAAAAATGAACAGACAAAAAATACGCACTCCTCGAGGGTGTGGGCCGCTTTGGAAAACAGTTGTCATTACACTGTGTGAAGCACATTCCAACTGGAAATGTTTTGGGTGAATTTGGCGTATTCTTAACCAACGCTGGTCTGACACACGTTTGTAAAATGTGATCTGCATTGTTTTCAGACAGAGTGAAAGGACGGTCACATGGTGAGTTAACAGAGAAACTGTAAATGACCGTACACGGCCCTTCAGTGAACAGATGACCGATGCATGTACGGCAATGCGGCAGGCAGATTGGATTAAGCCTCCTGTCCTTTCCCCTCCCAGTGCTGTCCACTGGTCCTGAGGCAGCCACGTTCAGCAGAAGGAGCCCCTGAGACCTAACTTCATTAACAGAGCCCATTTCAGCTTCAACAATAAATACAGGAAGTGCAAGCAAGAGCGCCGCGTGCTCAGAGGCCGGCCGTCACCGCTCAAGTGTTTCACATTTACTTCCACAAAGTGAAACAAGAGTCGCTCCACCACAAGCGAAGCCATCAGTTTCACTGCGTGACACAACAGCAGTCCAAACAGGGGATTATTGATTTAAAGATACATAGAATTCAGATTTAAACATATCAGCTATGGGGCAAATCCAATATTGAAATAGCACTGATTGAATTAGTCTAAGCCATTTCCTTGCCATGTGCTGTTTGGATACGAAAACAACTGCACGTTCACAGAGGAGAAACACTGTCCATCAGTCACCCAAGTGTCAGCACTGACACAGAAAATGAGAAGGAGTAAAGAAAGAGTATAACAGCGATATTTTAAAAGGAAAAAAAAATAATTCAACATCAGTTGGTAGCATGGGCCTTGCAAAAGAACAACCACCAGCAACGTCTTCGAGGGGAATTCTCTCTTGTCTGACATCGAAAAGGGTTTTTACTGAAGTCCGTAGTTGCCGTCTTTAAACAGGACAGACAGTGAGGAGATGTGTGTGTGTGTTGGGGGGGGGCAGTGTTTTCAATGCAGGATCAAATGACATCTTGATTTGATTGAACTATATGAGTACTACACAGAATCACAACTGATTGCATTGATATATATATATATATATTGATATAAAATGTATATTGATGTACATTTTTGAAAATTTGTTCTCGTAAAATTTTTTTATATTTATACAATAATTTGATTATTGTAAAACACTCCGCTTTTGACATGAATAAAAGTAGTCCATAAAAAGTTCTGAACTGTTCATGTTGCAGGACGTAATGGTTTTTTAAATTTCTCTCCTTTCCGGTAGCACCGTCCCACAGAATCTTTGTTTGTGCCAGAACTTTTCGATGTAAAACAAACTAGACTGTACAATCATGCACACCGAAAGATGAGATGCACAGAATGTGTTGTTTTTTTTCTTCAATCTTTTTTTTTTCCAAAACATACATAATTTGGAAACAAACTCAAGAAGGAAAAACAGGGTGGAAAGAATGCACCGCAGTGAGAGAGTCCATTGTTTCCAGCTGCTGCAGCCCGCCACATCCCCATTTCAGGTTTCATAGCTGGACCTGCTCCATCCTGTTACTGTGGAGTGGTAAGGCCCCTTCCACCACCACCACCAACAAGAAAACCATAATTATCCCTCAGTGCGCCAGCCAGCTCCCTACCGGCGCTGCCATTCAAAGAGCGACCTCAGCATCGGCGCCCAGCACAGTAGAGAGCTGTTTGCGCAGCTAAACAGAACCTTACGTGGATCTCATGCAGAGCTGCTGCAACAAAAGCGGGTGGTGGCTTCAGATCAGCCTGATGATGTTAATTCTCCAGGCTACCACAAAGCGCTGGCCACTGACCGGGCCATCTGGTACATTATTGCTCCCGTCTACTGTCACGACTCCTGTTGTTTGAACTCGGTTCATGATTCACACTTGTGCATGCATCCCTTAGTGCAGTGGTGAACTTTCAGTAGCAAACAGCTTGTTGTTAAGGAGGATGAAATTCCTGCAGAGGCTAGTATGTGAAACATCAAGTTCACACTGAACAGGTTGCAGAGCGGGCCGCAGTGCTCTTATGAGAGAGGCCATTTAATGATTCAGATGCAGGGATTAACTATTCCCCACATGCAGTTACCAGGCAGCAAAAGGAAGCATATTCCACGACGGTCATCCTCAATTAACACATTTTCTGTTATCTTTGGGAAGCACTGGCAACAGCAGCCACGCCAGGAACGGGCAACGCTCCAAGGGCTTCACCGCGGTGCTGGAGCAGTCGGACCTGCAAAGCAGTTCTTTTGTGTGTACGCTTGGGTTACCAGCCATATCACCGCCACACCCTCATCCGTCAACGGCGATGTCTGACGTGCATCCTGTGGCACGGTCACTGAGAGACGTGGCCCCGCAGTGGAAAGCAGAGCGTCTCCTCTGCTCTCTCCTCTATCTGTCTGTTTTCTCAGGGGGGATAAGGGGCCGACACGAAAGGAGCACCGGCTGCATTTCTCCATGAAATCATTAGGGCTCATTGCGGATTCTTTAACATTAAAGCTTTACTCACGCGTGGAACTGCTTCACTAGTTGACTAAACATGAAGTAAAAGGCTTTCCAGTGCTGTCTGACTATGTACAACCACACTGCATGCACTTCACTGTGTCTGTAAATATATGGTAGGTTCTCAAAATTAGCTCAAGAGTGTTTGTACAACAGGGTGAGGTCTTGTTCCACATTAAAATCTAAATTAAGGTTAATGGAGACTTGACAGCAGTGATTTACACGCCACGCTGACAATGGAATTACATAACACCTGTTACACACTCTCACATGAAATGGCAGGTTATCAGTTTGCTTTCAGGCATACTGTAAGTGTGTTTAAGTTGTGCGCTATATATTTATCTGTATGTTATTATACTGGACAGACCACGATGGCGATCTCTTGTCCAGAAACCATTTAATCAAAAGAAATTTGGAATGTTTCCTAAATTACATCAGGGTTTTTTCTGATTTGTGTCAATGGAAAGGTAAATTACCCGGTGATGTAAATGAACTCTGCTTGCATTACCAATACATACTTACAATGAAAAGTTGATCCAAATGTGAAAAAAATCCCTCTCCCTTCAGGCAACTGTAGATTTTCTATGATTTATTTGGTTTCATTGGTAATTTGTTCTGCTGGCTCTGTGAAAAATTCCCAATAACTTTCACTACTTCAAAAGTGCCTTCACTGTTAATAAATGGAGAACATCTGGTAAACATTTCTGCTTGAAGAGCGAGAAACTTGTCCATTGACAGACGAGGCTAGTGGATTAAGTATCACCGATGTAATATTTGGCTAACTGTTTGTTTCTTTGGCGAACCCATGATTAAGTATTCAGATAAGTATTCCTTAGTATTCCTGTACTGCACCTCTTTTGGAGTCATCGTTTTACCCACTAACCCCATGTGGATAAATGAAAAAACACAAAACATAAACATAAAGCAGATGATCTAATTTGGAGCAATCTTCCTTCCACTGGTCTCATATATATATATATATATATATATATATATATATATATATATATAAATATATATATATACATATATGTCTGTATGTATGAGACCACCCGTTCCCACACAGCTTTCACTGGACCACAGGAGCAGCAGCTCTCATACCAGTCAGTCGAATGCATAACATACAGAGGTGCATTAGTGTGACATTAACCTAAAGCTTTTAGATTGAGTGGATTAAAATTCCCCGGGTGAGTCCATGCGCAGAAGGTGGCTTCGTCCTCGGCGATATTTAATTCTTGTGTTGGGATATGTCAAGTGACGCGTCTATGATAGCATTCCAATTCACCGACAGAAGTGAAGTGTACTGCAAACGGAGAGACAAAATATTTTGATTTTGATGTCTGCCTCTTGTACAGCCATTTTTCACCTTTGAGCAAAAGCAAAACATTCCAGTTACATTCCCGGAGCATGTGTATGAGGAAGTGTTTGAGATTCTGATGATTTGTGATTGAAAATATAAAAATAAAGATATTTCTTAAATTCCCACACTGCATAAGATGTACTTATACAGTACAGAGCCGCAGCCCATGTGGTATGCACCCACTTATTTCAAATCTTTACACATTTATCTCATGCTGGTGAAGAAACCTAAACAAATTTCCTGGATCTGAATCCTGATCCAGATCACTCCCAAAATGTAATCACTTCCTTGTTGGTTTAACAGACGTGTATAATATTTCTAAAACAAGAATAGACTTAAAGCTGGTGACAAACGTCTATGGTTCCTGCCAAAGAACATTTTATTTCGTACTGACTGAGAGGCTGCAAAACACACCTTAACTGTTTTATTTCTCCTCAACTGATTATTTAAAGGACATAAAGAGTAATTATACATTACAGCTGCAGAAATGCTTTCGGCAGCATTTGCCTTTCGCTTGTATTCGTGACTTGATTGAACTTGTACTCTCTCTATTTCTGTGGTCACCAGCAGCCTGCCTGGACATGCTCACGTGAGCTGCGGGGGGGCGGGGGGGGTTGTTGTTGCAGACATCTGCAAAGGTCAGAAATCAATCAAAACAATTTGACAGCACAATTTGGTATATTGTGACTGTGATATGTGTAGGTTAGCAACATCCCAGTAGATAAAAAGAGACAGCTTTCTGTAGCGCAGCTGTTTATGTGGTGGGTGGAGAGCCAGGAACAACGCACAAGCATGTCGTTAATCTGCATCTCCACAACACTGCATATAAACGAAACACGAGTGATACAGAATTTAAAATGAATAAATACCATCTGCCGTGACGCTCCTCGAATGTAAAAAAAAAATGCTGTAAAAAAAACTACAAAGCTATAGTGAAACTGATACGAGAACATGCATGTTGTCAATTTCATTGGCTTCAAGTGTCTGTTTCTTCAGTGTGAACAGGGCTGTGCGTGCAGGAAGTCAGGAGTCAGCTTGTCTGCATAAACTGGCTCAAACACAGAGAACCAATGAGTGTTATCCAGACACCCTGTCCACACACCCTCACACACTACACCGCCCAGCCACAGCCGCACCACGTGGCTCAGGTACCGTCCGGGCTATAACAAGAGGGCTGAGGCGACAGGGCGCTGAGCCACACTCTCCCGTCTCTCAAAACACCACTGATAAGTTGCCCTTGAGCCAAGCACTTAAACCCTCAGTGCCCCAGCCGAGTCAGTCGGGGGGCAGCAGAGTGAAACCTTGATTTGTGGTAGGCCAGCGGCTCACTGATTAGCAGTGTTGCATCAACTGGAGCTGGCCCGCTGGCACTGAGCGCCGGCTACTCGACACTTCTGGCACATTTTCCATTCGAGGCGACCCATTATAAATGGGCTGGGTTTCACTCAAGCCCAACTTACGATGCCCGGTCGCCTCAGCACGAGGTCGATCCAAGTGGCTCTCCCCTGTAGATGTGTAGCATTGCATGAGTAACGGTGCTAAGAAAAAACACACACGTGTAACCGGGGGGGGGATGCTGACTGTATGTGCTAAAAGCACTGCACGGCACGACACTTTCTGCTAAGCCTTCAATTACAGCTGTGCAGCAGCCGAGAGGTCAGACGGTGGGAGTGACGCAGGAGGAGCTCAAATTCATCCCTGGAGCTGGAGGGTTCCACTAATAGCATCCTTGTCTCTCCACTCAATGTCTTCATTGGCACTTTATCTGTTCCTGTAACAGACTTTTCACACAACTGACATCCAACCTGTGCTGAACAGTCTTAGTCAGGTCCCAGCCTCATGACGGTCTTTACATTGGCTCTGGCTTCTGTGATGGCACACTACTCGCTCTGACTCTCAATGGAGGCTTTGTCTGCGGCTGCCTCACCGTATGGGACACGGCTACAGTTACAAGGTTTTTTTTTTACAAAACCACGAGCCGAGGCATATGCACGAAAGCGTGGCCGCTGAACGGCCACACTGTCAGGAATGTCTACAGACTGCTGCAGCTGAGTGGGAAGAAGAGTTTTTGGCTGAGCTGGGTGAAGGCGAGGTTACTCCCACTGAGCATCTGTCTGCTGTGCAGGATTTCTCAAAGGAGACGCACCTCCCAAACATGAGTCAGAGCCATGCCCGGTGCTGCATATAGACACACTCACCCAGGTGTGGCAAACTCATCCTATGTGTTGAGGGTATGACCCCGAGCGGGACCAAAAAGGATGCGGTTCGTCAGATCATGCCACCTTCCTCATTCTGCTCCGCGGCCTAGTTGTGATGCTCGCACGCATTTGTTGGTGGGCGGGGGGTCAGCTCGTAGACCCTGAGCAGTCTGCAGCCGCACCGCCCCAAACACAACAGTGTATGTTAACAAGTTGCAATGAACTGTGTGTTTGTGTTACAGTCGCTCTTCTGTGGGCCCGAACTACACGAGCCAGCCTTCGCTCCCCATGCACATCAATGAGCCTCGAGCACCCCAGACCCGGACGCCAGCTCACTGGTTCTCTGTCCTTGGACGGCATTCGGCGCTGACCACTGCATACCAGGAACACCCCCCGTAAGACTCTGTGGGCCAGTCCAAGTCTCTCAGAACCTTACACTTGCTCATTTTTCCTGCTTCCAACACATCATCCTAAAGCGCTGACTGCTCACTGTCACCGCCCACCGACAGCTGCCATTGTAAAGAGATAATCAATGTTATTCACTTCACCTGTCAGTGGTTATAATTTGGCTGATTTTAAAAGTGGCATGGTGCAGCTGTTAGCTGTGCACACGCACGCACACACAACATGTCCATCACATAAGTTGCATCTGAAAGAGGAACAAAGAGAGCGTTTGTTCAGCACGCTGTCAGTTGTTAGCAAACGTGGCTTCCAACTCGATTCTGTTTTCCACACGGTGCAGTGGAGGTAATTCTAACAAGTTCTGGATTACACTGTCGCCTTAAACAATCTTACGACGGAGACTGTCAACGGGTTTTGCCAGCAACCGTCCTCCTGGGAAGCGAGCACGTCCCTTCTCTTTGCAGCTGACTGACTGACAGATTGCAACACTTGTGAAACTCTGAAGTTTTAGAACGCTGTGAAAAAGCCACCAGCAGGAAGACAAGCGTGTTTTTGCCACAAATCTCGGATTTTATTCCTCCCACTCTTTTTGCACTCCTCACCTTTCTGCTTCCCTGTCTCCATTTCACTCTGAATGCATGTCTGCAGAGATGGAATATCAAACAAGCACACGGGTTTTCATTGCTCTGATAGCTCTTGAGTGAAGGCCAACCTTACCCTGTGACATACAGTCAACCGCACTCCATCTCACTTCCTTGGCAACCGTGACTCATTTCCCTAACGACGGTGCAAGGACAGCTTTGTAAAAAGGGAACCTGCAGCCACTGCACACTTAGTCACAGATAGATGCTGTTATGATTGAAAGTGTATCATGACAAGCAGTGGTCTACAGTTTACAGCACCCCTGCTCCATATCACTAAAAGAGAAAGTGATTCCAATTTCTGCTCAGTCAGCACAGTTTCACCTGTCAATACTGTTCATAACGTTCTTTTCCTCTTGAGACTGGGAGCCATCTTGTCATTCAGTATTTGCATTCACGTGTCGTCTACAGACATCACCGACCCTCCAACTTTTGCACTCCCACCTCTGTGTTTCACGGCCAGCACTACACCTCAGGCAGTTCCTTATCGTGTGCAGCCATGTTGCATGTTGAACTTACTTTGGTTGCAGCGGTCATGTAAAACTGAGGTGGTCCAATTTTGTTTTGTTTTTTCTTAAATATACACACAATCAAATAGCCTCCACCTGAGCCAACAAATAATACAACTATTGTAAGATGAAGCATTGCAAAGTGTTTCACATTAGTGGCAAGTGACTGTTAAAGGCTGTGTAAGTGAAACTGTTGTCTTACATACTGAGAAATGAGTGGGCCACAGTCCAAAACACAGCAGGAACCATCTTTTGCATCATTCTTGTGTCGGCTATAAGACAGGAGCGTGTCACAGGAGAGGTGCACTAACCGCGCTCCATTCACATGCGAACCTCCATCGGGCCGCCGCACACCAAGTGGTGACAGCAGTGGCCCGTGCGACAGCCTCACAAAGGGGGCAGTGAGCGTGTGAGCGTCGTATGACACAGCCACAGAAACCGGATCTTTCAGGAGACACTGGTTGCCATAGCAAGGTCAAAAGAGCGCCCTGGCAAAATGTGGAGGCGATTAATTTAGTTGTAATTCTCCTATTATATTAAGAGATACGATTCTGCTGCGACTGTCATTCACACCACGGTCAGTTGTGTCAACAGGTCAGCAGAAACAACAAAGCTGCAGAGCTGGATGAGAAGTGTCGACCTTGCTGTCAACGCGGTCATGTGTGGAGAGCACACAGCTTACATTGGATAAAACGGACACTAAACACTTAGTAACATATGAAATCGGTAAAAAAAAAAAAAAGAGGTTTGGACAGTTTACAGTCAGTACCTTTACCCCTCGGCCAACATTAAATACCACAGAGGTCTATGAGAACTAATGCAGGTGGGGTTTAAATAGTCACCAAACTTTAAATTAGCTTAAATTTAGAGAAAACCCCACCACTGTGATCAATGAAGAAATCTTCCCATCTTTTCACAATCCCACGGTTCTATAGTACAGTTGTCAGAGGTCATTTAGCACGAAAAAAATTGCCCATCGGTTTGCAGTGAAATGAAATGTCTCTCAAAATTTCCCTGAAAATTGTATGTTATATAGAATGAAAAAGAAAAGCTACAAATCCTGCCATTTCACAACATTTGCAAATGTCTTCGCTGTTTTTGAGTGAAGAAAAAAAAATCCATCTAATCTATCAACTGATTGATCACTTCAGGTACTATGTGATATGCTGCAGCAGTTTGAATTGTCTCCACTCTGTTCATTTGACAGGTCACCTACCGGCTCTTCTTTTTCAAACAGAGAGCCAATCTTGGCTAATCACTCATTAACCAGCAGAGCACAATGAGCGCCGCGGACGCACTGTGGCGCACACGACGACACAAAACAGCATCGATCGAGAGAGCACCTCTGTGCGGCTGCTGGGTCATTACACACAGCGGGGTCCGATGTACATCTCCACAAGAAGCTGAGGCTTCAGAGAGAATTTTAGATTTAAAAGCAAGTTACATCAGCAACATCTTTTCCATGGTTTAAACTCACAAAAATGAAATACAAAGACGCATGCCGCGTGCCTGAGAGCTGTTTGCCTGCTGTGCTGAAAATTCCTCTTTTCTTTCAGTGTCCTCACTCGCTAATGTCTTTCAAAGGTACGCTTGCTTTTCAGCTCCAGAGTGAGTTCTGCAAACTCGACGTCTCGATGGCACTTCTCCAGATGGGGTGCTCTCATCAGCATTACATAATGTCCTTGAACCACAGCAAGCACAAAAACTGCTCAAATTGAAATGGGGAAAAAGGAGAGAGGGCGAGACACCCACACATCTGCACCATCCCCGCTCCAAACGAGCGTTCGCAGGAGGCAGGCATCGGCTCGTCCCGGCTGCGGGGTATTTCGACATTCGACGCGCCATTCGGCCCAGAAGTTAGACACACAAGGTTATTTCATATGAATCCATGTGGCTCAAAGCGTCTTTCTTTTTTTTTTAGTGGTCAACACGTCATCTCATGCCGGTGGTTTAGGATTGTCAATGTATAACGGATTGTATTTTTCTTCCCTTTGACTGTGCGCTGACACTGAAACACATTTTATCACCAGACGGCTGAAGGCAGATTGTAATTAGTGTTTTCACAAAGGGGCTGTGGGCAGTGAAGGTGCCCAGGAAATGGAACAATTTAACAGACAATAGGGTGAAGAGGCATTTCTCTAATGGCACTCTAAAACATCCCATCTCAGCACCACTGATCCTCTCCACACAGAACAAGGGAAAGAGGCCACGGCCCTTTATGGCCCCTGAAGAGCTTTTCGGCACAAGATATTTTAACAGTCTTGAAAAATCATAGCTGAAAATTAGAGGCCAGATGACGTCGGTAGAACATGCAATAAAGACGCGACACGTGCTGCCATTTTTATAGCATTAGGAGCAAATTTTGAAGCACACACCTTCGGGGGGAAAAAAAAAATGCAACCACTGTAGATTGACTCACACAAATTTCCACATCAAGTGAGCGGCACTTCAAAGTGCCACGTGGGTGCATTTGGCGAAAACATTTTGGAAAGTGTGCACATGGAAAAATGATTTGTCAGAACATTTTAAAGATCGCCGCACAAAACAAACATCTGCAACCACAGCGATCGGTGCAGGGCGTGGGCCTACATATGACACAATAATGCTGACGATGATCTCGCAGATCTCGTCAGTGCCGGTCCAATCACGTACGCACCAGCAGAGTGCAGAGCAGTTTATCGGGTGAATCGAGGTGCAGAGGCAACGGCGGGCATGCACGCCCAGGGCGTTCATGAAAACAGAGCGGGCTCAGCCAAAAGAGAGAGTGTTAGGGCAGCAGATGATAAGCTGGGCTCCTCTAATCCATTAGAAAAGCTGTGTTTTGGAGAATTGCTAGTGTTCGATGGGTCAAGGTGACGAGCATAAACAACGAGCTGGCTGGTGTTGGACCAAGGATCTTTGTGTATGTCTTTCCCCATTTCTTCTCTCCACTGTTGGCTATGTGACAATAATAATCATGCAAAGTAAAAAAAAAATCTGAACTACCCCCACCGTGATGCACGAGCACTTTCACAGTGTAGATTCTGCAGTTACCCGTGATTAAGCTGCTAAAGGCAGATAAGCAGAGTCTGGAGGTCGCCATGTTAGTGTGATGATGCACAGTTTAATTGGGATCACAATGATCCACACAATAAACACATTTATTACACAATAAATACATAAACTAAATGGGTTTGTAGGCTGTTTTTTTAAAACTTAACTGTTTTCACAACTGAGATTGTGAAAAGTCGCTTCCATTTCAGTTTGTCTATGTCTACTTGCAACAGTGATGTCACTATTGGCTAACTATGGAGTTGACCTAACCAACATGTCCACACTTGACACAGAAAGAGAATCCATCCTGCGCACGGTAATACCCTCGACCTGCTTAAGCCAAGGACTTCCTTGAAAAGAGGCGAGAGTGGCAACCACTGAGTCACTCTGCCGCCCTGAGGGACAGTCAGCGCCTCCATGCATCCTCTCACTAATTGGTTCATTTCAATAAACGTGTTAACAGCTCTGTTTAACAATATGCCTTTGTCTTCATGATGTGGTTTTCGGAGGGAATCGACTAACCCCATGTTGGACCTTCCTCAGAGAGGTGTATTTAACCTAAAACCATTTGTCACACCTTGACAGCAAACAAGTGATCTCAGTTAAACTCGTTATGAGTTTCAAAAACAACTTGACTGCACCAGTGAGGATTTTCTGGGTTTCACAGTAAAAAAGAATCCATGCAATCAATTGATTATTTTTATTTAGATTAGAGCTGACCTGAATGCCTCAAAGCTTCAAATCTTTGACAGTTGCCATGGTAATCAACATCCAAATCAGCATTCAAATGCTGCATCATTATCGTTATATGGGCATTTCAAGAATCAAGTAGAAATAAATAAGTCAGAACGTGTTATTGGAACTAGCTGCAGGAGTGTCAGTAAAATGTGTCGTGCCACGTATCACCATAATCACTTATGATTTATTCAAGTGATTTTAGCATCAATTCACATGGCTGCAAGCTGACACTGACTGAAACTACACTAGTCAAGAGACTGAAGTAAGAAAAATAAGCGTTCAACATAAAGAAAAATAAAACCATGTGCTCACAGATTCCAGCGGCCAGTTAAAACAATGAGACTGCACCTCCTGCAGAGCTGCTGATGTCAGTGACAGAGACCTTTGAGCCGGTCCCAGTGGTGTTCTGCTTGTTGCTCTACAGTGGGAAGTGTCCTACAATTTCACGACACAATGTGGGGGAAATCCTGGGAGTGAGAAATGGAGAGAGGCATCAGCCAAGTAAAGGTCATCTCCACCCAACGCTCTGGCCTCACGCACTTAGACCAGTGGGTACTGAGATGGGGTTAGCTCCATTTTAACCAGCTCAAACAAGCTTCATCAGTGTAAAAACAATCCCCATAGTTTGGTGGTTACAGAGAGCGTGACAGTAAGTGGCCTGAATCACAGACCTAGGACCTGATGACCCATGTTTTTGCTCTGTTTTTATACCTGGATTTACATCCTTGTCATGTTTAACACTGAGACATGTTGTCAAAAATATCTTCTGAATACGGTGCGTCAGAAATCATTTTGAGGTGATGCTTGAATCCAAAAGTGGATCGGTGTGTCCACTTGACCAAACAAAACCACAGCACCACAAAGTCACTTTATCCAGGAAACGTGTTTGATTTCTCTCGTCAAGAGAAGGAGCTTTTATAACACGCGTGTCAAAGGCAGCGGTGAAGAAGGATTAGCGCTGATCTCTGGCTCGAAGCGCCAGAGTCAGAGTTAATGAGTCTGATTAGTCCCCGGTGTGTGTTCGGGGATTAGCGCACTGTCCACCGAGAGGAACCCTTCTCCTTTCAAGCATGTAGAGGGGAGAGAGCAGAGAGCCTGCGAGCGAGTGGGGATGAAAGATGACGAGAGAGAGGGGGGACGTGGGTGAAAGCATCAGTGTTACGAGTGGCTAGAAGCATTTGGAAAACATCATGGGGTCTAATGACAACAGAAAATGCCTATTATGTGAGCTAACAGCCTGTGTGTGTGTGTGTGTGCGTGCGTGTGTGTGTAGAGGAGGTAGACCTGGATGACATTTCTCGGCTGAGGCACAGATAGGAAGGAAGTCTCCAACCGTAGAGAGCGGTTCAGAAGGTTTTTCCTGACACACAAACACAAACACACACACCCATACATACACATACACACACACACACACACACACACAGATCATGCATGTACTTCAAAATAAATTCTGGGTGGACTTCACTGCAGTATTACTGCACAAATACGGTACTTTCTGATGATTTCCTATAATTGCATAGTTCTTTATAAATAACTCTCAGATCGACATGGGTTGCTGTCATTTTAAGTTCGGGGTGAGAAGACAGTTAGCTGTAGATTAAGAAAGATACAGAAAGCAGCGCAAGAGGAGAGCAGATGTGCCTCGCTGCCGGACTGATGAGAAAACCTGCGAGTCACATTCACATTTCCTGTGGAGGCTCTCCGTGTATCCTGCCAAGGTCACCGTCATTGTCAAGCACAGGCCCCACACCGTGCATGCGCTACAACCATGTGTGTTAGCAGGTTTGCGTATCTGTGTGTTTGTCTCGGTAAGCTACACAAGTCTGCAGCATCTCTTAAGCATCAGCGATGATGTACAAAACGATTAATTTGACCACTAATGGGTATGATCGGTGCAAGTGTGTAACATCAGGAGGAGTCCAACTAAATAAACACATGGGTTTTCAAAAGAGAAAAGCACCAGTTAGTCCTGAAATGTGGCCAAAGCCTGGTCAGATAAACAGTACAGCTGATTATAAGGATGCCTACATTGATACACATTAACCCACAAAAACCCAAATGATCCAATTCAGTTTGTCCCATGGACTGTAAATGCATCGCTGTTTCCACTGTGGATGGGGCACAGCAGTGTAGACAGTTAATAAAGCATCTAAAAATGAAAGACACGCTCAAATAAAAGCTCAGTTTGGGACGCGTCTTACAGACACAAGTCCTCACTTTAGAAACCGCTACTTTCTGCTGCCTGCATGGTCAGCTGAGGCTGCATGACAGAGGAAAAAGAAACACAAAACAACTCTACCACTGGTTATTAAGAGACTCGTCACAAAACAACGATAAGGATAGGAGACTCTGTCATCACTCTGAACAATACAGATCTGTTCCTGGCTCTTTTTTGTTTGTGTGTGCGTGTGTGTGTGTGTGTGTCTGTGCCGCACAACCCTCAACAGACAGCCCCTGTCCAGATCCATCAAGCTGTAAAATCAATCTATTAACATGCACAATCACAACAAGCTTCCCATCATGTCAGAATGAGATACATCACAGCATCACAATGCATAATTGCACAGCGATGGCAAATGCCAATGTATGTGTCACAATTTAGATGGCAGCTTTTCCATGAAAGGGCCGAGGCATTGATCCACCGATCCATGACCAAGAATTTAACCCCAGCCTACCGCGGTGCCACTCTGGCCTCATATAGCGATTACACTCAAACAAACCAGCCGCCCGGTTTGCTCGCTCGCCTGATTTTTAACCCTGTGCATTTCTGTCCTCGCTCACGTTTGCTGTACCCTACTTAAGGACATTTGGTTTCGACATCTCACTCCGGTCCGATGATGAAAGCGATGAAGCTCTGTCCTCATCGCAGAAAAACCAGCTACTGGTAACCCCATGAGCTACTAGGGCAGAACTGACAACCGGATTAGTGATGTAATCATCCAAATGATGCACACACCACACACACGGGCCATGTCCGTCAACCTGATGCAGATGCTCCGCATGGACAGAAGCACGAGGTCAGATCTGTTCGCACTGAAATGTGATGCCAGGTAAGCATTTCCAATCCAATCCCATTCACTCTCCCACTCTCTGCAAACATAAAACCAGGAATACCGTTTACAGCGCACAGTGCAAACAGCGACAGCCATTAAGCTTCAGTAAACCGCTTTAATCAGCAGAACTGCATTCAGATTGTCTCGTGAAGAAACAAAGTGCCATATGAGGTTTCCACAAGATATCTGAACAGCTACCAAATCTTTATGTGACTCAGAGCGCTCTTTCATCCAGTGTTTAAACTGCACGATGATGCCAGGAAAAAAAACCAATTTGAGAATAGTTCTAAGCCAAGGAACCGCAGTGAAGAATAATGGCCGAGTTTGAACGGGGAGTGAAATACTCATATTATATTACGATAATATTTACATTATCATCCCTCGGACTATTTGTAATATGTTTTACAGGAAAGAGTGGAGTCGGTTGAAGCTAACATGGTATCATGACGTGTTCACCTCATCAGTACACAGTGAGCATCAGTTAACAATATGTATGGTGTATGTATAACAAAAACCTATCATCACAATCTCTGCGCCCAATTTCTGCATTCACAGTGCTGACATCAGATATCCCGCAGCACTGCACGCACGCTGCTGACTTCATAAAAAAACACTGGAGGTTGACTTGGGGCACCGGTGTTGTTTAGCCCCGCTTTATTGTGGTGGATTGTGGTACAGGGATCTGAGACCCCTGCAAACAAAACCAAAACTAGGATTTGTTTTTTTTTTCTCCTCCAATGCGTGTCAACCGACCATTCGCGTTTAAAGACTTTTTACTGTAGGTTCATTGCGTTCTCGGGTCATCTCATGGCACAGCAGCAGCTCTGTGGGATTAACTGGGGATGACGGCATCCTTTTGAATGACACAGTCACGTTTGTACTGTGCACGGCCGCTCCGCTGACTCTTAAAACTCTCGATTTCTTTAAGTAAAGCCATCTGAAGGACAGACCACTGGTGTGGCGGCAACAATAAACCAGCTGCGCATTTCACAGCCCCGGGCCACTTCTACTGTACAACACGTCGTTTTATTATGTTAATTATGTTGTATTATGTTTTATGTGGCTTTTTTCAGACTACAGTCTCCAGTGACTGACATGAGAGGGTGCAGGCGCTCGTCTCTTCCTGTGAAACTCATGATCGTGACGTTCTAGAAGCAGATATGAAGAGATAAACTCGTCCAGTCGACGTGGTACACGGCAGGGCAGCACTTTTGCATACCGCAAAAAAAAAATCCCCTTCCCTGAAAAAATATTTTGGGGTCAGCCTTATTTGAAAGAACACAGTGTCACCGACGAAAAGACAACACGGGATGACTTGTAGGCTGGTGTCTGCACATCCCGGGAAGCTTATCACAAACTTTCTTTGACATGTCTCAGACAACACGCGCGTCCCCCCTCTTCTCGTTGACTCAACAGCGAGGAGCCTCGTTAGCTCGCCCGAGCAGCCCGGAGCGCGCCTGGGCTACGAGAGCAGCCAGGTGGAAACGCGGCAAGAAAACCCAGAAACAAAGTCCGGCGTTTTTACTCCAAACTCCAGCAAAACGCACACCTCTGTACGAGCTTCGACCCAGACCGAGAACGCTTCGCGGAGGTGAAAAGTTTGCGGCACAAAAACGCATCTTTTACCTGTTTTTGTTTGAGCGCAGCAACAATTAACCTTCCCCCGAGACGGCGCGGCGACTACCAGAGGGGATTTCGGGGTGTAAGGGTTCGCGGGTCGGCCCTGTTTCCCATCAGACCAAAGTTTTTGCATCTTACCTGGCAGATCAGTAACGTCCCGTGGCTAAATTGGCATAAATAACCGGTAGGTGCGGGCCAGGAGAGCGTGCAGCGTGCAGCGGTCCACCGCGCTCCTCCACAACTGTCCGTCCGCGCGCGCCGCTCTGCGCGCGCACGCCCCACCTCCGTCTCTGTCGCACACCTACACGCGCGCGCGACGGCGTCAAATTACCACACGGTGCGTGAACTTCGTGGCGAAGCGCTGACACTCTGACAGGGAGGAAACAGAAAGGAGTCAAAGCGAAACACGGAGGCGAAGCAAGAACCCGTCCCGACACGCCGGTTAATTGTACTGTTTTTTTTTATTGCATGAATTGTAATAGCTGCAGAGAAACGACGTTCCAGATGAGTACAGTTGGGTTTGAAGCCTTCCTGCAGTGGAGAGAGGTGGTCAGCAGACATTCAGATGGCACGGCTCACTTTATCCACCTTTCTCCTCGTCCATCTGCCACAAGACCAGCGTTTATATACTGCATTTAAACCGCAACCGTGGGGGCTGAGGGATGGGGGGGGCGATGGAACCGTACGTTGATATTCAGACTAAATATAATATGCTGTGAGTTAGTGCGTGGACTCAAGTGTGCTTCACTGTCTCCTTAACACGTTAAACTTGCTCAGTGTGTGAGTGAGACATCCTGTAGCTGCAGCAGTCATTGTAGTGATCCTATATAATGTATGACGTAAGGAGATGGTTATTGCTGGCTACTTAGGTGATTCTTGTCTCATTTGGGGGGGGGTTGCACTGTGCTTTGGTGTGTCACTCCCTCCAGCAAGCACTCAGCTTAACGTTTTTTTTTCTTGTGCAGCTGCCCATTCAGTTGAGATGTCAGAGTATTAAAAGTCAATCACAGAAATAACGCAGCGATAAACCGTCCAAATGCAGTATACAAGCCCAAACTCTGTGTGGACCAAGACTCGGAGCAATGACTCCATCTACAGGTTAGTTGTTGTTCTGCAAAGGCAGAGGGGGATTGACATGTTGAAGACGTGCTCGGTGCCACGATAGTTTAGAAAAGAAAATTTAAAAAACGAAAACAAAAACAAGTCCGCTCCCTTTTAAAGTAAGTAGACCAGCCACATATTAAAACACAATTATCGATTCATGACTTGTAAAATGGTCTCTCGAGCTTTTCAAAGTAACTTGGTCACTCAAATGTCACTGAAAAATAAACCCAATTAAATAATGGTGGTATTTTACTGAACCTGAATATAACATTTCCCACCCCATCCCACCTCCCCACAACTTATCCTATTTCAAAAATAGGACTCAAAGATATGGGCTCTAAGGTTAATAATACATTTATCCATACTATGTTCACATAATTAATAAAAAAATAAATACATTTAACAAATACAAATGATTTTGTAGTAGGTAAATTACCGAAGGAACATCACCCACAGTTGTATTGTTAACACAATTTCTTTTTTTTTTCAAGTGTAGGATTTTTCAATAAAACCATTATCACCCCTCATTAATTTCAACCTGTAGTCTCAAAGCCTCTACGCTGCTGTGGCTGCGCCGTTCACCCAGTCATCTATAGGGCTGTACGTGAGCACCGGCTCACTCGAGGCTAAATCTTAACACTGTAGCACACTCACAGAGAGCAACCAGGAGTAAAAGTAGATGCTGATGATTTATGTTGGCAATGGGACCCAAACCAGCTCTTGGCTTTGGCCGTAAAAGCTGCGGGCACAAGGTGTGCATGATTACATGTCTTCAATCGGTATATCTTGTAAAAATGTAATATGAAACAATCTCTTCTTACTTGTATTTTTAGCTTTTTTTCTGATGCGTTTTTGTACAAATCTCTGTATAACCTGTTTAGACATAACAAAACAGATTAAACCAACAGAAAAATCAACCAACAAAAAGAAATCTCATGCATAAGTTATGTCCCACTCTTACTGATTGCATTTGTAAGTTACCATCATAAAAAATCTGTGTACATATTTGTCTGTTTTTCAACATAACATCTTTTGTTTTTTTATACATTTTAAGCCATTTGCTTTTTTTCTTCTTTTATTTTTTTCGATAAAATTTCTGATCCTATTTTCCAGCCAGCAGCTCCAGGTATTGCTCCAGAGTAGATTCCAGACACCCGACCTGTCTACTCCTGAACAGCAGGAGGCGCCAGAGGCGCGTCGTGTCGGTGCTGGCTGCGGGGAGGACGCCTGCTCCACAAAAGAAGCTGTTAGGAAGCAAATGAGCATTTATCCTTTGTGATTTCAGTTGAGGTCCAAGAAATTTAACCCCGTTTCCTATAACGATTCTTTTTTTTTTTGTTCTTTTTTTTCCTGCTAGAAATTGTTGCTCGTCATCCACCCCAAAAAAGCTCGACAGAGAGACAGATACTGTAGATGTTATAACACTACTAACAACCTCCTGAGGCTGGAGTCTGGCAGCAGAAGTGGGACAATGACAGTCGGTCAGTTGCAGACGAGGACAGGGGACGGGGGACGGGGGACGGGGGGCAGGGGCACCCCTATCTGCAGAGGTCCTCTTGTGTAGAGTCTCGTACATTTTTCCTCTTCTTGCTGTTGCCCTGGTGGTGTGGCTTGTTGCTCGGGTGACTTTTGGCGCTGGACGAGGAGCTCTGCTGCCCGTGGTGGCCGCTCTTGTGGTGGGAACGAGACATCCTGGCCTGGGGTCAGCACACAAAGACAAGATCAGCGTTTCTGTTTCGGGGTATGAACTACAGCATAGGCCTGTAATGGTGGAGGAATATGGCTAAACCGCATTTCATTTTATAGATCAGGCGTGCTTCAAGAGAGAGGACTGAAAAATTTAAGAAATCATTTGTATTCAGTGGTGCAGTTTTTAGGTCTGGTTAATTTTTAATCTTGTGATGCACAATGTGTAACGTGTGTGTGTGTGTGTGTATACATAAGGTAAGGCTGAGGGCACCTTTCCTCCCTTGTTGCTTCCAGATGGAGTGCTGGTAGTGTGGCCCTGCGTTCGGTGATTACTGACGGCGGCCGACTTTTCTCTGTGGGCGCTGGAGCCCCGGCCAGACTGCTGCTTGGCTGTCTTACACGGCGTGCCGTCAGAGTCCTGAGGGGAACCAGCGAAACGGATGACTAAATAGCATTTCAGATAACAGCAGCATCTGAAGGCGTGCGTGTGTGCGCGTGACTGACCGCGTCGCTGGAGCTGGACGTGGAGGACGTGGAGGAAGGTGACAGCAGAGAGGAGGAAGGAGAGGAGCGCAGCGAGGGGGATGGAGAGGAGGAGTTGGAGGAGGTTTTGCTGTGCGGGGCCGACGGCAGCACCACGACGTCCTCGTCCTCGTCGTCTGGGACGTTGTTGTTGCACTCGTCGAGTTGCTGGGACTCAAATAGTGTGACATCATTTCCTACAGAGGAGAGGCAAGAGGAGAGGCGAAGGTCAGAGCCCTGCTAGGTCCAGCCGCTTCAAACTGCGGTTTCAAAAAGACTTCAAGAAATATTACATCAATATAAGGCAGAAATGTCAGCAAACGAGCTTACTGTTGAGATCATTCTGGGATGGGCTCCCCCAGTTCTTTCGGATCCATTCCCTGTATTCATCCACTTCCTGAGTCACCCGGATTATTCTGCCGAGTATGCTGTGACGGGATACAAGAGGAGGTATACCTGTTAGGCTAGTGTTTGTGCAGCAGTCTGAGAGTAGATATCACTAGTAATGACCTGATCTTTTCATTATTATTAAATCTAGCCAACCATGACAGCAACAACAACAGAACAATGCCAACCTCATGACTGACATTAAATCCCCAGTGACTGAACACTGCAGCAATAAACCATGGAGACCGGCGTGAAGATGATATTCATTAGGAAAGGCTCATCGCTTGACAGCTTCTTTAAAGAGCTCCCTACCTCTCAGTCTCGTTATTGGGGTAGTACTTGGCGATGGGTGACACGGCGTGGCTGAGCACCACGTAGGCGTAGTCGAATGCCTGCTTCACCTGCATGGCACCGTACGAACTCCGACCGACGTCGTTGTCTGTGGGACACAACGCAGACGGTCAGATTGTGTAAATGTGAGAAGGATCCATGCCATTCTGATTTCCGGAAAGAGAACGTCTTGACCTTTAGGGCACAGTCCCACTTCCCAGCCTTCATCCTTGGTGTCAACTATTCCTACCTGGCTGCAGCGGGTCCTCGATGTAGAGCATGGAGGGCCTGTAGCCGTCCATCATGTTCTTCTGGACCTCATCTTTGGCAACGTAGCACCCTCCGTCTTTTATCCTGATGCCTGTCTTCAGGTAGTTGAAGTGGCGGCCGTACAGCTCGAAGAATTCGATCAGCAGAACGCCGATGTTGATGTTGGGACTGCACACGTCCTCCCTGTAGTGGAGCTGGAGCAGAAGACGGTGCGTGTGGATGTCAGAATTAAGGTGGTGGGAGAGAGAGTGTGGATTTCAGACTGTCATGCTAACATGATAGTCTTTACATTGTTTGCACTCAGGATATAATAACAGCATTTACAATGTTATAGATAATGGAATCACCAAAAAGATTTTTCTCTCAGCTACAGCAGCGTATTACAGACCAAAGTTGGCTTGATAAAGAGTCGAAGCGCATCTGACCTGCAGGAAGCTGACGGCCATGAGGAACAGGCTGTAGGAGCCGATCCCGCCGGTGAAAACCTCATTGAGGTCCCTCTGCAGCAGGAACTGTTTGAGCACCAGGACCAGGTAAGGCAGCACAGGGTATTTCTGCAGGGCCACGCACAGACACAGTCAGGTCACAGTGGGGAAAGAGTTCACAATATTTTATTCCGTCTGGAATATTTAGCGGGCATCACCAACTGATCACTGATATACAGCGTGTAAAGATGAAAAGACATAAGAACACAGGAGAGGAATCTTTTCAGAAGCCGCACAAGCTCCTGACTCTCCTCAGCGTGGAGCCCTGCATCTGCAGACCGTACCTCTTTGAATTCCTTGATGAGGCGGGCGGCCTTAACGCCACTCTTCACATTGAAGCTGATGTCCACTTTGACCTCAGTGAAGGAGTCCGTCAGTTTGATGATGGGGACCTGGGAACACACACACACACACACACACCCAGTCACAACCCCTGACACTGTGCTAAAAGGGACTACATACTGTAAGTACGAACACACGCAGCTGCACACGAACCCACGTTTCCTGATCTAATCCTTCACTAAAATCCCCGAGCAGAGACTCGGAGTGCTAATCTGCTCTATAAAATCCCCAACAAAAGTAAAACTTAAAAAAAAACACAAAGATAAGGCTTTGTTCAAATCCTTTAAGTCCGGAAATGAAATCGACTCATATGGGAGAGAAAATGTAATCTATGCTCGGTTTAAAAATAACACAAATCACTCCAGAGAAGGTTGGGGTGGTTTAAAAAGCAAACAGGATCTGGACGGGCTAGTCCCAGGCGTGTTGCGCGACGTGAACACGCTGCCTGAATTTGCATGCGACTCGTCACCAACGCCACAGCACAGGGAAACACCCAAGGTGTGCGTTTGGCATTTGTGTTGCTGTACGTGCCTGTGCACATGCATGTGTACAGCTCGTGTTCGGGAGATCTGCGGCATGTTAAAGTGACAGCGAACAGACCTGAATGTGACTGTTATTAATCATCACATCTGCCGCTCGTGGTAAAGTAGGACGTCCATGGTGTGACATTTTATTACAGATGAGATCCTTGCCAGGCGCGATGACAATTAAAATCGCGTCCTAAAGCTGAAGATGACAATGCTTTGATTACTATGTGTTGATCGCTACTGTGTTGCATCTGTTTCAGCTCGCCCAGTCATCACAACTGACGGCAAAGCAGAGGATTTCAACCATGCACACGCTTACCTGATAAAGCCCTAACATGCAGTAAATATGAGTCAAAAACAGGCTTTTATATGAATAAGCTGTTGTTAATGAAACCCACTGTCTATTGAACTGCTGGGAAAAACACACAGCACATACGCAACAACAGTCTCACCGTGGCCTTGTCCAGAACCTTGATGGAGTTCTCGTCTGCGACGTTTCTCTTCCGCAGGGCCTCTTCCAGCGTCCACAGCGGCAGCGTCTCCCACTTCCCAAAAACTACCAGGTCAATGTCACTGGTGGGGGGAAAAAAAAGAGAGAGGCTGGACTCAGTCCTTTCTGCTACATGTAGGAGTAACTCAAGACAGAGCGCAGGGTCGGAGCATTTCTATTGTTGTCACACAGTTTGTAATGTGTGCTGCGGCATTAACTGGTAACGTTTTCTCTTTGTTTCTGTGGATTTGGTTTTAAAATATCCTCCACATGGTCCGTCACCGCAGCTCCGCTCTTGTAGAAAGCAATGTGCACCTTCAGACAGGGCCTAACCTCTGTGTGTGTGTGTGTGTGTGTGTGTTTGCACCTCATGATTAAAGCACACACACAAACACATTCTTAAATGTTCCCAGACAAAAAAGAGACTCCCACAGACAGACACACATCGCCCGCTGACACGCATGCACTCAAAAAAACAGCCGAGTCGCATTAACGTGCTGTGTGTGGTGTCAGGGGTCCACTAATGCAGGTGATGTGTCTGTGCGTTATGGGGGGGTTATTGTGTGTGTGTGTGTGTGTGTGTGTGTGTGTGTCTCAGAATGAAGTTTTTAAAAAGATCCAGGATCAGCAGCTCTTAGAGATGACTGCAAACAGAGCAGGGACAGGCTCTGTGCTGAGTTCAGTGTGTCTGAGCGGTTGGTTCGGCGCCAGCTCGCGCTCACATGAATGCGCTTCAACCCCTGCAGGCCGGCTCAGGAAACCCCGACGGCTCACCTTGTTGGCAGATACAGGCCCGTGCTGAAGCTCCCGAACACTTGGACCTGAGAGAAAGGACACGCACAGTTAGTTGATAGTTTGTGTGTTTTTTTTCTTTCTGTCAGCCTGTGACGCGGAAGGACCGGACAGTCATGAGTCATGAGCGTCGCGGTGACCTTCTTCCATCTTCCCACGCTGCTCTCTTGGCGAGCACAAAAACCTGTTTGGCGAGGTGCAGCAGATATTTTTGTTCAACAGCTTGACAGCAGTTTTGTTGTAATGACAAGTCCAAACAAAGGGCACAGGTGTGGTACAACTACTACTCATCGGGGGGGATGACAAGCATGGCCTCGGTGTAGGCTGGTGTAGCGAGCAGGTAGTTGTTCGGTGCCGCGCTGGTTTGGAGCGCGGCCGTCGTGGTGCTCGAACCTGGCAGGATGTTTACGAGGAGAAGAGCCGCTGATCTCTTAACCTGCACGCTAACCGACTGACCAAAATACCGCGCGCCTTTTAACCCCCTGCTGGGCATGCAAAAAGCGGCGTCCCGGCAGAAATAGACTTAAGCCGGCGGTATGGACTCTGTTTCTCAGCCCCGTCACATGGTCCAGGGCTAAGCCGATCGCAGAGCCGCGTTTGTGCATGAATGGGCGGTAAGTCCCGGACGCTTCTGGGAGGAGGGCGAGGTCACCGCAGGTTTCCGTCTCGGCGCTCTCTGATGAAACCCTCGCCCGTCCCACGCCCGTGAACTTGGAGGAAGTGTTTTAAAACCCAGGCCGAGGTACGTGAACGCGTTCTGGTCGAGCTTCCAACAGTACCGCCTGGAAACGCCTATGAGTGTCTGCGAGACATCTGCTTATCTAAATCTCATCAGCTTACAGGCGCTCACACCAGCCGCTGACGCCCACCGTGTCTTTACTGCATCATTACACCATTATTCACAAGTCTTTATTACGTTATCACATCAGTGGTCAGTTCTCACGGCTCACGCTCGGCCTTTATTTTGATCTCAGCTGCCGCCCGTGAAGGCGAAAGGAGTAAAAGCGGGTCAGGGGCCACGCTGGAGCTCACCGCTCTGTCGGCAGGATCAAAGTCGGCGGGCACAAGAGCGCCCGAGGTGGCGCCGATTAACGTGGCCCAAACAGATTACTGCGTGACGGGGAGATAACGGACAGCGAGCGGAGCTTCCAGCCGTCGCCCCGACGCAACACGCAGCCCGACTCTTCTCTACATCTCTGAGTGCTGTCGGCGTCACCCCGGTCAAAGTACTCAACCGGTGTATATAATTTACTATCTATTTCCGCAAGCCGACAAATCCATTCCTACCAAAAACTAAATGACCTCAAGTGATGCGTGGCATCACTCACTGTGTAGCTTTCTGATTCCAAGCGAGATTTCCTGCAAATAGCTGCGGGCACTGTTCGCCCCGATTATCAGTGGCACAGGGCGAAACCAGGCCTGTCCCACCCATGTCTCACCGATGTGTCTTTCTTTGTTGTTGTTTTTTGTTTGTTTGTTTTTGGGGGGGTGCATACCTCAGCGCTGGGCCACAGGTCGTTGATGACTCCCTTGATTCTGTCCACCACCTCCAGCCTCATCTTCTCCTCCTCCGGCCGTGGGGAGATGTACTCGTAGAAATCGTTGATCTCCTCGTGCAACCTGCAGGCAGAAAAGCTGCGTCGTGAGAGGAACGCGCACACACGCAGGAGAAAATACACTCTCAAACAAAGCATTTCTAGATGTTTGTGGGCATGCAGCAGCTCAGGAGCAGAAAGCCACGATACGCAATGCCAAGGGACCGCCGCACTGACCCACACTGACCCACACTGACCCACACTGACAGGACACAGCTAATAGCTGTATTCTCCTCGCTGCCTCCATGTTTACACACCAAACTAGAGTCTTAGTCGCTTACGTCGGTGGACTGGCCGGGATCGGGGTGCTTTAACGGGTTCTACGTGTTCTAGCTCTCTTTCATTACCTCTTATCTCAAACTCACATGTTTGACAATGGGAGTGCAATATCCAAAAGGTTCGTGATAAGGGCCTTGTGACCTTTAAAGTGTACGGCTCCTGGGGAAATTGCAAAAACGGAGGATTAGCTCTACTTTTCTCGCTCTGCAGCGACCGAGGCGGGGGTCAGAAATGAACGCCGCGTCACGTGCCGCACCGGTGGGTGAAATGCTCGTGCCAAAGTGCACCGCATTTACCATTTACGGGCACTACGTTCCTGTCCTCTCCCCGTGGGAGAGCTTCTCTTGCTCGCGCGCACACAGACACACCCCTATGCCATGGAGAGCAACCATCAGACCATGACCAAACAACAGACAATGGTGAATTAGAGGCAGAACACCAGAGTTTTAAAAAAGCTTCAAATTGACTTTTGTTTGTCCCTGTGAATCAGAAAGTCAATTTCAGAGCCCGGCCACATAACGTCTCCACGCCAGGCGCCTGAACCCGACAATTCCTGTGACCAAGAGCCGCAGACCTTTTGTACTGAGCAGGTCTGAGATATGACTTTATATAACGGCAGAATGTGAAGCAAGGTGTGCCAGAAAGTCAACTTCCCCCCTGGCAAATAAAGGACTCGGTGGGGGGGGGCAGCCGTCTGCAGGAGTTCTATGAATACCTCCATTGTCAGCTTTCCTGTGGAGGTACAGGTAGATTCATGCCCATCAGCAAGATGATTGGTTGACATATTCTGTCCTCGTGGTGTGGCTTCATGAGCCATCAATCAGCTGTCTGCACTTGGGCAATTTCCTGATTGCTTCAGGTCCACCTCTACCAAAATATTTCTGCGCGCAGCACGAGCCAATACTGCCAGCATTACAAGATCGCAAGTTAATGATTAAAAAAAAAACGCAGAGGGGTCCAACAAGATGGTGGAAAAGTCTTGTGGATGGGATGACGGCGAGGGCGGCGTCTTCCCGAAGAGAAGCGGCAGTGTCATCCTCGACCAAAGAGTTCTGTTTGTCGAGATGTAGGGCAGAGGGAAAACCAAACAGGAACCCTGCTGTGTCCCTGCGTAATGTCAGTGAGGAAAAAAAAGTACAACTTGTACTTTATGCGGGGGGGCCATGTTTGTCCCTGCAACAGGTCCCTGTGTCCACATGCCCTGACCTTTTCACTGACCACTTGTGTGTGTGTGTGTGTGTGTGTGTGTGTGGGCACCCAAATAAGAACACAAACATGCAGGCGCACACAGCCACATAAACCCAGATTAGGGCAATAACAGGCTTCCTCCTCTTGGCAGGAGACAGAGACAAAGAGGAAGGAAAGGAAAAAGGAAAGTGACACTTTTACTTTTTGTATAAACAAAATATGGCAACAAAGCAAAGCATGCGCAACCCACAGAACGCTGGACAAGCACAACAGTCGCAGCTACCAGCACTGACACACGGCCCAAAGAGCACCACGTGTGAGAGTGTCAGTCAGACAACAGTCAAAGTTGACTGGGTATCACCTGGATTATTCCTGCACTAACCTTCTATAAAAAGGAAAATACCTGCAGAACAGAGCTGGCTGAAAACTACCGTGCACACAGCCGCAGACAAAAATGATGTGCGCGAGAAACACGAGCCGCCAGGTGAGTGGAATATATGAAGACGTACTGAAGACACCAAGACACCGGAGAAGCACTTTGGAAAAGTTCTTAAAGTTACTGCCATCTCTTCTCCAGCAGGGAGGCAGCTGATGATTATTTTCTTCAAAATGTTAGAATATAGTGGAGGGAAAAAAAAGCCCAATGGTTATTTCCCAAAGCCCAAAAACTGATCCAATGCGCCACAACCCAAACCTCCAGAATTCTGCCTCTGCTATCATTCCAATGGTCGACACATCGATTTATTCACTAACTGTGCAGCTCTCGTATCACGATACTGACAAACTGCCCTTTGACAGGTGAACCTGCATTTAGGGGGCGTTAACACAGCGGCCTCACTGAAACAGCCAATGTGCATATTTAATCTACTGCTGTTGTCGGTCTGCATGCGTGACAGCTCATAGTTCTGACTGCGCCCGCAGTAAGAGCAGGACATCGCTGGGACGGCAGGCGAGCAGAGGACTGGCGAGTGTGTCAACACGGTGTCCCCTGGGTCCGGACCGAGACAGAGGGCCGGTGGAACCTTCTTTTTTTCTCCTTTTTTTCTCTGTTTGTTGGTTCGTTATGTCTGGGAATGCTTGGAGCTCCTTCTCTTACGTTCTTCCAATAACATGTGAAAAGATAGGCGCTCAAAACGTGACTGTCAGGGACGTGTTTACATGTTACAAAAGTTCCTGTTTACACGCGTTGCCCCTCCTCCAGCACGGCAGCAGACAGCCACTGGATGTGTTAGCGGAAGAAGTTTCCCCGTGCTCAGCCCTCAAAGCCAAACATTAAGTTTCGTTTACGAGTAAAAGAAACTCAGGGGCACGTTGGTTTTGATTTCATGGCTGAGAGAAGGTGGCTCTCTTCACGCCCCTCCCGCGTCTTTATGACACCTCAGCACCTATCGGAGTTCATTTAGTGTGATGTGAGGTGGCTTCCAGTTTGCTTGTGTTCCGGTCGCGCTGCAGGACGGTCCAGAGAGAGCGTCTCTCCTGCACGGCAGCACTGACAAGTTTCATTTCACAGCCAACAGGCTGCTGCAGCTGCTGCTGCTCCCGTCCTCGTATGACAGGAGTCCACCTCTGCAAATTACCTCTCGCTCTCAAACCTTCCAGGGAAGCACCCGTCCCCTTGGCCCAGCTTAACGGACTGCCCCACTCGCCTGTAACGTAGTAACGTTATGTAACGAGCTCCTGCTCCCGGAGGAGGAAGAAAACAAAGCGTGTTATCTCCTCCTCCGCTTCCACGGCACGTCTTCTTTTCCTAACGTTTCCCTCGGGTGCGATTATTTTAGCGGCGCTGAAATGGCGCCAGTCGTGCTGACAGGTGCCTGTAATTGTTCTGCTCTTGCAGGAAGTGAGTTGGTTTTCCAGCTGGTGAAAATCTGCTCCGTACGTACGACAAATATCTGAATGCAGGACAGCAGGGAATGGGGGCCACAAGTACGCCATCAGCCAGTCACAACACAAGTTCCCAGTTCACTTCAACGTAGGCGTATTTTCAACAGGCTGCTCTGAGTTTATTCCTTTATTGGGATTGCTACTGGAGGAGAGGGAGCAGTGCATCTCCACTGTAGTGCTATCCTCCCCCTGTCATCAAGTAACACAAGTAGGACCCCCGACATTCCTGCAGAATGATGCCGTGAATTCACCTTGCTCAAGAAGCACACTTCTTCTTTCAGGTGGCTGAGAAGAGGACGAATGGGAGAGGTGACGCAAGGTGCAGGGAGAAGACAGGATGAGGGAACGAAAGGAAACCATTTACAATAGGAAAAATGAAAAAGGAAGACGGCCAGAAAAATGGAGGGAGGGAGGGAAGGAGGGAGCGAGGGGGGACTGGGTGCGGTGCTGAAATGCCTTCATGTGAACGAGAGCCATCTGTTCATTTGGGCAGGACGAAGGGAAAAGGAAGTTTCTGTCGCATCACACTGAGCACTGCTCACTGACTGTTCAGGAATTTTGGCACGGCGGTACAAAGGTGTTTGTCAAGTGACTGCGGCAGGGCTTCGGAGCGTAAGCCTTCGAAACAGACATGCGTTCAGACACAAGAAACACGAGCTTGCTGATGGGTAATGGGTGTTCACGTCGGCGGCCCACGTGGAGTTAGAATCAGTCAGCATCAGATCAGATCGGTGGCAATGAAACAGTTCCACCGCCATGTCTCTGCTTTCACCAGGGCTTGAAGTTTTGGGCCTCTGCAGCCTTTGCAACAAAAGAGAACAGTGTGCGTTATGTGACACTGCTTCGTCTATACAACCTCCGCACAAACCCACAAGCGGCTTCAGGTTGTCGGGGTTGCCAGGAGGCGAACGATCGCTGCTTTTCAAGACGGGGACGAGCACAACCAGAAGCAGAGGTGTCGATGTCCCGCGGACGGCGGCTTCATTAATGTTGCATCAATGAACTGATCTGGGGTGCTAAGCGTTGGCCAATGAGACAGAACGGCTCCGGTTACACAGAGGCCCAAACACAGCTGACTGCTCGCGATGGGCTTGGTCGGGCCTGAGCGGTGCAGCAGGGCGCTGTGGGCGCACAGGAACAGCTGGACTGTAAATACAGTCATACCACGGCCAGGATAAAGTGATTGTTTAGTGGGCGTGGAGTATCACTGCATCAGCATCTGATAAGTTAGCGATCATACAGTTAGATATTTCTTTGTCCACTATCTGCGCTCACTGAGACAAACTTTGTAGCAGCATCAACGGGTCTGATACCTGCGCATAATTCAAAATGCAGTGTGGTTGCATGGGGTGAGGCGGTGACAGTGTGACAGTCAATATAAAATAATTCCATTCGTTTATTATTTCTCCTTTATATGAAATAGCTTCAGTGGAGTAAGCTACTGTGTTTTATGACTTGCAAAAGTTCAAGCCTTAGTGTGGTCTTAAAAATAAATAGCAACAGAACCAAGAAAAATAACCTACAATTAATATACAGTCTAAATTATGGTACTCCTTCCATTTCATTTTAAATGTACTTCTAATTATTTTTGGTTCATTTAGCATTTCCGGTTTCCAGTATCACTATAAAAAGAAATCTGTCTATTTTTGATCATTATTACTACAGATTACAACAAAAAGAAACTGTCAAAGCCCTTTTGTTCTGCACAGAAGCTGATGAGGTCACAGTCTGAACCGGGGCTGTGACAAAACGGAATAACGCTGTGAGCTGCATGCTGACTGCATCGGTCAGGAGCAAGGGAAGGGTTTGTACTGGACGGGAAGAGGGGGGGGAGAAAAACACATTCCTCACTACACATGGGAAGGCTGAGCTACGGAGCGCTGCCCACACGTGCTGTTCAGAGGGGGGGCCCGTTTCACCTACAGTCCAAAGGGCCAGCACGCAGGCTCCTCTCCAAACAGGTCGACATGCCTTGGACGAGAGCCAGCCAGCCAGCCAGTCGGCAGAGAGAGAGAGAGAGAGGAGAGCGGAGCAGGCGGAGGCCAGATCAACCGCGGTTCTAATAATGGAGCTTCAGTCAAAGGGGTGCTATCTGTGTGCTAATGCTGGGAGGCACGCTGTAAATCTCCAAAAGACAACGGCACTGAATGAAAATCAGACCACGAGCCGGTGCGGCTCATCAGCAGGCGATTAACCGCACATTTCATTGGCCTGCTCTGCCTCGCCGCTCAAAACCAGCTGCAGACGCCGGGCTGCAGTTTGGGCACATGGGAGCAAATCGATGGGACGGGCCAGCAAAACAAGGGGTGCAGGAGGAGTACAGTAGTAATGCATTCTTTAACCCAACCGCTACAGTCCAAGTGCCCTTGTGCACAACAGTAAAACTCTGTTGTCTGGAGTGAAACTCTGAAAGTCGATACGAAGGCCACAACCTACACTAAGCCAAGAACTTCTTCCGTCTTATTTTAATTCACCAGTGAATGGACTGAAAAATGGGTTAACACTTACAAAACAAACTAAAGGAGCCTGTTTGATGAAATCAAATTGGGTGGACAGCTAATTATCTTAGCTAGCATTAGCTACCATTAGTCAGCTATTTTCTCACAACGGCAGCTTCATTAAACGTGTGTGTTGGGATGGAAACAGAACTGTAACACAAGCTAACGCATTAGCTAACCTGACTGCTAACTATACAACAAGGTTTTAGTCCTGAAATGTTTTATGTAGCAGAGAAGCAGTAGAAGAAACAGCATTAGCTGAAACGCTAGCTCCCGCCATTTGTGATGCCACTCCGTGACGGCGGTCTCTGTTTGAGACAGTGCATCATTGCTATCACAAATTCATGTGACAAAGCTGAATAAAGTTCAACTTGAGCGTACTACTGTGCTATCTGGAGCTAACGCAGCAAGTACTTTTAAATGCGCTGAGCTCGGTCATTACATTAGCCCACATTTACATAAAAGCTGATTTGACTACGTCAACTTGCATTAGCCATGATATCAATTCACCATATTAGCCCCTTGTCTTTCTGTTGTTTTTACCTCAGTTTGTGCCTATTCCATTTGGAAATACCAGATTACCAGACCAAGCTGTAAATGAATTGATATGGTATGTATTGGCATTACTGGTGATTTAGCATCAATACATTTATAAAAAGTGAAAAAGAGAAATTTAGATTGAAAACAACAGACCCATCTAGAAGCTCCACCTATCACTGAGTTTATTCTCTCACAATGCCTCTCTGTTATAAAACGACTGGAACTCTGGAACTTCGCATCTTGCCTACACAATAAAAACCCACAACGGCAGAGCAGGCCTCAGTTCAGCGGGACAGAGAGGGGCCACAGCTCTCCAGGGCCCGTTGTAAAGAATCTATATAAGTGTTCTACAAGGCCAGAAAAGCAGGGGGAAACGCTCCCTCAGAGCTCCCAGTCTGACTGGACAAACACAGCAGTGGATCAGGTTTCTCCCCAGATGGTGGGCTTTGTTTTGTGGAAGTGAGGCCGTGTGGAGCATGTAAACATTGATCCTTTTCCATCATAATGTGGGCTGCTCCGCTACAGAAGAACCGGAGGGGCGTAACGCAACAAATAAGCGCATGCCTGTGCCTCTGGAGACAACCCCCATGGCCAAATATAGTGTACGGACCGTCTCACGGAAAAATGCACTTCAACCTACACCCTCCTTCACCCTTTCTGCTCCTTGCGAATGTCACATGCAACAATGATTCACAGGTTAATGTTTGCCTGCTCCAAAAGGCAACTCACCCTGACTGAGATGGGACATTAAAGTTTGTGCCCCGCAATCGAATGTAGGCCAGTGAGGAAACGGGGTGCATCAGAGCCAATAAAGAGGTTGATCCCAGTCTAAATGATGCATCAGAGCTAATATTTCACAGTCCTCCTTAAAATCAGAACGTTCACCATTGTACATGGCACTGCACTGCCTTTGGGCCATAACCTCCTCGTTGAGGTAACAGCATGACAGACAGGCCGGCAGCTCTTTATCTCACCAGCGGAGGTAGCTCGCCAACACATGACAATGACAGCACCGGTGGCCCCGTCATGGAACTGTGTGGACTTTTATTGTTTCTTTTCCGCTCTTGCTTTGTGTCATTTTGGAGAGCTGCAAACCTGTGAATCAAGTGACCGAAACCACCAGAGCTCTTTTTTTTTCCTTCACGCAACTGGATGTTTATCGCTCTCGCACACAAACGGGCATCCTGAGCCGAGATTTAACCGTGGAATGAACAAAACTTCAGCCGCATGCGCGTTTCGAAATAGCTTCCCTGAAATGCCATCGAGCACGCTGGCATTGTGAATGACCAGAGTGCCTTAAGACGGAGAGTCCTCGGCGGGGGCGGGTTTGATCAATGCTCTTAGGTTCAGGTTCTGGTATTAGCAGAGCTAATCACTGAGGAATGTCCTTGTGCAAACACAGAGCGTCCATATTACTATAAATGAGGATCAGCCAACACTCTGGCGTTCTGCTTGTCTGCATGGCTAACGGAGAGGGGAGGGGCGGGGGCAAGTGTGTGCACCTAAAAGGGCTTTAAAACAGAGCTCCGCCCCACCAAAATCTTTCTCTCCACTTCCCCGCCATCTACAAGACCCGCAGGCGAGGACAGAGCACTTTTATGGATTACTGAACGCTGTGTGCCTTTATTACGCCTCGTGACTTCATACTGTCACCTAATGTTCATGGACCAGCTCTGCTTTGAGCAAAGACGTGCGCGCGATGTACACGTTCCCTAATAAATCAAATCTCACCCTGAGAAAATGAGGCTCCGCTTTCAAGAAGGCTTTAACGTCAAGTATATATAGTGCATCTTTCAGCTGCTCCTACTATTAAAGGCCTCGCCTCCCCGCCTTGCAGGATTCAATCAAGATTTCAAGAGCAATACCTACCGATGTCATACATAGAACAGCTGATACAGTGTGTAGCATAGGTTTACTTATGCGTATGAACATGCTCTTATTATTTTTAGGTGGTTAAAATACCTTTTTCCCCTCGCACAGCAGTTCACTGCCCAGCGTCTGTGTCACTACTCCTCTCTGCTTCTCTTTTAAACTGGAGACCCGACACTGCTGCAGGTGACGAACGTAAGGTAACTGACTTAGACAACAGCGCCTCGTGCAATCCCGCTTCAAATAACCCGAACTGTCCCTTTAAAGCTTTACTTCACCAAACATCTTTCGAGCAGCAAAAGCCAGGCCCCCGCAGGCAGAAAAGGTGGCTGCAAATACTTTTTAGTTTGCTCAGAGATCAGCAGCTGTTATCACAATAAATTATTTACAGTGTCCCCCAACAGTGACAAATTTTACTGTTTAAAAAGGATCAAAACATCCATAAACATATATCACACAGCATGACTTTCACTTTCTCTAGCTTTCTGCATGCTCAGTATGTTCCAAACTCTCATTCTGCCAAAAGATGTCTGGATTCACTTCAGTGTTGGTCTGTCCCAACAGTTACTACAACAGCTGCCATTTCAAAAGAGGCAGCGCCTTCACTCATGTTTTGATGAGGCTGTGAGCATCCGGGTTCTTTTTCCAATATATAAACTCGTAACCATTGCAACGCTGAATAGCCAGCTGTATTCAAGCTGACCACAGCTGCTGTTCCTGAAGTTGAAGCTACTCACTGCCCCATTTGAAACAAATGTGTTCAATAATGCTGAGTGATTCAAAAGAGGCTGCACAGAAGAATTGTTCTGCCCCGTTACTAGTACCTGCTGGGCAGCCGGTGTCTGATTATCTGTATGTTGACACAGAGGAGGAAGCGATTAGGTGGAGGATACAGACCAGGCAGCCACACATAAACAGGGCCATGCGCGGTCGGTACGGCTGCGACTGCAATGTTTCAAATTTCGAAGGGCAGGCGCTGGGCCTACACGCCTTACTATGTTATTGCTGAAGGTTTGCGGGCACACGCACATGTTTGCTTTGCCTAGTGTGAGAGGTACGCAACCAGCCTGAAGGCCCATTAGCAGTTCCAGTGTAGCCACAAGAGCCCACAGGACGTACCCGTCATCTGTCATCTGCACATGGGTCCGCGGGGGGCCCCCGTGTGGACGTCTGGGCCCGCACGAGAAAACTCTGTGCACATGTCATGCACCGTGTGTTTGTACTGCACTCAAGTGTGCACAGAAACACATCCTTGTCAGTGTGATCAAAGTCACTATAATGTCACCACTAGTCCTTTTCCTGCAACAGTGTCCCAACTATATTCTTTCCTTGTGTCATTTGAGCTGAGTGTTTACAGTGCACAGTGTCTTGCTTGTACACTATTTGAAAAAACACAGACCATAGGTCACAGCATACGGGCTGGCTTTTGCTCACAGCACTGTATCGGAGAACAGTTCGACATCTTTGGCACACACATCAACTGTGATTTCCTCTCAAATGCTGCCAGCCTAATATCTGTGGGATTAAAGAGGCTGGAGGAGGGCCAGGGCAGCCACCCACACCTAGCAAAAGTGTCACTCATGTCTGGGAGACGCGCCTCTTCAACGTTCTCTTTGGCCATCTTGATTAAAACTACATGTCAGTGTGAGACAGGTTCACTCGAATGTGCACCGTTGCAATTACTAATAAGCTTCACGAGAGTACTGCAATCTGGTGTTTCTTTATTCAAAGCCTGGTGTGGGAGCCCTGACCTGAAGTCAGCCGGGCCACACTATAAAGTTAAGGGCAGGCTCACAGGTGCTACACTCTATTTACATAGTAATACCCAAAGGCCTGCTGCGGTGTGATTGTTCCTTCCTCTTAACCTTCACTCAAAAAACTGTGATGGGGAAAACTTCCTCAAAAAACCTCAAAAAGGCTTTTGGCACAGTGCATTTCCTGAAAAGTCACCTGTAATACAGCAGTGCTGGGACAACTGACGGCTGCTCACGTTCACCCATGTTATCTGAACCATTCATAAAATAACCACTCGAGGCCCACCTCCCTGCACGTTTCGAGGCAGGACTTCTCTAAGAGCGGTGAATAAAACGTTCGTAGTGTCCTGAATTCGCTCGCTTTCACTAATCACTCTGGTGTTACATGTAGCCACGCAAAGTTATGCAACTGCGGATTGCCTGTGTGGGGATGAAAAGGTGGGTGGGGTCGCCTCCGTGTGTGTGTGTGTGTGTGTGTGTGTGTGTGTGTTTAACGCAGGTTAAGCGCCTCCTGGCTTACACGGGAAGCCCTGAGACGGTAACAGCCTGACACTCGCCGGGGCTCCCCCCGGCCCTCGCTGTGCACCAGCTTCGGTGAAATAAAATGATTCACGAGGGCTGGCTCCATGGGAGGTGGGTGAACGGCGGCGGGTTTCCAAAAACGATACAGCAAATCTAATCAACTTCAACAAACTCTGTGAACTCTCTCTCTCTCTCTCTCTTACCCCACGATTCCCTCCGAGTAGTTCCTGACTTTCCATGGCGTGCCCATGTAGCCATCGTAGCCTCCCGTGTTGTCGCCGCTGCCACTATTCAAGAGGCTGGAGTTGAATCCGAAAGTGCTAGCTTTGTTGTCTCTTTTTCTTTTGTTGGGGTGTCCGTCCGTCAGCCCCCTCCACAGCACAGCGACCCCGCTGCCCTGCTGCTGCCCCCCTCCACCGACGCCGCCCCTGCCGGCGGCTCGGTTGTTGTGGTTGCTATTGGTTTCCAGTGGTATAAAGTCTCGCTGTTCCGTTATCCCTCCGTCCCCCATTGAGCCCGACATCCCCTGAGTCCTGGCTTCACCGCTGCCGGTGTTTGGGTCAAGTGTCCCGTTTCTGCTGGTGAGGACGGCTCCCGACGCTCCGTTGACGGTCGCTTTCAGATTCGACGTGCTCCGAGATCCAGTGGTGTAACTGCTATTTACATGCAAGTAGCCGAGCCCTTGTGTCGTCTCCCAAATCTGCATCCACAGGTTGTTAGCGGGTCCACGTTGTTCTGGTTGAAACCAGGCGATTCTCGGATCCATCAAACGACACTGTAGGCACACCGCCCCCCCACCCCACCACCGAGCAATGCTCAGCTCGTGTGCAGCTAGCCAGGTCGCTAGCTAACGTTAGCTAGCCTGCTATAGCTTCGTTATAGCTGCTGCTAGCTGAGGTTCTCGGCTGCCCGTTACTTCTAGAATCTGGTAAAAACACGCTCCTTAGTAGTAACGATACGCAGTTGTCGGCCAAAATCATCCACGGGAATTAAGAAGAGTGCGAGTCAAGTGTTAAAAACGGTAGCTCAAGCCGAAGTTGCGATTGAAGGCTGGAGAAACGTGCAGCTGCTGTCTGTCGAAGTGCCTCTCTGACCCTTTCCTCCTGATCGTGGGTCCGTCAATGGCGGAGTGCAAGGTACTACTGCGCATGCTCGGAGTGAGTGAAAAGGGGCGGGGAAATAGTCGTTACGTAAAAGACAACTGTTTCTTCTTACATAATAACGTCTGATTTATTATTCTCGCATCTAAGTAAAACGGGCAAGAGGTAGGCTGTAACGGCGCAAACCTGATTTATCTTTTAAATTAAATGCTACTCTCTAAGATTCTTAACTGCAACGATCACCCAGGTGAGAGTTTACATACCCACATGATGCAAATGCACAGTACATATACTCGACATAATCAAAACCAGATTCCTCAACAAAAGAAATTATCGTTTAATCTGAATTTACTCTACAAAATGTTAAAAGATCGTTAAAGTTGTAACAATTTTCCGAGGTGACATCTTATTCATTAATCAGCTAATCACTTCAGCACTAGTTTAATATCGTTTTCTTTTATGTAGACAACAGTATCATGTTGACAAGGCCAAAAGTAGCTATTGTCTTTATGCTTATAGTTTTGTGCTTTTATAAAAACTTAAACTCATACATTTTTTATATGTAGCAAATATAATTTGTAACAAAAACAAATAATCTTAGTCATAGTTAAGCTACCTTTTAATTTATTTAATTTAATTTAATTTAATTTTTATATATATATAAGATTTGATAGGAGAGATAAAAACCCTGGGATGTACTAGTCCAGACCTTGGTCATACTATGCAAAGGAAAACACTTTTCGAGAGCAAAATTTATTTCAAAAAAAGCATCATTCATCCATAGCCTGATGACATATTCTCCCTCAATCATATCTTTGAAATTCTATGCAATGTCACTGATATTCCCAGAAAATGTTGTAAGAAACCCAAAATAGGAAATCTGAGGATTTGATATGATAATCCATTAATCTGGTGCAAAATACAGATACTAACCTGAATTTGCGTTATTTCAAACCTGCTGTGTTGTACAATGGGGTTTTCAGTTGTAGCAGCAATTCTGGATGCTGACAAATCATTATGACTTACTGGTTTTAGAGATACAAAATTATTTTTTTACATTGTATTCAGGTAATTATATCATAATGTTACTGAGACATGTACTCTGAGTAGAAATCTGGCTGCTGTGGTGACTTGCAGACAGAAACAATCAAAAATCTGCCACGGCAAGAGCCGCTAGCACTGCATGCATCAGAGTAAGTGCCTTGCAGTGTGTGCAATTAATGATAACACATAAGAGGTGGAGACACAGAGGTAGAGAATATGTGCTCATTTCTAAAGGCTAAAATGTCCGCCTTAATCGTCTGTGGTCTTATCATAACCTTGGCAGTGAGCGTGCCAAAACCTTTCAGCTTAGTAGGTAACTGAAATGACAGTAATTTTGTTGCTCTAAGGCAAGCCAATTACTTAACAAAATAATGATTCCATGAAGCAAAATCTCATTTTCATATAGTAGCTGATACTGAAATCACTCTTACAAAGGACAGGTTTGAGGAGATCCACCCCTTGTCAGTACCAGCAGAACTGCAAAATGACAAATATTTAGTCCACTGACATACAGGACTAAAATAAGGGTTCCCAGCTCAATGCTTGTTCTATTCAAAAGTTAGTAGGGGCATGAAAATGCCCACGTTCAAGTCCGAAAATCCTTTTGAGTTAAATGTAAGGGGAAAAAAACTCTTCACAACAAATACACTTTCACATCACTAAGTAAAGTGGTAATCATTATTTAGAGAATATAAATGTTGAAACCAAGCATTAACAAATGGCTTGCTACCAACATAATAAATACTTCATGGTTACGCAACCATATTCTGATCCACACTATGCTCCTGCTAGCATACAGTATCCACCCAAACCAAACAGGTTCAACTGATTGCAATGTGAGGTACTCAAAGTCCTCATTTTTTCACCACCTTCTCCAGATAACCAATGAATCTTCTCAGGTTTACTTTGATGTTGTCCAGGACGCACAGCTGCTGAGGGCTGTACTTGCCTCTTCCCTCTTTGCGAATCTAGTAGTAAAGGGAAAATATATGGGTTATTTTAAAGGGTGGAAAAAAAAGGTCTGCAACCCACTGGAAAGATAACATGAAAGAATATGAGCAATACGGATTACAGAGAGGAGACACGTGCAGTTTTGGCATAGGTTAATTATCCATTTGGAAACTGTTATGTACAACTGCAGAAAAAAGAATCCTCAAGAACAGAATTCACTGAAAAGAAGTTTATCACTGATACCTTGGCCTTAAAAACAGGTTGAAGTGCCTTCAGTGCAGGTAGTAACTGAATGTTTTTAGCAGCCCTCTCTGCCTCGTTTCCATCAGCAAAGACATCAAACAAGGCGTCGAGGGCTTCTCCGTTCACGACCAGGTCGGCATCCTTCGTGGCAACTTGAAGTAGGGCACTTCCGATCATCTGTGGGAGCAAACTTTCTTAGAGGAGCAACAAAGATTCCAAAAAACAAAAAATGGAGAGAGAAATGATACCTGAAGGGTTTCAGCAGTGCCTTTCTCTTTGGCTAATGTGCTGCCAGTGATGCCCAGAATGGCGACAGCGTTGACCCTCACGCTGACAACGTCACAGCGGGTGGCCGCTTCGCTCAGTCTCATCAGCTGCTGGGGGGTCATACACTGAGAAAAACAAAACAGATATTGAGCTGTCTGACATCCACAGTGTTTAGTCTAACCCAGCAGTGGATTTTTTTTAATATGAATACAAAGCCGAGTCTCTGTCTTGCCTCTGTATTTAGTTAGTCAATAAACATGGAAGCAAAATGAAAGGGGTACACCCTCAATTTTACACATGAAGTTCAGATTACTTTTCATGAGGAGTGGTACTCACTCAGTGAAAACAGTCTTCAGTGGCTCTGGAGGAGCTTTCTGAAGTCTAGAATGAGTTTCAAATTTAAAGCCTTCATTACACACCGAAGCCGTGGAGTTTTAAAGGGAGTCGGTCTCAGCTGCCTGGATTTTCATCATCTTTTGAAAAAACCTCCCTCTTCTGAGACCTCCAACCTCATGGCAGTGCAATACTAACCTGCTGGAGTAACTCTTTAAGGAAGGGAAAGGCTGAAGCTGTGGTGTATTCTGTACCTGTGGGATATTTTTGGAGGCAATCATCTGTAAAAGAGACCGCATGGCACTGATGACGGCCTCAAGGAACTCCTCATCTTTGGGCATCTCTGAAAACAAGAAGGAAAATTGTGCTTACTGTGCAGATATATTAGATGCTTTGGTATTGCAACTCCATACAGCTGCTTCTAGGAATACACTTTCACTTCTCAACTTTGATTTAAATGTGGTTTTCTTTTTTCCTAAACTAGAATCAGAGTTAGTCATCTGTCTATATCCATGTGTACTTTAACAAATCTAAAGCTAAAGAAAGGAACACACATGGCCTACAGTGTTTGTGCAGCATTACAATGACATGACATAAATGTGAGACCTGCTGTGCCAAAAACCAGGGTGGACAAGTGCTGCGCTGCTGCTTGCAGGGCTGCCGCCCCCCCCAGAGACTCTGAGTCCATGGTGGAGAGGATGCTGTGGAGGCACGTCAGAGCCCGGGACTGTACGCGCTGCATCCTAAAGAAAAGAAGATTGTTGTTGTGGAGCAGTAGGACATTTTTTGCAGAGTGCATCAGCAAAGATGGCCTGAAGACGTATGCTGAGATGGATGCTACAGACTGCCTTAAACCTATTCTGATCGCACCGTGAAGCTCGAGAGAAGATGAAACGCTAGATTACTTTTTTATCAGGCTTCTCCAGGAGGGATTCTGATGGCACACATCCATGGCTTCTGGTCTGGGGAACTCAGTCTTTTTGAGGACCTGGAATCAATAGAAAAATATATATTACGACAGACCATCTTCAAGCCATTGAGTATGGCTGTGTAAGTCAAATAAAGTCCTCTATTAAACTGTACAGGGAAGTATTTCAAACTGTTCAGCTTAGGGTAGAAGATGGGTAGAATTCACTATATAATTACAATCATATACTAAAGCTACAGTTTTACTACGTTCATACGCGTGTCCTAACTTTCTGAAACTGTAATGAACCGCTACTCTGTAGTTATCAGCTGAGCTGAGGTGTTATTGGTGAAGCAGACGGAAATTTGCCTTTTCAGGGATGCTGTGGTTGATTAAGGCCCCGTGAACCTCCGCTGACAAACACAGTGGGGACATGAGATCGGACCCTCCCTCACAGAGACCGTCGGCGACCACGTCGCTTTCATCACTGCTCGACTCCTCCTCCCACTCGTCGTCAGATGGGTCTACACACACACACACACACACACACACACACACACAGAACTGATCAGGAGCTACTAAGCTAAGGCGTCTGTAGGCACTCAGATGAACCCAGTTCACAAATTTCTTGTTAGACAAACACATGCTGGGTCGCCGTGTCACAGGATATAATGTTGATGAAAAGTGCCTGGGGTCAGCACTGCTGTCCATGCCCACAACACTCACCGTCAGAGCAGCACATGTTGACGATGATCTCCAAGGACGTTTGCTGGGCTGTCAGCAAGGCCGTTGCCTCCCTCAGCTCCTCCTTTCCCCTCTGGATAAAAACACAAAACATGCAGCCACGTGAGTCACCAGCATCCCACCAAAACGACAACTGTTAACGCAGTTATCACCCCGGCTGAGTTCGGCTGCCGGCCACAGAGAAGAGATTTGTGTCTACAGCTAGATTCAAACACGGCCAGCTGCACTTTTTTGAAAGGCGACGCTGGTGAAAAACCTGCTTTGAGGACGTCACTTCTGATGGAAGTTTCTCTTGAAACCACAGGTTACAATGTTGCCCGAGTGCGTTTATGTAAACTAGAGAAAAAAAACAAATCTTAGAACGAGATTGTATAACCCAGAATATCGCAGGGTATTTTGTAACATCGCCATGTCACCCGCAATCTTGGGACTCTGGCTGTGACTGAGCTGAGAGGGACAGCTCTGTCTCGCCGAGGTCAGATCTGGGGACTGTCAGTGTAGTGGAAGCCAGAAGCTGGTCCCCAGTTGAACCTTGCAGTGTGTCCCCAACCGGCTCCCTCGAACCCGCTGGTTCGCCTGCCCCGTCCGCCCGGCTCGCGCTACACGGATAATCACCCGCCACCTTTTCACCTGGCTTTAACGTGTGCCTTCAAAACACGAAAGTGCATCACTTCCTCCCAATGGACCAACACGTCACATCTTAAAATTACAGCTTTTTTTTTTTTTTTTTTAAATCAATTCACCAGGCCCCTGCTAATCTGTTTTTATTATGATATAATTTATGGCAGTTTAAGTAGTTCTGTGTCATAACATGTGATGTGTTGGCTGACAAAAATGGCCTTTAACTTATGAGTCAAAAACCTCTTGTAGCAGTTCTTAGAAACTTTGTGTCAGGAAACTATCAGTAACTTTAATTGAGCTTAAGTGTGATTCATAGGTGCTGAGAGCGTCGACTCACTGTGCGGTGAACACAAATACAGTACATCTATCCAAAATGCCCTCCCCCGAGCAGTGACTCAGCCAATAGCAAGGGGTTGCATCTCGGTTTTACTGTTACAAGTTCATGTATTCAGAATCAGTAATGTGGAATTCATGGAGCCATTTTCTGCTATTAAATCCCTTTCAAGCTTAAATGAGACAAAGTAACACTCATGTACGAGTGGCACTTAATGATAATTCTAAGATGATGGGCGCAATTTTATTAATCAGCAGACATATACACAGATACCAATAAATCTAGTTAGTATTATTTAATATACTGTACATGTTATAATATAAATATAGCTCTGCCAATTTATCAGTTGTGCAACTGACAGTGGAAGAAGGGTTCCTAGTCTCTACGATGACTGATTTACTGTGTTCAAAAGGTCCACCTGTGGGATCATAACTTTCTTTATGCATAACCGAGGAACAGTAACATGTAGAGGACTACAGTAGAGACGCTGTACCACTCACGGGCAGGAGGTCGGAGAAGTCGTTATCAACCTTCATAGCTTTTCCATTCCTCTTCTGTCGGGGCGCTTCCTCCTCCTCGTCCATCTCCTCCACAGCGAGCTCCGCCGCAGCCTCGTCGTCTGCGTCCGTCACAGCCGGAGCGTTTCTGGGACGAGCCTCTTCCGCTTGTCTGAGTTGGGGTATGAGCGTGCCGGCGTCCAGGTCCAGGCACTGCGACAAGGTGGCCACCACAGCGCTGAGAGCCTGGGCCTGACGCGCAGCGGGCAGGCTGCCCTTCATGTTCCACAGTGTTCCTGCGCGACACAGCAGGCAGAGACTTAGGAAGGAATTTTAATCACAGCACAGTCACAGTATTCATCAACTGCTCTGTTGGCTCCTTAAATCCATCAGCAACTGCTGTCCACAGAGGACGTTCTAAATGTCCCTCTAAACTGGGGTAGCGTGGAAAGATACAGTTTTGAACGACTTCGGAAATAAAACATGACAAGTGACAAATTGTACCTGCAGCCAATACTCTGAGGAGAGTGTGTGCCATGTCTGGCTGAGATGACAGCAGCACGCTCTCCAGGGCGCCAAGCACAGCCGTGTTCAGGCTACGCAGCAGCTCTGGGTTATCCTCAGTCACAGTGTGCAAACAGTGGGCTGGGAGAACACAAAGAGGAAACATGCTCTGAAAAACGGCACTCCCAAACATGAGGAATCAAATTAGTGAGCTGTTAGGTTGAAGATCTTTTTTTTTGTTTTGTTTTTTTACAGTCCAGCTAAATGAGCACATTTGTACTGGCAATGATCGTCTCACACTGCAAGTTACTTTTGTGCTGCCTGCTTTGAACATTACAGAGCTACCTACAAGTTTCCTGTCTAAAGATATTAACAGCTATATCCTATGCTACAAGTACTTTCTTAGCAATCTTCTGACAATACACTGTAGGTTAATGCAGAGACAGAAAAGTGCTGCACAGCAAAGTGTTTTCCTGACACCTTCTTTTCATAAACCCACTGCCTGTTTAGGTGAGCCTCTGGTTATGCCGTACATAGGCTGAAATATAAAACCACTTTTACATTTTTCAGGGTGTGGCATGCTGCATTATTTCTTGCTAGTGTCATATATATAGAGCAAACAAGCGTATTTTCCAAAATGTCAAATCTTGGAGAGACTACAGAGCCTCATGCTTCCACGAGTGTCTCAGTGTTGTTGAAAAGTCAGAAAAATGAGCAGGAATGTTGCCCCCCCCAGGTCATGGCAGTAAATTTACAAAAGAATTTCATGTTGCAATGGACTAATATGTCTTGGCGTTAGCAAGGAGCTAAATGTCAGTACCGCATGGAAGTGCAACAGGCCACATACTGTTACCCTCCTGTCATGACGTTTGGACAGAAAACTGGTCATGAGTAACATCTACTGGTCAGCTAGGGTGAACACGGGCCTTCATGGATCTACCCATAACTACAATCAATCACGACAACCAGTTAACAGTGGAGCAATCAGCCCTACCAGCAGATATGGCCAGTTCCACGTTGTGTTGGTGTCTCTCCAGACACTGGACAACCAGATCCAGGAGACCTGCTTTGTTGAATACAGACAGCGCCTGGCTGCTGCTCTCACTGGTAGGACAACACAACATGAGAGGAATGTAAGATAAGCAATGAATATACACAGCATCTGTGGTGTGATGTCAGTAAGCCATTCAAATTCAAAATTCAAGAAGTGGGTTTGCGATTGTCTGGGCGAGGTATGAAAGGTGGGGTGAAGTGTACAGTCAGGTACCTAACCAGACTGCTAACCAACCAACAGCAGAGGGCGTGGACTGCATGCTCAGTATCCAGTCCCTTGATAAAGAAATGATTCAAAACACACTGTTTTCAGCTGTGAGCCAGCTTGCACAAGCTCTGGGCTCACCACAGATTCCAGAGTAAGTTCACAGCCTCGTTGGCTACGTCCTCCGCTGCATTCTTCTGGTCTTTCATCTGCGCGCCGGGGCTCTCAAACCCAGCGCAGCACTGGAGACAAAACAACACTGTGTTATTGTTGATGACGACGAAACCACAGGCCAAACAGGAATGACCTTTGCTTTATTGCCGTCATCTGTCTAAAAATATTCAAAAAGTAAACCGGCATAAATTTTCTTTGGCAAGTTCTTGACTTTTTGATTAAAACATCCACAATGTCTCAGAGCACTGCCGCTGTGTCAGTCGCTCAACTACCAGAATGAGCAAAAGTGAGTGATGACATATTTTGTCAGATCTCTGTCTCAGGAAATGGGACATATTTCAACTTCAGGTCAGCAGCGAGCTTGAATGTGATCCCAGGAGTCAATCTGTTTAAGTGTGGGTGCAGCCATTTATTTATTTAATCTTTTACAAATCACGAGTATCTTTGTTCTGGGATGAAACCGAACTGCTGAGGATATCGCAGCCGGCTGGAGCAGTTGCTGATGAGCAGGAACTGAAGTGATGGGGTGAGCTAAAAGCAGTGGTGGAGTCTCACCTCTCTAAGCAGCGCTGTCAGAGGAGTCATGACGTCGTGCTTCACCATGTCCTCGCACACCTCCTGACCGCCACATGCACTCAGATTCCTGTCAGGCAGACACAGTCCCAGACGCACACTCATCAGTCGAAGGAGATTCGCTGTCAAGAGATGCCGTTTGTGTTGGTGTGCATGAGCGAGAGCCCGGAGATACACTGCGAGCATGGCTCTTATTCAGACATCCAGTGCTTGGAGCCCGGTGCAGGAGGGTTAGGGACGTGCTCTGCTACCACAGCAAGTGTCGACTGTGCAGAGGATCACGATGGCTGTTGTGTTGCAGCTGCTTTGAATGTCATCCCCACTGATGAAATGTTTTCATCAGGAAAAGGTAAAAGGCAAAGCACATGCAAATGTCACCCGTTTCCTACATGAATAAACATTAACGGAATCAAATGTAAAACTGAACAACGTGCGATGAGACAATGAGAAGAAAATCCATTAAATTATCAACACGTCCTCCTTTCTTCGTACATGCCTGCCCTTTGTTGTACCATGGCGCCCCCTGTAGAAGCCACACGATAAATACTTCCGTGCCACATAACCATAATGCTGGAATGTAATCTTCATGACAGGGAAAATTTTAAGTAACCCTCATGAACAAAACCCTAATCCAGTGAACTATAGGGCTGTGTGTGTGTGTGATTTGAATCAAAGCTGGACATTGTGGGTCATTTGGATTGGCTTCCATTTGTTGTAGTGCAGAACGTGGCTCCACAGCAGCACTAATGAGCTGAAACCCTGCAGGCTACCTTCACGTGAGTTCACATGCAGCGTGCTGGATCAGCCATGACCGGACTGAGGTACTGCTTTTAATTTGGCCAGGGGCACGTTTTTGCCTTTTTCAAAGCCACATTTTTTTCACTTGTCACAGCATGCCAGGCACAGGTGAAACAAATTTCATTAAAGGTGGCTCAGTAAGCCAGGACAGTGATAAAGGAACCTGGAGGTAGCTGATCTCAGAGAGCACAGTTGTCACTGATGCTGCTAATCATCTGCAGCGGGAAAAAACTCTCTGTTACTTTATAAGATTTGATGAATGGGTTGATTGAGTAATTACATTAAAAAAAATGGCACGTTTCAGGATAAAACAGGATTATAGGATGTTAGTGTGTCAAATCCACTTGTATTTATGGAGGTCAACACGTGCGTGCTTTTCATATGTCTGTGTTACACCAAGTCTCTCTCCTACTGCTTACTTCCAATCAAAGCTGCAACTACTAGCCAATAAATCGATTAATCGATCACCACAAAATGATTCAACAGCAGTTTTTTTTTTCAATTGCTTGTTTAAGTATTTTTTAAGCAGAAGTGGCACAAATTCAGCCCCACTTTCATTTGTCTGATTTCTCCTTCACAGAATGAGAATGACTGGTCTCCTGCTCCTCTGTGCTTGTTTGCCACAAACCTGTTGTGGGTTCTCTTTCTTTACTTTTGGCAAATGGTGTCCAGATCTGACTCAAATGACACTGAGATGGGGTCGCCGGCGTGGCCCCTCGCCCCTGCCTCACCTGAGTGCTCCTGTGGCGGTCTCCCTGACTGCCAGGCTGCCGTCCAGCAGCATGGGCCCGAGGCGGCGCACAGCATCCCTCTGAAGGAAGCCCGGGATGGTCTGGCTCTGCTGCACCACCCGAGAAATGCTGGCACATGCAAACTCTCGCACGTCTGCACTCGGACTCTGCAACTGTGGAAAGATGCACAGAACGTGACACATTAAATACACAACCTGGCCTGTCCCCGCACTCATCCAATCCATCCCCAGATGCACTCAAGGAATAAGAGGAGGAGGAGGAGAGGGAAAACCAGGCATTACATGCGCATTTAAGAGTTCATCTACAGTACAGTACAGTACAACAGACTAAATAAGAGTCTGAGGGCTGAAATCGCACAATCAGAAGTTTATCCACATCACTAAACTCTAGATGAGCGTCATAAGCCACTGAATGACGCTTGTCGTGACAGATGCTTCGCTGAAATGCGCATATGCCTGATGACCACCACACAAATTAATGAATGAGTCGCTTCCCTGTGAGAAGGGGACAAGACCGCGTTCTTACTTTCTCCAGCAACTCCGCAGCTGGACAACTATCCTCTCCGTGCTCGTCCTCCTCGGCGTCCACTTCCTTCACGGCGTTCGCCGACAGACCGACGGCGCTGAACTGCGGACGTTTAAACTTAGTGGTTTTACTTTTACCCATGTTGCCGTTTGTTATTAAAGTGCGGCTGGCGCATGCGACATGTATCTCCGCTCGTTTCTCCTCTCCCGTTCGCCCAGGCTTCGCTACAAAACCTCAAGCACACACTCCGGCTCCAGCTTGGTTGGAGGAGGCCATGTGGAAGATCGCTCCCTGTCGTAAAGTGCTCATTCGCGACGGAAAGCAGAAGGGGTGTCGCAAAAGCACGAACACGGCAGAGACACAAGTTGTAAAACGTACAAACTGAGATTTTAGCAGACTGCAACAAAATACAAATTGGCATAGGCTTTACGCGTTGTGACGCATAAATAAAAAACGAGACATGTTCACACCTGGAGTATTTATTAAGTAAATAACTTTAAAAATAGAAACATTTAGATAAAATACATGTTCAACGCCAGAAAGGGAAATAAACACATGTGAATTCACACAGAAGGAGTAAAATATATATCAAAGACTATGTGAGCAGTTCAGCAGCTTCAATGGTGACATCAACACAGCAGCACTGTTTAAAAAGGCCCTATCATTTCATTTAGTCTGTCCTCGAAATGTATTTCCATCAGGGTGACATGCTCTGACCCCCTGGGCGATGCAAGTGGCTGCGAGATCGTGGTCATCATAAAGGCCAGGTGCACTGTCTGAACAGCCCACACAAGCTGGTGGTTATTGGATGTTCGGTCGTGGTTTGAGAATAAGTTTCCCCGTCTGTAAAAAGATGCAAGTAAGAGACGTACCAACATTTTTTTTTTTATATACACATACAAACTGCTTGAAACATCACGAAATTACTCACGTCATCACAAGACATGTTGTATTCTGCTAAAACTGTCCGGCAGCGAGCAGCGATACTGATGGGGCAAAGGTCAAGGCCGTTAACTAGTGAGCTAAAAACACGTACAGAAATGAATCAGTTATAAAAAAATTTAAATAAAAGAAATAAAAAATTATGCAAACATTTTCTGTGTGCACTGCACTTTTTGGTCATTGGCTGAGGTTGAACATGTAACACAACCAAACCTACGTCTTCAAGTTAACTTAACTAGCCAAAGGATACATTGATGGTGCCACAACTCGTTTGTGTATCCCAGCGAAGAAGAGCGCTATTAGAGTGATGCAGCTGATGGTGAAGAAGGGATGATTCCACAGTGATGAAAAGAAAGAGACCTGCAGATCAAAAGCAACAAAGCAACAGCAATGACAATGGTTTCACAGATCTTCCTTAAAGTGGCTGATGTAAATATAATTTCATGCATTACAATGAATTAGAGCAATAAAACAGCAATATTAATGTTCTCAAGATATTTGGATATTCACCTACAGCTAATGAACCTGGTAGAGTAAAAGAAGAGTGTAAGACAAAATGAAAATAACCAGGAAACACCAGGAAAACAGCTGTCATGTTCATTGCTCCTGGCTTCATCTTCCAACAGTAAGAGCACAATGTATATTCTGCGAGTGAGGGAGTTTCCCTTTGAGCCAGAGATGTCCACACCTGGACGTGCTTGTCCACTCATACTATACCTTCTGTGTGTCGGGGTCTATTAACCAGTTCCAAGCCCCGGTAGCCGTACAGACAGACACCACTATCAGAATCACTGAAAGAAGACAGAGAAGCAGTGTAAAAACATGAAATGTGTTTCGACACATCTGTACATCCCAGGCTCAGCATTAGTGGTAACAGTTTACAAGTCTTTAATCTGTGTTTATAACGGCACCAACTCCTGGAATTACAGTATGTAGGAAGTGACGGCCTCTCGTGAATCTTTTGCTTGACAGTCATTAAAGTCAATGGCCAGAAATACACATGGGGATATTTTGACAATGCACCAAGTTTTCTCTGTCACGGCTTTGACACCATCACCACTATCAGTTACTCACTTCTCCACCTGCCTGTTGCAGGTTGCAAACAGGAGACATACTCAGTAAGTCTTCTCTCAAAGGCCTTTAGATCTGAAATGAAAACAGAATGTCAATGTCAGGGCTGTGCGACCAATCAACTTAATCTTTTCACTTCTACAAAATTCCTTCTCTCTTCGTGGGTTTTATACAGAAACTTTAAAGGTCTGAGTGAATGTTGATTTCAACTCTAAGGCTCACCTTGTGTCAGTTTGTATCTAAGTGGTCACTACAAGTAATGAATGCGTTTGTTATAGAACCAAAACGTGTTCTAACGTTTCACTACTGATTATGACACATTGACTGCTAGTGAAACGTCTATAACGTCTATAACGTCTATATAGCTACTTCCTGGACAATAGAAACGAACACACTTAACAACTGAAGATGTGTTTGGTAAAAACTATACAGTGATCGACTAGAAGTCTGCTGTCAGTGGAGCTAGCAAACATGCTAAGTGTCGAAAGCCGACTGGCCACCTAACTAAACGTCGCACCTAATTTTTAAATCGCAACTTCAGATATTGCTCTGAATTATTTTTGCATTTGTAGCCACGGGGCAAACGCTACTTTGCGGATATTTAAAATGAAATCATATACGTTGCTTTCTATCTTGGTTACCTTCGGCCTGTTCCAGGGAATTCATGTCTGCTACTTCCAGCCGCAGTCTGCTGTTGGCTGTGCACTGCTTCCGCTCCGCCGAAGGACAGGCCGTACGAGCCAATCTGCATTGGCTCTGTGATAACTCCTACTATGATTGGATGTTAACCCAACAATAGACGATAAAAGAGCAAGAAGTCCCTCCTCCGCCACCCTCTTGTCCACTAACCAGCCCAGCTCGGCACAGAGTCCTGGTGGCGCTGTTTCTGAGACACAAGTCGAAAGTTCTTTCGTGAGACCAAACACTATAAACATATATCCATTTTGTCACAAATACCAAAATGTATACAAATCTACAATATTCAAGAAGAAAGAGTGCTGGTGCAAATATGCAATTCAAATGTGGTTAAAAAATAATTTCTTAATAATTTCTAATTAAAGCCGATTTAATTTCACTTTGAACTGGTTACAATGGTTCAGTTTGTTAGACGTTCAGTTGAATTGTTAAGGTGGGCATATTTATTCAGTAGGACACAGCCTTTATCATTTTATTTCTTTAAAAACACATAAATGACCATTTTAATTTTAATACGGATTTTGGGAAAACGAGGAGTGAGTTGGATTGTGACAGAGCAAGAGGATTCCTCAAGGTGCAGATTATCCATGGCCCCTGTGTCCAAAATGTTGAATTTCAGAACTCTACAAATTCCTTTACTTTCCTGCAAATGTAAATCTGGCTTTTATTTTATTGTGACACACTTGCGTACTTGACTTAAAGGTATTTGATCACTTTCTACCTTGGACCTGCAAATGTGGCTGTGAACTTCACGTCCTGTTTATTTGTACATCTTCCAGTCATAAAATGGTATGATTAACATTGTAAAAGAAATTCAAAGCACTGGTCCAGTACCTTATGATGGCTAACGATGTTCATAAAATCTGCAGTATATAGATGTTATTGTTTAACAGATGGTACTGAGTCAGTTCAATGACATCAATGCTACTCTCCCTCTATGTTTTAGCATTAACCATCATCCTGCAATTGTAAGTGGTTTCCAAAGTGATCGATGTTTATCAAACATTACATTGTTTCGCTGTAAGAAATATTAAGCAAAATGTGATAGTGTCACATTGTAGTTTAATAATGTCCCTTTCTCTGAGCCCCATTCAATCGGTGGAAGAGAGAATACTCAGTGTTATAGAGATATGACTGACAGTTATGCTGGGGTGTGTGGAGTTCAGGTAACTGACCGGGGACAGGGAAAGAATAGCAAGGACTGATATTTTCTATAGAAATACATGAGCCAAGGTAAAATATGAATGCAAGTACGCAAGTGGGAAGCAACAGAGACACTGAATGTGCCTTTATGACAAGAATTCCTTAATTTAACTTGACCTCTGGTCTTGTACAGTGGCAAATTTCTGTAAACCAGAAAACACATAGTAGCTCCCAGTATCTGTACCACCACCTGTGAGTCAATCATGCTCCCAAAGCGCCAGTGATTTCCAAGCATGAGTGCGTGTTTTGTGTTTAGCCTGCCAATTTTTCAACACTGGAGTAATTTCCCACTGCTGACCTGTTTCCATAGTTGGCTCGAGTTTTTCCCCTAACAGAGAAAAACATGAAGACCAACATACAGAGACAAAGTGTACACATTGCAAACTACTGGAACTAAGAATTTAAGGTAAATCCACGTAGAAAACACGATGAAGCAGCACAGCGTGTTTTAATTATTTTAATAGGACTTCCCTATCGGCTGTCCACACACGGCCTTCAAACATAGTCACAAAAAACCCCACACACAACAGAGGTTGCTTCAAATCGCTTGCTGATCCAAGAGCTGGTAAGAAGAGGCTCTGCTCTTCCATCTGGGAGAGGTGGATGCCTTCTCCTCATGGTTTTGTATGGAAAGCATGGACCGATTGCCCAATCGAACAGTGATAACAGAGTCCACAGAACACAGATAAGACTATGTCAAGGACATCCAGGTTGGCATTAACATATTGCTTGATAACATATAAATACATAACATAGATAACATAGCATAGTGCATCAGTATAAACAAGTCACAACAGTACAGTTACATAATCAAAATCATAATGAAAATCAGCTCTCTGATATAGTATATCATGTGGGCTCCATCAGTCAGCCAAACGTTACACCACATTAATCAGGCCTTCATTAACAGAGGGCACCAAACCTCCTAACTTTGGTTATTTAATGATGAGTAAAATAGTCCAGCAGGTTTCCTCCTTACCATTACCAGCTGTTGGGTTTTTTCTCCACACTGTCATCTTTTAATAGCAAACTACTTTCAGTTTCTTACAGAAACTTTGCTGTACTGTAACATGGCATACTGGGGTAGCTGATCCACATTTTTACTTACTGTCAACTATCGTGATTGATTAACTTAGTGTCACTGACTTTTTTTTTAATAAATGGGTGAAGTGCACTCAAAAAATCTGGCCATTGGTCTCAAAAGAAGACAAATCATTCCAGGTAAGTTTGAAATAAGGATACATATGGTCTTTCAGAATGTGTAAAATGCTTTGTTGTTCATGGGCTTCATCTTGTTGAGCAGCTTTATACTGAACTTTTCCCTCAGAATTTGTTCTATTTCATCATCTGCTATGTCCTTCATGTCAAAGACATCTACACCTTCCTGGGGTTTGTAGGTCACCTCACTGTAGATCCTGCCAATCAGGGCTCTGAATCCTGTGGCTGTTTGTAAAGAGCAGATGGATTTATTAGTGAACAGTGAACTAGGATCTGTCTGGAGTGTGTGGTTTATATCTAAGAAATGATCTGCCTCACGAGGCACCAAGGTGAAGCAGTAGATCTGATTTGTTTCTTTCCTGTTTATCAGGCTGGATTTGGCAAACTCTGGATTGACAATGTCTGGCTTTCTACCGGTCTTCTCCAGCACCCAGACGCCCCCCTTGTCCAAGAGACGAAAGACCCCCGCTGCCTGAGGTTGGTCTTTTCCAGAAATGAGCTCCAGGGGCTCCCACAGCTGGAAAGACACCCCGAAGCTTACATCTGTTATGTAAGCCTTTCCATCAATGATAACCTTGTTGATGAGATGAGAGTCAAGAGGACCAAAGTCATTGAGGATACTGTTAAAAACTCTGGAGCCGAAGGTCGTAGTGTCGTAGCCCATCTCTCTCAGCACCCATCCGAACAGTGAGTTGTTCTCAAGGCACCAACCCCCACGACCATTCCGCACTATTTTATTGAAAGCGACCTCAAGGTCCATGACGATCCTCTCACCACAGTGAATGCTGAGGTTTTCAAATGGAATGGACATGACATGTTGTTTGTGGATCATCTTCAGTGTTGCAAGATCCAATTTTTTATAGGAGCCGTGGAAACCAATTCTTTTGAAGTAGTCCTCCAAACGCATCTTGCCTGGGGTAGAACATGCATGATTTAATAGCACCAGTCCATTACACCCCCTGCCCCCAAGTCTTCTCAAATTTCTTTACACTTTAATTTCTCTACACTTTTGAATTTTAAGAAGGCATCCCTGCTGTCTCCAAGCTTAAAACAACGATAACCTATTATGTTAAATATTAACAGACCAATTAGTTTTCTGCAGTTATGAATTGTGCGGAAGCAGTATCTTCTAAGTTGACATGTCACGATACTTCTTCGAGCGAGTAAAAAAAAAATGAAGAAAGTGAAAGTGCGAAGTATTTTCTCAAGGAATGCAATCTGAATAGAATTTAGCTATACCAGTACTTCCCATGCAACCGCACTCCTATGTTATTTAATTAGTGCTAAGCTGTGTCTCAGCAAACGTAGTGTAACGATATCTTCTCTTATTTATGACACTTAAGGAAAGTGGAACTGAAGCAGGACGCCCTCGCGCACTCGCCACCGGTGTCTGCATTCTGTTAACTTATAGCATTGCTTACTACATTCATCGCACTAAATTATCATATTTCACAAAGAGCTTACCTTCATACTGTGACATGGCCTGCGGCTCCGAGCTGTCGCTGCAGATAAGAAGCGAAAACACGACGGCGCCGTCCTCGAGTAAGTGACGTGCAGTTGTTTTGGAGTGTCGCCGCTCGAGGGAGCTTCACACACCTTCACACGCACACAATATTTTTTACACAGCTCCTCGTTAATGCATACAGAGTCGACGTCGATCGCAAATCCATGGTTATTCACTCCGTATGCGTACAGCATTAAATGGAAATAAATGACTATATTATATTATTAATATTATTATATATAATATTTTAAGTAAACGTTCTAATTAGTGAAATAGGTTTTCAGTCAATATAGAATTTCACAACTTTTAAAAAAAATCTCTGCTTTTATTCTGAAGGCACGAGGTGCATACCGGAAGTTGTAACATTTTTTTGAAGTTCATAAAGCTAGTGTTGATAAGATTCTAAATTTCCGATTTAAACTGTCAATGTAAAAGCACCACTGGCTAACACTTAGAAATTACAAAGAATATGATGACTGTTTCAAAAGCATAAGCATGAAGTCACGTACTTATCTTAAAATTCTACAAATGTAAATGGTCAACTAAAATTATTTTTTTAAATATTTGGATCATTTTCAATAAAATCAGTTGCCCCTTCGTCAATCAGTATATTATATATATCATTGTGAAAATCATATCGACTTACTTCCCCTTATAGTCTGCCGTTTTTGCGTAAATTACGTAATAAACGTTACGTACAGCGCCGACCAAGGAAGTATATACCGGTGTGCTCTCTTTGAATGAGTGTTATTCAGCATATATAACTCTTTTTCTACCCGGCTTATGTTAAGGTTGGTACCGACAACGAATACATGACCTTAAATAGTATCGAGTACAAGCGTTGTATTTATCTTACGTACCGTCTGCGCATATCATAACACACTGGTTTGTTGCATAGTTTGAGGCATGGCATGCTGAATCCACCTTACAAGAAAGTGTAAGTGTAAAAGCTAAACAGACCTGGATACACATGTGGTACGTAGTTCACGTATAAAGGGAGTTTATGCATTCAGCAACTTTACTTTAAACATTTAAGTACTGAAGTACAGGTTAGGTAAGTACTTCCCATCATTTTTTGATATGCTGGTTCGTTATTTAACATTTTTCATATACGACACCGCTGGTATGGATGCTTTTCCAAACTCATCAGTATCTTCCTAATAATAATAATCATTGCTTTCATAAAACAGATTCGTCCTCCTGAAATGGAAAAGGCACGTACAGACACGTTTTTGATAACTGGAGGATGTGGCTACTTTGGGTATCGGTGAGAAAGTTTTCTTTTTGTCTGTTACTTAAGAAAACAATTTCGTGTACACTGTACATTCGGTAGGAAACCCCATGATTTCAGTTGCCTGGTGCTGTCACACTGCTCTACCACCACAAGGTGGCGGTATCGCTCCGGTTATCTCAGTCAAGTGGGCTCTTTGGCGACCACAGAGCTTTAGGAGATTTGATAGTAGTAATGTATGCAATTATTGTATTATAGTCGTTGGTTTAAGGGCAGTTTTCTTGAGTGTTGCTGATATTAAAATTCATATTTAATCACTTGTTTCCCCTGCAGCCTCGCATGCTCCCTGCATACAAAAGGGGCCCGAGTCATTCTGTTCGACACAGTCCCTCCAATCCAAGAAGCGCCACAGGGCATGGTGTTTGTGCAAGGCGATATACGTGACTATGCACAGGTTGAGAGGGCCTTGGCTGGCGTGGATTGTGTATTCCACATTGCGTCCTACGGCATGTCTGGCAGGGAGCAGCTGAACCATCGTCTGATCGAGGCGGTGAACGTTGAAGGCACGGAGAACGTCCTGAAGGCTTGTGCTGAGCACAGGGTGCCCAGGCTGGTTTACACCAGCACCTTCAACGTGGTGTTCGGAGGCCAAGTGATAGAGAACGGTGATGAAAGCCTCCCTTATCTGCCTCTCCATCTTCACCCCGACCACTACTCCAGAACAAAGTCCCTGGCTGAGATGGCTGTGCTAAAAGCCAATGGCACAGCACTGAAGGACGGCCCTGGGGGGGTGCTCAGGACCTGTGCGCTGCGTCCAGCAGGAATCTACGGGCCTGGAGAACAGAGGCACCTGCCCAGGATAGTTGGTTACATAGAGAAGGGGATCTTCAGGTTTGTTTATGGTAAGCCCACCAGCCTGGTCGAGTTTGTCCACGTGGACAACCTGGTTTCCGCACACGAGCTGGCTGCAGAGGCACTGACCGCGGAGAAGCAGCACCGCTCTGCCGGCCAGGCCTACTTCATCTCAGACGGCAGGCCTGTCAATAATTTTGAATTCTTCAGACCTCTAGTAGAGGGCTTGGGCTACCCCTTCCCCACACTACGTCTGCCTGTCTACCTGATTTACTTTTTCGCCTTTCTCACAGAGATGATTCACCACGTCATCGGCCCCTTCTATAACTTCCAGCCACTGCTGACGCGCACAGAGGTGTATAAAACCGGCGTGACGCATTACTTCAGCATGGGCAAAGCTAAAGCTGAGCTCGGTTATGAACCCCAGGAGCACAACCTGGATGAGGTCGTGCAGTGGTTCAGATGCAGAGGCCACGGGAAAAAAACTCACAGCTCCTTCCTCAGTCGATTGCTTCTGGACTTCCTGTTTGTTGCTGCCTTTGTTGCCATGGCTCTCTCTTTTCTTCCAGTCGTTGGAAGCTGCAGCTAAAGCAAGAAACATCACTCTGACATTTTTCAAAACATACTGGTCTCAAGACTTGTTTATTAATATCCTGTTTACATGTATTGATATGTCAACATCCATGTGCACTTTGTATTTCAAAATTACTGACAGGTGCTTCAGACATAAAAGTCAGATTTAACATGTTTAGATGAGGTGATACTGTAATACCCAAAGCATGTGAAACCAATTGTATAACCTCTGTACTTTAATTTCTTTCCTCATCATTTTATAGATGTCACATTCAGAAACTGTATTCCTAATGCTACCTCTTTTTTCCAAAACAGTAGAGCTTTGTGAGAGAATGTCTTCAGGGGCAGACTGTTACACTGACACATGCCAGTGTTTTAATGCTTTTTTTTGTGGAACTGTACAAGGCAGAAAACAAAGAAATGTTATTGAAACTGCAATGGATAAAACTTTACTATTCAAATGTGGTTTGTTTGATTTTTAAAGTCAGTGAGTTCTGAATATGTTGTGATGATGGTATTATAATAATAATAAAATAATTAATCCAAACTCAGTTTGACATTTAAACCTGGATTCCAAATCCAAAACAAAAACCAAAACATGTTTTCTCCAAAACAAGAATCTCTGCCTCTGTGTGTGTGTGTGTGTGTGTGTGTGTGTGTGTGTGTGTGTGTGTGTGTGTGTGTGTGTGTGTGTGTGTGTGTGTGTGTGTGTGTGTGTGTGTGTGTGTGTGTGTGTGTGTGTGTGTGTGTGTGTGTGTGTGTGTGTGTGAAGTTGCCATGTTTGAATAAGTGGTACAGACTCATGATAGAGATTTAGTAGCCTGATTTGCCTGATAATGGCAACAGCATATCTACTTAACCATGCTTGTATCACAATCTTCGAGTAACATCATACCAGACAGACCATCATCGGTACCCCCCCCCCCACACACACACACACACACACAATTAGCCTAAAATGAGCCACAATATTTCATTCAACTTTTATAATCTTAGAATATCGTAAATATGAGGTATCTTTGTTAAACTTAACACACCAACATAGAATTATTTCACTATAATTAGACATTTTCCCAAATCGATCATATTCTTGGGGGTGGGGGGCTGAGAATATGTTTATCTCCAGATCATCAGACTCAAGAATGAGGATAAACTTGAGTTTTAAATAGCTTCGCCCTCCTTATTACCAATTCACTGCGGCTTATTCCTGGCGTACAAGAAGTCGGACCAGGTGAGGCGTGCTTTGTGTGGTATTTTAGTCTGCCTGGGATGAATGCAGACGTCCCCTTCTCTCTAAACTATTCTCTTTTCAGAGCCGGCAGCCCCTTGCTGAGTTGGTCGCAATCATTGTTTCTCTGCAGCATTAACCACATTCCAGAGAGGCGCAGCGCATCCCGTCTTCATCCCCGCATTCCTTTTGCGCGAACGAGTCCCCCGTGTAAAACGGCGTTTTGCTTCGATTACCGTCCGCTCCGTGCGCTCAGACCCGCACACAACCGACATTCGCGGCTTGTCCGATTATCCAGCTTACTTTAATATCTGGCATAGCGGCTGGGAGAGAAATCTAGAGGAAAAACCAACAAGGGGAAATTCCTCCGCGCAGCGCGCCATTGACTGTAAAGACCTTTCAACTTAACAAAAACTGAAGTTGACAAACGTATCCCCGTCGGCTGAAACTGTGAGAAAGAGTTTGTTTTTTCGGCGAAGGGGACAAAGCAGAAGAAGGCGATGCGGCGCACGGCGGAGGTTTGCGGGTGCGTCGGTGGTTTTGTGTAAATGAGCGACGGCTGTACCGCGGCGTTTTGTTTTGATTTCCATGTGAAATGCAATTAGTGCTCCGCGGCGCTCGCTAGTTTGGCTCGCGGAGCGGAGCAGCACTGTGAACTTGTTTCTCGCCTCGGGAGCGACAACATGGAGCACTACCAGGACGATTTGGGACTCCGGGCCAGTAATCTGATAGAGGACCTTTCCCTGTACGATGCCTACAAAGACGGGATGTACAACTCGAGGAGAGACTTGGTGATTAACCCCGATTTGGACTTTTCGGCTCCGGCGGTGGCAGAGCGTAAAAGTAAGCCGATGAATGGCACCTCTGTGCTTCACCAGCAGCATCACACGCTGGAGAATTTCACGTCTGGGAATAAAGTGTACAACGCGGCTCCGGTGCGCCCCGTCAACTGCAACCGGACCGTTCCCGTGGATTTCTGTGCCCCTCAGAGAGACGCGCTGTACGGAGAGGAGGGCTGCTGCACCAAATCCGAGGTGGCTTTGCCGTGCTACACGGGCGCTTCCGAGAGGCACAGGAGGTACTCTCTGGAGGTGCAGGGCCACAGGTACAGCACCGGCTCCGCCTTCGACGGCGTGCCCCTCAACAAGCCGGTGGCTCTGCCCGGCAACAGGTGCAACAGCGTCTGCATCACCAGCAGCCACGACGGGAGGTACAACGCCACCAGCCCCCGGTCCAGCCTGGCGTCTTCCCTGTCTTCTCAGGAGCAGAGCAAGCATGCCAGTCCGAGGTCCAGCATCAGCAGCCCGCGCACCAGTTTAGTGGTGCCGGGTCAGGACAGGTACACCAGCCCCAGGTCTAGTTTGGTTCACTGCGAGGGCAACAGTGTCCTCAGCCCCCGGTCCAGCTATGCAAGCACCGCCAGCGACACGAGTAAACACTCCAGTCCGCGGGCCAGCATCAACAGCTGCGACTGCTGCAGCAAGCCCAGCAGCAACCGCACCAGCGGCATCAGCATGGGCTACGACCAGCGGCACACCAGCCCCAGGTCGAGCACGGCGAGCCAGTACTCCTTCACCACCAGCCCGAGGTCCAGCTACTCGGACTCGCGGTACGGGCCAGTGGTCAATCACGATCTGGAGGGGGCGATCTTACACGCGGCGCCTCTGGCGAGTCCTCGCTCGAGCATCTGCAGCCAGGACGGCAGCGCCAGACCGGGCACCAGCGCAAACTGCGTGGTCAGCCCCCGGTCCAGCATCTCCAGTCACAGCTCCAGGAGTTCCCGCAGCTCCAGGGGGTCGATGAGCACCTACCCGGATATGCAGCTCCCCTCGCCGAGGTCGTCGATGCTGGGGGGCAGCTTACACGAGGACACGCTGCTGCAGGAGCTCGGGGACTCCAACGGCGTCCAGAGCCGCATCCACCTCCAGGAGCCCCAGCAGCCGCCAGCTCAGACGGGAGGGACGGCGGAGATGACCGCGGGCTCGCCGTCGTCATTCTGTTACGGGGTGTCCTCAAAGACAGCGTCCTCGGGCCAGAGGTTTAAGCTGCCTTACCAGGTGACCCCCAGCCGAGAGAGCGGGCCGAGCCAGGCGGAGCGGCGGCTGGAGGCGCTCACCTTGGAGCTGGAAAAGGAGTTAGAGATGCACATGAAAAAGGAATATTTTGGTAGGTAATATTAAAGTGCAGGTTGCTTTTTCAAACACACCTGTGGAGCCCCCTTTTAAAACTTGCAGTGGAGTCATGGCTGGAAAAGTTCAGTTAACTGTACACATGGCCCACTAGAGACAGGTCTCAGAGCTCAGCCCCAGTCCAGCCAAACCTGCATGTTTACACGACATAAAGTTTCACCTCATATGCTTGTAGATGCTCTGACTCCTTCCCCCTGCGCTTCAGCCCTCACAGGTATCAGGGAGATCCCTGCAGTGTCTGTCACAAACAAAAAAACATGCAGTATTTCAGCTAACAACAGCAATGTATCATCATTTCTTTGTGTTCCACTGCCTACGACGTATGCTCTGCGGCACCAAGTGAACAAACGTGTAGTCGTGTTAGAGGTGTAGAAATGTCATGCAACACAAGAAAGACAGGCACCTACTCAAACTGGAATTCATGGGAATTGGTTAAAAAAAAAAGTTTGCTGTTGTGCAGGAAGGGTTCGCCATCTCCGCGAGGGTCTGTTTGACACATGACACTGTTGCATTACCAGTAGCGGGTCCCTCTCTGGCCGATGAGAGTGGCTCCGTGGGGCAATACTAATTTCTGTCTTGGCAGAGCTCAAATTTGCACAGGGCTGCACCTCGCTGAATGGAACCTACTGTTCTGCCAGAGCAGACGCCCAGAGCCGTGCGGTCTGGATTTGTTGAAAATACAATCGTCCTCCGCAGCATGGAGCGTGGATAGACTGTGGTCAAGTGCAAATTGAGGGGCTGCGACGAAGTTCCAGTGACACTGGAAATGTTTGAATTCGCGGGGTGTGAAAGGCATTTTGTGTGTGAATGAAGCGTGACTTCATTGAGGCTTTTTTAAAGTTTTGGGGTTTTTTTCAAAATTTTGATCTTTTTTTGGCAAGTATATGAGCGCTGTGGCGTGTTTTTGTGATTGGGGAGTTTGAGATGAGCTTGTGTTCGCCTCAGCAGCCACAGAGAGGCTGCTGAGGAAGTTGCTGTCTGCCGTTTGAATTAGCAGCCAGACAAATGGCTGAGGCTGGAGAACAGTGGCTTGTTTTATAGCCAGTGCACTTGCTCCGGGGTGACGCTGAGACAGCCGTTGATTTGTTCCAGAGAAGCAGGTGAGAGGAGGAGGAGGATGGCCGACAGGAGGGAGAGATAAGGAAGATAGTGTGTGTGCACGTGTGTGTGTGTGTGTGTGTGTGTGTGTGTGTGGGGGGGGGGTGATGAGGAAAGAAACAAGGAGGTGAAGATAGTGATGGGGAGAGAAAGGAAGGAAAGCGAGGGAGAGAAAAGAATGCAATCAGACGCTCCTCACACCCAGACCAATAGAGACGGCTCTGTTTCCTTAGAGACAGCGGAAAAATTGATCGCCACACTGCCCCGCGCTGCTCTGCCGGCCGGCCCTTGTGTGGCCTCTGTTTGTTGTGGTGGCGAAGGAGCTGTGAATCAACAGCTGGCCCGATACAGGCCTGCGAATGAAACAGCAGAGTGACGGCCCTCCCCCACCCCCTTTCGCTCCCCCTCCCCTCCCCCTCCACCACCTCCACCCTGCCCTGACTCCCCCGCGAAGCCCTTCATTAACCAGCCAGTGGGGAGTCGGGCAACACCAGACACTTGGCACACGATCTTGGCTGACGGGCCAGACATAGTTGGTGGGGGTCAAGTCTGATCACCTGCCCAGAATTATAATGGCAGTAGTCATGCACATGCCTGACACACACACACACACACACACACGCGCTGACTTGTGGACAGCAGCACACTGGCTCGCTCTGTGTGTTGTACCACAGCCGTCTTTTTGCACAAATTGCAGCTGACGTGAGATTAGACGTGTCATTTTTTTTACAACATCACGCCCCGACGCGTGAGACGCTCTCTCACCAGCATAGACCTCTCCCCTGAGATGATGAAGCGCTGCCAGGCTCCGACGCTGGAAAGGCTATCTGTTATTTATCATTTTGTCCTGGAAGGATATATGAACCTGCGGGACCTGAATCACTCCTGGAAGACGTGCGGAGGTTGCAGAAGTGCTTGGCAAACATTTCGATCGCCAAAGCGGCAATATGCGTTTCACCTTTCTCCACAGACCGAACCACTGGCTTGTTTGACGGACGGCGCTCGTGTAACCCGATCACGTCGTCAGAGGTTGGTTTTGATATTGTGCCGTGAGGAGTCGGAGTCGCACCGAGCGGCAGTTAAAGTTTCATGAATCAGGCTGTGAGAAACCTTCTTAGGACTCGTGGCACGTTCTGTGTCGTTTTCAATGACGGCAGACACAAGTATGCCTGAGAACTGTACTGTACTGTAATAACCAGCCTACATGGAGCAGTACTGCAGCTAAAAAAAAACTATCTTAACAACAGTGCTGTAAAAAAGATGCCATTTGATCTGTAAAGCCCAGGGAATGCACACGACCCCGTCCTTGCCACATGGACATGTTATGAAAGGTTCAGCATCCTGTTTTAAATGAATACCAGGAGTGCTACACAGATTTCCTTGCCGTCCTGTAAAATGATAACCACATCCTCGCTTGTGAGAGCCCTTGGGGCTTGGAGCACGTATGGAAATGGCAACAGCTCGCGGTTTGACTCTTAGGACTGACGCCTGTCCCCATTTACAGTTGTCTTCTCACAGCGAAGAAGAAAGTTTTCACGTTGACAAATGAAATCGCGTGTAGTTTTACAGCAGCGTAGCTGCAGCCAGCAGGAACAAAGTAAGGAAGGCAGATCAACATATAAATAAATCTTTTTTTTGTTTTTTCAGTTGAGCCACTGGGTGATGAATGAGAGCCAAACATAAAAAATAGTAAAAATGATCCCCCTAAGAATGGGAGGAGAGTTATTTTATAAAACAATACTGCTTGAAACCAGTCAGTCAACAGCCATATGAATAATTGTGCGTAAAAACGGAAAGCTATGCTGACGTGAGGTGTAAAAAAAAAACAAACAACCCACAGACCTGCCTCGTCCCCTCACACTCCCATCTAAACATCTAGGTTGAAATATACACCAGCTTCAGATTCTTGTCATTGCTCTCGTCCGCTAGCTGTGTGATGCAGAGCGTGAGTGACTGGGCTCGCTGGCATCCAGACAGATGTATTGTGAGTCGGGGCGCGCCCGCTCGGTCCACGCGAAACCTTTTTGTGGAGGCCGCATAATGGGCTCAGTGTGGCGACAGGTGGCCAGATAACAGCGCTTAATAATAGAGAAATCACTGCACAAAGAACATACTGTAGTAGTGACTCACATTTACATCACGCACTGTAAGCTGAGGTAGGATTAGTCAAAAAGATAGAGTTTGTGTTTTGAGGGCAGATCACTTACATTTCCTGCTGACAGAAGGTGTAAGGCTGTATGCTCCTCCGCCCATTACCGGTGAGCAGCAGCACTCGCTGTTACTACGTCACAATAGCTGCCCATGTTTATGTCTCCTCCAGACATCTCAGAAAAGCAGAAAGGGAACTCACACTCAGTGACAGGGAACAAACATGGAGGAAGATGCTTCAGGAAACAGGCGTCTGTTTCCTGAAGTCAGTTAATGCCTGCTCACTTTTGGTTTTCTGACTTTTAACACTTAACACTGACCAAAGTACAGCGTGTATGACTTACTGGATATTTTTCGAATAAACTGGCTACAAGAGGGCTTTTTTATCATGGAAGAAGTTTTCTCTTCACAAAGAGGCCTGAGTGATGAATAAGAAACACGCAGGTTACCATCACTGAACCAGGAGTCTGATGAAGAGCAAGAAAAGATCTTCCAAGAATTGATATGCAGCACTAAAATGATTCATTCATCACTGACATTTCTGGTCAGCTGGCTTCCTGCTGTCTACTTTAACACCAGCCTGGGCAGCACGTACAGGAACCTCTGCTACATTGTGTCCTTTTTATCGCCGCGGTTGCGAGATAGGACAACATTTTGATTTGAAGTACGTGGGGCGACCTGCCAGGCAAATGGTTAGGGGGCATACCACATGAGCAGCATGTCCCCGGTTGACTCCCGGGGGGAGTCACAAATTGATCCAGATCCAGTTTTGGCTTTGGGGGGAATGGTCAGCATGTGGCAAAAGTCTGCACTCTTTTTTTGGTAAAATTGTTTAACTGGTCATTTAAAGTTTACTTGTTGATTCTTATCGCCCGTTTTGTTCTTTTTTTATCTTAAGTGCATAAGTGTAGTCATGAGTTCAGGTTACACCAGGAAATGCCAATATTTGACTTTGATTCAGTTGAATTAATTTGCACAAACACCCCTGGTTTAACAAGGAAGACATGTAACCTTTGGAAGGTTTCCCTTTACCCTTGTCCTCTATCTGTTTTTTTAAAACAATGTCACAGTCTGCACTGGAGGTGTTATGAAAGGGAAATTATTGCCTCAGATAGCCAGAGAGTTCCACGATTGCGTCAGATACAGCGTATCCTTGCTCTTAAATGTGTGTGTGTTTTAAATAAGTAAATGTAACAGTGTGTCTGAGGGGGTGCTGGTGCGCAGCTCACATATTGGGATCTTGGGAGATCCTGTGTCCTGTAGGCACTGTGACCCTGGGCTCACCCCACCCAGGCTTTGACCCTGCACTCCCTGAGGAATGCGACCCCGCTGGAGGTCGTCCTGTGCGTGAGAGTTTGGAGATTGTTGCTCTGCCGCCTCTGAACGTTTTTTAGCCGCTGTTTATTTTTTTCTCCCAACCTCGTTGCTTCGCCAAAGGTCGCGGTAGTTTGCGCGGTTGGTGAGCTCGGGCTGACGGGACGGGTCGCTCTCAAGCACCCGTGGACAGCTGGGTTGCCCAGTGCGCCGCTCATCCTCCACTCGGACTGTCAACTCTGATGGTAAAAGTGCAACATTGTAGTCAGACGGTCAAAGTGCTTTGTCAATTTAAAATATCCCTTCCTCGACAACTTCCGTCAAGGTTCCCTTTAACAAAATAGGCCAATACCCCAACGAAGCTGTCACCAGTCCCGCATGTTCCACTGCAGACAGCTCGTTACAGCGCAGGTAGGTGCAGGTGCCGCGTCAACATCGTCAGGCTTTCAGCATTAAGGACGCCGAGGTCATCTGTCTGCATTGTTTCTGACATTTTGACTGTGATACATTTTGATCAAGCGCTTCACAATAATCAACATGAGTCCAAGAATAGATTTTCTGCCAGAGCCGACACAGTTGTTGTCCCAACGTTTGAATCAGGATCTGATTACAGTTTTAATACAGTGTGGAGGGGCTTTATAGATGATTATGATGTAAGAAAAAGAAGAAAACTTTAAAGACTTTTTTGTCGTTGCTAAAAATTTTCTTGGTTGGGGATGGGGATGCACTAATGGTCAGTTTGGACTCTCAGTATTTGTAATATCCTGGTAATGGCCCTAAATATAATAGAAGGGGGGGGTGGCACCAGCGTTATCTGTAAAGACTTCTAAATGGACTAATTGTACAAGTGGAGTTCAGTCAAAACTTGCTGCCGACCCTTAGAAGTCAAGTCAGGGACAGAACAGCAGAAAGTTTTTTTGGAGCACGCTACTGTGTCCATGTTCCTGGGCTGCCCTGCCCGACACTCCCCTCACATCCATAATAATCAGCCTCCCTGAAGAAGTCTGCCTCCAAACAGGATGATGCAATGCATGGAAACGACCGAAGTTTAGTGCGGCTGGAATAGAAATCATTTCAACAAATATTTCTTTGGAGTGCAATCGCACATCTTTCGTTTCTTTCATTTGAAGGGAACGGCTGCACCTCTGTAATAGCCTGCTTCATGTTTTATGTTGGGGACGGTTTGGTTTCAGAGCCCGACTTGCTCTGACATCCCTGAATTTGATTGTGGTGTTGGTCTTCAAAGGCCATCAAAAGATGCAGAGAGAACAAAGGGATGAGAGCTGCCCCTGGAAATACAGCGGTGATGATATTTGTAGCAGGTTAGTCGCTTTTCACATTAAATTTGAGCGTTGCATGATTAAAGGAAATGCGCGCTGGGCTCAGCTGAGTCGATGCTTTTGATCTGCCCCAGCAAAGCTCGCTTCATGCCCAGAAATTATTTGATTCCTATGGTGCACACCAGTACTGCAACAAACAGTATCTCCGCAGAATAATTCAAGCTAGATAAAAACGCACTCTGTCCCGAACAGCTTCTATCATTAGGCATAAAGTAGAGGCCTCGTGTAATTCCAGCAATGTTACACAGAGTGCTTAAAATGATTCCCAGACTTTCTGTCACCACAGGACGTGAGGATGCTCTTATTTGTGTTTCACTCAGCGACTGACTGACTGACTGGCCTTGTGTGTCTGACAGGTATCTGTGTAAAGTGTGGGAAGGGTGTGTATGGAGCCAGCCAAGCCTGCCAGGCCATGGGGAACCTGTATCACACAAACTGCTTCACCTGCTGCTCCTGTGGTAAGTACAACTGAAGTCACCGCTTGTTACTGTTTCTCCATGCCGTCGCAAAATGTGGCGTACAGCAGCATCTGTGTTGTATTGCATCATGCAGATGTCATTGTTAGTCTACACTCACGGTCACAAGAAGGTCCTTTGAGACTGGGGATGATGTCCTTGGATTTTTCTATAGATTGTTTTAAGCGGACCACATCATGCGCCTGCCATGTTTCTCTCACGTCGTGGTGGGAAGGTTTGGCTTTACCGGCAGCGTCGGTCATTCCCCAAAACCCCTGGGGAAAAAACATGCACCATTGGTTGCGCTTCAGCTTGTGGCCGTGATCCCCTCTCTCTCTTTTTTTTTTTTTTACATACACCCTTGCCCTAGGCATCAGCCGCTGCTGTCTCTGCTGTAATATCCTCATTAGGATCAGCAGCTTTGTGCCTGAGTTGCCGTTACAGTCATCTGCTGCTAAAAAAAAAGAAGGAGAAGAGGGCAGCTCAGTTCTCTCTGCAGCAGGAGCAAGCTAATAATGCCACAAAGATAAAATGCTGACGATATTTGGTCTTTAAGACCATAATTAAATCTGTTCTTCTTCAGTACAGTATAGACTGTGTGTGTATGTGTGTATGTATTTGTGCGTGCGTGCGCGTGTGCACGTTTTCTTTGGATGTCCCTGTCACCCGACTCCAGCCCTCCTCTCCTGTTTCCCGGGGAAACAAGAGGAAGATGTCGGGAGAGAGCTTTTTAGCCAGGTTGCCTCCATTCATATGTGCACTATACATGGATACTGATCCCCCGCCCCACCCGCTCCGGCTCTGGAAGAGCTGCCTATAATTTACATGTAACCAAAGCCACATACTTTCCGATTTATTGTGTGTCTGAAGAAAGAGGGGCCAGATGCTGCGAGGGCTCAGTTGCTGAAAGTTGGGTTTGCTGTGGAAAAGCTGGCTCCGACCTGGTTAAAGGTGGGACGGCTCTTTCAGTCAGCCCCATCGTGTCTTTAGGGTTTACGTAGAAGTGGGCTTTCAGTGTAAAAAGTAAACACACATGCTCTCAAAATCAGATCTGTAAAATAACCAGATTATTTCCTCTGAAGTGTAAAAATAGCCTTAAAGAATGACTGGGCCTCTTACCGGGGCGGTTGAGTAGGCATATCATAAAATAGCTATGTCGGACTTTATCACTGTTAGACAAAAACCACAGACAGCTCCCGAGAGAATTACTGTTTGGTATCTCGGAGAAATCATGACTACGATTAATTAGAAAGTCATTTTTCTGCTCTCGGAGCAGGCCGCTGTCGAGAGCTTCACAGGCCGCCCCGCCTCTCCAGATGGTTTATTGGTAACGTAAACTCTGTAATGTATCGTTTGACCTCATGTGAATGGAGATGTTTGCTTTTGAGTCGAGTTTTGAAGGCCTCTGAGAAGTTTAGCTCCAATGTGCCTGAGCCTGTCATAACACAGTCCCATGATATATCAGGAGCCACGCTCTTACGTCCCTGTTTGGGGTTTTTTTCTGCGTTTTTTTCCCTGTGCCCCCTGAGTCCGGTCCTCCTGGAGTCTGGAGCTCCAGAGTGAGGCTGCGTTTGCTGAGACATTGCTCGCTGGTAGCCTTGGGCTTTGTTTAACCATGCATAATTGAGCCCTTCTCTTGGCTTACTCCCATGGTTGCACCCTTTTTTCATGAAATGGCCAAGAATGCAAACTACCCCCCACCCCCACTTCAGCTGGCCTTCCCTGGAGGACCTCAATCAGACAGTCACAAAGTGTACCAGACCTGCTTATCAGAGGGGGCAGGCCTGGCATGGACTCACATGAAGTGGCACATGCATGTGCAGACAGGCATGCACACCAGTGGGCGCGGGATGAGGATTTTGCGGGGCTTCGAGTCTCGAGTATCTCAGTTTTCTGGACTGTACAGAAATTGAGCGGTGGCGGCAAAGTTAAATAAGCATCGAGCAGCGCTCCCTCCTCGCACAGCTACTTCCTAAAGTGCCACGAAACAAGGCGTTTGTGTCCCCATGCAGCAGAAACTGTAGCAGGAGGGATTCACCCAATTTACCAGTGAATACACGTCTGTATATTTCTATGTGACTGTGAGGTGGGACGCTGTTGAAAATAAGCACGTTCCCGCTGGAAAAAATATCAAAAAAATAAATAAATGTAAATAAAACAGACTGGATGAGCAGACAGTGAAGCGCGGGGCCGATGACTCACTTCTCTGTTACAGTAATCCAAGCGGCCTCCGAAATCACTGGCAGCAGCAGCGAGCTCAGGGGCTTAAATTTCTCCAATCAGTCAGCACCACCAGTTGCACCTGCCAGGCAGTGGAAACGAGAAAGCTGGAAAACGGGGAACGTTCTCCTCTTTGTGTTCCGCTCCTGGAATCACGCAGTGTGTTTACATGGCCCACTCATTTCAGCGTCGGTATAAGAAACAATTTGATTATGACGAGAACAGTAAGGCGATACTTTTCCAATGGAAGCCGTCACATAAACCACATGAAGTTCACCTTTAAGATTCTGTACAGTTCTAAAATGAATTGAAATAGCAGTCTATACACATTATTCTAAAAGTCTGAATTTAAGCAGGTGGGCAGCTAACAAGGCCGTAGAAGTATTGTATTTTTACACAACCTGGATTTAACCTCTCTGGTTCACTCGGGCTTGTCGTCATGTCATTAAGTTCCTCCTCTTCCCTTCATGAAAACGGAGAGACTGACTGCCGCCCCCTAAGTCATGTCGCAACTGGAATCTATACCATAACACTGGTTTTGGTTCAACTTTTCCGCAGCTAAATATTAGTTTCACTTCTGATTAGTGGATTTTTTGGTTGGGGGACTAAAAGACTGATTGTATTGTCAGTAAAATATTTAAAAAATGACAGGAGGCCAAATAATGAGATGTTACCAGTGATGTCCCTGCCAGCGTCAATCACAAGTTGACTGGAGGTGAATTTTTGCAGGTCTGCTTTTGTGGAGGCACAGGGTGTAGGAAATGTTGCCTGTCGGGGTGGGGGTGGGGTACATATAGTACACGTACAGTACTTTAGGTGAATATGCAAATTCCAAGCATCCACCTCACTATTATGCATTAGTTTTTACATTGCTCTGTGGGAAAGTTAGTCTGCAGTTTGGGCTGAGTTACCAAACTGTCAGCCCACCTTCTCATGAACACGAATTTAACGGTGACGGTGACTGAAATGATGCAGACTCACGCCGTAGGATTTTAAAAAAATTGTGTCTGACTTCGAAACACATGAATACACACGAGCAGAAATATCACAGCTCTTCTGCTTTCATATGCCAAACACGCTCCGACTGCGAGGTGAGAAAATAAGCGTGCATCACAGACTGGAGGATATTATTAACATTACATTTCCAGTGGGAGAAAGCTCTCTCTCTCTCAAACACACACAGACACACACAGACATTCGCGTCCCTCTTTTCCACATCTCCTCTTCCTCTGCACAGTTGAAGATATGTCAGCCTCTGCAGTTCTCACCGCAGCTCGACCAGCCTTTTCCCCGCAGCCGTGCTCGAAACCCGAAGGCTGCACCAGCTTTGCCGTTGCACTTTTAAGTCTTTCCTCCCATGCTTCCTTTGTAGATCTCTCACTGTCCACTGTGGTCCCACTATGGTTCCCTTCAGAGAGAGGGGACAGTCGCTACAATTTCTAGCAAACAAGATTGTAAATGTCGTAATTTCCCCAGTCATTTCTGAAATCAGTCCTGAAGATAAAAATCTTACCTGCACACCAGATTGGCACAGAGTGAGGATCCACACAACGACACTCTAGTTGGGCAAATTGCCTTAATATTTTGTAATCAGAGCATGACATAAGACAGTGTTGGAATGTGTTTTGGTTACAGTATAACCTCAGCTTGCTCAAGGGGTGTGTCAGTCATTACTGATCCAAACAGAGTGGTATGTGACTGATCCGAGCGTTGAACTGCATGGTGCATGGTGGATAAAAGGCTCGACACTGCCAGCGCTGTACCTTCCATGGTTTTCTCCAAAAATAGTCCAGAGGCTGCAGGCCTGCTCAGTCATGGTTTAAAAAAAATCTGTTTGAAGCTCATTCGTGAGCAGATCACCACATTGATCTGTCTCTCTATCCAGGCCAGAGCTCTGGTTTCTCTGCCAGAGAACAGAGGATGTTGTCGCAACAACAAGCGCAAGAGCAACAACTCTCTTTAGCCAGGTCTGTTGCAAGTGACAAAACATAAAGTAATAGAGTACAAATGACAGAATACATCCTGTTGTTTTGACTGTCAGAGTGTCAGTGTCACCGTTTCAGAACAAGATGTAGAAACGCTTCTTCTCAACCCTCGTCTTTTATGTGCATTCAAGTGGAAATGGCTTCAGAGGGACGAAACCTGATGTCGACACGCAGTCAGCTCTTATGCTGTCAACGCAGACATGTCCCGGCTGTGGCTGGATGCTCAGAAGCTGTTCCTGTTTCTGACTAATCGACCCGCTTGGCAGCATGGGACATTCTTCTTGTAGCTGGTAGTGGGATCCCAGCCTACTAGAGACTACTTGTTTGGTCACTCCAGCAGTGCTGAAGATTTCACATTTGAGGATGTGTTGTGTCCAGTGAACCTGGCTGTTTCATGGCTCTGCATTTAGCTTCTTTTTTCTTTTTTTTAAAGGCACAGGCTCACTTAGCCAGAGATTACAGTTGAAATCCTGAGACTTCAGATGACTGTACAATAATTTTATGCAGAGATGATCACTCGTGCAAATCATAAAACCATATGTCAAGCACAAGGAAACTGCCTTCACAGAGAGGAACAGTTATCACATGTTGAAACACATCAACAGGCAAATGACTAAAAGGAAGTTGACAAATACTTATTCCTGGAATGTGACCCGATATGACCCACTTCTCGAGCAGCACTTGAGTGGATTTCTTGGATTTAGATGTTTCAAAGGTAAAACATTGTCTAACGAGTCCAAAACTCCCAGATGATGTATTCATTGGTTGAATATTTTAATTCCTGTGCTTGACCTGCACAGGTGATTTGACGTGTTAGATTCATTAGAGCTCGTCTGAAGGCACGAGGCTTGCAGAGGCTGTGCTTGGTTGGTGTGTGTCTGACCGGCAGATTAGTTTTGTTGCACCTGTTAGGGTGGGTGAGGTTTCACCTTAATTGTTTTTACTGGCTCATGAAATTTGGTGACCTCACATTATTCCACCCAACTTCAACCTGAGTCTAAATAGCTAGATTAGGTGAAGACAGCTGCATGGGCGTGTGGGGCCATTAAAGGAGCCGTAGCATTTGATCTAGTTCAACCAAACTGTCCTGCACCTCAGGATGTGATGTCACAGATTCAAATTAGGTCATAGATAAATACTTAGCTGGCAAAGCATGCCAGCAGGAGACTCTGTTTTCAAACACAGCATGTTTCAAGATTGCACAGCTTCTGTTAAAGTTAAACAAAGAAGATCCAACTCTTGAATTTGGCATTTGCATGGTCTCCAGCTGAACTGCGTGAGAAATGGAGTGAACATTTACAGTGACAAGTGCACATTTACTCAAAGAAAAGTTTTGAACTCACTGGCTATAGTGGCGGCGATGTTTTTGCTGCTTTATTACCTTTGTTGCCCTGACTCGAGCCACAGGTAGACCTTCTGGTCAGGTTGCATGTAGCGGAATCCTGTCGTCATCGCTTAGATTAACACACTCAACCCCAGCCTTGACCCTAACTTTAACCATTTACAAGTGCCAGCCAACCTTCAGTCAAGGCAAGCAAGTCCCCACTTGCATGTGCATCAAGTGTGTCGTACTGTAACTTACCAACAAATACCACAAGAGTTTGATCCAGGCTTAAGGTGGAGGAAAAAATAAACCTTGAAACTAGAAAATAAGGTTGAACATTTTTCTTCAATAATGTTAGTGTAGGGTTAGTGTAGCTGAAAAGCTAACTAAGATTTCATTACAGTAGCCATGGAAAAGTCCACATGTCCCACATGATCCAAGTCAGGATGAAGGCCGCACTCAGGCAGACATGAGCAGTGCATGAAGAAATGCAGCCCCCTCATGGTTTTGGGGTCTAAACCCTGAGGATACCCACTGTAAAATAACCTTCGCTAAAATTGCCTTCTCCACATATATCTTCTCCACACAGCCTTTGATGGCCAGCAGTAAATGTTAATGGTTTTTAGTCGGGGGAAAAAAGCGTGTTCCACTTTATGTCTGAACAGGCTCAACATAATCATACAGCTGTACCAGAGGAAAATGTAGCAGAACAATACCTTTGCCATGGTGATGCTCATCTCCATGGCAACACCATCATTCAAAAGGGGTGCATAAGAGCTCTAATTCCTAAATGACCAAAAATTGCAAGAAACCAGCATTAAGGAGTGCAGAGGTCATGGTCTTATGCTGCGAGCAAGCAGAGTGCGAGGCGAGAAGCAGTCATCATTGTGTATCGTTTTTAATCACATGGAGGCAGCTGTCTTTGCTTTACCATCCAAGTTCACAGCAATTTACTCATATAAGCTCTTTTCTCTGTTTTTCCAGCTTGTTTAGGCCCATTCAGTCAGTTTTTGATTCTATATATTTGAGGTACTTGCATTCAGTTTTGATTTGAGTTTTGAGTTGATTTGTTATAATTAAAAATCAAGGTTTGTTTTGAGAGTGATGAAATGGATTGTGCATTTAATTTTACTCTGCAGCGCTGTCTGGTGACAAAAGGCCAGAGGAGACAGAGAGAGAGAGGCAGGCACGGAGCCCTCCCCCCTTCTTTTCTCGGAGAGGGAAGCGGGCAGAGAGCGGGTGTTGGAGAGGTGCGGGGGGTTGAATGGGACCAGCTAGTGACCTCAGGCAGAAAGAATGTCCCCGTTTGCTCAGTCGGCCCGCTCCCCTAGCAGCGCTCCACACAGTCATCAGCGCTGGGGCCATTGTGTTCACCTTCCAGACCCCAAACCCCAGAGCAGAGGCCACAGACGAGCACACAGCAACACCTCGCAGCCCCCGCTGCTGCACTGTTCCCTATAATCTCACTGTTCCTGCGAGCCCAGCCTCTTCAAAGTCCTGGTTTTGAAGCCAGTGTCTCCTAAGAGTTGCTTCACATGGAGTTCTTCCTGAGTCCTGTTCTCCCTTAGCTCCACGCTCCCAAAATGCTAATTGCTGCTCAGTCCCAAAGTCTTAAAAGTCTCACCTATTGTGTGGACAGCATTCCTCTGCTGCTCCAGCCATTTATGTGGGTGTTAATGTATTGCCATCTCCCAGCATTGTGACACTGTGTTTGTGTGTGAAATACAGCGATTGCATAAATTTCAGTGTTAGAAAAGAGGGAAGGGGTGGGGGACGTCTTTCCCATGCTGGGACACCCATAAAATCAATGGTGGCTCAGGACGACAATTAAATCTGACTAATCCAGCAGATTTATGAGATCCGTGTGCTTCGTCTGCCAGCCTCGGGTGAAGTCATCGCGCTGCCAGAGAGACGCCGCTGGTGTTAAATGAATTTGAATGGGTGAGCTGTGAGGGATGCATGGCAGGGGGCTGCAGAAGCCAGCCAGAAGCAGAATTTCCTTGTTAGATTGGATTCAGACTTGGATTCTGATGAATGAAGGCTCGCTCACAGGAACTCAGCCTTCAGACTCTCCCCCTGAGCAGCAAGCTCAGCGTGCTGAACCTGGGCCCACTGTGGCGTGGGCATGTTTTACTCAATGTGGTTGTGTGTTGTGGGGCTCCAACTATTGATTGTTTTCATTATATTTGATCTTTACATTTAAAAAGAGACGACAAAAGACAACCAAAGTGATGTCAAAAGGTTGCTTCACCAGTCTAACCAGCAGCCAAGAAAGTGTTCATGTAATTCTGAGTCAATAAGTTATTGGAGTATAATGTGATGGATCGAAATTTCAATTTGCTACTTGTTGCAGCCCTGCCCGTGTTCATGCTTGTGTCAAAGTTGGGGACATCCTCCCTCCAGTCTGCCATTGTTGGTCTGTCTGTTAGCAGCGCACAATGGCAGGGTAGGGAAGAGGAGAGATTCGTGGCTGGGGGGGTGGTGGTGGAAAGCAGCCCCTCTGTATTGATTGTTTATGGGTTGTGAATGGATTCCTGTTGGGATCAATGGTTTGAGGTAATTAAATTGTGGCCTACTGCTGCCATCTGCTCTCTGTGCTGACATGCAGGGATTCAGGAGGAGGCATACAGTGTGATGTAGTCTAATGTGTGAAATTGTGTCCGATTGTTAGTCGAAGTGCTGTGTCTGATGTCCTGACTTTTAGCCCGTAGTATGGGGCAGTATCCAAAAATGCGCTATCCTGTAATTCCCATGATGCAACTTGATGGTGTGATTTGCTAAGACAGCTCCCTGCATGGGAAATTTGTGAAGCAGGTTTTTCTTTTGAAAATGTATGGTCTCCAAGCTGACAAGAAAAAGTAAATAAGCTCGATCATGCTACCATGACATCAACAGACTTTTAGAAACCCCCCCTTCAAACCACAGAAGACATTATACAACTGTTTCCCAGCGTGAGTGGCACTCCCCATGAAGAGTAAACTGATCTGGATTTGTAAATCAGCTGAATGAAGCTTTAAGCCCCCTCCACCCTTGACTTTGCTCCCAGTCACCAGCCGCAACGCCTGCTCACTAATAGTCACTTAGCAAACCTGTTTGTGTGTAGCCCGGTTGCTAATGTAACAGTAACTTTAGTTTATTCAAAAGATGCATTTATACCATTGACCCCGGTCTCATAACTGTCAGTTCAGCTGTAGTTCTTTTGTGGAACAGTTTTTATTTGCCAGAGGACTTTGCAGAGTAGCTCTTCCGCTCTTCATCACCTCAAAGGTCCACACGATCAGAAAGGTTTGCTACTGGTCAACTTGGTGAATATTCAACCAAAGTTGAACACAGTTTGAAAAAGTGTGTGTATTTATTTCGCTCTGCAAGCGAATCCACTAATCGTGATGATTATGATTACATAGGAATGAATTGTATGCTGTAGCATTAAGCTCAGCACTGAGAAGAACAGCCCCACACCAGACGTACATAAGAAGGGTGTCCACGTACTTTTCAACTCCCTCAGTATGGAGGTTTCATTTGTTATCGTTCTTCTCAGGGAGGAGGCTGCGAGGGAAAGCATTCTACAACGTCAACGGGAAGGTCTACTGCGAGGAGGATTTCCTGGTAAGTTACCTGTACATCCATGATTATTTCCTTGTGATGAGTGGATCAGCTGAGAGCACTGGATCATTGCCTCGTGGAAAGGGCGGACTGGGGAGCGGGTAGAGCACAGAACAAGAGATTAGGATCTTCCGCTGCATTTTGCAGCCCTCCAGAGGAAACAGACATTGCAACTACAATTAGCAGTTAAGCACCACCCCTCCAATTCACACTAATTTCCCCCAGATTTCCCAGAGGAGCTCAATTACCCCACGTGCTGCTCCCCAGCACTTACAATTAAGAGTGGGAGGAGGCGTGTAGGACAGCTGTAGCTCTCAGCCCCCTGGTCCATCTGCTTCAGGTTAACAGGGCAGATGCGGGGCCTGCTCTCACGGTGCGTTCGCTTACTGTAAGAAATACTGTACTGCCAATTTTAATGTAGATAAATACAAGATGCTAACTGTGAAAATTAAAGCTTTCTGTGCAGTAGCTGTATGGTATACTGTCACTGAGACAACCAACACTTGACTAAAATGTGACAGCATGATTTAGAACACAGAGGAAGGAACTTACAAAAGGTTCCCGTACTGAAATTGTTGAAAACAGATTTGTAACGCAAACAACCTTTTAACATATGGCCTGACCTGCTGTCAGAACTTCCTGTTCACAGGCAGCTTCCCCTGTTAGGAAATACTTAAATTCCTGTTTTGCTATTTACAATCAGTTCCTCTCAGTGATGAACTGATGCTGGAGGTCAGATGACGGGATGAGGCTAATCTCCACCTTCCTCTTATGACTGAGACCTGACCAGTCTGGCCTCTCACCCCAGGGGCGTTTCAGGGGTGGGGGGAGGTGGTGGCAGATGGTAGATCTGGAGTAGAGATGTCAGGGGCAGGGGGCAGGCTGCCCATCACCACCTCCACCTCCACCTGGTAGCCATGTCATGACCCCCTTGGGGTCGTGAGCTGCAGATGGCCACCTTCATTATCTGCCTGCGGCCTGGGTTTAAGGGAAAGGAGCTTTCAACTGGTGTTTTGTTTCCTGTAAAACACAGAAGCTACTTCACACCCAGCTGGTCCAGCAGAGATGCTCACAGACCAAACATGGCCGATCGATCCCAAATGTGAACGCATGTAACTTTATGAAAGGAATGACACAGCAGAAGGCTTCTTCAGGACAATAAAGATTCAAAAATGTATGGGGTCAGATACCACAGGCCGCTGCTGCCTGGTGAACGTCTCAGCTGAGAGACAAAGGATTTTCATGTGTGTTTTAAGAGCGCAGCAGCACCCTCTATAGGTAACTCTTAAAACTGAAACGTGTCCATGCGTCAGGAGCGGAGCAGCTCATGTTCTACTGACTGCATGGCAACATTTTCCAGGATTCTCTGCTGAGGATGATAAATCCTGTGTCTTGCCTCTCCCGCAGTACTCTGGGTTCCAGCAGACGGCTGAGAAGTGCTTCGTGTGCGGTCACCTCATCATGGAGATGGTAAGGGCGTCATCACATGCAAGGCAGGGAGTCCACATGAGTCAAGAGGGGGAGCGTTTGTAATGTGTCTTGTAGTATGCAACTGAAATGGCAAAGGCATTGTGCTTGATGCTTTATTGGTTTTATTATAAACCTGAGTTACCATTTCATTGTGCAGACAAAGCTCTGCCTGACACACGACACTACACCATCCGCATAGTGTTCAAACTGGATTTAAAGAAACCTCTCAGTTTGGCAGCCCATTGTGTGAAACTGCACGACCTCAGCGGCCTCACTCCTGAGTCTTACTGTCATCTTGTGTGATTTTTCGACATGTGCGGGTGACTAGATCCTCCAGGCGCTGGGAAAGTCCTACCATCCCGGCTGTTTCCGCTGCGTGGTGTGCAAAGAGGGTCTAGATGGAGTTCCTTTCACCGTGGATGTGGAGAACAACATCTACTGCGTCAAAGACTACCACACGTAAGGAGAGCATCTCTCTGCTCACTGTACTGAGAAAAATGTGATCAAATTATTGCATCAGAGAACATGACCTGGAACTCGCAAACAAACTGGAAAATTTGAAGTGTATGCCTCTCACTCTGCTGATGTGGCTGTTATTTGTTAAATCCTGTTTTACACTGATATATATTTGGCAAATTGTGTGTAAAGTGTGGCGTAGGAAGTCACATGATTTGCATTAAACAGAGATAGTGTGAATGTGATTTTTGTTGTCTCTTCCATAACAGGGTTTTTGCTCCCAAGTGTGCCTCCTGCAACCAGCCTATCCTTCCTGCCCAGGTCAGGACATAACTAAATGCACGATTGTTCCAATATATGCAGTATGTCACTTACATGTTAAGGCTGTCATCTCCAGGAAATATGATCTGTCTGAAATTCTGTATCAGTTAATACTATTCCTTCCAAAACCATTAAAATTTTTACTTAAAAACAAGTCACGCTAACCACAGTAAAAGTAATAAAAGCTTCTTTTTGTTTGCCATAAACCCAAGCTGTAAACTTACAGCAGCTCTGGTGTGTCACTCCGTGCGGGGGGGTCGTCACTTCAGGATATGTGGCAGCTGCAGGGATCAAACCTCAGACCTGCTGCTTAGTGGACCATCACTTTCATGAGGCGCTGGACTGATGTAATGTGTGTTTGTCCCACCAGGGCTCTGAGGAAACCATCCGGGTTGTGTCTATGGACAAGGACTACCACGTGGAGTGTTACCACTGTGAGGTGAGATTCTCCTCCTGCAAGACTCGGTCCTCACACACACTCTTTTGAGGACCCTCACTGACACAATGCATTTCCGAGCCCCTTAACCTAAACTCAGCCATCACAACTAAACACCTAACCCAATGTAATTCTAACCTGAAACCTAAAGCCAAGTCAAACAATCCTTTGAAAGTGAGGAAATGCCCTCACTCCATAAGGTCTAAAAGTCAAACTGGTCTTCAAAAAATAGAATTACAAGTACACACACACACACACACACACACACACACACACAGTATGAGTAAGAGCAGTCTACTGTTCATGTGATTTGACGAGAGTCAATTTAGCATCACTGCAAATGATTCAACGTTTCAGGCCATTGTGAAATGAAAACACAAACACAAATATTTGAGGACACAAGTCACACTGTTGAGCCACACACACACACACACATGCATGCACATTCAATCTATCCCTTAAACTCAGTGAACCTGGGTGAGAGCTGCAAATTGTGGGATGAGACTAGACTTTGTACCAGCGAGCGTGAATCACATCTCTTGTGGAATGAATGAGACACACAAACACACACACACACACACACACACACACACACACACACACACACACACACACACACACACATACATACAGAGAAAACACACAGACAGATACCAACCCAAGGTTACAGCACAACATGGTGACTCACTGACAAAGCACATTCCAGACCTCAGATCTGAACTCCGTTGGGGACCTGTTGCTTAAACTGGACTTGTGAAATCCCAGTCAACCTGCCACTCTACTCCGTCAAATGTGTTTGTGGCAGTTAAACAGTGAAGCAAATCGACGTTTCATGCCGCCCCGCAGCAATTATGCATTTTCTTTCTTCAAATTGTAAGCAATGAATTTAGAAACAGATGATGTCCAGTGTCCTCATGAGCAGGATGAGGCCTGCTAGTTTCTCAGAATGGCCAACATTCCACTACATGGAAGTGGATCATATTATTATGTAAGCAGTGGGCTAATCATTCAGCCGAGCTCTGGACAGAGGACAGAGGAAGGGGAAAGTCCAGAGCTGAATCATACTGGAGATGGTAGATTCATGACATGTTTGTTTTAAAACATATTTTTCATGTACTGTAACACAGGAGGTGCCTCTACTGTTGTTCGTTTTTCTTTCGGAAAAAAAAATGAAATTCAAACGTTATTCAGTGCTGTGCAGAAGGTACAGTGAGATTACAATTAATTCCTACTACAAGATTTCTGAGCTGCTTATGCAGTTCTGAACGATTCAGTTTACAGTATGTAGACCCCCCCAGCATGTCCAAGGTCTCATCCCCTTTCAAACACACACAGAAGTCCTCCACAGGTTCAATGTCGTCATCCATAAATACATGGAATTTATAGTGTATCCATCCTTGTCAAACCTATACAGACAAAGACACAAGAAAAACAAAATACAATTAGTCAAGACCAGCTAAATATGAAGCTTCAGCCAGCAGGAGGTTAGCTTAGCTTAGCACAAACACTGGAAATGGGAGGGGGGGCAGCTAGCTTGGCTATATACCATGTTAATTATTGAGCTTTAAACTTGATTGAATTCACTGTTTCCAGTCTTTGTGAGCTAAGCTAATAGGCTGCTAACTGCAGCGTCATGTTTAACAGAGTGAAAAGTGTGTTCTCTGAAATGTCCAACTATTCCTTTAAACTGTCTTTGTGTTGTGTTAACGCTTCCGTTTCATGTCACTCTTCCAGGACTGTGGTCTCAAGCTAAACGACGAGGAGGGCCACCGCTGTTATCCGCTGGAAGGCCACCTGCTCTGCCACAGCTGCCACATCCATCGGCTCCAGTCGCAGGTCCCTGCCCACCCGCCACCCAGCTACCCCCTCCATGTCACCGAGCTGTGAGGAGGGCGGGCGACGACAAAGCCCCGCCTCCCAGGTGTTCTGGGACGCCAGCAGCGAGCAAGGAAGGCCCGCACCCCCTCCGGCAGTTCCAGGGAAGCCTCTGTGTGGCCATCCGAGCTCCTGCCCCTGTCCTCAACTGGACAGCCAGGCCGTGGACTAACACGTACAGCGCAGCTCCCACCACAGGCCCCGCTGTCAACTGACAGGGCTGGGAAAAAGGGTCCCCCTCCTCTTCCATCTGTGGTCCTTTCCTCCCCCTATTCCCTTGGGTGCCTAACCCTGAAAGCCAACACGCCGGCTCATCTAGAGGCCCCTGGTGACGTCACACCTCCTGACCCCTGCACATTCATCAAAGAGAGGGGTTTTTTGGATTGGAGGAGAGACCGCAAACTTGTCTCTCTCCTTGCCTCCCTCTCATGCTTTCCATGTTTTTCATTCCTGTGCCCTGATTGAAGCGGTTTACCGCAGCGGATTCATCAGCGCAGCCTGAGAGCGTGGCTGATCTCGGCACCGGGAAGGCCAGGGATCGAGCCACCGCATTCCAGTGCTGGCTGGACCGTACAGGCCCCGGGGTGGGCATGCTGTGCCTTCTGAGCGGGCCCTCTCTGTGCAGCTATTAACACTGAAACGGAGCCCTGCTAAAGGCTATGCAAAGGACACCCAGCATCATGACACAGGGCTTTGAGGAAAAAACTGTTGACTCATTGCCCCTCACCCTGCACCACCCCAACATAAGAGATGCACCGTAGCAACACAGGCCCAGAGGACCGACTGACATTCCACTTAGAAATCTTAGAAGAGACCTCGAGAGATTCACAACCAGTGTCTTAATTAATGATTATATTATGACAAAAAAGAAAATTTTAGATGCACATAGATGGTCTTTTATATATGAATATATATTTTGCAGATGTTTTCCACATAAGATCCTAGATGTAGATTCTCTTTTTTGTTGTTGCTGCGCTCGTGATAGATTCAGAGGTGAAGAAATGCACCGTCTGAAGCCGCTGAGGACTTTGGGTCTTTTGTATCATTTCTCCTGCAGGACACAGAGTCTCTTCATGTCTGTGGCAGGTCAGAGATCCACAGGCTTTGTAGGAGCAGACTTGGCTCAAATAGTATTTGCTTGCGTTTGTTTTATTCCACTTTGAGTACCAAATGACAAGTTCTCAAATCTGGCAACAAATTATTTTTTTTGACACAGCATAACCCCTGCAGACAAATGTGAGGCACACTTTCAATTTCAGTGTTTTATGTTTAATGTTAAACATTGTAAGCACTGTAAATGGCATAGATCTGGCTCATTCTATATATTTGTGTCACAGTTGGTGTTCTGTTTTAAACATTCGCACTGATCTTCCCAGCGCACCAGCCAGTCTGTGCTGATGTGTAGCACATGAACTCATCTGGAAACCTAATTGTTTTGCCTTTTTGTAACCAGCCAACAGGAAGTAGCTACATTCCTTCAAAAGAGATAAATGTGAAAGGTCTCAGGTGACACCTCCCACACCACTGTCTGAATGTGGCTTCTTGCCATCTGGTGCTCAATGAGGATCGAAGCCTTGCATGATTGCTTTCAAATACCTTTTGCTTCAGGTCTGCTCAGGACACTGATTCCTGGTACGTTTTCCAGACACTGGTTTTGTCAACATGAGCACTGAGAACACAGTGTGTTCCTTCGAGGAACCTCCACTTGTCCGCATGCCTTAAGACGGATCAGGTATGTTTGCTTGTTCAGGGGCCTGTACCGTGAAGCGAGTTCAACTTAGTCTGGCTCTCTTGGGTTTATCGGGCTTCACTGAGCCTAACAGCCTGTATCACAAAGCTGGTTATCGTCTGGCTCTGGATTTACTTCTCTGACTGTGAGCGCGTTCACGCGAAAGAGGCGGAGCTGTCAATTGCAAGCAACATCATCACAGGGTTTAGGATTTTATTTGTAATTATCATCACAATGTCTCCTCTTGTTATTCTGAGCTGCAGTGAGGGTAGAATGTAAAAGCATCGACACTGTCAGATGTCCGTTAACCTTTGAACCATTAAAATGCAGCTGTAATCGTCATTATGTACTTATTTAGTGGCAAACTCTCCATCTGGATGTTTGCTTGTTGAATCTCTGTTTTCAAACCAGAGTGACAGATGGAAAGTGTGGAAAAGGAAAACGACTCTGCTCATCCAGAAAAACATCCATTGCTCTTTATTAGCTGACCGTGTAGGAATGCTGACTCAGCTTTTCCAGCGCTCTGACTGGTCTGTGGCGGGGCTGTTGACAGGTGCAGCATAGGTTACCATGGTGATCCACCCCAGTTTATGCGAGCCAGCTTTGTGATACCAGAAAACCTGACTTAAGCCTAAAGAGAGTCTGGCTTCATGGTACAGGCGCCTGGTCTGCCATGAAGTCTGCTGTTGTGGGGGGGCGGCCCTGAAAACCTGGAGCTGCTGGTCCCACCCACATTTTTAGGGAGTGCCCCCCCAACACCACATCCATGTTTCCCTTGCTGGTTTTGTGCGTGTGCGTGCGTGCAGGCAGGCGCTGTGTATACTGTGTGTATGTGTTTATATGCAAAAACAGAATCTACATGAGACAGAGAAAAGACTTGAAACTCTGAGATGTGGTTGCATGGGAAGAATAGTCTCACCCCTCTCCACTGGGTTTTCTATTAGGAATGAGTTTGATAGGACTGGCCCTCAGGAGACCATTCCCTCTGCATGAAAGGTTGCAAGCCAGTTTTCGAGATATTTTAGGGAACTTTCTGTTTGTGTTCCATTTTTGGGGTAAAAATCTGCTTCATTCCCGCACCAAGCAAAAGTCTGAGCTGCTGCATATTTATGCAGATAAGCCCCAACTATGTGTGCTTATTTCAAATATGAGCAAATGTCTTAAGGATATATATGCGTGTGTGTGTGTGTGTGTGTGTGTGTGTGTGTGTGTGTGTGTGTGTGTGTGTGTGTGTGTGTGTGTGTGTGTGTGTGTGTGTGTGTGTGTGTGTGTGTGTGCGTGTGCATGTGCGTGTGTGTGTGTACTAGTGGCAGGGCCATGGCACATGCACCTCACTGTGTTTGCAGGGCAGCACAGCATCCAACACAGTGGCCCCTGCTCTCTCTGTTATAACCCAGTGATGATTTATTTTTGACGTTGCTGTCTGTACATCGCCTACTTTGTTCTGGATGTTTGTGACTAATTGTTGGTGTTTTGTTTTAACTTCTATCCAGTGCCACATGGATGGGGTTTACACGCCTGGCCGCAAGCGTCCCAGTAGCCCATAAATGTATCACACCTCTGACTGTAGCAAACTCCACCTGTCTGGTATTCTGTCCAGAATAAAACAAGCGCCAACTGTTGTTTGCAAACACTGGCCCCGCTCTTACTCATACTGTAATACTGTAATAGACAGGTCTGAATAAATACTACTGAATGTGTCAAAGACAGAGACTGAAGGCAGGGGTCACCACAGACAAAGTGCTTTCTAATGTAACCTGATGTAATGAGATTCATTCGAATGTAATAATGATTAGTGTTTGTTCTCCTCCCGGTCATGTGTTCGTTAAAGCAGAACAGGAAAGGACTGCATACTGTACGTGAGACGTTCCCCTTGTCGTTAGATGTGTTTGACCCCAACTCAGTACAAGGCTTCTGGTCAAGTGATGTGAGCTGTACTTGAAGAATGAGGCATTTTCTGGACTTATCTGCACAATATCAAGCCCGCCACCCCCAAGGAAAACTTAACAAGACCACAGTGTATCCCCTTTAAAGATGTCTTAATTCACATGTTTTATAAGTACTACTTTGGTTCTGTTGCATAGCACACAGCTAGTTACCCTGTACATAAAGAGGCTAGTTTTTTATTTTATTTTTCTGTCAAAAATCACTTGGAAAGAAAGAGCTTTTCCTCCTACTGGTAGTTCCAATAAGCACATCTCGACACCTGTCACATACCTTTTGTATCTCTCTAAGTGTTTTGATTACCTAGATGGTTCATAAAAAAGGAAACTAGATCTATTTATCTAAACATGAAAAAAGTCTAAAGTTATTTAATGTATTAAAAATCGGGACGTATCATTTAACTGTAGATGACATAATCTGCTTTTTCAATAAAGTGGTTTTGTAGCTAACTGCAAAAAATGCCTTTTTCTCTTATTTTACTATTTGTCTGTTATGGCTTTCTTTAAAAAAAAAAAAAAAACAACTAATGAAAAGTTTTAGAAAAGTTACAAACTACTGCTGACATGAAACCGAAAGACTTCCGAGCAGCGAAGCTTGTGCTGGTGCAATAGTTTTGCACATTGAAACGGAGCCAAAGCAATCATTAAATAGGGGCACAGCCTGGAACAACACATGAAGACAAGAAGTCAAGGATGGTTTGGAGTTGACCACATGGAAGTGGTTTTCCCATGGCCCTCTCGCTTTTTTAGTGTTCAGGAGGTCGATGAGACTCAGATGGAGATCTCATGATGTTGCCCTGCCTCCCTGTCGACTCTTTCACTTTCTGTTAAAGGTGAAAAATTCCACTTTAAAAGAAGTCATATGCCAGTTCTTGTACTTACTTGTGATTGCACTCTTCTATGTCTCTTCAGCTCTTTATTTGCTCTGCTGTCATGTCTTTTTAATTTGATCATGCGGGGGTTGTTGGATTAGTGTGGGATCATGCTGCATGACTGTTGTCATTATGATCTCTTAATATTGTTTGCCTTTAATGTTGGTGTTTTACAAACTGTAGTTTACTGCGGTCAAGTCAAGTTTATCTATACGCAGTCAGCAGTCTCAAACGGCTTCACAACGCCCTTGTTATGAAAAGACTGTTAATTTATGACAATTACATCCTTAGGCCCTTCTATGGATTCAAGAAAAATCCCCATAAAGTATCATTAGCTACAATAAATATGTGCTCAGGGGTGGGGCTCCTCACAGTTAGTAAAATGCTGCTGTATAATTACACCCATGCACGCAACCCTGACCCTGCGTGTCATGTGATGGACTCTCCCTCCTGGGAGGCGGCCCAGCACTCTGATAGTCAGATAATCTGAAGCCTGGAGGAAAAGTATAGTATAGAGGAAAAGAGACAAAATAGCCACAACTGCCGCACATTAATTTGACATGATAGTATAAACTTCGGCTGCCATCGGAAACACAGTCACTGACGAGACTGTTCCCTTGGTACTGACCCTTTTCGTAAACTGCTCCAATGCATAAACATTCCTGGAAATGCCACACGGGCGTGATAAATTGAGGAGATGTGGGAATGTCCAAGGCATTTGTAAAACAACAAGCCTCGAGTCAAGTCAGTGAAATGCATTTAGTCATTTAGCACAAAAGTTGCTTTTCATTTTACATCATAAATTTGGTACTAGGATTTATGCTGAGAAAACCCCTGAGGCTGAGCTGCAGGAACAGTCACAGCGTATATGTTTGGAGAAACCTTGGGATTTGTGCAACTTAATTCACATGATTGAAGTTGTGTCCTGCTGCTGTTTCAGCAGATGACGGGCTTTAAACTTCTCTTGAGTTTTAGGACTTTTTAAAACTGTCGGGTTGTTGAGTTGAATGAGGAGACTGCACCCCTGTGGTGCTGTATTGTACAACATTAAGGCTAATTGGAGCATAAAGTAGGCTGATTACAGAAATCCCTAATGTCAAATAGGAATGTGTATATCTTCCCCAAATCCCTCAAACTGAATAAAGCACATCCCTCCAACAGCTGCTCTCTTTCTCTCAGTGCTGTTGTCCTCCAGTACAGTACAGTTGGTCACAATGATAAAAGTCTAAACTGTGAAACAATGAAAAGCATGGCGGAGCATTTATTCCCTACCAACATTTCCAAGCTGGCATTGGATTTTAATCGAAAGGCCTTTTTTCATGGCTTTTCATATCTGGTCTCAGTTGCAAAGTTCAGGTCCTCTGTTAAGTGTTCTCATTTTGAAAACGATCACTCCTTAATACAGAGTTGGGTGATGATCCTCTGTGTTCACCATTACAATTGACCCCCCTTTTACATTACACAGTTATTTGGAGCACTTTAAAAAAATGGATTGCAGCACCTTTGGAACGTGTGAATGATGCCTCTGTGTGACACTGTAGGATACATGTGTTGATACAGGAACGTGCCACATGCAGTACTGCTGTGCTCTCTTCAGAGACCCTGCAGGTGAGTGGGAGCCTTTCAGAAGCAGAGGTCCCATTTTTCACTGCGTACTTGGTAAATTACTGCAACCTGGCTCGATCCCCGAGAGGGTTACATATCAAGTCACCCAGTCTTTTCAGTTGAAGGAAATACTTGGCTGGATGATAGACAGGCGTGTGGGTGCCAATTACATGTATATGACTGTAGGCTATAACTTTCAAGAAAAAAAAGGAAAAGGAAAATGAGGGACGGGGACTTTCAAAGTGGCACCTGTACTGAGGCTGAATCTTGAAAAAGGAAAGTCTTTCATCATTTTATAGTCTCAAATTTCAATTACAGTGAGTGCAGCCTTACTTATAAGTCACGGATCCACGGACAGTTAGAGATGTAGATACATTTTGCGGGGGTGTACATGAAAGCGCAGTCTGCCCACTGACTGAGCCCTCCTGTGTAGCTGAACAGTGGTGTTCAGTGTGAGCAGCTCTCTGGTGTTGGTTGACAGCTCCATGAGTTGGGGCACAAAGCAACCCTTTATGTGTATGAGGGTTCCACCCTGTGACTCAGGGAGCTGTGTGTGTGTGTGTCTGTGGGTGTGCATGTCTTTGTGTGTGTTTGTGTGTGTGTGCAGAGGTAGCGGAGCCCCCCGGGGATCCGCTTTGAGGTGAGCTCTGTTACAACGCACAAAGGAACACCTTCCCTCTGGAGCACACAGGTCCCTCCACTGCCAGGAAATGAGTGAAAATATGCTCACCACAGGATTACCTCATACACTCTCCATCTTCAGTTACTGACACTTTGTCCCTTTCCCGCAACAAAACTTTCAGCCCCTGGTTTGTTACCTTCTGTGTGAATCACATCTGCACACACCGCCTTAAAGTTCACTCTCTATAAAATAGAGGGACGTAACCGTTATTACATTCCACGTGTCAAACACCTCATGTTGAGCTGACATGGTTAGTTTTCAAGCTTCGGCAGCAGCAGCAGAGAATATTTAGAGCGCCACCGGAAGAGAATCAAATTTCATCTCCCGAAAGTGGAGGGGAAAAGGCATTGTGATACCGGAAACTAGTTATGAGTCACTTCACAAGTCATTACTCTTGTGGTGCCCAGCCAGAGGAGATAGTTTCTGTTGTAAGTGCCAAAGTGATGAGATACTCACCTGTGAAACTGCCTTCTCAATGCAATGAAGGATATTGGAATTTCATTTTTGCTGCTCAAGCTGCTAAAAAACAATTGCATCTGATAAAACTCGAGGGCAATGTGTTTCACCGCAAACAATGTCCTGTTTCCTCTGGATTCATGGACCTTGGCAACAGTTTCTGGAACAGTGGGACAGTTTCTTTTTCTCCCTGCATCAAAACTGATGCAGCAGATATGTTCACCTTTTGTATTCCACATTTTCATCTTTCTTTTCAAAACCTTGAGCTTAACTCCAAACCCCCAGATTTGTTTTCATTTTCAAACTTGTAGTCCTCAGACCAACCCAGTGCTGACTCAAGTCCCATCACTTGATGACAGTTTAATCAGATTTTGCACAGCTCCCTGAAGCCTCAGACGGATTTATAAGACTGTATTCACACATGCAGCTCTGCTCCCAAACACCTGTAAATACACTTGGTGTTAACAATCAGTGACGTTCCCCTTTTACTCCCACACCAACAAGGCACACCCAAAAAATAAAGTTCTGATCCACATTTATTGTGTTGAGGTAACGGCAGATGTCTCAGTGACAGTTATAAAATGTCTAAAAGTCCAGATGTCTGCACCTCTGCTGCTCAGATTCCCTTATGAGCCTCCCCAACTTTATGGAAGTACTATATTACATCGCCAGAGTACCCTTTCCATTCTTAAGTATTCCCTTTATGGAATACATGTAATGTAGCAGTGTGAGGTTCAGTTGTTACTGTAGGGTTACATTTCTGAATTGAAGTTGTGTTCAGGTGCTGTACAGACTATGCACCAACTACACACAAACTGTTCATTTTTTTGTCAAAAGAAAGTGAAGAGGCGAGTTATTCATTTGTTAAGAAGGTGGAATAAAATATTCAGTTTCTGTATGAGAAAAAAACCCTCTTTTCCATTAATGCTGAACTGAGTGACCTCCATTATACAGTTTTAAACAACTGAAAAGGTTAAGATGTGTGTTGTCTGGTGACACAAACACACCGTCATTCCTGCTTGGCACCAAAAATGTCATCCCTGTCATACCAACTGTCACTGTCACTGAACATTAGGATACATTGTACCACCAGCAGACCAACAGAAATCAGTGTGGGAGTTGTGTTTTTTTATCTCTCGCTTTCTGATGTTGAATAACAGCCAGATGTCGCTCAGTATATCTGTACTTCTGTGGATTCAAGAGAGGCGGTGAAGATGAAAAAAAAATCTTACAATGGGAGCTCAGTATTCAAAAAACCCACATGAAGACCAGATAAGTGACCTCAAGCTGTCCAAGGAGGACAAACCAGGCCAGCGGTCTGGTATTTTGGCAAAGATGAACCACTTTAGGAAAACCTCTGGTTGTTCTGTGAGCTTGGGGACATCGCAGGAAAATGATTCAGAAATGCAATTATTTTCATGGGATATCTTACAGCAAGTGTTTTTCTCACTGACAAATATTTTGAAGCTTTTTTACCAGATGGTCACATAAAGGCCCATTAACATGGGAACTATAAATGTAAGATCTGAGATGCTGTATTTTAACAGGCAAGGAGGTTTGGTGTGTTGTGTTCCCCATATGGACCCCATCAATGATGTGTTTGAGGATGGCTGCTTCTAATGGGGATCAGCAGAGACTTGGGGGGAGGCATGGAGGCTCAGCAGCAAGGGGTCAGCTGGAGCCCCCTGCAGCCTCCAGGGAGTACTACTGGCTTCATAAGCTGCAGTGTGACAAGCTCTGCCCACGTACTTAAGTTAATCTTTATATAACTCCAGTAGTCGTGGGAAAAATGAAGCTGGGCTTGACTTAGTGGCTTTTTTTAAAAGCCTGCAGGGTTTCTGTTTTACTGCTGTCAATGGCAGCCTTGGAGTACAGACTGGGAACTTGAGAGGGCTCATCTACTGGGTTTGATATTGGGAAAAAGTGGTGTGAATATGTTGTGTGTCTTTTGTGTGTGTGCGTGTTTGTGTGTATGTGTGTATGTGTGTGTGTGTGTGTGTGTGGGGGGGGGGGTCATGTGATTACAGGGCTAATGATTAGCCCAAGAGAATATGTTCCCTGAAGCTTCCTGGGAGGGGAGGATAGCTGAATTTGTGCACATTAAAAGCATTCCAGTGAAGTTCAAGCAAGAATTCAAACTGACTGCGGACCTGCAGGCTGCTCTTCTCCTCTGAGGCCGGGTTTATGAGCTTGTTTACATGCAAGGATGCTGACCCTCAAACTCCTTCCAGCTCTGTGGCTCTCGTGATGAATGCAAATGTGCAGGGAACATGATGAGGAAGAAAACATGCATCTCAGAGGATCTTCTCCAGAACAAAGAAAGAGGTGCAGTTATGGTCAGTTTGCAGGAATCCAAAACGCTGCTCCAACCCTGCGTCTGACACAGCCATGAACTTGTTGTTGCATAGACAAAAGGTGGCCATAGGTTACGTCCCCATGGCAACCACTGCACTGGGGCAGGTTGAGATCCTGATCAAGCCAGGGGCACAACTCTTTAACAGGCCGGAGGGGCAAAAAAGAAAAAAGAAAATGACTGACAGGCCCAACCAATAAAGCATGAAGTGGAATGTGAGTGTATGCAATGCCATTGTTCAACAAACATCTCAGGAACGCAGAAAGAGCCTTTTTCATGCTTTCATGCTGCTATTTGATTCCGATGAAGCGCGGTGGGTCCTAATTTCTTATTTCCTCATGCTGACTTGCTGCTTGTTTGCTTCAACGTAATGCACCTGGTTTATATGTATCCATGACTAAGCTGACAGTTTCCTGGAGTTGAATTTCATTTAAGTTCCCTGAAATTATTAAAAATCTGTGGCGAAAAATCTTTTTTGCACTGTTATTTGCAGCATCCTGAACCTGACAAAGAGGAGGGTTCCTATCCTCAGTCAAACTCACTTTCCTCTGTATCTTGTTTCCAAGCCGGAGATAAAAAGAACAAGTTAGATTTGAAGTAAAGCATTGTTGCCTGGCAACAGCATTGAAAACCCAGCAGTGTCTGGGGTCTACTTTTTTCTTTTTTTTTTAATATTTCTGTTTGTCCTTAAACACACTCGGAAACTGTAACCAGTGGTGAGTATGAGAAGAATAAAAGATGTTGAAATATATTTTTAGATCGGCCTTGTTTTTAGTTCTTTGTAGTTAATAGCATCACACGGTGTATTTTGTAATCTGTTGCCTCCCATACCGTGTGATTTTATGTTTATAGGAGAAATTCACAGGCTTAGTTTGGCACACAGAACTGAAGCATGAAGCAAATTCAAATTAATTATTTGTAACTGTAGTGCCAGTGAGGACTGGCATGTGCTCCAGATGTTGTTTAGTCCAGCTGTTTGTTTTTCTCTCTAAATGGATGCTCTGGTGTCTGGGGATTTGTGGGGACGCACAGTGCAGATGGACTAACCTTTGACCCTTTGTTCCACTGAATAAATGGTAAATTACTGGGTGGCTGATTTTCTCCCTGTTAATAAGTCTGGCGCTCTGATGCCATCTAGTGACGTGTTTATAAATACACGCTCGCAGGACTGAGAGAATGAATGTTTTAGCAGCTCTTTGATGCACTTCATGACAGTTAAACACATTTGTATATATACGGACACTGAGCCACTACATTGTGTACAGGTCTGTGACTGTCACACGACACAGTGTGATGGTTTTACTGGGGAATCGTATTAAGACATTTATTTCAGACACTACATTTCTCTTCCTGCCTTCCACGACACTCTAGTACAAAAAGCTTTTCCCTCACACACTGTAACAAACATGGAAAAGGCAGCTGTGTAGACAGTACGAATAATGATAATGACAGTACAAACATACAGAATGCCTCAGCTCGACTGCGTGGGAGTGACCAGCTGCCTCTGCCAGCCTCCTGTTTGCGCAGCTCATGAGCTGAGGATACTACCGTGGAGTGAAGTGGAAGCTGCTTGGGGTGACTCAGCTCAAGCAAAGTTCTTCTTGAGGAAGTTCATGAGCCCGTTGGTGGAGGAGTCGTGGGAGTGGACCTCCGCGGTGTCGTTGAGCTCGGGCTCGATTTTCTTGGCGAGCTGTTTGCCCAGCATGACTCTGATGATGCAGAGGGGAAGGAGAGCAGGCAGAAACACAGGAGAGAGAGAGGAGGCTTGACGAACGTATGAAGGGTATCATCAAAAACTTCCAACCACATTAACACTGTTTTTTTGTTTTGTTTTTTTCTCAAAATGCTCATTGTATTGATGACTTCCAAGCTGAGGTGCAGTATTGTACCAAAATAATAATAAAAAATGGCACATTGATTTTGTCATGCATCCTGAAACAGTCATGCTCCTTTTCACCAACTCCTTGATGAAAAGTCACACTCATTATCCCCTTAACATCCAGCATCCCCTTTTATTTAGGTTTTTATGGCTGCACCATTCTATCAAGTGGAAGTCTTCTCGATGTCTTGTGAATCATTTTCTGGAAGTTTTGTTAAAATATAGTCTGACATAGTTTGCATTTTTGGGAAATTTAAGCATGAGTAAACAAAAGAAAGCTGTTCAACACATTGAGTAGATGTGGTAGAAACTGACTCACCCCCACTGGTCAAAGCTGTTGATGTCCCACATTACCCCCTGGATGAAGATCTTGTGCTCATACATCGCTATGACACAAAACAATATAATTATCGTTACACTGAGATTGTACTACAGAGGCTTATTGTATTGTATTGTATTGTTTAATTAAATGGTATTTATGAAGCTACGCAATGGAACTGCACACCATATAACCCTTTTTCACACTTCACTGCCCCAGGCACAAAGACAATTACTATGCAACAGTGTGCAGCATCCCAACTGAACCTCAGCTGTAAATTGTAACACCTGGGATCATTACTGTCACTATGTTTACAGCAATAACAGTACTGAGGTTTCTATTTATGGACTCATCTCAATATAACTGGCTGTGGGTCATAAGAAACAAACAAAAGGATGTGTCTCACCAATAAGTGCTCCAAGAGTGTATGGTGTCAGTTTTTTGAAGACGATTGAGGTGGTTGGTCTGTTTCCTTGGAATACCTATGTTAAACAAGGGGAAATGTTTAATCATACACAGTTCACGTACATGCCATCATCATCATCATCACAGATGCACTTAATAAAGTCAGGATTAGTGTGTTTAATCATGACCACTGGAGGGCACCACCTCCTGTGGTTGCTTTCTCTGGTAGCAGTTAGTGTGGTCTGCCAGCTGCATGATTTGTTTTGTAATGAATGAGATGAGCCACACTTCTCCAATTCAGGTGTACGCTTGTTAAAATGATCATGAAAGCTGCAGAACATGGGGTGTTCATTCTCTTTAGATGTTAGTGAAGTAAGTCATTTTCTCGTGATTTGACTTACTTGGTGAGGCAGGAGTTTCTCCAGAGCGTCTCCACTCAGGCCGCTGGCCTCCAGCTCCTTCCTGACCTCCTCTGTGGTCTTGCCCTTCATCAGAGCTTCTGTCTGGGCCAGGAAGTTGGCGATCAGGAGCTGCAACCACATCAAACAGGATTTTACAGTGAGTGATGTAGATCATGCAGTCATTCTTGCAAGGCACTAATCTCTACGTTGTACTGCCATATTACAGAATGTGTAAATACTACCTTTCAGATTGCATTGACTATTTTAAAATGATTTATAATATAATAATAAAAAATGAAAATCCACAGTCTACACAAAAGTAAATTTCCTCTCTTATAAATTTGTTATGAAACTGTCTCAGAATACATATTCAGTTACACCTGTCTGCTTAAGCGTTAGTCGACGTGTCTTTCACTCTAGCTGGCTCTTTTGATGGCAGAACCTGTGACCTTTACGCGTGATCCCTGAAAACTATGTATTCCTCAGGTTTTCCAGGTAATTAATACTCTGCTCACGACTGCAGCGGTAGCTCAGATCGCTCTTTGTGCTAACTTTGTGCTTACCATTCCATTGAGGTCACACATTTTTAATTAAACAAACTTCACTACAGGAAACCAAAAAGTATGTATTTGTACTTCCAAAATGGAAACCTTCATCTGCAGGTATTTATATAATACAAGTGAGGCATTTCAGTCGGTATGCTTTTTATGTAAGATAAGAAACCTCATCATATCTGCATTTATGAACCCTTCCTTCTACTGATCTTTAACCAAACTGCTTTAGATTGATATCTCTTTGATAACACCAGTGATACCTTGTGGTGTAGGTTGTCTCTGATGGGATGCTGGGACTGAGCTGGGATCATGAAGTCACAAGGCACCATACGTGTTCCTGTGTTGAACACAGAGTGCATTAATGACAGACTTCAGTAACCTGCAGACTAATGGCATGAGGTTAATCCCCTGGCAAGGAGTAACATTGGATCAGGATACCAGAATATTTGGTTATATGACTATGTGATTCTGACATAATACGGTGATCTTTGACAATGATACCTTGATGGATGTGCTGAAAGAATGAATGCTGTCCATTGGTTCCTGGTTCTCCCCAAATTATTGGCCCAGTGTGATAGTTTACGCGGGTTCCGTGGTTCGTGATGTACTTTCCATTGGACTCCATGTCGGCCTTGGTAACAAACACGTTTATCATATTATCAGATCTGTCACCTACACCTCTGATGGGTGGAGAAGATGAACGCACACAAAAGGTGTTGCTTTTTGCTCTCTAAGTAGTTTAACCATGCAAGCACATTTTTTTCTCTTTTGTCAGCGTGAAGTATATTGCCTATCAAACTAGAACAACCTGATTCAAAGTCATCTTGTAAATAACATCACAAAATGATGCTTGATCTCTTCTGGGATGGATTCTCTGTACTAGCTGCGGCAGCTTTGAGGCAGACCTGTTGTAAGTAGACTGTGAAGCGGTGCATGTACTGGTCATAGGGCAGCACGGTGTGGGTCTCAGTGTGGAAGAAGTCGATGTACCAGATGCCCAGCATAGCCAGCAGGATGGGAGCGTTCTTATCCAGAGGAGCGGTGTGGAAGTGGTTGTCCTGCATGAGACAAGGGTTAAGGTTGCTTATTTGTATCTGTCTGCTCTGTATCTTCTCTCACATAAATGTTTACTCTACATTAAGGTGGTGGGGACAAAAGGTGTTACCATCTAATACTGGTTTACCTACCATCCAGTGAGCTCCTGCAAGAAACTTCTCAAAGTTGTCGAAGCCTGATGAGGAGAGGAAATGAGACAGAAAAGTTAAAGCTGAATATGCAATTCATTATCACTTGAACTAATTGGTGTAATATTTCTATTTATAGTGTATCTCTCCATTAACATTGCAAAGAAAATGTATGGTGTATATTTACTAAAGCTGCTATTTATATATGTTTATATATACAAGCAGCATGGCTGGTGGCAAGAATGCTGAAGGTGGCTGGTCGGCCAGACTCAAATATTGAAATATTGCATTGGTTGCCACAAAATTTTGGACAGATATGCATTATCCCCTGGAAGAAGAATCCCAATGACCTTGGTGATCCTCTGACTTTTCATCAAGCAATGTCATTATTGCTTGATAGCATGTTAACATGCTAAGATGGTGATATGGTGAACATTATATCTGCTAAACGTCAGCATATTAGCATTGTCACTGTGAGCACATCAGCATGCTGATGTTAGTCTTTAGCACCTCCTTTAGTACCGCCTTGGTACAACCTCACAGCACCACTGGTAAGGCAGTAGACTCTAAGTCTTATGGAATTTTAACATCTTTAATGTTAGAAATATGATGCATGCATTGCTGTCTTCCACCAAAGTCAGTGTTTTGCAATGTTGTAAAGGACAATAATATGGAATTGTGCATTTCACTTTACATACCAATGTGCAGGGCAACAGCCATTCCAATTGCAGACCACACGGAGAAACGCCCACCAACCCACTAAAACAGAAAATAAACAAAATACTGTCAATAAATCCATGACTCAAACACTCCAAAATGTGAGTTTTCAATGAAAGAGAAAATAGCTTTGTGCACAATAAAAGGTGGTTGGAACTGCAACAAGAACATTAATGTACTTGGATGTAAGCCACATGCTTTAGTGTTGCTATCTGAACAAAAGAATGTAGATCTTTAATAAGCGGTAGCTTGAGCAATGCAGCACCCTGATCACTTCATTTAGTTTTAGGTCTTTTACATAAGTATTGCCTCTGGTCAAGGTTTTTTTCTCACTCTTGGGGATGGACAATACTGTACAACACTGTAAATGTAATGAGTGCAAAACAGTGGCAGACATTTTCTCTATGACATATAGGCCAGATCATAACTGTTACCCTTTAAATATCAACTATGTAACTAAAGGCAGCCCCCTGACCTTTAGTGCAACTCAGCCTTTAAAGTAACCTCTGCAAGAGAGAAGGTCGCTTCCAATAATAACTGAGTCTGAAGAGAGAGGCATCTGATTTCTGAACAACTGCTGGCCAGTGTGTTCGTCCCACCTTCTTCACAGGTTAAAAGTCTAATTTATTTATAGCTGCCCCATCACAGTCCGGGGAGTCAGACAAGACCCGCTGCACACAGTCCGCTTCAAGGCTTAAAGAGAACTCACATCCCAGAACTCAAACATGTTCTCTGTGTCGATGCCGAAGTCCTTCACTTTGGGCTGAGGCAGAGAGAGAGAGTGAGAGAGACAAACAGGACACTTATGATCAGATGTCTGAACACTGAAAGACGGTATCATTTCTGATAGTACGTTGTCACTTACTCCATTTGTGGACAGGGCCACAAAGTGCTTGGCAATAGCAGCTTTCTGTCGAAACATGCAGAGAATATATTTAGAGAATATGAAGAATATACATCTCCACCATTTACCATCATTTTCTGAAGCCACTGCATACTTACATCTTTGGCATGCTCCAAGAACCATGCTTTGGCTGACTCAGCATTGGTAATGGTCTCTTGGGTGGTGAAAGTCTGTTAAAGAACATTCAGGTAGACACAACAGATAAAAAAGTACTACTATCAATATAACTGAATTTGAATGTTTGAATATCAGGAATTGTAGCATATCTTTCCAAAATGACATATGACCAGACTTAGACTTTTATTGCTGGAATGTATTTATCAATAAATCTCAAGCCATGATAATTTACTGAATGGATGTACAGTATTTTGAAATAGGTTTGTTGTGGTTGTTCACATCACTTGTGCCTTAGTTGAAAGGCTGGTATGAAAAACATTCAGATACAAATGTCAACTGGGAGGAGCAACTTATGGCATGCAGCACTACCAGATTCACTTCAGTGAATGGAAACTTCATTTACAACCGGTCGGTCTATGAAAGACAGATACCTTTGATGCAATGATAAAGAGGGTCGTCTCAGCATTGAGCTCTGCCAGGGTTTTGGCGATGTGCGTTCCATCAACGTTGGACACAAACCACACACGTGGTCCACCCTTCGAGTAAGGCTTCAGGGCCTCACTCACCATCATGGGGCCCTGCAATTCAATTAATGTCCAAGGTCTAACGGTGATGATCCTGTGACTGGGCTGGACAGCTCACAGGTGTGAATATGTGTGGCGTTATATACAATACATGAAAAATATATCCTTCCATAAATTGCACTCACGAGGTCAGATCCTCCAATGCCAACATTAACGACATCGGTGATGGTCTTTCCTGTGTAGCCTTTCCATTCCCCGCTGCGAACTCTCTGCAACAGTTAAACATAATTATCACATCTGTCATCATAGCTGACTGGAATTTATCAACACATTTATTCAAAGAACCTGGTACAGATGGTCACAACCAGGACTGCTAAATCCACAATGCTAAACAAGTAACCTGCGGTGCAACAAAGCTGGCGCTGCTGCCCTTGACTCACATGACAGAAGCCCTTCATCTTCTCCAGAACCTTGTTGATATCTGGCATCACATCTTTGCCTTCAAACAAGATGGGGGTGTTGGAGCGGTTCCTCAGAGCCACATGGAGCACAGAGCGGCCCTTCAAGTGCGCACGACAAGACAAACACAGTTACTGATGTTGTTGCTGACCAAGGAGTTGAACATTATTCAGCATTTGCATTTACAGTATTCAATGTTCATTTTTAAACAAACCAAAAACAAACACATTATGTATCCTTGTATAAATGCAGTCTGCGTTTTTAGCCAACTGGTATAGAGAGGGTAGAGAGGTTAACACTGTCATGAGTCAAGTTACAGGAGACATGTTGTCAACATTGAGCACCTCAGTAGTGTTGATCTTTCCTCCCGTGTACATCACCTCTCTGGCAGCTTCAATACCTCTAGACTTGGCCTGAAAAAGAGAGTAAATATTAGTTCTTTATGGCATTAGATCAATAATCAAAATGTATTTCTAGATGTATGCCACATGACAGAAAGTACAATCATCAGTCCAACTCACTCTGATAGATTGTATGGACACTGAAAATTAGACTTGAAATTACGTCATGAGTCAAATGAATGAGACTTCCTAATTAAGTAGAGCTACAGTGGCCTTTGAAAAGCGAAGATTAAAATGAATTTACCAGATCAACCAACATCTTCATGACTTCTTCTGTGACAAGATTCTTGGAGTAATCCAGAAGAATGTCTCCATCCTCAGTTTTCAGTTTGAGGCTGTGCAAACACAAATAGACAACGGTAATAGGGACAGAGGAGTTTGTTCAACAATCAAACAAACAGTGTGGTGGTTTGACCTCTAGTGTTGACCATTATCTAATCATTACATAATGGTCACTACATTGCAATCAGTTGTATAGTTTGAATGCATCTGTGTATTCTCACATGAATTTGACAGCCAGCAAAAAATAGAACTGGCAAAATCATAACAGTGATTCAACCCATTTACATACAAAATGACCTCATCCTGTTCAGTGGTGCTGCACATGCTGCATTTTTACACAATATTTTAAAATGATATATACCTGAGCTTGTTGAATCTCTCTTTGTCAGCCTCAAACAAGTGCCTCATGTTGAGGTTCAGGGCATGAGCTTTGTACCAGTCCTGCAGCTTTTGGAAGTTGGGGTCCTGTGTGAGTCCCATGTTGTCGAGAGGGGGCCTGCTGTGCTCCGATGTGCTCAAATACCACCTGGCTGAGTGAGACTGAGAAGCTCAGAGGGAAACCTTTTTGAAGGGTGTCCAGTCTAGATCCGCAGTTGCCCCTCCTACAAGTGACACACTATACTCAGGGCTCTCACTTGTCACACATCCACCCTGTTGCTGTACTGGGAGCTTTACCACACTGGTGAAGATTACACTGTGTCATGTAGTTCAATATTCTGCTCAAATCATCAGGTAGTAGAGACAGTGTCCACTGGTTTGCAGGTTATTTGCACACATGATAAGTCTCTCTTAAATACACAAGCTACACGTTTACATCTAAGATAAAGTGTATTAAAATATTAGAAATATTGTGTGATATATATAAATGCATATGAATTTAATGAATTATTACAACACAGACTATAATTAAAACGATAAGATACAATAAGCAATCTTTCATTCAAAAAGCATTAGATATTAACATTAAATGTTCTTTAGAGTGAAAACTGCAGTGAATATTTGATATCTATACACAGATGCATATTATATATTTTATGCAAGTCATATTTTATTGAAAGGCACGTATAGGATAAACTCAAATTACATAAGATCGAGTGCACTTGCATTTGTTGAAACCTTTTTATAAAGCAGTGTGTCAGTGAAGTGTCGCATGAAGTGTAAACGGTTTCATTTATAAACTTTCTGGTCTTTGTGAACTCTAGCAGAAGCAAGCTTGGCAACGTTCAAGGACTAAGGCAGCAATTCATTGTGGATTGTTCACTTGTGGACCTCAGCGCCCCCAAGTGACTGTTGGAGTACAGGATGTAATATTTTATATCAAACAGTAGAGGGCGAGAAAACCTCAGCCTGCAGCTTTCTCTTTTTTCGGCATAGTCAGTGTGGGAAATATGAACAACACACGGTATGAAGTTTTAACCACAGATATCAAAGACTCATGAGAATTAGTTGGGTTGGGTTGAACTTTACGGCTATAGTCTCTATACCCATAGTCTATAAATCCATGCACAGTTATTCTATTGTTGAAAGTAAATGGCTCAGATATGAAAACCAGTGTTTCTTGTAATAGCTGTTTTCTAAGCTTTCCATTTTCTGTATTTACAATATGGATCTGCACTGAAGTGCACCTTACAGTACCAGTACACTGAAAACAAATTTTCGATATATTTTTGCCTCCACCTCCACTTTGAAAGCAAGTTGGCCCAATTAATCCTAAATCAATTATTTCATGGTATTAAAATGTCAATGGATGCTTTTATTGTACGTGGGCCTGTGAACTTGGTCATGAATTATTTATAAGACAAAATGGAAACATGAAGCCATGCCATTTAAGACCAAGTTTAAAATCCCAACTGGGACATTCATTTTACACCCGTGCTTTTACTCAGAAATGCTCTTTACGCAAGACGTTTGTCGCCAGAGTTTTATTGTGAAAGGTATACCGGAAGTACGTGTTTTTATTGACGTGATCTTGACAGTGGTCACACAGACAGGGGATTCGCTGTCAAGAGGGTGGATGCCTAAAGCTGGTGAGCGATGCGGTGATTAACTTAACGTGTACTAACATTTTTTCTCGTGTTTTACTGAAGCTGTTCGCTTTCCTCGTGGTTACGGGGGCACAGACTGTTGTTGGCCTGCATCGAAGAACCACTGGGCCGCTTACATTAGCCTGTGCTTTCTGCCGACGCTTTACAATCGTGTCGCAGAGAGCTAGCTGGGTAGCTAAGGTTAGCTATCTCAGCTATGTAGCTAGCCTGCTTAGAACCGATCAAACACTAATGCGTCCATTATCGGACGAACCTCGTTTTGACAAGGTTTTTATCATTTTCCATTCATAATGGAAACATATGACCCATTTATACAACTGAACAAATGTATTCAGAGAGGGCTGTAAATGTACGTGACATATTTTGTGCAACTATACGCTCATATTTTGGTATACAGACACAATTTGATGCTTGGTGATGGAGTGCATCCGTGTAGGCTAGCGAAGAAGGAGCAGTCGGCGGCATCGGTTGTTTCTGTTTTCACTGTCAGGATCTTGTATCTGTGGGCGATGCTCCAGATTTGATCCATGTCTTGACAGCCGTGGCGATTCAGACAACAGGGGAGTAAGTTAATGCAGTCCAGCACCAGCAGCGACCTGGTTTGACTGCATGTCCGATAACGGACCTGGGCGTGCTTGGTTTTAAGTTATGCGCTGCAGTTCGGTAATCGCTACCGCACAAAAATGGAGTGTAGGTGAGCGACAGACAAGCGGACGACAAAGACGTGATTTGCAGCTCTTGTGGCAGCGTAACTCGCGGCTGCGGTTCGACTGACAATATCGCTGGGTTTCAGGGGAGGTACACAAGCTAGCTAGCTAACAAGCGGGTGTCTGGTTCTGTGTGGCCAGTGGGCGAGTGTCAAAGTCGGGAGTGCAGCGGACCGGGGATACCGGGTATCGACCGTCTGCGGACGCTGTGGCGTTGTCGTGTCACTCCTTTTCCTCGCGTCTGGCGTATCGATGCCCTGATGCCGCCGAAGCCTTTCCGGCGACAATGCATTTAGGGCATTAACAGGCCGTATTAATAGCTGCGACATAATGTGCCCATGACTTGGGCCATGTCATCTCGGAGAGTTTCGATGAAACCGGCGAACTGCGCTTGCGGGGATTCTCCTACACCTTCCTGCTAAATAGTGATCAGATTTTAAGAGTTCTCATTAGCAAGTACAACACTAACCCGCCAATAATTTTCTGTGTCGGTGAAGTTGTAATGTTTAGTTGCTAACGCGGTTTCGTCGTTACAAGAATAGCCAGTCGCCCGAGATGTTGGATAGCGCGCAGAGAGCAGCTGAGCTGTGGAGGTGTTGTAATATTTCCACCCGATGCCTTTCACACAGAAGAAAAGAGTGGAGACACGGTGACTGAAAGCTTGGCCCGTGCACCGGATCGTGTGTGTGTGTGTGTGTGTGTGTGTGTGTGTGTGGGGGGGTTGCTCCTTTCACCCATTTCTACAGCTTGCTCGTGCAGAATCGCTCGCTGGCAGCACAGCCTCGGCGACGTCGGCAGCGTGCTTTTATAAAGGCTCCACGGCGCACGGGAGAGAGATATCGAGAAGTGCGTTAATAAAATACCGTCGCCCCACTTCTCGCGAGGGGTGTAGCCGTCCACTGTCTAGCCAGGGATCTGTCTTTTTGACATCATGTGGAATGTGTTTCCTGTTTTGGTCGCTGCACTGTGGAAATTAAAGCAGTAGCGACCGTTCCGTCGCCCATAGCATCGGATCATATAGAAGAAGCAGGCTGCTGGTGACTGAGGCCTTTCTGTTCAACCAGGGCTGCAGCCTTTGTCATAAACAGCTGATCTGCCTGCAGGTGGAATCTGAAAGTCAGCTTCCATTGTCACTGTATCATCCATGTTTTACTGAGGGAAATGTCAGTGATACACAGAACAGGGAAAACAGATTTTGATTGTGGCCAGGTTGAACTCAATACATTGGAAGATTAAATGGAAGAGATGGTTTTAGGTTCAGTGCCCTGTAAAGCAAAAGGCTTACAGTAAAAAATTCAGAACTTTTTTTAAAACTTGGAGTGATACAGGAAGTTGTTTGTGATGCCTTCAGTTTAAGGACAGTTTGTTTGTTGATGATGTTGAATCCCCCCCAGTACAGTTTTGACCTATATTCAAATCGGAATGATTTCACACTGAGGTCATAGCCTTCCTGTTGTTGAGTTTCACAGGCTCCTATCGCTTTCAGTGAAATGGGCCTAAACCTACAGTATGTGTTGACATCTCCCACAGCTGTGTCACTGTGGACGTACGTGCCGTGCTCGGCAAAATTCCTGCCTGTGTTTAAACTCATTCTCCTCGGCCGATTATTCAGCTCCGTGCCCGAACGCTCGTCTCGGCCGGGGAACTAGTAGTCAGGCTCCGGTGGTTTTCCTCTCTTTCTTTTTCTTGTCAGCAGTTTGTCAACATGTGACATGACCAGGAGTGACACTTTTCCTTAGTCTAACATAGAATCCGGATGCGTGAGTGAGGAAGTCGACATACAGTCACAAGATTACTGTTTGCGCTTGCCTCGGGTGGAGTACTCATCAGAGGAGTCTCATCAGACCTGGGTGATATTTCCTTCAACAAAGGGGCTCTCTGGTGTTTCTATTGCTGCACAGTTTAAGATAATTCAGACGAGCGTTACTCAGGAGTCGTGACCAGGGGGAAGGGATCGTCGACCCCGGGCCACTGTTGTTATGAGAACTGGGCAGCTCTTGTATTTTGTGTCTTGATTTTTTTATTTTTGAGACTTTTCTCTCTGAAATTGGGGCAGGCAGATACAATGAGTGTTGTCATTTTTGTTCTTTTTAAAAGGTGCGTCTCCGGGCCGTGAGCTCTCTTATCTCTGAAGCCGAAAGGTTGCGACCAAAGCTGTCCGCCTCGAGACGACATCATGGGAACAACAGGTGTTACAGGAAGGAATCTAATTGTTACCTTAAGATTGCAGCTTGCACAAGCGCTTCCCTACGGGGTTATTCTTATTAGTTATGACTTGGTTATAAGGACTGCAGGGTTAGTGCGACTTCGTCCTGCCTTGGTACGCTTTCGTGCCACACGCGACACGCGTCACGGCGGGGTAGCGGCCGAATAAAGTAACTTCCATTAAAGCGGGCCGTTCGTTGCAAACAGATCTGTCTCATCGGCGTTAAAGAGAAGTCGGCGTGTATGCCATCGGTTTTAGAAACGAGGGCCACTTTAACATTTCCTATTAACGCCGTGTCAAAAAGGAGATCCGTGCTGTGTGATAGTCGGCCTGTGAGCGAAGGATGGTTTGGCCCATGCCTCAGGGAGATGCAGGCCTGTGTGTTTTGAATGCGCATTGTGTGACAGGGTTTGTATTTGAATGCACAAAACTAACACTATTTGCACTGGTGTGTGTGTGTGTGTGTGTTGGGGGAGGTGTTCAGCTCTCCTTCCACACTCCACTGCTGTTCCATCCACCTCCTGGTTAGCGGAGCTTATTTTTGCACCGCGGAGTCAATCGGCTGCTCGGCAGAACCGAACACGATGCCCGCCTTCGTCCAGCGGGGAGCGGCCCCCGGGGCTCGCAGATAAGGGGGAGAGGGCTCGCGGCATGGGAAATCTCACCCTCGTCTCCTGGGAAACCAGTTCAGTCTTAGTTTGTGGTCAGCTATTTGCCCCTCGGTCAAATGTTCCCAGCGCGATGCTCGAATGCCTGTGCGCTGGAGATGATCACATCAAACAAGAATCGGGGCGAACGCGAAACTCTCGCGTAATGTGATACTCCATCCCTGCAGGAAACGTTTTTTTTTTCCTCTGCTTTTCCTTGAGCAGGTCAGGAGTCAGGGTCATCTACCAAACAGTGAGCGAATACAGACTTGCTGTGTTGTTCAAGGGCACTTCAGCAGTGGCTGCCTTATCCTGCAGATCGTACCAGCGCAAACACGGGAGACTTTTTCTTCTCGGTGCAGACGGTTGTTGGTGTCTGCGATTGACGCTGACTTAGAGTCCTGTCATTTTTTGGGCGTCCGGCTCCGCTGTTTGCGTGACTGCCCGAGCTTCCGGCCCCTGCGGCACCTCCTGCCTCATGGTGCCAAAAGCAGCGAGCATAAATTCGCACTTTTGTCCCGGCTAAAAATACAGCGCCCCGGTGGCTGGCGCGCAGCACGACCCGAGGCCTCGGTGGAGCGCCGGCTCGATATAGGCCGGGGGAAGCGTTTCCATCCCCGCAGGTTGCCGCCGCTCTTTCAAGAATGGAAGCGGCTCTGGAGCCCGGTGACCCAGCGGCCGGGCGCAGTGAACGTGCTCACAGTTGTTCGCCGCCATTCTGGAGAGCGTCTCCCAGCTAATTCTGTTTGCTCGCTGTCAAATACTGAAAGTCCACATATACAAAGGCTCTGATTAGACCCAATCAGATGGAACTTTTTTTTTTTATTCATTCACGCCCCCCCCCCTGGGAATTCGTTGTTATCTCGACTCCCGTGGCGAGACCTGTGCGGATGTTTCTTTCTCGGGCTGTTGCCACATATTATTTGATCGAGGCAACGGCGCGTGTTGAAATGTGCATTTCGCGTGAGAGTCGGACCTGTGGGGCCCTCAAGTATGTCCTCTGTCAGAGTGGCCGGTCTGCTATTTTTATTGGAGCCATAAGCTACTTACAGCGTTCTGTCATGACGGCGCAGGTTAGCCTAATATTATCCAGCCTGCTCGCCAACTGTGTCAGTCCCTTTACTGACGCGAGCGCGAGGTTTCGCCCCAACTTACCCGACAGCGGTTTGCTCCAGCGGCAGGGAAAGTTTCACTACTTCTCTCCAAAAGTGCAGAATGCGATGGAAAACGCAGTACTGCAGAATTGGCAATAATTTTGCAGAACCGTGTACGTCAGCTGGTTATCGAAGTCGATGTATTTTTAGGTCCGGGATTTAACCCCCCGACCGCCGGAACTGCGTCCAAGTCCGCGAGGAACGCGGCGCCGGTGACATCTACCCTCGCAGCTTCGTATTCACAGCCAAGGCCTTTTATTTTACTCTTCCTCCCGCAAAGTCATGCAGCTGCATGTGCGAGAGTGTGTATGTTTTTTTTTTCGTTGTGGTGGTATGAGGAGAGCAGCGCCTGCCACAATACTCTCCTTGTGCTCTGCGGGCAAGAGGAGCCTGGCTCAGCTCCTGTCACACAGTTGCTCCCGGCACTTGTCCTGTCATTCGGACCGACCCCCCCTCGACCCGTCTGCCGATTCCCAGACTCCACCGGGGGCTTATCTGCCCTGTGGAATGTCTCCGCCGGACCCGGTCCTGTCGAGCGCGCCGTCAGAGTCGCGCCCTCCAAAACCCCAAGAAGCCGAGCCCGACGTGTGCCGTAAATTACGCGGCGGCGGCGCGATGTAGCGAGGAGGTGTTTCGCAGTGTCGGTTCTCCTGACCTGCTTTTTTGCGCTCGTTTGAACCCACATTAAGAGGGTTCTGGGGAAATGCATTCCTTTGCTTCATTGGCAACAGATGTAGGGGGAGAACTTTTTTTTTTTTTTTCTTTGAGCTGAACCTTTCCGAGCGTCTAAAAACAGTGCGGTGCGGATCGTCGGGCAGCTGTTTTGCCCGTGGAGGCTGAAATAGCCTTCATGAGCGAGCTAATGTCAGGCCTGTGGCTGGAGCGTCACAGGGCCCGCGTTCGCCTCAAAATGGCAGATGGATAAGGAGCTGTCAGCGTGGGCAACAGCTGCCCCCTTCCGCAGCCAGCGAGCCGCCTAGGTGCGACGTGACGGCCACGCAAATACGATCCAAAAGCAACCGCTGTTGGTACCGAGGCGGGCAGCATCCTGGAGGCGGCCGAGGTGGGGAAAGTCAGCGCGGGGACAGTAAATGAGATAAAAAGGTGATTTCTCCTCGACGAGCAGGGGACGGGTGCAGAGGTCCCCGGTGTGAATATGCATCGCGGCACGAGTTCAGAGCGGTTTGTTGAGGAGGCACAGCGAGGTTTTATTGAAGTTTCCCAGGGGGGGGAAGGGAATTCACCGTTACTGTTTGGGATTATTAGATTTAATCTGGATGGTACTGAAAAATACTATGATATGGCGTTCTGAGATTTCCCCAGCTGGTTACTCGAGTGCGCCGGCCATGAAACAAATTGGAACGAGGCCCTGCTCGTGGCTGCAGCTGCACAGGCAGGTAAATCACAGCGCCTCCTGTGATTTACTGCACGCCGGCACACAGCGACATGCCGGCCTCGGCGCTCCTGCGGCTGGCGACAGGGAGCTCGCCCCAGGAAACCTAAACCCGCTTCCTGTCGAGGCCGAGCAGCTGACATGTGCGGCGAGCGGGGGAAGTGGAGCTAACATTAGCCCCCGAGCCCCCCCCAGCCGGAGGAAGGACGTTAAAGTGGGCTGGCGCGTCCTGAGGGACTCTCCGATCACATGTGTTTGTTTGGGTGCCGTGCGTGGTACAGCGCGCCCTCAGCGGGGCTCATTAATATGGATATCATGTCCGCTGCTCTCGGGGATAACCTCCACTTCCACGGTCTTACAGCCAGGAAGGAAATGTCTCTAATGAAGTTACATAGATGGATTATGTCTGCCTGACACGGCCGTGCCACGGAGAGGAGAGCATTCAGCTTTCTCTGGGAAAAAAAGAAAAGAAAAGGGTTTTATTTAGTTCTTCACTGTGACTCACCCTGATTCATCAGTTCCTACTTTTGTTATTCACTTTGAGGAGAATGGAGCCATAAACTGGATAAATCAAATACCCCCCCAAAACAAAAACCAAAATCACAGATCTAGTTAAAGCTGCATGCTGTGTCCCAGCACCGTACGACACTTACATCACCCAGGCTTCAAAATCTGAAGTTTCTGCGGCTGATATAAAACATAGTTTTTACTATCACAGTGTCAAACTGTGACTTTAGGACACCACTCTCAATGGTTCTGAGTCTAATAAAAGAAAAGCTGAACGTTTTCTCAGATTAAATATTCGTTTTTAAAACCTCCTTCCCAGAGAATAGTGGTAATAATTTCCAGCTGTATGTCATTAGTGTTCCACAGAAATTGTAAAATGACAATGAAATAAATTACTAATTAAATCTGGGGGGGACAAAAAGAAAATAACGTGGACATCGCGCTGCATTTCTGCTCGTCCCCGTTACTGGGCCCGACTGGGTGAAAGTGTGGCTCGCTGAGATCGGGTTTCCTGTTTACCTCGCCGAAGCCGCGGACTGTGTCGCTTAGCGGGCGTCGTGGGCCACCTGGCAGGTGCTCGCCGTGTCTGCGATCCCTGGGATTTATAGAGCCGCACCGTTGCGCCGGCCGGCCGCCCACTGGCGCGCTGCCGGAGCCGTCAGACCGTCCACCTGGCAAACGCCTCTTAAGAGGAACCCTTAATCCTGGACGGGCTCGAACTCGTCTGCTCACTTTGTTGGTCCAGGGCGTATGTTGTTCATTGTTTATTTGTGTGTGTGAGCAGCGAGGGCGGATGACTGGCCCGACGCGGATCTGTGGCGAACCGTTCCGCTGAGGGATTTGCAGCCGGCGCTTCGGCAGCAGATTAAGTCCACGGGTAATTGATTTCAGCGGAAAACGCAGGGGGATGAATCGGAGCGGCCCGCTGTGACCGAATGGATGGAGCTGATAGTGGGAGCTGGGTTTCATCGCGATCGCGGCGCGTGCCACTTCACGAAGGGCGGCGTTGATGCCGAGCCCGTGGATCAGACTGGCGCGTCTTCGGCGGGACGCCGGGCTGGATCCTCACAAAGAGGAGACGGATACAGCCTCATCCAGCCGGTCTGTGCACGCGTACCCCCGTCCCCGCCACTAACCGCAAGCGTTAACAACTGTCCTGCCAAGTTAGGGTTAAAAAAAGAAAGGGTGGGGGAAGCACCTCCCCTGGCGAGGAGGTTGCCGGTTTCCCTCGGCACCCCCCCCCCGCTCGGTGGCCCAGGTCGGACGAGGATGGGCTGATTTCTGCCGGGCGAAGCCTTCTGTTTGGGAAAGGAAGTGAGGTCTGAAGGTCAGGAGAGCGGAGCCGGGTGTGCGTAATGGCCACAAAGCCACAGTGACAGCAGGCCGGGCGCCGTTATCTCGTTGCCTTTTTTTTTTTTTTTTTTTTTTGCTTTTCCTGACTCATACCAAAACACAGAAGCATTCTGCGCTGTGCTACAAGATAACGCTGCCCTGCTGCGAGTCTCACAGCTCGGCCTGTGGGCTTCCTGTCCGTAGCGTCGCTCCAGAACCAGGTTCAGTGAAGGTTACACAATGTAACGCCAACGCTGAACCTCAAACCCAGCTTCCCTCCACCTTTTCCCAGTGTTTGTCTCTTACAGATGGGTGGAAATGGAAAGAAGGCGGCATTTAAATGACCTCATTTTGATGTTTTTTTTCTCATTTCCAGTTCCTGTCAGCTTTATTGACACAGATGTATTCTGTGGCGTGTCGCATTTTTAGACGATTGGAGGTCGGCTCGCCGTCACAAACGTCACCCCCCTCGCGCCTTTCTGAAATCCGGGCTCTCGTTGAGTTGGACGGCTGTTCGTTTGAGCCGCAGATGCGAAAGGAAGGGAGAATTCCCCTCAATTCTGGCCGTGTAAAACATGACATTAATAATCGCGTCAAAAGGCCAGGGGCAGACGGACAAGTCGCACAATGCCCGGGCGTTGAATGAGAGTATTGTGACTCCCACTGTGCGGAGCTCAACAGGCTGCGCAGTGTCCTCCGACGACGGCGCGCTCGCAGGAATGTCTCTCTGCAGCTGCGCTCCGCCGAAACCAGACGCTGCCAGAGATTCTTCGCGGAGACGCGCTCCGTGAGGTATGGTGTTAGTAATCGTCTAGAAATGCTCGACTTCGAGCCACAGCTCCTCACCAAACGGCGGTGCAGTACCACCACCGAGTTTAGAGAAGCCGCCCTCTTCCAGGCAGGGCAGGAAAACAACATCTTTTTAAAGCTGGTACGGCCAAAAACGTCGAGGGTGTCAGAGGCGGCGGCGGCTAAAACGTTTGATCGGGGAAGTCACACGCGCTTCTCCTTTTTTTTTTTTTTTATGCGTGAACAGCTTGGTTTGTTTTTAAGGGGTTTTAAGTACGACGCTGCGATACACGGAGCACCTGCACACGAGTGGGGTCGGATGAAGAGGGGATGTCGTTTCTGTGTCACCTCTGAAAACCTTTACAACAGCTGGCACACAGTGTTGTCAGCTCGTCTGCGATGGGGGGAGGCCCTGACGCCGACATGACGCACACACAGTCCACCCCAGGACTCCTGATGACGTGTTTGACCTTTTCCTACGGAATCATTTTTAACTCTGTTCAATTTTAATTAAAAAAAAAATCATTCTCATTATCTGATTTGAGATCAGATTGGATTTTCAGCGGCGCACTACCTGTGGCATGCTGTCGGTCTGGAATTGCGGCAGCGCCGCGTCTACTTTCTCAGAACTAAAACTGAGCTGAGCCGGATCCAACAAAGCGTCTAATCAGATTCTCGTATGTGAACTTTATTTAACTGCTGTGATCCAGCTGTGACCGGCCAGCAGGGTAGAAATACGGATGACTGCTGAAGTTGTTAATCGAGTGAAGTAGCAGCGTGTGCGTTGTCTGGTGGTTGAAACGCAGCGCGTCCTTCCTCTTCGCCATGATGTTCGCCTCTCACGTTTTCTCTCTCTCTCTCTCTCTGCCCTTCTCCTCCCTCAGGACATGACCTAGAGGCCTTACAGATACATTTGTGCTTTTGTCGCTGTAATCTGCGTCCGTGGAGAACGGCGAGGTCCGCGGTGAGCGATATCTACCTCAGCCGGCAGACGGCGGAGCCTTGGGACAGGCAGGCGGAGCCATCAGCTGGCCGCTCGCTCGCCGCCCGCGGAGTCCCGCTCCCAGAAGAGGATTTTAGACGGGCCGGATCTGTCTGCCCTCCGCCCCCCCGCCGCTCCTCCACCGGCCCTGTGCACAAGCAGAGCCGCAGCCACATCCTCCGATTCCAACATTTGCTCACTCGCGCATGTGTGTTTGTGTGTGTTGTTGTGTTTTTTCTTTTTAAATGACAGTCATTTTTCCTCTGTGCTGTTGACCAGTGTCTAATTTTCATTTGTTTTTGTTTCAGCCTTTTAAATGACTTTCTATTTTTATTAGTGCAGGCTGGTATAGGTTCACGTGTGTACATACATGTGTAGATACTCATTTACTGTACAAAGAAGGACCCCCCCCATACTGAAGGAAAGTTGATGTGCTTTCAGACTTGACTTCCCTGCCCTCTTCTGATCCTTGAGTTTGAGGAAGCAGAGAATCTGGAGCAGCGTCTGCAGCCGGGCTGCACGCGCGCACTTCTCTCAGCCTGCCGGTCTTTGTGATCGCGTCTGTGCCGCCTCTCCACGGGGCACACTGACATGAGCCTCCGGCAGGTGCAATCCTTACGCTGTCTTTTTACGTAACTCCAACAGTTCCGGGATCGTTATTTTGTTTTGTTTTGTTTTTTTCTTTTTTTTTTTGTAAAGAGGACAAGAGCACCTTGCGGGGGGGACAGACAAACGAACAACAGGAGCTTCCGGTGCTGTTGCACCACTTATGTATTGTTGTAGTGCACAGGAAAGTAAAATGGACTACAAGCGTCGCTTTTTGCTCGGCGGGTCCAAGCAGAAAGTGCAGCAGCACCAGCAGTTCCAGATGCCTGAGCTGAGCCGGACCCTCAGCGCCTCCCTGGCCTCCTCCTGCTCGGCCTCCTCGCCCATGGGCGCCGGGGCGGGCGTGCCCGGCGCCTGCCACCCGCCTCCCTCTGCCGCCACCACTGCGGTCGCCGACATCCAGCAAGGCATCTCCAAATACTTGGACGCCCTCAACGTGTTCTGCCGGGCCAGCGCCTTCCTCACAGACCTGTTCAGCAGCGTGTTCAGGAACTCTCACTATTCCAAAGCAGCTATGCAACTGAAGGACGTGCAGGAACACGTCATGGAGGCGGCCAGCAGGCTGACTGCAGCAATAAAGCCCGAGATTGCCAAGATGCTGATGGAGCTGAGCGCCGGGGCCGCGAATTTCAAAGACCAGAACGACTTCAGCCTGCAGGATGTTGAGGTAGGCGCGCACACGCACACGCCGCCGCACTAACGACACCTGCGGAACTAGTTTGTGCAGGATGTCACGCTGTGTTGACTTAAGTAAAGTAAGTGTGTCATGTCCGCCGCTGAAGGCAAAAAAAAGTTACAGACGGCCGGGTCAGCTGTTTGCTCTCCTGGAAAGAATTGGTTAAGATCACGCGTACGTTATCGCGTTCATTCGCCGCTGACTCATCTTCGGCCGGCGGTGCTAAGATGCTTAGCTGCTCTCTGTCAGCGGGTTGGCTCCGTGAATCAGCGCTCCCTGGCTCCAATAAGATCCCCGCGCCCGGCGTCGAGCCGGTGTCGGGATGTGAGAGCGAGGCGTGAAAAGCAATGCGGGGATGCGAGAAGCAACGTCACCCTTTGGCGCTCCGAAATACCACGCCATCTTTCCACAGCGCAGCGTCCGGGCCACGCCGTGGCCGAGGTGCGTTTGGTGGGGAGTTTTTACGAGATTGAGTCACGAATCTAAAGTGCGATTGGGGAACGGTCTCCTCTCTCCGTCTCAAATTCCTTTTGTGTGACTCTTCCCCCTTCACGCCGTTTTGTTTTAGTGCAGTTGTGTCTTGTCACACCTGATTAATCAGAAGGATAAGGGGGGCGTACGCGCCTCTGCTCTGACTCCAGACCGGCCGCCCTGTGGTTGTGCCACATCTTGTACAAATATATTTGCTGAGCACGGTTCAGGAGGAAGAGAAAAGAACGCCAACGTCACGGGGGCGAGCGGGAGCTCGTGGCTAACAGAGCGAAGTCACTGCCAGTAACGCAGGTATGCATAGCAGTAATACCACAGTGAGCTGATCCCGGCGGGGGGGTCAGGGGGTTCCAACGCACAAACACGGGTTCATTCCAGGTTATAGCGGAGGGCTGGAAGGTCTGGTCCGGGCTGATGACTTCTGACAGGTGCTCTGAGCGGCGAATTGATGATTGTGATGGAAAATCTCACTAATGACATTCATCAGAGGAATTCCAATTGTGGGTTTCGCTGTAATTGCGCTGGCCTAATATGTGGTTTGTCACGTGGAGGCATCGGCGGCTGTTTTCTAGCTGTGCCCACACCCAAGCAGCCGCCAGCGTGAACCCCACATCTGCCTGTCTCACAGCACCAGGCGTCCTCCACCCCCGTCTCTGCCGAGGCTCGGAGACACTCGCACTGGGATTACCGAGCGTAATCCCAGTGCGACTTCAGATCAGTAGTTGCTGGAATCAAAATTCAGAAAGAACACTCGAAAGTTCAAAGGCAAAGACTGAATAAGAGAGTTTGTCGCACATGGAAAACAAAAAAACAAATGGCACTTCCAGCAGGTCCACTCTTACTCATGTCCTCATGGACGACACTACTCTGGAGTTACTGTATCACTTTTCATATTTGACGCTTCGACAATCACACTTCACACAACATCTGACTCCCATCGCAGCGCTGTGCCGCACACACACACACACACACACACACACATTGTGCAGGCAGTAGCAACACAGTGTGTGCCCATTGGCGCTGTTTACGCAACAGTTTAGCGTGCGCACGGCTGCAGCCGAGACGGCGGAGGGACGGCAGGACCTCAGTGGATGTGGCTGAGCCCAAAACAGGAAACGCTTTTGCACCGCAGTCGGTAAATCTGACTCTTTGTGGTCTGGGATACGCACAGATGAATATTAGAGGAAGCCCAAGTCTGTGAAAGTTTAGACCGCACGGCTTGGCGCTCGCGTTCACAGTCTGGCCCCGGGCATAAAGCGCACGTTTGTTAAAGCGTTACAATAGCCTCACTGCAGCGAGGTGTCGCCTTCACCTCCGAGAAATTACACAACGTACACAGTAACATTATGATGAGCAGAAACCCTGAGGGGGAAGAGCGCCCAAAGAATAATATTGCAGCAGCGAATGGAAAAGTGGTGTTTTTGTTTATATATTTCTTTTTAGTTGCGTGGCAGTGACGAGCGGCTCTTTTGTCCAATCGCAGTTTTGTTAGGAAGCGTGAACGTTTTAGTTGAAATATTCCTTTTGGAGATAGCGCGCATCCAAAGCGCCGGGCGGAAGACGTGTAACAGCCAGTGATCGTTTAGTGATCAGGGCGTTGTTGACGCGCACCCGTAAATAATTAAGTCCGCAGCAGCCCGTGTGGTTCGGCCATGACTCATCCGCGGCCCCGGCCGGCGTGCGGCCGAGCGGAGCGCTGCTTTCGATTAAGTATCCGCGCCGCTGCCGTCCCCTCGCTCCAGCTGGGCAGAGCAGCTCCCCGCTCGCTGTAATCTGCGCTAATTCAGCCCGTCCCTGACGAGGTGATGTATTTGTGACTGTAAAAGGGATTTTCTTTGTCTGCGTGAGCGGAGGAATGCTGTTTGGCAGCTGGATGTATTATGAGGTCTTCAAAAGGAACCAAACGCATTTCTGAGTTTGGGGAGTTGTGGTATGTGAAGCCCCCCCACGCACACACTTTTTTTTTCTTTGCTCACGTCTCCTTCTCGTCTTTCTGTCCTCTTTCCATCCCCCACCCCCCTTTTTTTATTTATTTATTTTCCTCTTTTTTTTTTTAACAAAGAGGCCTGAAAAGTTCAGCTCAGTGCAGTCTGCAAAACAAGCCACTTCTTTTTTCCAAATCAGCGCCCAGCTCCCTGGCCGCTCAGAGTGACTCCGCTGCCAAATATGCATGAAAATGTCACGGTTTGTTTGGAGGCTGTTTGCCGAGCTTGTAAGTCTGAACCACGGAGCGAAGACCAAAGGCAGGATGGAGAGGGAGACGCACCGGAGACGCGCTGGACGAGCGGCCCCTCGGCCGTCAGCTGTTTCTGGCGTCTCAGTGAAACACGGGCATTTCATATGAGGGCTTGTATCTGATTTTATGCACTGTAGGAGTTATTATTGTTGGCTGTGAAAGAGACGGAGGAGGACAGAGGAGCTCGGTGGAGATGAACACCAACAACGTGCAGCGTATCTGGAATGATGAGGTTAAAACCCACATGTGTTGGCCATCAGTTTGATGACCCCCGGATGAAGGGGTCGGGACAGGTGGGACCTTCCTGCCTTCACTAAAGTGACCGTACAAGGGACCGAGAAATGAAAACTGAGAGTTAGGGAGTGGCAGTAACTCAGCGAGGCTGTTTGTTTCTCTCTCACAGCTTCAGACTGGCTTTCCTCAGAAGAGGTGCAGATCTCAGGAAGCCGGCTTTCTGAGATTCTGTGCACTGATCCTGCAGGTGTTCTCAGAAAATGGAAACAAATGTTGATTGATTCACGATTCGCCTTGTTTGGGCCTGAGAGGGGCCCACCGCCGGCTTGGCTCTGCCGCGCTCTTATTTCTCATATTTTCCATGACTGTGTGGGATGCTGCAGAGCCAATCGCATGTGTTATCCATTATCTTGCGCCGGAGCCATGTCCTCATCTCCTTTCCTCGCTTGTTTATTGTAGACGACTTCGTAACGCTCGGGGTCACATTTGATCTGGCCAGCTTGTGCTCGTGCCGTCTTCGTTGCCCGCGGCATGAAATGCACACGATCGTACCGGCTCGCGGTATTTGGCTGGAGACGCAGCGTCCTCTGTTTTTTTTTTTTTTTGCGCAGGCACTAAATCCCCGCTGACTGATTGAGTTGTGATTAGTTGCTCAACATCCACAGCGGGAGCGGGAATTTCTCATCTTGTGCACACTGGATCGGAGCCTGCGCTCACCAGAGCCCCTCGCAGCGAGCTTGGACTCGGCAGAGGAGCAGGCAGCACATAGTCCGGTGCAAAAGTTTGGCGCTGCTCCTTCAGCACACACGCACTTTCTTCAGCTGTTAATGTAACTTTTATTTCAGCTGGAAGGTTGAACTAACTGTGGCGTGTGCAAATGTTTGGGCAAACTGTCAAGTCTGTAGTAGTCTAACCTTTGGCAGAGATCACATCTTGCAACAGCTTTTGTTTTTTTGTACCCAGCTAAGAAATCTTTATGTTCTTGATTTATGAATCTTCATCCACTCTCCAGAGCGCCCACAAACTTGGGCCATCCTCTTTTTAAATTTTATTTTTGTATTTTTCCTCCGTTTGTGGTTCGGAGTGAAATGTCTTGACAGCTTTTTAAAGGCTCGCCCTGGAATTTGTCAAACAGTCAAGTTCCATGAGAACAAATTCCAGACTGTTTCGATCTTTAACTCTGGCACCTCAGGCAGGTGAAAGGTTTCGTTCGATCGGCGAAATATCTCCACGTGCACTTTATGGAACGCTCACGGATCGTTCGGCTCAAAATAAGCCAACCTCGTGGGTTTACCTTGAGCTAACTACGGTATAGCTTTCATCCGCACACTGAGCGCAGTGACTCAGCAAACAGGATCGTTAGTGCGACGGCAGACAGGAACTTTTGAGCCTTTCGGGTCAAGGCACCGTCGCTGACAGGAGAGGGGCGACAGGCAATGAGGTGAGAGCGACGTTGCACTTACAGTGTCTTAACCGCGAGGCCTCTGAGGTTCGTCTGACTGACGCTGCGTTACACCTGATGTCCACCAGGAGCGTTTGTTCACATTTAGTCGAATAGATGGAATAAGAAATTCCAAAGTGGTGGCTCAGACATTCCGAAGAGGGACGCTGGATTGGCCATCGCGTCCTGTTTGGTAGCCGTTGTGCAGCTTCGCTCCCTTACGCAGCCGTGATGTGCAGCGCGTGCTGGGAGGATGAGAGGAGCTGTGTCCTGTTGCTCCTGCCGTATTTCTGTCTCTGCACCTCAGCCGCCCCCTCCAGATATTTTCAGCAGGTACCTGAAAAAGAAAACCCTGTGACCATGGTGGACCCTGTGGTGTCCTGTTTCTCTTATTTTGCTAACTGCACAACAAACGGCCTGTAAGCCTGCCCTGTTCTCTCACCAAACACACACACACACACACACACACACACACCTTTTCATTTAAAGAAATAAAATGGTGAAATATTTTCTGAACCTGTGATAAACACTGAGTAAGCTGATTCAGATTCATATCTAGATGAGGATGACATTCATCAAGTGGTTTCCCCTTTCACTTGGGATTCAGTTTTTCCACCACAGAGGAGCCGCGCACACACACACACACACACACAGTCACATGCATATTCAGTGCAATATGCTTCCCGTATGTCTTTCGCTCGCAAATGCAAATGCGCAGCCTCACGTGTGCAGTGGCTGTTTTGCAGCGCACAACTTGCCACAGACAAAGGCAGATGCATGCACGCGTGTTTAATTTGCAGAAGTGTGTCCGGGCGACATCAGACTTTGGTTTGGAGAGCGGCATTACTGCGGCGAGGAGGCGATTATATTCCGGCTGTTCGTCAGGGCTATGTCATCTACCACGTGTGGAGGACGCGGACGCCTGGTGTCGTGTTGAAGAACCGCCTACCTGTGCTCCATCCTCTGTGGAAGAGGAAGCACGGGCTTGTTTACATTCTCACTTTGCGTGAGCTGGCTGATGCAGAGATATATTACAAGTTTGCCAAACATCTTGGGCGACTTGCTTTGCCTGGAACACGCCGAGGGATGGACCCAGGCTCTATTGTTTTGTTTTCTTCTTCTTCTTTTGGAAGTGATTTGCTGCCTCCCGCCGCTTAAAACAAACCATGCCTTCGGTCTCTACAGACAGAAATGAAGCACACGTTGATTTGCATGTAGAGCGGGGCGATGAGGTCCCGATCACAGCTGGTAAAAATGAGAAAACGCTGTTCAGTTAGCAAAGAAGCTGTGGCAGCAAATCTCTGAGGCACGTGGACATGCCTGTCCCGGCCCGGGGGAAGCCATATTGCTTGGCGCCTCACACGTCTTGACTGAAGGCTTGTAGCGCGTTAATGAGGGATGTTCCTCAGAGTGTGCTCCGTCCTAACAGGAACCTCTGTCTCTGTCTTTGCAGGTACTGGGCCGGTGCTTCCTCACCGTGATGCAAGTCCACTTCCAGTTTCTTTCACAGGCTTTGCAGAAGGTCCAGCCCGTGGCTCAGTCCTGCCTGGCGGAGGCTCTCGCCCAGGCGCAGGAGCGTTGCACCAGTGCCCGCTCCCAGAGCTCCGACCTCGGGCCCCTCACAGAGCTGGAGGAAGCCTCCCGCTCATGGAAAGGCGCAGCTGAGGTGCGTAGCCGCGGGGCCCCGGGGGCCATGGGGTTGCGAAAAACGAGAAACCTGTGAACCTGCAGACAAAGTGCAGGGCTGTCGCTGCACTGCTGCAAACCCCAGCCCTCGTAGGCGAGGCTGTTTTTGTAAGAGGACCTAACTAATCCCCAGGCTGATCAGTCCCTCTGGCCCATTTCGAGCTCTGCTGTGTACAGTGAGGCACAGAGGAGAATAGTGTTTGATTGATCTGTTAAGCCGTGGCATGCAGAGTGTTAGCCCTGGAGGGGACCGAGCCCGGATAGATCCTGGTATAATGGGGTGGGGGTTGTTTAGCCAGAGGGAGGGGGCCAGAACTCACACCCATGTTTTTGTTTTTTCTTTTAATCATCGCAAACGTTAGATTCCTGGTTTTAATGAGTTGAGTTTTGTTCTTCATCTCCTCGCTTTTTTGAATGGGGAAAACGCCGCCCGTGTAAATTTGCAGCGCAGTCCCCTCGTTGCTCACGTATTTGTGGCTCTCTGCGAGGCCGTGCCGTCGCTCTGACCCCGGCACTGCGCCGTGTGCTGCTGTGCCCCCAGGCCACGGCCCGGCTGAGGGAGAGCGGTCGGGACGGCTGCCTGGCGGGCATCCAGGTTCAGCAGCTCTTCTGCTCCAACAACACCACCATCCCCGAGCACCAGCTGAAGGAGCTCAACGCCAAGATCGACAATGCGCTGCAGGTACAGACCGGGGCGGGGGAAATTCGCCCGCCGTTTCTCCTGGAGGAGCTTGCAGTAGGAGAGGAGGCGGAGGTAATGTCCGATCTGATGACAGAAATGTCTGTTTTCTCGCCATCTCCAGGCCTACAAAGCGGCGCTCGAGAGCCTGGGCCACAGTGAGTATGTGCTGAAGGCCGGCTTTCATCTGAACCCCAAAGCTGTGGAGGTGGCTTTACAGGTGAGTTCACCCTGTACTGCGTTCGTCTCTGAATCTTGATCACGCGTCACGTCGAAAGACACGTGATCGGTTCGCGGCTGCGTGTCTCCGTCGTGCCTCATTGTATGTTGGTGTTTGGTGCTGATGCGTGCAGGGTTGCTGCAATGAGGCGGAGGCCCAGCAGGCGGGGCGGATGCAGACCACCTCCCAGCCCATCCAGTGCGAGCTGCCCACCATCCCTGTACAGATCGGCTCGCATTTCCTCAAAGGAGTGTCCTTCAACGAGTCTGCGGCTGAAAACCTGAAACTGAAAACGGTACGGACCCTGACGCCTCCAGCCGGCCTCGCACTTCTTATACCATCATTATTCTCCTGAAAGGTTCAAACTGTTTCGGTCACTCGACTTTCTCTGGGTCACTCGTTTAAGAAAAAAAGGTTCTTTGTTAACTTTTTAAAAAAATATTTTAAGGCGTGTGGACTCAGAGAAGGTTCCGGTCGCAGTTTTTTGGGTCATCTCTGTAACAGTGGCAGACGCTGACGGCGCACCGTGTTCTCTCCTCAGCACACGATGCTGCAGCTCATTAAGGAGGCGCTGGGCCAGAACGGCGTGACGCCCAGGGACGACTCCCCCGTCACAGAGGTCCTCAACCACGTCTGCCCATCCAGCTGGAGAGGAGCCTGCAAGACGGCTGTCCAGCTGCTGTTCGCCCAGGCCGGTCTGGTGAGTGGACGTGTTGCAGACCCGCGGTGCAGCCTTTAAAAACGAGCACGGCTCGATTGTTTCTGATTTTGTCGCAGATGAACACGCTGAACGGGGGTCCACGCTGCAGCAGGTTTATCCTGCTTTACTGCTGAAATACACTTTATTTTTTGCGTTTGATTAACGCTCCTAACCAACGCTTCCTATTGCTCACAGCTGTAACATTAGCCTCAACTGCTACTGTGTGTTTAACAACACAATGATATGGTTTACAACTACAAATGTCATTTCAGACAGCACTGAGTTGGATTCATGAGTAAACGTCTTTTTGAGAAAAGTAGAAATCTCTTCTTTTTAACTTTTCTACAGATTTTTTTTCTGGATCTTCTTCCCGTTGACTTAAGGTGTCTTTGCATTAAAGAAAACGAGCGCTCTTTGGACAGTGAGTCATGAGAAGCACCTGTACTGTGCTGCAGTTTGTTTCGGCCGGCGAAGCCTCAGCCTGTCTGTTCCTGTAACAGCCTCTTGTAAGCGCACCGTCGTGTTTGTGCTGGATGACCTTAGATAAACAGTCGTGTGGAACGTGCTCGGCGCCCATCGCCGCGGTGGAGCTGGAGCTGCGGGAGGAGAGGTGCCAACGTGACCGGGCCTGTTGCGCTTCACCGACACCTCCGCCTTAGTTACTGAATCCTCTCTGCCTTTGTGCGTCTGCGGTTTTGGCAGCCTGCGTGCCATTGTGCGTCGGATTTGTAATTGAGATGAGGAGTTCTGTCTGCCTGCTTTGAGGCAGCCGGGAGGTGTAAACAAACACCGGAGAAGCACAAAAGGGACGAAGCATTCCTGCAGCATCTGGGTGAAGGATGGGCTGGGTGGGTCTGCAAACGAACCCCCCCCCTCCCCCCGCCCGCCCGCTGAAAAGAAGAGTCGGTCGTGGGGAGGGAGGGTCAGCGGCGGGACTCACACCAGTGTGTTTATGCCTCGGTGTTTATTTCCTCTGTGTGGTCTGCCCTGTTTTCGTGTGTCAAAGCGAGGGAGTGTTCCCGTCCAGCCACCCCCCCCAGCCCCGCGTTAGCTGTAAAACAACCCCTGGATGACGGATGAGCGCTCTGCATCAGTTCCAGCCCGTAGACACACACGCTCAAGCACTTTTTACATTATATAGTACTCGTAGACTCACACACACACACACACACACACACACACACACACACACACAGTCTTTCACCTCCCCATGTAACATCTTTCGCAGTCAGAATCACCTTATCTACTCCACTCCCTCTTCCATGCTAGTCATCCTGGGTTTTGGAGTCTCGCGAAGGCGCCGACCTCATCTGCTCCTCCTCCTCCTCCTGCTCCTTCCTGCCCGGCTGTGACCTTGTCATGTGTGTTTCAGCGTGGCTGACTGACTGTTTGTGTGGCTCTCGAACGGGCAGCCCGGGGTTTCTGAGGATACACCTGCCTTTTAAATAACAATGGGGTCACTTCCTGCGATACAGGAAGCGGACTCCTCCCGCTTTCCCTCCCTCCCTCCCTGCGACCCGGCTGCGTGGGTCTCGAGGAGCCAAGGCCACTTTCAAAGAACTTGTAAATATATTGGACGAGCAGCGGGCAGGAAGGCTGGACTGTTTGTTACCGCTGGCTCATTTGAATGCGTGTCACTTTTGTGTGTCATGTTGTTACACTGATCCTCACAGTTGTGTAACAAACAGCTGTGAAGAATGCGTTTCTGTCAGGGGGAGACGATGACGTGTGTGTGTGTGTGTGTGTGTGTGTGTGTGTGTGTGTGTGTCTCCACAGGTGGTTGTTGATACAGCTCAGATTGAGAACAAGGAGGCCTACGCTCCCCAGATCACTCTGGAGGGCTCCAAGGTGGTGGTCCAGGTTCCCTCCACGTGGTCAGTACATCAAGATGCTTTGTTTTCACAAACAAACTTTATTTTAACGTATATATGTACATCCATTCATCCAGCAGTGGCACTTCAAAATATAAATGTTTCAGTTTCGACCAAAAATGGCAAAGAAAAGTCATTTTAAAACGTATGAACTAGATTATAACGCAGGTTACGTGCACTGATATCTGATCATGTAGGTTTGTCGCTCGTTGAACAAACAGGCGACGTGTAAATGTAATTGCCACACGGTCAGAAATGGGAGGAGCGGGAATAAAAGATGAACTGGATCAGCGGTGGCTGCAGCTTCTCAACGCAGCGTGAACACGTTTGCGTTAACATCAGCGGTGTATAATTAAACTGAGACACTGGCATGACCGCGTCTTGAAATAGAAGTGTTTTTTTGCGTTGCTGCGGGATCGCTGCATTTCACAGTCGGCGCTCGGGACAAGTCTTACAGCTGGAACAGGAGTAGAAATGTCCGCAGATAACATCTTGGTTTGGAGCAGGTCAAATAGTTTCTGTAGTTGTGAACATTAAGTTCTCGGGGGCTCACGTTTAATGCACCTGATGACAACCTGCGTTTTCTACATTCATGGCTGGGTGCTCTACCACTAGATCTTGGGCAAACACAGTCGCTGTAATTTAAGAAAACACCTTCCTTCAGAAACTCAGTTCGCCGTTTGTTTAGTGTGAGGTAAGGAAACCAGTTTGGAAAAAGCACCCTGTTGTGGTTGTTCTCCTCTCGTTTATGAACATCACGTCTCACGAGTGTCGGCGCTTCTGAGCCAAAGCCGTCGCGTTGGAACAGCATCTCACGCCCCGTCCTGCTGTGCGTGTCTGTGCCTAACTGCTCCAGGTGTCTGAAGGAGGACCCAGCCACCATGTCCTTGCTCCAGCGGAGTCTGGACCCAGAGAAGACCCTCGGTCTGGTGGACATGCTCTACACGGCCGTGTTCGACATCAACAAGTGGAAGGAGAGAAAGTGAGCATGTTAAATAATAAATAATCTCTAAATTTCCATGGAAATTTTTTCCTCCAGTTCGCTGACTGCACAGCTGATGTCTCTGCTGTCTGTAATAGTTAACTATGTCTTTCTCCTCCCTTCAAAAGGGAGCAGGCCTTGCCCACCATTCAGATACAGCTGCAGCGGGAGAGCCCGGAGTATGGAGGCCAGGCAGACCTGCCTTCAGGCCCCAGCTCCAAGACCTCCAGTGGACTGCCCAAAACCATATCCAAGCTGACTTCCAAGTTCACTAAGAAGGTCTCATCCAGCTCCAACAGCGGGGGCAGTTACTCCATCCCCAGCACCCCGTCTCGCAGCATGCTAACGAGCAGCAGCTCTGAGGAGAAGGCTAAGAGCCTGGGCCACGGCGACGGCAGGCTGCAGAGCATCCTGCAGATGGGCGGCCTGTCCTGCGCCGCTGACTCGGCACAGCAAGGCCAGCTGGCCAACGGCTCAGTGTGCGAGGACCAGGGGATGAACCTGCCGACTGACCAAGAGATGCAGGACGTCATCGACTTTCTCTCAGGATTCAACATGGGTAAATCCCAGCAGGCCTCGCCCCTGGTCAAGAGGAGGAACTCTGTGGCGTCGGCGAACCCCGCTGAGCTGAAGCCACCTAGTGGACCTCCGCCGACAACCCAGTCCATCTCTCACAACGCCCTGCAGCCCCCAGCTCAGACCCTGCCCCAGGCTCAGCCCCAGCCTCCGTCAGTGCAGAAGCAGCAGCAGCCTCAGCCACAACCGCAGCCACCTCCTCCACAGCAGCAGCAGCAGCAGCAGCAGCCCCCTCCTCCACCTCAGCAGCCTTCCCCGCAGGCCCTGCAGTATTACCAGCACCTCCTGCAGCCCATCAGTCAGCAGCAGCCTCCTCCTCCTCAGCTTCCTCCTCAGCAGACCCAGCCGCAGGTCCTGCCACAGCAGAGAGTGGCGAGTAAGTGGCTCGGCACATCTGGGCAACAACCTCCACCGCAAGGCCCCCCGGCAGGGCTGTCACCCCTCGGTCCCATCGGGCAGTGGGGATCCCCTGCGCTGCCGGACCTGAGCTCGGACTTGTACAGCCTGGGCCTGGTCAGCACCTACATGGACAGCGTCATGTCGGAGATGCTCGGGCAGAAGCCACAGGGGCCCCGCAACAACACTTGGCCCAACAGGGACCAGAGCGAGGGGGTGTTTGGAGTCCTGGGGGACACGCTGCCTTTCGACCCAGCAGGTGAGATCCACGCTCACAGTTCACGTTCAGCAGGTTCATTATACAGAAGCAATAACCTGAAAACACACTGCTTTAAACCATTCTCCTGTATATATTAAAATATGATCTCACTTGTGCTGTAACATGTTCCCTGTGTTGCAAGAAATCTGATGTGAAACGGCAGCAGCTCACTTCCTGTGTGATTGGTCACCTGACCTATCAGGTCATCAGATCAGTAGATAACAGCTAAACTGCGCTTGATTGTGGCTCAACAAGCAAGAAACATGTAACCACATTCTATTCATCTCTCTTCTCTGAGTAATCCCATTTATTTTAACGTCTGAACGAGGTGGTGTCACGGGTCACTCTGATAAATCTGTATTGGAACGTAAACTAATACAGTCCAGCTCTTGTGTTGTGAAGAGACGGCCCAAACGGGAGTACTGGTCCCGACCTCCCGTGCCCCGCAGTCAGATATGGAGTGTTATGTCAGCAGTAGGGGGGAGGCTTTGCTGGCACATTGTTTCATTTAAAAAAAAAAAACCCAAAACAACAAACCTGCAGAGATGCAGTTTTTGAAGTATTCTTCTGACTTACAATGCAATTATTAGCTGGAGGTTCATTATACCTGCAGAATCATGTGCAGAGTGCAGTTCTGAGTGTGATCGACCTCAGTTGTTCATGTAAGCTGTTTGAAAGCATTAGATGCTTGTAGTAGGTAACCAGCTGCCAAAGTTACTCATCTAAACTCAAATCTGTATCGACAGCGCAGAACGACGTGCTGCCAAAACAATCTGATCTAAGTTCACGTTGTTCATAACTCTTTATGTCTCTGGTTTATGTACTAGCTTGTAACCATTTAAGCAGGTTTGGGCCCAGATCTGAATAACAACATGAATATTGGTCGGAAAGCGTGAGCAGCTGTTTGAGGTTTATGCCGGATTTACCGCGCGTCGCCCTGTTTTTTTTTACAGTGCAGCAGACTCTCGGTTGCAGTCGGAGCCTATTGTGCGGAGTTGACTTACGGCTATTGTGATTTTTCTGCTACGGTCGACAGTCTGGCTGAACAGGCCGAGCTCCGGGGAGCCAAAGAGAAAAGCTGAGGGTGTCAGAAACTCACGGCCGTGTTTATCCTCCCTTTTCCCTGCGCAGTTGGCTCCGATCCGGAGTTTGCGCGTTACGTCGCCGGCGTCAGTCAGGCCATGCAGCAGAAACGGCAGGTGCAGCACATCCGTCGCCCTAGCAACACGCGCAGCAACTGGCCAATGCCTGATGAGCAGCACAGGACCTGGTCCCACCTGGAGTACTACAGCGAGGGGTAGGTCTCCACACACGGCATGTCCTTCACCTCTGATCCACTGCCACACAGAGAAACATTTTAAAAACGATGATAAATGAATGACAAATGTGAAAGACACTGATGTCATGTTTCAGAATGTATTTTTAGCAGATGCATATAGTGCTGAACTGCTGGAGGCTCATTTAGAGCTTAGTTTCGTCACAGTGCACAATAGCGCTGTTGCGATTGAATTATTAACGTGGCGGACATCGTCTGTGTGAGGCATTCGCCACCTTTATCATGACGAGTGTGAGACGCCGACCTGCTCAGAGGCTAATTCAGGAAAGTAAACGAGCAGCCAGTACTGCAGTGGCACCTCATGTGTACGTCATGTTGTAGTGTCAGTACTTGTGCGCATACTGTGTGTCATCAAAGTATTTAGATGTTCCAGAATAAATTGCATCCTGCAGTGTCGTAATCCACGTTGGTGACAGGATGATAGAAACAGGGGCCAACGCCTCCTCTGGTTGTGTCCTCAGCGAGGCCGTGAACAGCAGCTGGTCGGCCAATCAGGGGGACTCGGCCAGCTCCAGCGACGAGACGTCCTCGGCCAACGGCGACAGCCTGTTCTCCATGTTCTCTGGGCCGGACCTCGTAGCAGCAGTTAAACAAAGGAGGTGAGCCCCAGACTCATCCACCGGCTTCCATTCCTCTCTTTCTTCTTACTTCTTATCCTTGTTAAAGTGCCAACCGGAGCTCAGCTGTGATCAAACGCTCCTTATGTGAACACTGATGAGGTTCAATGGAAATTTGTCTCTCCTCAGAAAACACAGCTGCGGTGAGCCGGAGGTGTGCACCCTACCCTCACCACCGCTCCATCACATCGGCGATGATAACCAGGTAAAGTCTGAACGGCCCTATTTGTCCTTTCACCCACATTTGATTGAAGGATAAAACCTTTAGAGCAGTGAGAACTGAGCTTACGTTTCCAGCGGAGGCTTTAGATCTCTGAAAACGTCTTTTGTGGAAACTGAAAGTGGTCCGCTCTGCTCCACAGGACAGCAAAACTAAAACCTGGCCTCCCAAAGCACCATGGCAGCACTCCGCCCACACCAACACCATGCCCAATCCCAGCTCTTCCTTGTACCAGATGAACATCCCTCCTTCCTCCCAGTGGAGCGACTCCATGCAGATGTTGCAGTCTCCCGTGTGGTCCACTGCCGGCGACTGCCCCCCCTCCACCGGCATCTCCTCCGGTTTTCCCTTCACCCAGCAGCAGCAGCAGCAGCAGCAGCAGCAGCAGCAGCAGCAGCAACAACAACAACAACAACAGCAGCAGCAGCAACACAAACCCATGACCAAGGGCTTTAAATCCTTCCCCCTCAAACACGAGCACAGGCCCTCCTACCTTCACCAGTACTGAGCCGTCTGACGTCGAACGAGTCCACGGTGAAGTGCCGCGGGGGACCTGCAGCTCTGTTCGACGGGCCGCTGAGTGGGCCGAGCTGCAGCCTTTACAGTCCACGCCCGCTCAATTTGGAAGGTTTCAAAGCCTCAGAGGCAAAGTTAAGTGTACACACTGGCTCGACGTTTTTGTATCTATATTTTTCCATGTCCAAACATCCCCATTTGAAAATAGAGGCGTATTTTGAAGTTTTTCCAACTGCCGTGTTTTAACTATGAAGGGTGCATGTGTCACGCTGGCAGCAGTTAGTCCAGCGGTCGTTTCTCTGTCTGTGGAGCGGACGTCTCCTCAGACAAGAGCTGGAGACGCGCACGGCCGTCGCCCACTTGCTTCTGCAGCTGAACCCGCGTGTGTGTGTAAAGGGTGGGGGGGTGGGGGTGGAGGTGGGAGGGGTTACAAGGGGCAGGGGCTTGAAATGCTCTCATTTTGCCCACGATGAATATACTGTGTCTACATAGCTGTAACTGCCAAATCTCACGCAAGATGACTCAGAATACAGCTACCATCTACTGTTTCATAGCTTGTAAAATACTGAAGTTGAAATATAAATATTTAGTTCTTTTTATTAAGAGGCTTTGAGCAGGCTCAGCATAAATATAGTAAGTCACTGCAGAGGTGTAATTTGAGAGAAATACACTACTTTTTTTTTTCGACAACTGACCAGAGTTAAGAATTATAGCAGTAACTATGTGCCATGTTGGTATTGATAGCACTTGCAGAATATGATTTCCAACCAAAGCGTTGTTGAGAAGATGAATGGTGCTGAAGTGACCGGAGATCTGAGATTATTGATCAGCAGTGAAGCTGGACGCCCCGCTGGGTGACATCATTAGGGGATGTCTTCACACCCTGAAGCCCATTTTCCTCCTCTCTAATTGGCGGTTGTTTGTTCCCGATTGACACTAACTCCCATAAACCTAACTTTTCTTCTGTTTCAAATAATACGATATTTTTCTTGTACAATTATTGACAGTATTAATCTTATTTTTGTATTTTCTTACATGTTATACCATTGCTGTATGTTAGTATTCTTGTAGCCATATTACATGAAACATGACATTATTTTCCACCTCCCAATATGTGAAAAAGCACATTTTTTTCCTACAGAGTTGGACTACACCATCGATCTATAAAGGTTACCAAATATGCCATGCTAAACACTAAAACAATGTGTGATGAGGGTGTTTTCGAGCCCTTGTTTCTTTGGTTTCTATGGCAATGGGCTGTGTTTAAAAGCCCAGAATGTTATCTTTTTGTGATGTTTGCGGATGCCAATGTTGCCTGTATTTATGAAATGACACCATGTTTTCAGAAAACTAACATACTTAACATGTTTACAGAGAATTGTTTGCTGTATATACATATAAATATATATCTTTTTATAGTTAATGTGCTTTGCACAATCAAGATATAGGGTTTGTTGCTTTTTGTCTGTGTTATCTCCCTAACTGTTGCAGCCTTTTTTAAAGACATCATTACAGACCTTGGACTGTAACTGTTAGCTTCTGAGCTGTGTCAAATGGTTTACTAGTGGCTTCTACAAAAGATAAAAAAAATAATAATAAAAACACGTTGCCCTGATAGAAGATATGAAGGGGGACTGCTTGGCTTATGTTGCTTATTGTTCTCTTGAGCTGGCAACTGAATCTTTCCAAGTGTACCAGCAATGCAAAAAATGAATAAAAATGACTAGCAATTCAAAATGCAGTCTCTGAAGTTTTTAGTTGTGCTGACATGTTGCATACACCCTGCACTGATACCATACGGTCTCTGTGTGGATCTCACAAACTGACAACTGCTACTATGTTCAAAAATAGAAGACATGTTTTATTGTGCAAAAATACAACAACGACAATTCATATAATAAATAGATTTCGGTGTAATTATCAGTCATTCTCCACAGTGCAGCTGCCGTCGTCACGTCCGTCCGTGGCCGTTCACAGCTGGCGTGGAGGCTTTGACTTCAATGGATGTTGACTGGAAACAGAAACAACAGGCAGCATTAGCAACAAGTCACGGGGACGCGAGGACTCGTGTCGTTTCTGCGGTGGTGAGCAACGCCCTGTGCGGTTCGTCCTTACGCTGGAGGAGGGGGGCAGGCTGTCGGGGCTGGAGTCGGCTATGGTCGCCAGATAGACGATGTTACGGTGCAAGATCTGTTGGTATCTGTGGAAAAGGAAGAGAAACAGCGGCGGTGCGTTCACGTGTTATTTTCCTGCCTCGCTGTGGGGACCGAGTAAGTGCACCACAGGGCAGACTTACTGTACACACTCCACTGCGCGACCTTTCTGCATGTACTCGGCGATGCATCTTATCAACTGGTCGTTTTCATCCAGCAACTGAGGCACAAAAGAGAAACCACGTTAAACAGCTGGACTGAGGCACAGACACGCTGACAAGTTTTCCTGGGAAAAAATGATAAAACCACCGGATGCAACGCCGATTACTTTCATTAACCCCTCACTACTGAAGCAGCTAGCTGGTGGCTAACCGCTAACGCTCGCAGAGTAAATGTAGCGCGGGAGTACGAGCTAACAGCCGATTCGTTAAATAACACTTTCTGTCGTCTTACCCTCTGTATTGTTTCTTGGTTGATTTTCGCCTTTCCTCGCAGTTTCTTAGGCACAAACACAATCGACATTTTTGTGGAGTCGCAGTTTGTTTTCGTTCGCCACAGAACACTGCGCTTTCTGTTTCCTGTCCCTGCTCCTCCGCTCCCGTGTCCCTGTTGGTGCGTCAGCGCCGCCCTCTGGTGAGCCGCGGTCATGCAACCTTAAACTGGAAGAAAATAAAAAATACCGCCTTTGGACTTCAGCACAGTTCACTAACTCTGCAGTAAATTGAATTTATGACCACGACGTTTTTTTTAAAATTTAATCAAATTTAATAGGTGTTTATTCACAACGTCATTATATCATTGAACCTCCAGTTCTTTCTCTATCCATTTTCCACAGGGGATGAGTCCGAGCGTTTCAGGTGACCTCCCTAACGTTCCATCAAGCCCCACAAAGTGTAGCATTCAGTTAACCTGTTTATTAACCGTCCTCTGTCTCCAGAGAATAATATGTCCTTTTTTTGAACACTCCATGAAATGTTCACTTGTGCCACCCTCAGGCCGAGCATGTTAGAAGTTGGTCCAGGATCTGTTTGCACCCTCCGCACTGAACACGATGAGTGCTTTGGAAACGTGTGTCCTCAGTGTCTCAGTAAAAACACAAATTATATTTGAGGACAATGTGATTTAGTGACTGCATGAATGTTCAGTGTTACTGAGAACAATGCAAAACGAGCAGCCCAAACCATGTTTATTTATACTAATATGAAAAGTTTCCAACCTATTGTTATTTTGTTGCCTTACAACCTGTGTTATAAATGGATATGATTTAGGATTTCATGTAATGGACCTAAACAAACAAAATAGTACAAATTGGTGAAGTAAAAACAGCAGTGTGAGGGTCTGCATTCAATTACCTCCACAAGTCACGGACTGAGTTCAATCAAGTCCATCTGTTTGCAGTCAAGAGTGTCACATGATTTCAGAATATGTATATGTAAGCAAAGTTACTGCAACACCACTGAAAACTCCACTTTGTTTTGTCTCGACATGGTGTAACAACATTAGTATGAACGTGCCACGCAGCTTTCAAGTATTTCCCTCACACTAAATTGGAAAATCGAGACCGATACTGATACACAGTAGCTTAGTGACACTATGACTGGTGGATTTGACATGAGAATGTAAGGGAACCTTGAGTAAAGATTTTATTTGTCAAACTACTTTATGGTTTTGCTTTTGGGAGAACTGTATGCTGTTTGTTTTTTCTTACGTTTTACAGAGGCATTTAAGGCAATGTCTTCCTGTCTGCAGAGGGACAACGTCCAAATATGTTCAGAAAAAAGCTGAATCAAAGTCAACTGGACGTGGAGAAAAATTCTTGAAGATTTTTCACCTTTCATTCAAGAGGTTTCTTAAGTTCAGTCCAAATATACACCAGGCAATTTCAGCAAACTTTCTGATAAATACACAAACACGTAGTTTAAAAGGAGGCGAGGAGAGACGTAAACCGTAGAAGTGGCCTTTCTGTCAAATAAACTCATGTGTTGAACATGTGGATTAAAAAGCAAACCGGGGGAGACATGGATATTGTACAACTCTTTATTTGACGTAAAAACTTAATTTTGCTGATATTCTCAAGAAAACAATTCCTGGTTCACAATTCCAGTGACTGGAAGGAGTAACAAACGTACGAAAACATGTCAGTTTGGAATTGCTCTGTAATACCTTTTGTCTCAAATTCAGTCTCACCGGTTATTGCGAGAGCCCGTATAAAGTGATGTTTCCCACGGCTGTCGAGCAGCGCTCAGCAGTCTGCGCGATGTCCGGCTGGACAGCACATATTCAACGCGGCTACAGAAAGTGATCTAGTTTCACCTTGTAGTGCTATCGATACTTTTTTTTTATTTTTCCAAAAGGTTAAAGGGAGAGCTGTAAAAAAAAAAAAAAAAAGATGACTGAAGGCACTCCCTCAAGTACTATCAAATCAGAGCCCAAAAGAAAAAAAAACAACAAATACCCCACCTCCCCCAAAACACTGGCACCACATCCAGTTCTTGTCCCTTTGTTCACACGTCAGTAAAAAAAAAAGAAAAAAGTCACTCCAGAGAACAATCACAGCGACAACAATGCAACAAGGGGAGCTACAAACAAGCCAGGGCGCTGTCTGTCACAAATGCTGCCATCTGTATTGAACAATCCACTGAGTCATCATTCAATCCATTTCCAAGACTTCCCGTTTTCAGTAAACAATCCTCGCAGGTTTGCAGAGGGCAAACAGCTGACTGCGGAGACAACGAAAACAATGTGGGTGACACATCTGTACGACAACTCAAAGGATGCTGCCAAAAGAGGAACTTTACTTTTGCTTCAACAGATGGCTCAGTAATGTTTTGGACACAGAAAGGTAAACTTGAGAAATGAGGAAGCGATTATTTTAGCTCAACCGATCCCCTCTCATCTTCTTTTTGGCAAAAATCGCGGCGCGTCCGAATCCGAATTGTTCCACGGCATTCTGACCACAGGTTTAGAAGAATGAACTCGCGGCGTCTCCAGGCGCTCAGAGCAATGGATGATTCTCCGTCACTGACGCTAATCGTGGGAATGCTCTTTCTTTAGTCAACTACATAACAGACCTGCTCAAAGAAAGCTACAGTTAACAAATACTCCTAAAGCTATCGCTGGAAACCCTGCACACCAATCTAACGTCTGGCTCCTGTCGGTCGCCATCGTGAACAAGCCGCAAGAAGTCCAGCTACAAACCTAAAGCAGAAAACACAATGCATCCGATGTGGGAAATTTAAAGGGATCAGAGCCCGTTTCAATGGTTCTAACTACTGAACGCACCTTTCCAAAAAACTAGAGGCGAGCGATTTGCTGGAGGGCACCAAGTAGAAGACGAGCTCGATATACATTCATTCATTACAAAATTAAGTTGAACTTTCGTTTTTCTTCCAGCTGGCTTTGACCTCACGACTTCACTGAGAATGAATGGATGTCAGGAAAAAAAAACCCCAACTCAAACCTTTTCCTGCAAACTGGGTGAAAATACTGAATGCATGGCAACCAACCCAGGTAAGTCTGAGCAGAGAAAATATATGGTGCAACAGTCGATGCGGTGACATTTTGGTGCCCACAAATATCAAATCAAAAAATAATAAAAAAAACTGAAAGAAAATAAAAAAATAAAGCTATCGATCACATGACCTGTGATCCGCTCACAGTATCAGTGGGCTTCCTGCATACAGCTTTCAATATCAAAGACAACTTCAGTAAGAAATGAACTCGGCCGATGCAAAAATACAGTGACTCCTAAAGCAAAGTATTTACACGTCTTCCTGTCCACCTGGTTTATCAAACTAAACTCGTGTACTCTCACCCCTTGATGTCAAACAGTCCACCCCGGTGCTGGTGACTGAGAGGATGTCTTCATTCTTTATGTCAAATGTGGAGACCGAAAAAAAAAAAAACAACAAAAAAAGAGAAAAAAAAAACAAATTCTTGAGCTGGAATATTTTCATGATGAGGGGCTACAGTTTTTTTGTGGCTCCATCACTGCTGTACTATGCAGCCACCTTGTTGTCCTTCTGAAAGAAAAACATCCAAAGGTTAGAACAGATGTCAAACTTCTACTATTTCTACTGCATCAAACTGCCCAGTGCTCCGAGCTCGCCAAGCCGACAGACTCACCCTGTATTCAAAATCAGAGAAATCCCGGCCTCCCCTGCCTCCTCTGAATCCACCTCTGAACCCGGGCGGAGCGCCCCGGGGCGGCCCAAAGGAGCCTCTGCTCGCGGGCCGCCCTCGGCCTCCGCGGGGCCCCATGAAGCCTCGGCCGCGGTAACCCCCTCTTCCTCGGTTGTGCCTCAGGGGGATGCCGAACGTCTCGGCATTCATCCGTCTCTCCTCTGCCCAGGTCGGCCGTCGCTCCCTGACGCACGACAAAGAGCGAGATCAGGACCCACCGGGTCGGGCAACAAACAGAACTCAGAATAAAAGTGAGACGCGACGGGAGGCACCTGAGACTCAGCTGGGCTCCCAGATTTTACATCCCGAAACTATTTATGTTTATATTAGGCTTTATTTGATACTCAGAAACTAATATGAACCGGTAAACTTAATCAGTGTATGTTGCTGCTTTAACAATGTCCAGGACGTCACCACTCCATCTTTCATGTACATGTGACCTCAACATGTGCAGTCTGCATGTCAGGGGTAAATATGAATCTATGAACCAAATTAAATAAAAAGCCTGATGAAGACGGCATCTTGAAGCGCTTAGGGTTTGTATCAGCGTGCTCGCTCTCCGTGCCTGCACCCCCCTTTCACCCGAGGCACCGCCCCACAAGCACAGCTCGGACGGTGTGGCACTTACTTTGAGAATCCTCTTTCCCCCGCTTTACTGAAGAAGAAAGGAAAAAAACAGAAGTCTTTCAGTGCAATGGTTCAGAACAATAAACATGCTGAAATGAAGGCGAATTTCCACTGAATATTTCACACAGATCCCGTTCAGACAGACAGAGACACTGTGTCAAAAACAGAGACCCCTGATTTGTGTCAAAGAGGCTACAGACATTAAATATAGAATAGTTTAGACTGACTCAGCTTCTGTGGCAGCACACCCCTACGTCATCTGGAAAAACACCGTTGGCCAGACGTGCGTGCGAATGCACGACCGTGCTGCAAACGATGTGCGAATCCTACTGTTGAACTTTCAGGCACTGAGACAGGATGAAGTGTGAACTTCAAACTGGACTCTGCTGTTTGCATTTCATTTCTCAAAGATAGAAACAGTTTGACACAGCGTAACTATCAGTCCGACCATATCCCTCAGCCCCAGTTTAAACACAACCCTCCCTATCACAGGGGATTCAGGTCCATAAAAAAGCCAACAACGTAATGAGGTACCTCGGATCATCACAGGACAGGTTATCAAAGAAGGACTTGGACTTGTCATAGTAACATGTGTTTATCACGGCCTCCTCCTCCTCGCCGGTGCCCTCGGTGGTGGGATGTTCTGCGTCGGCAGTTTCCTCTCCGTTCAGCGCCTTTTCAGTCTTGTCATCTGTTATTTTCAGAGAAATTGTGTGAAGCATTAAATTCCAGGAACTTAAAAAAAGTGAGCATCAAGGCAGGGCAATTACAATAATAACAACAAAAAAATATTTCACTATTGTAGTAAATATTTTATTTCTACAACAGATTTGCATCTGGTTGCTTCTTGCTTCACTGGCAGAAATGGTGACAGGAAGAATAAACTGCCCTTTTAAAATACCAATAATTGCAGCAATTTCATTTGGATTTTTAATTTTAATTGATTGCCGCATTTTGGATAATGGTAAAAAAAAAAAACTAAAGGTGGTGCATGTTTCTTCCCCCTTTAGGACCCAAGTGTGTTGAAGCCATACCTTTCAGTTTGAGCTTGTTCTGCAGCTCTTTGTCTATCTCATCTTTGTGAAACTGGGCGTTGGCCGTCTCAAAGTCAAAGTCTTCCTCAAACTTCATGGTGCCGTCCCTGCGCACATTTACTTTGCCCCTGCTGCGGTTTCCTCTCCCACGGCCTCGGCGGGTGGACTGAACACCAGCTGAGAAGCGACAGGGGGGAAAACAGAAATCCAGCAACGCTCTGACACGCGACATGTCCCGCTTAGACAGGAAATGTTAAGATGGCATTATGTAAAGCTTTGCAAATTACTTACCAGCATGGCGCCTGTTGGGATCGCGGTTTTCAACAGCGCCTTGCTCATTATCCGGTTGGGACACTTTCTGAACCTCAGGAGCTGAGAAAAAGTCAAAAAAGTAAATGTTAGCATCAGTTTAATCTGAGGCATGTTGGTAATGAGCCAACACAGTGAGCAGGCTTCTCTGGGTTTGGTAAAAAGAATCTTAAAACTGTTGAACTGTGTTTTTGGCCCTGTGGAGAACTTTGTGCTCAGGAATCTCAGACGTAAACTTCAACTGGCCCAATCTCTGTTTTTGAAAGCATCGTTCAACACCAGGCTGAACCCTGGATGAACTTTTATCGGCCTGACATTTACCCTTTCTCTGCTCCAGGAGGTCTGGGGGCTTCTGGCTGCCACTAGTGGTGTTGGGGTGTCTGGGACCTGTCACTCCTGTCTGACTCCTCTGTCCCACAGGTGCAGGTGGAGCTGGGGCGGCAGATGGCGGGGCCTGCACTGCCTGCTCCAAGGTGGCACTCTTGGTTAAAGAGTCCAGCTGGGGACTAGCACGTCCTGCAGAAAAGAGAGAGATTCAAACGTCACGATTTTCTTAAAAGCAGCATGTTTTGTCTTGAAGCAACTGACGAGAGTCAATGGGAGTTTCGACGTGGGATGCTGAGTGACACGACATCCCATATAACATAATGTAACTCACTAGTTTAACAAATACTCCTTACCTGCTGCTCCAGCAGACCCAAACTGCTGAGGTGCAAGGGGCGCGGCACCAAACTGACTGTAAGGTGGAACAGGGGCCCTGCTGAATGGAGCATAGGGCCCAGCAGACTGGAATGATGCTGCTGAAGAACTGCTGGGTCCAATTGATGACTAGGGAAAAAAAACCACACAAAAATACAGTCAGCTGAAAAACCATGATGAGGCTGACTGTCAAAAACCACACATATGCACATGTGTCACAAGACGTGAACGTGCAACTGTAGTTCTGTTCTAAAAGACGTGTGACTGTCACGACCGTGGTTACAAAGGGTGTGCAAGCCCACTATACACTCTCTCTACTGCAATTTGCTAATTTCCCCAAAAACCTTGTGCATTCAGTGAGCATCATCAACATGCATGATGGTTTATTGCTTACTGACACCATGAAAACAGTGAGAGTCATGTGCTTCTGCAGTTCAGGGGTAAAGGGCGTTTCTTCACAGCAGACGTTAGGACAAAACGACAGGTGTTTCTCATTACATTCACGATGGCTCTGTTCTACTTAAGTGTCCCGGTAAACCGTGACACTGAACCCTGCATGCACAATACCAGGACCATGAAAACACAGCAGGTGCACGGATTTCATCCATCATCAATCAAATCGTTCACAGTCGTCCTTTTTACCTCCGCCTTCTGCATCGATTAGAAATAACAGCTGCAGGATTAAAACGTGCTCAGCGTAGACCTCCAATGGTTTATACAGACAACATCTCAGACACACAGCTACGTTTTACAGTACATACCTGAACTATGGCAGGGTCCTGAGGCAGGCTGCTAGTGGCTTTGGGTGGCTCACACACTGTGAGGTCTTTTATGTCGCTTCCTCGGAAGATGATGTACTCGAACACTTCCTCCCGAGGTGGACTGGGCCTGTCGGTGGGCCTGTCTTCAGTGCCGAAAGAGCGAACTGTTGGGAGAATTCATAGGATGGGTTACGTCACTTTTACTCGCTGCAACTGAAGCCGAGTAGACACGCGTTAATGTTAAAAATATCTTTAAATACAGTGTTATTGCCAAACCAAATCCCCCCTGAAGTGACTTTTGAGGAACCGTCTTTTACTTTATTAGATAAACACACAGCCCGGTCCTGCGGAGCATTACCACTGGAGATCGTTATCCGACTTCAAACCTCCGTTAAAAATAAAGACTTAAGTGTAACTTCGGTAATAACCCGTAATTTAAAACCTAACGAGTCAATAGGAAATGTTCGACAATATCATTGTTTTTGCTTTCTAAATGCAAGTTACTACTTAGCAGTACAGAGCAGATATTTAATGTTAGCTGCAGCACAACGTAAACAAAGGACACGGAGTGTTAACTACAGCGGCACTTAGCTGTTAGTTGGCTAAATAGCTAGCTGACGCAGCTAACTGCGCTGCAAGGAATTAGCTTTCCGTCGCTTTACACTATCGCAAGATGCGTTATAACACTTTCTGGGCATTACGGTTTATGTAGTGGTTACTTCACGTACCTTTAGCGAGAGCTACAGTCGAGTTCTCGGTGTCAATGGTGTATAAAATTCCTTCATAGCGAATCTCGGCCTTGGAGATGAGGCTAATTTTGCTGCCGATGTACGGCGTCCCTCCTCCGCTCATGTTTGTCTTCTGATTTTAACAACGCACTTACTTCCACGAAATCCACTTACTGCCAAACGAGCAATCGAGCGTATTGATTTCAGAAGTTCAGATACAGGGCCACGTTAGCAAGATATCGAAGTTCGACCGCGTTTCAAACTCGATCGCTGCTGAGCTGCTTTCTACCACGACATGGCCGTTTTCATTTTCCTTCGCCCGCCGCTAAGGATGTTGGGAGAAAGGCTGTGGATCATTCTTCTGAAGTTGCCTCCTCTCCTGCTCGCCGCTACCTCTTCACATTAATGAAAAAGACTGAGCTGGTGAAAAAAAACACAGTGAATTCAGTAATAAATATCATCAAGACTACTCTGCTACACGTTTTGTTAACTTTTAAACTAGTTTTTATGGCAGATTAAATTGCTAATTGACCATGGGATGCTTAACGGAGCGTTGAGATTGAGACGTTATATTATTATTATTATTAGTAGTATTATATATATCGCGATATTACAGGGGATATCATCTCCCCGCATTAATACTCCATAATGCTATAACACATTTTAGATGTAGAAAAGATTTACCGTATAATTTATGTTTTACACATCGAATACTATTGTTTGAAATGATGAACCATAGTTTACTTAGTCACACATAAAGTATGTCATGGGTGCCATATATTCTAGTTTGGGATGGTTATGTAACTACATAGTACTTACGCCATTACACCAGTTCTACATAACACTGCATTAAATTAGATTAGAAGAAGAAACGTGCAAATATAACCAGGGTGCCCATTTAATGACGTCACAGCCATTCCCACAATGCCTAGTAACACGCAGGCGCACTGTGAAAAAAAAAGACGGCAATCGGTGATCAGAGATGGCGGGCGCCTCCGACCCCCTGGAAGATATGCTCTTTTCAGAGGTGGATGAAAAAGCTGTGAGCGACCTCGTGGGCTCGTTGGAGTCACAGCTTGCTGGCCAAAGCAACGCAGCAGGTAAAACAGACGAAAACGGAGGCGCTGTCTCGGTGGCCACCGCTAACCATCACTTAGGAAAAACGCTACCAGCTCCAGTGGGCACCACAACACTAGAACAACAACAACAAGGACGGCGTAATAAACCTGAGATGCGCCAGGAGATCAACTCTAAAGACGCTAGCCTGGATAAAACTGTCACACCCCCTTCCCTGGGCTGCACCCCGTCTTTTGGCGAGCCCTCCACCACTTCGGCTGCCTGTGCGAACGCCACCAGCGGCGGTTCGCAATCACATGGAGCATCCATCACAACACTGACTGCACCTGGTGTGTCAACTTTGGCATCTCCGCCAGGCAGCATCAGCACCACCACATTCAGCCGCGGCTGTAAGGCTACCACGGGTGCCGGCGAGACCTCGACCGAAGCTAGCCCGGCGAGAAAGCGCGTAGCCGCGCCGCGGAGGAGCGCTTCGACTCGGATAAAGAGTTTCAACGGCGCGGCTGTGACGACGAGAAGGAACAGCAGCACAGCGGTGGCCGAAAACGCGGGCTCCGTGGAGCCCAGCGCGACTACACCGAACTCCACTCGACCGGTGACATCCTCTATTAACACCTCGACTTTCACCCTATCTAACGCGAGCCTGCCTGTAGGTCAGTCGGCCATCGCTCTCGACCGGGGGACTCCTACCATCGCTTTGCATAGACTCCCGAGTCACATCGTAGCCAGTATAGCCCAGAACGGCAACGGGACCAGTGTTACGGCCTTGGTCCAGCAGGGCGCTCGCATCGGACCCACCGCGTCTCCAGCTGGGCAGGAGAACCACAGCAAAGCGGTCACGGACACTGGGGCTTCCAAAACAGACGGTTGTCAGTCCAAAATTGTAATGTCAAGCCAGTCTGGTGGTGTCAACTCTGTAATAAACACTGTTCCCTCCGCATCTCCTGTTGTCACGCCACCACCACCAACCACCACAGCAGCAGCAGCTACAACGACCACAACAGTAACCCAGCCTCTGAGCTCTGCCTGTGTCACCGGGGTGGCAGCCAGTTCTGTGTGCGGTACCGCTCCGACCACTTCGGTGACTACCACCATAAGCATGGTCAGGCCCACAGCTCCCCCTCCGGCACCTGCCGTGGCCACCCCCGCACAGTCTCAGCCCCGTCCCGGACTGACAGCACCTCAACGGATCGTAGCCCCCCAGCTGATTGTCAGGCCGCCTCAGCAGCAGACGACCATTCAGCTGCCCCCCGGGTTTACCATCCCACCGGGTAAGGCTTGCAGGAGGGAGGAGGAGCGAGTCGGCAAGGTGCTGTCTACACCTGTGTTATAATGGCCGATACCTGAGGCTCATGGGTTCAGTTGTGGGTATGATGCAGCGTTCGGCCGTCTTCAGTATGTTGGGTTGGTGTGTGTGTGTTTGTCCGCATGTGGAAGCCTTTGCTCTCCAAGTTATCACATTGTCCTCATGTTCCATAGGCTGGGGCCCTTTCCCGAGGTAAAATATGCCTTTTTATATATGCATTTATTCATGGTAGCTGTATGTCAGATTCAACATGGGTGGCCCCAGGGGGAATCACACACTTTACCCAGCAGTGTTAGTACTACAACGTGCCACCTTAGCTGCGCGCAAAGTATAAAAACTACAAAACGCATGACTGACAGCCTGTAATATGACAGGAAACTGCAAGTGTAAAAACTGATAATAAAAAAGTGAGACAAAACTTATGTGAATTTATAATTTGGCTGATGCTTAACTCTTTGACTTAGAGATTAAGTTTGTGATTTTTTTGAGTTTTTCTTTTTACAGAAATAACACTGCAACGTGGCCATGCTGTCACTTTCAGCTCAAGGCTAATGATTGAACTTATAAGAGACATGGTTCTTTCCAATGATAATAAAGGAATGGGACCATCAATGTATTCACACACACACACACACACACACTATGGAAACACGCACATGCAGGAAGTGCAAAGCGTAGTTTGGAGAATGGGAGCCGCTCTCACCAAAGTGTCACCAAAGTTTTAAACATTTGTGTTTTCCCAAAAAAAACATTTCCAGAATCATGCAATCTTTTCCTTTGCCATGTACAAAACGTGGAATGAGTTTTTCCAACATTACAAATACATTAGCAACTTGAAGTGTTCACCCACAGTGCACAAGGGCAGTAAAATATATACTGTGGCGAGCACACAGCGTCAAGAGGTTGTACAAGGTGGCAGGGCTATACAGACACATACATTTATTTTTAAAAATACATTGAGGATTACTGATTGAGGATCAGCTGTCCAATTAACTCAGTATTAACGTTTACGGTGATCCAAACAAAGTGTGTGTACATTTTCTTTTCTTTTTTTCTCAAGGTGTGAATTTCTCATGCAGTCACCAGCCAAAAGCTGCAGCATTTTGGTAGCAAATATGGTAATTGCCATATTTGTGAGGCAGTGACCTCCACAAAGCTCATATTCTTTCATACAGTACTAAGCAGACCGGTTCGTGTGCTGTCCGGCTCTTTGGTCGTGAAAGATGTTCTGAGTCATTTCACCTCAGGTATAATGCTGCAGTCAGACAGTCAAGGGAATGATCATGTGCTATTCACCTTTCACCTGCTCACCTCCTGTCATCTCCACTTTGTGTAAATTCTGCAGAGCTAAACAAATGTGTAATAAAGCATTTTGTCCTGACCTGACAGTCGCAGCGCTATAATGACTGCGCTCTTTGAGAAAGAGCAAAGACTGTGTGGTATATGTGCCTCAGTCTGAACGTTAATTTTATGAGGTCACATTAGGACAATTTACTGCAATTAAATAAGCAATGATGTATGTAAATAACAGTTCAGGAAAAGTATGCAATAATCTATTGTAGGATGCCTCACAGTGTATACTCTTACCTAAACTATGGCTACTTCCAACCAGCCACAGGCCCAACAAACTTCACCATCCAGCTCCAGTGCCCTGAAATGAACCTTATCAATAGTTTCTGTTTTCAGTCACCATTAAACCTGCCAGTATGAAATGTAGAACGCCCACCTCCCTCAGGAGGACACGTTACTTTCTGTCTGAGATAATCACATAATTCACATCCAAATTAGATTTGCATTGTGGCTAGTTGCTGGTTTTAATACCGCTCAGTGACTGTGACCTTGTGGTGTTTCCTCTAATGAATGCTCCCTGTTGTTCCTCAGGAATGGTGTTGGTGCGTACGGAGTTGGGCCAGCTGGTGATGGTTCCTCAGCAGGCTTTGGCCCAAGCTCAAGCTCAAGCACAAGCTCAAGCTCAGGCTCAGGCCCAGGCCCAGAACAACATCTCTCCACGACCTGCTACCCCCACCACAGGAGCATCCTTCAGAGTCGCAACTCCACAGGTGAGGCTCCGCTACAGAACCCACGTGGTAGCAACCACCTACAGACTTTCATTAGTATGACCATGGCACACATTATCACTCCTCAGATGGTGTTTCTTTACAGCTAGACAGGCACGGGGGGAGGGGGAGGGGGCAGGCTCAGGAATAGGATAACTGGTTTTGTTTCAGAGGGGTGAGCGATCTTGATTTGTGTACATCTCACAAAATGCGACCCAGCGAAACATTCTTATGCAGAGATTTAATCTTAACTTGGTCATTTTCGTGTCAGCAGGTACAAAAAAATCTTCTTTGCATGTTTGCAGATGTGGAATCAGACGAGGGGTAATCTTATTTTTCTCTCACTCGTTATTTAACGGGCTGCCGTTTGGCTGGTAGAGACGCCGCAATGCTGCAAAATTCGTGAATAAGACTTGTGTCACTCTTTGGCCTGAGGGTGACACTCAGAAATAGAGATAAGTTCTTAAAAAACATCAAATGTTTGATTTAATGTGAATTTCACATCAACACTGGAATTTAGATTAGACATATAAATGATCTGAAAGGATCTAAAATTCCTTTTAAGAGGAACATCCCAAATCTTATTATCCCTCCTCCCCAGCGCCTGTTCCAGTATATGGAGTCAAATACATTTCTTTCATGATTTAGTGACACAGTACAGTGGGTCGCACCTCCTGACAGTAAGGTCTCGGGTGTGAAGCTTAGCCCTGGCTTGTCATGGCATGTCCTGTTGTGTGTGTGGAGTTTGCATGTTCCTCCCACTTCCCTAAAAAAAAAAAAAAAAGCCACTGGCCTCAAAAGTGGAGTTGCTGCCTTTGAGCTGTGTTGTGGCTGCTCGCTGCTCCCAAATATTTACGATGGTTAAACTTCTCCATATGAGTTAAAAGCATGTTACTGTGATGAGAACTTTACTTTGGGCTGAAAATGTAGAAATGTGTAACCTACACACATCTGTCAATGTGCCTATTGCGGTCGTGGTCCAGTCTGACAATAACTAGATTGTGGCGGGACCAAGGTGAAGAATCTCCATTTGTTCCAGTGGCTCCTCCAAGAAACGCTGACACATCCAAACAAAGAATGGTGGACAGGGAAGTGGAGAAAGGCAACTGTGGTCAAAAGTTTTGAGTGGGACCTCGATGAGTGTATCATCATTATCAGCATAACAACAAAAGTGACTTCACGTTGCCAAGTAACGTGACCCAGGGGAAGCATATGTGAAAAACAGTAACTGGCAGGAAACATGCCCTTGTGGAACAACATGTCTAAAGTTTGCAGCTGAGGGGGAGTCAGTCTCCAGGACAACAGAAAACAGTTTGATCACACAGATGGGACTACGGACAGCTCCTGGTGCTGAAATGAGGTTTGATACTCTAACCGGACTAATAACAGGCGAAAAAGAACGTGGCTTAACTTGAACTAGTGTTCTGTGCATCTCTTCAGGTTTTTCAGACTTCATTCTTCGATGCTAATAAATCAAAACAGGTTCGATACAGTTGCATCATTTTAGTTACAAAAGCATCCTTAAATAAGATGGACACATCTTTTGTATTAGTGAAATAAAAAAAAACAGAAGGAAATGGCTATTGATTTACAGTCATTTGTCTCCACTGTAACTGTAAACCAATGAAATGCGTCCCAGCTGTTAAGGATACTCCTGTCATGGCCCTTTGCCAAAGCACTGGTCTGTGGAACTGGACATGGCACTAAACAATGGCTGCACTGTTTGAGCTCGGTGCAGACGGTGGTTTTTGACTCCGGGATGTAGAACGTAGAATAAAGACGAGTAAGTTTAAGTTCTCGGACGAGCGTACGTTGCCGCGCACTTTCACGTGCCGTCTCATGCACCTCGGTGTCCGTGGTGAGGATGCAGAACGTCCTGCTTTTCGTCATGTGTAGTTTTGCCAGTCCAAAGGGCGTCGGACCTCCTTGTGCCGGCGGGACCGTGACTGAGAGTGCACTTAGAGACAAACAGTATGCTTCAGTCTCTGCACACTTTCTGTCAGTGTTAATGCCACGACCGGCACATTTGTCAAAACTGATCCGACTGATTAAGTTGTAGAGACTTTGGTCTAATTATCTGTGGATTGGCACGGCTGATGTTGGGCGGGGGCCACCTCATTAAATGAATGGCTTGGTTCTAGACCTTAATTGGGACGTGATTAATATGTTTAACTGTGTAATTACAATGAACGAATATTCTTGATTATTTTATGTATAGATTATGATGAGATTAATTGGTGAATTAATGTCTCAAGGCTTTTTAATGACTCCACGGGGTGCGCTCGTCAAAATTTAATGAGCCCCTGAATCATTAATTGGAATTTGCTTATTATCACCTGTGGATACATCCTTCATGTAAAAAGGGGAGCCTGTGCCGGTGGGTCTGCACCTTAACTGCTCTTAATAACGGGGTCACCAGACAGTCGGTCCTCTGCAGTTTCTCTGTGGAGTGTGACAAGTGAAGTTGCATTGAGGTTACAGTGGCAGAGGAGCATTAATAAACCTGCCAGGTGTGCACAGCTAAATATTGGTTCAGATGAAAACATCTTCACCTCGCTGTACTAGTGTTTCCCTCACTGACCTCAGATCCCCAGACATATCAGACGGGTATTGCTCACTCTGGCATTTTCATAGTAGGCACACATTTTTCAGGTTTAAAAAATCTAAAGTTTTAGGGGTATTGTTTGATTACAGTATGAAATGCAATAGCCATGAGCACAATATTTAGAACGTCTGTTTCATGTGTGTTCGTGAAGTTGGACAACAAAAAATAAATTAAAAAAGGATAATCTCTGATTTATATACTCATTTGTCAGCAAGCGAGTCCAAATTGATGTAATTTGACGTTTGATATATAATTTTATGTATTTGAGTTCTTTGAAAAAACACCTTTTTGATGTAAAATACAACTGCATCAGTAGTGGAAAGCAAATCTACAAGACAGTTTACATTTACATGTATTCCTGTTTGCTACTTTGTGAACTGGGATTCATCCTTGTTGTTCCCGGGTAGTGCCTGGTAGGACCGCATTAATCCACCAGTTAATATGTTGACTGAACTGACTGATTGATTGCTCTATGGAAATCAGATAGGAATGAAACGGTGCCAGTTGCAATTTGCCAAAGCCCAGACTGACTGATTCAAACTGTCTGTTTGTTCTGACCAACCGTCCAAATACAGAATCTTTATTCATCCACATATTTAGTTCCCAATTACAGAAGACAAAGAAAACCAGACAATATTCAAATTTGGGCTTGTGAATTTCAGGGGGGGTTTCTTTTAAAAGGATAGAAAATGATTAATCAATTTTAATGATGCTGCCAAATAGTAAAAAAAAAAAAACAAACCAACAGAAAAAGCACACAACTCACCCTCAAATCCTAAATTGTTATGAAAGTCAACTTTGACCTTTGCTGAGTTTCAAAACGCCAGCAGTGATGTGGGAGGAAATCTTAGTATTACTTGATGCAAGTGACTCTTATAATAAATTTAGGAATTTCGTCCTTTACATATTTTCAAATACTGTCCTTTCATCATCGCAGGGACAGTGTTGAAAAACAAAGTCCATCTTCTACTTTAAGTCATCCAGTTATTCATTCAACATGCATTCAAGGCCAGGTGCTCAATAACATCTCAAAAATTAATTTCTCCGTGCAAAACTTTGTTGTGGCTTCTCAAGGTTGAAGTAAAGCGGCCATCCAGAGATCTCTGGCACCTGTTCATCAGATCACTAACTGCGAGGACAAAGGAGTGACACCAGAGGGCAGCATTTCATTGTCTTTTTTCAGTCGGGCTTCACGCTGCATTTCAAATTCTGCTTTCACTCATGAATTAAACTGTTCGCTGCTCTTCTCTCTCCCGCTGCTGCAGTAAGACACGAGTTCATCCCTGAGTGTCATAATCTGTGAATGCAGAACGAAAGAGAAGTTGTCCCGACTTTCAAGATTGAAATATTCTGCCCGTCGTGCCATCAAATCTGGTGACACCTGTCCAGGAAACATAGTCTGCATCATGTGTGATGTGATGTACAACGGTGTGTACTGGATTAGTGTGGGTACGCCATGCTCCTGTTTGGTACGCCCATCATGCAGCAGCAGTACTACACTCATTCTTCCCTTATGTTTTCATTATTCCTTTCCACTTTGAGTTCCTCTAAAGCCTCCACTGTTAAAACAAACAAAACAACTTGCGGGTAAGTACTAGCCCCAGTCATTCCCAGACAGTGCAGAGCCTCGGACTCTTCTGCAGCCCAGCGGCCTCGCAGATCAGAGTCCCCCTCAGTCACACCACGGCGCCCCCTCCTGCCGCTGCGCTCGTAGCCAGCCAACCTGCATCCATCCTGATGTGAACCCCCCTCAAAAGAGACTCGCAGATTGTCATCGCCTCTCACAGTCACGCTGATGACAAATTAGCGGGCCGCGGCGTTGCCGTCTCGACAGGAAAAGCAGAAGCGGGGAAATGAAAGGGAATGGTGTTTATTCCCAGAGCTCAACCCCTCTGTCGGCCTGTCACTCTTCCCATGACCCTGAGGGAAGAAACGGAAGGCATCCTGAGCTTCCTTCCTTCCATACCTCTTAAATCATTCATCATCCAACTGCCTGATTATTTTAAAAAGCTAACAAGGCTTTGGTTGTGTTTGTGCATGTTTGTCTGTGTGTGTGTGTGAGATGGAGAGAGAGTGAGCAAAAGAGAGGCATAGCTGGCGGTTGGATGCACCCTGTGGCTCTTACCACCCCCTCACCCCCCGTCCCCCCGCCCCATTTCCCCCTCCACCTCATCCCCTCTACACCCGCTTCCCTCAACTCCTCAGTACAGTACAACATTCTTTTGGATTCTACAAAACTTTTAGAGAAGGGGTAGCCCCCCCTTATCCTATTTTTTCTCTTCGCCTCCATCCTCCTGTCCTTGGCAGGGTTGTCTGTGACTGTTTGAATGTTTTCATTTGTGTGAAGAGACAAGTGCAGTTTATCTCGAGCTTCAGTGTGCGTGTGTGTGTGTGTGTGTGTGTGAGTGCTTCGGCCTGTCTGTGAATGGAAGATTGTATGCCAGAGGTCAGGGCAGAGGCCCTCTTGGGTTGTCTTGGCCAGCAGACATGATAGCAGCCGGAAAGTGTGATGAGCCGGCGGGCTTCAATGTGGCTTTGTGGCACTCACTGTCTAGCCCTCCCATTTACTCTCTTGCCTTTTAATATGCTCATTGAATAACCCGAGTAATGACACATTTCAGCAGTTACTGTACCTGTGTGGGTGTTTTTTTTGTTCTGTATGTTTTACACTTGATACCTCCTGCACAAGCCTTACTTCATCCTGTTTTCCCATACTCCACCCCTCTGCTCTGACCTGCTACCTCATGACTGAGTATATTGTTCCAGTGTGTTTTACATGACTGACTCTGGTCCTCACAGATACAGTCACTCCAAATATAAAGTTCCTACCTGGAATCCACATCAGCCAGCTGGCCTATTTTGGGCATGAATTGAGAATTAAGAACTGCATGTGAAAACAGTTTTCAGATTACTTTTGGTCCTCTTCATAAAAAAACAGTTGAGACTGTATGGGTGTAAACATCCTCAAATTAAAGATGAATCTCGACGTTTAAACCTCGCAGTGAATGTGGAGTACAGAGCCAGCAGCACGATCCTGCAGAGACTCTCTCATGTACAGTGTGTCTTACATGATCTGTTCAAAGGTTTTACTCCTCCACCACATTATATGTTACATACATTTGATTTTCAGATGAGAAGCAGTGGTTAGATAAAGGTATTTATTCATTTCTCAGTTTATAACTTTAGTCATATCTGTAGTAATCATTCATTTCACACGACTGGAGGATAATGTTGCTGTGGTGGCCAGACCTGATATTAGCACAGTAATGCAATTTTCTGGTCCTTCAAAGGCTTAATGTGGGAATTTCTCATGTTAGCTGTAATGTTTAACACTGATGTAGTGTTGATCCTGCTAATTTACTGTAATTGATGGGCCTTACCGTACCGTACTCCCCTCCAAGTCCGGTTTCTTATCCAGCATCAGGAATAGACACGCAGGCATGCTGCTTGATGGAGTTGGGTCTTTGTAGGTTGGCTCTTATGATAATTCCTTTATTAGCTGCAGTAGCAGCCATTAGCATACCAATATCACGTCTGCGCTTTTCATCAAAACAAGTGCCAGTTAGGTAGGAAACATCCACTTCATTTAACCTCTGTAAACTAATCATCCTTTGTCTGTGCCAACATATTCAATGTTAGTAAATGCTGAAGCCTTGAATAACTTGATTAGAGGCAATAAAGTTAAGACAAGGTCACAACCTACAGTCAGGAATATGTTGCTGAAGCCCTCAGGAGTCAGGGACGTATCATTTTAAAGTTGATCATTGTGACATTAGAGAACCAACTTTCTTTTACATTATGATTGTGATTGTGTTTTTTTCTCTCTGTGTTTTCCAGTATATCAAAAGGAAAACAAATGGCATGGTTGCATCTCGAGTGAAATTCTAAATGTAAATGCCAGTGCTCCCATCAGACCCCGGCACAGTGCCGCCATGACCCCCTGCTACCTGACCGAACCCCTCCTTTCTGTTTCAGTTCCCCTTCTTTCTTCTTTCCTGCTGTCATGACCTTTCTTCATCTCTCTGTGGGGCACGCTACTCCTCTTTTCTCTGCCCACCCCCTCTTTTACCTCTGAAACTGGCTTTGTCTCACCTTAGCTGTTTTTCCATCCTCTTCATCTTTTGAGGTGCCTTGTCATCATTTACTCCCCCCTCATTCTCCCTCCCTCCCCCACTGTCTTTAACGCCTTTGTGCTTTTTTTCTGTTTCCCTCTTTTCCTTCTCTTTCCCTCCCTCCGTGTTGCTCTCTTTCTGTCCTGCAGTCTCCTGTGACCTCTCAGACCTCCAGGCAGTGCCCTTTGACCCCGGCCAAGATGGTACCATCTCCCTCTCCCACTCCTTCCAGCCCTGCCCTCCAGACCTCCTCCTCTTCCTCTTCTTCCTCCTCCTCCTCCTGTCCTGCACTCCGCCCAGTGAGATAACTCTCCTTACTTGCATAAATTTTTTCTGCTGCCTCCGACACCATTTGAAAAATTTCAAGTTGAACTCTCCCATCTCAAAGGAACCAAAGCTCCGGAGGCTCTGATCAGATCCAGTGTCTCTCTGCCCAGATAATGTGTGTCCAGATTGCATCGAGACCCAGTTGAAGTGCATCGCAGATCGCTTGTGTTTGAATTTATCGCTGGAGAAACTGTGACTTTTGCTAAACGGGAAACAGACTTTGGTCGCGGGTGTTTGGCGCCTCGTCTCGGATGGCGCGCAGATAGGAATGTATTTTTGCTCACGCTGCGCTGCACGGCTGCACCGCATAGGTGGAACGCGCACGTTGCCTCGCCTCGAGTGATTGGCCCCTAATGTATCCTCCATGCATTGTGGGTGCGTTCACACCTGCATTTAAAACCGTCCACTTATTGCATCACACAAGATGTGGTGTGACAGGCCCTGGGAGGTGCGGAAGGGGTGATGAGGGCTTAAGAGTGAGAGACTGCTGCTGGCCCCTCATCTGTTGAGCAAAATTTGTGTTTTGTATGTGAGATATTTTCTCGTCATTCATTCCCTCAAGTGTATGTATGATAAAGTAAGCAATACGTAGCTAAAGTCTGGGATTGCACTACTGGTAATAAATCTTAATAGGAAGATGGAGGTTTCCCTTGTCAGGTAGGTGATTTTAAAGAAGATCTGTGATAGCCTCTTGTCTTTCCCAGCCTCTAGCTGGTCACCACCTCCCCTTCCTCCTCCTTGTCTGTTAAGCGATGTCCACCCAAGTCAGTACACCAGATGTGACAGGAGCGCTGTGGCGCCTGCCTCCTGTTCTCCGTGGCCTTGCTGCGAGCGAGGCGTCACGTCCTGTTTATCTCTCTGTCTCTTCCTCGCTCTTCCAGAAGGGCCCCGTGGCGCCAGCCGCGGCCGTGACGGCTCCGCAGCAGACCCCCGTGGTCATGGCCCCCCAGGCCCCGGCCCAGGCTGCCTCCCAGCCAGCGCAGCCGCTGCAGACGGGCATCGCGGCGGCCCCCGGAGCTTCTGTCGTGTCCCAGGTCCGTATTCTCACCCTGCTCCCTCCTCCGCCGCCCACGCTCCTCCCTCAGGGGCGCGGGCGCTGTCACAGCTGCCAGCAGGCGGGCTGTGTCACAAGCTCAGCCGCGGACCCGCGGCCTCACAGCCCCGCACAGCTGGCCACGGACACGGCGTCTCACACGTGTCCACACACGTTTCGCACTCATACATTCACACAAGCGCATACCGACCCAAGGACATACAGACGTAGACGTGAAGGCACAGACCTATCAGGGAGACGTGTGTGTGCACATTCAGGGACATAGCGATACAACCATAAATACAGGCTCACACATACACGTGGGATAGTGCTCACAGAGATGCAGAACTCAGGGACAATCATGTCTCCAGATGTCCAGGATGGAGAGATGTCACATGGACAACGGTTTGAGTGGACAGGTGCTGTGCACTATGCACTGATTTCTGACACATTTTTTATCTTCCTGGATAATGTCACTCTGTGTCACCTGTGTAAAGATAGAATCCTTTAAATGTTGATTACTGTAACATCTTTGATCCCATAGTCTCTGACACAGGGACAAAAGCTGCTGCTTTCTAATTTTTGGAAAGAGGGTTGATAATTGCTTTTTTTAAAACATTATTTTTCTGACAGGAAATGCAAGAGAATGTGAAGAAGTGTAAAAATTTCCTGGCCACACTTATCAAGCTGGCATCTCACAATTCTCCGTCCCCTGAGACCTCCAAGAACGTCAAGGCTTTGGTTCAGGACCTGCTGGTGAGCTTCAAAAACCAACCAACAAACAAACATCATGGGATTGTGTTTGTGTTCGGGGAAATTTGTGGATGCTGTCAATTACTTAGCTGTTAAGTCTCATTTACAAACTCTACCACCGTTTTGGTAAACTTTTGTTTTCTATAGTCTCGCTTTCATGAGACACCATGTCAGAAACATCTGAATGACAGTGTTCTTCTTTGCTTTTTGCACTTTGAATTGTATTCACAAGTCAATCAAATTTGCCACTTTAACGTGTTGCTGTACTAAACATTTCAAACCTCTAGATGGCAGCATGCAACTCCTTCCAAAACTCTCCTTTCTCTTCAGTGAATTTTATTTTTGTTGATGAGTGGTGCCGGGATGGAAGCTGAGTAGTTGATCATCGGCTCTGCTGATGGAGTTTCATCTTTCATCTTTGTGTTCACAACTTTCTGTCCTGGCCTCTCTTGTAAAATGTCGATTACACTTTCCCCCCAGGATGCTAAGATTGAACCGGAGGAGTTCACCAGCCGGCTGCAGACTGAGCTCAAGTCGTCTCCGCAGCCTTACCTGGTGCCCTTTCTCAAGGTGGGGCTCCTGCTTCAAAACTTCTTCTTAATCTTCTCTTGGAGCGATTTATTTCAGACGTGAGAACGGTTCCTACACTGTCTCACAATGGTTCCCTGAACTGCAATTGACCCCACACCTGCCTCATAAAGTAGTCCTCTTAATGGGAACCCTATTGTCCTCTGCTACTTTTAAAACTTGCCCCCGGAACTTTATTTCCTTTACAGTTCCTTAACTTTCTCTAACCTGGCTCCTTAGGCTGCCTCTTTTCCAGTATGACGCCCTCAAGTTATCTTTTCCCTGGCAGCGTGGCCAGTGAAGGCCAGGCCTGACAGTACGCACCCCACTGGCCTGACTTCTGACTGTGTGTGACAGTGCCCCCGCCCCCAGCCGTCCCTGTCAGTAGACCGCAGGTTTCTTCAGCAAACCGTGATGAGTGTCACATCAAGGCGCCCGACCCGGCCACAAACGCATGTTGTCATGCAATGTTAGGTCACGTGTGTCAAAAACCAGCCTGAACCGAACCCACTGTCAGCTCCTCAGGTGGGCTGTGACAGTGGGTCATCAGAAATGGTTCATGGCCCTTTTTTCATGTGGCACATGACACAGACTCTCAGGGTAGAAGTGTAAGTTTTTCTTACAACATATACTGTACAACCACGCGAATCATCGTGTAAAAAAATGCACAAGCACATGTGTCTCAGCAAGTGTTTCCTTTGCTGTGTGTTCCCATGCTCTTGGTATGACCTGCTAAATTAGCCAGTGACCACAGCAGTGTTTGTTTTTGGTGAGTGTGTATGATAGTTTCCCTTTTGTATGCTTGTTTTGCTCTATGACGATACACTGTGGCCTCTCCCTGCCTGTCAACAGAAGAGCCTCCCGGCCCTGAGGCTGTCTTTGCTGAATAGTCAGCAGTCCCTGACCCAGCCCCCGCAGCAGGGAGTCAAACCAGCAGCCGGCGGCGTCCCTCCTGCCATTGTGGCCGGGCCAGCTGTCCGCATACGCCACCCTAACAGCGTCAGCACCACTACGGGTGCCAGTGCGCTGCCCGCCGGGACGCTCGGACATGCAGCTGCCATGGTATGTATGGGACGGAACAGCTGGAGCAGACTCCGGTGCACACACTGTTACCACACTATTTTTATATATAGCGTATGTTTAAAATGAATTCAGTCGCAAGAGTGGAATAAGCTTTAGTCGTAGGATCCCTAACATTATAGTTCCATTAAATAAATACATGTTTATGTGGAAACTGGATCCCTGCGGTCAAATACAGAAAATAAAACTTATTATAGTTCAGAACGAAAGGGGTTGTTCAAAACGTAAATCTCATTCACTCTTACAGTAACTAGATGTATGTTGTGTGCACAGTAACATGTATGTTAGGTGATTGAGGATGGAGAGTCAAACCTGTACTGGTCAGGTAATAGATGTGACAAATATTTACCCACAATATTCCTACGTTCAGTGGAGAAGTGCTAGAATGTGATGGATGCAGACCTGCAGGGTGGTTGTGGTGGTTTGGTTGTGTGTGTGTGTGTGTGTGTGTGTGTGTTGATGGATATTACACAAGGCTGAATTATCAGGGTGGAGAGTGTCACAGTGCCATGGCTGGGAGTCACATCGCCAACAGTGAGTTAGAGTCACTCTCAGCTCACTCTCACAAATTCACAGAGGACCCACACTCAGGTTGCAAAAATACAACAACAAGAAGAAAAGATGAAGGAAACAACAGACAATGGGTCCTGGACAGATGTCCATGCAGACACAGGAAGTTCCACCAAACTCCACACAGAAACCTTTTGTGTCGTCTTCAGTAAGACATATTCAAACCTCGGAGATGCTTGCTCTGCTGATCAGACCAGATCAACAACACCTTCATGATAATTATTTACTGCTAATGTTCATACTTTGCCACCTGATTAGAAGTATCCAATTAGGCACTGTACGATCACTACACCATACTACACTGTATGGCTATTATCTATGACAATAGTTGATGAGAAATAATGATAAAACACACGCAAAAAAACTTGTAATGGAAATTTAATTGCCTTGGTTGATGCTCCAGTGCTTACCATTTCTAACCTCATGGCAGCATCAGTACCCCCGCCCCACCCTGTGCCCCAGATTTGACCCGAGGGACACAGAGATGACTGAGCTGAAAGTAACACATTGACTGCACCAGTTTTCACTGTTTTCCTATACAGGCAACAAAAAAATGCCATTGGAATTATTTGAAAGCTGCTTTAGACACAAATGTTTTGCACATTTTATGCAGTAAATCCACTTTCTGAGGTTGCTCTCTGAGAAAGGGTTTAAACGCACCTCTCATCTGCTTGAAAAAACACAGTCAAGTCAGTACGTTCAACACCCTATGGCAATTAATGCTGTGTCATCTGTCCTACATGTTCTGGACATGCAGTATTATATAGTGACTGTGATGGTACCACCCAATGTAAACTAGTGAAGTAAGACCAGGTAACCTGCAGGGTCCAGCACTAAACACAGACAGCCACATACTGTATGCGTGTATACTGCATGTGTGTGTGTGTGTGTGTGTGTGTGTGTGTGTGTGTGTGTGTCATTTTTGAAAGTCATGTGATCACAGGCGTCTGTGGGTGGGTCAGCTGAGGTCAGACTCAGGTTGGTCCGGTCCAGGCAGAGGGGTGGGTGAGCTCTCTTTTTCTTTTGCATGTTCCTCTCTCACTGTCCCTACTCCTTCCTCCTCAGTCCTCCTCCCTCCCTTTTTTCCTCTCTTGATTTTTTCTCTCCCTCGCTTTCGTTCTTTTTTCTCTTTACTCCTCGCTCTCTCTCTCTCTCTCTCTCTCTCTCTCCCCATCTCTTTCCAACAGTTTTATCTCACTGTATCAACCCCCACATCTCTCCCCCCTCCCTCCCTCCCTCCCACCCTTAACCATTGAAGGGTGAAGCGAGGTAACTAGGTCAGCCCCGGGTCAATTTTAAAGCTATGTGGCGGCCGCAGTCTATGTCCAGAACATGCCTCTGGTCTCTCTCTCTCTCTCTCTCTCTCACTCTCTCTCGTGCTCTCTCTTTCTCACGCACATGAATACAGCACCAACATAAGCTATCACACAAAACATTAGTAAATGATCGCCCCCGGCACATCAACAGTCTGAAACCAGACAGCAAGTTGAATTAGGCTAAAAAAAAAAAAAAATCTGCTCTCAACAGAGTAGCACAGTAAACATTTCTTAGTATGGCAGTGCATGGATGTGGAGTTAGTATACAATTGTGCATTTGGATTTATAAAATGTTATATTTAAAACTGGGGATAGCATGACATACTATGGACTTGTGTGTTTTAATCATTGAGCATCTGTGTCAGGCTTCGTTTTTAAACTCATGTGATGTACAAAATGCTGAAAAAGCCAAACCAAGCTGGACTTGATATTGATAAAACAATATTGACAAACCCAACACAACACAACACTTAGGTAGTCCAAAAATATGGTCACACAGTTAAGCTTCATACATGGACATGTCAGTACACATTGTACTGACATGTCCATGTTGGGTTTGGACACATACACATATTATAAATACTCTATTAGTTTGATTACTTTCAACAACCAGGGCCACTGGAGAGACGGCAGCAGCCTCCACAGATTTTGTGGGAAATCTGTGCATTTAGCAGCACGTGCAAACATTACTTTACACAGTATGAACGTGCCGTTAATACTTTCCAGAGTTTCATGAAAGAAGCAGTGTCCTTTCTGAAGAATATCAGCGTTAACGATATCACTTGTACAAAACATGAACTGTTTGTACGTAGTAATCCGGACAGCATCTTACATTTTAACTTCACTTTTAGAATTAACATTTAAAGTTGAAAAAAGTACTTTTTTCATCTGAAATAACAGCACTGAGTTAAGTTTTAGTGTCTTCCTTTTTAGTTCCTGAGTCCCAAACTTTCTACCTGAGTCCCCCCCTCCCTCCATCTTCTAACTATGTCGCAGGCTGGCCAGAGGTGCTAACTACCTCTGCCTGTGCCGAAAGTATTTTTTTTCCCCTTTCCCTCCTGTTCTCGCAGGCCCCTGCAGTGGATCTCTGGGAAAAATGGCCTCTGTCTTTTTTCAGTAGCTTGAACAGTAATATAGCATGTGTCAGGGAATGGAAAACAAGGCTGAAAAATATGCAGCAAGAAGCAAACTGGTAGGAATGGATGGCTGAGCCTGAGGCTCGGCCCGTGGCTCCTACCAAGGAAGGAAGTGACTCTAATAGCCCAGCGCAGCCTCTTCACCCCCCTCTGCTCCCTCTTCTTCTTCTACTACTACTTCTTCATCCAAACTACTTTTTCACTGCAGTCCTGACTTCTTGTTGCCTTTGTCTTATCTGGAAATGCAAGCAAATGTAGGTCACATGCAGTGACAGAGATCCATCCTCCTCGTGCATTTAAATGGATCTCCACATTCTTAGTACAATGTTTATAGATAGCCGTAGAATTCATCACCCCTGTATTTATTCTGCATCTATCCTGTTAACTGTCCTGTTTTTAATGAGTTGCAGTAGAATCGGTACAAGGTTGAACTCTAGTGGCTCTCAACCAAATTTTCTCCGGATCATTTCCTGCCAACTAACTATGACAGAAAGGGGATCAAAAGTTGTTTTTTCCTTGAACAAATTCCTCTTGGGGATTGCGCAACAAATGGAGCAATGGCTTAGCAGGCATGCAGTTTCATACTTTATAATCTCCCCTCTCACTTTCAAATGATTTCATCCTTTGACGTGCTACAGTAAAGTACATAATCTGTGTTTATTTGTTTGTGTGTGGGTTTTTTTTTGCTTCCTCAGGGTATCAAGACAGCAGGCGCTGTCGGTGGCCAGGTGCGCATGCCTGTGGTGATCGCACAGTCTGTCAGAGCGCAAGGTAGGGACACCTGCAGGCCCTATAAAGCCACTTTCGATTGGATCTCATGAATTCAGTCACACATACGCTATGTGATATTTTTGTTTCGTGCATTCGTTTGTCTGCCAGACAAGGATGTTTTAAAATCATGCAAGACCACAGTAATTAGGCTCAGCTAAAGACAAAAGAGACTTCTGTAAATTTCTGTTGAGCGTGAGTTTCAGTCCTCACACTTTCCCTCTGTCACATCTTTCAGTGAGGCTGTATTCTCTCACAGATATTTCAAAATGTTTCATACTCAGCCTGACCTTCTGTCTAAATAAAGAGCCAGTGAGGGTAAAGATTAAACAGAACCATTAGTGCAACTCTAAATGTGCTGTTAGGAGACTGAAAGATGTGTAAACAGGCAGGAGCCACAGAGAACAGGTTATAAAGCCTTCTCAAACATTTGTGCTGCTGCTTACTCACACTGATTCACAAACACTCTTCCCACAGATATCGCCCCAACACCAGCCGGGCGGAACGCTCCCCTAAGAGAGCCGTGTGCTCTCAGGTGGTGCGTGCGTGTGCGCATGTGTTTGTACCTGTTTTTGCTTGTGTGCACATGTGTGTGTGTGTGCGTGTGTTTGAGTGTGATCGGAGGTGCATACAAATTTGATCTGCCCCCATCCCCAAGATTGCCTGCAGTGAAGGATCTGTAGGTTGTTTTATGCCCATAAATTGGAATGCGGGGATAGTTCTAAAAATACTTTTCTGTGCCTCTTGGCTAGGAACATGCCTGTTAAAATCAAGTTTAAATTCACTCTGGCAGTCCTTGTGCCTCTCTGGAAAACGTGTCTCGGAGCAGGATGCGGTTTAGGAGTGTAAGGAGAGCCGGTGAAGCGCAGTGATATTGACAGAGCCGTGCTCTCCGCACCAACCTGGGGAGAGCGACAGTAGCGCTCCCTCGCTCCCCCCCTCCGTCTGCCCCTGCGAGGAAGACGCAGACAGTTGAAGGTAGTCGTTAGACAGCGGGATATTTGACACTGATAGAAAGGGACGCGCCAGTGATGACATTATTCCTTTCCTGTTTTGTTTAAGTGTTTTCTTGTTTGTTCTTTCTCTTTTCTCAACAGGCACGTTAGGGAAGGGAGCCGTCATCCAGGCAGGGAAAAGCCCCGCGGGTCTGGCTGTTCACATCTCTGGGAATCAGAAAAACAAGCTCAATGACCCCGGAGGAGGCTCTTTCAGGTACAGCTCCTCTTGCCGGGAGATGCGACTGCAGCGCGCCTGTTGTTCCCAGCAGCCGTCACATGGGGGCAGCATTTCACTAAGCTGCCTCGGCATGACTACGGGCTACACTCTCAGCTAAGGCTCTGAGTGTCTCTCCCCGGTTGCCTGCCTGGCCACCTGGCTGCCTGCCCGCCCGGCTGGTTGATCAGTGGTCCTTGCTCTCCTGCGCCCACCACATAGCAACACGCTGCCACCCAATAGATCACCCTCCTCCTCACCCTCGCGATCGCCCTCCTTGTGTCAGTGTCACCACTCACGGACGGGATTAGAAATGAGCTAAATCTTTATTTAGAAGTAAGGTAATTGTGTCCAGATGGTTGGAATTTCTGGATGCGGTTCTGAAAATACCTTTTGGTTAAGTCAAACACACGGTATTTGGCCCGCAGCTTTGCTCTCTCTCTCTCTCTCTCTCTCTCGCTCTCCCTCTCTCTCAGCTCTGGTCTCTGCTTCAACTGGGCTTTTGTCTCAAAACATAAAAGGTTCATCGCCCACATGCTGGCCTTTGTGGTCCACGTTTCTTGCGAGTCTTTGTGTATTTGTGTTTGCCTGTGCGTGCGCGCAGCATGTACACGCTTGTGCGTAAGTATTATGTATGTTTGCATGTGTGCCTCTGTTCCTCTGTGTTTGTGTTTGTGTCCACGCTCGGGCGCACACGGACACATGTCTAAGACAGGAGTCTGAGATGATTTGTGCGTGTTTATGTGTACATGTCAGATTTGTTGTGTATACATGTATTGGCAGGAGCAGGGGGTTTAGGATTGCCCCAGCGTGACCAGGCTGGGGCAAGAAGAGTCTGGGTCACATGGGCCAACGGGTTCATGGTAATGACCCCCGTCTCCTGAGGGGAAAGGCAGCGCCCGGGGCTCTGATTGATAAACCAATAAATCTTTAGCTGTGTTGGTAATTAAGCTGTCACGCTCGCTTGTTACTGACAACCTTTCTCCCCCCACGGTGATCCACAAACAAAAGCGCAGGTTTCGATATGTGCACCACTGTCACGGAAGAAGCGTGTCACTGACACATTGTCACATGTTTTGCTCTCATCCAGATCAAGTGAGTACCTGGTCTGCGCTTGTGCATTCAGCAGGTTACACATCGTCCCTTAGCACCGCTCTTGCCCCCACCCAGGTATTTGTCCCTACATGCAGGCAGTTTGTTTTCCTCTGACAACATGCACCAGCTGAACTTTCACGACTTACAGTTTTCATTTAAGTCAAATAAGAAGTTGCTGAACCTGATATTGATTTTAATGTTTAATGAGAGCCGGGCCTGTGTTGGGATTGTCTTTATCCCTCGCGCTTCTTCGGTCACATTACTGCCATGCAAATTAATTGCTACGGTTTTTATTCTTGGTACACGCTGCAAACGCTTTGCTTTCAGCTGGACCTGAGTTGGTTACCGGTGTCTCACAGTTCCCTGCGCTGTTTATTGTTTGCTGTTCTTTTTCTTTCCCGAGGATATGAACATGTTGGAACAGAGTCCAGTGTTACAAGGCGATCTGTTGGATGCCATTGTGCCTTCGCACCATGTCCCAAAAACCTGCACCACGAACATAATGACTTGACCCGCGAACAGAGGTGGCTGCTGTGTTTCCTGTGAATCGCAGTGGGGAAAAAAAAAATAGAAGTTCTGTTTGCCTTACATGTTATGAAAGGTTCCCTGTGTATTTCTACTAAACGTGATCCTCAAGAGTCCCGACATCTCATTAGCATACTGTAGTCAAGTCAGGTCAGGTTAATTCTTCAAAGCTTTTTTGACATCACGTTACAGAGCACTTGTAAATAAAAAAAAAATGCTCAAGATAAGAGAGCAACCGTCACAGAAAGTGTGAAAGTATCAGGCCAGTGTATGGTTACGTTAGATCAAATTATTCATAAAATACTTTGGGACAAACTGTGGAGAAGTACTTACAGAAGATCCAAAAAGAGAAAATATAACAAAATGCTCGAAGTGGCCGAAGGAAAGGAGGGGAAGAAAAAAATCCGCTGGCCGGCCGGGTCATTCAGCCTGCACCAGCCAGCACTGTGTTCAGCTGTAGCTGGGGACTGATGTGTGTATGGCTGTCACTCTGAGCCACTGGTCCCAGCGGGCCAGCTGTAACACAAACACACACATACACACTGCAGGGCTTGTGGGGTTTCCAGTGCAGCTACAGCCGTCTGTGTAAGTGCTTGTGTTGTGTGTGTTTGCGAGTGTGTAGTTTACAGTACAGAGTGAAAGCAGCTGTCTCTGTACCCCCCTCCTCCTCATTTCTCTGTAAACACTCGACATCCGCTGTAATCATAAGCGAGCCAGCCGAGGCCCTCAGCCCTCTGCCAGCCTCCGAGCCCAGCCTCAGCCCCTCAGAGCCAACCATGTCCTGCATGGTGGACATAAACACACAAACGCTTGCATATTCACATGGAACACACACACACAGATACATGCGAAATAAGAAAACAAAAGCTCCTGTTCAGCAGTCACTGCTGCCAGTGGATGTAAAAGTCCACCAGCCCTTTTCCATCATTTACCAGCAGCGTGAGTTCAATCCCCCTTTGTGGTTAGTCACTTTGTTGCTCTGTAAATTGCTATGTGATGCGCCTGTTTTGCCAGAAAAGGCTTTACAAATAAATTTGACTCAATTAGGACTTAAAAGTGACCTCCCAAAAATTGTTGATGCAGAGACTTGGAAACATGGCAGCCACAGTATTAGATTATCTTCAGACTGGGTGCCGCGCCACAATAACGTCGTTTATGCAAAGAAACGATGGCACTCCAAATCGCCTGAACGCAAAAAAGGTCAGCCTGGAATTAGATTAGAGTCTTATGAACATTTAACTGAGGTATTTTTGATTCATACTGGGAAAAAATATCAGCTACATTATACCTCCCCTTTTAAAAAACTGTGAATAATCACAGCTTGAGTGTTGGTGGTCTGTTGAATTTATTTATTAAACATCTACAGTATTTAGCTTTTTGCTGGGTGTCTTGGCCCCCTCTTGTTCCACCTCATCCACCCGTGCTGTCATCCATTTGGGCCATGAATACGTATCCCACCTGCTGTCCCATAAACCCCAGGCTGCTTTGTGGAAAATCCTTCCTCAGTGGTCCATGTCTCTCGGTGTGGGCACAACAAGCCTGCGTGGCTTGGGTGTTAGTCACAGAGATCAATCGGGGCCCCCCGCCTGGGCTCGGAGACCTTTACCCGCAGGGGGTGGGGTATAGGGTGGTACTGAGTGGGTGTGATGGTGATGTTGGAGGCAGGGAGGGCGCTGGAGGTCTGGGTACACCTCCATCTATCCACGCACTTAGTATAATCTCTAAACGGCAAGTGCAGTCCTCCCACCACCTATGGCATGCCCTCGCTGAAACACAAGCTTGCTATGGAAACGACATGCATATGTATTCATGTAACTGCCGGCTCCGTGTCCCCGGGCCAACCCAAACCATAACTGAGAGGCTGTGGAAGCTAATTACATCTCTGCTTTATTAGCGCAGCCGTATAGTCAGGAGTATTTTGCATTTCATATCTCATTCCCTCCTTTTAATGTCAGACCTGTCTTTCGCCTTCTCATTTGATTTGAATGATCCCAAATAGCCCAAGAAATCAGACCTTCCAAGAAATAGAAACGCTATTACTCATAATATTACAAGTGTTCTGGAATACTGGTTGTTATTTTAAGTCCCTATGCAGCCATAGCCACTGTTTTAATATCTGCTCTGTATTACTGCAGAAAGTTTTAGTGTGTTACCCAATAGATTCAGTGTAGTTTATGGTCCATCATTATTACTTGTATTTGTACGGTAAATTCTGACTTGTGAAAATGAGGCAACACTTGGTTTCATCTCGGCTGAGCCGCTCTGCAGCTGTAGCTTTTCCAACGCAATGCAAGAAGACAGTAACCTCGCTGGCTTCAAGTAAGCTACGATAACTGTTTAATGCAGTGTAATCTGGGGAGATTAGCTTCTTTTTTAAAAAAAAATAAATAAAAACGAATTCAGAGACACCACACTGTTCTGCAGTATGGTGAAAACATGTGCTGTTGCACTGGCTTCACAAAAATAGATCTGTTACATTTTGTGGGGATTGAGGGCTTTGCTCTTATTTACACAGCTTGTTGTCTATACAGTATTACATAGATGATCTGTCTGAGTGGCTGGTGACTTCTTGTGTGATTAATCTTTTCCTCAGTACAGTTGCAAACTGGTGAAGAAGCTGCATTTGGGGTTTTTTGTACGTGAGTGAACATGGCCTCAGGCATAGTTCATTTTAGGACAGGTCAAGTTATCCACGGGGACGTGGTGAAGAAAGGTGCACAGGGTATAATCCTATGTATCCATGCTTGTGTTGTTGAGAAGGGGAAGTCGGGTCATAATTAGACCGAGAGCTGGCGGAGAGGGGGAAAGACGAGAGAGAGTGGAGGTGCGCGAGGTGCGGGGAGCTGCTGTAATCATCTTTGTCAACCTCCTGCCGCGGTGTCAAGTTTCATATCGACTCTCTGCGGCCACACCAAGGAGCAGGAGGCTCTCAGCGGGGTGGAGTTGGCTGAGGGTGTGCGCCCGCACTCCGGCACAAGTACCCAGGGTCTTGCGCTACACATACGCACACACACACACGAGAAGCGCGGCAACGCGCGCACAGCCTCTGTCGCAACCAGCGACGGTGGCATGAACGCAAATGACTGTGGAGGTGAGCCAGTGAGTGGCGCGGGGCCACTCTGTGTGTGTTCCGTGCTTCTTTGTTCCCTCCGTCAGAGCCACTCAGAAAATCCGCTGCTTGCTCTGGGCCAGTCCTGTAAGCACAACACGTCACCGCTCCGCTAATTCAGGCCAGAATCAGAGCCATTACTTGCCAAGTGCAATAACTGTGAAGGAATTTGTCTTTGTGACAACTCAAAGAAAGTAACTGCCTTGAAAGGATGTGCAGACCATGTTGACTGTCAAATACAAAGACCCAGTCACAATGTCTGTGTGTTTACCTCTGTGCCTCTACGCATGCTATGTAAACAATATACAACAATCCACATTATGGCTGTAAGAAATGACCAGCACACCAAGAAAACACATTTCTAAGTCTGGCAAAGTAGTGTGCAAATAGAGTTTGCTGACATTAGCGTGCAGCTGGATTCATGGCAGCTCAGTGCCAATCCTCAGGAGCATCCTTGCCGAGCTGAACTCCATCCGAACGCTCTTCATCTCCTTGCCTCCCCGAGTGTTGACACCCCGGAATGGGAATTCTGTGCCATTATGTCCGAAGCGTAGCCCTCTGCAACAAAACCAATGCATAATCTCATCCAAGAAAGTACTCATGAATAAAAAAAAGGATATCCAACACGTTTTGTTCTTTCAAGGAATATATGATGATCAAATTAGGACCTGAATACTGATACTCAAGGGTCTAAGTAAGTACAGGGCTTTTACTAAACCTGATCTGAATTCCTTTTGCATCGTGGATAAATGTTCCCCACTAAGAAACATGAAGAGCAGAACTGCACCCTTTGCTTTTTCTTACATTTTGTATTGGCCGTTTCTCCCTGCACAGCAGCCTTTGTTTTTGCTAATAGGGAGGATGTAGACAGAAGGAGACAGTGTAGACAGAGCAACCAGTAGGACTCACTGATGCAGCGACAAGGACACAATCCCAGAAGACAACTTCCTGAGTGGGGCCCCTGTGTTATCCTAGACACCATGCAACCTTCACAGACTGTAGTAACTTTACCTTTAGTTGACCCTGTACCCTGTAGCAAAAAGTAGCGTGTACCAGTCATTCCAGTCTGTGTTTGGAGAGTGTTGTTGCCCGATCCAAATGTGTAAAAACCTGAAAAGCTGGAACCCTGATCAGACCAGGGACATCAAATGCAGCATAATAAAAATGCATATTTTGCTGTTTGGAGGTTTGTAAATGATTTCTTTTCATTTGTCATGATTGGGTCGTGTCTAAAATAACACTTGTTAGAGGCTTCAGAATGTATTGTATGTATTTCATGTATTTTATTGCATGTATTGAACTAATATCCCATCTCTCACGACTTAGGGACGATGATGACATCAATGACGTGGCATCCATGGCCGGGGTGAACCTGAACGAGGAGAGTGCGAGAATACTCGCCACCAACTCTGAGCTAGTGGGAACGCAGATCCGCTCATGTAAAGACGAGGCCTTTCTCCATCCAGGACTGCTACACCGACGAATTCTGGAAACAGGTACGATTCAGAAAGGCTGACCTCTCCGAAAACAAGGCTGGGTCGAAACTTAGTATATGGTCGGAGCGTGTACAGTCAGCGTGTGAAACTGAATCTTATTCACACTCTGCCTTGTGTCAGCAGCGTTTGCTTTCACACATACAGCCTCTTCCTTACATGTGTGAAAGCATCTTTTGTGTGTCACATAGTGCACAGCATCTGTCTGGGTAACTAACTGCTGGTCTGCCTCCAATCACTGGGCAGTACTGTCATATAGTCTCCAAGGTTTGTCCAAAAAGCTGCTTGGTTTGCCACTAGGTGCTTCTTTTGAAAAAAAAAAGTTGCTCAAGGGATTTGATAATAGAAAGTGATTACGCTAATTCATTTTGAAAGAAAATGGGGAAACTCACAAAACTTGGCCCTCCGACCTGTCGTGTGTCTTCAGTCAGTCACGCAGCATTCGCTCACTCGCTCGCTCGCGCTGGTCCAGCCAAAAAGCAGTTATTACAGCAAGAATCTTAATGTTATTTCAACCCACCCACCCGCCCTCCCACTTAGCAAACAGTCCAAAGCTGAACATCCAGGCTGTGGTAGTGATGAAATCACTATCTGTTGTCTTCTGTGTGAGGAACATGTTGTCTCTGTGTTTATAGTGTCATCACTAAAGACAGTTCTGATTTTCTCTCCGTCAGTGTTTCAGGCTGAGCCTTTTCTTGTTTGGCCTCGGTTTAAATTTGATACACTTAACAATTCTTTCACCTCCTTTAATGAATTCTTCAGTGGCTGTCTGAACTCACTGGACCTCAGGCACACACATAAATACTTGATGGGTTTGTCTTTTGAAGGCTGGCTGTCAGATTGTCCTCTGGACTAAAAGGAACAGAGTTTAGAGGAATGAGACTTGGCAGAGAGATTTCTTTTTAGTGGATCTTGACACTCTGATAGCACATGGTATTGCATGTGCTAATCGATACAGGCGGAGAGGTCTAGATTTTTTTTTTTTTAACATGAGAGCGATAGTGTCTTCATTACCTCATTTTGCTGCCAGTAGTCAATTTTATTGCTCGAAATGTACTTAAGGCTCTTGCAGCGTAGCGAAACCTGTGACAACATATAATTAGCATTATTACTCAAAATAAACCTGTGCCTAGCATCTTGCTCCTGTGAATCAGATAAAAAAAACACACTTCGTAATTCCACATGACGGGGAGTCTAGCGCCCTCATCTCGTTTTATCTCAATTAAAGTATCTTTAGTGTAGCGTGGAGACCTGCAGGTCGTGTTTCGTTATGTGGACTCTTGGCGTGGTTGTTATCCCGTCACCTTGGGGCTGAGGGGTTGTTTAAAAATATAAATCTTTCCTCAGGGGGGGCACGCAGCGTGATACAGGGCAGGAGGCAAAGGCGCCCCCTGCTGGGGAACTGGCACTTGTGCAGCTTTGTTGTGTCAGTGATTGGCCTCGCCGCGCTCCCAGCTGACAGGAGGCCGAGGGAGGCTCCGTCGGCCTGCCAGCTCCACTCAATCAGAAAGCCTGGGCTGCTCCTCTTTACTGTACAAGCACCACGTTCCTCTCTGCTCTGCCTCCTCATTCACTGCTGAACACCCTGTGACCTTTGCTGTCCTCTTTCTGCCCCATAAAAAGACGGTCCTGGGTCCTTGTCTTTTCACCCAGGCAGTGAATCACAGGAATGATAATAGTTGACTTTTTCCTTTTCTTTGTTTGACCTTTTTATTTCTTAATCAGCTGAGATGTACTGATCCCCCCCCTTTTATCTTCCTTCCTTTCTTCCTTTTTTTCAATACTGATTTCAGGAGAAGATGTTGGCTGCCTCTTTGTATCTTCCTTTGTATTTTTCGCTTTATGTTTCTCTGTGTCTTGTTTCCTCTCCTCTCTAATTTATCCCCTCCAAACAAACACTTGTGCCACCCTCCTCTCTTCCAAAACTCTCTCTCCCTTCCCTCGTAATCCTTTAGGCTTGTCCTTGAGCTGGGGGGTGGGTGGTGGTGGTGTTATGAGGTTGCAAAACAGCCCTCCCCATCTCAGGAACACAGCTGGAGCTCTCTAGAAAAACTCCTCAAAGTAATGATAGTCCACTGCTATCTTTAAGTTCCAACACACAAACACTCACATGTAATGTCATGTGCATACATGACCATGAGCTGATCAAATGCACACACACAAGCAGACAGATCCCACACAGGTTCTTAATGCTGTTACAAATGCCCCCAAACAGTCCAATTCAAAGACTTGAAATATAACAATGAAAAAAGGAAATAAAAATAATAAAAGATCTATTAAAATAAGCACCCATGCATGGAATATTACCTCAAAATCTTTCCCAAATGTATCTTAATAGCACAATTTAATGGCTAAATGGTTCAAGCTGTTTTTTCTCTTTCTGGATTTGGATGTGTTCTCAAGCACGATGTACTGTCCTGGTAGGTTCTCTTTCCATACAGAGAAAGTGCTTCATATCAACTTTACTGTACCATGAAACTAGCATGACCTGCCGCTGGGGAAAACAGCGGTCAAAATAGCAGTAACATTTTAGAAGTCTGCTTGGAAAGTCGTCGCATTTATTGTTTACTTCATGCAAATCAGGAGGTTCTATATGTCTGAGCTCTCTGGTCTGCCGTCTAGAGGTATCCTCAGTACACGTTGCACATGTACAGTATGTGTATGTGAAAGTAATGCTTCCATGACACAGATGGCTGTTAAACAGCAAGTATATCTCAAACAGTTGGTCTGGTTTGTGGGTTTCTAACGTGTGCACAATGATACATTTTGCTAATTATTTACCAATTAAAATCTCATTTTTTAAGATACATTATCAAACCTAGTCTAGGTTGTTAGTTTTATTGTGTAGTGCATTTCTGCCAAGCAATTAGGTAGCCAATCTTTATGAGAAGTGGATTGCATTAAATCAGTAACAGTACAGTATGTGCACAATTGGATTAAGTCATATTGTACATTTATCATGTATTCTGTCAAGGTTCCTGAACAGAGACACCCTCTGGGACTGGGATAAACAGATTACTAAGGGGGCCATTAGTGTTTACATAGGTCTACATGTGTGAGTCAGGTAAGAGTTTATGACCATATTCAGAACCCTGGCTTTGGACTAGGGAGCAGGGGTTGCTTTGGTGTCAGATGTCCATTTTTATTTGCTTGGAGAAAGAAGGTCTTATTCTTGGCATCATGTGAAGCACATGTAAGCGGTTTGTGGACTGGAACAGCCTCTTGGGTTTCTAGGATCTCTGCTAATGGATGAGCACTAGTGACTTTATCATACCTTGACTCCTCAATGTGCAGTTGAGAAGATTTCAGATGAGTTTGCTGTGGTCAGTGGCGTGAGATATCTCAGGGTCCCGGGGTCGTTATGTTTGGGCTGCTGTGGCTCAGGAGTGGGATGTCCACTAATGGGATGGTCGGTGGTTCAGTACCCAGTTTCCCCATTCTCTATGTCGAAGTGTCCCTGGGCAAGAAGTGTGTGATTGGAAAATACTGGATAAAGCAGTGTATGAATGTGTGTGTGAATGGGTCAATGTGACCTGTAATGTAAAGCGCTTTGAGTGGAGTAATTACAGTCCATTTATCAGGTATCATAATATAAACTAGCATAGATGGCTCATTCAAGGCCTTTTCCATGTTCACTGCCAGCTACTTTTCAGGGGGACCCTTGTTGCTATGGATACCAGTCAGTTCTATACTAAATAAATATTCAAGTTACCAGGCCTCCATGCAGATTTTGCCTCTCTATGGGATTGTGTTGAAAATGACAGGCAGGCAGCTACTGCATAAGAGTGCATTGTGGTCTTAACATAAGACAGTTTTAAGTACAATGTGCTGGCTGACGAGCACAATTATTAATAATAACACAAATATACTGTACATATACATGACTGACCTGTTGGAAATGTCTCCTTTAATTCATTGTCCTTATTTCTCACCTGATCTCTCAAAGGATTGCAGCTGCTCATTAGAGCTCTGCAGCTCCACAGCAGAAAAAGAATCCCTTTATTGTAAGTAAGCAGTTTGACTAGCAAGACAAGTTTATACTTTACACATCTGTACAGTAACGAGCGTTGCACAAAATTTGATGTGATCTATTGGTTTGATGTGGGAAGTAACAGATCCACAAGCACACATGTTAATGAAATAGCTTGGCCAGAGAGACAGGTCTTATGTTTTGATTTAAAAACACAAAGGGAATCCATGCCTCAATCCCTGTAGTCATTTGTATTATTATATTTATTCATTTGCTATTGTCATGAATTGAAATCATTATTGGGGACATTACTTGTAGATGAGACTGAGCCACGCTGCCAGCCCTGTGAGGCTAAACTGAAACAGACAGAGACAGAGGGATGCTTTGGGCTAAATGGGAACATCATCATGCTAACACGCTCGCAGTGACAGTGTGACATGCTGATGTTGTGCAGGTATGATATGTAGTTTACCATGTTCTTCATTCAGCGTGTTAACGTTCGCCATCCGTTACAGCCTGTGATTGTATGTGATTCCTGTTAACTTCTCTCTCTTTCCAGTATAAATTGAGCTAAATATTAAAGCTGTTCCATTCAGCCGTCTCTTTTTAGCAGTGTTACGGGCCTTTTTATCTAGGTGATGATAATGATTTGTATCATTACATGCCGGAGAATGTGTTGTTGCTCACAGAAATGTGTCCCTCTCTGGCTAATTCTCTTAAACTTTCTCTGAAATATTAATGTCCCTGTAAGATCTTATTTTGTAAGGAAGCAGAGGCCTATTAGTGTTTTTCTCTGACCTTGTGACATTGCCACATGTATTTCCACTGTAATTATAAGGCTAACAGGGTTCCCTCCATCTATTTCAAAGCTCAAGCTGGTGAGGAATATATGTATTGTTCAGCTGATTTAAATAATTGGTGTGGTTTATTTAAAAGGGTGCCAGAGAGAAAATTATGTTAATGGAATATTTAAAAGGAAGTTGGAAACAGATAGTAACCCCACCAAAGTCTGTCCTCCTCTCTTTTGTTATGACTTCAGATGAGTTTTGCTCCGAGGAAACTAAATTATCCTACGAAAAGAGATGGTCAATGTCGTTTATACACTTGGAGGAGCTTAGCAAGTAAAGCCACTCTGGAATTTGCACTAAGACTGTGAAACAAATTAACTTTCCTGTGTGATGAGTCCTATTTCTGGGAGTTAATTGCGCACACTAATCCAGGCAGTGGGAATGTGTCTTTGAGTACAGTAGGTGTGTATGAGCGGAGGCACTGAATGAAGGTTGTGGTCTTATGTTGGTGTGTTTTCATGAGTTGTTTGTTTGTGTGTGTGTATGAATGTGTGTGTTCCCCCAGAAGCAATTACCTTATACCTGCTTAGCTGTTTTTTTTCCTCAAAAAGCCAAACTGTGGAAGCAAGAGAAGTGATGATAAAACAGTTACTTTCAACCTTCTTTTTATCCCTTCAGGAAATCAAAAGTGAGGACAGAGGTGATGTTGTAAAGCTCTCAAATGGTACAGGAAGACGATCACTGTTTTAATTGTGACAGAATCAGGGAGCTGAATGAGAAAGATGGGCTTAATTATAAGAAGCAGAAGAAGAGGTACAAACTGTACCTGTTATTTGAGAAAGAGGTGCCAAACTGGTATTCATGATATACTGATTCCAAAAGGGTGTGTGCATGCGCACTTGTATGGCTACACACTGTAAGGATGAGTTTTACACCTTTTGAGTGAGGACGTTTGAGGGTAGGCGCTAGGTTAAGGTTCAGCGGCCGGGGAATGCGTCACGTCATTGAGTCACAAAGACAGAAGCACAGATGTGTGTTTGTGTTTGTGTATCCTTCACAGCTAAGAAGTTTGGAGTCACAGAGGTCCCCATGGAGGCAGTGACATTCATCTCGCACGCCACACAGTCACGACTTCGCTCTGTGGTAGAAAAAGTCTCCACTATCGCACAGCACCGACTGGACTCCTGTAAGGTAGGAAGAACGCATACACATATGCCCCTACACACTCACAAACATACCTGGCAACAGCATAAGTCATATTGTCAAACAGTTCATGGTGAGATATTTATGTAAGAAAATATACAGTTAATATCGGATTCAAATTTGGAGGGGATATGATATCACTTGAGGTGGGAAAGAAACTTTATCGGCACACTGAAGCACACATGAACGCATAAGCTCTAATATGGACACACTTGTATGCACCAACTTTTACACACAGGGACACAGTGGCATGAAATGTGTTTTTCCCCCCTCTAACACACAAATTCACACAAATGCATAAAAGTTGATATGAGAAATTGTCTTTACCACTAAGATGATAAACAGGTAATCTTAGACTTTTCAGTCAGTCAGTCAGTCAAAACTTACTTCAGAGTCACGTCTGTGTAAACCTGCACACTTTTCTCATTATTGGTGGCTTTATTTCCTGTTGCTCTTGAATGCATCTATATAACCACATTTAATTGGTGTACATTAAAGCGCAAATCCATCTCAACTACAAGCCTAAATCTTGGCATTGTTGGGAGAACAGGGAACTTTGAAAATGTGTTTTTCCTGATGCCGAGGCGGGAGGAAGAGGAGGAGGGAGGAAGAGAATCGCTGCCGCTGTCCCCATCTTGTTTTGTGCCTCTTCTTCTTTCCGTTCCTTCTTTTCCTTTTTTGTGGTTTTGTAAATGAGGTGTGTGTGAGCGAGGCACGGAGCTCTGTGAAGCCACTCTGTTGACATCAGCGAAAAAAAAAAAGAAGAAAAAAAAAAAGAAAGAAAAGACCAAAAGACGCCGCGGCCTTAAAGAGCAACCGGGCTTCGGCAGCGGCGGCAGGAGCTACGGCAAGAGTGCAGGCTCAGCGCTGCAACAAAGAGGAGGGAGACTGGATGAGAGGGAGAGAGAGAGACGGGGGTTGGAGGGGCGCTGGCGATGCGCCTCCTCTGATGTGTCTTTGTGCTCTGTGCCACCCAGCGTCTCTCATCCACTCATGGAAACACACAGACAGAGCCGACGCGCACAGATGGAGAAGAGACTGATAGAGAAATCAAGTACGGGAGGAGAGCGCAGCAGCACAGGCGACGTGCAGACATACACACAGGCAAACATGTGAAATAAGCAATTATCCTATTAACTTTTGATGACCTACAAAAGTTGTTCTTACACTTTGCCTTTCCTTTTCCCAAGTGGGAAGTGATGCTCTGTATGCAAAGAGAAGCATCATCTGTGTTTTTGTCTGTTGATGTGTTCAGACTGTTCCAGTTGAACAGTATTCTGAAGTTTGGGTTCTCGATTTACCCGGATGTGTAGTTCATAATGACGGTGTTTTTGAAGAAAGTTATTTATTGTAATTCTAATCATGACAATGATCATGGGAGCCGTGTGACCATTTGTTGTTATGTCAGCTCAGCCCAAATGAACACGTATACAGGGGGCACTGCTGTAATTACAGCCAATACATAGAATAAGTTCAACCTAATCTTGACATGTTTTATTCATTTGGTATCAGGAATTCAGGCTTGTTACCATCTTCTCGAATCACCTCACATGATATGCACGATTATTTATGCCTCCTAACGTCAAACACACTAAATCACACAAGTTTTATAAAACATTTTTGACAATTTACTCTCCACCTCTCTGTTTTTGTTTTGTCTCTTCTTTGCTCAGTGGCTTTTTTGTGTGTGCGGCATGACTGTGTTTCCATACATTGTCAAAACAGAGAGAGACATGACTGCTTACACTGACTGTGGCACAGCGCTGACAGAAAACAGATTGGCAACAATTCTGCAACTGATGAATTATTTACATCAGTTTTCAAGGAAATTGGTTAAAATAACCTGCTGCTTCCACTTTTGCTACTATGAACATTTGCTGTTTACTTTGGACTTATAGATGATTGATAGAGTCAGTGATGAATTGATTAAAAAATAATTCATGGCTTAACTAAAAATGAAAATAGCAATGTTGTTGATTTAATAATGTTGTGAAGCGCACTTGGAGTGTAACAATAATTGGAGGAAACTGATACATGACTTATCTTAATAAAGGAGGTTTCACTTGAGTCTGAAGTTGCTTTATTCTGTGACTTTCTCAATCTTCTGCCTCTGATGTCAGACAAGTATTCAGCCACTCTGCTCTCTTCTTATTCTCTGATGGTCAAATACATTACCAACAGTAGCATCGCATTTACAATGCGTGAAGCAGTTTTTCTCTTACACTTGAGATTGTTCACTGTGTACAGACGGACTGAGTGCTCTCTTTAAGTTTGTTAAGTTCGTGGAAGAAGCCTGAGAAGCAGCCGCTGAATGTGATGCTGAGCTTTTTTTTTCTCCCCAACTGTTACCTCTGCAGTGATTTTCTCTCTTTCTGCTTGTCAGGACGATGAGTGCTACGAGCAGTCTGCAGACGTTCGCTCTCAGCTCCGCTTCTTCGAGCAGCTGGAGAGAATGGAGAAGCAGAGGAAGGACGAGCAGGAGAGAGAGATCCTGTTGAAAGCCGCTAAAGTAAGTTATTGTCACCTCACCATCCTGCTGTGTGTGTGTGTGTGTGTGTGAGTGAGTGAGAGAGAGGGGGGGTTGTTATGTCCCCATGCAACAGTGCGTGCTTGTGTACTGGTGTGTATATGTCTGTGTGTGCGTGTGTGTGTGTGTGTGTGTGCATGTTGCTCCTGTGCAGGCCCTGACAGATGAATTAGAGTGTGACACCAGTGGATGAAGTGACCTCCCTGTGTCCTCCCAGGCTCCTGGCCCCAGGGCTCCTCTGTCCTGGCTCTTCCTCCCCGGACACAGCGAGGGGGTGGGGGGCCCTTACATTTCGTACCCCCAGCCACACACACGCTAGCACACTCACCCAGCCCCACGTTCAACCTGCAAAACATCCTTCTATCATGAGCTTTGACAGCTCAGGTGAAACGACACATCCATTTAGAAGAGAGGACAGATTTCTCAGTGTCAGAGAAGCCAGCATGTGATGTTTCTATCCATCTATCTATCAAAATATATAGCCTGATATATTGTTGTAAATATCTAGGATTAAGGAGGAGAAACTGCATTTTTCCAGCAGCTGTAATAGAGATTTGTTTAGAATAAACTCCATTGGTAATTATGATCAGAGATACTTGCTTTGTAAAAACTTAATGCATATTAAAAAAAAGCTTATCATACTGGCTGCACCTTTTGATGTGCAGGTCAGCATTCGATAATGCACAAATATATTACAGCAGTAACTCTTTAGCAACAAATAAATCATCGGTTAATCAACCGATGAATTACTTGCCCAGGTTTTGTTGGGTGGAGTGACACTGACTAGCTTTGCTATGTTTGGCAGCAGAGCGCACTTCATCTCAACTGTCATTTCAAACCCAGTCTACGAGCAATGCTTTTCACTGCATCCCGACTGATGGCGACGATTATTTTATGGAGTTGTAATTAGTTAGGAGGACATAAGAGAAAAGTAATTGCTAGTCATCATTTCAACAGTTACCAGCTGCTAACACACACTGCCAAGTCAGAGAATTATTTAAAACGTCTGAAACAGAGCCATATCTAATATTATCTAATATTAATCTACAATCGTCAAAAATGATGGTGATTTCTTTTCTTGGCTCCATGTCATAAGCTTTTTGCTGTCCATTGTTATTCATGCATTCAGCTGATTGTATAAATTATTGACTCTAATAGTACTCAGGAGCAAGTCATGTGAAATGATATGGATCCTGTCCAGATGGTGTAGTCCTTTTTTTTTTGTTCAAGGACATAAGTTACGTTTTGTCCTTTGAAAATAGTCTATATTGTCTTTGTGTAGTTTTCACTTTTGTCCTGTTCATAGATGGATGGTTAGTGCATGAAGCTGATAATAATTTGACACAATAAAACATGCACTGTAGAGGGGGAATAATGAAATATATATAGTAACTAAATAACAAAACTACTTAAAAATAGGATCCTTGTATTTTGTTACCTGTCCACTATTCTGATCTCAGTTCTTTGCATGTTGAAGCATTTGTTTATCAGTAAGAACGGGTCTTCAAATTTGAAAAGATCACCACAGACCAAAAAAAAAAAAAAGAGAGAGTGAATCTTTTGTAAATGAAAATGCCCTGCAGTGCAACATTAGCAGAAAGCTAGGTTAATTTAATTAATTTTGAATGGAGCCAATGTCCCATAGTAAAGATTCTCATTGCAGCACACCTCACTGTCTTAATTTCATTATTACGCTCTGGTCGTGCCATGCAGGATATTAGAAAATCCTCTAGTTGATGAACACTGGCCACCGGACCTCATGACCTCTCTGTTTGTTCTTTTAGGAGAAACCAGATAGCCTCGCTCATGGTTGTAAAAAAAAAAAAAAAAAAGACATTGCCTCAGCAGGAAACGACATGGAGAAGTGTGTTGTTAAAAAAGGAATAGTACAGCTTTTAGATCCTCGCTGTGAGTTTTCAGTTCTACACGGTTAAACAGTGTAAGTAGTGTAACAGTATAGTTTTTTTTTCTTTAATACTGTGAAGAGATCTCTTTATTAACGGGATTAGTGGAGAACTTTTGCAAATTTAGCCAAGTTCTTGTGGGAAGGGCTACACCCCGGGGCTATTTGCATTGCATGAGCCTGGTTGAGGAGAGTTTGACTTCACCTCAGAGCCATGTCTGTGGCTTTTTTGCTCTTGTTGCCACGGCGTTGCAGTTCAAGGAGGAGAAGTTTGGAAAGCAGATTTTGGCCTGTTGATTGTGAAATGTCTTACACCAACAAACTGCCTGACAGCATGCAGATAATATTTCTGATTTCACTATGAGCTGAAGCTTTTTCTGACTGTTTTACATTATTGGATGGACAGGTAGATTTATTGCTTCTGCTGAATCAGCACACTGGCTCTACCCCCTGTCAACATAACATGCTGATTTAAAGGGACAGTGTTAAAACAGTTAAAACAGTGTAACCTCTGATCTACCATTGCTGCATTTTTGTTGTTGTTGTGTTCGACTGTATTTTACTTGGAGTGCCAACTGTCTAAACCTTAAATGTGTTTGGCATTCAAAACCTTTTTGATTGCACTTTCCATGTTAGACCCATGTTCGTACAGGGAGAAATTCATTACTGAATACATCATCAGCCTCAAACTTTATGCAGCGAGCACACACTGTATTGCATTAATGGCATGTCTCATTTTTTTCACTGTATATAACACCACTGCTCTCACATAAAGACAGACGTAAAGTGAAGCTCAATATTTGTTACCGGCAACTTCATGGGTATTCATTTTGTTTACTTTTAGTAATTTTGCAAAGCAAATGACAAAAACCAAATGTATGAATATATGTGTGATGACCGCAAGAGGAATAACAGGTTTTGCCCGGTGGACTCAATATTCAGGAGAATATATTGACGGAATATTCAATATCAAGTTAACTTTCCTCTTTCCACATACAACCCACAGCTAAATGAAACAAGTACAACCCTCTGGTGGTTTTCATAAGTCATTCTGGGCTATGTGAGAAGCTAAGTAGAACTACACAAAACTGGTTGAGGTAAAAATATATAAATAAATAAATAAATAATTACAGCGATGCGCCTTTTACAAAATAACTCTGCAATATGGCCGACATCACAAATTAATCATACACTGCTGTATTTGTGGAGTTTTTCTTTATTATTTAAGTGAAGCACACTCCACCCAACCCCAACACAGCTTGTCAGACCTCCTCTCCCCTTCTCCCCCTTGTTCTCTCTGTAAGGGGGAAAACCAGGGCAGCTGACAGAGGAGATGTAAAGCATGCCAGTGGCACCGCTGCCCTTTGTAAACAGTCCATCTGCACCAACCCCTCCCACCTCCCCGCCTGCCGCTCTCCCGCTCGAGCCCCCTCTAATTTGACCTCTTGAACAAGAAACCCACAAAAAAAAATAATCCTCTCCACCCACCATCGCACCGTCCACATCTTCTCCCCTCCTCCCTTCACAGCGGTTCCTCCCCTCCTCGTCGCAGTCCATTTAAAATATGACTCAAGTCTTGAGGGAAGCTCTGGCCAGCCGCAGGGCAAACACATTAGTCTTAGTTGAGATACCGACCAGTACGTGAACCGCCTGATATATTTAAAGCCAATTAGCAGGAAGGCTAGGAAGAGCAGCTCTCGGTGCATGAGGCAGAGACGATGAGAAGAGGAAGGAGAGAAGGGGAGGTGGAGGGTCAAGGCAGGAGTGGGGGGGCCCGGCACCTGATCTGACTGATTTGTTACTGGAAGTAGAAAAAATAAATTCACGAAGCTAAAATGGATCTTTAACTGCGTGATGCATGAGTGCATTGTAAAATATATTCAAGGGACGTTTTATTGTACAGTACCATTCTTTCACACAGGCCTACATGATACTACTTTTGAAATGAATAAAAGAGAACGCACAAAAATGTTAGGGGACGTTCACGGACCCGACCCTAATTTTTGTCACTCCAGCCAAAATATAACTACACAGATCATGTCCAGCCTCACAAAATAACTGCATTCATTTAGCGAGCAGAACCGTAATCTGCCGTATTGCCCGCAGTGCTCGGCCGTACACGTACATTTGGCTGTGTGGTGAAGGATTCCCAGGGACAAGTACATCCACCCAGATCTTGGCTGCTGATTAAAATAGAAGTGCTGTGTTGTTACGCCAGGGACATACACACACACAGCAATGGATAGCCACACTGGCTCACAGTGACACACACACACACACACACACTCAGCCACTGCCAGTGATACTCACCAACATCCTTTGCCCTGTGTGTGTGTGTGTGTGTGTGTGACTGTGTGTGTGTGCTGGCTCGTGCGGAATTTTTAATAACCTCTTTTGATTAGAATCCCCCTCCAGCGGCTTATTTAGGGCTGGATTTGGAGCGGGTTTAAAGGCCACTGCCCCCCGGGGGGTGCTCCATTGCACTTCTCTGAATTCAAATACGATGTCCTTGACACCTCTGTATCCTGTTCCCATTTTGCACTATTTTTGCTGCAGCAGCAACAGATGAGTAGGAGGGGGGTGGTGGTGGGGTGGGCTCCTTAAACCAGCTGTTAACCTGTGTTTCCCCCTCCCCTTTACTCCGCAGAGTCGCTCCAGGCAAGAGGACCCAGAGCAAGCTCGACTGAAACAGAAAGCTAAGGAGGTAAGCTGCTGCGGAGATCATTACCCTTGACATTTTCCCGACTCCAGCGTATTAATTTTTCATGCCTCGCTACATATGTAATGCCATTTAAAGTCGGACTTAAAAAAGTTTGAAGAATTATTCGCGCCGATTGATGCCCATGTGTGGAAAATGATTTTCTGCACAGCAAAGAGACTCTGCATTTCCTCCACCCCCTTCTTTTTGCTTTTCTTTGTCTATTTCAGCCTCTTCAACTTATCCCAGTTTGAATTTTAACTAACTGCTGTTCATTTAGCTCTATCTTTTTTGGTAGATGGGCTTTCAGGAGAAGGGTGCACAGTGGTAACAACAGTTACCACAGTTAACATGTTTATTCAACATTCATTTTCTCATCTCAGTCACTTCTGGCACATCTGTGTCTCATCCTATATACACATTTGTTTTAGGTTTGTTGTGACGTCAGCTGTCTCAATCTGCACGGCACAACAACACATTGCGGCTTAAAAAAAGATGAACATATATTTTCTTTTTATGCCTGTTTGTAAATGAGTCCAGTTGCAGAAATGCATGCATACAAGTGTGTGATGAATGAGGGTTCAGTTGTACCAGTCCATGCTCTACATTAACTTAACTTCACTTACTAAGACAAAAGAGTGAAAGGAGTTATATCCTTTTCCATGTGAAAGGCCAAGTTGCAACATTGTTGCATTGCAAACTGGGAAGTGTTTGAACTGATGTAGTGCACTTTGTGTGGTATACGATATCCTCCTTATTTCAAGAGCACGTCTTTGTATATAAGGAAATTCCCAGTGGATCTCAGAAAGTAGACCACTCTTCTTTTAGTGGTTGGTTAATGTTGTTTACGCAAATGAAATAGTTCTGTCACAGCGGAAGTTTGCGTTCATTTTTTTTTTGTTTACTCCTGAATAATTTCACGGGGTGCCTTTAGTCCTTGGCTCGCTAACAAGGATCAAGAGGACTGCGTGGAGCTTCCACACAGTCCTCTGCTTAGGCAGGAGGATAAAAAAAGCACCGCTCACCTGTTGTTGTTGTTGTTGATGCAGAACTTAAGCAACAGACGTGGTTTCTTCTGAGTCACTTGCTCTTTTTAAAAAAAGCCTTTTATTCATCCAGGTAAAGTTTACTGAGTGCGTATGCACTTTTCTCACTAATGTTGCATTGTTTATACTCACGCAGTTCTTCAGTTTTCCACCTGACAGCTGCCCAGTGCAACCACTGTCTTTTAATGACATTTATATTTCAGGGTAACTGTAAATGCCTTGTTAGGGGAAAACCCAGTATTATTGTTTGGCCACAGTATTTAATTTTTAGGCTTTTCTTAGTCTGTGTCGTTGAACTCATGACCTTCAAGTGACAAGTCGCCTTCTGTTACCTCTGGCTACTGGCAGCGCTCTGTCTTTTCTCTGCATCACTCCTGGACATGTCTTTCGAGCAACAGCGAGCCGTGTTGCAGTTTAAAACATTCACACTGGATCTCAGCCTACCCATAAGCCCCGCATATGCAAATGAAGCAGCGTAATAGGCAGCGTGATAGGTTTGCCCCAGGGTCCATGTGATCAAAGTGGATCTCCTCCCTGTTAAGTGGCAGTCCGCTCGTCATCTGGATACGGCCAGATTAGCGCCTCGCAAGGGGAAACGCAGCGCGCACATATGCACAGTTTCATTTTCATCTGGAATTTTAAGAAGCTGGTTTGGAAATTGTTACTTTATGTAATGCTTTCTCCCGCTAGATTGAGATAAGGAAGATCCCCGCACACACACACACACACACACACACCACCAACACCTCAAATGCCCCCCTCCAATCCTCACACATACAGCACCCCTCTTCCACCCTCCCTCACCTCTTTCTTTTTTTGCTTAATGGCCGTCGTTTCTCAGCCCCCGTGCCTCTCCGGTTTTCATCACCTGACTGGCTCAAGGGGACAAAGCTGGCTGTTTGTGTCACTGCAGAGTCTGTCGGCAGCTCGCACATCTGCACAAATTTCATCAGGATAATGAGCCCACGCTACACTTCCAGGCGACGGGCAGAGGAGCCGGCCTCTCTTTAAGCTCATCTCCCTGATCATGCGCAAAACACACACAAAAACCACCACCAAACATTCGCCATTTTCAAGAGATGGAAATACAGCGTGTTCTTTACTCGAACCAAGTGTCGGCATGTTAATTGAGCCGGCGCATGGGTCGTTATTAAAAAGACAGGTGCAGTGTGTTGTTGGGAAACTATTGTTGCAAACTGAAGTCCAGCAGGAAGGCCGATGATCAGGAGTCAAGCTCCGGTTGAAGGTGATCCTTAATCCTTGTAGCCCCATAGGCCACATAGGAGTTTGACTGGCTGCAGTTAAATCTCGAGTCTCACAGTCTCTCTTGAACCCTGACTCCGTATAACAGTGGGATCCACAATCTTCTTAGTTCCTTGTGTCACCCTCTGAACCTGTCCTCTAGTGCAGGGGTTTTCATCATGGACACTGTATGATGTAAAACTGTGTCGAATGACCTATCAGCACTTCATTGTTGCAGTGTACCAATGAATGTACAGTCCAACACTCAAGAAGTTGTCTGGAGTTTATTTCCGGAGTTTAAAGGATGTCAGAGATAATGGTATTATCGGAAAATGTCAGTCACGCTCAGTCTGAAACCATGTATATCTTGTCATTGTTCAGATATGACTGAATTATCACTCTGATATGGAGTCAGTTTTTTGACACAAGCTGAGCTATTAAGTCAGACCATAATGTCCTCCGTGAGCCGCGTGTCACAGCCGCTGCTGACCCTGTTGATAACCGGGCTGAATCAGCAGGCAGGCTGCAGAAACTCACACACTGTCGTGCACCTGTTCCTTCCACCACACGAGCGTCTGTGCCCTCCCTCCGTGCACCCTTCACCTCTCCCGTGACCCCGGGGGGACGCGTGCCTCACAGTTTTGAAACTTCTGTTCTGGTGCCGGCATCAAGCCACGATGTTCACTTCTACATGAGAACTATTAGAATCTGATCTGCAAATTGCTGCTTTTTGAACACATTTATGCTTCCTAGTGGTTTCACCCTTTCCAGTTTCACTTCCAGTTCTAAATCCTTTCCAGTCCATGATCTTATATAACGCCGTGTTACGTTGTCTTTGGTCACAGTGTCTCACAATCTAACAAACGCATTACTGTGAAGTTTACAGAGCAGATCTGTGGCACTAAGGTGATAAGAATCTTTTTAAAAATGTTTTTAATGACTCCATGATCTTTCCTCTAGACCTGACCCCAGGACAAACTTAACTACGATATTATACCAAAATCATCAGCACAGTGTTCTATTCAGTAGTTTAGTGTTTTGGGGTATAATGAATATTGCAGGCCATGGATGTTTCCAGCAAGGCTTTTAGCAGGATTTCAGTCCTGTATATTTATGTGTAGCCATGGCTCTAATTGTGTATCTTTATTTGCACCAGCAACCTAACCCACAACCGCTGGTCAGATAATCGCTGGCAGAGATTTTGCGTGAGAGAGGCAGAGCAGTCTAGCGCCTCTGTTTCCTCCATTCACTACCATTTGGCCGAAAGGTCAGATGGGCTATTTCAGAAATGCCCCAAGTGAAAATCAATTGGCAAATCGTGGAGCTCAGTTCCTGTTTGTTGTTGTTGTTAGTGGTGGGTCTGTGTGTTCTGTCTGTTCCATCACTGAGGCAGGAGGCCAGGCAATGCCAAATCATTGAGAGTGAGAGAATGAGAGAGAGAGAGAGAGAGACAGAGGGAGAGAAAAGGAGACCTGGGGGAGGGGGGGAGGGGGTTGAGAGAGAGATAGAGAGGGAGTTAAGGCCAGTGGAGATACATCACGATGTCAGACACACAGACACACAGCAGGCACAGATTCATCATCGCAGCCGCATCTGCGGGCACAAGTGGACACAGGAAACGAGGGAACTGGAGAAGAGGAGTGGAGGGAGGACAGGAGAAGAGGGGTGAGGCGAGGAAGGGAAAGACAAATTGGTCACTACAGCTGGCCAAAATCTGGCCAAAAGCTCCTGTTACGGTCTGCTCAGCTGCAGAAGCAAACCATGTCATGCCAACCACGCTAATATTTCCACTGTAAGGCATAGTTAGCTTGAGTTCATATAGTATTGCTTAAGCACCATGCACTCCATGTCCCAATATGGTGCAAACTGGGTGAGTCAGTTTGATGTCACAAATACTAATGGTTCAAATGGTTCTACAGGTGTGCAGCTACAGGTGAACAACAGTGACTGAAGTGCCAGCTGAATTATTCACCTCTTTATCTAAGCAAAAGCAATATCAGTGCTTGAGCACTGCTTCCTAGCACTGGTTGTGTAGTTTTCTCCCTCCGCCCCCTCTATTATCTGATTTAAAAAAAAAGATTATATAATCCATCTGGATACACATTGATATGTAGAATATAAAGTTCACATATTTTCTAATAGAGACGGGTGGTGTGGTGGGTTTTCTCAGTAGCTTTTGTGTCATGTTAAGCATAGTAAATTCCAAGTAATACAGCAAGTATTTTAAAGTGACTGATTAAGAAGAAAAATAATGATTGACAGAATATACAGTCTGACAGTACTATGAGTATTTCTCTGCCTTTGGGACAGCTACCATGTCCTAAGTCAACAGGGGGCTTTTTTTTTAGCTTTTCTATGCAACAGTATGACATTAACACCAGTTTATGCCGAGATATTTGAGGCCACAGTCCCCCAATGTAATGTGGGAAGAGTGGGAAAGTAACACCACAGGAAGTGACCAAGTACAACTGAACACTTACGCACAGTTTCAGCTTTTGATTCACACTCTTACCCTGTGTTAACAGCCTGAGTCAGCGGTGTGACTGAGCGGAACAGGGTGTTGCTGGAAAGCAGCAGAGGAGCTTAGTCAAGCTCTCCTGGATAAATAAAGGTTAAAAAATGGTTAACACAGTCTATCTCCCACTGATAGCCCAACCACTGCCAGACTATCAGATGATATGGGAGGGAATACTTGCTCCTCTCCTCTCCTCTCCTCTCTTTAACCCTTATTTCTAATGGCAGTGTTATGATAACCTTAATTGTCTTATATGACATTATGTCAACCTGAATTATCCTGTCAACGCTGAGTTGTTTTGATTTAGCGAATGCTTGTCTTTGCAATTTGGATGTAACGTTAGGTGTTAACGTTATTTCTATGGAGTCTAACGTCAGCTAGTGTACTTGTTATTTTTAAATTCCGCTCGTATACCGTTACTGATTCTTGGGTTCTGGAGCTGCCTGTTTAATTTCTAACGTTACAATTTTGCCTCCAATTGCAACATGTCAACAGTGACAACTTAATGTTAATGTTAGCACCTGATGCTGAGCATTGGTGATGTTATAATATTATAATATTATGTTATCATGATCATGACGTAATTAAACCATTTGCTGTTAAATTTATGGTGGAACATGGGACTAATTCATGACACAGCGGTGTAGACATTTAGCTGAAATTGACCTGTAATGCTTGTAATGCTTGCTTACTGTAGGACTGCAGTGAAACAGAGTGCTTGTTACAGTAGCGTAATTATGATGTTTGAGAAGGGCAAAACTGCTAAAATTACCCAGTTTTCTTTTTAGTTGCAGTTGTTGTGAAATCACTTTATAAACGTCATATCTAAGCCCTCTCGTTTAAATGAACAAACAACAGTTGCTGTAATAGCTGTAAAGGGCAAAAACCACATTAATTTTTAGTAGCTAATCCTCCTTTTCCATTCTCCCGCACTGACATGCCCTTGCAGCAACACTCCACTTCTCGCTTCGAGTGATTCCAGGCTTGTGTGTGAAACTGAGAGCTGTCCAATGGGATTCTCTGAGGTTTTTGTTAGAATAATTTTCCTCAAATATTTTTCGTCTTCAGGCATTGAGAGATTTTTTTGTGCCTATTTTGATGCAGCAGCACTGCTTGAAATCTCTTGAACCTCTACCGAACTAATTCTGCTCAAGATCAACTTTGAGCCTTTCATGGCTCCAATTAATACTTATACTGTATTTCCCTCCTTGCCGTACAAACGTAGATGTTAGTAATATTTATATGTTAACAAAGTGACAGATTTACATCCATGGTCAAATTTGACATATTAATATTCATCGCACATGTAATTCTGAATCGGTCACATTAATGTTTAAATCACAACCCTCTGCTCAGCCAGCGTCCACCTGGCCTTAATGCACACATGCATGTTTCTTGATTTCCCTGGCATCCTCCACAAGTGACCAGGTCATGGAGAGACTGGAGTCCACCCACACCGTAAGCCCCGTCAGCCAGTGCCTTACACTCCTCCAGAGAGGACAGGCTCTTGTGTGTCAGAGGACAATGTAGCAGCCCCTTAGTTCTTTATTAGGCCAGTTATATGTGCGAGTTCACAGGCTCTCATCCTCTGGCCTTCCACAAACAGCTCTGCTCAAAGAGGCGCTCTCCCCCCTATAGGCAGGCCCCAGGGCAAAAGCCTGCTACCCTCCTCCACGTTCTCTCCCTCTCTGCGCTGACTTTCAAAGAGAATTCCTGCTGTTTTGTGTGTCCCACTTCATAGTTATATTCTTGTCTTCTTGCCTCACAGATACACAATACCTTATATGAATAGAGCAGCAGCGTTCATGGTCAACTCGCAGGATTGTGAGTACAGGATTATGCTTGTGCTCTGCTCACCGTGTTTGTTTTTTTCACAAATGAGGTTATGCTTTAGCAGATGTCCTTTTATTCAATATGATTTGATCTAGATTTCAGTGTTTTTTGAAAGATCATACAAGGAGTTGATGTGAATAATTTAATTATCACTTTTTTGTAGGTCCTCAAGTTGTGCAGGCTACTAAACAGTACACTGTAACCCTATTTTTATTTGTTGCTTTGTTGTCGGTAGTCTTAACTTCAGTTTTTTTTTCTTCACCTCAAGACATATTACAAGAAAAAAATAGAAGCAGGCTTTAAAAGTACCTTTGGTGTTCCTGTGTGTTTTCGAATATTACAAAGTGCTGTAATGAGAAGGAAAACAACAAAAAAAGGAGATTTTTCTGCCTCAGAGGGAGATAGCGACTCGTCTCCTTGCTGTACAAGCCTGTAGGTTCACTTTTCTCTTTGTGCGCTGGAGCACTCCTTGGGACTCCAGCGACAGGGGAATTGGGCATGCTGAGCTACGCTGGTGGCGAGGTGCCAGCCTCCTGTGCCTGAGATATAAGTGAGAGGGAGGCAGGAGGCAGGACATGTTTCAATTAGTCAACAAACACCACGCACACAGAGGATAGCGGAGGGGGAAAAAAAACCCCACCTCACATTCACCAGCTAACTTCTCCCTTCTGACCTCTCCCAAAAACACACTTCCCTGAACCACTGTGCCCCATCTTTCCTCCTTTTTCATTTAAAATCTGAGGTGTCATTTTTGCAGAATTCATATGGGAAGGACAGTAGTGGGGGTCTTTTTGAGGTGATGCTAAGTGTGCCAGCTCGGCCTGCATGTTTCCATTAGATTGTCATGTTGGCTAATTAGAGAGCAGCAGCATGATTCACCTTGTTAATTAGGAGGACTTGCACACCATGTGCCTGGGGGCGGTGTAGGGAAGAGGAGCCCAGCCTCAGAGCCTGCTAGTTGCCTGCCGCCTATGAAGATTCCCCTTCTCATCTACCTTCCTTTCACTCCTCTTTTTTTGATTTGGAAATGAATAAATCATTGAGATCGTCCTCTCTCGGAGTGTGAATATCTGAGTTCTCATCTTTTCCTGGATGCAAATTAGGCGTGATCAATAGAAGGTGACGAGCGGCGAATCTAAATGTTAAAAAAAACGAGTGAGACAGGGAGAGAGAAGACTGCTAGACGAAGCAGGGCAGCATGGAATGAGACAAAGCGAGAGAACATTTAAAGCAGGAAATTTTCCCTTAGATAAGCAATATTTTTAATGATCACCACTCTCCCCCCGTCGCTCTGGTGTGACGCTGTCAGAATCTGCTTAACACTGATTTCTGGCTCCTTCATTAAACACTGTTCCTTGGCTAAATGTGCAGCGCAAATGTTATTATTTATATAAATAATACTTACTCCATAGGAGAGGCATTGAGTCTTTTAGACGCATTCACTTTATCCCCTTATTTATCACAGTTTCCCTCGACATGGTTTAATTCCTGCAAATAAGTTGCAGATGAAGAGGAACCATAGGGTCGTGATAGTGACACTCACATAATGACCTCAGCTCCAGGGACAGCTGAGGGCTCTGAATAATTGGTCCTTGGCACTGGAAACACTTCTGACAGCTTCAGAGGAAATGGAACACTCTGAGCCAAGGCTATTAGCTCATGCATCTATTTTGAATTCATCTCCATAGGTAAAATAATACGACCACAAACAGATTTACTGATATACGTGAGGAGATTTATGTGTTGAAAAAGGTGATGAAACAGAATTTGAAAGCATTTTCTTTGCTTGCTTCCCACTTTAATACACTTTTTGAAATATTGATACATTTATTATCTGTTAATCATGATGATTGGTACTGTAATGCAAACACAAATAGTTTAAAATTATGTAAATTGTCAGTATGCCCCGGCACATGTAGCTTGTAACAAAATACTGAGTGATATGTGGAGAGTCTGTGCTTATGACCCTGTATACAAAATATTCATTACTGTGCAGCTCTATACCTACTAGAGCAATTGGACTTGACAGTTGTTAACATCATGCACACATTACATACACATCTATATATTTGGATAGATATTCTACATTCAATATTTTATTTTTAGGAACACTGCCGTATGTAATTTCTGAGTTCTGATGATGAAGTCATACTTGTCTCGATCCAGTCTTAACACAAAGCCCACATTAGCAGGTCGATGCTGAACTCGTCTCTTTGTGGCGTCTGAGTGCAGATGGAGAAGTGAAACCCAATTGGTTACTGCAAATGGCTCTTTTCCCTGCAGCAAACTAACTGCCAGGCACTTCACATGAAGAAAGGCCTCAAGATGCAGCTCACAGATGTTCACGTAATGTCGGCCATGTGGGTGTCAGGTGAATGAGATCCATGGATAACAGACATGCATAAAACACACACGTAAAACATAAACACACACACGTTAAGAAGGAGGAAACCTACACAAAGGTAGTGTTATGGATACCTGTGACTGAAATGGTATTTAAATTGGAAAATAAGTTTTTGTAATTCTTTTTTGATCAAGAAAAATACTGTCCCTTTCATCTGACATATTCCACTGGGCCCCATTGTGAAACATTCGTACACTACATTTGATCTTAATTTATACACAGACTAAGAAATTGTGTTGAGATCAATGAATGCAATTTTTGTGAAGTCCTATAACTAATAATAACCATGCACGTGTTTTGTTTTTTTGTCAAGTAAAATGTCATTAATTAGTAAATACTGCCATATAATTAATATGAAAACAATAGTCTGCAGGCCCTGTGAGTCTTTACATAGGCACAGCTAACGCTAACGTTGGCATGCTGTCATGTGCACAGTGGTGGTGCTAACCAAGTATAATGTTCCCCATCTTAACATACTCACATAATACTGTACATGTTAGCATGCTGATTAAATAGCTCAAAGCACAGCTGAAGCTGATAGGAGTGCCATTAGCTTTGCAGGTATTTCATCATAAACCAAAATCTTGGAAAAAATGAAATTTTGACCTGATAATGGCACTGCAGGAAAAGTCAGAGGATTATCAAAGTCAGGACTGTAAGGAGTTATCCTACGGGAACCATGAATGTCTATTCTAAGTTAATGGAAATCCATCCATGTGGCGTGGTTAGAGCCGTGAGAAGGGTTCTGCTTTCCACTGGAGCCACCTACCCTTGTTTAAAATGCATTCTCTCTGTTTGGGGAAATAAAAGCATTGACCAAAGTGACATATGTTATGTCAATGTACTGAGATGCTCCCTGCCGTGTCTTGTTGGACCAGAGCTGACTAGGGGGAGGGTAAGAGACAGACCAACTCAAAAGCCGTGGTCTGGCTTTTATACTGTGGTCTTTGCAGGGCAGAGAGCCCTTTAGCTTCCTTCACAGCCCCGTAGCTGCTTGTGACGTCAAGCAGAGCGTGTTCTGCTCTACCAAGGACATCTGTCTGTAAGCGTCTGGGGGGCCAGGAGCAGCCCCTCAGGCCAGGAGCAGGGAGAGAGGGAGGGAGGAGGGAGAGAAAACCCTTTGTTAAAAACAGCAGAGATGGAGAATGGCAGGTTGGCCATCATGGCTCCTGCAGCTCATCCTCCTCTTTACTCCAAGCGTATCAGACCGCTCAAAGGTTCTTGGCTTTTTTTCTCCTTTTTTCTTTCTTTCTTTTTCTTTTTTTTTTTTTTTTTTACATTTTTGCATCGTGAGAGAACACGCTGCACTTTCCTCAATGTTGAGAAATGGACTGTTATTTCTAATTTAGGTCTTGACTGACATTTTTACCGATCTATTTAGCGTACGGAGCATGAAGTTAGACTTGTAAATAATTCAAGATGTGGGGAAACAGGTGACTAAAAGAAAAAATACTAAGATTTCCAAATGGATCTGATTATTTTCATTTGCACACACTCTCTGTTTGCAATAATGTGCATTACAATAAAACTTAAGAAAACTAAAACACTCACAGACCACTGATTTGGTTTTAAAATACAGGCAATATAAAGAGAGATGGGCTTTTATAATAATTAAATCAACAGATTTCGTCCAGACTACCGAAATCAATGTTAATATATAAATAGATTATAAATTATGGAATGGATATTGTTTAAAATAATTTATTTGAATGTAGTACATTATGAAAGCATTAGTAATGTGAGAGTTTTAAACTTTTTCACAGTACATGATGATGTCCTCATAGTATTAACTGATATTCACTTAGCAGGGTGCACAGCATCTGTTGGAGAGCTTTGTGCAACCACAACAAATGTTTCCCCAAGAATGTCCACATTTGTATTTCCACGCACGTCCCACTCCACCACATAGGCCATAACGTAATCACCTAACACTGTGCTGTTTGCATCAAGATTAAAACCTTTTTGTAACAAAGCTGTAGATTCAATCTGTGGGCATCTTGAAAATGTCCTGACCTTTGCTAACAATTTGACTTAACAAGTCCCAGTTCCCTGCTTCAAAAGGGCATACAGGCGGACTGGAAGCACTGGTATTTATGTGACTTTGGAACAGTAGATATTTATGTGGTGCCATTGATCGGATCTGGCAAATGTATGCCTCCTGCCAGCTGCTTATTCTTCTCGTCTGGGATTAATCTCTGTAGTGACCTTTGCAGTTTTGGGAGATGGTTGTACCTATGGCACTGATGGAGATTCTTGTAGGTCACAGTTTTGATTTCCAAATCTTCTTCTGTAAGATCCTGCAAAATCATTTAATATTGCAAGTGCCAATCTGTAAAATCGGGACTCGATCCATAATACACAAATGAAAGAAGAAAAGAACAATTGCATTCATTACACAATTGCTTGATGGCAAAAATATGTTTATACACGGTATATGGTGACCAACACTCATGATGAAATCTCAACAAACCCGGCACATTTCAGGACAGTTGATAACAGTCATTTTGGGACTGAAATGGTTTTTAATTGTATCCACATTCCTTCATACTGCTACTACCGCTTCATACCATTTGTACACCTGGGTGGTTTGAGATGCAGGTACTGAATGTAAATGTTTGAATTAAATGGCAGTTGAAAAAAGGGAAAACAAAAAATCTTATCAAAGCCTGGCCCGACTCTGGTTTGGATCAGCTGGCAGTCATCAAAGGAAGGTAGACTCGGCATAGTGGCACCAGATTGAAATCAGAAATCAGTCTCCCAGTGTCATGGCGGCCTCTTTACTGACAGGAAATGCAGACTGGAGGGTTGCAGATGGTAAAATGAAGTCTTCATTTATCATACAGTCATAAATCTCAAAATGCAGGCAGTTGCTGTGGGCGTCGGGAGCCCATGCCTGGTGCCAACTGCCAGGCAGAGATGCCGGCATCCTGGTGCCATCAGTAAGATAGCGGACCTCTGTCTCAATCTCTTTCTCTCCCTCTCTTTCTTTCTCTCTCTTTCCATCTCTCTCACTATCTCTCGCTCTCTCCTGCTCTCTTAGGCCTGGAGAGATTTGTGTGTTGTTTGTGGCAGGGCCTAATAAGGTTAGCAATGATAACATTAATGCTACATTTGCCATGTGGACAGCGGCAATAATCATCTTCACCCCGTTTGCCGCATCCAGTCATGATCCCCGGATTTCTGTCTGCATTTGCATAGTGTAAAGAGCCTGACACCCAACTCAACCCTCCCTGCGTTCACTTGATGGACTCGTCCACATCCTTGCTATGAGTTGCTATTTGATTTAACTACAGTATCTCCATTTTCACCACGATCCATTTTGGGGAGAAAAAGGATGAGTAAATGCAGTTTAAATATTCAGCTGGTTGGCGCTCCTATTATTTCCCCCTACTTTGTGTTGTCAGCATGTTTGAATCGTTCAACAGTTCCGCCGTGCTAAATGTGAAGTGGCAACACCCTAAAGGGCATGCCTTGCCAGCGGGGTTTTTGGAGAAAATCAGAGCCAACTGCATGCACATTTGAGATCTGACTTTGTACACCAAAGCAACCTTTTACAGAGCACCATCTGAAAGTAACATGAAATTTTCCCTGATCAGACAACATACATGCCGCACACAAACACCAGTGCCCAGCCAACACATGCTGAGCGATAACATAAAAGAACATGAAAGACATGAAAGCGCACATTGATTGTCCCTGTTCGCTTCAGCCCAGGCCTCTCTCCCCCAGCGGGCAGGCACGTAGGCAAGCTGGTGGGTAGGCATTCCCTGTGCTGTGGCCAAGATTGATAGGCACGTGTGTGTGTGTGTGTGTGTGTGTGTGTGTACTGTGGTTGCATGTTGGAGGGAGTGTTGACACCCTCTGTGCCATGGCCCCAGGCCCTCACACATCCACCCAATAGAAAGGGCAGCTCCAAGCTACGCTGGGCTCCCCCTCAGCCTGCAGCCAGACATGACATTACCTTGGGCAGTGCCCCCCCATAGCCTCCCCCATATACATCAAAAGCTGCAAAAATCACAGCGGGAACATGTGACTACTCACACACACACATCATCTTTGATAGGCGCTCTGTTAATGGTCGAGAACAGGCTTCCATTTTGTTTGGCTCAGGAGAGATTATACAAAACATGAATGGACAGACATGAAGACAAAGAGGGACATCTTTCTCTAATTTTTTACATTTGATCCCATTCTTGTCTCATTGTTCACTGATGCTCACCAGGTCGTACAGTGCTTTAAAATGTGACCAGTTTGAGTGCAACTGCTCCTAACATTGAAACGGTATGAGCTGAAATTCCAATCTTGTGTTTCTTGGTTCACTCGTGTGGTGTGCCGTGTTTATTTGGTTAAGCTATTGAGCGAGAGTGAGAGTGAGAGAGAGAGAGATGTTTTGAAGTTTGAGACCATCACACTGCCAAGTAGAAAAGTTTACCAAAGGCGGTTCTTTGTCAGAGATATTTTTGGTAGGACTGTATGTTTAAATCCTAAAAAGCCAACACATATAGGCCATATTTGTTTGGTTGTCATTGTTGTCATTGTTGCGTATCCGTAACTTACACATGGTGAATTTTCTGACAAGATGTATGTGATCCTGAAGCAACGCAACACCACATGTAGGGGGTTATTTGTAACCTTTGTTTTCTTGTGTCTTTACTAGATGCAACAGCAGGAGCTGGCGCAGATGAGGCAGCGAGATGCCAACCTTACAGCACTAGCTGCCATTGGACCACGCAAAAAACGCAAGGTGGATTCACCAGGGGCCACCCCATCAGGGACCGAGGTAAGAACCAGACTCACTTAACACTGAGGAACCTGAAACATTGTCTGATTATCAGTCCCCGCCCATTTGCTGGTGATGAGTTGATACCTCCTCTTGACAACACTAGCTTCACCAATAAGGATTCATTTGTGACGATGATATTTCAACACAACACGGCAACCTACCAACTGTGCTTTCTAAGAAGAATATTATAATCCAAAATAAATGTTTTAATTTTTTCCTCTAATATTCCCTTGTATTTGATTTTTTTGTGTAGGCAGCTCTCAGTGGTAATTTTTCTTGTTCTGTTATCCCTGACTGTGGAAAGTTCAAACGTGGAGGGCTGCTAGATGGTATGTAAGAAATGACTCATTGAATATCTATCTGCAAAACAGTGAATAAGAAATGCAGAAATGCAGGTAAGGCAGTGGTTTCCATTACCAGCTGCTGGTCAGATAGCTGGAACTTCTTGAAGGGATGTTTTTGTTTGAATACGGAATATTTTCCTGATTATAACGACTGTGCTGTTGTCAAGTCAAGTCCCACTTGTAGGCAGAATGCTCTAAACTTGCCACGTGTCTGTAGGTTAAGGTTTATAGTTGTCAAAGTTTTCAGACATTGCAACAAGAAATGACCAACCTTGTTTCTAAGAAAATTAATACCCCCCATTGACCGCAGCGATGGGTCCTTTGCGATGGGACCTTTGCTGACCTTTGTTTCTTGTTATATCCTTTCAGAGTGTGTCTTCTGTTGCTTTTACTTTCTGTCTTTGCTCCTTTCCTGCCTTCCCTGCTCCTGCCTTAATGTTCGTACCTGTGTCCAATTGTCTCCCCGCCCCTTTTAGTATTTTAGGCTCAGTGTTTGGCCTTGTTCTTTTCAATTGGCTGTTTCATTTCTATTTGATGACTTGGTCCCCCATTGTTCCTAAGTTAGAGCCGTTTTGTTCATAATACCTCTCATCTTCCTTAGGCTTAACCAGTTTAGTATTAGCCATGTTTAGGAATGCGTCTCACCACCCACTCCCCACAAGTTAACTGAGCAAACATGAGAAAAGTGGTAGGAAATATGTGTGTTACAGGTGACATACACAGTGACTTACTCCCATGTGACTTGCCCAGTCTGTTCCTCATTAAGATGAACTGTGTTATAAGGAGCGTGTTCTGTTTGTGGTTCCAAAAGCAGTAACTCTGCAATTGTATTTCTCCAGCACAAGGACATACATGAAGTCATGCACAGTTGCTGTACCGAGTCACATTTTCCTTTAGGCTGGGGAAACATTTGAATTCCACATATTCATCTGTAAATATGATGAATCTAAAATAAGCCTGAATTTTGAATGTCAATTGGTCATTTTAATAACCTACTTATCGAGTTGCATCTTCACATCCTTCACTTAGCAGCAATATGCTGCAGAGGAGCATAGTAATGCACCCGCTAAAAAAGCATAAATAACAAAATAAAAGCATTACTTCTGGTCCTTGAGTGCAGTGCCAACCTCTTTCAGAATGTTTTACCCTGATGGGTATTAGCCTGCGACCTTCTGCTGCGTTCAAACAAAAGCTTTCTCAAACTGCTTTCCCAAATGCAGTTGTACAACATAAACATGAATATACATTATGCTGGAGTTGTCTTTTTATTTTACTTCCCCTCCCCTTTTTTTCAGTGTCCTGTTCATTTTTAATTAGAGGGGCATAATGAAGTGAAGGCACAGTGTGCCCCTCCTCCAGAGTGATTGCAGAGGGGGCGGAGGAGGAATCTTAACTTATTTTCACTTCGTTTTCACCTCCTCACATTTCTTCATTTCACATGGGCTGGAAGCGCCTGCGGCGTTCTCTTTCCCTTCTCCAGAGCAAAGTGAATGTGACTTTTCTAAGGGGGTCACAGGATGCCTGGAGGCCTGTGGGTGTTACTGGACTGTTGCCTGCTCTTAGCTTCACTGAGGGGCTTGTCATAGATTTCATCTCCACAGAAATGAGCCGGGGGGCCCTGGCCAGGAGCACAAGCAGCCAACGTTATGAAGGGCCCATGCTGATTATTTCCCTCTGACATCGCATCCTGAGCTTTCCGCATTAATCCCAGACAAAGGCAGCCCTTCAGTGCTGTGCCAGAGCTCAAATTAGGAGCCAGATAATGGCCTTGTTGAGATCCTGCTCTGTTCACCGAGAGGCAGGGCTCCCATTGAAATCCTCCTCTTCAATATTCCCTCCCTGCGCTTGTTCTTTCCCTCACCAGACCACCTTTCCACCATGTTTCGGACTGTGACGGAATTCAGGTGACACAATTTCACTCCTTTCCCCGGATCCCAGCCCCCTCACCCCCATTCACCCACCTTTAATATGATGGTGGCTTGGCCGGGCTTGGGCCTGTGCATGGATGCACATCGCCATGGGCTGTGAAACTGATAGCCAGTCAAGACTGGAGTGTCTGTCTCCAGCCTGATCTAGTCTGCAGGAGGGAACAAAGGGGGCCTTACAGGGCTCCGCAGGGTGGATTTGTTCCAAGGAGCCAATGGCTGGGGCTGCTTGCTGGCTTGCTGGAAGAGGGCCTGCTGTGGCCCCAGCAGTGGGTCACTGCACAGGCACACACACCGAAAACCTCCCTCCAGCTCATCCTGCAGCCCTCACCCTCCAATCAGCACACACAGGCTTTTGAAGTACAGCACAAAAGTCAAGGGTGAGCTACCTTGAAGAAGATGGAGGGATAAGGACTTGGGACAAAGGGCATCTGAAGGTGAATGGAAATGACCTTTGCCCTCCAGATATTAGCTTGAAGATGTGGACACTAATACTTTAACGCCTGATTAAAAAGTGCTATTGAAAAAGACACTCTTAATTCCTCGTGTATGTTTTCTGGATTAGCACCAAACCCACATACCCCTCCATAGAAAATGCACACAAAATTAAACATTGGTCACTGCAGGAGGCTTATTTGATTCTAATTCCTTGGATGGAGCTTGCAGCTCAGCTGTTAGCACCTACTATGTAGCGGTGCTGTGACTGAACAGTTACAAGTGGAAACAGTTTAGGGAGGCAGACTGTATAAAATCTCCTAATCCTCCTCTCTACCCGCATCAGTTTTTGCAGATTTCATGTAGAAAAGATAAGGATGGATTTTATCTCAGTGTATCAGGGATGGGAAACATTTTGTCAAACAGAGCCTTATTCACAATGATTGTTCCATCACACCCTCTATAGTCAGTCCTTTCACACTTTTTAACATGATTTGACTTGTTACTGTTTCAACCCCCCCCATTGATTTTTGGGTGTTATGATCTCCCCTTTTCACATTTGGCGCATCTTGACCAAATTGTGTTGCTACAGTAGCTTATTAAAGACAGATAGAGAGTTCAGTGCATTAAAGGGTCTGCGATGTGAAATTTGCCTCGACGCACAACGTCCTGCAGTGTTAAACATGCTCAGAGCTTTGAAACATCCTTGACACATTTATGAGCAGCGAGTTATCATCCAGGCACTAAGGCCATTTATCACATCAAAGGAAGAGCTTTGTTTGTTGACGTGAAAACGACAATAGCAGCTAAATTGCCCTGGTTTGTACAGCCATGCTGCCTTCCGCCTATCTGTCTCGACCAGGCGCAACACAAGGGACAAAGGTAGGCGAGCAATTTAATAGTGAGCACAGTCTATTTTTCCATTTGAATTCATTTCACCTTCTTTCTTTGAGGCTGTAGATCAGAAAGAAGGAGTGAGGCAATAGAGTGAGAGGCATGGGGAGAGAGGGGGAAAAGCACAAGGAAAACTGATGCCCTTTCCTCCAGCTAAATTAACAGGAATCACGTGGAAAACAATCTGAGTCTCCAATGAAGGAGGGAGGAGGGGGGGGGACCATTAAAATTAGCCCCAAGCTATGGACTGCACCCAATATCACTAAAGCTGCACTCACTACAGATGTGGAGGCTGGCTTACAGGCAAACTATGCTCTGTTCTATAGCTACAATTAAAATCAACCTCGCTGCCAAAAAATAGGAGGGGGAAAGAGGGGGTAGAAAGGCAGACATGGAACATCAAAGACAGATTGAAATGTGTAGTCAGTAATAAGAGTGGTCTCCAAGCCCTGAGGTTCTCCACGGTCCCCTTGTTAATGAGAAATTTTGACCTCTGGTTTGTAAGTTAAACTTGTAATCTCGGTTAATGAAGTAAATCAATCCCAACTCGGGAGTGTTCAGTGTCTCTCCCTTTGCCTTTCTTCCCGCCAACCTCCCCTCTGTCCTTCTCCTTCTCCTTCTCCGCCTCCTTTCCTGCGTTCCTCCCGCCTGGGAGTAAAACGGCCAGGTCTTCAACCAGACAAACAGGAAACTCACAGAGCACGAGGGTTCCGGAGCCAGAGGGGGGGCGTTAGGACTCAGAGGACTAGGACCAACTGTTTGGTTAAGCAGGAGATGGTCGACTGAATGGTAGTATAAGGGACAGCGTGGAGGAAACCACTCGCTCCTCCTCTCCGTGTCTCTTCAACCCTTCCATCTTTTCCCCTTTTATTTCCAGTGTGTTGGGAATAGTATTTGGTTAAAAAGTCATGTCTGGTTGCTGGGTAGTGACAGTAATGTGCGAGCACACAATACTCACTACAACCTCCTCCTGCGTTTACTGCCACAACTTCTCCCACTTTCCTCTCACTATTCTCCATGTCCAAACTATACACACACCAAACACACAGTGGGTACTTTCAGTGGAAAAGTCAGCTAATTTAACTTTTTTCACTTTCCTTAAACTGGTGGAGCTCCACTTTTTCTATAAACCATATGGAGGCTTCAGTTAAATCCACTGGGTGCATTGACATTAACCCCTGATTAGCTGTTGCATTTACAAATTTATTTCACCACTTAAGTATTGCAGGGGTGGAATATGAAGTGGAGTGAAATTACTTTACTGTGACTTACATCAGACTGTAATGAAGCATAAGGATTCCTGTGTGGGTTCCCCTTCTGTATATACTACATAAATATGATTAAAGAGGGCACAGGAATGCTGCTATTGGTTTCATAATGTCAAGAAGGTTGTAATATTAGTTTGACTTTGCGTCTCAAGGCAATTGTGTATTTCCAGCAAGGACACAAAGGAGACAGAGTCAAGTCTTTAGAATGGTTACAGGGGCTCCTTGGCTGGATGCCATACATTCTTAGAGCTTTAACACAGTGCACTTTGCCAACTTTCTCTTCCCCTGTACAATGCAGAGCACAGTGGTACCCACCAGTGGTTATAGCATTATGGACTATGGGTTAAAGCATTTAAAATGCAGCTATAGTATTATCATGGAAAAGATAAAAAAAAAAACACATTTATTTTTCCTTCAATTATGTGGAATATATGTCATAACACATATGTCATACACATAAAATCCCTGAAATTGATGCAATGTCAAGGAAACGCAGCAATAACCTTACATTACAGTCGCCTTATTATCACAGTTTACTGCCATGTATTAAACTATGTGTTCAGCTAAAAAAAACTGTGTAAAATGTATTGTTATGAATTTTGATCAATTACTTTGATCAAAACTAGTTTATAGAAAACCCAGACTGAGATAAAACCATAGGACATGTGAATGAAGGAAACTGGTACCTTGATAGACAGGAAAACTTGTCCAAAGATGAAATCACAAGCAAACAATTTTCATTCATAAGTTTCAGGCTGTACTAAGAGTCTTAAGCCATGCTTGCCGCTCGCTAAGGTTTTACTTAAACACAGCATTACTTTGAGCTAAATGCTAACATAAGCATGCTAACATGCTCATTTTTAGCAGATATAATCTTTGACGTCTGTTTAGTATGCTAACATGATAATTAGCAAAAAGACACTAAGTACATGAAAGGTCAGGGTGTCATTCACAATTTTTCCCCGGGGTTGTCTGTCCTAAATTCAATAGAAACCCATCCATTAGTTGTCAATACATTTAACCAGAAATCAAAAATGTCAGTCTAATGGTGGCATTAAAGAGAAAGTCAGTAGATCACCAATGTCTGTAGGATTCACCTCTGCAGACTTTGAAAGCCTGTGCAAAATTTCATAGAAATCCATCGTATTTGTTAAGATATTTCAGTCTGGACTAAAGTGGTGGGCTGACTGACAGAGCCACACTGCCATTCATACAAGAGCAAATCCAAAAGCACATTTTTCTACTAAATATACTGGTCATCTTTAAAAAAGATTAGCTATGTTTTGTGTACATTCATGTATGTCTTAAATCCTATTATGGCTTTTAATGAGTAGTTAAGACATTTTCAAATGAAAATGAAATTAAAATTTTCATGGGAGTAGACCTGAGACACCAGATGGTGTTCAGCAATTTTGTATTTAGCAGAATCTGAGTAGCCTGTTTGCTTCACTGTCTCTGTCCACTCTGTCCGACCAGTCAGCTCTTAACTCTGCACATTAATTGAAATACAGCAGAACAGACCCTCTATATGGCATACTAATTATGACTGTCAGTTTGACTCTGCGTCATTTGCGCTAATCCCTTCATTCACTTAAAGTAAAAAGTTTTAGCTTCAGTTCAGCTGAAGCTAGAAACAATGCTGAAAATGACTCAACCCTGCCTTTACATTCAACAAATTATTTTAAGTGCAGCTGAAACGGACTCTTTTATAATAATTCCTAAATAAACCTCACGTTGATATGTGTACACAGACGTACACATTGGTATTAATACTGCAATCTCCTTATTTAGATAAGAAGCTCCTATATATCCATATTCATGGCAAAGTAGTGATCCCTCTCATTCCTGCCTTGAAAACTTTGCCCTGAAATAATGGTTAAATATACAGTTTTGACAACAAAGTTGAGCCCCAGGCACTTAAAAGATACCAATCTTAAAGAAATTAATTACCTCCCTTGTTAATCTTGATATAATTAAATTTCTGAAGAATGAAATTTGCTGGCACCCCCCTCCCTCCGCCTCGCTGCTATGGAGGCGGGTCGATAATGGCCGGCTCTCTAGCTAGCCTGCTGGCCAGGGACATGGGGACAGCCTAACATCCTGGGCCCCATGCTGTGCTATACCACACTGTGCAAACCCACTCTCCTCATCCTACGCTTTCACCACTCATAGGGATAGGCAGAAAAAATGCCTCAATCTCTGCCTTGCCATTCTGTGCCTGCTCGTGTTTCCTCTGTCCTGGAGGAGATAGAAACCCTGGGCCTTCAAAATTCTTATTCTGAACATGTGATAATGTTGTCGAACGACTTGAGAGTTTTAGAGCGCGGGCGCTGCTAATGAAGTTGTCAACAAGGTGCCTCTGAAACTTACATGGTGGAGCCCTGGAGAGCTCATAGAGTTCCTTCCGTTATGGCTCACTTAAGAAACTCTTTTGTCTTTGTGTGACTTACTGTCATTATTTATAGGACCTCCTGCAATGCTATTAGATTTAACCCTGATTGCTTTCAGGGAGCAGTGCACTTTCTTGTCATTATGTGTTTAAGTTTGTTTTCCTTTGACTTCAAGTTTTATGTCAGCTCTATTGTCAGCCGTCAAGGTTTAAGCCTGGGGAAAAGAAAGGAGAAAAAGCTGGAAAAGATCTTTCATTAGGTGCTGGCAGGGGGGCAGAAGGGAGGTGGTAATATGTAAAGAGTAGGCAAAACGCTACAACTAGATGGCAGAAATGCCAACGCAGAGAGAAATTTGAGTTTTCCAAAATCTGATTCAGGACTTTTCATCATGTAGGTGTGTATCATGCATCCTGTAACCAGCAGCTCACTGCTTAAGACTCGATACTAAATAATTGAACACCGTCTGTACATATACTGCGTCATAGCTGATTTCTAGCAGTTTGCATTTTTAATTTTTCCGTCAAAAAGATGATTTGCTTTTGCAGTAGTTGTCTCTCAAGACTGCTAACTTTGATGTCTTGAATAATGTATGTGGGACTGTCACTGGAAGTGAACCTTTGCTATTTCCATAGCCCTGTACAATGCTAAAAGGTTGAACTATGTTTAAGTGATGCAAAGCTAAACAAAAAAAACACTGCACTGCCATTCAAGAAATGTAGTTAATTTTCAAATGTCTATTGAATGATCTTTAATGGAGGAGAAATGTGAAATTTATTGGGTGTATCAAAAATATATAACCGCTCAGGTAACCCAGCAACAGATTACACTGTAATTGTAAAGCCAGAATGTTAACTGTGAATGTATATGTTTTCATGAGTAAAGGCAAGTTTCTGCTTTTCTGGCAAAACTGTTAAGGTTAAATCCAGATTAGTTTATTGGTAAATTTATCAGTGAGTTGTTCATTCCCACCCCTAAAAGCAACTGCTGTTAACTACCCTCTTTATTCCCCTCTTTATTTAGTTCCTTTTTTCCTCTCAGTCTCCTACTGGGAGAGGTCCTGCTTTGGCTTCCAGTTACACTCATAAAGTGAACCAGCCACCACCTACTGTACTCAGCAGAGATGGTCCATGTAAATGACTTCAAATGATGCACTTCTCATCTGTCCTTTTGTCAAAAAACCCTTTTTCTTTTCATTGACATGCGCTACAACATTGTTGTGATACAGTGTCCTCTATTTTGTCTTTTAAAGGAAAAAACTAAACATCTAAATTTAGCTTCAGAAAATGGTGGAAGAGAACAAACAAGGCGATCCATTAGTGAGGATGGGTTATTGGCTGACTTTCCTCTTCTCATGGCGGCCCATTAAAAGTGGTAATGTCTGCCTGCAGCAGCGCCTGGGGAAGAAGAAGGAGGCCATGGAAGGCATATTTCACATGCATCAGACACTGGAATTAAATAGACCAATGTTCCCTAAAAAGACTGAAGTACATCTCTTTCTGATGTGCGTCCCGGGCAAAAATTCATTGATCTTAGAATGTCCCTTGGCAATTATAAAATATTAAATCCAAGTCGCACTTTTCGGCTCAGCTTAATTTTTTTCCTCGCTTTTCACTGCTTTCCATTTGACCAATTTAGAAAAAAAGTTAGAAATGGATGGCCATGAAAAAAAGGCACTGATAATAAAGACTGTGCCCACTTTTAGATATCTTTTGTTATGTTTCTGTATTGTTTTTGCAGAACATCTCAGATCATTAAATGGGACGAGGCTCCAGCAAAGCAGAGAGCGCCTGAAATGCGTCTTATTTCAGCATGAGAGCAGTGTTAACCAGGAGTGCAAATGACAGCACACAAGGGACTGAAATTTGTATTACATCTTTATTTCTGAACACAAGGTCTTCTGAGCTGCCGATGCCTGTTTCAGCACTCTAGGGACGAAAAATATTTGTCAGCTGCTTTCCATTAGGTTTGTGGCCCTGGTGCTCGCCTCCCTGGCCCCTTTATGTCCCTCAGAGATTACAGAGGGGTCTGCAGTTAATTGCCCAAATCATTAAATTTAACATATATCTCAATAAATATAATCAACCAGCTGTTTGACAAGGTACACAGTTCATTAAGTGTCCTTGCTTGTTTGTCGTTTCCCTAATTAAGATTTAGAATCGATCATTGAGTGTGTAATGTACAGTGTAGCTCGGCTTGCACAGGGAGTCTCTCTGCTCAAACGAAAAGAAATGGCATCCGCTCGCTAAAGCCTTACCATTTAGCACACTGACTGCAATGGGAATTAGACATCCTGTGCTAATTAGGGAGGCCAATTAACTGTGAAATTCAGGCGTTTTTTGACAAATAATCTCAGCAGAATTCAGACATCACCATGCACCAGCACATGAATGTTATCAGTCCTGAAAGGGGAGAGGATAAAAGCTACTGGCACCACTGCTGCTTTATGTGTGTTGCTGAAAATGTTGTGTCCTCCCAGTGCAGGCAGTGAGCATACAGTCTGTTACTGTCTCCGAAACTGCCTGAATGGACCCACTCTGTCTGACACGTATGTGCCATACATTGCAGGATACCAAACTAAACAACTGGTTAAATTTAATGCAGTTGTCATGTAAAAAACTGATTAATAATGATAAACTGTAAGTCAGTGTTGTCTGAGAGATAAATTATGATAACCACAGATTGCTGCTAGTCTGAAGCGGTGCGTTATGAGGTCTGGCTCTGGTCTGGCCTCTAAACATCAGAAGAACGATGTTGCACTTGCTGCATTTGGTGGTGCAGCTGCTCAACAATTGCCCTCTATTTGCTTTTTCCCGAAACAAAGAGTTGGCATCACCAGAGAACTTTAGTGTTTCTGTGTCTCTCATTCCCATTTTGATTCATTACCACATGTATTTTTTAGATTGCATAAATTATGTATTTGTTGGACTAATGAATGCCTTCCCCTGATTCACTGATGAACTTTGGGAGAGTTGTGAAAGGCTAGATATGGCCTCTGTCACCGGCATCAGTGCTCTGATTACATGTCATGGTGGTTCCAAGCAATGGATGTGGCTTGGCTGTAAAAGACAAGCCTGGCCTTTTGGAGCCATTTTTATATACACATACAACAAGGTCCAGAGAGCCACAAAATGTAAACATTACCTCCTCGGCTGGCCTGTGTCACTACACACCACCGCTTTGTTGTGTGTTTGCGTATGTGTGTTGAGATGTGTGCAGTAATGTGTGTGGTCTGACTCGCTGACAACTATAAAACAGGCCCCTGCCATCTTTATTACCTGTCCGACCTATCCAAACTACTTTGTTCCTGCAATACATCGAAACATGTTTAACCACGCTCGTGTTGGCGCTTTCTTTTCAGTCGGAGTCTGAAAAAGAGCCACCGTTGCACCATGGAAGGGAATGGCTGTGGGTGTGTGCTGAAGCTGTTTGGATACCAGGCGGCGCCGGAGGTGTGTTTGCTGGGCGCCGGTGGGCAACTCCTGCAGCTGCCCGCCTCAGGTTCAGGAAGTATTGAGTACTTCCTTTTACCAGATGTGTAATTATTATGGCAGACAAGGGTGTGGATTTAAACCGAGTCAATATGTAGATAAGCGTTATGCACACATACACACACAGCAGCCCGGAAAAATGATGCTGTTGTATGTGCTATAATAAAGCAGGTTGCCAAAATGCTGTGCAGGTAGGAAGGAAGCCTCCTGGGCCTGTGGAAGAGGAATCTGATGGGAGGAACGAGGCCTCCAGGAAAATGCCAGCAAAATTGTAATGAAGAACTCCTTCACCGATTCCAAATTTCTGCAAAGCTGCCTGCCATTTTTACCCCCAACCCACCCTAGATTCCAAGCTGAAAGCATATTACGTTTTGTAATTTTTACCTAGCTGTGCCATGTTCTGTAATAACTAGTCTCTATGTTTTCAGCACAACTAGTAATACAAGTAGAAACATTGTATTTCTTTTAAAGTTGAATTAACATCCTAAATGCCCAGGATGATAAGTAAAAAATGTATTTCTGAATAGCTGTAGAAGTTCTGTCATCCTCTCACCCTTGCAGTTTGTTGGATGAAAACAACGACACTGGGGGTCAGAAGTATTCACAGAAGCTCCTGCACTAAAGTTTTGGTTCGTCTTTCTGGGCCATCTATATAAAACATTAAATTCTACCCTTTCCCCAGAAGAGCCTGGATTTTAATCAGACCTGCTCTTCAGACAGCCGTTTCCCTGCCGCTCATACTTAGCAGGCGTCACATCAGGTGCATGGGGACCAGTGACAGCGGCGCTGGAACTGAGCCTGTGATGGCTAAATGATGTCAAAAATGGCCCCATTTATGTCAATTTGAGATCAAGGACCAATTCATAGTGTGAACTGCCACCGTAAATGTGCTTTCTAATCTCCACCATCTGCATATCTACTGTGGCCCCTTGGTGCGATCCTTTTCTTGTAAGTGAAATGTGTGACTGCTCATAGGAGGATTTATGTGAAGACTGACAGTTCAGCATACAGCACATGTCTGCGGAGCGGCGGGATCCGTCGCGCTGCCTTTTGGTCTCTTATCTCATTCTCAAGTCAGTGTCTGTTGGTGCTCCGGTTCAGTGTTGTTCAGCGCCATGCTGTTTTGCTAGCCTCCTCTTTTCCCTAATTAGGCCATTTGCAGGATGCGTTCCCCTTAGTGTGGTCATTTATGTTCAATACCAGTCTGAACTGATAGGCTTTTGTTAACCGGTTGTTCCTATTTGGAACGTTTCGCAAAGACATCAAAGGGCGGACCACAAGCCTCATTTGGCAACTTCTCCCAGCTATCCATCGGCTGCAAAACACCCCAGCGCCTTGATTATTAACTCAGTCACCACCCTCTCATTCAACTTAAATTAAAAATTAAAAACCAGCAGAAATGACAGTGCCACACCATTGCAAGTAAAGTGTGCAAAACCAACAAGGGCTCATTAGTGAGTAGTTCTGAAGACAAGCATTCTGACTTGAGACTCATTACACTTCTCCTATTTTAACTCTAATTGGGTTCATTTTATATATGAAACGCTTTGAATATTTAATGTTGAAAAAGTTCTACTTCTGATACTTTATGAAGCCAAAGATACTTGGCCCGCCTTAATTGCCCAGGTTATCAGGCAAGCTGTTAACAGTTTCGAAGTTACGCTCACTCTCTCGACAGAAAACACCAAAGAGGAAAGACAGTCAACACATTGCTGGGTGGATTATTGATTGGGTCATGATCGTCAGACAAATAAAGCTGATTTATAAATCACAGCTGCGCCAAAATTATCATCTGGATCGTTATGGCATTAGCTGCTGTACTGCTGCTGTGCCAGTCTGATTGTTGAAAATAGGTCTTTCAATTCATTTAATCTCCAATAATAAACAATATGTGAACACAATTCTGAATAGGGTTACCAGTGTATGCTACAAAGACAGCGAATAGAGCCTTTGCAGTATTTAACAAGTTGTTCAGCTAGCCAGGCTTAGAGCATTTTAATTAAATAGATTAAAAACAACGTTATGGTTTCTTCCTCTGCTTGCCTTCACACAATCTTTTGTTTCTCTCAGGTTGAAAAGAAAGGGGGGTGGTGGGGGTGTGGGATTGTGTTTCCAGGCAGGAAAGTTTGAAGTTCTTTGTTTGGAAGCGAGGTTCCGGGTGCAGCACACTGTTTAGCTTGGTGACCCTGTGACTGTCTTCTGAGGAATTGTGTGAGCAGCCCTGCAGAATAGTGCTCCAGGGTCAGCTTTCATCTTCGCAGTAACCTGTGGACTTTGAAACTCAGGGCGATGGAATTGCAGCTTTGTCAGTACACTACTAATTAGAAAATTCCTGACCTCGAGCAAGATGTTTTAATTATGTGTTGTGTCAACGAGTTTGCAGATTTAATCCACCGTTGATACACATTCAAGTGTGCAAACTGTGTCGCACATTGTAGTAGATCAAGTGGAATGGCGAGCGGGGCATTTTGCTCCATCTTTCTCTGCCCCATATAACCTTATGCCTTCCCTGCACCATGTTTGTTAAGAGCCATCACATGCTTAAGTAGCCAAATTAGACGTGGAGTTAATGTGTTAGCTCGTGAAAAAGCTGGTCTGATTCGCCTTGGTTTGTGGGAGGCTGAACAATGTGACAGTATTGTGCTGGGTGTGAGAGCTCTCTGTTGCAGTGAGTCAGTGTGAAGGAAGGCAGGAAGGGGTTAAACAGAAATTGAGCGGGGATGCTGGGGGCAGCAGTGCTGCAGAACATAGCAGTGTTCGTGCGAAGGCAAGTCATTTCCCGAAACACTGCAGACACATGGCCTGCGGCACTCTAAAACCTTTGGAGACCAAAATGGCTTGCAGGAGTTAGAAGTAATAAGGTGTTTTTTTGCCTTCTTTCTCCTTGACTGAAATTCTGCACGGTTGCTATGCATTGCCATGGAGCTGTGTAGCTGTTTTTATGGTTTATGTGGGTATTAAGATGCTCTGCAAGTGGCCATTTTTGAGATTTGTTGTTCTTTAGTTGTGAAGCAAATGGAAGTTGTTTGTTTTGAAAGTAATTCCCTCATTTTTTTTGCCATGATCAGAATGCTAGACCTCACTCCCGTCCTTTTGTATTTTCTCCTTTATTCTTTTGGTTTTTCTCTCTGCCTTTTTACAAAATGACAAACCAAAAAAAAGCACATATGAAACAAGAAAACACAGATATGGCAAATGTGTTTCACTGTGCTCCTTTTTTTCAAAAGCACAGTGACATTGGCAGCTTCTCGTTTGGGCTTTACCACAGAAAAGAAGGAACCTGTGATAGGAACAAAGGCCGTCTGTGTTGGTGCATAAGCACAAAGCTGTGGTATTAGTCCATCCTGACCTCTCTGATTATCGGTGGACTGAACCAAAACCCTTTTCATCCTTTCCCCTGGTTCTGTTAATCTTTGCTGCCTTGTCTGCTTCAAAGAGAGGCTCCGGCATATAATCTGGGTATGTACATCTGTGAATTATTATTCTAATTCTTTATACGTTTATTAGAGCTGAATAAACTCCACATCAAATACATCACTCGGGCAATGTCAGAAAGCCCCGGGCAAATCAGCCGACATCTGTTAACTCTTTCAAAATGGCCTCATCCAGCATGTCTGTGGGCGTAGAGGAGCGAGAGAAAGGAGAGGCGAGAGAGGGAGAGAGAAAGTCTCTGTTGCTGATTAATGGCGGCCGTAGGAGAGGCGTTTCAGGCCGAGTGTGGAGATGAAGCAGGGCCGCACTCCCACGGCTGGGCTCCACACTGTAAACACTGTGAAGGGACGAGGCAGCGTTCCCCGACTGAAATGTGGCGTGGAGGAGAACATGTGGGAAAGCTTTTCCTTCTGGCACCTAGTCAGTCAACCAGGCAGTCAGTCAGTCAGTCAGTCCTTCAGTCAGTAAATTAGTCAGCCAGTCAGTGAGTCAGTCAGGCCCTCAGCCAGTCAGCCAAACAGCCAGTTCTTAGTTATTCCATCAGTCAGCACATCAGTGAGCCCTTCGCTCATCCAGCATGTAGTCCATTTTGTCAGTCAGTCAGGTACTGTTGATGAGAGGACGCCCATCAGGTTCTGCTGGCCAGTATATTTGGGCCACACGCTTTTGCTTGCCACCTCACAAAGTGGCCAGCATCATATGCAGAATCTTTGACTTTGTCTAGTGGCTGCTGTTTATTTCCACCCTGGCTTTAACTTCATAAAACACCACCTGGTTCAGCTTTTGCTTCACTCCTTTGTTTAGCTTGTCAACAGTCTGTCTCTGTTGTGCTATATATGTCCTCCTTGCCTCGAGCACAGACATGAGACTTTAAACGGATTTTTCGGCATCAAAGTAACAACAACAATGGAGTAATGTTGCATCATGAACAGCTTATCTATTTCTCAACCAACATGGGGCCAGTCTTTATCATCCAACATGAATGCTGAGCAATGTTTTCCCCCCATGTTGCAGTTTTACTTGACACAGTATGTTAGCCGCTGTGTCGTCACATACCGGTACATACAGTGCATGTGTGTGTGTGTGTGTGTGTGTGTGTGTGTGTGTGTTCTCCCACCATGCAGCCCTGGTCTGCAACTTGTGCTGTGAGGAGAGGAGTGCTGACACAGCAGGTTGGTCCTGTGCAGGGCCGAGCAGCTCTGTGTGCCTGGCAAAGTGGGCCATTAACCCACCGCCCTAAGGTGTGACCTGGGCCAAATCCAATATTGGCTCCAGCATCAAGGCACAGGTGCCATTCAGGGTTCAAAGCCACAGATCAGCAAGAACCCCACCACCACGCCTGGCCCACCCCCCTTCCCCTTTCTCAAACAATAAAGGACTGAATGTAAATTCCTCAAGACACGAGCATCACTGCTGCCGTTGCACAATTGGAGACAGGGAGTCAAAAGCTATAGTGAGAGTGAGAGTGAGAGAGAGAGAGATGGTGAAAACATGCATTATTAATCAAAAGTAAATTTAGCATAATAAGAATTTTGTGACCTGCTGACTTTGTCTTTCTGTTAAAAAAAACCCAGATTTTTATCTGTACATCTGAGGATTATCGATGTATTCAACAATGCAAAAAATGTCCAAACATGGCGGCGTCATCAGCCCAGTAAGATACAGTGATTATTCAGAGAGTGATGATGAAGATGCGTACTGGTATAATCCTTCTTGTATTCAGGGGCATCATCCCAAACACCATCCTGTAAATACTCACTATAGCATCAAATGTGTATTCATCTGCTGCCGAAAATTTGCCAGCAACCAACAGTTCCCAGCAGATTTTGGAAGAAACTTTAGCTTTACAAAAAATGAAACTATGAATTAACTATCGCCTCTTGAAATGTGCATCTTGACTGAGAATGAGAGGACTGGGTGGTTTGGGATTCTTTGTGGAATTTGTGGACGGTAAAAAAAAGTGAAGAATCCTGCCAGACTTACTCTTTAATTTAATATTTGTTGTGGCTGACCTCTCTAAATATTGGCAAGTTCTGTCATTTATAAGTAACCTTATTAAAGTTGCTTCTATTATGACTGCAGTACTCGAGACACATGGTTGGAGCATTTACAAATGTTATGTGAAGTGTGTGCACACAAGGGATTGTTGAAAGTTCAGTTGTTTATTTGCCTGATTGCCAAATAAGAATCTGAGCACGGGCAAAATTTGTCACATGTTTCTGGTTTTCCCGTCATCTTGTGTTGTCCTGCATTGGTTTTTTTTCATATAGTGTGTAACACTAATTGTCTGTCACAAAAAACATACTCAGGCTGTTTGTCCTCTCGTGTGTGCACACGTGTTTGTTGAAAACCACTGAGAGTGAAATGATGTAAAATAGCGTGTCTGGCACGTTGGCACTTTGTCATGTATGTTGAAAGAATGTGGGTAAGATAAGCCTCTCCTCTCCTCTCACCAAGTTCTAGCCCCTGCTCTTTCTCTTTCTCTCTCTCTCTCTCTCGCTGTTTTTCTCTGTCCCCGGCTCTGAACAAGTCAAATGTCTGAAGAGATGTATCGAAGTATCCCTGTGCGTTCTGTACGATGGATATGTCATATGACATAATGCCTCCGAGCACCCATCACAGATAAAATGACAGATGCTGTTTTTTGCCTCATGGATCTTTCTTGGCCAAGCTGATTTTGAGACTTTCAGTTTTGCTCTCCCCCTCTCTCCCTCTCTCTTTGTGCCTCGGTTCTCTCTGCTTTTTCTGTTTTTCTCACGTTTTCTTTTCATCTGCCGTGACCTTACAAAAGCTGCCATTTAGATTTACATTGAATTTTAGACACAATTACTGCTTAATTGCTGGCGACAGGGAAAGCGTGGTCGTTGATGTTTCGCTTTCCTTTTTAACTGACACTCAGCCATCTGCTTTAGTTAGTGTTGGTGTTTACCCCTCCCATCTCCACTCCCTCCTCCACAACACGATTTCCTGCGTGTACTGACGAGAGGGATCGGTCTCCATAGATACCAGCAACAACATACCAGTGTTTGGGTTGTTGGCACTCTCTGTGCGGAGGGCATTTAAAGACAGAGGGAAGAGCAGAAGCTGCGTTGAGTGAATTCCTGAATGAGCACTGACCTTTCTGCCTGTATTTGGATCACGTAAGGCTGCCCCTGTCCCTGAAAGGAATGAGGCATCCTGGGAGATGTGCCACGCTACCTGGGCGGCAATGTCTGGCTATGCTCGCTCTCTCCCTCCTCCCCACCATCACCCACTGTGGCCACGGCACCACCCCAGCAGTGGCTGCCTGTGGCGACCAGTACCCATCCGTCCAGGTGGATGGATGGTTTTGATTGGTCAAATCTGTGGCCCTGTTACTTGTGAGTGGCAGTAATTGGCACAGCAGCAGGCAGGCCCATCTTTCACATGTGGTCGGCCGTGATTGACCTGATTAGGCCGGGGTCGTTACCCAAAGTGAGGGTCTGGTGTGTCCCGGGGTGACGAGGAGCAGGCTGCACTTACTGCTTCAACACAACTCCCTCCCAGCAAGTCAGTATTAGCGACCAGAGATGGTAGATGTGGTTGAGGTAAGTTGGTGGGAACATTGGCCTGGCTATCCTCACTCATCATCCAGTGTCTCGGGGTCAGAGAGTGTACAGAGGGAAATTTGAGACAAGGCATCGTCATACAGTGTACACAAAGACAAGCATATGAGGGGGCGGGTAGTGGAGGGACTTTGGTTTGGTTCTTGTAAATTCATACTCATCATATGTTTGCAATTAAGGCCTGTCTGTACTGTGTGTTTACAGAGTGGTGCAATCAATGTAATTGTGAGAGGGTGTTCCTGACTGGAATGTCTGTCTTATTTCTCTCTGCCTGGGTTCAAGTGGGCACTTGCTGGATTTGTTTCCCAGTGTTTCTCATTTACAAATGTAAATGCATCTCTTGATTTGTATCAGCCTCTGTATACACTCCCTTTTTTTATCGTTCTCATTTTTCCTGGATCGAATACAAACAACAAGGGCTCCATTTCAGAGTGGGACGTCAGCTCAGATCTATGTCAGCAGCGTTGTTTATTTAGAGGGAAAATCTCTTCATATTCTGGGCGATGTAAAGAGCCATAAAACACACTTAGATAAAAACGATGGTTTCCCTTGCCGTCGGAGCACGTTGCCAATATTTTTCTCAGTCTTGCTGTTCAGCCAGTTCAAGAGAAAAAAGTCCCAGAACATTCAGCTGCATCTGAAGATCTGGACATTATTAGTACATCTTTAATATTTGATCACATTCATGCTCTGCAAGAGGAATAATTTTCTAAGTGGAGGTGTGCACTTGCTTGAAAGCCGCAGCATTCCTGACTTTTGATAATCTCAATGTGTTTGCCATTCAACACTGATTACTTCACTTAGCACATGGGAAACATAGTTTTGCTTACTCTGAACACTGTTGTGTTTCACCCTGGAAACCATCCCTGTGACTGCGACACTGAGACAAAGATCCTTTTCTTCACTAAAGACAAAGTGAGGACAAATTCCTTGAAAGAAACACAGAGCACATAGTAAAGGAGATAATGAAGTTAATGACACCCAAATCAAATAGTAGTGGTTTGATGTCTTTGATAAAGAGCACAATTACTTTATTTTTCAGATCACATAAAAGCACATGAACAAAAATACACCATTATAAATAAAGTTACGTCAGAGCCCTAAGGTACTTGGAGTCCAGCAAGAACCCTCGGACATTATCAGGGTTATGGTTTACCATGCCTAATTGATCACAGTGCTGATTGTTTTTACTATTATCAAACACCTGGAGGAAGAAGGAAAACATCTTCCTTTCATATACCTGTTATATATATCTACATATATATTATATATACTCGTCAATCCCAAGTTCGCTTCTCTAACCTATAGGCCACAGCTGCCAGTTCAAAGCTCAAAGCTGGAAAATTCCTCTCTGTCCCTGCTTAATTTTAGGATTTCTACACAGCTTTGCAGTATGGAAAATCCATTTCATCATCTCCTTGTCTGGGAGAATTTTAGAATTGAACGGAAACAGGACAGGGAGTCTCCAGCCATGCTTGAGGCTCTGTGAGGCTGTACTCTGGCCCAGTACTGCCTCTAGCTAAATGCAAACATTGGTGTACATGCTGATGCTAAGCAGGTAAAATGTTAGCCATGTTCCCCATCTTAGCGGTGCGTGTTACCACGCTAACATGGGACATGGGAGAATGATGAGAATATGTTGTATGTATGTATGTTGCTGTATTTTTTTAATGAACCAATGGACAAATTTGACCTGGGGGTGGCACTGAATGTAAAGTTACAGGATCGCAAAACAACTATTCATCCTATGGGGATCACGAATGTCTGTCAATTCATCCCGTAGTTGTCCAGACATTTCCCTTAAAAAAAAAAAAGATTGGTGTGGTATGTTGGATGGATGTAAAAATGTTGGAATTTTTTTTCATTTTGTTTGTTTTTTTTTACTGTAAGTCTTGAAACCTGTGGAAAGTGTTAAGGTATCTTATTTGAATCCCTCCATCTCACCTTCTGACTCCTTCCTTGTCTCCAGGTTTCAGGCAGCACGGCGGGCTCCCCGGCCAGCTCCTCCGTCCCGTCCACCTCATCGCGCCAGTACACGCGGCAGCGCATCACTCGCGTCAACCTCAGGGACTTAATTTTCTACATGGAGCAGGAGAGAGAGACCGCCCACTCCCTCCTCCTTTACCGTGCCCTGCTCAAGTAGCCTCTGTTCTGCTCAGCGCCCACCTCAACCTCCTCCTCCTCCTCCTCTTCCTCTTTCCCAGCCACGTGCCTTCAGATCAGGTCTAATGTTTCAGCTCTGTGTCTCCATTATGTACTGTAGTGATGTTTGATGTAGCTTTTAATAAGAAGAAAGTGAGAGAGCGGAAAAAAGTACAAAAAGAAAACAATTGTTCCGTGTCTTCTCTGTTTAGCCTCTCAGTGTGTAGTTAGGTCATTCAGTTTAAAGGCCATATCAAATTCTTTTGGTGAAGTTGGATTTGTTAGAGGAACAATGTTTTTATGTCGCAGGACTAGACCCAGAAGTTGTTCCGTGTATGTTGGGTAGCTATTTATTTGATGTCACTGGCAGTAGTTTCAACAATCCACCTCAAAGTAAGGATTATTTGGGTGAAGAGAACTGTGTTCACACCTCGATACAGCCTACGATATTCTCCACGAGCTATTTGTTGGACATAGTTTGATGAATGTAGTTTAGCTGAACTTAATGAATGAGCCTTTCCAGGTTTCTGTACCGAGACATCATTATGAAACATTCAGATTCCAAATAACAGCACCGCGATCAATTTCCTTATATGTAAATAGTTCTTTTTGAATTATTTTCCAGCATGTATCATTTTAACACATGTAAGCTTTGTAAGAAAAGGAATAACCCATGTGTCAATATAATGAACCCTGATGTTTTGTAAAACCATGTGCTTTGAATGAGTCAAATTTAGACAGTTTATTCACTTCACCTGTAGTGTATTTGTTACAAGACAGTCGCCCTGACCCTTACGCATGGGTCTTTAAACAAAACCACAGTCTGCACTATGACATCAGTTTCTAATTGGTCACCATTGCTGAGTGAGTCATTACTTTTGTTAAAAATCCACACATAATGTGAACATTGTCTTTATACGTAGATATTTGTAAGTTGCGTCCCACCATGCTCACTGCATCACCATAACAGTTTCAGAAGGTAAGTTTTGGTTCAGAGAGGTCGATGTTGTAGGCGTGGTATAGTGACTGTGGAGAGGGAAACCTTGGATCAACAAGACATTCCTTTATCTTTCGCCCTCACTGTTCTGTCTGCACAGTAATGATGTTTGAAAAAAAAAGGAAATTTCAGCTTTTCTGAAGGGGGGCCTGTAGCCCCTTAAGCCCCCTCCTACTTTGGCAATGACTGAATTACAAAGGTAGGTCATGAAGCATTTTAGTGCACAGCCTTTATACTTGTTTGTATGTTGATGCAGAACTCGTAATGTGTAACTGTGGAAGGCTGCAGTTGTATGATTCCACACTAAAATTGATTTATATTTTCCCCTTTTGGTTCTCTTTGTAATACTGATGAAAAGAGGAATGGAACAAAATGCCTGCTTTTTACACATCGTTGCAATGTCGCCTTGTTCTTTTTTTTTTTTTTTTTACAATCTTTATTGTATTATGTATTAATGTCCACCATGTTTTTGTTTATTTTTTTTCTATTTAACTAAATATCTTGGCCTCTATGCAGCTTTTCTTGTCATATTGAAATTTATTTAAATATGGGTGACATTTGAAAACGTCGTTGTGCATTGTATATTTTGACAGCACTTTTTTTTAATATCTATTTTACCTGACAACTGAAAGCTGTCACTGTATTATAGCAAAGAAATTACTCTTAAGTAAAACACAGTATTGTCAATTTCTGTCAAAGGACACTTATTTTTAACAGTTAATATATTTCTTGTTTTATTTTGTATTGTTATGTTTTATTTTGGGATTGGCTTTTATGGTTACCACATTTTCATAAATTTTATCTCCAAAATACCATGTTTTAAAAACAAGCACAACAGTATCTATTGTGATTAAGATGATTTTAATAATGATTTGTATGGGTTCTGGTGGTTTCACAGGAAGGCATTTCTACTACTACTACAGCTTTTTAGCCAAAATATTAGGACAATATTACTGATGTAAACAGGCGGAGGAAGTAACATTTCATTGTAAGGATGATTTGTAAATATTGTTTACAAAACTATGTGTTTATTAGAACCACGTTATTTTTGGTAAACTCTTGTACATATCTTGAAAATTTCCTGTTTGTGTGAAAAAAACAATACTTATGTATTTGTACCTATTTTGTAAAGGAATAAATAAGCTGTTTACTAAACTGAGCAGATTCTGACTTTGTCCATTTCTTCTTTTGTTTCACTCAATTAAATGTATGTAGGAAGGAATCTTAGGACGAATTTACAAAAATTAAAACTATAGCCTGAAATGACTTAATAACTTGGCAATATGTTTCCCCATGCTTATTCCTGTCTCTTCAAAAGAAAGAAAAATGCCGTTATGTTTTTGCAGACAGTTTTACGAAAGTCAACCTCTAATGCAGCCGGCTTCATTTCCATTTCTAACATTACACATGCTAAGTACAAACTGAGTCAAGCGCTGCTGCTCAACTATGAAAAGTCCCCCTAGGTTTCTGCTGCTAATTAAGCAGAAGCATTTTTGAAAAGACCAAACCATTTAACTCAGTGCAAAATATTGAGGTTTAGGAGCATATTGGTTTTCTTCAAGAGCTTGGCCTATTCCTCAGTTTCTCTGGAGCATTTAGCTGCCGATCTGGATTCGAGCCTGAAGACGACCTTCCCAACACACTGTATGCTTTAGTACAGTAGGTCAGTGAAATTTATCAGGCTTCATCAGTGCAGTTACAGGACACTGAGTCCAACCTCTCAAATATGACATACTCATCCATTTTTCAAGCTGGCTTCATCAGTGATAAATACTTTTACATATCACCAGTAGTACAAGAAATAGTGAGCTGTTGTATGATTGAGGTAACTTCTAAAACCTTGTCCTCCCCTTAAAGGGTAATGAAATAACAGGAGTGCAATGAGACACATAAGATATACAGTACATCCTTTTATTATCGCAAATATGCAAGAAAAGTCAAACGGAGACACTGTAAATGAACACATGCCCTTTAATACCACAGTCTAATTGTTTTAAACACTTTAAATAATATACATTTGCACCTCATTATACCCTTTGAAATGTTTTAATCCATATGTACACAATGTAATGCTTTGAATTCTTTTTCATTCTTTTTGTGAAGAGGACTAAGAGGTTTCTTAAAATCATGAGGGTCCTGTAAAACCCAGAGTCCTGATAATTCAATATACGACTGTACAACTGACCTGCCTCAGAGGTGGAGCAAATGCCATGTGAACTTGCTGAACACTGGCCAGTACCATCTGAAAAGTGTGGCGTGTTTGAACATGTCAAGAAGTTTTCAGTCCTGTCAAGTTTGACAAGCTCTGTGGTTCACCTGCCATTTACATGCATCCCTGGTTTGGTTATTGCAAACAGAGAAAAACCCATACCAGCAATCTTTGTTCCTTTTTTTTCACTCTATGTGCAAGTTTGAACAATCACTTTTTTTAACGAATCCATGGGCCCGTACCTCTCGAAACTTTAAAGCCCATTCTGTGATTTCAAAACACCGCATCACTAACAAACTATGCCTTCATTCCCTCCTCCCTGAAAAAAGTAACTCTTGCAGATTTGAGGTTTTAGTGTAGCAGGGATCGTTGGCTTTTTTTGTTTTGTTCTTTTTACCCCAGTTTCCTCAAGAACTAACCCAGATGAGTCTCCACACCTCATATCGGCTGGATGAAAGGTCGCGGGCTCAGCAGCAGAGTCAAGTCGCCTGACTGTACAGCATGTTTTGAGTGTGCTCAGATTTGACTCATCAGTTTGTTTGGTTTGTTGCGGTGTGGTCCAGCGAGCCACAGCATAGGAGGGCGTCTTCAAAACCAGGGCATAGGGATGGCACAGCAGCAGGGGGTGAAGCCCCAAGTTTCTACTGGCACCACTGAGCTGGGAGCCTTCGGGGAGGCGGAGGGAGGGCGAGGAGCGCTGTGAAGAGCCCAACATGCCTCGGCACATGAAAGGCCTGGTTGACCATTCCCTTTGAGGCGACTGTATGCAAAGGCGCAGGCCACTGGCAGGTCAGAACAAAGATGGGCTTGATTGTGAGAGAGACCCCCAGGGAGGACTGCACAGGACTGGGAGCTACACTTACACTGAGCTCATCTTTATCCACTCATTGGCCTTGTTTAATCAGCAGCCATCCGGAGAGAGCAGATATTAGGACAACATGGTCAGAAGAACTACCGCCCATTTTTAATGAACAACTAGTTTATAAAAACAACCCCAGTTTAACTCAAACAACTGCCAGCGCTCACAAGGATCAGAATGCGCTTCTGTTTTTTCTCTGTCTCAGTCTTTTGGAATGGAAGAAACAGCATCTGTAAGTTGCACACAAATATAAAGCATGAAAACTTGGCCTTTCTTGTTTCTGTCTTTGATCCAGAAATGTTGAGAATAAGACCAAAAGAATGAGAGCAGGATAGAGTAAATGCCGCCCACTTGCCTCTTTGTGAATAATACTCAGACGCTAGGAGTGGAGTTCACTCTGAGTTCTGCCATACATACATGTGAAGAACCAGTGAAATAATCTTGGCTTAGAAGTGACAATGTTGAAACAGAGACTTTGTCTCTCAAACTTGGTCTGAAGGTGCTATGAGCTATTCTCAACAAAACTGTCAAGACTGGAGGCCTAGAAGAGCAAATGTTGGTACCCTTCATACAGTTCTGAATAATGCATTGTGTCATCTTTAGCTACGAACTGCAGAAAGAGTGGCAAGTGGGCTTTATGTTTGTACAATCAACAAAATAAGCACCCTGTCTACTTTGATACCTACTATATTTATTCTGTTGGAAGATTTTCCTGTGGTTAAATGTTGTAGTGTCCTGGTCCACTAAACAATGACAAACTAAACAGCTTGACTTGGCACTGGTCAGGGGGATCGACTGAGTGTTTTAAGGGAACAGGGCAGGACAGCTCTGTAGGAAATGTTTAAGTGCAAAGAAACATAAGCATTTAGAGTACATCTCTTGCTGATCACAAGACATACTGGTAAACGTCAGCTTTCCACATTGGCCCTCAAGTCTTTTAACATTCTAACCCAGCAGAACTGCAATACACTTAGAGCTTGTGCAACTTCAATCTGAATTTTACATTTATGAACTTTCTTTAGTTTCTGCTTAATACGAACAAATGTTTGTGCTCGTGTGAGAGAAAGCGATCAGAGACCCGAGATATGTTTTAGAGCTTATAAGCAGAAATTCCAGAGCAATTTTTTTATGTGTGCTGCACATTTGACTATAAACAATGTCGAAAACATCCAGGTTCTCTTCCATCCCCATTTGAACAATGGGACTTTTTCTGGCTCTGAATGCATTGCCAGCCAGATCGCTTTAGCCACATAGCCTGGAGACATCTGAGTTTCTGCAGCTACTGCCAAGAAATGCTCCCTCACAAGCTCTCAAAGCCTAATGAATACAATGTTCATACATCCTTCATATTGGAGAAAGGAAAAAAGAGACATTAAAAATAATCCTATTAATAATAATTGTTTACACCATGTCATGATAAGAACAGCAAAAGGAGCAAGAAGAACATACTTAGAAACAACAATGAAAAATTGTAATAAACAATCAGTTTGGCAAACGATGCTGCTTTTCGGCAAGGCCTTGGTGTCTAAGGCCAGGCCTGTGGGGGTGAGGTGGAACGGGTTGGAGGGTCGTGGGGTCTCGGGGACTTGGGCTTTTTGAGGGATTCGTAAAATCAGATTATGTCTTCTTCCTGTCCTTAAAGGTGTCCTGTCTGCCAAAGCCTTCTTGTCCCACAGCAGGCCAGGCATGTCCCCCATTAGGCAAGACATGGGCCTCATATAGATACAGAACTGGATGACACACTGCTGAAGGAGGGATTGAGTAGTGTGTAGGGGGGGCATGGTAGATTGTAGTTTAAAGAGGGGGGGCAGCTGTGTCCCTCCAAAAGGGTCAGGACACCATTTTTATAAGCAGATATAAGCAGATAAGGGAAAAATCAACCAGTCATGGTGCTAAAATGCTTTAAGTATGCTGCTGTTGAGTCCATTTGTAGTTGTTGCTGTTTTCATCACAGTCCCAGATTCTTTGGGCGTTATTTAACATAATCAAAAACTTTTGCTGCTGATGCTTTTTTCCCTTTGTTTGGTACTACATTCCCCTTAAAGTTCTGCAGGGCTGGTGAGGTTAACAAGCCTCTGCTAATACTTAGGTATGCTGGGGGTGGTTGTGGTCCTGTTAGGGCAGGGAGGGGGCAGGGGTTGGCAGGGGGGTGTGAGAAGATGGAAGGAGTATTGGGGGTTGTTGACAGTCCCTTTCCCAGAATGCTCTAGTCCAGGGGTTCCTGTTTTATCCTGATGGGTGTGTTGATGGACAGACTCCGCCGGTCCTCGCGACACAACACGTACTCGCTGAACTGGGATGAGTCCACGCCGCCTCCGCATGACGCCGCCACGCTGAAACCTTTCTGGAAAAGACGCTCCAGAACCTACGGGGATGACAGAGGAAGAGAAGGATGTTAACAAGATAGGTGCCATGTAACAAGGGCTAAATCTAATTGAGACCAGTTCCAGACTTTGTGCTAACTTAAGTCAAGCCGACTGCTGGCAGTAACTTCATATGTAGCATATGGACATTTGCAGCGCAATTTCAATAAATGATCCTCTGCAAAACGTACACAAATGATATCCATCCATCCACTCACATGACATCAACCTCAGATCTTCATCAGTCACAACATGCACACGTGTCATTAAACCTCCCCCTCCACCAATCACACGCAGCGATGGAATAAGACCAGAGGGCACTCCGACATCACACCACCTCTGCAATATTCATGCTGCATGTGCTGGATTGGCTACTGAACCGAGGGCATGGGCTCAAAGGGATGAGGAGAGCAGAGTGTGAGCGAGGTGTGTTAAGGGGATGAGTGGAGCTCAGCGTGGTGATTACTGGAGCCCCTAATTTGAGTAATGAGGCTGGGGTGAGAGGAGAAGTGAGGTCCGTGAGCAAAGGAGAGAGCGACGTGTTGGGAATGTGGATAAGGAGTTCTGGGTGTTCTGTGTGAGGACAAAGTGTTGGAGCTGCAGGGAGAGGACCGGGAGATGGTGATGCATGTTAGCCCTTCAGTCTGGGCGCTCAGACACACACACTTGTCCAAATGCAGATATGCTCACACATTAGCGCGTGAGCTCCAGCATCACTTTTCTCCCCCCATCTGCCGTAATCCTTGTGGGATGTTTTTTTTTTTTTTGGAGGGGGTATATCTAAATCCCAGTTCGAGAAGTGCTGTGTGTTTACTTATTCCCCCATCCTTTTAATGGAGTGAGCAGTGCATGGAAATGAAAGGTCTCGCTGAGGGCTAACTCCTCCTGCCAGATACAGAGCCAGAGAAGTTCACGCAAAATAGGTTTGGTCTCTTCACACACACACACACACACACACACACAGTGACATATACAACCATGGGAAACAACAATCTCCCTAATCACAGGAGCCAGGGCCCCATCGGAGGGCTACAGCAGGGGCATTTTGGGCCTCCAGATCGCAGGGCTACGGCCTATCCTGAGTGGAGATTAGCATTACACAGAAGAGCAGACAAATCTAACAAATAAACAGTCACGTGTGCAAAACTATGATCTTCCAAATGCATATTGTAATACACATAGTCACATGCAGATGCACATTTCCTGATTAAAACTAAAATGTTGGCTGATGTTCGTCTTGTCAGCAGACAAGACCACTTGGAAAAGTTGGCCCCCCCTCCCGTACACACACACACACACACACACACACACACACACACACACACACACATCCTCTGGCCATACGACGACAACAAACTCTGTAATTTGTGAGACAGAAGGGGTGGCAGACAGCTGATGGTGAGGATGGCTAATTAAGAGACCTGCCCAAGCATCAAACACTCCCAAATCCATGGCAGACGACGGAGGAGCCTAACGATTATGGAAATGATATTACATAGCCTTCTTTGATCATTGCATCACATTGCATTTTTCCCCATCATCTCTTAAAGCATGTGGGACTCTGTCATGTTCGGCAATGAATTTGGTCACAGAGGAGAATGGCCTGATCAATAAAGATAGTCTGGAAACACTTTTATCATTAATGCATGGCAACACAAAAGACTTAAGGATATTATTATAGATAGTTGTAACTGACTCACGGATAGCGTAATGACTATAAGAAGCCATAAAAAAACTTCACATTCAGTTTGACACAGTGAATTAGTGCCATGGGGGAATAAACAATAGACTGAATAATTAAGATGTATCCAAGCAAAAGGTTTTAAATGTCCACAGGACAATGTCCTGAAATCAATCCCAGCTGACAACAGAAAGTAATGCACGCTCTTAAAAAGCTAAAACATGTCCTGGTGGCTCAGTTCAGCGCTACATACTTGTGACCGCAGGCTCTCAGATCCCAGCTTATGTTGTACTTCTGCAGATTTCTCTGCTTACTTTCCTGCCTCACTTGAGCGAAACCATAACAAAATACTATAACAGTGAGTTGCATGTCAGCAATCGGATTGGTTGAAGTCTAATTCCAAGCATGATGATTTCCATGAAATTGAATTATTGCTAGTTAGCTGTCTTTGTTTTTTCCCTTTCCGTGTGCACTACTTTGAACTCAGAGACGACCTTCCCAAAGTCCAATATTGCTGCAACATGCTTATTATAAGCCTCTGCCAATATTGTTTTCAAAAACAGGAAATCAGAATACAGAAACACAGAAGATATGCTGTATTTCTGTCAACTTTACAGACTTTATCTCCACATAAAACTTTACCAAAGTTTGCTATTCTTCCCTGAACTTTAAGCTCTCCTTCTTGTCTTTCTCTGCCTGTGTGATTAAAGCAGAGAGCTGAATACAGGCTTCTCCTCAACCTCTTCTACCCCGCTGATCCCTACACATTTGAAACATCATAATGATTCTCACTGCTGCACATAAATACCATTCAACATATAACCATCTTACTGAGCTGCCACTGAATCCAAGGCCACCGTGGGACTGAGGAGGCAATACATCATCCTAACTCCTCTATCCTCCCAGCACAGTATTTTTCCAGTACAGCTAAGATGGCGAGGCAGGAATCAAAGTGGATGAGTCTCAGGGCTGGAAACCGGAGCACAATGTAATATTGATGGCCACCGGAGTGCACACACAGTCCCGACACCTCTCAGGAGACGCTGGAAGACACTTGCTTCTCATGGCACAGGGGCACAGAGTTGATTGACACGTATGACACACACACACTTGAATGTGATGGGCGCTACACTCAGGGGGTCGCTTTTGTTTAACTATGCACAGTCTTTCATATGTGACAAGGAGCGCTAACTGCAGTCTCTGCATCGTATCCTCTGCTTATCTCAAGCATCTGGCATAAAACAGATGAGAAGTTCCAACTCTTTCTAATTCTCAGAGCCATCTGCCAGCTTTTTTTTTTAGGAATCACAAGCGACAAATACTATTTGACAGTGTAATATATCCTCATTGTATCTGCAGCACTTTATCAAGTGAGCTGTGTTTGTGGAACTTACATGAACTGAGCTAAGGAAAGTTTCTGTAAGTAGCATGAATCCACACAGTATTTTAGTCCTGGTGATTCTCGTGGGAATGCAACCCATAACCCTGGCATTGTAAATATCCTCTCAGCTGAATGAGGAACAGAAGTGCGTAGCGTTATGTCAGTCCTTAGAGGGAATGCAAGTAGTTCACACTAAAGGGCACAGAGCTGACCAAGACAGGAAGGAGGCTCCCATACCATCAAACTCATTAGGTAACAATTTTCTCATTCATGTGTGATCTCTGCTTTCTGGCTTGATGGCATTTAAATTATGGTTACTGGTACTGTGATGTACCCCATAATGTTATACTGCATTGTGCTTCTGCTCCACTGCATTTCTGAGGGAAATATTTAACTTTTTATTATGATGCATTTACTTGGTTACAAGTTTGTGGATGTCATATTTTATATACATATCAAATGTCCAGCAAATAAAATATGAAGCAGTCTTATAGAATAAACTTACATAGAGTTGCAGTTTTCAAGATTACTTTGATCAGTACTAATAATCCATCCAATATGAAGTACACTGAATCATCTAATTAATTGTTTTATTCTTGTACAAACTCCCATTGGCTGTTGTAAGGGTAACAAACCACCAGCAAACCCTACTGCATCTGACAAAACTGCAGTTTAATCCGCTGCTTATTGATCCTTAGCGCACAATGTTGTGCTCTTCCCACAGAGCTCCACAAGGAGTGCAGGGAGCCCTAACCACAGCAGTGTTAATGTCTTGTTCTGTCACTCGGGCGAAGCACTGCTGAGATGTTTGTGTGGCCTTGTCTGCTCTGATGAGCTGTGCTTTTTCTTTCCACCCGGCGCAGGATTGATGGAGTGGCAGTGTGACATGTAAGAGAGTGTTGCGACGTGTTGCGTTCCCCGGCCGGGCAGCAGGGGGACAGGGGGCCCTTCTCTACGACTACCTCCGCTGTCACATTGATGAAGGACGGATTGGCTCTGGTCTGATCTGAGTGCTTCATCATGGTGATGTATGGAGCAGCAGGCCCGGCTCCAGCTCTGGGACGTGTGTGTGTACACCTCTGTGGCTCTTTGGCTAAATGTTTTTCCTCTGTTAAGTGCCTTTGCTGCTCTCTGTTTCTCTCCACTGGATCTACATCATAGCCCAGGTGGTTTGTGTTATTCCCTAAATTCCATTCATGACTTCATGGAGAATCACTCGCCAAGGTGGAGTTGTTTATTCTCACTGTCCCACATTTGAATACACAGGATGAAGGACTAATTTTACAGTATACAATATAAAACTGCCAGTGGTGGAAGAAATATTCAGAAGTATAAATACAGCAGTGTAAAACTACTGCATGATACTTTCTATTCTAGTAAAAGTACATAAGTATTAGAAGCAACTTTAGTAGTATTAAAGTAAATGTACTGGTTTGGTTTTTCTGACTGATATATTATGTTGTCATGGTCTGCCCCCCAAGAGACTTGAGTGGACTTATTTTGTAGTTATTTCTTAAGTGTCTTCAATTGCATTTACTTTTCCCACCCCTGTGACTGTCTACCCCATCCTAATTTGTTCCACCTGTGCCTAGTTAAGCCCGCCTACCTACATAAGTCTTTGTCCATCCTTTTGTTAGTTCACAGTGTCTCCTGCTTTGGTTTCCACGTTTTCACTTTGTGTTTTGGACTCTTTGCTTTTATGTTCAATAAATCCCAGCACTACACCTCCCGACCTTCCCCTTGTCCATATTTGGGTCCATTCACCTGCAACCTTGACTTATATATGACATCTTTTCAGAAGCATCGGTGTCTAAGCAACATGCTACTATTGTAGCTGCTGGAGTTTCAACCACTACTACTAAAACTGTAGTAGTAAAGTTTTATATACAGGGGCACCCCATCAATTTGCAGGAAAATGAGATGATTGACAGGGACTTCTTAAAGGTAACTAGTAACTAAAGCTCTTGAATAAGTGTAGTAGAGTATAATGAGTATAGTACTTGAGTAAATATACTGAGCCTCCTTCAACCACTGAATAAAAAAAACAAGAAATTGATACTAATGCAAAAATACCTAAAAAGGGGAATCTCACTGTTTAATTAAATGAAACTTCTTTCTGACCTTTGGAGTATTACTTTATCTTTGACTGAATAAAAAACCAAAAAATAGGCTGCTGCGCTTAGTATACAGTTATGTATTGAGAAATGTCATGCTATCTCATTGTGACCAAAGTATCACAAGGTCTAGCAGTTTCCAGCCTTGGGCAACACAACAACAGCACCTTAGCTTCACTAAAAACAATTTGAGACTAAAATGAATTCCCTATACCGGTAACATAAATTTAAAAAGTATACATTTAAAAGTTGTCACATATCCATTTCCTTCATCTCTGAAACTCTTCAGAAGCCAGTCCAATCATAAATGATCTGTTCCAGGCAGCAATGTACCCCCCTCCCCCGTGGTCTTTCTTTGTGGGCAGGGTGTGGTTGTGTGTGTGTTCCCCTGGGTCGGGGTCCAGGGCTGAAATCAGATCAGAGGCACATTGTCTGGCGGGTAAGAAAAGGATTATTTTCCTAACCTTCTCATACCTTCACGCAACAATGACAGAGGACAGAATGAGTAAGTTGTTTAGAAAAATCTCCCCTTACACCAAAAAACACCTCCATCTGCTCCTTGTGTCCTCATCTACATCGACTCAATGAGCCGGACCCCTCTACTGTGTGCATATGTGTGTGTTTGCACTTTTTTCTTTTTTTTGACTGTATATTGGATATTTGTGTGTCTTAAAGGGGCCGGCATGAGATGAAACAACAGCCCCATGCCAGAACGAACACCATGTTAACCAAGAGAGGCCACACTGTGAGACAAAGGGGAACCTCGCTTACAGTAAACCTTGAGGCTCCAGCTCCTCTTTCTATTAACAGTTTGTCTAAAAGGAAGATTTCAGCTAACCTTGCCATCAGAGAAGCAGCCTAATAAAAAACCCCCAAACGATAAAAACTCCTCTCAGACCATCTTAGTCAGACGCGCGCACATCCCATAGCCAGTCTCGCTGGTAAACAGAGTGGGAAAATGTTGTGTTAGTTGATGCGGCCAATTAATTATATTGCAAGTCATTTAAAAATCTATAAAAGAAGTATAAACCGGTTTAGGCTGTTTGAGAAATTGTAAGTATGGTATTAAAAAATGCAATACGTGTATTTCAATTGCCTTGAGCGGTGTTATATTGGAGTCTTTTTAAAAAAGGAGCTGTGTCTTAAAAAGGAGTAAAGCGTAAATTATGCATATCATTTCCCCCCCCTTTCCATTCCTCTTCTTCATTTTTTCGCAGGAAAACATGGCCGCAGTCCACACGTGCTTTGTCCCACTCGCTCGGCTCTCCTCCCTGGAGGTGGTCTCTCACACTGGCAGGAGGGAGGTGGAGGTGTCAGAGCGCGGTAGCCTGCCTGGGAGAAGCTCTCTCTGGGTGCTGGAGGGGGAAAGGCTCCTGTATGTGTTGGCCTGTTCATGGCTGTGGGCATTCAAGTGTGTTATATTGAGCCTGTGGTGTGAGGCTGTTATGTTTCCCCACATCGTTCTCCCTCTCAAAGACCTCTCTGAGTAACACAACTGCAAAACTACTTTTCTGAAGTTGTTTTTAACATCTCACTGCTTTACCACAGATGGCCGTAAAGCTGGTCGCTGTTCATCTCAGACAGACTACCTGCACCCTACAATGCAAAAGGGTTTGAGATTATATCAACCCTCATTTACTGCAGTCCCATACTACAAAGGACAGGCCATGCTCAGATCACACATCATGCTATGTGCCACAAGAGAAAGCTGTGGACATCCACTTCTAGACAGAGTGAAAAGCTCCATGCACTTTGCACACCTTCCTCTTAGTTTACCTCTGGAAATCTCTGGACAAAGTGATTGTAGCTCCATCAGATGAGCTATTATCTCAGTTAATGACAACAAGCTATTAACTTTATTGTGGCAAAATGAAGTGTAAAGGGCCACATATCATGCCAACCGCCTTAAAGAAGAAAATATTTTGAGGTGGAATTCCAGGTTATAGACACTGGAGAAATTCAGTGTGTCTACCAGCCTTTAACCTGGCTAGTGACCTGCAAATAAAATCCACTGACTGACACAGAATATCTCAACGGAGAGAGTGAACGAGTGATGTTTCCTCTCCCCTATGCAGATGCTATGCTGGGCATCTACAGTGCAGTTGCAGCAGTGCAGTGGCCATCAAAAGCCTTGTTGTACCGTTGTAATGCCAGCCAGGTGTTTGAGTGTGTATCAAAGTGTTGAAGGGTGGTGGAGAGAAATGGTTTTCTTGTTCATCCTATGCCTCATAAATAAAGGTTAAGAGAAAGCCTCCACTGCGTCAACATGCAGTGAGTGTATACAAGGCCACAGATCATGTTGATTGACTCATAGTGAAATTTTTTTCTGGAATCTGTGTCCTGAGGATAACCCCATAGACGGGACTGAACCCATAAAACATGTATACTGCTGAATCAAAGTGAAACAGATGCAAAACTACAGTGGCTCGATAAAATGGAGACAAGGGTTTCATTGCAAAATCATAAGACGACATACGCTTTTAAAAGAATTATCTTCACTTCTTGATGTAAAAAAGATATTATCCCCAAAAGTAATGGTGGCTACTGACCTCCTGATGAAAATACACTTTATGACATCACAGTTTACCTGAAGCTCTCTGTGTAACTATAACAGAGCTGTTGCATTATAGTCACAACTTCCAAATGTATGCATTGCTCACCCAGCTTGCCCAAGGAAGTATTATAAACTGCAACCCGTGCATTGCATGCATTGACTAGCTTAGTTTCACTGGATGCTATCTGTGCTGCATGCCTTGTGATTGTTGTTCTTATGATGAGTATGCATCTATGGATGTACTGTGTCTTACTTGTCTGAACGTATACATGCATATCCCTTTGCACTGTCTTCTTATTCAGAATAGCCAGAATTTGGGACCTGTTCCGAGATGTTCTTGATCTGAATTTCATTTCAGAAGCTCAAAACCCCGGACAGCTCTGTATGCCTCAAGCACAACTATACATTTCTACCTTGAGATGACAGAGAGAACAGATACTTCCACAGATATACTGCCATGTTACACGATTCACAAAGTGTTTATATTTCCTGGTGCTAAATGGAACATTACAATAAAGCTTGGGTTAAACCCTGTGCTGCATTGCTTCAATGCTTCATATGCCAGAAATGTGTATTTTTAACAAATGTGTGCGTTACAGCTAGATTGAGGTAGCAGAGTTGTGTTTTGGATAAAGGTGGGATTTTTTTTTGTTTGTTGCACTATTAAGTTTTACTCATTTGTCTTGAAAGCAATGTTTTCTAGTGAACATTAAAAATTTATGATAGTCTGATCACATGATTGTATTCTGCAAATTCTTACCAAGTGTTACCAACATTTCAACGTTACAGAAACAGGACATGCTTTTTGGTGTATTACCTGGACGGAGTTGAGCCTGCAGTAACCGTTGAGGGGGAAGCGAATGACGTGCGTTGGGTCCTGGTTCCAGCCGGCGTTGACTGAGTTACACATAACGTCTCCAGTCTCAGGAAAGATCTCCTCGATTAGGACCTTCTCCCCACTTAGGGCGATCCTCTCGCCCAGGTCGGGTGTGACACGTACCACCAGGCAGTCGCAGGGCTGCGCCATCCGTCGTTGCTCCCGCTCCTGCTTCCAGCGCTCCAACTCTTTGATCATGGGCGTAAGTTGGTAATAGCGCGCCTCCTCGTACAGCAAGTGGAAGTCCTATACCAGCACATGAACAAGGAGATGAGAGCAAAGTTTGCATGTGTGTACAGTCCTTTCGGCTATATGTGTGACTAACAAACTTACACACTGTGAGTTTCAGTACATTTAATTTCATCACCAAGGTCATCAGGACAAAATCCTACACATATGTAGCATTGTGCAACTTTAAGATGACAGTAGACAATATAGTTGCAGGGCATCCTGATGGCTTCCCCACAGCAACTAATGACAAACTGTCCTTGAGCAAGGCACTTAACCTCTAATTACTCCTGGAGTGCTGCTCTGACTGCATATGCTCTTTGAACCTTCTTCTCTGAAACATCTTCAGTACAGTACAGACGTGTATGGGGGAACAGTGACAGATGAGTGTCCTACATACGTACACCTTTGAATATCTTTAGGAAACATATTTATGCATGTGTACATCATAAACCACCATTGTCCTCACTGTCTGTTACAAGATACATTTGCTAATGATTGCAAAAGTCAAGGCGCCTTGTTTTGAACCATTCAGTCATTACCTTGGCGTCTCATAATGTCAACAGTGAAAGAGTTTAAGTTCACACTGATGCAGCCTTTCTTAGTTGATCTGCGTAAAAGCAGACCAATACCCAAAATCTGAATGTAAAATGGCCTTTGTTTGTCTTTGTGAAGATAAAGATATTTAATGGCAACAAAATATCTCAGTTGGTTCAGTGGAATATATCTGCTGGAAAGAAGAACAATAAACTAAGATTGGTGATGGCCTCTGACCAGCAGGACAACACTTTTAATAAACAAAGCATAACCATGCTGCAGCTCTCCACAGTAGCTCTTGGCAGAGCTGAGCTAGCCTTTAGCATGTTTTAGTGAGCCGACTCCAGAAAGAGCGTCAGTGGGGCTCCAGTGAAGTGGGATAGTGCATTCCTGTGTGCAGACAGTCTGCAGCAGATTGCCTGCCTCTCCCTCCTGGGCAGGGCTTGCTAGGGGGCATTTGCCCCTGTGCTCTTGCCTCTAATTTCCCACAAGACCAGATGGCACCATCATTCACCGCTACCATAGAAAATACAGGGAGGCGGAGGTTCACTATTGGAGGCAGACGGGAGGTGAGGAAAAGATATGTGCAAAGTGAACATGAGGACAATCATCAGCCAAGGAGGATTTTAATGTATTCTTCACAAAGAGGGAGTTTTATGTTAATGAGGCTTGTGGCCCAATGTTAAGCTCCTATTAGAACAAGATTTAATCAGGTTACACCTAAATGCTGCAAATCTTTCTGTTAACCAATTAGCAATTAATAAATCTGTGTTCTGATTAGTGTTTCACAGTGACAAAAAATGACATCTTAATTTGTTCTTTGTTAAAGAAGTGCCATTCAAAGTTTATTCTTACACAAAGTTCATGTTTGCTCTATGTAATTTCTGTGTGTCAACATTGTAAAACCACAGTATAGAAATGATCGCCAATTCAGTTAGGTAGAAAGGGGTTGCTCATCCTGATACATTGCAAAGTCTTAATGCACTTGACAATGTGTGTTTGTGCTGTCGAAACAACATCTGTTTTGCATAGTGTGCATCATTGGTGACTGTGGGTGTTGGGTGCTTGGGCCGCCGGGGAGCCCTGATCTATAAAGAGTTCTTTCCCCTTCCCTTTTCTGGACCACTGCTGGGTATAAAAACAGAGCATGGCAGCAAACAGCATATTCATTAACCCTGATACTTCTGTCAGAATCTTTAGCCTTGAAAAGCCTCCCTCGCTGGTTTACTCCTTCATCTACCCCTGCCTTCATCTGAGGCCCATGAACGACACCTAAATACAACTCCATCTGGATGGAGCATTGACGCAACACCTCTTAAACTGATGGTCTAATATTTAAGATTACAGAATGTGAAAGAGGGTCGGTGGGTGGGTCCTTTTTTCCCTTTTTTTTCTCCCTTTCTCCCTTTCTTTTTCTCTCCTGGCCTTCTTGCTGCAGCTGACAAAACTCATACCGAGACACTCCCCTTCAGGCAGCACTCTGTATCAAAGTGTAGCTCCTCATCCTTCACAGGTCTGAAGCCATGGATGGATATGTTTTTAACAGGGGTCTGTCTGCGAGGCACTTTAGTCATCCTGAGCAGTGCAGAAAACAACAGAGTAATCCTAAGCACTGAGGTGAGGATGAGAGGGAGACGGGGCCAACAGCTTCGTCCTGGCTGCTGGAGCTGCTGCTACTGCTGCCAGCTCTATGAGACAATTCATCCCCCAATCCTGTGTCCAGACACCCCGTTTGAGCTTCAAAATAATGATCCGACCTGATCGCCCAGCGGCAAGGCAACATCTCAGGAAAGGACAGAGGGAGGGAGAGACAGGCAAGGGAGGCAGAGAGCGAGAAGAAGAAGAAAATGATGGAGACTGTCACTGTGAGGGAGTCGAAGGACTGATAAGGACCTACCATATGTTTTAGACAACAAATGACCAAGCCCACACAGGGAGAGGTTCAGAGGTTGTTGGTTAAACAAACCACTGATGAGAAACACCCAGTCAATGCTAATTTCACCCACAAAAACAATAAAACATCAGTTCTTTCCTTTATATTTTTAGCATTAGATACCCAAAGAAAGAAATCTTTATTGATTTAAAGTGGAACACAAAAGCCTGAATAAACTGATGCAGGAACCACTGACCGTTATGGTTTATAACCATGCCCTCAGTATGACTGAGCATTGCTTACACTCTTGTGATTAATTGTAGTTTGAATAATGAGATGAGGAAGGATATTAATAGGGAATATTTTGTTCCACTGATGTAGGCTGAAAAATTTCTTTTCCTATTCTGCTCAGACTTTCACATTGATTTAGCAAAACACACAGCGCCGTGGCTGCCAGCAGCAGAACAGACCTAGCCCTCGGGCGACGGCAAGCCTGATTGTGTTCAGATAAGGACATGCTCAATTCCGCCTCTCACTATTTGCATTTTTTTTACCCGGGCTTCACGCAAATTGAAAGGTATGCAGATCAACACAGGCTTATGCGAGGGGATCGTGATGAGTTGAAACAATGAAGTCCCGTGCATTCTCTTCAACTGTGGTGCCTGATTGGACTGTCAAGATTTCACATGGAGGGAGGGAAAAGCATGAATAAGGAGGGGAAAAAGGAATCGGTTGTGAGTCATTTGCCCAAATATGCAGAGCTTTCATGTTATGTTCTGTTGTCTGAGGTTTGGCTCTTGCAGAGAATGAAGAACAAGTGCCAGCCCAGTGGAAAGGTCAGGCAAGTTAAGGTGGAGTACAAGTGAAGCGTAGAATACACCTAGGAGACAGTATCACCAAACAAAACCTTGAACAGGAAGGGGCTGTTAGCAGAATATCTGAAAATTCTGACAAAGCCACATGTGTTTGTATAGATACATGTGATTTGAGACTATCTGGATAGTGATGCCATCAATTTGGTTTAAAGCTTAATTTTCATAATAACATTTGGTTTAATCCCTATATATAACGTGGTCAGAGTCAATCGTAGTGATGAGCCTACAAAGAATTATCATACTCTACAGTCCCCCCAGCTCAACCAGACATTTTAGCATCTTTCAGCTCACTGTATTGGTTTTTAACTTTACGTGTTTTTTTTCATCTGCAGCAGGCAGCTGTTTTCAGGAAAAAAAATACTAATAAGAAAAAAAGATGTTATACCAATTAAATGCTATCTGGCTGGAACCAAACAGAAGGTTTAACATAGTGGAGAATTTAGGAGACAAAGAGCCAGAGAATTTGTGAATTTGGTTTTACATTTGGCAGATTTCCAAACACACAACTTCACATAAATGCTAATGTTGCTCCCTGTCTGATGTCCAAATGAGCAACTGTTTGCTAATGTGTTCTCCATATCAACTTTAACAGCTTCTTGCATAGAAACTGTAAATTTGACTGTTTTACTCCATTAGGCTGGGACACAGAGTCTTCATGATTAACCAGCACAACTCATATCAAAAACACATCTATACTTATCTCACCAGTGATCTAGAAAACACCTTGTATGGATTGACTTATAACAAGCCCGACAGCATGAGCATTACATACTGCATAGGACTTCACTTACAACAGTGCTTTGATGCAAATGCTGAAAGAGGAGCCAGGTGTGTGCAGCCTCAGTGGTCTAATATGGGCCAAAGCAGATTCAGTGGCCCACAAAAAGTAAAGTGTGTGCATAGATGCATGTTAGTATGTGCTGAACTTCACCAATATGCCACAGATTTCCTTACCAGTGACTCCTTGACTGTCAGTGAGACTTCCTGCCTGTCTGTGTGGGGGTTGGTCATCAAAGCACAGGAAAGCAGAGGGGCGTACAGGCTATTTCACCTGTGCTCACCTCTATAGAAACCACTCTGAGTGAAAAACAACAGCTCAGGGCTTCAGCACACACATCATCGGGCCATGCTCCAGTTAGCCAGTTAGCATTTTACCTCTCCACCACTGTAAACTCCCACTGACTCTGTTCCATCTTTTTTCCCCTACAGAGTTTTGTAATTACTGCTTATGCTTATAGTAAAGGTAATTATGTGTTGAATGGGAGGACGGTGAGTCTACGTTAGGCATTGTAAAAACAGAACTGGCAGCTTTGATGTGGTATCCAGTCTATTTTGAAAATATGCAACCCTTGAGAGAGAAGGTAAATATGAATAAATACAAACTTATTTACACTTTAGAGATTCATGTTTAAAAAAACACCCATGAATTCCTCACAATATCACTGCATGTCTGGGCAGATGGCTTTACATACTCAAGTTTTTTTTTTATGTTGTTATGTTTTTCAAACTCTGTGAGCTGATGGTGTAGACAAGTACACACCATACAGTATGTTGCAGTGCAGATATATACCTTGAAGTCATCTGGAAGGAGCAATTTGCTGGTCCTGAGGAAACTGAGAATGTAGCGGAAGATCTCGCCATCCCGATCTATGAAGTAGTGCTGCTTCAAGCTGTCCAACACGATGGGCTCGGTGCCATTGAACAGACGACTGATTCTGAAAATTGAAATACACACACACACAAATGCGCACATATTCAGGCAGGCCACAGACACACACACACACACACACACACACAGAGTGGAATGAGCCAGTTCCCTTCAAATGCATGAAACAATTACCCTCCATTTATTTTTCAATTTTATTAGCACTAAGCTTGAAATGCATTAGCATCCCAGGTTGAAACAAGGGGCTTAAGGCACAGTTCCTCCATTCCAGACTTGTTTGAAGCGTCCCTTCTGCGGGAAGATTACAACAACACACACGCTTGCTGCTTGTACTTACAGAAATTAATGGCATGAATGTAGCATTACAGCTCTATTATTCCATCTGTCAGAGGGCTGGAAATGAAAGAGAGGTAGGGAGTGGTGGAGGGCCCATACTAATGGAAAGAGGACATCTGGAAATAGATATTTTGCATTTACATTTTGAATTTGTCTATATGAGTAATTTGTACAACACTACCCCAACTGTCTGTATTTGATACAACATTTCAGTTTGTAATGATAGTGACCGCATGCTCCTTGTTTTATTTGTATGGGACACAACATGACTAAAAAATTGTCCATATAATTACAGTTTTCTTTAAATTGAACTTAAACTTGAGAGTTTATATGCAATCTAGCAATCCATAAAATCCATAACAAATCCTAATCTCAGATGCATTATTTGGTGAAATTAGACCACTTTACCTAAAATAAAATCAACTTGTTGGTCTTTGCCTTGTTCATTTTTAAAGGCAAAGCAAAGACAGACAAACATCTATAAGAGAAAATAAGTTATTCTTCAATAACTGAGATAATGACAGGGCATTACTTAATATAACATCAACATTTTTTTTCCACCTATTAAGAAACACAATTAACTTAAACAGTCATTAGATGTATGCTTTTAAGCCCACACCAAATATTGGCAAGGCATCAGTGTAACAGTAAGACACTTGTTGCTGCCTGGCATCCCTGGGTTAACCCCTTCCACTAGTGTACTGCAAGATTAAGGTCTTAGTTAGAGGTGGCTACAGGGGCTCATCAAGGCAAAGAGTGGAAATTGCTGTTATCTTTAAACTTTCATCACACCGTGTTGGTTAACAGTTTCACTGCACATTTCTTTCTCAGAAACAGCTCTTGGCAGGGTGCTATGTTCCTGTTATTATCATCATTTTGCATGTAATCAGCTCCTTAATCACAGTAACAGCTTCTAGATTGGCTGACAAAGTTTTATGAGATAGAAAATTGTTAAATCTATTTGCAATAGGCCATCCGACACACACATACACCGAGCACTGCCCCAGCACTGGCATCGTCAAACTCAATGTCAACTCAGACAGTGGAACGCAGGGGGAATGTCAACGAGCAAACAGCAGGGCTGGCTTCACTCACGCACCCATTTGACTGAATATTTTCAATTACAATTTTCTACTTTCTAAAAGTGTGTGAGTTTGTGTTTAACAGTTGTATCAGGTACCGCCTGACCCCGATGTGTCGGCACAACACACTGGAGCTATCACATCAAATTCACCCTGTTTCATTTTCTTGACTTGACTGTGTGAAGAAGCAGAGCAAAGATGGTTCTCCCTCCTGCTCTCCCCTCCTGCCATCCTTTTTCTCTTTCACTCTCTCTTTCTTTCTCTCTCTCTTTTTCTCTCTCTCTGTCTCCATCCCTCTGCCTTACTCGCTTTCTCTCTGGAAATCGATGCAAAATGCTTTATAAAAAACCAATACTCATCTCCCTGTTTTGCCTGAGGTGTTCCTTTCTCATATGGTCTTGCAATTCTTCCAGCTAGAATTTCACCATACCCCTCCGGGCTAACTCTGTTTTTCATCTCCACTTTTTTAAAAAGCAATTAAAATGCTGCCTGTTTTTCTTTTTCTTTCCCTCTCCTCTACTCCCTTCACTCTCTCTCTCTTTCTCTGTTAGTCTCCTCAATTTTTCCCTTTCTGTTTAATCCCTGAATTGAAGGGGGGTTGTTTTTAACAGGTACAGAGAGAGAAAAGGGAGGGGATGCATAGAGAAATTAAGACGGAAAATGCACAAACAGATACACCAAAAGACAAGGGGACTGACAGAGAGAAACAAGAGAGGGAAAGACAGGGGTAACTACACAGAGAAATCAGAGGAGAAAAAATAGAGAAAAAATTAGTAAAATGGGAAAGTGAAACAGACAGAGAAAGAAACAAAACGAAGACAGAAAGAGATAGAACGAGTGGGATAACAAAGCTATGACAGAACTAAAGAGAAAGAAAAACAAAGAGTCAGGGGGGTGGAGGGAGGTGGTGGGTGTAGGAGGTTATCAAGGACAGGAACAGCTCAGATCTCTCACCCCAGCAATGCCAAGTGAGGGCAGGCAGCAGGGCAGTAGGTGGGCAATATCTGGCAGGATCCTCGCTGCAGTAGCTACAGCCGGCCAGCGGCTGAGAGCTGCCAGAGGAGGAGGACTCAGAGCAGGTATCACTGAGTCTGCTAAAACAGATGCTATCTGGAAACTGTAACACTAATGGACACCTAATGGACGCAAGACACCCAGCAGCTTCCTACAAAGTGAAACAAAACACACCGAGGGATCTTGGTGAGCGTGTCCTACCCGACACCAAAGGCTGCCTACACTGGCTTCTGAGTTGAGTTGTATGAGTCAAAAGGGGGAGTTCAAAACAAGATTGCTTTTCTGTCCCTGAGTCCTGCTCAGAGCAACATCAAAATAACCCAATAAGATGATGGTTCTACATACAAGCTCTGTGTGACAAACATTTCCAAAACAGGAATTTAAAATTTAATTTTCATTAATGTTAAGATTTATAGAGAAAATATATGATCATAAATATTGAGATGAGATCAAGATCCTGTTTAATAATACCTTTTCCCATTTCAATACAAAATCAGCAATAAAAGTGTTTCTACATTAATATATTTCATTGTGTAGGGTGATGTTGCCCTACACTCTCATACTCACAATATGTGTTGCTAACAGTCATATGCATTCCATAAAAAAAAAAAAAATTGCCTGCTATTTTTGGAGCTACATGACTTAACTGTATTAATTAATTCCCATAATTATTTAATTTTAAGTGATTAAAATTAAATGTCTTCTCAAACAGCTAATTTTCTTTTAGATCATGACCATGTGCTAGCACCATACAGCCGCTTTAAAATAAGTTTTTTTAAGCAATAAGTTACTTGCAGGCATGCTTAGAGTTACTAATAGGCTTAACAATGACATACATAAAAACATAAAGACATAAAAATAAAAGGAAACAAAACTGTGCTTTCTGTAATGTATATAAAGTGGAAAATGTGACATTCTTTGTCATTATAGTAATTTCAGCTTACAGAGAAGTCAGCTATTGCGCATTGAAGACCACTAAAAGAACACAAAGTCAGTACAGATTTATGGTCTGGACACAGAGGACTCGTCTTCAAAAAGAAAAATGTCCAGTGGTCCTTACAAAATAGTTTCCTTGTCTCTGGAACATTTCCCCTAATTTCCTCAGCTTCTGTTCAAGTGACTACTGAGACTGTCCTCTCTGAGAGTCACACAGAGTGTGCATCAATGTTTCATGACCTATGTCCCTTAATATGGCCCTCATAAAAGAAGATGAATAACCACACATTAGTTACTAGACTAACTTTCTCTTGGCACGTTGCATTATTTAGGGGCCAATCTATTAAAAGCAATCATCAACTTTAAACTCTTTAACCCGGCTCTTTTAGTCATCACATTTTCAGTTTAGCCAACGAGCACAGCTCGAACCGGACATAGCCATTGCGCAGCGTATATGGCCTGTGCCCGTGTAATTGTTTTGCTTTCTGCTGTCAGCCATTATCCTAATTCACACAAAAGGGCCCCTCCTTCCACTGGCTCCAGTGGAAAGTGGAACCCTGAGGCCAGCTGTACACTGAGAAGGCTGGAAGAGAGAGAGAGGAGCAGTGAGTGTGTGTGTGTGTGTATGTGTGTGTGTGTGTGTGAGAGAGAGAGAGAGAGAGAGCACTTCAACCAACATTCACATTGGTATCCGGTCTTTACTCTCACTGTGAAAACACTGTTTGGGTGCTCTGACATGACTCTGTTCTCCATTTGCATGGTGCCCTGCGTATGTCCCCCTATCAATAACTTCTTTGTAAAGTGTAAAGCTGCATCAGAGTGTAAAAATAAAGAAACACAATAGCAAACAAAATGCCAAAAGAAAATTAAAAAGAAATTTAACAACAATCTGGGGTGTTCAAAAGTGGTTAAAAGCAAGAGAATATTTCCTACCAGCTAATGACCAGATCCAAAAAACAGCACTCAATTGACAGAAACATCCTGTAAATTAATAACTTTTGCCTTGTGGCCACTGGATAAACCAAATATCACACATAAAGCATCTTAAAAACAACAACAATCATAAAGCCTCGTCTGGGATGAGCTTTCTTTTTCTCATGACATGTTATAGCCAGGAATAAAATGAGAGTTGTCAGGGATTTCCTGTCAGCAGACTCTATGAATACCAAGACTTTATTACCAAGGGATTATGTGGATTGTTTCCTGTAGCCAATTTGGCAGATTTTCTAACAACCTGGTGTGTGTTTACCTTGGCCCACATGGGACTCTGTCAGCTGACGAGGAATCGAAGACTGCATAATGTAATGAAAGACATGCTGCATTACAGGGAAAAACCAGGGGGCCTCAAACATAACATAGTTTTAAATGGGGAAAAATAATACGTTAGTTGAGAAAACTATTTTATCAGTAACTTTTTATACAAGTATTCTCAGAGCTACCTCTGGTGGTGCCATTTTTTGTGCATGGAGCTAAAAACGTGAATAAAGTAGGAGGATGGATTACCAACAGCTCTTACACAATCTGAATCATCGTGACTAAATCTTACAATGGAAGTGCATCACAAATAAAAGCCCTTTTTTGCTTTCTCTCACATGCCTGAGAACACACAAGCCCTCTCTGTTACTGTCCACACAAATAGTCATTGAATAGAAAGTCATTCTTTTAGTTGGAAAGTTTGACTGCAAAATACGCTGTGTTCCAGGCTGTTTGAAAAAATGATGATAACGATGATAATGATTGCGCTTCCTCACAAAATATATACAGTATGAAAGTCATCCAACGTTTGTATATCTTATACCTTTAAATGAGCCCTGTGTCTGAGGACATATAAACTATAAAGCAGATCTGATAATGGTGGTTGCAGGTTCTAAAATAGCCAAAGAAACCAATATGCAACATGCCAAAGAGCTAGATTTAATCAGATCTGAAGCTGACCCCTATCAGCTTTGATGACAGGGATCCGGACATGTACGTCACTGTTTTTCCCAAGGATTCCTAACAGCACCCTGATATACTGACTTGGGGGGTGGGGTGGAGGCTGTGAAAGAAGGTGTAGTGCACAGAGAACTGTGCGTGTGTGTTTGGTGGGTAAATTCACACAATCAGTGCCATTGAAATCAGCAATAAAACATGTGAAAGCAACTGAAGTTGAGAGCTTGGCAGCAGCTGAATTTTCAAATGCAGCTAATATGCGGAAGCAGATAAAAATAAAAGCCTTGGAGGTGTTAATGAGACAATTAAAAATAATCACGAGTAAAACAAACAGAAACAATCAAATTCATCATTTTAATGCTACTAGAGGAATTAATGAAGGCAAGAGAAATGTTCCCACATGATATGAAAATATATTATAATAGCTTTTGAGAGCAACTGTTACCATGGAAGTTTTCTTAATGCAAGTCATCTAAATGACTTGTTAACAGCATAAATCCAGTTAGACAAACACAAGTCAAATGATGTAATGAAATGCGATATTAAGCTATTAAAGAGAGATATAAACTGATTAAAGCTAATTTAAATCGACTTTCCTACGATTTAAGTAGGAAAAGTTCCCCATTATGAGGTAGGATCAAATATATAACCCATGATTGTTTCACATTTAAAACAAAAGCAAGATGTGAGTCCTTTCACTCCTAAATAAAATATCCACTTCCTTCCGATAAATAGCTGCGATAAAGGAAATGAATGAACAAAATATCTCCAGATGTGTGACGAGCAGGAACGTGTCTTACCTGGAGTCTGGATACTTGGTGAGGGTCGCCAGACTGCTGGTGTACATGTGCCCACCGACGTCGATGTGCACCGGGGCGTTTGCCTTGGTCAACTGAGCCGGCAAAGGGATCCCCTGAGCGGCCAGAGGAGAGACCGGGGACCGGGTCAGAGACAGCCGTGACATGCTTCTTCCCTCCTGAAAGCAAGTGTACAGAAAAGCCATGGGAATAAAGGTAAAGAGGGGGAAAATCAACACAGTGATCCTACACAAGGAAGCAGATAGTATCCTTTCTGAATGGTATCAGATCACTTCCATGTCTGTCCGGTCGCATATTTAGCCTGGGAATTATTGCCACCGCTCTAATTAAGTATGTTTGCATCTTTTCATGCAGCACCGGAGGCGAGGATAGGAGGATGCTTATTAGAAAACCAGACTGAGAGAGAGATAGAACGAGATAGACAGATAGAAGAAGGAGAGAGAGAGGAGGAGGAGGAGAGACAGAGGGAGGAATGCTAGGTGTCAGCCTCCAGGGGAATAAAACAAACTGCTGCTGCAATATTCTAATTAAAGGTCGCCTTATGTGTTAGACGTGATGCGCCCAGACACACCAACCACTGATCTGAGAGCAGGGAAAACACGGCGGGGAGGGAGGGTGGGGGGTGGCAACTTTTCCTTTTAACTCACACACACACACACACACACACACACACACACACACACACACACACACACACACACACACAGAGGATTAAGGTGATCGCTTGTCATGTAACAACAAATACGTGTGCTGCCACACATAAAAGGCACATGGGGAATAACTTCATAACTGAGCTCACTTAAGAAAATATCACTCTGCCCACATTCACAGGCCAAACAATTAAGCAGGCAATATTATTTCGGATAATGTTTAAAATAACTGTACATGATAATAAATACCTCACACTATAGCCTACCATTGCTGGACTGTGGAGGCACAGATCCGGCAGCGAGTTGACTGGAGTTTTATCGGGCGCACGCCGGTGCACTCCGAGGTCAGCACGGAGCTGAGTGCTGATCAGCTGATACAATGTTAGAGGAAATATTTTTAGTTCACTTCGACAGGCCCCGATTTGATCCCGCGCTGCTTCTGGACAGGCAGAGGTTGCGTTTCACCTAACTCTCATACAACTTACTCTTGCATCATTTGTTTGCCAACAGCTGCAGGTGAACCACCCAACCACAGCCCGATCACTTTATACTGTGACAAAGTAGCTGAGATACAAATCTCAGCAGGAGTACAAAACATGTCAGAGTGGTTCAGTTTGTGTGAGGAATTGCTTTCTAATTCTTCTTAATATTTAAAAAATATTTTCCTAATGATCGCTGACTAAAGGTCACAGTTTCCCCACGTTACCATTACTCATGTGTTACCCTCCAGGCCTTGGCTGAAATACAGACCTTTCCTGATGTGGTTAACGTCAAAACTTTAAAAAAATATATTTAAAAAATACTTTGAGCTTTACAGTACAACATATAGAACTGGTTTTTAAGCAGATTACGATAATATGGCTACCATTTCACCCTCCAGCATCATCAGAATCGAACAGTCCGTTGTCTTTTTTGACATATTAAGTGTTTTTACTCTCATGACGGGGAAACTGAAGACCGTTTGTGAAAGTCCAGATCATCCCTACGGCTCTGACAGAAGTGCCGCTGGGCACAAAGTGAGACTGGAGCTTTGTTTTTGTTTTTTTCCAGGGTGGTGTCCGCCTCACAGCAGGATCATGTTCGTTTAATACGATTACAGGATGACGGGATCGCATTTCAGATACCAGAAAAAAGAAACTTGGAAAGCTTTGATTGAGAAGTTTTGGATACATAGCAAATTGTCCCACCGCTGCCCGCTCCCCCTCTCTCCCTCTCTCTCTCGCTCTCTCACTCTCTCAGCCAACCAGTCAATTAACCAATTAAATCACAACATACGTGGCCATAGAAAAATAATCAAACGGGTAAAAATACTCTGAATCAAGCACAATTTCAACATAGTTCATAGTTCATTCAACCTCTCTCTCCCCCACACTCACACGCACACAAACCGCGCGCACACACTCAAACACACACCAAACACACACACACACACACACACACACACACACACACACACACACACACACACACACACACACCATATATGATAAATTCCTCCACAAAATCACATCAGCTGTAAAGGCATTAACTTTCTCCTCGGAACTGCTGCGCTGTTGTCTCTTCCGTCTAATGTGCAGACACCGTAACCCATTTGACATACGATCATTCTGATAGCCCACAATTAAAATAAATAACCGTAGATGGGTGAAGGGTTTAAATAGGAAACAATGCGATACAACATCCTAGTCCACACCAGCACTACAAGCCTGTGCTCTGCCTTTAATTCTCCTAAAAGCTCAATATGGCGTCTTATTCCTGCTGTGCAATTAAAAGCATAATCCCGACACGTGTAATTCATAACCCGTTTGATGAAAACCACACGCGTTAACTGTGCAGTCTGTGAGAAAAGAGGGGGAAAACCACTTCACTTAACTCTTCAGCGCCGGTTCGACAATTCTCTTAGAAAACTGTACAGACTAAACCTGCACTGTGCGTAAAAAACCCCCATTGCATTAGTGTTAAATTTTCACCATACCGTTTCAAACATTGTAGGGAGTCCAGAAGAAATCCGTGCCGGCAGTCAGTCCCTGATGCTGGTGGCGTAACCCCAAAGATTTCAAATATTTTCTCCAAATGCCCCCCTCGGACACAACTACACCACCATCCAGCTCCAGCACCAACCTATACTGCCGCACGGAAAAGCCAAGTCCTCGCTCCGTATCCCACACAAAACTGCTTTTTAAAAAAAATATGTTGTGGCCGGGATGGACAGCTTGCAAAGAGTCTCTGTGGCTTTAAAGGCTCTATTACAGGGCTGGCTCGACCTGTCCTCACCAAGCTTCTTTGTACCAAAGCGCACAGGAAGCGTCCTTACCTTGAACATAGATGAGACGATCTCCTTCCCCTTCTCTGCTCTTATTTGGATACGCGTAAAAAATGTGCGCTCTTGTTGGAATCCCGCTTCGTATTTCAGCTTCTTGTCTGCCTTTTGCCTAAATGAAACTGCCCCTGTGGTTTGTTATGAGAAGAAGAAAGCCAATAATCCGTCTCTAAATAACAGAGCAGAGCTAAAAAAGAAAATTCTTGCTCCGGGCTGCCCAAGCGCCTCTGGGCCAGGGATTAGGCTACAATTAGCTCAACTCCACTCTCTCGCCCAGGCAATTTTCTCAGGCAAGAAAACGTGATACCCCCAGTTCCCGGAATTATGGCTGCACAGATACAATAAGTTATCTTATTTTTTCGGCAAAAGTAGACCGTGTGTTAACGGTGTGAAGTTGTGATTTAGAGGGTGTATGAAACCTAACAGGCAACTGTCAGTCGCTCAATAGATTTAGAGCAGCAAAATGCAGATTTGAATCATTGTCATTTCTGTCTGATGTAATAGTTCCCCAGGCAGTTCCAGTTATCAGGCATACATTTCCATTTCCATCTTCAGCCTAAATTCAAAGTTTAAAGTTAGTCGGGCAGCCATAGTCCTTCACTCAGGCAACATATAACAAAAGCGCAGTAACTTGTTGATAAAGTCTCAGTAGAAAAATATGTTGAAAATGAAGAGATATCCTTGAACCAATATGTTTCATGCGGCGATTTCCCCCCGTGTCCCTGCTTTCTCCTTCTCTCCCTCTCTCTCTCTTGCCTTAATGTCTGGAGTTGTAACGCCAAATTTCCTGCAGGCCATTAAAATCAAATGACGTCTATGGACATGCATGCATGCTGCTGCAGAAAGCGCCCTCACAACCTGCCTGCAGCCAAATGCGCCATTTCAATTATAGCGCAGGGCTTAGATGGAGATATCTGCCCAGAACAACCCCCCACCCTCCCCTACCCCCTCCTCCTCACTCTCCAATGAAAGCAGGCAGCCTGCAGACTTTTTGGAAAATAAGATTGTGGCTGATTATTGTTATTTTTCAACGTGCGGAGACACAATGTGAGTGATGAAGCGCTAAAGTGTTGCGCCACTTTTGCAACGAAAGAAGGGGAAAGGGAGAGTCAAGCAGGTGCTCACACCCAGGAGACGATTATTTATTTATTTGCATGTTTGTTTATTTGCGGGTAAATAACTGTGAATAATTGATGCAACATTGAGCTCAGTAATTACTTTGTACCAGCATCCTGAGAGAGACGTAATATTCGTTTCTTGATATTTGGCGCCAACCAGTGTAGGAAATTATTATTGGTACACAGGAAATACATGAATATAATCACTATTTGGGAAACTTGCCGATTATCGACAGAAATAAATAAATATGATGTCTTATTGATCCTATAGTACTTTAAAGCGTCCTTTATAAAGTCTCTGTTACTGTAATACTATACTATAATATTTCCTTTGATTCCTATGGACTCACACTATCTCCATGTAGCTCTTTTTTTGCTTTAAATTTGTACAAAATGATAAGCATTAAGTTGAAAATAAAACAGTTACACTGGTGACATGACAGTAGCACTGGTGTAGTGTGAGAAAGAAGTCTTGTTAATTAGACAGACCCCAGCGCGCCCCACAGCGCTCCCATCTTCCCCTCTGGCACAGATTTGTTGTTTCCAGAGGTACAAACTGGAGGGAAAAACAGGGGTTTTTTCTCATTAAAGGAAACAAGCCTGGAGTTAGTTCAATTACATGAAGTATGCAGGGATGTTGTAAATTTAAAGATTTAAATAGCTTACAAAGTGGCCCCGGGCCCCATCAGTTAATTTCCTTAATTTATGGACTTTATAGAGTGTCTATGTGGAAGGGAAGAAGTAGGTCATCTTGAGAATTTTCATTTGGCTTTCAGATTTCACAAAAAGAGCCAAACATCTGCCCTCCTGACTCGCACATCGGCAGGTGTAAGGACCGACGTATGTGTTAATATTTTTAAGATAAACTCAAAAATGACTCCATGATTAAAAAAAACACAACAGAACTATAACAACATCAAAAACAGATGTATTTTCGTTTTCAGGGATCAAAAATGCAGATCTGATTGTAATATTTGACCCGAGTAATGAGATTATTGATGTTTGGTCTCCCCAGTGCGCACGCAGACAGAGATAACAGCTCTGTTCTAGTTTTCATTAAAGGATTATTCCACAAAAAAATCCCACAAGTTCAAATGGTTGCCTTTCTAAAAGTGTGTACTGAGTTAAGATGTTTTAATTACAGTCAGAGACAAAAAAACCAAACAAATCTGTAAAAAAGTCTTCTATAGACGCCATATGTTAATGAAGAGTATGAATAAATGCACAATCCTATAAGAATAATAACTTTGCCTGTAGGTTCGAAAGCAGGTGCTAGTAGTGGTGTTGCCTACAGTCACACAGAAGAGGACAATATTGTGCCTTAAAGCTAACATGTACTGTACTGTATGAATTACCCCGTAGATACAGTGTGTCATTGCACCAACTGCCTCTTGAGGATACTTTGCTCTACCAAAAATCATCAAAAATATTCTTTCACCACATATACCTTATATGTTCAAAATCATATCTTATGAAGTAATCATTTGGTAAAACATAGCCTACATTGCAATATTATTTTAACATGTACACAATTTAACACTTGGTCTGCCTTAAAAATGGTGATTTACTAAACTTAATGTGTGTGTGTGTGTGTGTGTGTTTCTCTGTGTTTATATTTTCTATTAAAACCACATTGTACAATCAGGCCAGGGTCCGACACAGAAGAATCAATTTATTTGGCTCTTTGTAGGTGTATACATAATATTACTGGATCCCAGGAAGTTGGAACATAGTACCATCTGCTGGTTAGGAGCAACATTGAAGGATCACTTTACATAGGAGTATACTATGTAGATTCATACAGCACATATGTTGGAATACTATGTATGTCCAATATTAGAGGTTGAGTTCTCTAAAAAACACGAATTAACCAGTAATGATGGAGCCTTTTTTGGCCCAAAATAGGCCACTTTGATATGATACCATTAAATCTGCATGACTGTTTTATTCTAAACTTTCTTTGACATCTATTGATTTTTACTTTCATAATCACTTGCATATGTTTTGTTTTAATCTTTCATTCACAGAATATCTATTAAAGCTTTAGGCGTTTCTGGACAATGGGCATCTATTTTTTTTTTCATCCAGATAACCCTGGTCACCTACACACTGTACTTATTCGCGCTGAGGTGAAAACAGTACAATACAGTCACATCCAGCCTTCTAAACGCGCAAGCATTTGCAAGAATCCCTTTCAAGCATTTCACATCAGATCAACACTCCTACTTTCCCCTCTGGCATGTGGAGAAAGTTTGAAAAGAACATTCAGAACTTGCTTTTAGTAATCTGCATGCCTTGTGGAGCCCGGTTGCTGTCAATCGCTCCGTTCTTCCAGCCATTTGACATTCTGCTTGATGTTGGTGTGTGTCTGAGGTACAGCAGCGACACTTATTGTTCATTATTTCAGAGAGAGAGAGAGAGAGAGAGAGAGAGGGAGCGAGAGAGAGAGATTTATTAATAGAACGTGTGGGGTCGTGTTGCACACAAACACCTAACAAGCACAGCGAAGAATTCCCTCAAGTGCTTAATGCCTGCAATTAAGTTTCGGAAAAAGCTGAGCACAAAGACTGTGTACTTTCTGCGCTCAAAAAACGATTCTTGGCCCCCATAAACATGAAGCGACATTTTCAGTAAAATATAACATCAAATCTAATGTATAACAGATGAAATCAAAAGTTTATTTACTTCAAATAGTAAAACATAATGTAAACACGCTTAATAAAAAGCGAATGTAAACAAATCGAGTAAAATGGAGCAGAAATTCGATCTACCAGAGACCAAAGGGCGGACGTGGACTTGGCGTTTGAACTGAGTAAGTTCAAAGTGGTTGGTAAGTGTGGTTTAAGAGTTATAACGTTAAGGTAAGTCTATTAAAAAGTATATTAACGCGAGCTAACAGCACATCTTCACTCCCTGACTCCCACTACCCGTGGAAGGTAACGTCGCTGGTTGCAGGGACGTCACAATGCGGGCCTCGTCATGGACAAGGTGAGGCTGTGTGTAGCCGGAGCACCAGCTGGTTAGCCCAAGCACTGTTACTTAGCTTAGCGCTTGCTGGCAACACACACTAGCTGACTTGCTCGTTATGGCAACGATGCGGGTTGTAGTACACCCGTCGGGCATCATCGCCGTCTTCAAATAGTGTAGCTAGTCTGAACCCAAGCAGCGCGGCAGTAGCGCAAACGAGCGGGTTAGCATCTGCTGCCTGAGCCTCGCTAGCTCGTTCTGCAGCCGACCGGCCCAACTGCGTCCAAACTCCGGCGAACTCAAAGTATTTAAATACAGTGAAGTTACTCTTCACGTAAGCTCTGACAGTTACACGCCTTCAGTCTCACGCACATTCGCAAATTTATCATAAACACACACACACACACACACACTGCAGCTGACTATCTTACCCTGTTTGGAAACTAAACTTTTCATTTTTCATTTTCATCATCAGCGGAGTGAATCAACAAAGTAGCAGCTCGCATATTGTAAAAACAACATCTTAATTTAGATGATTACTGTTACATATTATGGCATTGGATCTATTTCAGCTAACCCACAGTTTCCTGCGGGATGTTAGCTATATCTTGATTTTGTTCTAGTTTTTCCCTTTCTTGTCACAAAATTGTGTGGGTGGGGATGTAATTGTGGAAAATCAGTAGTGAGTAGGTATGAACTGCTTGAACTGCTATGAACATTGCCAACTAAAACATGCCCATCACAGAAACAGGTCCAGGCATCCCTGTCCATACTCTTGACCGCTTTTGCACATTTAGATTGTGAATATTCTGTGAATCATCTATACTGTAATCACAAAGCCCAGATATCTTCATAGCCAATGGAATTATCTACCTCATGTAAGTCGTATACATGAGCTGTCAAATGAAGTTACTTCTATCATCTTATTAGACATTTATGGACACATGAAACTAGTAACATGCTTCTCTAAAGGCTGTGTTTTAAAAACTATCTATTTCTATCTGTTTATCTCCCAAATAAACAGAATCCAGGAGCGTTACAACTCCACCACTTCCAGCCAAGATCCCGGCACAACTTTGCAAACGCACAGCAAACTTAAGGTCTTCATCAACAGAGGAGGAGGTGCTGGAAGGAAGATCTGGGTCCTTATGCCTCTAAAAATGAAGCCAAGTATCTGAGATGCTTGCATTATTTAGCTCACCAAAATATTTTTCCATTTAACACTGGCTTTAACAGAGTTCCCACATCCTTAAAAACCTTGAAAAATATTTACTATTCCTCCTTTTACAGGGAGGACATCAACATCAAGAGGGGCTGTGTCCTTTGGTCTGTAATGTGTGTCTACCTCAATGACGACAGCAACACTGATAAAGGAGCGCTTGGTTAGTAATGGCTTTTACTTGCTTTAATTAGTGAGCTTTCACTATTAAACTTGCCTCATCGTTTCTGCTAAAAAAAAAAAAGTTGTTTGTTTTTCTCCAATGGAAAATCAACAGTGAGGAAAATGAGAGAAAGATCGCGCAGAACGCCATGGGGATTCATGTGATTTGCAAAGTGGGTGCTGATGAAGAGGACCAGCCCAAATATGGTGGAGGTTGTCACTGATGATATGGAACTGCTGCTAAGCAAGCTGCAAATTATTTTCTATGGATGTCCCAGTGAAAGATACAAATCCATTTTAACTTACTGAAGTGGAAAGTCAAAAGCTTTTATTCCCCTAGAACACTTAGCTTTACTGTACACTGGAAATTCTTGTGCACTTTAAAATTTGGACATGAAGTATAACTCTTAGATTAGAGATATTAGTGCAGATCGTTTTTATAACTCTTGTCTACAGTTTGCTTTTTGATCTGGAAACAAAACTATTTTCTAGTGTATGTTGACCTGGTCCCTGTTCTCTAATCTTCCCATTACTCAGGCCTACACGTGTTTGTTATACTAGTGCATCTCAAACAATTAGAATATCAAGACAAAGTTCAAAAATTAGCAGAAGTTATATAATAATTGTTGATACAGTAGTTCCTGGTAAAGGAGCTCCCACCAAGCAAGGAGTGTAAAACATTCTTTTCATGAGTTGGCTATTTCTGAACTGTAAATTGTTTTTTATTGATCTTAGGAAATGTTTGAGATACAGTATTTCTGATTTTCAGATGCTGTAAGCCATTGTCATCAAAATTCAAACAACAACGACTTGAGAAGAAGAGAACAACTCAAGAAAGAATGTTTTATATTTACATGAAGTGAATATAGAATATATGAAAGTTTTTGAGTTAAATTGCAAAAACCTTTCTCTCAGTGTTCACTCTTTCTGACATGCAAGAGATGAGCTATACCTTTATTAGTCCCACAGTGGAGAAATTTCCAGATAGTTCCACTAGTATATTAAATAGATCTGGTCACCATTTGCATACTGCCATGCAGCTGTGGAAAGTAACTAAGCACAGTTACTCCAATACTGTACTGAAATACAAATCTGAGGCTCCAGGAAACTTCATTCACCTTCACATCTGTAGTTGCTTTTTGCTTTTTTCCCCAGACATAAAACACAACAGGCCTATAAAATATACCTAAATATACTATGCTACATACACTCAATATCAATGGAACTGTAATAACAATGCAGAAGCAACCCATAAATAAATCAGGGGCCATTTCCGTAGTAATAATAGTTTTAGTTATGGATGTACAAATTTGACTTGTAATGGAGTATTGTGTATATTTGTATTAATTAAACAGAAAATTACTTATCTCGCTACCTCTTAGATGTATCCCTTTAGTCCTTTAAGGGCACTTAAGATATCTTGGGTACACATGAAATGAATTTGATTTCCATTCACTTTGCAGCTCGGACTATAGAGCATTTCTGCTTCAAGTTCAGAGTAACCTTATAAACCAGATCATTACATCACTTCTCTGGTCTTACAGTATATACAATTTCAGGGGAGACCAGTCTTTAAGATGTGTCTCAAGAATCTCTTATGCTGCCATCATGTGGTCTGCCACTCTAATCACAGAATATATACAAGTTATCAGCGCCCCTGTGAAGACAGCCTTCAGGTAGCAAACTGCAGTGTTTGACAAATTTCTCTTTGTTTGTACAGGGGTGGAATTATGGGTTGGCTGTATACAGTATGTAGAAATCAGGCATTGTCTCTGTTTTGTCGATGAAGAGGAGCTGATATCATGACTTTGATTAGTGTCCTTTGTCATATACATCACCAAACCCTTTTGTTTTCTGTGTGCCATTCTGTCTGAAGTTCTTAAAAGAATTCTCTGAAATGTGTTTTTGTGCTTCTAGCCGAAAACAGTCTTACACACACATCCAACATCATGTCGTAACAGAGGAAAAACGATCTTTTGTTGCCACTACTATTTGGTTAGCAGTAACAACGTGAGCAGTGTGATGTCTCCAATCACATCTGGTATGCATCACATACCACCACCCCTCCACCCCCCCAACTCAGTGTGCCTTGGGGGAAGTCCCTGGCACTGCAGAGCACCCACAGTCCTCATTAGAGTGCATGTGTCATGATGGCATCAACCCACAGCCTTGACTTATGCTTTATATTTACAATCATCCATCACAAAACTGTCATCACAACAGTCAGAAAACACGGATCTCGTCTTGAACGGTTTGAGCTTGTGGTACAGGCTGCATCCTCAAGGGCCTTTTTCTGTCTGTAGCCATGTTGTTGAGACTAGTTATGGCCTGAGCCTGAAACTGGAGTCCCCATCCTTTTGTTGTGCGTTGAGCTCACTAACAGCACAGAGGAGGGACAGGGTTTGATGTGTCTTCTGAAGGCCTGCTGCTTTGTCAACACTGAGGCCTCCACAGTGACACTATGGAAGCTGAGCGCCTCAGGGTGACGGGGAGGGGAGGGGTGGAGCTGGGGTGGGAGGGAGGGGGGGTAGGAGGGTAGGGTGGGTCACTGCAGCCTGGTAAAAGAGTGAACGAGAGGCAGACAGAGAAAGGGAAGAGAGAGAGAGAGAGAGAAGCGAGGCGACGGGGGGAAGGGTGCCAGCTAGTGTGGCCAGCACCCAAGGCTAGAGGAGAGTGCTCTGTGCAGCAGACTGCCTGATAGGGACTGAGGCTGCTGGCTGATGACATTTTATGGTCACAACATGCAATCCCACCAACTTTAGTTGGTGAAAATCCAGTTTTCATACACTGAACGATGGTGTCCTTTTTCAGTTGTTTTTTTTTTTGTTACAGCCACACAATTAATGACGCAGTTTTGTGTGTCATCATGTCCTTTGAGTTTCAGTTCTTTTACAGGAAACAGAGCAATGTGTGGTAAAATCACTTCTGAAATCATACCACATTTAGACATACTAGAGATATTTCAAGTAATTTTGTACTTTGTATCTTGCAAAAAAACAAGGTTAAAATGGCTGTGCCTGCTCTTATTGTACAGCTTTATTTTCGATTTAATTGTGGAAAGTGGGCTGTTATTTTTGATAAATTAAGGCACATTCTGCCATCTGAAAACTACCAGCCAAACACAGTGGTGAAAACTATGCTTACTTGAGTACTGTGCTCACTACTGACATACTTTTCTTTACCTGAGTATTTCCATTTTATGCAACTTTACACTTCTGTCCCATCACATTTCAAATGTCTGCTACAGTATAGCTAATAGTTACTTTTCTGATGAACATATTTCAAGTTTATTGAATACATTACTGCTAAATATTATACCAGTGGTTTAACTACCTTTTTGACGTTTGCCCCATTACCCTTTAGATGTCTCAGATGGTTTCATGTACTGTACATAAATGTTCGAGGGCCAAGTAGGTAAAATGATTCAATCATTCATTAAAAGTAAAGATTAGAGAAACTATTATGAATTTGTGTGAATGCCAGGCTTTTACCCACAACAGGGTATTTGGATGTAAAAGTAAAATATTTGAGTGCTTCTTCCACCACAGGCTAAATACTAAATAGTAGTGTAATGTACTGGTGGTTGATATAATGTTCTACCACTTCCTCTAAGTAGCATTTAGCAACCACAGCCAACATTTTGCTTTTAGCTGGATATGGTGTTAGGGGCCTGTTAACCTATGATATATCTGTTTTGTGCAGTGAATCACAGTCTGAATGTGTTTGCCGTCCTCAGACAGAGTCAGGGCTGTGGCTTGCCAGAGGCAACGTTCTCTCCTTGCCCGATGCAGGCTGAGAAACCAGCGCCCTGTTGACATCACTTTCTTTCACCAATATTTTCTCTCCAAGTGGCCGTAAGTAACGCTGGGTTTCCATTGCGCATGCAAGCAGGGAGTTTATTCTCCCACACATGATTATGGCTCATTTTTGTGTGTGGTCTCAGTGTTGCCTTCCCCTCTGCTGCAGCTCTGACCTCGTCCTGTCAGTTCATACCTCCTTTATGGTATAAACCTCCTCCTTTACTGCTTCATTTCTGTGAAGCCAGTCTGTCGACAAATGGCAAAGCACTGTCAGCTGCCAGACAGTTTGGATCATCTTTGGTTTGTCTGGAAGTATAAGTGCAACATTCAAAAGCTATTTTTCTCTGGTTGCTGTGTCTTTCTTGTTTTTTTGGAATTAGGATTTATTTCATTCTGCAGTGATGTGAAAATTTAAGTATATTCAATACTAAAAAGCATTTATTCCAAATTTGCTACATGCTGCTGTGTTTTTTTTTTAATTACAAAACTTAAATGGTTCAATAACTGAAGATGCTGTAATTCCTATTTTTGTATTAACAATATGTAAAGTGTGAATGGGGTCACTTGTAGCGATGAACACAGTTATTACCTAGCTCTGCAGAGTGTTTCAATTTATTGTTATGGTTTTATGGCCCTCAGCTTGACTGTTTTGGCTCTGTCTCCCCACTCTCATTAACACCGCATCAGACTGTCTTCAGTGAGAAAGCTCTGATAAACACACAGTTCACCATGAGATGGCAAGCAAACCAAGTTAGAAACTAGCTGGTAAACACAGTGTGACATATAGAAGCTACAGAGGCAGATATTTCCCTTAGGGGTTAGTGAAGTGAAAAACAGAGATAAAAGGAGACTCAATATTGGCCGGAAACATGGCCAACATTCAATGAATGTAAATGTTTTGGCTGGATGTAAGAAGGGGCAACACGTTGACTTTACAAGGTGAGGATAATTAGGGGTCCCTGCCTGAGGGGGTTGGGGGACACACGTTTGCAAAGCAACTATGACAAATATTATGTTTAAACTCTGACAAATATTGAATTTATATTTTTATCTAGTTCATTGTGTATTTAAAAGTGATAAGTTAAGGACAACTGAGCTTGCTTTGGATTCTCATCTTTAAGGCTACTTTGCTTATTTTGTCTTCAAGAACAGGTGTAGTTAGACAAGTTTATCTGAAGCATGTACAATCAGCAAACAAAAGAATCAGGTTTTCCCTTAAATTACACATAAACTGCCCTTACACATTATGACACAGAAAAACAAATGAATGAATTGATAGTTTAAGCTGCAGTGACCAACTGTTTGTTCCATGTGCTCCTGTTCTTGTTTACTCCATGTGGAAGGGTGAACTGCTGAGGGGTGGGGGGCACCCACATTAAAGTAAAATGTCAGCCAACAACAGGGGGGACTCGAACTAACCTCTCAAACTAGTGCGCTGAACTGACACAAGCTTATCCACCATGCCATCACTACCTTTCACAGTCAACAGTCCTAATTGGCTTGTACTTCAAAAGTTCATTGGTCCTTGTAAGAGTTGAACCCACATCTTCAGAACCTGGACACAACACTGTCTGACCAATTGGCTCATTTGGTCAGACAGTGGAGCGTCTCTTTCTTTGAACCTTTGAGTATATGCATTGCATGTTGAACTTCAATATACATTGATCCTTGAAAACAATTGAACTCGCAATCTGTCTCCTAACAGCCTGAGCTAACTTCTTTGACAATTGAGCTGCCTTTCCTCAAACTTTTCACTTGTTCCTTTGCACACCAGTCTTCAAAAGCTCAGTGAGTCACATAAGAATAGAACTCAAGTCCACAGAACTTCACTTTCGTGTCTTAACACTGAGCTACGTAGTCAGATGGTTGTGGGCCATATCTTGGAGCTTGTCTGTCAGCACCGCAGGCAAAGTAGTTGGTCTGTTATGTGCCCTGCTAATGCCAGAAAAAGTAATTATGCATGTTTTTTCTGTTGAAAAACCTAGAATAGGCTTGAAAAATGTAGCCCAGCGTTGTGGTATATGACACTTTAATTTTTGTTGCTGGTGTTTTTTTTTTGTTTCTATAAAATTTTAAACAAAGTCTTTAAAAAACTTAAGTGTACACACAGGGCAAGCAGAATGATGTGGGATTTTTTTTTCAGAATTTTCAGAACAATATTTTGCGTGTTTTGGCCCCAAGAATCCAAAACTGTCATACAGAAAATGTACTCAAAAACAGGAAGTTATGTTGCAACTTCACGTAGGGGTGTCGGGAGTAACACAAAACTTAGTGTGGTACTTTGATATGCTATATTCTGATGCTGTGCAAAATTCAGTACTGATCAACCACAAGGGGCACTGTTATCAAAATATCACAAAATATATTTTGACGATTTTCTTACTTTTCCAAAGCATTTCAATACCTTAACCATACATTACACTCACTTTCTAACAGCTTGCTGGAAAGACTATTATCTGTTACAAAAAACAACAAATTACTTATAATTGTATCATTCCCCTCTCAAATGCAACATATTCCACCTATCCCATGGGCATATGGACCTGCATGGCTGACTTGCATGGCCATGCTAGTATGTCCTGGCCATGGACTGGGTGGGGGGCTTGGACCCCCTTGATACCTGCTTGCAGGTCTTGCGTTATTGTGTTAACTGATCTGAATGATCTGCTGCCACCAAGTGGCTAAAAATCAACTAGGGAAGGCTCAAGAGGCTTGATGATTATTGGGGTTGATTATGGTTCGTCGTTATGATTTCAAACGAAATTTATGTTGTTATATGTTGATGTATATTGTTGCTCAGTTAAACACTTCCCTGTCTGATCAATTTACTACTCTATTAATACTTTCAAATCAACTCTCTTTGGAAACTCTTAGTCTTGGGATTCATCATCACTAGAGAATAATGAATAACACCAGCAGCACGCTGTCCTGCTCCGGACTGAACTGCTGTGAGTCGGCGTGGTGCACCTGCCTTCTGCCAGACAGCCACAGTGCTTCAGCCACGCCAGCCAGCCTACAGGCACTCCTAGATAACTCCTGTCTGATTAACTCCTTAGGAGGACATTGTTCCAAAAGCAATTCACTAGACTCCCAGTATTAATTTAGTCCCGAGAGAGAGGCCCATCCATCGTACATAGGACGGGCCGTGCTCAGGGCCTACCCTAAGGCCTGCTAATAGCACGGCACCTCCTGGACTGTCACTATAAGTGATAGTCTCTGCAAGTTTGTTGCCTGGTTGTGTGTTTCTCCCATCAGGCAGTGCACCTCCCTCCCTCCACTTCTCCCCTTCTTTTCTCTTCCTCTCTGTCAGCAGTGGTTCAGGGCAGGTGTCTTCTCTGTCACTTCCATCACTCACGCTGCTTGACGAAGAGAAGACACAGTTCAGAACACGGCAGGAGCAGGGGGTGATTCATTGAAAGCTCACCTCTCTCCTTGAAAGAGAGCCTGAGAGAGAAACACTGGCTGCCTTTTTGACTGTTGGTGAGAGCTGTTGCCATGAGGAAATAAGGAGTGTGAAAACCCCTTTAAGTATTGTTGACGCTCGGAGAGTTACTCTTAAGTGAATAAAAGTCCTTATAAGACTGAGAGGCTGATGCATACTCTGATGTGTGAAGCACCTTTATTGATAAAGAAGCCAGGCAGTTTTGAACTGGCAGGGGATCCCAGCTGGTTTATGGAGAGCACAAAGTGTTTTCCTCCTACATGTTTGTCATTTCTGTTTTGAGAAACATCATATCATCAGGAACTGTTTGAAGGAGAGTGTAGCTGTGCAGCTCGGTTCTTGTTGAAGGAGATTTAAAAATTGGGTGGATTTCTGTAGGTTTGAGTGGTTGCAGGTGTGCTCACCACAAGTGTTTGTTCAGTTTGTGTGGAATGATAGGTAGAAAGTACAAATGCATTTGTGTGGCCAAAATCTTCATATGCCTTATTTTCTCCATTAATTCACAGACACATAAAGACATTGTAGGTAGATTTCTCACCTGGCAAAGTCAATTCTCAAACATAGCCAGAAATTACTACTTTTTTGGACCATGAAGGAGAATTTCAATATATAGGCAGCAAAAACTTTTGGGTGGCAAATGATTACATGACATTGATCATTTGTTCTTCTAACACAAACAAGTCAGACAATCGCGCTTTTACATATGAAGCATATTGATTTACAAACTGGTGTGTGATGTGTGAATTTTTTGTTCAGCCAAGATGGCTGGCAGCACTGTTTTCAACACTAGAATGCTGTGCTTGGAGTTGGAAGGCATTGTTAGGAACAAATGATCACTGGAGCAACACAAATCAATTACAAAAGCTCACAAAACCTGTTCTCATGCCAACATAGGAATGTCAAATCTTTAAAATATTAGATAGAAGATAGATTACTTTATTCGTCCCTGAAGGGACATTGTGTTGTTATAGCAGCAATCCGGTACATTAAAATACCATAGAAATACAATGACATAAAACACTGAGGTAGAAAAAAAAAATAAAATAGAAATAGAATAGGAGTAAAAATAATAAAAATAGAAATATGGAATGGGAAAGGGCACTTAAAAAACACAGGATAAATAGGTAAATAAAGTGCAACAGCAAGATGATGTTAATAATACAGATGATAAAAAGGTTATGTTACTGTTAGTGACAGTATAGTAATAATATATATGATATATAGTAATAGTAAAAGTAATATTAACAGTATATAGTAATAATATATAGTAATAGTAACAGTAGTATATGGCAAAGCAGTGTAGGATTCAGTGCAAATGCTCACTGCTTCAATACAGCAGGTGCTTAGTTCGATATCTTTATAGTTAACTAGCCTTGTTTTTAAAAAAAATGAAATATAATATTAGTATATTTACATCCTAAATAGAATGTTACATACATGCATGTCATATCTTTGCATTTTCCCATCTGCTCTTAACACTCTCATCTCAGTGCACCTCCTTCCTACTCAACACCCAGATGTTCGCCTCAATCCTTGATGTGTTTTTATATTAAAAATACATCTGCAGTATGCTGTCATTAGAGTTCTGGGGCCGGGGGTAGGGTTATGACTGTACAAATATGAAAATGCAAAGCAGAAAATTATTTTTATCAACCCAAATGTTTCAGTCGTTCCCGGCAGTTGTGTCAGCCTGGCAGAGATACAGCCCCAAGGTTAAAGAACCACTCTACCCACAGCAGCTCGTGTGACTGACTTCATTACAGATCCTGTGTTTATTGATTTGAGTTCATTAAAGCGTCTGCATAATTCATGTCAACGGCAGTGTATAGCTTAATTAGAAGACTTGCAGTGGCTTTCATGTCTTTTTTAGTGTCAAAACAGAAGAATGACAGGTGGTGGCAGCAAATTGAGTACCAAAGTGCATATTACTATACTACACATACCACATGCATGAAAGTACTTTGAAGGCATCACTCAAGCCATCACACAAACTAGTGTCGGGGTTTGTAATATTTCAGATGCAGTACTGCCATCATGTGGTTATGTACAATATGATTCTGGATAGAAGAAGTAACACACAGCAGGGCTTCCCAGCTTCTTCAGTATACTGAAATAACATAGCTGCATTTGGTAAAAGGATTCGCTGAGAGACACTTATTTGAACTGAGGCTTCATATCTGGGAGAGAAAAGTGATGTATGATCAGAATGGTAACAAAAATCCAGTTTTTGAACTGTTAAATACAAATAGTGCAGAAATACAAGTTACCCACGACACAGAATGTTCCTGCTGGAGCACAAAAGGAAAAATCAAATAGTGACAGATTGAGATTTTATTCCTCTAAAGCTATTCTCATACTATTATCACTGGCTCAGTCCTGCCAAATGATACACAAGTGCTTGTTTCCAGAATGAGCTGATAAGAGGGCCAGGCTAGTTAACCAAATGAGATATTCGGGAAGCACATGTCCTCAACATGACTTGAGTTTCAAGATTTCCTCAACAAAATTATTTCCCACCTGCTGTTTTGCCTGGCTTGATTAATAACAGAGGTTGGGCAAATCATTTTAATGACTTTGTGTCTGGAGCGTGCTGCAGTGCATTGCTAAAACAAACAAGGATTCATTGTGAAAGGGGGACAATTAACCTGGCATACATGGGACTCAGAGATCTTTTGTATTTGACGTTTGAGGAAATGTGTTTTGCTTCTAAAATGTCACCCCACTGAACTGAAGAATCAAACCTTCAAATTGGTTTTGTTCTGCTAATAAATGGGAGAATGGAAGGCACTGATGCAGTTGATGTCATTGAGGACCTCGTAAGTGTGGGTAAGCTGCTGAGTGTGTGTGAGTCCTTCTACTATGTGTCCATGTGCTTCATCAGAGAGTCAGCAGAAACCTGTCATTGACCATGTTAATGCTGGTTTTGAGGGAAACTTGAAGATTAACTGAGGAACTTATAAAAATAATAATAATATGAAATAATAATTGAGCAAAGTCTCTTTTTACAGTCCTCCAAACCAAAGCACGGGTGTTTATCTCTTTGAGAGGATGTTTGGTTGTCTCCCTTCTATGTCTGCCTTGTGCCCTTAAGCTGATTTAGCTACACAAGCACGTTCTCTTCAAAGCATGTCAAGATTTTTCACACACACTAATGAGGTAAATGGATGGCTTTTGTTTTCTCCACAGTGTTAACTTCCCCCCAAGTGCTCTCATGACTTAAACAAAAGCTGTTGTGGAAATCAGCCTTGAGCATTTAATCAAATTTCTAACTCTACTACAGAGTGATCAATTTGTACTGCAATATACATTTGCATACACATAGGTATGTGTGTGTGTCCAGCACAAAAAATGGATCTATCTCCATTAGTGATAACTAAAATATATTAACACTGCTGAATCTACACTATATAAACTATAATTTGATTGATGTGAGAGAACTACCTAGTTACTGCACAATAATGTAATATGGGTGCAGGGCCTTCATGTGTTTGAATGTTCTCCCTGTGCCTCCATGGGTTTTCGCCAGGTACTCCAGCTTCCTCCCATTCTACCAGAAACATGCAGGTTTGATTGAATAGTGACTCTAAATTGTCCATAGGTGTGACTATGAGTGTGAATAGCTGCTTTTCTGTATGTGTTATGGAGATATGACTCAAAATGTAATATATGACCTTATCGTACAATGGTGAAGAATCCATTTTCTTGGTCAGGATACTGTGCTGGATCACTCCCAAAAATGTATTGTTATTCAAGTTAGATATCTGATAATCCTACTAACAAACAAAAAGACAAACAAATGGGCTGAGCCAAAAATATAACCCCCTTGCTGTAGGTAAAAATGGTAAAACATCATAAAAAAGCTGCAATATAGTGAGGCATAAAACCATCATGAAAAATGTCATAGTAAGGTGTTACACTAGGCAGGGCCCATTTGTGTGCTATTGTTCTTTTCTCTCCCCCCCTTACCCCTGTTTTTTCTCTTGGTGCTAACCAGAGGATTTGGATTCCACCTGATGGTTCTTTTGAATGATGGCCTATAATGATACACAACTGTAAATAAAAGAAAGACACCTTACTGTTGTTGTTTCTCAATGGCCTACCTAAGCTTCTTTTGTGTGTTATTAAACTTTATGAAAGAAACTTTAGAAAGGGAAATGCAGTGGGAGGGTTGAGGATACATAAGTTTGGGTACCTGTTACAGTGCCCATTTAGTTAATTTGTGTTGTCTAGACACACTAGGTTTATGGAAGGTGCCACCTCTGTATTGTTTTGGAGAAATAATTTCCTTCAGATAAGAAAGTTAGGTCCTTTGTTTCTTTTATTTAGTCTGGATTTGTTTTTATATTGATTACAATATTTTGACAATATACACATATATACAGACATGGAAAAAATTAGACCACCCTTGTTTTCTTCAATTTCTTGTTCATTTTAATGCGTGGTACCACTAAAGGTATATTACCTGAAGAATACAATAAACACGACAAAAAATGCAGCTGATTACATAATACTTTATGTCCTATTTGACATGCTTAAGCTGAATTGTATTCCCAGGGTATACAAGAGGCCATTTCATGTCATAAGCAGCACTGCACATGCAAAGGCCTGGAGTGGTTTCCTTTTTACATTCAAGCCGCAGCACAACTCAGAAGTTGTCAGCTCTCACATAATGCCTAAAACAAAAGAATTATGTGAAGCCACAAAGGCAGCCATCTTGGCACTGCTGGAAAGTGGCATGAGTGAGAGACAGGTAGCCAAAAAACTGAGGATCTCCAAGACAGCCGTTCATTACACCAAGAAAAAACATGCCGAACATGGTACTACCAAATTGCTAGCTGGTCGAGGCAGGAAACGTCTTTCTACCCCATGAGATGACCGTGCACTCATCCGTTCCTGTGTCAGGAATCGTCGTCAGACCTCCAGGGACCTTAAAAATGAGTGGGTACTGTTGAGAAACGTGACTTGTTCGGCAAGGACAGTTTGAAACCGACTTCTTGAAGCTGGTCTGAAGTCACACAGGGCATGGAAGAAGCCCTTCATCAACGAAAGGCAGCAGAAGGCCCGGTTACTCTTTGCTAGGGATCACAAGGATTGGACTGTTGATGATTGGGCTAAGGTTCTCTTCAGTGATGAATCCAATTTTGAGTTGATGCCCACTCCAGCCAACTTACTGGTTAGGAGGAAGCCTGGAAAAGCTTACAAACAAGACTGTCTTGCCCCTACAGTAAAACATCAGTGATGATCTGGGGTTGTTTCAGTATGGGTGGAACAGGGCAAATGCAATTGTGTGAAGGGCGAATAAACCAGGTCATGTACAGGGCTAGTCTTGAAAGCAGTCTTCTTCCATCAGCTGGAAAACTCTTTCCTGCCTCGAATGACTGGATTTTCCAACATGACGATGCCCCTTGCCACACGGCAAGGTCAGTTAAAGCCTGGATGGAGAACCAGAACATTCAAACCATGCCTTGGCCTGGTCAATCACCAGATCTAAATCCAATGGAAAACCTGTGGAAAATCATCAAACTCAAAATGGAGAGCCACAAGCCCAAAAACAAAGCAAATTTGTTTGAATTTGTGCAACAGGAATGGGCTGCTGTGACAGCAGAACAATGTCAGAAGCTGGTGGAGAGCATGCCAAGACGCATGGCTGCAGTCATCAAAAACAATGGTTATCCAATCACTCCTGTGTGTATCATGTGACTAAAAGAGACAGAAAAGAAAACATGGAATGCCTAAAAGCACTGTCTTTGGCAGTACAATGCCATAGCTATTGATGTAAGAACTTACGTGATTTTGGTTATTATCAAGAAAACCATGGAAAATGTCGAGATATCAGCTCTTGAATTATACTCTTATCAGCTATTTTGGTTATCATTATATTTGTCGAAACAAATGTACCTTTAGTGGTACCAGGCATTAAAATGAACAAGAAATTGAAGAAAACAAGGGTGGTCTAATAATTTTTTCCATGACTGTATAAGAAAAGAGCATATACTGAGGCTCGCCAATACTGAAGTTGTGCACTAAACAAGACTGGTTCACATGGATTCAGTCACAGTCACAAATACAAATGCAAGATGACTGCTAAGTGGTCATTAAGTGGGTACAGTTTTAAGTTTACCTAAATGCTTCAACATCAGATCCCAGACAGAAAAGAATTTGTCCCTGGACCCCTTGAGAGTATATTTTATTTTCTCTAAATGTAAGAATTGTGGCAGGTCACTAAGCCACAAGGACACTTTGCAAAAAATGTCATAGTACAGTTTGTACTAAAAACAAGAAAAAATGCCATAGTATACTATGTCTTGAAAATACAAAAAATGTCAGAATTTAATTTGCCCTAAAAACGCATGAAAACATCACAGAAAAGTTCATAGTATAGTATGTCACAAAAATGAGAAATAATGCCATAGTATAGTATGTTTTAAAAATAAAAAAAATTAATTGGCCCTAAAATGTATGAAACAACACATAACAGTGTTTTGTAAACACTTCATGGTGTAATATGTGTTGAAAATGCAAGTTAATAGTTTAGGATGACATAAAAATGCAAAAAATGTCAAAACTTAAATTAAAAATAAACGCATCAAATCACAGAACAGTGTTTTGTAAAAACTTCATAACTTAATGGTATTATATGTGTTAAAACACTAAAAATGCCATAGTATAGTGTATCGTTAAAACCAGAAAAAATATCAAAATGTTTATGATGTAAAAATGCATGAAAATAGCACAGATTAGTGTTTTATAAACACCTCATCAGTGAATTTGTGTTTAAACTGCATAAAAGGTCATGGTATAGTATGTAATAAAAACAAGAAAAACAGCACAGTACAGTATGTCATAAAAATGGAAAAAGTCATTGTATACTATGTCATAAAAAATAGTAAATTTTTTAGTATAAATGTGAAAAATGTCAAAGTTTAACATGAGCAAAATACGCATGAAAACATCACAGAATAGCATTTCATAAACACTTTGTAGTATATGTGTTGAAGATATAACAATAGGTCAGTGTAGAATGGTCATAAAAAGGTGAATGTCACAAATGTTATTGTATAATATGTTATAAATATACCAAAAAAAATTCTAAAAAGTATTTCATAAACACTTCATTGTTTTCTTGGCAATGTTCTCTTACTATTTATTTTTTTGTAAGGGCCAAAAAAACCCCGGCACAGTATTGGAACCGGGCCGTGCCGACCGGGTTTTATAACTGCTTGTATTTCTCTGGCTTACACCCACCACCAAAAAACATGCAGGTTCGGTTGGTTGCTGACTCAATTTGTCTGTAGATGTGACTCTGAGTGTAAATGGTTGTTTGTCTCTATGTGCCATGTGATTGGCGACCTGTCTGGGGTGTAGTTGGATGGGATTGCAACCTGGGTGCTTGGATAAGCATTATTAAAATGGACTGATGGAAACACAGTAGTAGATCCTGGCTGAAATGCCAGGTTTGTACTTTGTAAGGAAATATCTCAACTCTTGCCATGAAATTATGTTGACATTCATGTCTCCCTCAGGAGTCTAGTTTCTTTGTGCTTAATTCTTGTTAACAAATTTTAGCATGCTAACATGCTGAACTAAAATAGGGACGTCATACTTGATATCAGCATGGCAGCATTGCCATTGTGAGCATATAAGCATGCTAATTTTAGCATTCAGCTTAAATTCAAAAACACATTGAATTAAAAAATCCACAAATGCAAATACAGACAAACAATAACCAAAGCTACTACTACTGATTCTTATCCTCTCCAAAGTTACAAAATCAAAGTGAAAAAACAACAATATACACATGTTGAAAATGCTAAAGACAGTTTATTAGTAGACACTCATCAGCCAGAAATTATAACCACCTGAAGAATGTCTTCCTGAAATACACCACTTGATTGGCAGTGAAAAATAAGGCAAAGGGCTTAAGATCATGATTTATACACTTTTGCACCGACAATAAACAGTTATACATTCACTTGTTACTGTAATTATGCTTTTGATAAATCTTTCCACACACCCACATACTGTACCAAGAAAGCTTCATTAGCTGGGGGGCAGGGACTGACAGAGCATTTGCAAGAGTAATACTCATCATAATGCAATAGCTGTTTTGGCCAGAGATTGGTTATACCTACAAAGAATCTAACCACAATCTAAACAAAGATTAGATTTTGGGATTGCAAAAGCCCAAACACTATACTGACAAAAGTTCATACAATTACCATCAATGTGAAAGGGTAATACCACCAAAGCTCATAAAAGTCTTCAAAGGTTGATTATTATAGTGTGTATAGATTTAAATAATATGAATTTACTCATAGGCAAACACATTGCTTTATAAAGCATTTTGTTACATAAAACACATTTTTAGTGAACTGCAAAGCATATATCTGAATAGTTGCTGCTACTTTATTGGAAAACAGCCTTAGATTGTTCCCAGTATCACAGTAGATTGAATTAATCTTTGTATCATGCCCTTATAGAAATATTCTGTAACCCACTTGGACTGTAGCCAGATGTGTGTATTTGTTTGTATTCTGTATTTTTGTATTTCTGTTTATTACTCTGGCATCATATTTCATCATGTTTCCATACCACTCCCTGTACAGTAAGCATAAACTGTGACCCAAGAAGATTTAAACTCAATTCTTCTTTTTTCAAACCTCGGGTGAGCTCTCCATTCAGTCAATATAATCTTGAAGATTTACACTACATAAAGTCTGCAAAATAATTCAGTTTCTTTTGCCCTCATATGAAATCATATATAATAGTATCTTAGACATGTTCAGTGTAATACAGAAGTGTAATAGAGGCCTAATTTAATTATGTTTGAGTTTGAATGCTTAGAACTTTGCCACTCTCTGTGCAGTTTCTAGTACACATTGTGTGTGGTCACAGGGTATCTGACCTGCATCAGGTAGTGCTTAAGAAAAAAAAGTTCACAAGAAGTTTACTTCAGTGCCATTTGGGTGGCGTGTTGGGAATATACCAGCCTGGTAACATTACACACAGGATTTTGTACCTGCAAATTGTGACTGTTAGCGTTGTGTGTATGCTCCCAAAAGATATTAAAAGATTGTAAAACATCTAATCAGCTTATTCTGTATAGCATATACACGACAGACAGAGAGACAGACAGACAGACAGACAGACACACACACACACACACACACACACACACACACACACACACACACACACACACAGATGTATATAGTGGAGTTGTGGAGTTGCTATGGGTAAAGATGTCAGTAGCCAGAATGAGTAACAAGGTGGAACGCAGCTCATCTGTACAGGATCTATTATTCTACGGAGACCAAAGAGATCAGGGAAAAGTGATTAAAGAGCTATTTCCAAAACTTCACATCCATTGTCACTAAATAATTGTTTACCTCCGAAGCACCTAGTAATATCTATTCATCAATCAGACTTTTCTTCAGTGCTTTAAATGATACCTATATTTTTTTCATTCATTTACTTTGCTCAAGACTTGTGCTTTTAAACTGGTGGATATTTTGTTTTGGAAAGAAAATCTTCAGTTACACAACACTCTACACTGGTATTATTGAAAGAACGATTAATGACATCAAAAAGGAAATAAACATACCTTCACCAAGAAACACTGAATTTATATATATATATATATATATATTTTAGAAATACATAGAAAAATATATAGTCATCTGAATGCCCATTATACAATTTTACACAGTAGTGTCAGAAAAAAGACGACAGTGAAGTAGAAGAGATGTGATACATAAAGAGGGTACAGAGTTACGGAGAGCGTGAGATCTGTAAGTGATAGCTGCTCAGGGGGTGTTTGGTATGATACATGGAGAAGACTGGGCATACTCTTCTTTTTCCCATCCCTCTTAAAAATTCAAACATAATGACACCGAATATAAACATCCATTTTTGTGCTGCTGTTATTTTCTGTCTATTTTTGCAACTTGGTTACCAATACTGACAACAGAAACATAAGGATTAGTTAGTCTGAAACATGAACAGGCATTAAGAGACATTGGCAGCAACACTTTGTACCCTGCAAGTTCCTGGATGTCCTGCATTTAACGACCCAAGTAAATACCTCTGGTGATGGGAGACCTTGAGCAATATTCTGTATGTGTTAGACTAAAGCAGAAAACTAACCAACAAAGTTAGAAGTAAAAAATGCTACAATAAGTGCATGCAGCTCCAAGTGGGCAGCACTTGACACCTTTTTAGAATTTATACTATTTAATTTTTCATTTTGTTAATCTTTATGTTTAGTAAAACCATTTACATGAAATATCTGTATTAGTGTGCACTGATACATAGAGGTATACTAATGCCTTACTTGCTGTAAGTCAAATACCAAATGTAAATAATTCAAATGTGACTAAAAATTAAGACTAAGGAGAATTTATTTAACATGTTGTGGTATGGTTAGTCTGAAGGTTGATGGTACACACATAATATGCTATATACTAAAATCATATCTTAACTTAGGAATAAAATTGGAAATGAAATAAAACCCCATCCATTTGTTGCACCTGTGTTAAATATAACAATAAAACACATTTGCAAATGTTATTTGACTCACAGAAAGGCATAATTTAAAACCTGTTCAACTACAATAAACTTTTTAGAAACATAACATTTATACTTGCAATCTCCCTTCTCACCACGTCTATGGTGAATAAATACTTTGCATTTTAGGACAGTTTAGAGTATTTAATATGACATCACATGAATCTTTTCATCTCATAGTTGTCAAAAAATGAAGATAATCTGGTAGAAATGTTTTCATAAAAAGCAGCTTTTGTGAAATTCAGAGGAAGTTGGGTCTCTCTGATCTCTGTGCTTAGATTTAAAGATCCATGTGAGCATGTGATTGAGCATCTTTATAGTAAGATTAATATCATGGTAGAGATGAAGACAGAGTGGAATGTGACTGTGATTCAAGAGTCTTGAAAGGAGTCAGTCAATATAAATCTTTAAAAGGCTTGGAGTAGTTAAACATCAAATAGTCCATGTAGTAGAAGTCATAGACTCGCTGTCTCTCCAACATACTGACCTGTGAGAAGTATTTTTGTGTGATCTGCATAGAGGTCCTCTTGTCGGTTGGGTTCCTATCTTTAAAACTAGGCAGCGTAAGATTTGGTGGTGCCCCAGTCCATCGCAGCAGAAAGTTGGACTCTTCTTCCATGTTTTCAAACTTGCCGATAAAGTCATAGTCTATGAGACAAGGGTTGCAGAGCTGGTTTGCCTGCTCCCAGTGGATGTCCATTCCTACAGGCCGGTGGACATCCAGAAGGTACTGGACAAACTCCTTAAATGTGACACCACTGCCTGTCTTCAGGGCTGTCCAGGATGGGTTCACCCTGTACTTGGAGATGATGGGTTTCCCAAACAATGAATGATAGTAATTGTTTGGATTTTCAAACTTGTCCCTATAAGCTGACACCATCCTCTCCAAGGGTTCTCGGACAAACATGACTTTGGTGTAAGTTTCCAATCGGTGCATGATTCCCTGTCGGTCAAAGCTGTCAAGCTTCTTGAGATGGTGGCCATAGTGGACTGTGTCATGTTTAATGCTCTGAGTATTGGAAGCCTGGCCTGCCAGCACCATCAAGGTCCTCTTCCAGTTGGAACAGCCTGCCTTGGGCACCTGGCAATACAACAATTTGTACTTGTCCTCCACAAAGAGGTGTTTCACGTGATGACGTGTGATGGTCCTGGAGATGCTGCTTTTGTACTTAGCACACATCTCCTTCATCAGTTGCCGCCGGGCTTCCATGGTATCGGAGAGCTTTTTCCAGCTCTCAGGGGAAAAAGAGCCTGAGGCAGAGGAGGAAGAAATGAAGGATAAGGAGGAAGAAGAAGATGAGGAAACATTATGGTTGGTGTGACTGATTGGGGGGCTTGTTTTCAGAAGTTTGCGGTGTCTCTTGGAGACATGAAGGGGGCCTACGTCCTGCTCTCTGGATGCAGGGATGGCTGTCTGTCTACTCTTTTCAAAATGTGGGAACTGCATTGGAGGGATTGGGCTGGACAAGAGGCCTTCTGCTGCGCGGTTGTCCAGGTAATTGTCAGATTTGCCTCTTTCTCTGCCCTGAGTAGAAAGAGTCTGTAAAACAATGAAAACACAGGATGTATTAGACAATAGCAGACACGTCTTTAGACCAAACAAACAACATCTTCATTTGGTTATGTGGATATATATATACAAGAAAAATTTATACAATTTATACAATTTTCTTAATAAAGTGGTGAATCTGAGCTTTATTACCAGAAACAACCCCATTTTCCCTCCCTGGATTTTCAGTGCTTACAATAGGCCACTTGATGGTGCTCTTTCACCACACCTTTGACAAAAGTCTAACTTTGTTATTCAAATGTCACAAACTGCCCAATGCCATCCATGACCTATCAATAAAGTGAGCTGTAATATCATATAAATGTCTTATAAACACTTAATGGGGAATCTAAATTAGAATCATCTACTGCCTGATTACCATCAGATGATGCCCAAGGCCATCATGCATTTTGACATTTTATTTCAATTAAATGCTGTAATGGCATCATAAAGCCAATGGTCTAGATATATAATTTTAATTTTACAACAGAGAAGGTGATGAGACCATCATGAATCTTGGCTCATCCTCCTCCTGACTTCAATTGCCATATTCTTTCATCTGCAGGGACATCTGGAGGGGGGAAAAGGAGGGAGTGGTTCATCCCTGTCTGTTTAATGACCCAGGCAAGCATGGGACAGTTACCTACTCACTATTCACATTTTCATGGTTTGACTGATGTAACACTTCTATCGGTGCTGATGATCATAACACAGATAAGAGCAAGCAGGGGTCAGCTAAGACCAGATACTGTAGTACAAGCACTGCATGTCTGACATAGAAACCTAGTTTATAGATGGTCTTGGTTTAAAGGCCTGATTCAAATCCCCCATATATGCTTTTATAATGAGACTTGGAAAATTAAAACAGATTTTACCCCCTGCAATTGTTCAATGAAAATGTAGCGTTTTAATTTTTTTTGTCCAGGGAGATAACACTTCATGGCTTCAAACTGTTTTCAGTGCATATAGCTGTCAAAAACACAGGAACTGACCTCAAAAGGTGCATATTCACAAAGGTATGGATAATCAGTTAGTATTAATTAATTAATTAGTTAGCCCTTATTGTTATCCAGTAGTCATTGCTTGAAAAGCATTATGCAAAAAAAGAGCTTCTTAAACAAAAGTCATCTATATGACTATTATTTACAAATGCAGGTCTATTCATAACTGATTATAACAAATGGTATGGATAATAATGGATATAAACTAAACAAAAGAAAACTTCTCATGTGGAAGATGAAAACACATAAACAACAATAACATTTCTTGATGTGGTCACACCCTGGGGAGCTGAGGCCTGCTTCAACTGAGACAGTTTACTGAGTAAAGTCTGAGTGGCTGAATGCACAGTGTGAGGTCAGCCTCTCTACACAGATGCTATCGGACATGCTGAGAGATACAAGGCCGACAATCACTTTTTTGTTATAGATAACAGGTGGGAGCAACCTGCGCAGCTGTGTTTTGGGAGAAATGGAGTAAACATGTACCTCTCTGGATTGCCGTGGTGTGCTTCCAAGCTTCACACCTGGGGAGAGAGAAAAGGGACAAGAAAATAAATACTTAAGTAAACAACATGTATTTTTGTCTTTGTGGAAAAGAGTTTGGCACCGATGCTTCAGAGGCTCCACTAACTTAACTAGCTTCCTATCACTTAGCATGTCAACGTTTGAACCCTGGGGAGCCACCACTGCTCTCCTTGTCCACAGAGGGAAGACAGGTAGCTCTGTCTGTGTAATGAGCTGCCATAAGCATGAAAAGTTGGTGAATGAGTTGTGCATTGAGGGGACAGGAAAAGCACAAGAAAGAGAGAGGAAAAATACAAATGAGTTGTAATTTGTTTAAATTTGGGAGAAAGAAAGAAAGAAAAAAAGAGAGACGGCCACTAAAAGTTTAACAGAGACAGACAGATGAAGAGAAAGGTGCGGTTTGTTGAATTTCTGGAGGACAGCAGAGCAGGAGAGTGATAGAGGCATACACAGTGGAGACAGGTGGTATGTGTATTGGCAGATGTGAGGCAGGACAGACGACATGTTTAGTGCGCCCCACCCCCCATCCTGGTGATATGTAATAAAACTGACAGCTCTGAGTGGGGTTGTGTGGCTGCTGATGGGGGGAGCAAAGACACCTCTCCTTGAGTGGCCTGTCACTTCCAATATGAAGGTGGAAGTGATCGGAACCTGCACGAGCGGAGATGAGGGAGGGCTGCAGATGCAGGCCACAACCTTCCTTAAGTGATGAGATCTGTAGAGCCCCATCTCACACTTAACATGCCTCGTTGGGGCGGGAATAAAATGTGTTGCCCAGATGCTATGTTGTTTCAGATTAGTATGCGCTGGAGAGCTCTGTGTTGCTGTCTGGCTGTGTGTTGAATCTTGTCTTCACTCTTCTGAACGAGACTCAGGAGAAAAAGGCAGAGAAGGAAAAGGAAGAGGAGTGGGCTGAGGAGGTGGCATGTGACATTTTCTAATCTTGTTTGGTTGCTGCTGTGCTATTTGAACCCTAATGATAGCTCATGTAGGATTTGCGTCTTTATATCAATTTACATTGGTGCATATGAAACACATGACTATTTATCACAGCACACAGAGATACCATGGAAACACATCCAAATCCAAAAGTAGGTCTCTCTGTGAATGTTGCTCTAAACTGATGGAGTGGTGCGAGCCCCTTGTAGCCCTGACCATCTTGTAGAGATACACGCTTGGTTATTGATTTTGAAAACCCCATAAAGGTGGTAATTGAAATCTCCAAAGGTTTAATTGGTTCCCTCTAAAAGGTGTTTTGTCTGACTGTTGTTACAACTTTGTCACAGCTGCTGATGTCAATACTGTCACAGATTCCCACTCTATGTCACACCTTCAAGCAGAGTAACATTTTGAAACCTTTATTGTGCCAGTCTGCCAAAACCACTGACAGGTTTCAAGACAAAAGTATTTAGTATTTAGTTTTTTAGTCAAACTATTTTTATTTAGTTAGTATTTAGTTTCTTGAATATTTGACCTTTTTATATCCTTTGTTCAGCAGAGGTTTGAAATACAATGAAATACAAAAAGGCTACGTCAGATTCAAGCCCATAAGGCACTGAATTGAGCACACAGAACACTTCTTCTGTTCAGCACTCTGTGACGAAGCTGTCTTGTTAAAATTGTTTTGAAAATGAATGCGACATGGCTTGATTTGATTTGATAAATCTAGTCTAAAAAATCTGTTACAAATAGGGTTTGAATTCTGGCTCTGAAAATGCAATATTCTCTCAAGCATACAGCCAAAATTAAATTTCATGAGGAGAACATTTTTCCATGTTTGAGTACAGCCAAAACAAGTAATACAACAATATAAACTGAATTTCAGTGGGATTTATCAACATTTATCTCCGTAGTATCTATTTTATTGAGGGTAATAGTTGCTGTTTGATTGCAGTTTCACACTCAGTCAATTTCATTTAGTATAACTATGTTATTGATTGTTACTGCTGTGTAGTGAAACACAGATAAATTAAGACAGAGGCGTCATCCTGTGAGGTGCAAGAAATTCATCAATAACCACATACAAATGTAGTTCCTAAAGCAGAAGCCCAAGTTATTCAAATGTAACTTAAGTGACGCATGTAACTAATCTAAAATTGTATGTTTCTTCCCATGTACAATTTGGAAGTTGGTTGAGAGGCATTCAATGTTTATACTGTAGTACTGTAACAGTTTTGTTGTTGCTGTAGCGATTTTTAAAAAAATTCTCTGGTTCTCTGGTTCATTAAAATATAAAATCCGTGAATGACAACAAAAGAAAGCCACTGTTAAGTTTAGCTTTGATCAGATATTTCTCACATATTTAGCTGTTTGCTGATGTTTGAATCTGATTTAAAACAAGGATAAAGATTTGGGCTTGTCCTTTGTTGCCCTCTAAAGTAACCTTGAGCATCCACCACTCCTTCAGAGACACAGCCTCTGAATATTCATGTAGACGACCCAAAATTACTGCAAGGATCTCCATAAGCAAAGGCCACATCATTAGTGGCTCTATTATCATCCTTTCCTCTCAAAGACTCTTGAACAACTCTCTGACAGCGACACACATCAAACATCTTTTTCTCTGCCTCTGCCGCCGAGGAGGAGCAAAGGACAAAAACAATGTGAAATAATGAGCTTGTTAAGTGAAGGATTGTGGCCCCCATGCTCTGGGAGAACTTGTTAAATGCTCTGTTTCAACCAGACACAGGCCAGGAGGGTGCTAGAAGCCAGACAAGGCATGTCTTCCTCCAGCCCACTATTCAGACTAGGCAGTCATGCTGCACCACCATAAACCTTTCATTAGTCATTCAGCACACTGAGCCACTGTGACTCCAACCAAGTGCACCCCACTCTCTACCCAACAAACCACCCACACCTGCACTCTGCACACACACGATCCACCTCCACTTGACTCTGTGTGGGAATACAGGGCTCTCGCATGCTAGTGTGGTTTATCAGAGGAAAACGCTGGAGAACAGAGGTATTAGGCTTTAAGCTCTGGTTCATTGATGTTTTAACTTGTTGTGGTAAGAGATAAAACAGCACTTTCTGTTGGTGCTGAATTCCTCCAGGCTTGAACTAGAGAGAGCAGCTGCTGGGGAGGAGCAGTTGACGGGTAAGTAATCAGTGATTTGGGATTGAAGACATAGTTGCAGAGGCTCTCTAAAGAAAAAACATGGACCAATCAAAAATGTGTGTGTCATATGTCATCTGGAGAGTGGCTCCTGAAAGAAGGCTTGGAAGATCTAGAACTTTCTCAGATATGTATAATTCAAAAGCACAGGTTTGGCCAAGAATGAAGAATGATGCATCTTTAATCCATGAATTAGATGTACTGTAAATGAAACAACCTGGACACCAAGAATCAGATGGATCCCACTGTATAGTAGGAACTATATATCCATATCAGACTTAGTCAGTCGGCAGAATTATATTCTAATTTGATTAATTAAATTTTGTTGAAGTAGGGTTTCTGTCTGGATAGTGCTGCACCTCACGATTTACAGCCAATGCCCACTGGTGGAAAGTAAATATGTACAAGTTCTTACTTAAGACCTAACCATTTGTTTCAAGTATTTCTTTTGGCTATTTATATGGCTATTTATTATATGCTATTTAATTTGAAGATGTGTTTCTGGCCACCTGATGCATCCAATATTCACCAGTCTACTTTACACATTGCTTTGGTCTTCACCTATTCCTAAGGGAAACATATCGCCAGTTATCTGTTAAATGCTCAATTGTGCTCACCAGCTTGTGGGTAACTAAGTCTGTCTGCTTTTTGGTGCTGGGTAGGTAGTGAACAGTGAGACCTTGGAGTTTTTTGTTGAAAATAATTGTGTGAGAGCATTGCAATGTTGAAGCAAAACAGTAAAATTTCAAGCTGGAAAACCCAAATAATTAGGAGCAATATGCAGTAAATCTTTGCAGAGCTAAGGGGGAAATGCAGAGTTGGGTGATTTGATCCACAGTTAATATAAAAACTCTATCTTTTAAAATGTAAAATAACTTGTATTTGAGTAACAATTTAAAATGCAGTACTTGTTACTTGTAATGAAGTGTTTTTACATTGTGGTATGACTACTTTTGCTTGAGTGTATGCTCTTAATACTTTGTCCACTGCTGCCATTGCAAACATTCACTGCAATTGCAGGAAGTGTCCATAAACTTGTCTGTTGGGTTTTCTGACCCTCAAATGTAGTCTGTCAGCTACGTCTTTATATTTGCTTTCTGATTATAACTAGATCAAAATGTATTAGCAACTGTTGTGGAGATGTTTTATTGTGTCAGCAATTTTGTTTTTCTTACACAGCACAAAATTACCACAATATAATGAAAAAAACATATAATCAGCAGGGGAGTTGGTAGGGTGGTTAATAACCTAAACATTACCCCTCCAGGTGCTGAGATAAGTCGCATGGAAACTTTTAACTGTCCTCATCTTAATACTCCACTACTCAGTGAAGAAGCAAAGTGCCAAGAGTGATCAGCTGGCATTAGAAGACATGCCATCTAGAAAAGGTTATAGAGCGTCAGGACTTAAGTGTCTTCTTCTCTGGCCAGATGACACACCTGTTTCATTATTGCTGCATTTTGTGAGGCGATAGCTTCAATTCATCTGACATTTCTGTTCCTGGCTGTATTCTAATTACACCTCATTACTCTATACTGTTTGTTACTTGCATGAGCAAAGGACAATTACAGGTTGAGGAGGATTTTTTTTCCCCTTTTGACATCTGTCAGTGTCATAGATCAGCACTGTAGTCTTCCATAGATTAAAAAAATACATTATGCATGGTATTTTTTATAATAAAGGACATAGGACACTATATATATTAATCTGCCTTTTGAACTTCCCTCCTAAACCCCATCATGACATTCTTCTGACCTCCCCAGCTCAATTCCTTTTTACTGACCCTTCGAATGTGCATTCATGGATAGAGTTATTAGCTCTATCATGGGCTCAGTTTCCACCTTTAACCCCACATGAAGGTCAAATGTTGGGAAAACTCGTAAATTATCAAGGATGTGCTCTCTCATTAGTTGAAATTCCAATGAAAAAGGACACTTCCTCCAGTTCCCTGCCACATTAAATCAGTGTACCTTCCACACACCATAAATAACACATGCTCTGGCTCATAATTGTCTGTGGCAGAGCACAGGCTAAGCATACAGAGACTACATCAACATTCAGGGAGATAAAAACTAGGCTTGTTGGAAGACTATTTATGATGTGAGGCTGTGTTGCTGCATTAACACCTTTGCACTATTTTCACAGCGCTTTACTTCCTGCACTGAGGCAGTGTAGCTGTATCATGCATCATCACTTCGATCATAACTACTAATCACCCCCACATATAGTATGAGTTTATGATATATATATATATGTTATTGTCATATAATATTATATATCATATGTGACGACATATATTGTTGTGAAGATATAATTCAAAATGTATAAAAATGTATGATTACAACAGTGATGTTGATCACTTGAAATCTGGACAGGATCCTCAAAAGTAATTAAATGACAAAACTGAGGCAATGGGATTTTTATCCTTTAAATGCACATATTGTATAGTTTTTTAGGAATTATTCATATAGTCCCAAAAATGACAAAAACACATTAAATGATAAAGTGAACCTTCCTCTGTGGGGCAATAAAGTCTTCAAATCATGAGATTCTTTTCTCATGCTGGTAACACTGGGCATAGAACACAGCAGGAGAGGAAATAATGAACTACGCAGATAGGAAGCTGCTGAAAGGGGGGTATCAAATGTGGCACTGATTAGTGTTAAGACAGTTTTTGACAACAGTATAGCCTCTCAAGATATTCTTCTAGTTTATGTCCTACCCAGGGTGCTTTCAAGGTTAAGAAATGCAAAGATTTCAGAAGGCAGATTTCCATGGAAACAGAGAGTCAGCGAGGTGTATGTGAGGGTGTGGTGGGAGGCGGGTTGTTTTAATACCACTTGGAGGATGGGGCCTGACAACTTGCATGAGGAGGGATGTGTAAACAAATGCTACCTGTCAGCTGCAAGCACGGGGTTAAGTGAATCATCTCGGCCGAGACGAGGTGCAGGAGGCTTTAATTGGCACATACTGTATCTTATTTAGATGCTGCAGCACTCCTGACCTAGGCGCAGAGTACACACTGCAGCATTCTCTCAGGGAACCACTCCCTTGCCAATGACAGTGGGAAGTTAATGTGATACATACAGGTCAAACAGTATGTGGAGTTCTTGTTAGTTTTTCTGGTTAGAAGCCTGAAATCTGTGAGTTCGCACAGTCAAATCTGCAGGCGGAGCTGCTGTATGCGCTCCTGGAGCTTGCACAGGCACAGCGAGATAAAGAAGAAGATTCAACAGAGGCGATGATAGCTTGAAAGGAGTGGTGTGCTCTGAGTTAACTATTTAAAGGGAAGAGACAAGAAAATCACTGTGAAGACAGCAAACTGACAAACTTTACAGATGGCTATTTGAGCAAAGTAAGAATGTAGACTACCTAACAGAGTAGTAGTTAGAGAGAACCTAACATGTAGGATAATGAAATATAATGTGCCCAGACCAAAATTGGGCATCAAACCTTGTAGCACTGACTCAGAAATCTACTAAATGCTACGATGCCTCATGAATCGTAAATTATACCAGTACTAACTCCTTTCCCCCAGCTTGTCTGCTGCATCCATACTTTCTTAAGCAACATACCACAGGCAGAAATTTACTGTTATCACCAGCACTAGTGCATACAGGGCCTTATCTGCAGTCTATTCTTCCATAGTATACCATGTGTTTAGGAAACAACCTTTTGTCTGCAAATATGCAATATGCATATTTGACACGAGTCTTTGTTGTGGACCTCCGAAAAGATCAATAACAGGCTTTTTTCCTTCCTTCACCTCAAGGTCTCAGAAACAAAGGAAATGCTCATCAGCCCTCACACACACGCACACACACACACGCACACACACACACACACACACACACACACACACACCACAAACCCATTTCTTCCACCATCCATATCTTGGCATCTCCACAGACAGTGACCTCATTTACAACCAGCACACCATGAACATCGACAGGTGCGGTCAACAAATACTTCCAGGCATCAGTCACAAATCTTCCTGCTATACCACACAGACAGTCATGTTATATGGAACCATTTATGTTTCTCTCCTAACAGAAAACAAGTTCCTAAAAGATTTGACACAGCTAAGCAGCTCATTGCGCTCCCCGCTATTTGCGCTCTCTGCTATTTGCTTGAAATATGTTCCTCTGCTCTGACCTGGACAGCATGCACAATGGTATCGGTCTAATGTCTCACTCTGCTGCCACGTTACTCTCCCTCCCCCTGCTGACAAAGGAAAGCCAAATACAGGAGGGCTTGCTTCCGCAAAAAACTTTATTCCCCTTATCCCGACTACATTACATTCTAAATGAAGAAAGACCGAGCAAATCAAAACTCCAAAAGTTTGAAAACTTGCTTCCTCAAGTTTCCTCCTCGGGCTTAATTTACCTGAGAAACAGATGAAAATAAAAGCCACCAAATTTATTTACGCAATATTATAACTATTTGATCAAACACAAGAAAATTTTCAGTATCATCTCAAGAGAACACAATGAGGAGGAGATTATATTTGATAAAAACGGGTAGGGAAAGCTGTCTCTATTTCTCTGTATTTTTGTAATTACACTCTGTTGGTTTTTACTGAAGAAAGTGTGTTGATTTTAACTGTACCCTTCAATCAAATAAAAGAATTCAGAACATAACTGCACCACTAGTGTTGTGTTTTATTTTACTTTTTATTTTTTGAAACAGCTATTTAAGGCTTTGTGCATTGGGTCAAATGAGTTGTTTGATGACCCCTTTTAAGTATTTTCCCTCAATTTTTCATTTCTTCCAGATTAAAGTCGATCCTAAATCCTTTTATCATGACCTGCAGTGCCCGGAGGTGCTGTGATCAGATGCTGCTATGTCTTCGTTAAGCCTCTGTGCTCCCATGTTCACCTCTATTTGCAGTGAGATTGGGAACTGGAATTGGCCCTGTCACTGTTTACCCTGTCCTCTCATTTGAGTTAGCTTCACGTTCTCTTACACACCCCTTGTTTTCCTGTCAGAGCAATACTGATTACAGCAGGGACTGATGAGCCCAGACATGTGAGTAAAGCACAGGGACTGGTGCTGAATACAAAGTAAATAGTTAGGGGACTGCCTCAACGCACTGATAGATCAGCAGCTATACAGCAGGTGCAGCATTCAGCCTCTGCCTACAGTTAAAAAAACCCAAAATGTGTGTTTCATTATGACTGGTCATATCATTACAATATTTAGGAAAGACAGGCAGAATTTCCCAAATTTTTCTTATCAAACTTTATGATTTTAGCAATTGAAATTTCTGAAGAAGTAAATTATTATTGTTTTTGTTAAAAACAAGGATGATTTCATGACAGTGAAGAAATTCTGCACATTGAGATTGACATATAATGTGTGATATTTTTGGCAGCTATAGCAGGCGGTTGACTACATAAACTGAAGTATTTCTCCTGTGGTTTAGCAATTATTTTTGGTGGATTAATTTTTTTTTAGGGTTTTTAGTGTGGGTCAACATACAGGATGAAGATCAGATCATAATCTTTTAAATCTAGTCAACAAGCAGTAATTTGAGCCAAATAACAAGGTGCCTTAATCCTGTATTAACTGTCACCTGGATTTACACACAGCATGCTTATAAAAATGCCATTTAACCTTCCCCAGTAGAGCTTATCCATTTCAAAGAAATAGATGATTGAAACTGTCTTAAGCCTCATTTACACTGAAAATGAATTATGAAGTGGGAAGAGCAGGACCTGCACCTGTGCTCACCCCTCCAGGCAACTTTATTTCACTGTCAATAGCCTTGAAGCCATGCATTCTTAACATGCCTGCTAGCTCACCTCTGCGCTCTGAACACCCGACAAACAAGGCCATTCCAACCTTCATGGCAGCTCCTGATTAGCCTCAAGCACTTTCCTGCTTTCTTCTTACTTGCCTCTGGTCTCTCCTTTGTTTTCCTTTACATTTCCTCCATTATCACCCTTTCCCACTGCAGATGCTGGTCTTTTATTCCATCAACCCCTAAGTGTCTTATCTCCTCTCTCCCCTCCACTCCAGCCCTCTCCTGCACATCACCTATGGCCTCCAGTCTCCAACCTATAATTTCCTCTTGCTCCCATCTGTGCCCTGTGCATTGCTCCCTAGCTATTCATTCATGATAACTAACAAAACAATAAAAATAGCACAAAAAAATAAACAGAACAATATTCCTACAAATTTTGTACCATTACAGCTCCTGTGACTATGGCTGGTTTCTCCCTGTCTTCAGCACTAGGTGGTAATAATGATGGAAATAATGAAGGCAAAAGTTTCCTTTTGAAACTTTTACATCATTTTTTTTTACAGAAGCCTCTTGTCCCTCAGAGCTCTGTGTGGTCGGGCTCTGACAGGCAGTGAAGTGTGTGTGAACATCTGAACAGAGCACTTACTCAACCTCTCTACAGCTCTGTACTAATGATGTGTGCGTGTGTGTGTGTGTGTGTTGAATACTGCAAAGGGCTGTCGCACTGACTGACACTCCCTTATTCCTGAAATAACTCTTACACACGTCAGGTGGCTATTGCCCCAAGGTCCCCAGAGCTGAGGTGTCATTTAAGAAACACAGCTTGTTTTTTGCTGCAGCCTACAGTTCATGCTGTTGACTTCCAGATATGGAGAAAACAGAACCAAAAAAAAAAAAATCAGCCAACAGCTGAATAAAAAGCAGCAACAGTGCTGGGGCAGATACTGATTGAAAATGTGTCTGCAACTAAATTCTGCAATTTCACACATTTCCCACTCTTTATGCCTTTTTTCTTGATTTTAAATTGCAGGTGTTGTTGTGCAGGCTTCACAAAAACTGCCTTTGTTGATCATTAAATGACTCTTGTAAGAAAACAACAAATGGTGGATGTTTGAGGTTGTTTTGCACTGTAAAGTCACGTTTGCTTTGCTAGTCCAGGGATCCACACTAACGGCCGTCTGTTCACAATCTCCCTCCATCTCTCTGCAGTACGCAACAATAAGTAGAGGAAATAGTATGGTGTCTGCGCACACACAAACACACACACACACACACACACACACACACATATTTTCTGCAATATTTGTTGCAGAATAAACCTGTAAGGGAGCATGAATTCATACCACAAGCATTTAAAAAAGATTTTATCCTGCTTGCTTCACGTTTTTCTTTACATATGTAGTACCTTGCTAGGTATTCATAAACTACACTTGCTTGGAAAATCAGTTGAAAACCATCTGTGGCAACATATTTTCTATCCCACAGTTCTCTCCTGGTCTCAGCCTAAGTCTGTCTGATTACCTGGCTTCAGCATTTAAAATGCTCATTGAGCCCCGAGCCCTCCCTCGTTCTGCTATCTCAGGCTCCTTTCTTCTCCCTGTCAGGGAAAATGCCAGAGAGGTGCAGTGAAAGCCATGCTCCACTCCCAGGGCTGGTAATTTGACAGCGAGCAGAGAGGATGCAGAATAATTGGAATAGCATTTATGTGTCAATGTGACACTGACGGAGAGCTCAACATTTAACATGTCTGACTGGAATGGGTAAAAATGCAGGTCTGAAAATTCCTGGAATAGATTTCACAAGTTGTCTAGCTAAAGCAGTAGTGGGTTAATCAGACAAACTAGACATCTGACCTTTTGTCAGAGCTGTTTGTGTCTGAGGCTCTGGGAGAACAGACTGGAGCAATACAAATGATGATTTTGGCCAAACTGTGGTCTTGTGAACAACAAGCCAATGCTGGCAAGAGTTGGCTCTCTCTGATGTTTTAAATTGGACCTAACTCACTGGGGCAGATACAACAGGATGCTATGACTGGCAGCTCTCACAGAGTGATGAGAGATGAGATGAGAGCCAATCTTTCTGTTATCAGCTGACAAAAGAGTGAAACGGCAAGTCATTTTTGTTTGAAAGTGTGCCTGTCAAAGAGCACTTGCCAAAATCAAAAAAGCATTACAACGATATGAATGGCAGGATTCACAGAACTTTTTAATTGGTTGCTTTCGCTGAAAAATATACTTTCACAGGTTCCAATGTGAGAATAGCGAATCTTCCTATTAGCACATGACACATGAGCAAAACAGCCAGAATCTGTATTTGTCGGGAGAAAAATCCTTCTCCTTCAACACAAACATCATAAATTTCAGCAAGACTAGTTTTTTGATACAGTTTGGACAACAGAGGCTGCAGTGTTGAAGAGGTGATGGGACATATTAATTTGTCACAGTTTTTGTTTGTGAGTCAGCCAGTGACAGGTCGACAGTGAAAGCTCAATGCTCCAGTAATCATCACGACACAGACAAGACAATACAACTACTGGCTCGAGTCTCTTTGGCGGTGCCACTGTCCCTCCTGTTCTGCACTCATATCGGCTGCTGCTGCTGCTGCCAGTCTCTGAGAAGAGGGACAGCACAGTGTAATGAGCAGGATTACCAAGGGAGACTGGCAGGAATAGTATGGTATCAAAGGAAATCCAGTCAGCGAAGGATATTCAGACAGCACTCCCGTTCTTTTATTCATTGCCCGTGCGCCCAGAGTGACTCAGCTCACTCTCCTGCTGTCAAACCCTGTCATTATCCATTAGTTGTGTTTCTGCCTCGCCGGGGACCGCCCACTGTGGCTGCTGACATGTGTGACTAGGTGCATTCATGTTTGTGTGTATATGTGTGTGTGTGCTGAATGATCAGGTGCAAGTATATGTTGTATACGTACATGTACGTATGGGTGTTGATATTGCAGTCTTTGTGTGCCTACTTGACGTTAGAGTTTGCCCTGCAAGCTCCTGGTAGTGGGCAGGTTTGTTGATTGTTGCAGCTGTGGTAATGCCTTGTTAAGCACTGTGAGTTTGATGAGCAGAGGAAAAGCCTCCATTACGACCATTCAAACAGATAAAAGAAATAGATCACTTGCTAAGCTTTGAGAGGATGGCCCTGCATGTGGGTATGCTTTTGTACCTGGTTAGAAGTAACTGATTAATTTTTATTCTACATTCAGCAATTCTGAATTTCAATGAAGAAAAAAAAATCATTTATTCACATTTTTAATCCAGTTTCAAGCTTATGTTGTATGTATTTTATGGCTATATTTTATTTTCTATTTTCTCCTGGTGAGGGTTTTCTTGCTGTATATCTGGTAAACCGCTTAAATACTAAATTATGGGGTCACAAAGTAAATAAGACTAATCAAAGAGAAATTTATCTTAAGTTTGGTAACACTGGCCAACATAGACCCTTTTTATGGTGGACATTTTGACATTTTATGTTCTCTTAACTACAATTTATGATCACTACTTACTGTGACACAAAAACCAAGCCATTATTGATGACTTTAGTTACACCTGTGCCTTTTCTGATAATCTAAAGTTGTGTCCAAATAGACCTCCCATTTATGTTTTATTATCTTTCAGCTTTTTATTTAAAGGTCCAATATCCAGACAGACAGGAAAAATGAGAGCGACTGGAAGGAAATGATGAAAAGTTTTAAACCAGGAGTTCCTCTGTTAACCTTCAAAGTTAGTAGCTAATACTAGGTCTCTTCATTTTTCTGGGACACAATGTCATATTCTTCATGACACCTTGCCTGTCAGCCAATGGGACCTTTTTTAATTTGTCTGAAATTGTTGGCCAAACAGCACTTCATTCAATCACTTAAAAATGCCACCTGATAGGTTGAGGTCAGCGTTACTGGATGGGCTGACAAATTTGCCTTCTTTTACCAGCATCACACATATACAATTTGAATGCATGCCATTGCAAGGTGCTGCAAGGTACCCCAGTGTTCATGAGTTACCCCACACATTTCTACTGGTGTGAGTATATTGTATGACAGTGTGTGTACATATGTGTGTATATGATAAGGCTAAGAAGGCTGAGCCTCAGGTGTTGCTGCTCTTTTCTCTCCGCTCAGCTGTGTTCCCTGAGGAGGGCAGGCAACCAGCCAGAACTGCCCGGCTGGTCCAGATTCAGATAAGATGGACAGCAAGAGAGATGTGTGCATCAGTGCGTGTGTGTGTGTGTGTGTGTGTGTGTGTGAATGAGGGTGGGAGGCCAAACATATATCTTGTCAGAAAGAAAAAGAAGAAGAGTCAAAACGAGAGGGGGGAGCAAAGGGAAAAAAAGTTGATATCCTGAGAGAGAGAAGAGGGGCAGATGTGATGGGAAGAAACAAAAAAAAAGTTGGATGACAAGAGAGGAATAAGGAAAAGAGGCAGAGTAAAGGGAAATACTTGACGAAAAAGAGGGAGGGCAGAAAGACCATAAATGGAATAAAGTGAGAGGGTTTTCACGCTAGCAGTGAATTCTGTCAGGCTGTCTGTCAGCTGTGTGCACCTGAGGGAAAAGTCCTCTTTGGACATCTGTTGCACACAGCCTCCATCAACCTGAACCAACACCAGTGATGATGTGATGGGTTTTACAGTAAAAGAGGAGTGTAAAGGATTTGGAATATGTAATTCTTTCTAGTAACTCCAACGTTGTCTTCGCATGTTGTGTCTTCATTGCTGGCAAAGTGGACTTATATTTATATAAAAAATGCCTACAGTTTCAAGCAAATACCACTAAAATCTCTTTGGTGGAATTGCTGTGCAAGCAGTCTTGGTTAATAAGAGGGACACAAGATGGATATTTAGGGTCCATTTAGTGAACTGTACATTCACACAAATGTCAGCATGAGAAATTTCTCCTCTGATGCAATTCTGTTCAATAAGTGAGATTAAGATGAAATGAGGTCAAAATCTAAGAGTGGCATTAAGAAACAATGAAAAAACAACCAAAAATATCCACATGACAAAAGATTGCAGCAACGAGAGAGAAGTGGGTCAAATCGCTTTCATTTTGCATAAGTTTAAACACTACAGCAATGAGTCTCAAATGTTGTTCTCCAAGCCTGATTCATTCCTTTGCTTTTAGTCTAGTCTATGTAAGATTTTTATGGGAGTGTACAAGAAGAGGGAGGACATGTAGCCAGCTGTGACAACAGTCTCATTGTCTTTGAGGTCTGAAATTACAACTGATAAGCGTAAGATTCGAAATTGCTGTAACATAAACATTGGTATTAAGGAATAGCAAACCTGAGGGGTAAAAACAGAGAAGAAACATCTGCTCACTCACTTAGGTATAATTTGCTGTACATGGTCCAACACATTTGTGACTGCAGCAGCAGCAGTAGTATTTGCTGAAAAAAAATACATATATATACCTATATACACACACAACTTAGATCAGGTGCAGTTAAATTGTGCATTTCTTTAAGACACACAATAGATATGTATGTCCTGTGTCAGTACCCTTAAAGAACTTAAGTTTGAATATTTGTCACACTTTTGAGTCTTGTGCATCCTCTGCGCCTCTTTTAATTAAGTTGATTAAACTATATTTTTAATGCGTTCAGCTGCTTTGAGTCCATAAAAATTCCACCCACATTTGTGAGCTGTATCTTGTATCTGCAGAGGCACAAATAAAAGTGCCAAATGAGACGTATTATATCCCTGAAGATCCAAAACTTGAAACTCTGATTCTGCAGTGGCATCACTGACCAAACTTTGAAGGCTCAGTGTGTGAGGGCTGTTATGAGATGAGCATTAATATGCTCTTTGTCTTCCCAAAGCCATCGCTGAGCAGTATGTCCAGTATTTAGGGCTACCGCTGTGTCCAGATTGTCTACCCTTGAATGAAAATGGAGACATAATGCTTCCTTTGCAATCACTAACTGTGCACAGTGTTAATGTACAGAATGAACAGGGCAATGAGGGGTGATGGCAAGCAGCCAGCAGGAGCCAGTGTCAGACTCGGAGTGTGTGGCTGATTTACTGAAAGTGGCATGTGCTCCTACAAAATTGGGTAAAATTGGTTTGGTTTAAGTCCCTCAGAATCCCTCAGAGAGAGAATCAAGCGCACAATTGTGCAGGGAGGAAACTTATAGTCCTGCCATTTCTATTTCTATCTTATTGATAATGTTCATTATGTATCAGATATTACACACACATCATATTAGACTGTTTTATGGATAAAGTTTGCCTTTCCTTCTGAATGCCTTTAGAGAAACTTATTTGCTGGCAAACAGAAGAGAAGTGTGGTCCTGATGGGCAGCTGAGCCTCACGTTGTGTTACTGTGTGTTGCAGAAGAAAGTGTGGCTACACTTCAGCTCCATGGCCAGTCATCTTGGGTTAAAGCTGTGTAGCTTCTCCAACACTGTTATTGTGCTGCTTGCTGTTTGATGTTGCTGACCTAAAACTTTAAGCTTATTTTATCATTGCACTCGCAGTGTCAGTGAAATGCCGACAATGAAAAAGTGAAAGAAGCTATTCTTTCCCCCTGCTGTGGCTGCTCGCCTTTATAACTGAGTCTTTTTGTCTTGTTTTGTAGTGTGTTGTGCTATGAGACTGTGTTGCAGAAGTTGGCCGGTTTCTACCCTCAGCGGATCGATCGACTGACAGCTCTGATGTTGCATGAAAAGCAGGTTCGACTGATGAGGGCTCCGGCCGAGCGGGAGTTTGGCCGGCGGTGCGTTGCGAAAGCGCTGGCTCTATGGGAGCTCTGTGTTATTGAATGGGGCTCACTTTGAACTCAGCGCCTTGCTCAGTGGCTGACAACGGACTTATAACAAATGTACCAGTTCCTCAGGTTGTGTAACATCGACAGCCAGGACAGAAACCCTGTGTGTGTGTGTGTGTGTGGGGTGGAGTTGGGTGGGGCTGGGGGGGTGGGGGGTATGCAGAGCAGAGTGACAGACACCTAGGGGCATGGTGACACAAACAGAAATAATAAAAACAGGGGAGTAAACAAAAAGCAAAGAAGCACAAGAAACAGAAATAGAATAGCAGCAGAGTGAAACAGAACAATATGTGACCAAACTATGACAGTGAAATAGACCTGAAAGTGGAGTGGGCAGAGTTGGTACGCTCTCCACAGCTTCTCACACTGTAATTATTTATGAACTGAGGTCAGTCATTCATATAATTTAGTACCTGTTTCCCACATTGCTGATCTGGTATCAGTTACACTTCCTCTCTTTATATCAAAGTTTATGCTTTATCGTCCCCTGTTATATGGTGCTGGTGTATTTGCCTGACTTTTGAAATTTGCTTGCACATTGTAATACTTGATACTGTTATGTTTAACATTTAAAGAACACATCAGTATCCACTTAACTACCAGGACCACACCTGTGATTTAGCAACCATATGTGATGAAAACTCACTTGATATGAATTTGAACCAGAAATGAGTCTGGTCTAGACATGTAACTTGATTATTTAAGCTTTCAACAATTCCCCTAATTCTGACCAAAGTGTATTTTAAAACTAACCACACAAAGGACACAAATTTCAACTGCCATCTTAAAGTCCCATTGTAGTCAAGTCACACTGGACTCAGCCAATTACAGATAATATTCTTAGCAAACTTCCATGAATCACAGCTGTATTAAGAGGGCACTAAAAAAAGCCTCATTGGAGCTGTTGTTATGAAATACAACTAAATGACTAAACTCTCTATGTAAGTGAGGTGGCACAGGAGATGTTTGGAACGATTTGTCGTGCCATTCTCTTTGATACATTTGGATATAATCATAATTGGCCAGTGCAGTTTTACAACAGGATTTGCATCAACTGATCCGCTGTTTTGACATGCATATACATTGCTGAGATGCTGGAGTTGTGCAGCTCTGAAACCTATAGTTACCCATAACATCCATCTTAGCATTGCAAAGGCATTTAGGTCTAGGCTTTCTGTTAAAGTATAATTTTTGCATAAGCTGGACCGCTATTTAGTCATATAGAAAAGAATGTTACCCTTTTGCGAGCAAGCTAACAACTGCAAATTTAGGATTAATTTGAGATATTTACCTCTCCCATTACATCAGAAATTAAAATGGCAGCAGATGAAAATGTGCATTGTCTGATGATGAGTCTGTAAACTTCCTCATATCAATTCATGAAATAAACATAAACAATTTATTTCATCACATTTTCAGCACAGTTCCATTATTTGAATTCTTCTGAATTTCTCTGAATTTTATTAAAATTTACACTACATTTAGAGGGAAACTTGACTAATGTCTGCTACAAAAATCACTTTCATGCCTCAAATGCCAAAGATTACAAGGAATAAAATTTAAGCCTGCAAAGATAATTACTACTTAAAGTGAGGTTTGGGATGGTTTTGGTCCTTCTTTATTTTCAGACCACTAAAATTCAGTCTCTGTGAGATTAAATAAACTGCACTGGAACTGTTGTGTCTCATCAGGGCTTGAACATCAGATTGAGATTCATGGCTGTGCATTGGGGAAGCATCTTGTCATGCTACTTAAGCCATTAATCTGTCCTGTGCATCAGTCTAATAGCGAGCTGTCCATGGCGGCCGTAAGTGAACAACAGAGTGGGGATGACATCAGCTACGAGGAAGATGAGCTGTCAGTCAGGTGATTGACAGACTTGTAGGGGACTCACAGCAGCTGAAAGCTAAAAGGAAACAGAGAGCAGATTGCTCACTAAGAAGAAGAAAGAGGAAGTCAAGCGCCTTGCCAGCCCTCCCGCCTAATGATGGTGGCCCACACAAAACATCCAGCACCAGAATACATCAGTCTTGTGTCGTGTCAGCACAGCATTATTAATGACACGCACTTAAAACCTTATTACAGCCTCAGTTCGTGGGTACGCCTCATGGCTTGGAGGTTCAGCCTGGCAGGGATTGGCCAGGTAATGAATAAATGCCACAGTTAACCATTCCCCCAAAATAATATGGTGCTACATTAATTCCTCAAAGGAAAGAAGCAAGTTTATGGAAGTGAAAAACCAGCACAGTCTACAGTCACACCCATACCAAGTATAATGGCAACCAGGTTGCAATAATGACTGTCGGACAGCAGCCATAAACAGTTTAGATTATAAGATGATGTAATAATGTCACTCCTCATGGCCAATTTCTATAATCAAAGGAATTTAAATAGCTGAAGTATGAAATGACTCTAGACTTCATACCTGTCATCAATCTTCACAATGCTTCTGCAGAAAATGGGCAAGTAATGAGCAATAAGCTGCTCAACATGGATGTGTCCAAAGCAAGGATCAGCCAAAGCTAGAATCATTTTAGAGTCTGAATAAGGTAAAGTAACAAAAATGGTCAAAAAACGTATAAAATGAAATTATTATAAAATAATTAAAATCATATCAGAATAATTGTTTCAATCCCCCTTGATAGAATGTTCTCTGATACTTTGTATGTTCTCCCTTAGCCATTACTCTACTGTATATATGTATATATTCTCATAATGATGAATTATCATTCTCTTCTGCACTTTCCCTCAGCCTCAAGTGTTTTAGCATCTTTCATCCTATTGTTTTAGATTTTTAACCAAAACAAAACATTTATACTGATAGGGTCATTATCTTCCAGGGACAGATCCCAATATTATGTTTTACCAAAAAAGATGTGCATCACCGTCACACTTTTAGTAATGGTGGCCAGTAAACTGCGCTGCTGGAAGAATGTGGGCCTCTATTAGTCTTGCTCAAAAGTTCCTCACCAGCTGTTTATGAGGGAAAAAGTTCCCTCTTTTATATTCTGGCTTAATGCCTTTTATGTCTTATATAATGTGAAATTGTGGATCCTTCACAACCCTTCTCTATCCAATCCAGCTAAAACGGAGTGTATCTGAGATTATGTCAAGCTGAAATAAAACAATGCACAGGCAGTCAGTGAGGAAACAGGAAGTTTTAAGTGTTATTTGTGCTGGGTTGCACCCTTCATCCCCCACAGTGCAGTGCAGTAATTGCACCGCCTGCCAGCATGGAACGAGTGCCTCCTATTGAGTGTTTCCATCATTTTGAAGGTTATGGCACTTTGATGTAACACGAGCTGCTTCATTTGAATTTCGAATGCCAGTCTGCGTTTAAGGTGGGTCTCTGGTGTACATGTGAACCATATAAAACATTTTGAATGAAAACCTTTGCCAGGATTGCATGAGACACTGCAACATAAGTGGGAGCAAAAGCAAAATGTTCTTCATCAAAGTGATAAAAAGTGGCCTATAAACAGTAATTAACTACTTTCATACCTGGGAGCAGTGTTTACTTTTAATGGTCATGTGATATTATTGAGTTATAGATACAGTCTAGTTGAGATGGATCTGTTTGACCATTGTATGGGTAGAAAACATGATGACGTATCTAATTAACAGGTCACATTTTTCCACACTGCACAAATGAATTAACCTTAAATTTGTAGAACGCATAACTTGACAAAAAATGTGAGATTAGGGTAGATTATAAAACAAATGAGTAGTAAATAAGAAAATAAGGGAAATTAGAGATAAACAACTTGTGTCAACAATATGGTCTATTATCACATTAACATGTTTTCTCAGTATTGTTACATAAAGGGATTTTCTCTTTTTGGATATATATGCAAGCAGCTGTCAGAATTGAGTCAAAATGTTGATAATTTGCCAACAATGATATAACACAGAAAAGACAGTGAGTAGCAGCATATCAGAAGATTACATTAAAAGAAATATAATGAAAAAATAGTGAATAATCTACACATTATCACATGATAGGTTACAGCTGCAGTGCCAAGGTCTGCCTAAGTAATGAAGTAACTATGCAAGTTAAACCTGAAAATAAACCTGAAATATGATGTGGGAGAATTAGGTTACTTCATTAAAATAAAAGTTCATCCTTCTGATTGAAAAATAGGACCATCTGCTTTACTAAAATATATCTTGTGTTTTACATGAGGTATGTACAAAGTGCAGGTAATGGCTATAAGAATATGTTGGAATATGAGAGAAGGCTATAGCAGCTGTGCTCTAATGGACCCATAAACCACTTGTGCCCTCCTCCTCACACTCTTAAGTGTATGTGACAGTGTGTCAGTGGTAAAGGCACACCCAGCTACAGCAAAGGGAGGTTTTGCATCACCTTAACAAGCTGCAGTATTTCCTGTTCTGATTACATAGACCTGTCAGCAGTGTTGAATGACGTGCACCATATGTCCTCACTAAACAATCTAGGGACCAAATGTAAGCTAATTACTGGTATCGTCATTAGCTCACCTTCAGTGTATGTTGAGTGCTGGTCCAATGGGTGTCCTTCTGTCAAACAGAGGCCCAATAATCCAGAACCAGCAAAGATAAAAGGTGACTGTACATCTGCTAATTAACCCTAATTGCAAAAGAAACCTGGGAGGCATCATTCATTACAGCAGCATATACACTTGAGCTCAATTCAGATGTGTCAGCCCATGACAAACAGCACTGTGGGGATATGTTCTTGTTATTTGTCAACTTTTCACATTAGTTTGAATTTCTTTTTCTCCTAAAATTTAGCATAAGAGGGGAGATTGGGTCCTGAGAGACTGTTTCTTTCTAGTACACAGGAAGAAGGTCATAAAGTGAAAAATGAAAGCCACCAGAAGTTGCTCTGCCATAAAAATGAAAGAAGTTAAGGTGAGCAGGGGAGGAATATGATCATTTTCGTAGTAGCAAATCTTTTGAGTTCCAACTTCTCCACTTCCCCTTAGACATAATGACTTGTTTCATACTGTTCTGTTTTACCTGCATTGGCATACTTCAATAGGTGTATACCAAGTGTCCAAATGCCCAACTTCCCTGCAAACCCCAGAGAAATACTTTGTATCTATCTAATGTGTAACGCCTTATATCACTTTAAAAAAAAAAAAAACATTTCTGTCCCTGTTTCCCTGGGGGAGCAGAGTGGGACAGATTGTGTCACTATCAAAAGACACTGCACGGCACTATCAGCTTTTACCCCTTTTCTCTTTGCATTGTCTGATGAAATGTGAGACAGATAAGAGGAAACTATTAACACTGGCAAGCTGTCTCCAAGTTGATGGACAGCTTTTGATATTGGTGGTTTTGAACAAAATGAATCACTTTATCTTTTTAGGGAGAGAGCAGTGTGGGCTGCAGAAACCATCCTGAAGTCTCTGGTGTTACATTTTCATTGCAGTCATTTAGCTGATGGGCTAGTTCTGAGCAACGTTCTGTCAATGCAAGAATAAAATCAGCTCCACATCTTACATCACCAGTATCATCCTTATGTGCCAGCACCAGAGTGTTGAGTTTGATAGAAGCAGCCAGAAGGAGCCATGTAGGAGTGATAGGGGTGAGTTTGGGTAGGGTGATGGCAGAGCAGGCTGCAGTTTTTTGATGGTTTCCCCATTGAAATGGCAGTGAATGAAAACCAGAACCCATAACATTCTGATAGAGGATACAGGAGGCTTCTTCCTGTTCTCTGACCCCTTTCGTGAAATGCTAAGATGCATGTCTGTACCAGAGATATATCCGAGGACACAAATTCCAAATAACACTGCATGTACTATCATGATTGAATCACTCTACAACAACAGAAAGCAGTAAAATCAGCAAGAGTGATGCCAAGACGAGGATCATAACCCTTTTAGAGTCCATATCCTGCGGCTCTCAGTGCTGGAAAAGGTCAGCTCTGTTTTCACCGGCGGCGACTGGAGCTGGATAGACTCCAAATCAACTGGTGTGGAAGGGGCTGGTGGAAGGGCAAATCATCCAGACCTGGCAGTACCCCTACTGTGTGGGCAACTCTCACTATCTCTCGTTATCTTTTCCTCTGTTTCTCTTCACAGCTCTTACACATGCTGTTTAATATGCACACAAATGCAATTGCACAAAAAGGAGGCCATCTGCTGCAAGATGAATCAGTGGAGTAATAATTCTGGATTCATGTTCTCCCAGTGTGGCCATCTTTGTCTGATTTTTTTTGAAAAATCATTCATATTAAACAGAGGAAAAGACAGAAGAAGAAGAAGAAGAAAGAAGGTAAAGAGGAGCGATGTGAAGTACACCATGGTCGTGGGTGTGGCTGATGGGTCTTGATATTGACATTTTACCACAGAAAAGGATTCACACTGCTACTCTTACACACCCTTGTTCTAAAGGGCTTTTAAGAAGAGGAGCATATTGTGCTGTGGCAGGATAAATGCCACCCACAAAGGCTGCTGTTTCCCTATTTCCTCCCATGCCAAGTTGAAAGGGCCTTCAAATATTCATTAACATTTCCATCAATAAAGAAAACCTGCAGTCTTTGCCTCACCACCACACAGAGAGCTCTATTGGTCATGGGACTGAAAGGCAAAAATGTTGGGTGAGGTGAGGGTGGGTTGGTGGTTGAAGATGATACCACCTCTTCAGTTATGGGGCCATTGTTTGCCAAGGTCCATTCCCTGACGTCCTGTGTATTGCCTTTCCGAAAATGCATTCCTGTGTTAGACTGTGTCCACTCTGGGGACTGTTGACAAGGTCTATGTGAACTTTGCTGATTGAGGAAATAGTGGTTAAGTGATTAAAGCAGAATATCAGAATTTGGACCAGCATCACTCAATCAGTAGTTCAGATAAATCAACAAAATAAATGCTCCCTTGGCTGGTTAAATCAGGCTGCTGACCTGGCAGAGAAAGAATGAGCATGAAGCAGCAGGTGTAATGCTGTGATATGCTTCGACATTCCAAATAAAAAGTTGTCCCTCATACAAAAGTTGCTGCCAAGGAAAGCATACAGAGAGCTGCAGCAAAACACTAAACAACACTGTTAGTGATATCTCATTTTCAAGACATTTTTTTCCACATTAGGCATATTATTACAACATTAATGCGGCTACAGGCATGTATTTGTAATTACCCTTTAGATAATTGAAGACCTAAATGTTTTCATTCTGAGGCAAAAAAAATGAGTTTTCTAGTGAGCATGGTCATGGTGCAGAAAATTAGACATTAATACCAGGATATTAGAGTTCAATTGAATTTCCCAGAGAAGAAAAAGTTTAAAGTTATATGCTCTCGCTCTCTGGGTTATGCCTGTGAAACCCCGATGAAAGGCCATAAAGTTAAAAGAGCCACCAAAGAGAATCTTGCTCTTTCAGAAATGAAATGAATTCTGCTGATCCTCTTTGCACATGTAGGTTTTCAGTGAAACTGCTGAGAGCTAATATTAATGTTAGGTTGACAAAAAGAAGGGAGCATTTGATTACAGACAGAGAGAGAAAAAAGAAAAATATGGGTTTGCAAGACTGCGTGAAGTCTGTTTGCACATATGCCTGTCCCATGTGGAAGCAACTCATGCAAAGCCATTTATTTAGGTATGCCAAAACCTATGGCAGATCTGATATAGAGGTCACTGTTTTAGAAATCCAGGGTTACTCCCATAGCATGCAATGTATTTGACACTACAGCTAATCTGAATGCTCCATCTTATTCCAGCGTGTTATCTACAGTATTAAAGAACTGCATCTGTTTGTAGCTGTTGTGTGTTCACGCCTAGTGCGCACAATAAATAGCCACTCCCTGCAAGCAGGAGATGGATTACATTGCTTCCATGGGGAGAAAATCACCTACATTAGCAAAACGAAAGGCTGCTGTCATATACAATGAGACCCTCACACCATATACACACACACACACACACACACACACACACACACACAAGAGAGCTAATTCTGGAGGGAGCTGCATGTGTTACAGAGAGCATGAGGAAGAACAAAGAGAGAGAGTGTTGATGACTGGATGTTCCCATAAGAATAGAAAATTAATCCTTAACAAAATGCTTCTTGCTAAATTCAGAGCAGAAATATTAAGATGCTGTAAAATCAAAACTGCATCTGGTCTAAGAGGTTGCAGTCTGCCAGGCTTGAAACAACAAAACTCGACTTGTGTACTGATAAAAAACAGAATGAAATGTCAATTAAAAAGTGTGTGCAATTTAAATCACACATTGTCAGGTGATTACATTTATGATTTGATTAGCATGTTGCTTAATGAAAACATTTAGTCATCAGCACTTTTTATACTAAAACATTTATCACATAAACAGCAAAATTACAGTTTGCAAGCATAGCAAGGGTGGAGGTAACCAAATTAAGGGATGAATTTAGAGATGGGGAAAATGAGTGTGAATTTTAAATTGCGTGATGAAACTGCATGTAAATTACAGGAGACTGATAAAGTCTCAAGAAAACTGATTATTCAAAGGCAGTGTGATTAAATACTGTGAATGGTAATATTATCCTTTTAATAATCCTTCATGCTGCAAATTCTTTACAAGTGTAGTCTTGTTTCGACTTCTACTGTTTGATGTGATTTGGTATTCAAATACTTGTCAGTATTAATCATTTAGAGAATTTAGGTTCATGGTTTTGCTTTTCTGATAAACTGGTTGAATGAATGTTATTTCAAATAGTGTAGATGGGATACTTTTCATGCTATCCAGCCCCAGGCTGTCATTTAGGCTGAGATGGATGTGTCTGCACATCAACATCTTGTCTGGTGGATCTTTCAGATTTTTGGTGAAGAGGCTTGAGTTTTAAGGGCAAATGTGTGCATGTGTGAGTGTAAATCTCTGTTTCCATGTGTACATTCATACCAGTGTTTAAGCAACATGTGCAAGAGCACAGTTACATGTGTATGCACGCCCAGCGTGTGTTTTTTTCCCCTCTTTGTGTCTGTGCTGTTCCTGCATGAGTGTGGTTGTGCTGTCTAAGAGGTAAAACCTGTGTTATTGGGAAGCAGCCCTCCAGCTCGCAGCTCTGTGTGTATACAGTCAGAGCACTGGGACAGACAGAGATTGCCACCACCTGCGGCTCAGCTGGGAGCTGCTGCAGAATGAGAGCTAAGAAAAAAGAGGTGAAGAGGCGCGGTATTGGAAAAGAGGTGAGTGGAGGGAGGTGAGGCACATAATTACATGGCAGAGCAGAAGCCCATCTCTAGGTACTCTGAGAACCCCCTTTCTCTCTTCTTCAGGGCACATACACACACGCACATACATACACACGCCTGTCTTACGTTACTTGTGAGGGCACTCATTGACATAATGCATTCCATCACAAATACATGTTGAACCTCAAACCTTACCCTAGCCATAACCTAATTCTAATTCTCACCTGAGCCTTAAGCTCAAATCATGTCTACCCTCAAACAGCTCGTTAAAGGACCGGCCAAAATGTCCTCACAACAATGGCTTCAAACCAAAATTTGTTCCACACAACCATGACAGATGCATGAACAGACACACACACACACACACACACACACACAAACACACTTCCATTCATTTCCCAGAGACTTACTCTAACCTCAACCATTATGGGGAATTGCCTTTGTCCCCATAAAGAAGACAAGTCCCCAATATGCTGGCTGTGTAAACAGATATAGGTCCCCAGAAGGTTCCTACAGACTCAGAGAGTCACACACATACACACAGACCTTCTTCCCATCACCCCCTACAAAGCCTTATGTCTTCATTTGGGAGAAAACAATCCATCAGACAAAGGTCAGTGTACCCCCCCCCCCACACACACACACACACACACACACACACACACACACACACACACACACACATTTAAGAGGCAGCAGGGAGAAACAACATAACAGATCAAAAACACAGATTTCTGATTTTTGATTTCTGTATATACTGTGTATGCATAAAGCCATGCAGATAGAGGTCAGGATTTTTAGTTAATGTTCACATGAAAGATTAGAATGGGTCAGAATGTGCTTCGTGACTTCCCTGTTTCGCAGAGTAAGGTCAGCGTGAATGTGAATGCCAACAGCACAAATCCAGGGACCTCACCTGCCTTGTGTGAAGATTCCAGACTGATGCTCCTGGTGATTTAATGTTATGGGGAATGTTGTTGGGACACTTTGAGTCCTTAATGCCAGTCACTCATCATTTGCATGTCACAGTCTACTGCAGGACTTGTTGCTCACTATGTGCACCACTTACTCAATTTACTTCTTGTGGTTTCTTCCTGCATGATAATGCTTCAGGTCATATCATATATCATATAAGTCTTTCAAACTGATTTTATGACCATATCAATGACTGGCCTCACCAGTCACTAGATCTGAATCCAGTTGGGGATGTGTAGGGGGAAAACAGGAGATGCAGCATGAATGTGCAGCTGATAAATCTGCAGAAATGATGTGATCACATCAAAATAGCAGAATCTCAAAAGAAAGTTTCTAACATCTTGTGGAATCCCATGTCAGGAAGAACTGAGGGTATTCTGAGAGCAATGGTAGCCTATATAATTACTGATTGACATCATGGTGCTCTATGTAAAGGGATAACATATAAACCAGAATCCAATCACAAATTCAAAGTGATAAAACACAAACACTCCCCTTTGTATCTTTTATTAAACCCAAGTTCAGAGTTTTTGTTGCACACTTACCCTATCTTGGGACAATAAGGCCTCCCTGCAGACCAATGGAATACAAGTCTTTTTTTCTTAAATGAAATAAAAATCTGCTGATTCTTAATCATACAAAAGAAATTGATCCTGTTTGTGTGTGATTTCTTAAAGCCGTGCATCTGTTATTGATTTGGACATCAACTGGTGTATATAGAGGGAAACAAAACAAAGTTGCAAAACGTTGCAGATACAGTAGTTCCTATGAGTCACACATATATCTATGTTATCCTGTGAAGAGCTGAAAGCCTATCTGACAGCAATGTTGGAAAAAGTGTGGGGTTTATATGAGTAAAATCATCCATAAATCCATCTAAAATTATTTTGTTACAACGAACAAAATGCATGAATTCTGACAAGACAACAGTGTACTGTTACAAACATAACTGGAAACAGCACTGGAAAGTGAAAGTGAAAGTAGCAGTCTGAGTGAAACATGCACCAACTACATGCTGCTGTCTTCGTAAAGCACTTACCCTTCATGAGGAGTTACTGTAGTGGAAAAGACATCTGAAAAGTGTTTGCCTGACCTGCTATTGCTAGTGGGGTCTCACTCTTCTGAGATGTATTGAGGAAACACCAGCATTTTCTGGTAGCCGAGGCAACTACTTAACATTTGGCATGACCTTTTTCTAAATCAAAGCATATATCATAAATTCTGTTTTGCCTGAAATGTTCCTTTATGATTAGTGATACTTTTACAATATAAACGGGTTTCAAATGTAACTGATTTCAAGTGTTTGTCAACACTCAGTTAAAGATACATTTGGTGTTCTTTACACTTCTTGCCCGATGCAACAATAACACTAATAAATACACATAGCTGATTTACATATACAAAATTTTACATTTACAACAGAAAGTGTTTGACAGGAAAGATCAAGTGCAGCAAAGGCAACTAAGAACAAAAGAAAAATGTCACAGTGACAGCAAAGGGTTAGTCTTCATGAGACATGAGACCACTGACTGAGGACCTCAGGCTCCACTCAGTTTCCTATGGGACTGTAAGTTTCTTATTCATTCATTGTGTAAATTACATTCATCATTCTTTTCCAATGATATGAACAAATAGACATTTCAAACATCTGGAATATGAACTATTGCTGCATGTTGTGAGTGCAGCAAAAGACTATGAATATTAAAACTTCAAGCAAGTTAATGTATAAAGAAATGAACTGTCTGTCAATTCAAATGGTTTACAGGTAAAGTCCTGCTGTATTGTAATTTATGTGTATCTGTGTATCTTCTAGATTTCTCTGTATATCTATACAAGGGAGAAAAATAATATTTTTTTCTTTATTTGTAGCATAATACCATTTTCATCTAGGTTTTTGCAAACAACTTAGGCAAAAGAGGTTGGCCCATTGCATGTGCACCAATTTTGTAGGTTTCTTTAAAATGCAGTTATGGCTACTCAACAAAGACAATTTTAAGGCCTTACAAAGATGTTTTCTTGAAGATATAAATGCTTTTGATTTGGCTTGCATTTTCCATGTGCTAGCTGTAAAACCTGAGTCATTATCAGAAGTAAATAAAACCTGTGATCTTGCACAGTCTCTTGAGCAGACTATTAAGATCAGCAGCAGCTGTAGTGCCAAAATTAAACATCCTCAAGGTTTTAGCTAAAATACAAATAAAATTAAAATTTCCTCACGAGTTGCCCAGAGAACCTCATTAATCAGCAAAGCAAAGTAAATTGTTTCACAATTACATAACTGCTGTTGGGGTCTTGATAATAATGCTATTAGGAGGCATAAAATGTTGCAACATTGCAAAAATTGTAAAGGGTTTGGAGTGAACCACATTTTGCTCTGGAGCATGCACAGTGAATAAACTGGATAAAAAGCATGATATGAGACATTTGATAATCATTTGACCATCATTTATAGATATAAATTCTTTTATGGTGACCTTTATTATCAATCTGAAAAGGTCTTGAAGACTGCAACATCATGTGCAACGCACCACATGAAATGAAACACACTGTAAACAGGGATTAATCTCACAAGCTTTCTCAAGTTGAAAAGACAGCTATTCTTTGCATGTAAATTGGATAGCTAGATACAGAGGACAAGCTTCAAAATGTCACTTCATTGAGCTACAGCATGCTAGAAACCAATAAATTACTCTCAAAATGAAAGAAAGCAGCAAAAAAAGAACACGCCATTTTTATTATGAATATCCATAGCAATATTTTATTGTTAATAAAATCCTCTGGTCCACAGACAGTACCTCATATCCCCCCAAAGAGCTGTTTTAATATCCTTATAATTTAATATCCTCAGCAGGATTCATTTTTATCTCTCTGTCTGAAACCGCTCCCTGCAACTTACATTCACTGACAGCAAATGTAGATGTAGTGCATTAAGTGACACTCCTGAATAATAATTTAGTGGAAATGATAGGGGGATATATCTGTTTTTTTTCCTCAGCCACAAGGGTGGGTAATGAGTCACATTTGAATCTCTGTTGAAAATTACATGGGGAAAAAGCAGCTTTGCATAATATTTTTAAGAGTTCAACGCTTGCATAATTTTTCCTAACAGAGGGAAGGTCAACATCCCATTTGACTTAATGGGATTTTAATTCCTATTTACATCAGGCATATTTACATACCACCAGTTTGCCATTAAACAATTTTAACTAAATGTTGTTTGAACATTGAGCCTGGAGTGCAACTGTGCAGGCTCAGTCTACAATGTTAAGATGTTAATGTGCATGATTGTTTTGGGATGGGTTGGAGTTAGATTGAGATTGAGAGAATGTGCGTGTGTAGGGGTCGAGCTGGGGATGGACATATTTAGATTTTGGTTTAATTGTTGGATCAGAGCAGCGTCTGTGACCTGAGCAGTTGCAGGGAGCTTTCCCAGGTTTTGTCTACTCATTCTCTCTCATCCACCTCAATGCTTTCACCTTCATGGTCTGAGATGACCAACCCCCAGGGTATGTGTGTGTGTGTGTGTGTGTGTGTGTGTGGTGGTCTTCACTTTGAAGCACACACATCCAGACACAAGGACTGCTCGATCAGACCACAAAGAGGGCAGCAAGAAAGTCAACAAAACTAGTGACTGTGATTTGTGAAAAGTGCTCTTCAGTATATTTTCAAATAAGGACCACATTTCCCATAAGACAATTTATTCTAACTTCTCTTTTGGTGATATATTGTATAAATTGAACAAGGTCCATGTTGGATTGAAACAAGCTGTTTGATTTTGGGATAGTGTATGGGAAGCTTAGCTTTTCTGTTGCAGAAGCTATCTTATCCTTAAACCCTGCTCTTTCTCTACTTCTTTTAGGGCAGATGACTTCTCCAGTTTGTCTGGACAGTAAACATACATAAGTGTGAGTTTTAGCATGCTTTCTACACGCATACTTCAAAGTTTAACAGAGGTCTTGCAAATTACCATGAAAACCATTTTATGAAGAAAATCTATCGAGTTCTCTCTATGATTCCACTTGGAGCCTTAATTTCTAGGTCAGTATCAAACTTGGTACTACAGTCAATTCTTCACTTTTTACTATGGATTTCTGAGAATGGTGGGAGACAGAAAACATCTTGGCACCCTCCTTTTCCTCCAACACAGTACACATAGCCGCAGGGTGCCTTATTAAGTGATGTTTGGGAAAGATGTTTTGGAGAGTATGTATCAATTATTGACAGGCAGGGACCAGCTAAAACATATCAATGCCAGATATGAAAGTAGGGCCGACTGCAAATAGTCCTGTGCTCAATACATGTACAGTCCTAACAAACCACCATACTGTATGAACTAAATTGACAGATTGACCATAAGAATTTAAAAGTGCTATGGATGAGTAAAGGTGGAGTACTGTGGTAGCTGTATATACTGTACTTATTTTTACTTCATAAAATACTGTTTCATTTTGGCGAGCATTTTGCTGAGGTGCATTCAAACAAGATGCTCATGTGTCAGGCAAGCATTTTTTTTTGTACTCTGACCTGGAGACAGAGGCAGGCATTAACAGTGCAAGGATTTATTTAAGTAAAAAAATAAAAGCTTACAAAATACTAGGCAGGTCAACAGTAACAACACAGAAAATCCAAAACCCAACACTTACAAATTACCAAAACTCAAAATCACGGGGTGATGAAAAACCATCAGAACAAGGATGAAACACACACAACAACTGAGCAAAACAGCAGGACAACAGTAGACAAACTCACAAAGACAGAGGGAAAGATCAAGACCATATAGACACAGCAGGGATGTAGGGCAGAGGACAGGTGGAACATATTAGGGAGGGGCAGACAACCAACCACAGGAAGTAAAACAACACAAGATACACTAGGAAAACATTATGAAAATAAAACAGGAAATGAAGTGAGTAAGAGACTCTCTGGGGGTAGGTTGTGTCATGCCCTTGAAGAAATAAAATGCTATGGTAAACCAGTTTCATTTGATTGGACTTCTACATCATACTGAGACATATGGGTTTTCATACAGTATCAGTGAAACAAAGGAGACTATCCATCAGTTCTCTAAACGAGCTCAATAATTGCAAACCCTTGATATTTGCACAAGGAGAAATGTGCTGACTTTTATCTTATATACAAAGTACTAATATTTGTAATTTAGATAAATAAAAAAACAACAGGTCTTTGAAATACATTTAGTGTGATATAATGAAACTGCTGACATTACTAGTTCCCAGACACAAACGTGTAAAATTTGTCATTGTCACTGAATTAGCAAGGCCAAAATTTGCATTGAAAATGGCACTGAATTCATCTCATAAACTTGTATTATCAGGAATGTCTACCAACAAAGGTAGATTTAAATATCCTGCTACCATTACTGGGTTAGAGCTTGTGCTCTGTCTAATCTGCAGTGATAACAGGGCTAAAGAAAGGGAGATAACATCATCCACTGCCAAACTGGAGGTGGCCAGTGTTGTTCCTCCTCCCAGCGGTGCTCATCTCAGCGTTAGGAGCAGCCCCCTTTCCTCGCATGGTGACACCCGGCACTATCTCATTAGATCACACAACAGAACACTAAACAGCTCTCTGTGCTGACGAGCCAATAAGGTGCTCAGTCAAGCAGTCCGTGTGCCACTCCGTTCACATCCCAGATGCCGCCCGACACTGTCAGTCCATTAATGGAAGACAGCTGCATGTTCAGTGATTAGGCTGGGTAATGGCGAGTGACTGCCTTTGGAGGTTCTGGGTGGTTTGTTGGGGTGGCGTCTGTGGAGGATGCTCACAAACCCTAATCCAATGGTTGCTGTATATTCACAATGAAGAATGGTCCCGACGGTGGCGAGTGCATGTGCTTTCCCATATGAAGACAAGAGCCGTAGTCTTGTCTCTCTATGTGAAGGTGGTGGTAGGGATTAGAGAGAGATGGTGATTCATTTCCTGACTTTTGGCACAGCCACTCTGGAATCTCCCAGGGGACTGCAAAGCCTGTATTATACCGTGGATGCTCACGGAACCCAGCTGCTAATGAAATAAGAGCTCATATAAGCTTACACTCAATCCAGATTTCACAAGAGGACGTTTGCAGGCAGAAATAAGGAAGAGGATACTTCTGCCTCACATAATGTTGTTTTTTCTGCTTTTGCTTTTAAAGTCTGATACATTTTTTTCTGCTTTATTCCACCTCCTTCCAAAAGCAAAAAAGGAAGATGGCAACAAAAGTGAAAGTAATGATAATGCCACATCCACATCAACAGCACTTGATAATGTTAGCTTAGTTTACCTTTTTTATGAATGCTGGTTTGTTACACTGCATGTCTTTGTAGATTCTAGCATAAAGTCAAATAAAAAATTTGAATTTCCAATAAAACTCGTGAAATTAACTGAAGGCAACATCGCCACACAGGTACAGAATTACTGGCCTTGGCCATAAATGTCTTCTACTACTACAACTCCTTGTCATCATCCATACAGAAAACCCTTACATATACTTCACCATATGCCAAGAAAACCATAAAAAAGATGCTAATTAACCAAACATATTTAAGGAAAGACAAACACACACATATTTGGTACAACGTTTAACATTATTGTTGACATTGGCAAGAGCATACTGTCAGTGTTTTATATGAGGTATTCAAGAAAAGTGAAATAGGGTGCCAATTTTACTTTTCTAGAAGTCAAGAACACATCACAGTCTGGGTCTGTATTTGATTACAGTAGAGTGGCTTATGGCTTAGTCTCAAAAACTCAAACGAGGAGCTCAGTAAAATTCAGGTCCAAGCTCAAAAAGCTCTGAAGAAGAGAAGGCAAACCCCGATCCAGCCCTGCAGGAGAGATGCCACTAGATGTCAGAGAGAAGCAACTAATGACTAATTAATATCAAAGGGCAGTGAGAACTGCATCACTAAGGGCATATTACAGGAGTGCAGGGAACGAGGAAGAAGGAAGAGAGCAAGTTTCAGGTGGGTTGAAGGAAGATATGCAGAAGACTTGAGGCAAATGTTCAGACGAGTTCAACTGGGCCTGTTATTCCTCTCTCAGCTGTCGGCACTTCTAACACAACTGACTGAAGTTGATTTGATCACAGCATTCTCATGTTAGACAGACCTAATATAAGTATCTAAAATGTGTACTTATACTAATGCAGGCTCTAAAGGTGCAGAACAAGAGACTACAGGGTTCCTACTATTTCTTTCCCAGTGAATTTAAAACAAACATTAAATCACCTTGGGGTATACTCAATGGAAATGCTAGCAACACCAGTGGCTCTGGCATGGGTAGAGGGAAATCAACCCAAAATTGTTTTAATATACTGCGACTCTGTCTCCATCCTTAAGAGTCTGAGATACTTTAATTCCTGCTGTTAAGATACTGCAGTGGCTTGCTAAACAAACTCAGCAAAGAGACACAATAGATCTTGAAGTTTCATTATGTACAGCATAGTTCAAAGGTATAATTTATGGGTATTCAGTAGGAAAGTGGCAAGAGTTGTAGAATTGTGGGACAAAGGGGTAGTTGCTTTACAACTTAGAGTTAACATTTATAAATTATAAGCAGCTCCAAGAAAGAGAAAAGAAGCAATGAACACAAATAGACTCCATCATAGTAACTTAAACAGCAAACTAGACTATGGGTGGGAATCCAACTGTTCCATGTGATCATTATCAGGTAGAGGAACTAGGAAAGCACAGTTGAGAGTTATAAATATAAAAAGTAATAAATAAGGGACAGTTAAGAAGGCGAATGAAAGAAGAATTCATACAAGCAGGAATTCATTGTCTCAATTATGCAGTAAAGGGTTAAGATATAATGTGTGGTCCACATCCCAAAAGAAAAAATGATTGTAATGCTCCTTATACTGTGGTTGTTGACTTAAAAGAAGAAGATGTAAAAAACAAAATGATGTTAGACTCAAACGGGATACTAAATGTTGGCAATCCTCCAAAATAAGATGCTATTCCAAACAAAACAGAAAGCATGGTTCAAATTTTGTGTAAACGAGACAAAAAGAAGTCTCATCCACTTACCCTTAAAATACAAGCCTCCATTTCCATTTTATTTTCATCTGTTGTGAGATAAAATAAGGACATATTTCAAATGTAAAAGCCTTGCTAGCATTTAAATTTCACATTCAGTCCATTTCACTTTTGCTAACAAAATGTGGGGGATAGCTTCTAAAAATGTTGCTTTTTGTCAGTAAGAATACTTGTCAAATCTGACATTTATACTTACTACTACAAATACATGAAAGCTTTAATTCCATTAAAATACTGGCAACCCCTGAACATTGATACAAAGCAAAATCACTTAACATGCCTTACAGTAGGATTGGAGTGTTCCTTTTGGTCACCTGTTGAGTGCAAGTCTAGTATTCATTGATTTTTCATGTCTGGCTTGATCTTTCAGCTCAAGAGAATCTTTAGCTCGTCAGGTTTTCAATATTCTTCAGTAGCGTCTAATTCATTTACAAACTCCACTTTTTATCAAAACATAGGAAGCATAGCTTTAGGTATGTGGTTTTAATAAGGCAGAAGGGAACTGTCGGTATGAACATTTCACTTCTTGTCCAACAACTAAATTTCTCTCCACAACTACTGAAATAAGCCACTGTACAACATTTCTTTAGAGCGTTCTTTTACTGTGAGTACGCTGAATGAGGTTTTGGCGTCAGTGATAATGCCTAAATTATGGCTTCATGGAGTTTTAGTAGTGATAGTAGTAGTAGTAGTAGTATTGTAGTATTGTTGTAGTATTTTATTGTTGTAGTATCTCCCAGAAAATTCAGAAGAACAAAAGTGGTGACTTAAAAGAAAATTTGGCAATTTCTGCATATTTGGAATTATCTGGCTTTGTCCTGTTTATGCATTATGAAATTAATTGTATCAATTCAATCACTTGTATCACTGGTTTAAGATAAGCATGTAAACCGACAAATAAGAGCAGTTAGGGATAAGTGCTCATGTAAGCTATTATCATGATCGCATTCTCTTATATTCTCTTTAACATATTACATTATAATTTTACCGTAACACAGAACCACTGTATCCAGCACACAGTATATTGTTACCTTTCTTACACTTATTACGTAACATTTAGTTTTCAAAGAAGCCCTTTACAGTTAAATGGGACTCTTGTCTAATGGCAATTATCCACTGAAAGAAACAACTCTCTCCAATGACTCTTTCTCATAGTGACTTCCTTATAAGCGACCTGAAATGACATGACAGACCATGTAGTGGACATCAAATCTTATCATGCTGTGCATAGGAGATACACTCTGATGCCTCAGTGAACCTCCATTAGTTTTGTTCATCTGTGTTATCATGACCATGCTCACATTTCTAAATTCATATCTATGCCCTCTTACCATCGGTTATTCTATTATGCAATCCCAGGATATCCCATATTGAGAGGATATAGTCCAGTTGCTGTGCAGAACATATTCATTATATTCATCATGTCAGCAAAAGAAAAAAACAACAATACACATGCAGACATATGCACAGCAGACCTGGGATCTCAGGTCATACCGCCACAGTGTTACAGTATGTCAAATATATTGTAAAGCAGCAACATATTCTCATCAACACAATGAATAACTGTCATCTCTAGTTTTGACCCAATCTAAGCCAAATGAATGGTAACTTCAGCTAAAAATTAACCAAGTATCAAAACTGTTATAGCAAAATGGATGAACAAAAAACCTGTCTCTGAGCCAAGTCAAGCCTGTTACTTTCATCTAGATTATGATTAGACCATTTAAAATTTTGACTCAAGAGATTCTAGCAAGACATTCAAATTGGGGGAGTATATGCAAGGACAGAAAAATTTCAGGTTGATTAAAAATTTATTTAGAGCTGGCAAAGAAAGTAGCCTAAACACACCAGACACCGCACTGAGCCTCCCTGAGGGTGTGCTGGATTCTTCTCTGCACATGTGCTTCCTTATTTTAATGTCTTGTACAACTCCTTTTTTCTTTTTTCTTTTTTCTTTTTTTTTACTGAGAAAGCACCACTGGTGGAAACTTGTTAATGAGTTATTTTTAACACCAATAGTATAAATGGACAACCACATTAATTATCTGGAATACCTGGAATAAAGATGGAGAGGAAGATAAACCGCATTACTACTGTACTGTATTACTACTGGCCTTTCATTTAACTGTCATTGTCCTACATACTGTAATGTACCCCATAATGGGTAACACAAAGTAAACTTGTCTGAATGGGCTTTCCGTGTCTCTCTAAATACATTTACATTATATCCATAATAATCATTTTAATCCTATTTGTGACTGACACATTCATGTCAGATGGACTGGTCATTTCAAATTTGCCCCAATGAGCCTTGAAACAGGTTTAAAAAAATAATCTGTATAATGTTAAATAATAAAAAAATGGAATTTCAGCTAATGTCAAAGGATATTTTTCTAAACTGTGCTCCAGGTCTTTAACGCACCACCGCAGGTTTTATTTGCACTGATGCTGTGCTGTGAGCCTTCCCCTCCTCTGAGGTCCTGCCTTCTGTTCACTGGTACTGTTTGTTTCCCACTCCAGTCTCAACCGTGAGCTGCCAACTGCTCATCCTCTGCTCCTCCCTTCCTCCTCCATCTCCTACTGTAGCTTCCTGTGTTGGACGAAGGCCCAGTGTTTCGAAGCTTAAATAATGCGCATTTCTCTCTGTTTCTGAAAGAGGAGCAGACTCCTCACCTGGAGACTGAAGAGTCCTTTCAGTCTGTTCCATGCAGGCAAACGCCAGCCCTGTCTGCTGTTTTATTTACCAGACCCCTGAATTATTCAGGACAATTTAGCCGTGCTTCAGTCAGTTGGAGAAAATGACAAGCTATATTATAAGCCAGGATGCCCTCAAAAACCTGATGAATAATACACTGTAAGAGAAATTAATCTCTTTAAATAAACATTTGTATGATTCATTTGGAGCATGCACTGTGGGCCAGAAAACCAAACGTGTCTCACAGTGTCTGTCCTCTCTATGGATCTCGCATCTCGGAGAGGGAGCAAAACTTGAGGAACTCCATTGTTTGGTCAGCGAGGAAGATAATATTGTTGCCTAAAACTGCGGACTGACCTGCAAACATAAAAAAAGGGAATTCCTACCTTTTATCACCAGAATTAATCTCTGTGTATGTAGCTTCTGTGCTAAGTATCATGGCATAATACACATACTCTCCATTAAGCTCATTCTCTTGGATTCATCAGCTTTATTTTGCAATTTTCACTTCTGACATGGTTAGAAATGCATGTGTTGGGATTAGATGCATAATGCAACTGCTTCCATTTTATTATTTCAGGTAAAAGATGAATTCTTTACTTCATGCCTTCCAGCTCTGAAACAGAAGTCTCCTCCCCAAACACCGTAAATGTATGGCACGGTCCCATTTCCTTAAAACCTGTCTCTCAAGGAAGCTGTCTGCATCTGTCAATGCAAGAAGAGCTGGAAAATGCCTTGGTGGTGATTGTGCCTTGATAAATATGTCATCAGCTGTCCATCCCTTCCTGGCATGCCATCCAATTAATTTTGCTTGTAATTGATTACTTGCTCTTCCACACTATGTGAGTTTAATATTACAGTTTGGGATTTTGCAGTGCATGCTATAAAACCCCCATTCACTTTGCATTAACTCACAGCTGTACTCATAAACAAACCCTTGGAAGTAGCGGAAGCAGCACTGACCTCATTTCCTCACTTCACTAGTCAAGCTTTACACGTTCACTACCACCATGAATGGCAGTAATGCCTAGTATAGCTCCACCATCATATCAGCGTCTTTAACTCCAGCACCTGTTTCTCTAACAAGGTTGAACTTGCGGTACAATTGAAGGTCCAGTGGTGCTGCATGTCAGTGTAGAGCAAACACACTGGCTGCTATAAATAGACCCATAGTCAACCTTGAGCTTTGTGGGTCACTGGCTGCTTCTATCGATCTTTAGAAATTACAGGGAATAAAAACTCCTTTTGCCAAGACAATGTCTGTTTCTGTGCACAGAAATGAAGTTGACCCTAAATTAATGCCACATGGATGGAGCCAGGCAAAATGGGACAACAGTGTCATCTTTCCTGATTTAAAGCCTCTCTTCTAGATTGATTTATTCTGCAGCAGCAGCATATTTTGCCTTGACTGCCTCACCAGCACTCGCCTCTAACTGCCTGGGGAGATCTCCTCTGGAGTGGAACTCTCAAGGGTGAGCTGATAGCGGGCCAGAGGCCAGACGGGACAAAATTTAAAACATCCAATCAAATGGCAAGGGGTATGGTACCAACAACCTGACCTCATATCATACAGAATCAGAATTCTTCACATAAGTATGAAGTGCTGAGCTGGTGAAAAGCTCAGAACCCTATGATCCTTTGTGTCTGGGAGAAATAGGACTAACTGCACTACATATATCAAAGTAATCTGAGAACAGAAAGAAATATGATTGATGCAATCTTCTTAGGGTCTCTCTCCAGGTTGAGAGAAAAGCTCTTTTTACTATCAAGTACCGCAATGAGCTTTTTGTCATATTTCTTTCATTCATTTCACCTTGTCACGAATGACTGCCAGACTTTCCATGGAGGATTACATGTCCCAGAACCCCGACTTGCTTCCTTCAGTCTTCTGCTAACACAAAGGAGAGGAAGCATTTTGTCCATTTTGTTACAATTGCCGCAGTTGCTGCCTACTGATGTTGGGCACTCTTACTGAGGTGTGCCAGATTTAAAAAACTAAAAAATTGTTTTAAAAAAATGGATGCACTTTTGGATTCATTTTTTTTCAAGTCAGTTTTTACCATAGCACTTGCCTTTGTCAGACTATTTGCAAGGACAAACAAAATGTCATATGAAACAAAGGGTTTGGTGGATTCAATGGAATAATCAGTGGGTGTCATATGATTAACCACCAACAGAAAAAGCCCTATCCTATTCTTACTGTGCTGTGTCTTTTTTTTTTTTTTTTTACCACTCGACAAGCTACAGATGTATGCACACAGTAAGCGACCATCTGCTTCAAAACCATCTCTTTTTCCCTCCTTTCTCTCTTTGCAGGTATAACTTTTATCCCCTGTACTGAATTCATTCAGCTCCCACTACATGCAGTGCAGACTGAGGCGTTAGCATTCGTTAGTGGTAGGCTGCTTGGCCACTGGTTTCCAGAATGAGTGGACACAGGCCAGAGCCACCTGCCAACAGCAAGCTGTCAAAAACTGAAGAAACTTTGATTTGAACTTTGGCAAATGAAAAGATACAAATCTTCAAAGTGTTCACTTGAAAAGTTCCAGTAGACACCATATGTTGCAGAAGCAACCCCTTTTCCTTAAGCACTGATAAGGCAACTTTAATAATGATAAAAAAAAAATTTAAATAGAAAATTTCAAAAACAGAACAAACAATCTGCAAACCAGAAACTGGCAGAAGATGCTACAGTGAAGTGTATTCTGCCATGTTATAGATGCTGAGTCAGGCCATTTTTGACATAAAAACACAGAACTCTACAGGCTCTGTAGGTATTGGCTACATCCTCCTGGCACAACTTTAGAAGCTGGATTTTACTTGGTTATTATATTCCAATGAGATATTATTAGCTCTGATGGTGGCTCACAGGTCACAAGCCATTTAAAGGAAGTATTGCTCATAGGCTGTTTAGGTTAAGAGGCAGGGTATAGATAAAGATGGAAGACAGAGTGGCTGCTGATGAAAAAATGAGGGGAGAGGAATGCTCCCTAATGGTTCATGGTTCACCTTTTATAGGACAAAAATTGATCTCTGCTAATGCTCCAAAGCTTGCAAGTTCACATTGTACATGTTTGAGCAAGAGCAAATTTCTTCACAAAATATCAATAAATGTGAATCTGTTTTTACTCACTATAGCTGTCACAAACCTGCCTGGTATTACCAAACATGAGCGGCATGTCATCACCCTAACTCTAACTAAATTAGTGTTAAACATCATGCAGGACTACATGGTGATGAATAACACCCAAAAAGCTTGACATGCATATACATGATGCTAAAAACATCCTTCAAAACAGCATGCTATTTATATGCCATCCCATGATATCATGTAGCAAAACCATGAGAGCTTGCAGGAGTCAAGGATAGAAATTGTTCACATCTCATCATGGCTGTTAACTGAACAGCAACTGCAAGTGTGATATGCTTTACTTTCAAAGCAGTTTAAGTAAATTCCTTCACTCACAGCATCCTTTGTACAGAAACCACACTCACTTGATAGGAACCCTTGAAAAAAAGCTGTCAGTTCAGATACTACCTCAACTTTCAGAAACATTTTATTGGACAGTTTACACCAAGAAGTTTCTGACAGTAAACACAGCACATAATGCAGAAGATGTTTATTCAAATGAAAACAGACGGCGTGCACCTGCCTACGTTGATGGCATTTGGCTGAAATAACAGAAGAAATCCCTGAACTGGGCCTCCAGTCCAAATGGAAATGAACCCTTCAAGATGTGTGAGATGTGTGGTGCAGTGAGGCATGGGAATCAGGGGAGATTATGAGAGTTTCTTGCCTTATCATCCTGTGTTTACAAGGAGATGGGGACTCATTTTGTGTGCTGTCAATTGATGGACACCAGAACTGACAGAGCAGATAGAGAAGACAGCACTCCCCTCATGGGCTTCAATTTACCCTGAAACTATTGACCAGGAGGCACTAGTAAAGAATAATACTAGCTGTGGGCATACCAAGGTGCTCCTTAATGGCAAGTGAACTTATTTCGCAAAAAGGGGGGGGGGTTCAGATTTTTTTTTCAGATTAGGTTTTCAACAAACTCAAGAGAACCTCTTCATTGTAGTGGTCAGAAATTAAGTCATGATGACTTCTTGGTGACCTTGGAATAAATCCTGCTATAAAGTCTTTTCTTGTTTTCTCTTCTCTTCTGTTTGTCCCTCCTAGCTTTCCTTCTCTCTCAGAACAATATACTAAGGGAAAGACTATCTCATGTGCACACACCGATTTTTTTTTCATCTTCTGTGCATTTTAGACAGATAAGCTGGGAAGGTTGTCTCCTGATTCTTCAGTGACTACCATCAGGCTATCCCTGCATTTTATGTCTGATATGTCTGATATTAATGAAATTATGGAGGTGTAAACTGAAAAGGGCAGTTTGGCCCTCAAGGCACATTGCCCTCATAACAGCCCCATTAGATGTGTATCTAATGACATGAAAATGTAGCAGTGAGCTCGTGGGCAACATGTCCTGATGTGACAACGCTCAAACACATGCATCCTGTGTTCACAGTACATTTAGAGTTTAGAAATCAACCGCAAGCCATCAGCAGACAAGCAATCACGTGGTCCATGGTGGAGATAATGGTGTTGCTGGGTGGTGTTGTATAAAAGTGAAATGGAAATGCGTAACAGAGATTTCAGTCAATAGAAAATCACCACAGATTTTATAAAAAACATAATATATCCATATGTAATATACATGTAAAGTTCTTTTCAAAAAGGTGGAAAATACCCCATTTTTCTCCTGTATGTCAATTAAAATGGAAAAGGTCTATTTTTATTTACAGTATTACTTACAATATACAGTATGTTCTTGTAATATTGTTATTGGTTCTGTCTCCTATAAATTACTTTCATTACTTAACTGCTTTGTCAAGTTAACTGTAATAAATATAAAAAAATTGACTGTTTTTCTAATATGTTTCTAATTACTGCAAAAGGCAACCTGCACTTCTGCTAGCTTTTTCCTATGTACTTCCTATGAAACTATTCATCTAGCCAATCAAAGTGGCAGACCATTCCTTTCTTGAGCTATTCTACATATTTTTGTGACTATTTGAGACATTTATCATTCTAAATGGATGCACTGTTTAAGCACAGTGGTCTGATACTCAAAAGTAATCAAAAAGGTTTTCAACTTTCTTTCAGTCTGTGACCTAATCCTTTGTTGCACTCAACATTTCACGATGAAGGGATTTTTTTTTCAACCAAAACAAATATGTAAAAATATTGAGCACCCCTTTGCAAAAAACTGCAAATGGGTGTAAAATATTTTTTACATATTTGTTATAACATAAAGGAACGTTGGAAGCAATGACTACATAATAGACTACTATAAGCAGCTCCATATTAAAAATGAATAATAAGTGCTCCTCAGTTCATCTGAGCCACACAGTGTAATGCCAAGTCCCAGTTCTTGACTTAATAGTTAGTGGGGGAAAAACACCGCTCTTTTTGTCTGACGATGTGATGAACACATCCTTTCAAGTGCCTCACCTAAGCAGACTGGGGTTGCAGCAACAAAGCATGCCGCTCTATGAAATTGAATTTAAATATAAATCCACCCTGCAGCCGTGGCTCGACATGGTACACGCCATGCTGGGAGAAGAGCTAATATGAGATAAGTTCTCCATGCTTTTTCCATGCTGTGTCTCTTTAATGACAATTGATAGCTACTGCCGGGGGAGATGCATGGCATCCATGCACAAACTTGCACAAGCAAATACTCCTAAACATGGATGAAGATTTTTTCCAGGGTTGTTTAATGTCTACTCCATGTTTTAATCTTTGAACTGTGTAACTGGGATAATAGTTAACTCTGTTTCTCTTATTTCATCATGTTCAACACCATGCTCACTCCTCAGAGAATGAGCACACAGTTGCCGTGGATTGCCCAGGAGATTTCTGCAGCACAATACTTGCAATACAAGTGTTTCGTTCAGCAGAGATCCATTATGAATTGCTACAGCTGGGCCATCCGATGTTAGGATCCTGCTGTTGCTGCTAATGCAACAAAAGCTCACTGGTGACATTGAAGTAAGGTAGCCAAATCCTCAGAGGTTACCACTGCATGCTGGGATTTCCTCCAGCACCATTATGAACAAAGATAAGTGCATATGGAGATTGGAAGATTTCATAATAAAATAATTTAAGTGATTACTGAGTCAAAATGTATTAACTTGGCTTTTTAGATCTCCTTCTATACCACCTCTGGATCAACATTTCTTCTGGCTTTTAGATTGAAAATTTGCACCTTGAACTAAACTTCTGTTTCTTATGGCGTTTCACTGTCAGCCTTGGTAACACAGTTGCAGATCACAGTGCCTTTAGCTATAAGATACAACAGACACTTGTCACACACAGCGTGCAAGAAACAAACTGAGAAGGAAATTCAACCATTTTCTCTGAAGGAAATTAATTCTTATTTTTCTCCTCTTCAGTAATTTGTTAATGTCTCATCTTCAGGCGAGAATTTACATATTGCATGTCAGTTTTGCTTAGTGGTGTCTTGGCAACCCATGATTCACTGTTGAGTCATGCAGCATGAGCTGTGAGGCTTATTGGAGTGTTCCTGGATGAGATCTAGCAACGAGATGTGTTATACAGTATTTTCTCCTCATTAGTATACACTGTTAAGGGAAGTGAAAAGAAGTATCTGAAACATCAGGAGGTCAAGTCCATAGGGTTACAGAGTGTGGGCTGAAAAAGAGTTGTTTACTTTTTCTTAGTTGAAGCTTAGAGAAAAAATATCTCCAATTTACCAGAGGCACTGTAATGATCCAGGTGCAGAGCGTGTCTGTCCTTTTCCCAGTGGCTAAATATTGACTGTGCTTGGTAGCAGCAGATGGGCTGAACGGTGAATGCAGGCTGTGCTGGAAGGAATGAGTGAGTGTACGAGCGACATCTGGTCCTTCCTGCGCCCAGTGGACCTGGTTGCTACATCAAGCTGCCTCATTAGAACTAGCTGGGGCTTTAGGAGCATTCTGCCACTCAAGCCACTGCTCTAGTGCTCCCCATCAAATCCCTCATTTGCCACTGTGCCAAGACTGAAGGACCATATAATATGTTGTGTCGGCAAGTTTTGCACATCCCTGTCTCTGCATTCTGCTGGGGTCACCTTTTTGCACTTTTGGGTGAATTCATTTTGCGAGGACAGACTTACGATGTGGTTGCTGTCCAAAACGTCTGCATTCAATCTGAACTCACAGCTGGCTTTCAGTAAAGCTTCCCTACCAGTGAGATGTGGCTTATACGACCCCAGTCTCAAACTGACATTGACACTGAAACTGTCCCTGCTTCTGCATTTAACAATACACTGCTTTAAGGGCACATGTTAGGATCTTGCAATTGAATTTTGACTTTTGCCATCACATTAAGTTGACAATAAAATCAGTCCTGGTATTATGTGCAGTAAACTGTAATTGATTATTCCTTGGAATAATAAAGGAAATCATTAAATCTGTATTAATTTTTATTCCAACCAATTGCTACCATTTTCTTGCATTAATAAACATATTAACAACACCTGTTGTGAGCTTAGGTCAAATAAGATCAAACCTTAATTTTCTTGCAAATATATTACTGCCTATGGAACTACTTTTTCTTACCATATAGAGAGTCCAATCTCACTTAACCATTTCCAACCTTACTCTACTACCCAATAACTACAACTATAACCCTTTGATTTACTATACATCTGAAACTGCTGGTGTAATTCAAAAGACCAGAATATGTGAACTGATTACCCACTTAGTTTCTGCACAAAACTGGTTAGACTGGTTATATGTTATGATCATGTTCAAACCATCACAATTACTACAAGTGTGGTGTTATTTTTAAACATAACTGCAATTTATTAAAAATACAAATGTGTAATGAAATATATTATAATTGTCTAGAAAAAAGCTATTCATGTATTAATCATAAAAAAAGATCCTGGTCAGAATGTTAAGTAGCGAATTACTGTGATCATAAGGCATGGATCTGCTGATTTCCACTCAGAGTAAAGAGTCATCTATTTCTCTGATGGCTGTGAAGAGTGCTCATCTCAGTGCAGCCTGTGGCCGTCTCCTCTGCTGGTAAAGGCGGCTGGGCTGGGCTCTGGTTCAGCAGCTCAACTCGCCTCTCCTCAGGGCCGCAATCATGTGCAGCACCATCTACTTATCACAGAGGGCTGCTTGGATTACCACACCATGTTTAATGGCAAACTGCCTCATGATGAATATCATAATCCACAGCACAAGCGGCGCTACACATTCTGTGTCCCTTCACAGAGTGCTGCTTCCCAGATTTCACTCCCAGAACCTCTCTGCTCTTCTATTCCAGCATACACTACAAATTGTCTCGAGAAATATGGAAAAGTGAAAAATCTAAAGCATAAAAACCATATAAGCAGGATTCACATTGTACTTTAATACTGAAGTTCTTCCTCAAATGACAGTACTACAGAGTAAAAAGCACTGTGTTCTGGTGAGTTACAATGTCCCTGAAATCAATCTTCAATACTTCAATAATATCTTCAATATACTTGCTGGGGTTGTGCTTTATTTAGGACTATTTGTGCAATAAATAGAATCATTAGAGCACGCAAGTAATTTGCAGTAAGCTTCAGACTTGCCTGAGCAATGGGAAGGTGTGGCGGTCATATCGCATTTTCTCATTCCATTTCACTGGCACAAAGAGTTACTTTGGACTATAGAGGGGTGGACATACTCCCAAAGAAACACCTATGCAATATAAATCAATGCAATACAATAGCCCTGCAATAAATCACACTGTTGTGAAGCTTGTAGCTTTTACTGAGACTGTGTCGGATAGGTATTTATTTAACTCTGTGGTCATTTATGGTTTTAGTTTACAGAAAAAAACACAGCAGTACCTCTGATTGTAATGGCAGACTGCAGCTGCAGTGAGAAAGACAGTGCTTTCATTCGGTATCAACTTCATTATATCATTTAAAAAAAAAAAAAAGTCTCCTAAATCTGAACTCCTGCCTCCTGTAGGGTCATTAGTGTGAAAATGTGTTTCACAGTAATGTGTTTCTCATTCTCATGTGAGAATGAATGTCTCAGGGTTCAGTCAGAAAGTCTTTGTCCCTGAAACTGAAAAACTTTTGTAAGACTCATGTCCTCTACAAGAAAGAGAAAACTTAATTACATCTGCCTGAACATTGTCTTTCCCACCATTGCACTCTTGACTGTTCGGAGCTTGCACTGCCAGAAAAATGTAGAACTTTCTACTCACTCAACTGGTGCACTCATTTTAAATCACTCTGATAGGAGCTAAATAGCTGATATTAATAATGTAGATGGAATGAATCTGTGGCAGTGCCAGTGAAAACAGTAACACGTCTGGGAAGAGTCTCCGAAAGTCTTATCAGTACAATGAGAATGGATGGATTCACAAATTCAAACCTCATTCACTCCAGCAATTAACTGACTTTCAACTACTTAACTAGATTTTCACTACACATCAACAGTTTTTACAGGACTTTTCATACCAGTATTGTTTTCCCTAATCACCCGAACTCCCATAATGGCCATCAGATTTTTCACTGTGTTAAATGTGGAGTTCAACAGGCTTCTAACAAATATATATGTTGAACTCCACAGCGGTAGAAGCATACAGTATTATTGCACTTTTTGCAAACTATATATATATATATATATATGTATGTATAATACTGTATGGTTTTACTGCTAATCAAAAATAATCACATTGCAGTGAAATGAGAGATTGAGACTACTGAGAGATTCCTGTCCTGACTGTGATGTACTCTCTGACTTTGAGATATAAACACATATACATATATAAAACCATATAAACTATATATCAACACAACAGCAATCACACATGTTGATGAGACCTAAGGATCATTACAGCCACTCAGTCTATGTGTTTCTGTGTTTGTAGTTTAAAGCCTTAGTTGATTGCCATATGGAAAGAACTATTTTCCACAAAGACTGTCAACACACACTGATTTAGCAGAGTAACATCTCAGAAACCCAAAGACTAGATTTAAAATTACTTGCTTGGAAACTTTGATTACTGTAGCTTATTAATCTAAATGAATATTCTGGTTTTGGAGAGAGCTCATGTTTACATTCATTAAACACATTATACATTGTGTATATTTCTGTCATGCATTTATCTGGGATTTACTGATTGATATCAGCTAACTACCAGTGACAAACTTTGCACAGTGCAGATCGTATCAAAATACGACCAAAAAATAAATAAAAAGAAATCCCATCATGCTTGTCAACATAGTGACATGGCCAGTGGCGTTCCATTTAATTCAACTCTGTCTCATGAGCTGCAGGCAGCTGCTGCTTGAATGCACGATCTTCTGGGGAGCTAAGATGCGTCTGGGCACTATATTAACAGGGAGAGGGCTCCTGCCTGATGGAATATTGATAAAATGTTTTTTGTTTGCTGCCCATTGCTCTGAGAGTTGACGGCTCACTGCACTAAATCATAGAGCCCACTTGGGCGTACCATGGAGTCAATAACCAGTTCTTTTCTATTCTGGGAATGCACTCAGTTTCTGGGAGGTCGTCTACTGAAGCAACACTTGTGCTGGAACACTCAGTAACTCTCAGAGCACTTCTGCTGTGTCGTGCAGTGTGTACCATGCTCTACAGGGCTTTCTTGATGGTCTTGCCTACCCTAACTATTAATGTCTTTAGCAGTTTGTTGTATGGAGGAGGTACTGATGATATGTAAGCTGTAGAACTGAAAGTCTATACAGTATAAAGTCCTATACTGCCACCTGGATGGCCCCTGTAAATGAAGTGATCCTGGCTGTGACATTTGCTGTCTGTGCATGCTCCTGCCTTGAAAGACAGATCCGTATGTCAGAAAAAGCTGTAGATTTCACCCCCAAAACTCAGTGATTTGACAGTTATTGTAAAATGCTAGTGGTTTTCTGTGAAAGCGAGTGACATTATTCTTCGGTGTGGTCTCTGCATGGTGACAGGTGGGTTGAGCATGCTGGAGCTCTGGCAGGCTGTACACCAGCAGCAGCAGCAGCAACAGCGGCAGTGGCAGCTCCAGCATTGAGGCTGAGAGCAGGAGACGGCCTACCAGGGGAGCTGATGATGCCAAGAGCTGTTGTATCACTACAGAGCCCCTCTTCCACTATAAATTATACACCACGTCTCGAAATCTTCATTCTGGTGTTTCCAAAAACATTTCAGATATCACCTACATGAATTGAACATGATATTTTTGTATGATGTTGTAATATGCTATGATGAAACTAACACAAAACCCTGGGGACTCTTTACATTATTAATGATGGAGTATGCTTGGATGATTCTTTGTATAGGTGGGTGTTAAACATTCATTAGCCACAGATTATGCATATAATAATAAGTAATAAATACCAACTGCATGTAATGTGTGTATATATGATGCATAAATGCTATAAATAGGTGCTTTTGAATCAGAATTTGCATATTCCAAATAACTAAACAGTGAAGCAGAGCTAATACTAAGGTCTATTGAGTGCATTTGTATCACGACCACATTATAACAGAGGTCCCTGATCGATGTGATGTTTTTTCCTGTGTACCCTGATTGCCAGACTGGAGTTGAGACGGTATCTCAAAAGGAAGAGCAGGGGAGGGCTGTGATGTGTTTATTTATAGAGTACAATTAACCTAATTGGTAAATTGGTCCAATGATTGATTTGCTATTGGGTTTGGTGTCATCTGTCTTGACTCCACAGTGAGGGATGTCTTGAAATAGCAGGGATGACAGCGAGGAGAAAGCAGAGCCAACACTTTTCCCTGAGTGCATGATCCTCCTATTAACAACCCAGAGTCTCCCTGAGAGTTCAGCCCACTGTAAGCAATTAGACATCAAGGTTATGGCTCAGTCTGGCTGTCACCAGGCTGAATTAAAGGCTGCTTATGAACAAGGGTTTCTATTTCAACACCCACTGAACAGGATCTTAAATTTTTTTTAATGTTATTTGTTACCTCTGTTTTTGATCCATTAGCTCATCCAGTAGCTGAGCTGGGCATGCTTGAAAATGTAGTGTGTACTAAGCTTCAATCTACACACTAAAAATATATAAAGTACACAGCCTCAGGGCTTGATGAGCCTAACCTGTGTAGCAGAAAGTGCAAATGAATCAGATTCATCAAAGCATAGCATATAATGGTGTCTTGTTCAGATTTTTATGTCTACATAATTAAGCATGTCCCTCCATCTCCTTAAAGTTTCTCAGCAGCTGGACTCAGGCTTAAATTTAATAACTGGATATGTCTGTTGGTCATAGCAATTTAATTTTTTCCAACAGAAGTGTTGTTTCAACAAATTGACTTATTCATCTCTGTGGCAAAGAGCAGCCCGTACAAGATTTGATAGGCACAAATAAATCATGGCTTTATGCATAACAGTATTCCAGCTCATGTAGAGGACCTAGCTCAGGGGCCTATCTGCTTCCTGGCTTCAGGTTTGAAATTCAATTACCTGCTGCCCTGGGTAGCTGCTTGCTGGAAGCAAATCATGGATCTGAGGTAAGGTTTAATGGATTTGAAATATAATTTAGCTCTGGCTTGGCTCCTTAGAGACAGGTCACCATTACCTATAACCACATTAGAGGTAATCAAAGATTCTCCTGAATTCGTTACCTTGGCTTCCAGCGAGCACCTTGAGTGTTCTATTTTTTCCCATCTCGGGCGCATTTAAAGGGCACGTTATGTTCAGGCATAAATCATGGATTCTAAGTAGATTTATTGTGATAGACATCTAACCAGTACAGTGTCTTTCTTTTGTGGCAGTTTACAGTGAGAGGTCTATCACAAGGACTGCAGCAAGAACCATATTCATAGATAGCAACCCTTTAATAAGTTTCGAATAGTTTCATTTAGTTTTCTCTACAACTACTGGACCTACAAGCTATCGGGTATTGGGTTGATTTGACACAGCAAATACACAGCGGCTCAAGGTACCTGCTGCTCTTTTGCTCTAATTGCAGATTGTGGCTTATTGCTTGGCCTTTCTTCCCAAGGAACCTGTTTTTTTTCAATAGACAGAGCCTCCCCGTCCTCAGACACCTGTTATTAATTCTCTCCTGTTTAATCAGAGACCCAGGAGGTAGCAGCCGCTGCTCGGGCTGCGAGGATGACAAATGAATTGCCAGGTTAGAAAAATGGACTCAAATTCATCCTCTCCTGGAATTTGTGCTCACATCCATGCATTGTTCTTCCCTGAGGATAATGGATGGCATAAGGCCGATTTTGAAGGTGTAGCACAGAATTCCAATAAATAGTTAATGTTGCAAAAAGTCACCCATTACAGCTTTCTGGCACTTTGGTGGTTTGGAAACAGCCAACTGAAGATAACTGAATGTCAGAATAGTTGGAGACAATGGAGGATTAACTCAAAAGACAAACCATCGCTGTCATGAGAATGTATCTGAAAAAAATTTGATAATGAACTAAATCTGAAGAATTTATAGGCAAAATCTGTGGCCTTTTTGCAACCATTTGAAGCCTTCCCTTGCATATAAATAGGAGCCATTCTAATAAGTTTTTAAATCCTTTTGCTTCGCTGTGCTTCCTCCATCAGTGAAGCCACCTGGAAATGTCACTGTTGCTGTCTCCCATACAAATACAATCCCTCCACTGCTTGATAGTAGAGCACATGAGGACAAAACAGAAAGGCTTCACATTTTAGATGTATGCTACTGCAACATTTCCATTAAAGGATGTTAAAAGTTTTATATTTAATTAATTTTGACTCATTAAGATGAGTTAGGATTCTGTTATTGCTTTATTGGGATGGGGGGGGGTTAGTGAGGGTTGAAGTGAGGTTGAAACTGGGATGTTATGCCAGTGAGCTCAGTCCTGGCACAAGCACATGACACGCAGTAATATGCACTGCGAATGGCCAGCACAAAGACAGGCTGACAGGAGTTGAAACACTGGTGTGGGGTTTGTCCTGGTGTGCCCCATATATTCAACACTGTATATAAAGCCATATATAGTGAAATGACAAAGGTTTCCAGAGTGCAAAAATATTTACTCAACATTGCGTCATCAAAAAGGAGCAGGGGCCTACTAAATCCTGGAACAGTTCTTTTAAGTGTGTGAAAAAGGAGAGGCATGTTTTTCTCTCGTCAACTGGCATTCGATACAGGGAAGAAAGGAGGTGACCTTGCCCTGCCAGGCGCTGTGATGGGCCGTTTCCAGTCTTAAAACTACTCCCTACCGCCCGCTAAAGCTTTAGACAAGCTTTGTGGAATGATGTTAGCTACAGCTCTGGTACAAAAGGGTTTGTTTACTTTCACTGCCGTTGAGAAATGGAACACTTTAAAGTGATACTGTGATATAAAATAAAATAATTGGTGCTCATAATTCAGTTTTAGCTTTTTGTTTTTGGATTAACAAGCAGTCTAGTTTAGCACATTCACACATCACTTGTACTCATGGTGTTTTTATATTACAGGGGACAATCAATTTCAAACACCCAAACTAAAAATTGCATTTTTTTAAAAGAACACATTTGTGGTTGAATGCAAAAGTATCCAGTAAAGACTAGTAAGTAACTAGTAAAGACTCAGCAACATATTACATTTGGTAAAAATCAAACTTTAAGCATGTTGTCTGTCCTGTGTTTAAGAACATGTTAGAACAGGAGTCAAACAGCTGATTATAACATATTTTTTTTATCACTTTGACAGATGTTTCACAAATCTAAAAGTTCAAACTGAGACCAGATGACCAGGGTTTGAAAATATTGACTATCCTGACAGACTGAGTGTCTCAATAAAAATGAAGCATCGTATGTGCCACCTTTGCTGAGAAAAATACTCATGAATTGAAGGTAATTATCTGTGGTGGTGAAATATTGACTGAAAAATTTCCAGTGGTGGTTTTCTTTTATTTCAAAAAGGATGTGTGGTCTTTTGGAATTTAAGAAGAAAAGTAACTTCTCAGACTTAACAGATATCGACAAAGATAAAGAAACTAACATCCACAGCTTGTCAGGCAGCTGATAGTAACACACAGGGTTATTATCAGCCTGCTAGTTCAGAACCACATGCATTCATGAATAAGGTACTGACAATTTAATGGATGGAAAACAAGGACAGTGTGTTTTGAAACGTCCATGGATCATACTATCTTAACATAAAACAGCTGTCATCAAGGTACCTACTCCATTTCTGTTCATCTTGGAGCTTAAGAACTGACAATAGGCTCAGATAATGTAATACAGCCATTGCATTGTGCTGAATTTCAGAGTCCTTGCTTCCACAAGCCATTGCACTGATTGCTTGAAGACAGTCTGCTGTCCAAGATCTATGCACATGATGTATATGTCAGCGAACATAAAACTTTAAGAGGGTTTAGGTATTTTAAAAAAGTAATTGATATAGGGGAACATTTTAGCAGCTCTACAGACAAATGTTGTGTTTCTCAGGTTGCAACCAGCAGACATAGGCAGGTCTTTAAAAATCTTACACTGACAAGTAGCCATCTGTCTTCTGCAGCTCTTCTGGTACAATAGTTCTGTAGAATTGGATTACTTTCTTCAGAGCTATCAGCCTTTGAAGTGAAACAGTGACTGTGAGGGTCAGTCATCAGGTGTAAGAATGTAAGAAGTCTTAAAGGTCTCAGTCATTCCTCAATGCAGGTCTTTGTGCACTTCTACGGCCGCCTGAAGGTGTAAATAGAAGACCTCAACACTCATCCTTCAAAACTAATACTATTATCAGTGTAACTGAAGCTGATGTTAAAAAACAGCTAATGAATTAAATGTTAAGTCACTTTTAAGCATCTGGCTGAAACAAGGTAAGATTCCCTAATAGAAATAAGTTTGGCTTCTGTTTTCAATGAGAGTAAAGGTCTAGAAACCTTGTTTAATGAGCTATATTCAAGAACAAAAAATTTTAATGAAAGGAAAAGAGAACAAGCATTTGTAGGAAGATACAGCGTGGGGTTTTCAGTGACTTCAAAGCCAACAGTTCCATCACAGCCATCCTTATTGTGCGAAAGCAGTCCACAGTCAGGTGGTAATCATGCTGCTTTGTGCTACGTTACACGGGTTTGCGGATAATCACGATGGGCCAGTGGGCTGGTGAGTAAGGCCTGTGTGGTTGTCTGCCCTCTAGCTATTTGATCACTGTAGGAGGACAGCACTGAGGCAGAGCAGGAGAAATAATCAATGCCACAAGGCTATAAACAAATAATTATGACGATGGAGAAACGTCTGAATTTCTTAGATTTATGGAAAACTCTGCCAAAGGGCGAGATAAATAAAGGAAAACAAATCAGTGTCTTGCTGTTGGTATCACAACTTTCTTTTTTTGTTGAGAAGCATAAAGTCATAAGTACAAAAGCTTAGCAAATCACTATGTCAATGATCACTTGGTTTTCCTATGTGCACTGACTGATATTTATCAGTAAATCCTGCACAGCATTTAGCAATTGTGAGAGAGATGGACAGCAAGAGAAAGGGGACTATTCTGTGCAACTGACAAAAAGAGCTCTGAAGCTCGGCCACTGTGAGTGACATGTTTTAGACACGTAGCTTCCAATCCATTGAGCTGCCAGCAGAACATGGCTTTACAGAGCCACGGCCTCAGCCAGGGCCATTACTCCTTCTCGAAGGACAACAGGATGCCTGAGATTCAGGAACCTTTCATACAGTTTTCAGAAACCTGGTAGACTGAATCATTTTATCCCAGATGTGAATTGTTTTGTGAGGTCACAGTGGGTCCTTAGATTTAGCTCTAAACTGATGTTCATTTGGCCATCTCAGCCTGAAACAAACTGCTGAACATATCAGGCAGTGATTTAAAAAATATGCATTTATGGCTTTGTATTTACTTATATAACTAAATAACTAAAATGTATAATGCTTTCCCACAAATATTCAAAACAAATAATCTTGTACTTGTGTGAGCAGGGGTTCAGTGCAGCTGAATCAAGTACTTCTCAGAACAAGAATAGTAAAATTTATTGTAACAAAAGCACTGGAACACAGTGATTGATTTCATGCCTAATTCTTTAAATTATGTTTATGGCCTTTAAGATTAACATGAAACTTATCCCCATTTCTGCAGTTGTCATTTACTGTATTTGCATTCAGTGATCATGTTTCTGTATAGCAGATTTTATTTGTAGCGCTGGAGTCCACAATTCCCACACTAGATTAAGATTGTGTGCGTTAGCAGGAGAATTCGCAGGAAATGAGGCATGCATGTCATCCAGTGCAGCTTTAACATCCTACTGCTTCACCAAATAAGCATTCAGCTGATGAAACTGTGCAGCTGATGAAAATGCATCAATAAAACAAGTCAGTGGTTATTTTCAGCATTTTTGTCAATGGATTATTTTAGATTTTCCTTGAATTTTGCTACTCTATCTATGTTCTTTTGTTTCTGGGTGTGGCACTTCAGCTTTAGCCATGGCATCTCCAACCCTTGGATCGACTATCCAATAGATTTGAAACCTTGTTCCCCTAGATATCCATATGACAACATTGCACATCTGTTCTTGTTGACTATATATGTATTTGCATTTTGTCTGTTTATTTTGACTCTGATGAAGGCACGATAGTGTGAAGATATTGGTCTGCATTCACTGTTAAAGGCTACAAATCAATTAGGTACACTTCATCAACCTGAAGGTCCTCTGAAGCCTCTGTTTATACCCTATTCAAGCTCAACTACTACCCCACGCCCAACAATGACAAAAAAAATTAAGCTTGTTAGTACAAAAAATTATACTGTTGCATATATCTTTTTGTCTGTCCCCATCAAATCCTTTCATCAGAACTCCTCCTAACTGCATAAAAATCAATTAAAAAAATAGCTTTCATTAAAAACCATATGAACACACTAGTCTGTCACCAGGCTTTGATCCCTCAATACAAAGAGGCTGTTTACTTCCAATCAGTTCCATATCAGCCCTCTGCACTCTGATCCCTCCTTGCCCACAAACGGATGCACAAGTCTGTCTATGTGTGTGAGTGTTTGTGCATACGCAGGAAAACACATACCAGCATGACAGAATTTTTCATGAGTGCAGTTCATCAATGAGGCGGGATGGGTAAGGGCAAGATTACATTCAGGTCTGTGTGGCTCTTAGCTGTGGGAGGCTGACCCTGATAAATCTCCACAGACTGTGAGACAGCGTGGCTGCATTTTGTAGTGACAAGCTCGTGGCATGGGGCTCAATTTATGTGGGAAGTGTCCTCAAGTTGGGAGTGTGAGATGGGAGCCAAGCAGGCAGACCACGCCGCCTGTCTCAGCAAATCAGCAGCAACACACAAGCTCGACGCCTGTCATGTGACAAGAGTCGTCTTAGCACTACAGTGGCAGTGTGATCATCCATGACGTTGCCCTGCGAAAATCAAAGACAGTGCTGTGAATGCAATAAACAAGCACTTGTGGGTGGAGGCAAGCAGAATCAGGATGGGGGGAATTCAAGAGAATGTTTCTGTGACTGGACACCGGTAGGAGGAAGGCCTGTCCTTGCTGAGTTTCTCATTATCTACTGATCTACAATGAAGCAGCAAAAAAACGTACAGCACAGTGTGTGGTGTAGAAACAACACTGCCACCCACTAACTTCCTGTTATAGCTGCTATGTGTATGACAAATGATTTTTGTTGAAAGAAATGCAGCACAGAGTATCATTAAATAAATCAGACCATCACACCTCCGTCTGCTATCTTCTTAGCATTTAAATGTCAATGCAGTTCAGTTTCCTGACATGGTGAGCAAATCATCTGTATCTGGAAGAATCAGTTGTCTCAGCCAGCTGTGTAAGGAAGATATTATTGGTTTGTAATGATATGAGCTTGTGTACAGTACAATGCAGGTGTGGTGTAGGGCAGCGCTGATGAGCAGCTGATGTTGAATGTGTTGAGTTTAGTGGTTGTGCATTTCCAGAATGTAGCTATGAGGCCTCTGGAGGCATATGTGTCTAAATGAATGAAACATCTGTGATAGGAAAAGTGCTCAAACACCCCACTGACATACTCTCTCTCACCCAACACCCCCTGTGCTTTAATATCCAAGCCGGGATTTACATAGATGCTTTCCCAAAATGGCATGAAGACAGTTTATATCACAGTGTTGTTTACCCATAAATCATAATGCACCAACATACGCCACAAATCAATTTAAGCCCCAGCCTTGTGTAGTGGTTTTAGAAAAGAAATATGGTTTTGATACATCGGATGTGATCAGAAACTCAACACAGAGCAAACAGTATATTCACTGCTGAATTCAAAGATGTTGAGGTTGTGGTCAGAAGGTCTCAGTTCAAACTGCCCTCTGAGGGTGTGGTTAAGACTGTCAATATTTGGCCATCCTTCATGCACACCTCTCAAAGATTTCAGTCACTTATGCTTAGCTTGAAAAGTGCAAAGCACCGACAACATAAGTGATTCCAGGTGACGGCTGCTGCAGAGTTGTTGGTACATCAAGTGGGTCACATTTCCCTCAGTAAATCCAAATCAATACAGTTAATAGAGAAAAAAACTGACCTTCATAGATTCATATTCAAGTAATGACCAGATGACTGTCCTCTTCCCAAAGATTAAACCAAGCAAAGCATTTTTCCACATGCTGCCCTGGTTTGATTCTACCAAGTGAATGATTTACTTCACATAAAGAGTCTTCAGCCGACAGTTTCAAAATTCCTAATAACAATATCCATTTTCTAAGGTTACTTTTATTTAGCAGCTCACAAGCAGATTCATTACACGTCTTGTGCAACCAACTCAAAATAGAAAACAATTCACAAAAATGCCCTCCTCCAGAAAGCTAAAATCCTCTAGGGGAAAACAATAGCCTTGATATCTTCAAACAAATGTAAGTATGCAAGCGCTGCTGAAATGTTTTCTGCCATGCTGCAATGTGCATAGGGATGTATTTGCATATCTATTATGCGCTTTCTCTGTGAACAAGCAACCTTGTGGAACTCATCCGAAATCTGCTTTATGTTTCTTTTGAAATCAATATTCAGCTCAATGCTGGTTTCAAGTCTGCCGCTGACAACTGCCTACAGGCGCCCAAATCATAGGGTTGTTTTGCGAGGGGAGCACGTCACTACTACTTGCTTGACTTTATTAAGAAACAGTAAGGGATTCTTAATGTATATTTAGTAAGAGTTGAGATTGTGCTTACCTGTCAGGTGTCAGCATAAACAGATGAATGAATGGCAGCAGAGAGAAAGGGGAACAAAGAGGAAACAAAGTTAGTCACAAATTTTACACACCACTCTCAAAGCATTCTCGGAATGCTGCATGGATCAAATGTAGCAAGTTTTGTAGTACACATACTGACTAGGTAAACATTTACTGTATAGTTATTAATAATATACATTATATCACTTTATATTTACTTTGTTGATACATTGTTTATGTTGGGGGGAACTTTAAAGGAAGAGTTGGGGAAATGTGCATTGGTAAATGTGTTTATTGGTTTTCTTACTGAGAATTAGATGAGATGATTGCTATCACTCCCATGTCTGTAGCTGGAGCCAGCAGACATTAGTGGAGTTTTGCACAAAGACTGGAAACTGGGAAACAGTTAGCCTGGCTCTGTCAGAATATATCAAAGTCAATTTAGCTCTTATCTTAGTAAGTTAGCTTATGCGGTGCTGGTATGGCAGTGTTACCCTCGCACAGAGCCAGTTTCAATTATATCAAACCCCTGTTTCAATTATTTTATTTTCACACTTAGGTTTTTAGACAAAATGTGTCTTGAATATAGGCAAATATATGTTCAGTCATAGATGTAGCATATTTTCATTAAACATAATTACATTGTCTTTTCATATTGACTCTCAATTTTTATATTCAGCAAGTATTTTAATACTGTTTAATATTAAGCATTCTGGCTGTGACTTGTAAGGTTGATGCAGGAAATGTGAAATTTTATACCTTAATTATGAGAAGACATACTTTAACTAATACAAAGTCCAGGGTTACATTCTTCTATGTATGTGTTCATGCATAGATTTGAGTTTTACTGTCCCTTTTTTCTCTATTCTGTGTGTGTAGTTTTGTGAAGGTGTATGTGTATGTGCTTGCACAATTGCATGCCTACGTGAGAAAGACAACTTTCAGAGGAACAAGATAAATGCATTAAAAACACTGGTCATACAGTATGCACAGTGCTCTTAGTGTCAGGCAGCTGGACACAGCAGAACTCAAAGAGCAACTTAGCCTTGCTCACCATAAAAAGGAGAAATCTCTAGGGCCCATTCAAGACAATCTCAAGACAATCCCTGCAGACTCCTTTTCTCCTCTAAAAGCAATTTCTCAACCCCCTACTTGCTAATTAATGCAACGCCTGTGCCCTGTGGACTTCTATCCGCCTGCATCTTTCTGCTCTTGCCCACAGCCATCAGCCTCAGGGCCTCGGTGAGTGCCCTTGGCCCTCGGCCCCCAGCTTTCTCCAGCATGACTATAACACTTGGTTTGCCCAAGGCAACACAGACCAAAATCAATGTGGGAACGGTGAGGGGGCGTTTGAATTATTAGATGAGGTGAGGTTGAGAAGTCAATTAAATTTGTCCAATTGTCAATTCTGGATCCAGTAGACCGAATACTATCAGTTCAGTAAGAAAGAAATTAATGTGTACCGTTGTTTTAGCACAGCTTTCAAGTCATTATCCCATTTAGTCTTGACAGCCTGAGTTGCTGCTTCATAATAAATTGCTGGTGATTTAATTAATTATACAGTGGCATTAAATAAAACATTAGGGAAATTATATTTTATTGAATGAAGTGTTCACCTTGGCAATGAATCTACATTTTAATACAGGCCTGGCCTGTTTAAATTATGAAAGTCAGTGGTGGAGGCTGTACTATAAATGTCTTGTACATACATATCTTTTCCTTAAACAAAATGCAGATAACAATAGATGTTTTCATAATTCCTTCTCTTAGTGTGTTTGAAATAGAACTATCACTTTCTATCAAATTGTCACATGCTATTAAAATAAGACAACAGAGAAACCCTGGGTGCTGTTACTCATTAGCATTACCTTTGATAACCTGCTGTATGTGTTTATATCCCTCATGTATCAACACTGTTATCCTGATGTCAAATGTCAGGGTAAAATTAAAATTGCATTACAACCTAGCTTATCGCTTTTAGTTCCCTGGATCTGGTTGGAGTCTCTAAGGTTAAATATTGTGGTTCTGGTAGATTTGGCTTTGCAAAATTGTCTGAACAAAACTAAGAAAAACAAAAACAAACATGATATAGAAAAGATCTCTTCATTGCTTATGATCCAGCAAAAAATTCAATTTTTACATTTTTCTAATGTTCCAAACTCCCTTGAAACTTAAGAGTCATGTTGCTTTAATACACCCACATGTGTAAAGTCCATGATACTGTATTTTAGGAATTTGATGATAGATGGATTTGCTTGAGAAATACAATTGACCTTGACTGACCAGGCTTGCACAATGTGAGGCATGGAATGAGTGCTGGGAAGTATAATTGTCTTTTTAATTGGTAATGAAGCAAAGCCAATCATCTATCTTTTATAATTACCCTCAATTACTTGGGTTTACCTTAAATATTAATTTTTTTATAGATATATGCAGTGTTGTAATGGATTTCCTGTCTTATATAAACAGATCAGAGCTGGCTCAAATACTATTTGCAAATACTTATTAATGTTTGCCATGAACTGCTGGGAGCAGCTGAGGTAGGACTGACAATTCAGATGGTGTCAGATAAGCTGTCGATCACAGAGCAGGGGACTAAATTGAAATGAAAACCTATATGGCAGAATATCATGCAGTAATGTTATCGTGAGGCATTTGGAATAAAAATGATTAGAACATTGCAAATGCTATGGTGCACATCAAATCCCACCTGTAGACTGTGGAAAATACAATAATAGTAGTAATGTATTCAGATTTAATAGAAGGTTCATACAGTATAATTGCTTAAATCCAAAAAATTTCATGTGTTAGGTCTTGTGTAATTCCTTTTAGCTACAACAAGCTGCCCAGTAATGTTATGTCCAAGTTTAAGAAGGTAAATGTATTGAGGTTGAAGCTGCCATTGATCCTCCAGCACTCTGACATAATTAGTCTTTTGCAAAAATATAGATATCCTTAATTTTGTTAGTGATGTTCCTTTTGCAGCATTGCTTTAGTGTTGTATTCGACAGCTGTAATCATGTCAGGGAGCTAAAGTGCCTTTTTATAGCACTGATACCTTCCTCTGAGCTGCAGGAGTAAATTTGAGAAGGCTACATGTACAGTATATAATTCTGTATAACATTAAACATGCCTTTTATATTACTGTTCTTTGTTAAAAAGAAAAACACGTGTACGCATACACACAGTAACTCTCACTATCTCTACTAACTACTGTGAACTTATTTTGATATTTCTCACAGGCACTGGAGGCTGTGTAGTGTTAATTAATTAGGGCCAACTCAGTTGCAGTTTATGCTCAACACAATTAGTCTGGCACTCTTGGCTTCGTGCGCAAAAGGTAAAATTGGCTGAGGGAGGAAGTGGGTTCAGGTAATGAACTTTACGATGTGATGAACTCGCAGTCCTTGCCACATACACAAATGCACACACAGACATACACACACTTGGCTAATCTACTGTACAGCTGGACTCTGGTTGGTTTTGTTGCATCAGTGCTGGAGTCACTGCTGGTCCCACCGATTTAAAATGCCTACAGGGAAAGCTGCTGTTACACCTGCTGGAGAGTGGAACTATAACCCGATGTTTAACAAAGGTGTTTTCAGCTTGTCTGGTGGGGTAGACCTCTGCCCAGGTCAAAGAGATCTTTTTCACAGCAGATACTTTGACTGGTCATAGCAGGAGAAGGGTGCATCACTAATAGTGGCTCAGTTCCATTTCAGTGTCCCCCTAAGCAATGACATAGAGCCGGGATTCAGGGCCCTGTTATTGTGCTCTGGTTCCCTGAGAACAGGTCTAATCATGCAGACCATTTAAAAAACAATGTTAAAAAGTGGACTTTTTTAACACTTCTATAAAATTGGTAGAGGCAGTTTTGCAGTTTGGTTCTTAATTATTGATGCCATGTGACACAGTGTTCTCCTACTTGTAGGTAACTACGGTAGAATGGCACAAACGTCAAATTTAGAATTTAGAATTTCATACTAATATTGTTTCCAGCGCTGCATATTTTTGGTGGGTGAGTCAGAACTTTTACATACATAGGCTATTGTTAACATTCTACTGTAAATGTAGAGAAGCCTAGCAATTCAGCTGCGCAAGGGCGGAAGTGCAGCTCATTATGTGAATGTTGCCAGGCTAGACATCAGTCAGCAAAAATAATTAGGTGTTATATTACTGAGTGTCATATCTTGTGAGAGACTAAAGCCATCCAGTTGGGATCGATTGCATTCACTTTGTGTGGGGAAAAGTAATAAACATAATGATGGTTTTTGCTGCTTTTTGAATTGAAGCCACACAGTGTGACTGAATGGGCTGTGTATGTGCACTCAAGCTGAACGTCTTGCCAATTACCACAAATCATAGTCAGCTGGTTTTCTACCTCCTTTAATAGGACTCCGAACTTCCCTTCCTGCCTCTGCTTAGCATCGCTGAACATGACCTATTCAACACTTCCATCTAATGTCATGCTCATTAAAATATAAATTGGTTTATGATTACTACCTGGAACTTTGCAACTGGTCCAACAGATAATGATATGGCCAAAGGCAGAGAGGATTAAAAGACAGCGCAGTTAGTCATCTGCATGTACACATTACTGTCATACTGTCAGTGTTACTGCTGATACATCACTATAATTGTAATACGATTTTTGTAGATTCATTGTTGTACTTACACTGTGAACTAATGAAAATTAATAAACAAATTCAAACTTGATATCCATCTTTCTGAAGCTCTTTGATATAAACTGCCTGTAGAAACACAAGGGCCAAATACTGAGCACAGCTACAGCTTAGTGTTAGAGCTGCCAATCCCTGTTCATTTCCATCACCATTAAAAATATTTTTTTTTCTGTCTAGCTTCATTGCACGTAACTGCATATGTATATGCTAAAATTGCTGACATCAAGAAAGGATGTTTGATGCAATTTTATGCAGTTACTTGAGTGATATACTGTACATATAGCTCATTTGCTGCCCATGAATTGCATCATGTAGTGCTTACATTTGTTGCTGCACTGCTTTTTTTCCATGATGTTAAAATTTCAAAGGATTTCTTCATCCACACTGAAATAAATTCTTCCTGCTGAGTGGTTGTACCAGCAGACTGTAATTTAAGAAAGAAATTTCATGTTCACAAGAAAGAAATAGTAACAAAAGGTTTGGTGGGCAATTCATGGGTTTGTTTTGCCCAGTGCATGTGTCTCTGTGCTATAGACCCCATAAAGTTGCCACAAAGGGACACGTAAAATGTGGGATTAGCTGTCACTTTCACACCAATGAATTTCTGTCAGATGTGACAGAACACTAAAGAAAATATATTCCTAGCAACAATGACAACAGAGTGTTAAGTAGCCACAACAAATCCAGTTTTCCAGTTGTGATTCACTGTTTTTAAGAGCGATTGGGAGCTATTTCTCAATGCCACGCTTCTACTCTGGTGTCAAACACATGGAAACGCAGCTCGAGATCAGAGGACAGACAGTCTGAGTCTTCAGACCTCCTCCCACTGCCATGCACGAGCAGCCAACATGTGACGCACAAGTGTTGATCCCTGTCACAGGCAGAGGATCCCCCTATATTAAAGGCTGATTGAATTCAATATCCTGCCACACACAGAGCTTGACATTTATATTGAATTAAAAAGTAGGACTTCAAATAATTCACATACTCATTCAGCTTAATAATGCTCTCTTCCATCTTCAACACACTGAATTTGATCGACCATGACTCATTGGAAATGTGAAATGGATGTTTGGTTCAAATAAGCATTCTTATAGAGAACAATAAATCTGCCAAATGGACTTAAGTACAACTGCCAGGCATCTAAAACAGAATTTGGCGATAAATAAATACAAAATGGGTTTATAATAATAATGATTCATGGTAACTGTAATCCATTACAATAACTGGGAGACAACTTACTTACTTTGAATCATTTAAAAATCATGAATCCAGTATAAAATATATTGTATGTATGAGTATGAACTCAAAATAGCAGCAGATTAAAGCTCTGAATCCTATTTATACATGGTATTATATGCAAATTGTAAATGCATGCAGACCACCTCTGGCTGGTAAATGGGGCCCAAAAGAGAGAAAAAAGAAAATCAAAGGCTCTAAAACAGTCTTTTGTGGCTATTTATGACATTTTACTTCCATGTTGCAGCCCTGGAAACAAAGTAAATCAAGAGCTAAAAGTTAATTCCTGTGTTGTATTAGTTTTATAATTGCGTTGAAACCCAGAGCAGATAATGAAAGTACTGTAACTCTTTCAGAATTGGTAAAACCACTGTAAGGTTCAGTTTCTTTGATCACACAACAACCATCAGAGAAAACAGGCATTTGGAACTCCTCTCCACTTGAAAGTGAATGATTACTGTTAAATGATTTCACTGGCTCGTGTGGTAAAAAGCAGAAGGCTGCGTCAGAATTGGAAACTTACCCTACCAAAGGTGAGTGGTATACATGCTTTGTAGATCTTCTCTGGATAAATAGGAAAGGCAACAGATAACTGCCACATGAATAAATAAATAAATAAGCCATGGTCTAAAGTCTTCCACAGATAAAAACTGGGCCTTTGCACATTCAAGGTTGGTACTCAATTTTAAAAGGAATCCCACAATTGTTTTGCTGCAGCACAAGAGACTGAGAGAAACCCTGAGATCTGCTCTGGCACCAAACTGAAGTCTTTAAAATAAGGAAATAAGACACCGTCACTTCTTTGCTGCTGCACAGGTTGACCAGTTCTCCCTATACATCACTGCACTTTACATGCAGTTTAATGAAACCACCACTACAGTACATCTACAGTACATTGTCACAGCTGTGCTATGTGTGTGGCTTTTGTTATTTCTGACAACACACCTATTCAGATAATCAGTGTTTTATTGCGAGCAAAACAAATGTATAATACAGGTGAAGCAGAATTATGCAGATTTGCTGGAGGAGTTAATCTTGAACACTGCTCGTGGAGAATATTATCCAGTTTTCTCTGGGGACACAATGCACGAATGCACTCATTAATGTGGCATCATGAAAGATGTTTTTACAGCTTTTGCAGCAGGCAAAAGAAGCAAGAAAAATAAGAGTAGCTACAAGAGTAAGAATAAGGAAAAACATTACCACGCCTGTGAACAGTAGTCATATAATCTGCCTCGTGCTTTCAGTCTGGTCCATCAAGGTAGTGTTGCTTACTGGCTTGATTTTTGGCAAAATCGAAGAAGGCATTTCCAAAAGACTGGCAGACTGCACATCACAACAGGCAGTGTGGGGGAAATAATGAAATATAGAGATAAAAAACAGCAAACAAAGGCTTGATACTCATGGTTTGGCAGTTACAAACACAAAAGGAAAAGATGCATTTACTTTATACACAGCACACCAACTTGCAATTCAGTTAAAATGTCCTTCTGTTATCTATATTGATAAATGTACAGTAATTTATCTCAGTGACATCAATGCTGCAGCATAATGACAGGCCTTTGATGAGTCAGTTCAGCACACACACAGATGTGAGACTGTACTGGCTCGAATAATGCACTCAGCATCCTCCTTTTTCCAGCACGGCATATGGTACAGATGCTGCTGTGGTGGATGTGGCCAGAGGTGCAATAGGTTCCAGCAGACCATGAGCAAGTTTGCCTGAATAAACTGAGTTACATTAAACAAGCAGTTCAGAACTATAAAGGAGATTCAACAACATGCCATGAAACAATGACCACTGTGGACAAACAAGGCAATGTTTCAACGTGGTGGAATTAATGATATTGCTTGTGTTTTCTTCTTTTTATTTGAAATGCCTGTCGTAAAATAAACACAGCTTCTGGCTGTGCCTCATAACCCCCCCCTACGGTGCTGGCGGACCTTTTGACAGAAATGCCCAATCAAAGCAGCAATGGGTCAATGTGGAGATGTTCCAGGAGTGTGAGTTATAGCCGAGTTCAGAGTGTTATTTTAATGGGGCTCCAAGCAGCGGCTGTAAAACCTCTGGCAGCTTGTTGGCTCTACAGGCACCATTCATGTGTATCTCTTAGTTGACACAAGCCTTATAGGCTCGGTGGCATGGGGGCTATCTCTGTAACATAGTGTCCCAACTCAGGGGACTCTTTAATACAGGAGCTGGATAATGACTTCAAGGTCTGTTACTCATGACAGTGAGAAAAACGGAGCTGCATTTTCTGTAGCAGCATTAAAATAATGGTGCAAGATTTTGTTTTACATAAGTTCTGTATCTCCACGAATGAGGTTTGAACTCTGACAACAAATATGATGAGATTTTCCAAACATAAAAAAAGAAAAACTTCAAGTGTCCTTAAGGGTAGCTGCAACAAGACACATTACAAAAATGTTCTGGCATTTTGCTGTGAAGAAAAAGGGACATCAGTTGGAGTTTGATGAATCAACTTCCTTTCCCCAGTGCTCCTCTCACACCCACAACATGCTGCGATGAATTATACTTGACACTTCTCCCCACATAATTTCTCTCCAGATGGCACCCTGTCCAACATTTTGGAAGTCAACAAATAAAATAAAAACTGACACATAATTTTTACTCTTGAGTAGAATTGAAAAAGAGTGAATCACAATATAGAAGTGGAGGAGGTTGTGTAATTAGTTTCCCCTGACCCCCCGAAACAACAGGCTGTTAGCCTCCCGGCAGTTTGCACCCATGCTGCCTCCTCTCAATTTACAGCTTAATCACTGGCTGCTGCTCAAAACCTCTGTTCAGAAAAAAAGCATTCGTATTCACAGACAGTCGACCCAACATCTTCATCATGAGATATTGTGCTTCATGTTTGTTCTGCCCAGCTCTAAACCCCATTTGGTAATATATTTATCACCAATGTGTTCTTGCACTGCTTCTTTCAGAGGCCTCATTTTATCATTGTAAATGCAGCAGTGAATCAGTTTATGAGTTTACAGAAAACACACACAAAAATACCTACACACAACACACGCATTAAAAAAAGAGTTACACAAACTCAAACGTAGCTACATGTACAAACATAGGAGTTTTATACTAAATGTTTGGCATGGAATATACAAAACCTGTCAGCTTGTTCATCACATGAATGCCGTATAATCACTCTTCATGTTCATAAAAGAGCATTGTTACTGTACAAAAGAGCTTTGATTATTGTATATTGACAATCTATCATCAGACCACACACAGGCACCGGGAGTGTGGATGGGTGTCAATCCACTCAATAGATGTTACAGTAATAGACTGGTAAATGAGAGGGGGTGGGGGTGAGCCATGAGTCATTTGACATGCAAATTAAATAAGTAATAGCGGCTGACACTGGAATTCACAAGAGATCACAATCTGCAGTTCCACGATGGTAACAGAACCAATATCTGAACACACACTGCTATTAGTCTGTGGATGAAACTATAATGCGATGCGATTTCCCACACAGTTCTCCCACTTGTATCTCTCACTGAAGAAAATGAATCGGATTCACTGATACGGGTTATGTCTGGGATGGCATGACTCGGTGATGTATTTGACTGCAGTAGTAGTTTTATGAATTCTCCTGCTAGGAGTTTATAACAAAGACAGTTGAACCCAGAGTTTGTTTAGAAACTGCTTTTTGAAAATGCCCCTTTTATCTGTGCACAATGTATGTTTTGATGTAAATTGTGTAAAAATATTAAATTAAATTTTGTTTTAATTCAATTTTATAATTCATAATTTTATAATTTATGCAATACTAACCTGTAAGTTACTGAGTGCAACAACAAAGATTTGGACAGCATCTAAACCTTTGCAGATGGAAATAATTGAAACCATTCATAATTGTACATTTGAATATCAAGTTTGTGTATTGTATTTAGTCACTATGAACTGTAACTGACAATGAATCCCAGTAATCGTGCTATTAATGTTTTTTCTGTCTTCAGTGTTCAAAGGATTCCTGCATACGATGCCTGGCAACAAACATATCCATTTTGTTTACTATTTTTGTCCCTACATTGATACATTTCCTGAAATAATGAGCCATTTTCAGTTCACTACAAACACTTACCCAAGTTCAAATTTAACCTAGTCTATTCAAAAGTTATTCATTGTCTGTATAACGCATAAAACCTGTATCTATACATTCTAGCAGCAGCCAGAGTGTCCTTACCACAGCCACCAGTGTCTATTTATTTCAGTCATTTACCAACATTTGGTTCAAATGGAACCAGGGCAACATGAACTGTGGACTGACTGCCCCATGTGAAGGAGTCAGGAAGTGGACCACAATAACAGAGTCAGCATCAACATTTGCTTTACCACAATGTTATACATACATCAAAAGCATATTACCAAATTGTCCACTGTCAGTCTACAAAAGGTGGTTTGTTTTCACATTGTTCAAGCCCAGGCAATTCTGCATGGGTGTAGGTACACATGTTAACATAAGAGAGTCCCTGTAACCATAGAGACCCACTCACTGTTGGCAGAGGAGATATTTAGCAGAGAGCGCTACGGGCTGATGTTTGCACAGCATATTAGGAATTAATGATTTGTGGACAAATCACACATTTTTTTTTATTAATGAAGCATTTGTTTATTACAATGCAGAACACTTGTACGTGTTGTACGTACCCTTGTACCCTGTACAACACTTTTGTACCGTAGGGTGAATAGTAAAAAAGCAGGACTGCGGTAGACAAATTGTGACTCTTGTCACTGTAGATTTTATATTTGTAGCCTAGCTCAAACTTTGTCCAATGTTCTATACTGGCAACTTTTACAACAGGAAAATCAAAAAATCGAAAAGGAGTCTAGCTCTATAGGTGAGTAAGAAATGAACAACATGCAACCATAATGACAGAGTGACAACCTATGACACCAGTCAATCCTCCCTGCGAACCTATTTTTCTTCAAGGCCTACATCATTTCAAGTCGTAAAAATGTATGCTACAAAACACATCAGCAGGAATGATTCTCACTCTGTGGGGAAAAAAGTAGAAAAGTTCTTAACAATGTAAAAACCACCATTCAGCAGCCATAGATGATTTGTAGCACAAGGCAGATCAGCATCGACGCTGATATGATTTATGATTTTATTAGAATCCCCATTAGCTGATGCACAACCTAGCCATAGTATTTGCTAATTTCCATAAACAGACTCGATTAATGTGAAAAAAGGGACATCACATTATTTATTTCATTAAAAAATGTGCTACAAATGGTCACACTCTTGGGCCACTACTTCACTCCTTTTTCTATAATGCTGGTTTCTCCTCGGGGTTTGCCGCAGCTCTTTACCACAGAGCATTTCTCTGTTCATGCCCTCTCTAAGTCCTCACTGGCAAGCTCTCCCTCAGACGAGATCATACAGCTGCCAAGATAAAGTCAAAGACACAAGGATAAAAGGCAGCACAAGCTATTTAGGGCCTATCTCCAAGAGTCACTGAAACCTTGGTTCACCAGATAAAATGGCATTGCTTATAGTAACATTGGATGATACAGTGCAAGGGCACTCTGGTGTCACTACCCCTTTTGTAAAGTATAGTACATGACTGCCCAGGTTCATTAAGTTACCATGGGATAAAATAAAGTGAATAAACTAGAATCAGTTTAGAAAAGCTCCTGTTGTTCCTCAATAAATCTGCAAATCCAAAGCTTTGAATAGTGCTCAGTTAAGTTATCAGTTATGAGTAACTATGAGTATATGCCTCATTAAATTAATGGTATATTTTAGCCTACTAATTAGAATTGATTACAATAAACTGATGCCATTTGGAAATGCATGTTTTCCAATTTGTAAAAACAAATGTTTTTGACACAAGATCAACCTTGACAGCTTTTATGCCAAGTTTCAGGCCATCAGGAAATTCTCTTCAAGCCATTAAAATCTTCAGCAGAATCAGTGCAATGTGATCAATGTATTCAAAGCAGTTTTGTATGACTTCACCTCAGGGTTACTGCATATGTAACCAGCTGTGAATCCCCAGGCTCATATTTGCTAATCGAGACAGAAAAATAGAAAAATAAAAAATATAATAAAAAAATAAATTTGTCTTGTTGGTTGTGGAGGATTTGATTAATGCCCACCCTTTCTGGTATGCCTCTCCCCTGATACATTTTAACCTGGAGGGGACAGGCTACTTGCTTGTCTCATCACGTGTTGCTTGAAAATTGTAGGTGTGTGCTAAACTGATATTTACATTAGCATACTAACAAGCATCATTACTGTGTGTGTGCTATATCTCCTCTGCTGGTGGACGTCCACAAAGAGTGAGGCAGGACGTGCTTTTTGCTGAATCCTGGAGATGAGGATAATGAATTGCATTCCGCATATGGCACATTGATAAATTCACTTCATGCCATTAATCAGCAGCAGAAGGAAATGGGAGAGTCATGGGAATGTGCTGTGATTGACAGGCTAATTTAGAGAGAGGAACAGCTTTTCTTGCAGTGAATGTGGCTCTGCTAACATCGGCCAATTAAAGGCAGCCACTCTGCGGGGCACTATGGATGAGGCTTTACCAGAGCTTTGGTAGTTTTCAATTTTTGTGGTAGGGCCAACTTTTTGTGGTAGTGAGACAAAGGAGATGTAAGAGCTACAGCACAGTCAGAAGCTTTCCAAAGATATTGGACATGCAGTTGTATAGTAGTTGGATGGGTTAGTGGCTAGTGCAACCTCGTTGGCTGGCTGCAAGGATGCCAACATTGGAATTGTTTGGATAAGAAGGGATGGTTACTGTTATGATTGCCTATATAAAAGCTGATTTTACTCTGTGATTATCTCACTCTGAGTCTCATCCTCCCCTTATAGCGGTAGAGCTGAGATGGCATTAGACATCAGCAGTGGCCTGTTTCAAAATATCTTATGTGCCTTGCCTCCCTTTTGAATTTCTTCTGAGGGCAATTCTTCTTTTCTATTAGCATCTCATCTGGGCTTACACATTGAATTTTCTCACTTTACATTTGTGTGCCAAGCAGCACTTGTGCTTGAATAGCAGAATAATCCAATCAGTGGGGAGCGCCTCAGACCCAAGACATCTGACCTCTATTGAGGACGGGATCTTGTCAAAGAGCCTCTTATTTGAGATAATAATTCTGCTTTCTTTGTAAAGCCTGGTATAGCTCTGTACTACAAACTAATTTTTCTTTTTTTTGGTAGCAATGTATAAGACATCAGGGACATTTCATGGAATATTCATTGAAAGATGGACCTTTGACAATAATAAATCAATATCTGGAGGTGGAGGAAGATTTCATAGTATGTGTTGGCATTTGCATGTGGTAAATATGGCCAATCTATGAAAAAGTAAAAGACTACATTAAGAAAACTGCTTCAAATTTGTTCATTTGCTTTTGTGAGAATGCCAATCAGAGTGAAGTTTGACCATTTATAAAGCAAACAGAAGCAAACAATGGACAATGGACAGTGCTACATAAATACTAATCAGTTTCATGAACTATGAAAAAAAGATCAACTAACAACCAGCAAAAGCGCAATGACTTCAGCTGCATTAAAACACAGTTACTATTCTTTGTCTAGATGTCATGTGAATTTAGTTCCCCACATCTCACCAAATTACCATAATGTCTCCTTTGCTCAGTCCAATGAGTCCAAAAATAAAGTCCAATGCTCAGCAGAAAAAATGCTCCCTGGGAACCCCCAAGACCACACAAAAAGTATTTATACAAAAATATGTAAAACTAAAAAAAAAAAAAGCCAATGGAAGGACCATGGTATGAAGCAAAAGGAAGAGGTGTAAGGACCAAATGACCTTGTCACCACCACAAAGACAGCTACAAGGTCAGTTGCTGATAGCCCAGAGTTAGCAGTATAAGACCAGTGTCCATATTGCATCATGTGACAACTTGAGGCTGTAAGATGTAATCTCAGGGAACCCTCTGCTTTAAAAAGTAGTTTGGCTCCCTTGACAGACTAGCCAGCAGCTGTCTGCTTTTGTTGGCCTTGCTGCTGTCTTCCACAGTCTTCTGCTGCGAGACCAATCACCTAACCTGTCGACAGAGGAAGTATGTGGCATGCCCTCCTACACTGTCCTGACAGCCACTCTGTGCTTGCTACCAAGTAGAGAGCCTCCCCCTTTTGAAAAGGCAATAGCGTACAGTACAGCAATGTTGTTTTTTTATATTCCATTATATGCAATCAAACATACCAGAGCACTTGGCTGAGCATTGCATGTTCATTGTAAAGGGGATTTGACCATAAAAGCCTCCTGAAACAATATCTAGCCTTCTTAATTTTATGTAATTCCTTCCAAGTATGTAATACTTGAGCTGTTGTGCAATGATGTCAACTCTGGAACATACAGTATATAGTGAAAGGTAAGGTAGGACACTGGGTACTCATAGAGGAACTCCCACACAAATGAAAGATGCTGTTAGTACAATGTAGTGCTGAGTTTGTGTGCAGGACAGGCAAAAACAGACCTGACTCTTGATAAGCTGATAGTATGGCCTCTACTTTATGTAAGGCTGAGTAGCTATAAGCAGTTACCTCTGCCTGCGTTGGTACATCACAGTAACAACTGAGTCTGTACCCTTTAACATGAAACCACAGAGGTTCTGTACCTGTAGAGCAGTATCTGATTGTTACATCAAATTACACTTGTGAATCATTATTTAGGGGAATGTTTATTAGCAACAACAAGGACTCTTGCAGGCTGCACTACTGTGAATTGGTGTCTTTTGTTGTTAAGTCACATTACACTTATGACAAATTATGCAAGTAGTTCAAGTAATGGCAGAATATTAATGAGCTTTCATTTTTGATTGCTGGCAAGGACACTGGTTTGTACAGCAGAAGAGGCTAATTAGAAGAGTGTGATACGTTATGGTTTGATGGGCTTTATGCCCCCACAGTGCTCGCAGTATAAAATGTTATTTACCAGTCATCTCCAGATGCATGCCCATCTTTGGCTTTGAATCTGTACTTGTCATGCACAAAGTATTTTCTAATCTGGTATCACATGCTACATTCCATCTGTTACATATGTGAGTTCTTGTTGTGTTGTGCTTTACATGTAAATTGTCAATCTGCTGTTATTGTAATATGTCAACAACAAATAATTTTCTATTTTGTGCAACAAATTAAAACACCCTGATCTTGCTGGAGGAAGAGAGTCAATATGACTAAAGGGGAAAGACAGAGGCAGAGAGAATGAATAAAAGAGGTAGAGAGAGAGGGAAACAGACAGCCAGAGAGGGAGTAATATTCATACTACACAACATCACTCACCACTATGTGGGAAACCTCTGCCATAGTAACTTAATCCTCATCCAAGGCCTTCAGATTTCGTAAAAGGACATGGAGCCTGAATCTTTCATTAAATGAAGGCTTATTTCATTATTTAGAAGGCGTTATTTTCTGCCTCACTTCACAGGCTAAACGCCAACTGGCAACTCCAAGGACTATTAAAATGAGTCAGATTCTGGTCCCATCTGCCCTGCTGGTTCCCTCATTCTTCCCTACGAGTGGGTGGGCAGACTGGATAATGCACTCGGCCTGCGAGATGCAGACGGGCCTTTGCTGTGTCATCTGTCTTGCCACTAAGCAGCCCACTCACCTGTGCCAAAGCCATGGTCTCAGCAAATGCAAAACTCACAGCCACAGGTGCGATGATTTTAAGTGGACCACTTCAGATTCTACATTCAGAGTGTTATCAGGAAATTGCGTCTCATATGCCTCTCACAGCGATGCACTGTATATTTGAACAGCGACGCTACCGAGTTGTGGAACAGGTGAGATCATTACCTAGCTGAAAGACTGTGGCTTTGGCAGATTTGGTCCTTTGACCAATCAGTTATGGGATAACCTCTCATACACATCAACACCAAGCACAATCAAAAAGCAATATATATCTAACCAGGCAACTGGCACAGTCTCTTCAAATGGTTTCTGATGTACAAAGAATTTATTAAAAAAACAAGTGTTTTATCACAGAAAGAACACTGTGATCACTGGTACTCTTCTTATACTCTGCTGGGGTAACACATTATCTACTTAGTGGCTAAAATCATCTTTGGATCCGTATATATACTCTCTGCCATTAGAGTTGCTCTGTCCACATGCTCCTCAAATACTTCTTCATATTACTCTCTTGTGTTATTGCATGAAATAGTCTGCACCATAAGCCACCATAAGAACTTTGCGTATATTGACTGTAGCTGGTGAATGACGTGGTTCAGATTCTGAATGAGGTTTTTCAAGAGAAAAATGTCTTTTTTTATGAGCCGTGCCGAGCGCATGGCTTTGTCCTCGCCCAGTGACATGAGAAGCATGCTTAATCATGTCATGTACTTCTGGATTCTGTGTGCCTGGTGAATGAAGGGCAGCAGTTTCACAGACTGTCAAATAGAGAGCACGATTACACACAGCTCAGACTGCCGAGGGATCATTTGAATAATGTAGTTGGTTACATTATTATCTTTTTCATTCATTATTGGCTGGTAGAGTGGTTCTCTTGCTATTACAGAGGGATAACACTTCACTGTATGAAACCTTTCATTTACTGAGCTGGGTTTGGCATAATGCTGTGTGTTGTCTCCAAGGAGGAAACCATTATCTGCAGCACAGAAATCCTCTCTCCGTAGGAAGTCTTGAGCTTCATAACAAACAAAAAACGACTTTTTTTCTTTTGCTTAATTTTCCAAATGACTTAGTAAATAAATCTCTGCTGAGGAATGAAGCCACTTCCATTGCTACTTATCAGGGGATTTCTGTAGCTCAGAGCACTAAACAGGAAACAAAGCCAGAGGAAATAAAGAGCCAGCATGAGCCCATAACGTAACATCTGTTGACATCCGCCGTTAAATGAAATATGACCACTGTGTGCACTTTCATTAAAAAAAGACACTCTTTTTTGTTTGTCGTCCAATCTGCTTATCCACTGAGCACTTTCATAGCATGATGGGAATCTCTGAATTAATTATAAAATTTGGCACCCACCAGTCTTGTTTCCCTAGTGAGCAATGTGCTGTCTTGTTACAGTGATGCACAAAATAATTCCCCACTTTACCAGATGTCCTGTTATCTCAAGCTACAAGTTTATTATCATCTGAAAATAGAAGATGATATTCTGACTTTCAGATCCTCTGTCATCTATATTTGCAGCACTTGGCATTCCTGATTTTGAAGGACTGAAGAAATCATTGTGTAAATGTAAGAGATGTGGTATTTTTTTCCCTTTTTTGTGATACTTTATTGATCACCTCCACTGCCAGTGAAGCCAGAGGAGGGGGTCAACCATGGGGCAGGGCCCCTAGAGGTGGCATTGTCTTCACTTCATTCAGCTCAAGGTCAATATTGTATGGATATCTGCACACCACATGATTCATTATATATAAATGGAAGTTTTACACAAGTAGTCGTTTGCGGTGAAGATGCATTCAAGACTGGTGTCAGCATTATCATGAATTACCTCCACACCTGCCTCTGCAGTGGGGTTGTGAGGGGTGTGATCATAGAATAAATGAAACGTGGTTTGTTGTATGTTATAGAAATAAAGCACATGGTGACTTAGAATACTAATTTTCTCATCCATTATTCATGTGCTGGCATGCATCATGCGGGGAATGTTGATGTTGAGACTCATACAATTATAAATACCGCACTATATAATTGGAGATAAGGGCTTTTAACTCACTGCTTGAGGTGACAAGACTGAAATTTAGAGCTGTCAGTTTGAAGGTTTTCCTCTTTTTTATTTGAGGAAATAAAAACTGACTAACCCTCAGTACATCAATTGCTGAACGTGGAACACTTCACCTTGTTCAGCACCTTCTCTGGTCGGCGAACACAAGTCTGTTGTAGCAATATACAGTCAAACGGAAAAGATTATACAAAACAAAAAGGACTGGTTTTGTAGCCTAAACTAAGCAACTAATCAACAGACCATTAACATTAAAACTAGCTGTTATTGGCTTAAACCTACAGTCAACCTACAAATAAACATGCCATTAATGTTTCACTAAGGCACCATTTATGATTTTTTTTTCATATGGATCTGCATCTGTCTGTATTGACTCCAAGGTTACAAGGAGGCCTTTACGGGTTTTGTTTTCAGATATTTGTTTAAATCTTGTGCCTCTGTGGTAGTTTGTTTCCCACTGGCTTTTTTTCTTGGGAAGTAATCAGAATTAAAGCACCAAAAAGAATCAGCAGTATAATTAGCGTAATTAAGAAAGCACAGGGCATGAAGTGTTTTGGATGCCATGAACCACTAAGCACAGTCCCTGGGTGGTAATTACATGTATACACTACCAGCCTGAGCTTTGTTCAAGGTTTTGCAACACTGGCCTTGAATTGTATAAAAGTGGTTGGTGCATGCAGGAAGACTTAATTGCCTGTAGAAACAAAAACATTATCTCATATTGAAAAGATCTTCTTATTTTGCATTTTAAGGAAACAATCAGGTATCTAGTGATCATAAACAAAATTCACCCCTGCAATTACTGAATACTGAAAATTGAGCGACAACAGTTCTTAAGCAATGTAGAGGGTTACGGTAATATACAATTTTTTTACATGTATTGCTGGTGGGGATTTGAAATTTCTAGGTGTTTCAGCTGTGAGCAACTTCAGAAATGACTTTTTAGCCTGAACATAAAAGGCGAATGAATACCTTGTATCCACTGTACATGACATTTTGAAGGTTCACATTTCACCTCATGGTATGGATTTCACCAGAATGACCTTCCTGCATGGTTACATCAGTGACGCGCCTCCTCTCTGACCTGAATCTACCTGTCCCACTCGCTCTGTCCGACAATAATCAGAGCTTGTGTAACTCCCCATTTCAACCCCACCATGTGCCTCTCCACTGGGGAACACACTACATCAGGGGGACACCCAGCGAGCAGACCTGGTGTGATGCTGATAAGATATCTTTTCCAGGCTTCTGCACCACTGATGCAGTTGTGTCTAGCTGAAGAGACACACTGATACACTATTATAAAATTTCATTTACATTCTGACCATCCCAGCCTGCCTCACACTTTCCCATAGATCATCTCCAAGGAGGAACCTAAAATCACATAGTGGCTATGCAGCCATCCATCCCCTCACTGTCAATTAAAATTGCTCACCTTGGCTCTGTGAGTCACACCTGTGACACTCATCACATTTTAAGTACAGCTTTCACAAAGTCCTCACAAAACCAGTCCTTGAGTCCTTGATATTACAAATGGTCCCTGAAATATTTTTAAAAAGGCTTTGAGGGAAGAGGGTTAAAAGGTCAGGTCCGGTTTATTGTTTCTTAAGGTAGATTACCCACTGTCGTTTCAAACTGCAAAGAATAAAGGCTACAGTACATGCTGAGCACAAGATCTGCGTGGGCAATTCCATTAAATACAAGTCTTCTCATTCTCACAATCTATTCTTCATTGCCCTGCCAAATCATCACGTTACACTTTTTCTTCCATTAAGACACAAGAAGGAAATATGGTTAACTTTTATCTTGTCTTTTTCTAACCCATGTTCACCTGTTTCAGATTTTATATGATTTGTGAGTGGGTCAAATGCTGATCAGGTACTACTTTGAGTGAAATATACTGCTTAGACAAATGTTTATGCAAATCTGGATCTACACAGGAAAGGGTTCATCGAAAGGTGAGCCTAATTTCCAAATTGATGTGATTAAATGGTATATTAAAAGCCAGAGCTGGGTAATATTCCTCATGCTCGTCGCCCACAAATTTGAAGACTGCTGTCGTCTCACATTTGCTGTACACTTTTAGGAGAAAGAGGAAGAACATGAAATAGTGAGATACAATTTTGTGTGTGTGTAATGCATATTTTAGTGTGTTCTCCATCAAGGCCAGATTAAATGCTTTCTTTTTTGCAAAACAAACCTCTGATTGGAGGATGTTGCCAAGTTACATTTAATGAGGATTTCATTAAAAAGCAATAAAACAATGAAAATCTGTCTTCTTTGAGCCTAACAGGTGCCTGTGGCTCTACAGCGTGCTTTAAGTGCAGTTTTCAGTGGACGATCTTCTTAAAAATTACCTTGAGAAATCTCATTAATTCCCCTTTAATTATCACCACATTCCATTTGGTGGATGACTGGGGGAAAGAAGATAGTATCAATACTGGAATTGCATTCTGACAGGCATCTCATTCACAACATTCATAACAAGCGAATGATCCCAAAGCATTCTACATACTGTAATTAATCATTTACATACTCCGAGTGTCACCTGATAGGTCGTCCTGCTGCGCTTTCCCACTGCTCTTCTCATTAAAATGCTAATCTAAACTGCTGACCCACCCTGCTGCTGAGGAAGACTCCTCATAATGACTCTCTCCCTCTTACATCTTCATGCCCCCCAAAGACCTATAACAGGAGGTGCCATGGGCCAAAAACAGGGAACTTTCCCACAGAACAGCAGCACTCCAGCTACACAGATATTCATTTATTCTGCTGTGCTACCCAATGCCACTGTGGAAATACTCAGGGCTCATTAAGCAAATGTAATTTTTAAAATAGATATTTCCCCCGCTTCACTTAGTTTATATACTATACACCATAGGTGACTGATAATCATTGAGAAGGTGTAACCTAAGGGATTATGAACTGTTGAAGACTCATCTGTCTGTCCCAGTACAATAACAGGCAGGGATGTGTGCTGAGGAGAGAACGCAAAAAGCAGCTCAGGCTCACAGAGATAATGTCAGGATGAAATGATTAAACCAATGTGCTCCCGGGTAGTTTAATAAACTCTTACATTGGGAAACCAGTAAGAAGACACAGGATTTCTGGCACAGTAAAGTCCGATGCTGGCATGAGCACCTTTGTAGAAAGAGGGTCAGGTGAAAGTAAGTCAGCACGTCACAGCACAGATATTTTGTGTAATTAAACCCATGATGTGTTCAGGTTTACCTGACCTTCATCGTCATGGTAACAACGGTACAACCCTTAGAAACGTACCAGCAACAAATGTGAAAGACCTTCATCGTCATGGTAACAATAACAAACGTGCAGTTAACGTTGTGGAATGGTTTTGTCTGCTGTTCAGTGCAGGCTTCAGTAAAGCCAACAATCGAGCTTAATTTGAAACAAGGCAATGGCAGCTTATAGTTTCATTCACTGTGATATAATAAATGATGCACCGTACACTGTTAGTTTTACATTTCAGTTTGTTCTCTATGTAAATGTTTTTGAATTTGACACGTAGATACCCTGAAGTGTTTCGGCCCTGAGTACATATAATGATGATAAAGCACATCTAGGTGATGGATAAGAAAGTGCAGGGTGATAAGGGAGCGGTTATTTTGACTGAGCTAAACAGCTAAACAGGGCATATATGAACACACATGAATGGGCGGCTGCACAGCAAACCATGCTTGCTGGCATCACCAGAGCCAGAGGAAGGCCTCTATGGACTGGTAAAGACACGACCATATGTGTAGGCAGACTGGCCATTGGGAATAACAGGGTAAATCCTGCAGGAACATCAAGTGGGCCGCCACATCGGAGGGCTGGTGGAACGTCAAAAAAAACATTATCTTACTGGATCAGTATCCTTACCACCCCCCTCTGTGTGCCTGTAGTTCAGGATGCATATGAAAGTGTGTTGCTGCAATGGGATTGCTGGATTGCTGGGGTTGCTGGCCAATCACAACCAAGTTGTAACCCTTACTGCCCTACCCCCAGCCCACCCCCACCATGGAGCCAGGGCTGAATTTCTGTCCCTGTCTAACCATGGCTATATGGACTAAAAATATGCTCACAAAAACTCTGACAGTTCATTGCATACTTACGAACAAGGGGTACAGTTGTGCTGCTTTTTTAAAATGAAAATGTAAATATATGTAAATATGTGTAGCTTTTTAAAATAAATAAATAAATCAAACTAATTAATTAAAATCATGTCATTGGATTTGATAGTTTCAAAGTATCTGCAACATGCACTCAGACATCAGATGTCCAAATGTTACTTCAGACTTGGGGAGCCTCTTAAAGAAACAGAAAAAAATTAGGAATTATGCTCATTGGCTTTCTGATGGATGAGAAGATGAATACCACTTCTCATATCTCTCCATTAAAGATAAAATGGTTAGCTTACCACAAAGAGTGGATACATGGGGAAACAAATTTCCTGGCTCTGTCTCAAGGAAATTTGCCCTCCAGCACATTTAAAGCTGACCAATTAATGTTATATCTTGTTTGTTCAATCTATACAAAAATCAAAGCATAAAAAATGACAATTTGCAAGTCCTTGGCTGGGCGTCAAGAAATAGTCTGGTGCATAAGCTTCCCAAAATACTTTAATTGTTGTATGCACACTTTCTGATTCTTCCCAGTGACTTCCAGATTACCACTGTCATATACTGAATGCACACACTTTCCCACATTTCAGAGATCCTTTCTTCATTTTAATAATGTAAAAATTATATGTAGAGACAGTTAACTGTCAAGGATACCAAGGCCAGCGTGACAGCTATTGACAGTGATGAGTATGATAATGTGCAATGTTGAGTGACAGACATACTGATGGGTATCACCGATGACTTTAGTGAAGGGAACTGATAAATGGTCTGTCTATGTGATATCAAGTCATTTCATGTTCAATAATTATAATTGTAATTCAGTTTTTTACAGGTCTGAACAATGTTCAAGTGACTGAACTCTAACTCTGTATGTAAGTATTTGTAAACATTCTTTACTGTCATCACTACTGCCACTTTCAGTACTGGTACTAGTGACAGCAGTAGGTTAGGTAGCAATCATTCCTGTTACATTACTAGTAGGAGTATACTACTAACAGTTAGGGGGATTCGGGTACAAGGATAAATGTGTTATATTGGACTTGCAAAAAACAAAAACAACTTGTATTGATTGTTGGTACTGCAGTGCCAGTGCAAAAAGCATGTATGTTCAAAATATTTCCCCTGGCATATAGAGTTCACACTGTGCAATAAATGCCTGTTACACTCCCAAACTGTAGATCTCAACTGACGATGTCTGTAGTTTCCTCACTCTGAACTGAAAAAAACTGCTGATGTGGAGGAAAAGTGTGTTTTCTTTTAAATTAAATTTGGGCGCTGTGAAAAAAAAAGTGTTGGGCTGGTTTTCATAGCAGTCACATGCACACACACACACACACACACACACACACAGACAGTTTTTTGTTTGGGGTTCACACATAATGATTATTACTCTTTCAATGTCTGCTGGAGAGAACCCAGGCAGCAGGATGGTAATTAGTAATTAATAAATGTGTTTGTATTTCTGTCTTCTAAAGCCTCAGAAGACACAAGCAGACAGCATGATTCAAAAACATAATTATTTTATGCGTCAAGGAATATACAATAAATTTGAAAGAATTTTAATCACATTTGTCCAGATATACTGCAGCAACGTATATGTAATGGCAATAACATCTAATGACAGATGTACTGTATCAGTACATATGCAAAGCACAGAGAATCAGAGCAAAACAAACAGTGACACACAGGCAAAACACACTATCTCAAGCCTACAGTATTTCAAAATACAAAAATAGACATGTGCTGAGGAATTAGTGCAAAACTCATAAAATAATAATTCAGAAACTCTCCATGTCTTATTTGATCCCAAAAAGATGAAGCTCTAAATTTATTTTTGAACTGAAAGAGCTGCTTTTGTCTTGGGTTTAAAAATAGACTTTCATTAATACTGTTCATGACAATATTAATCATGTCAAACCTCCACTGAGTGGAGGGAAGAATTGAGGCAGCCTGTCATATTCAGAAAACATACTCCACTATAGCTGCTCTTCGATAAAGCTGCTCTCCAGCAAACAAATGGCTGCAATAACTCCAGGCCTCAAACACAATAGGTTCCTTTCAGAGAGAGGAATCAAATAAATGGAACAAACTGGCTGGAAGTGATGTGTCACTATATTAGATGCCTCTGTACCAAATAGCTGCTACTACCCCAACTATAGCCTGTGGGTCAGATTTCGACAGTGTTGGGATTTACTGTGACTCTACGTCATATTGAGGTACTATTTTGAGGAGACACATGAACCAGAAATTTAGTCTGCAGACCTCTCTTGGTATTCCAAAGTGTTTTTCAGGTTTTTTTTATTATGTGTATGAAGAAACTGTTACTGCAATAGTATAAAATATACAGCCACATACATTGTTCAAAATAGATTTCTGTAACATTTTGTGGTGGGGAAGAAAAACGTCCTGAATGAGAGTAGTTTAAAGGAAGCAGATGCAGTTCTTTGATTTCACTCTGCTGGGAAAACATCAAAGTAGCCACATTCACTATATGTGTCTTTGACATAATGCACTTCATTTATTCAAGTTCATGTTCTCTTGTGTTTAGATTCCACAGATTAGACATGAAGTAAACAGAATCCTTTGGATTTAACTAAATGTAATGTCTATTTAATGTAATGTTTCATTACATTTTATAAAGATATAAAAATTGGACTCTTAATTGATGTTCACAAGTAACGAATTAAAGCAGCAATAAGGCACAAATCAGACAAAGAATGGATCAAATTAGAAACCTCGGCCAAAGAAAATGAGAATCAATAACAGAAATGTCAAGACAGAGCAAAATGGATCCAAAAATCCCCTGCATGTTCCATGGAAAGGATGAGTATTTATCATTGTCGCTGTGGCACTTTACTTATCATCTTAACTTTAGCAGGACTGATAATGCAGGCATGATTTATCACTGGTCAGCAGAGAGGCTACTGATCCCTGAAAGAAGGTTAGTCTTTATGCATTATTCAAAACTTTTTTAATCTGCCACGTTAGGATTAGGGGTGGGGTAGGGTGGGGTGGGGGTGCTCAGTTCTTTTCCAAAAGCTTATCCCAATACAAATGTGAACTGCTTTCCACTAACTTTGACTATTTTATTGTATATGTGTCAAAGAAGAGAGGTAGAGATGCCAGCGGAACTGTGATTTATCTTCAACGGCAAATGAGAGTATTTTATTTCACATAAAAACAGTTTGTAATCTACCAGATAACAGATGAATGTTGAATGACATGACAAATGAATGCTATCATTTCCATTTTGTCATAGAGTATCATGAACTTCCATCCCAGTCATCTTTTTTTCACTGAGCCAATAATGTTAACAACTGTAACAAGAGTGAGCCCAATCAATCAGGCTGTGTTATGAGAGGCTTGTTTCAGTTTCTGGTGAGTGTCCATTGAGCAGCGATAGAGTGAGAGGAGCCATGTGTTAATGAGGTGAGTAATTAAAGAGGGAGATATTGAGCCTGCTGACCCCTCTGGCCCTGTTGAGCAGGGGGACCAGACACAGCCACACCATGAGGCCGAATTACGCTAAGACGCCTCATTAGATAAGCTTGGATACTCAGGGAGGCCTCACCCATTCTCCATGCTCGCTCTGCCCTACATCTCTCATTGACCTGCACAGATTGAGACCATTATTTATTTTTATTCTGTTTTTTTAGGGCAACCAGTGTATTACAGCTTGGAAAGAGAGCCCCAATAAAAAACAGAAAAAGTTGGGGTAAGATTTGATCCCGGTACAAACTGGAGGACTTGCATCTTCAATCAAAGGGGGATTCCTCACTCGGACGGCTGAGTGCCAGGAGAGAGCAGTTACATGAGATAAGAGGATAGAGGAGGCAAGGAGGAACATAATGCGGAGGAGACACGGGACTTTGGCCAGTGCTGTCTATACAAAAGACAGGGAAACACCCACATCCTCTGCCAGGAAGAACCACTGCATCGGAGATGTGACTAATGTCAGTTGTATCAGTGCGTGTTCGCCTATGTCAATGTAAAGGATGATTACCAATTATAAAAACAATTAATCACCAAACAGAGATTTTGCTATTCTTGAAAATCTAGGATCTGTTTTCTATAATCAAAAAATAATTAAAATGACCTTTTAGACATTTAATTTTGTTCTGGCATTATAGACAAATAGATATACTTTGCTGATCCCAAGATGGCAAATGCTCTGTTATTACAACTTATTACAATATTCATGAATCAATTTTCAGCTAAAACACTGCACATCATGTGTAGGCATACAGTATAAATAAAAACTATTAGAACATAAATGTTGTGCTTTAATAATATTATATGCAGGTTATAACATTATGAGCTTTTACTGATTATATTACTCACAACTCTCATATCATGAGTTGTTGCTTGCTAATTGAAAACACTAATTTGCTGAAGCGTTTGTTGCAACAATTACTTTGTTGTGTTATCAGCCAAATGTGCTCCGCAGGCAATGACTTATCAGCTGTATCATCTCTGGGCAAAATTTCAGACAAGAGTAAATGAAAGATTTTTCTGCAGGTGTTCAGGTTTGGTGTCACAGTGAAACAGAGAACTCAGAGAACCAATTGATTAATCCTCTGTTGCAGATAATTTTGTCTCCCTGCGGACAGTGACAAAATGGCTGAGGTAAGGTTCAATAATATGCTGCATTGTTCACAGGCACCCGAGTGAAGTGATGAAATACATTCTGGACACTTTGCTTTGATTAATTCCGAGTAACTCTTTTTAGCACCACATTCATCAAGTGACATTCTAAAACATTGCAATCATGGTGCACCACAAGGAATTTGTAATTTGTATTTTTTGAATTAACAGGAACTTTTGTCTCACTTTAATGAAATGCATGATGTGGTATCAAGCAAAAATAAATCTGTTAAACAAGATTTATTATGGCACAGTGTCAATGGACCTACCTTTAGAATCCCTTTTCGAAATAATGATTCCATTACTTCCTCAAGGTGAGTAATCACAGAAGTCAATTTTGCATATTTTAATCCATGGACATCACCTGTATGACAGAAGAGCATTGCCCTCCTTGCTTAAGTGAGTGTAAACAGAAAAGTCTGCATAATCTGATTTTCAAATTTGGACATGGTGATCTTCTCTCTAGCATCTAATCTCATCTGTTAGCATCTAATTTTCTGCAAAGCCATTCTTCTCGAATACACTGAAGCATAAGATCTACATACATATCTTTAAACAATGTATGTTATTATGTATGGGTGTGTATGTGTGCTTAAATATTTTCCCTGTGTTCATCAATAATCTAATAAAGTGTGAATATCCCCCATCCCCTTCCAAATGTATGATTCCATCAGGTGTGACTCGGAAAAAAAACATGAGACCTTTGATGGCAAGCATTCATTGCTTTGTTGTTGCATCCCGTTTTCTGGTAGTTGCACTTTGATTGGCACTGGTTTGTCAGCAGCATCCACGCTGCAAAAATACTTCTTCTAATCATCGTCTTAAATGTTGTGATGCCTGTTTGTTACTATTCTATATGTTCTGCAGTTGGTACTTGCAGGCTAATGATAAAAAATGTTCTTAAGATGATTTCTGCTTACAGTGATGGAGAACTTTGCTGTTCATTGATCAAGCCTGGAAACTTATGCTGATGTTTGACCATAAAAAAGCTTTCTTTTGGCTAATGTTCAAGCCAATGTTGGCACTGGCTCAGTATGATGATAGGAATCAAATTTATTCTGTCAGTAGTACTAAAAATGGCAGACAAAAGAAAGATTTCATCATCACTCAAGGCAGGTATCAGGTAGGCAGTATCGATGCTGTATGTATATGTTGTTGTTGCTCTAATCTAAGTGATTCCTGTACTGTGTACTGTATCTGTAAATGGGAAGACATACATTACAGCGCAGGGGCCAGATATTTAGAATTCTCAGTCTTAAAGCTTTTTTAAAAACCTTTTAAGGTTGAAAAGGTACTATAATCTATCAATCAGAATGTAGTCAAATATATGCTAAATGAATACATGCTAAATAAACTGAATAAGATTTGTATAAATTACAGTAATTGGGGAATGGTAATTTAACCCATCAGTGGGACAACAGCAGCAAGGATATTTCGGTTTTGAAACCCTCTACACAGCCATTTATGATGTGTTATCCACATTTGTCAGCGTGGTGGTAAGTATACTACGCTCCTCCTTGGGGCGCTCCTGTGGAGATGATGGTGGCAGAAGCTCCGTGTCCAGATGGAGCAGCTGTTGGGGATTTCCTGCCCCGAGTAGCTCTGACGCCACAAATGAAGCTGATGATGCCTTTGAACTTTACACAGTCAACACATCCTCCTCGTTCCTGCTCTGCACAGTGTCACTCCATCAGACACAAAGACACACACACACACACACTCTGCCAACATCAGGATCTGCCTGCCTCCCACCCCATCTTCCTGTCTCCAAGATAAGAAGGACCGCTCAAACCAGGAGACGCTGCACGGCAGGTCTCTTTCCTCAAACATCCCACGCTCGTTTCTATGCATAGATGGCCTAAAACTGACATCGACAACGGGAGCCTCATTAATCTTTATAGCAGCTTGAGTCAGAGTTTCCTTCTTCTCTCTGCCTGTCTGCTAGGTGGCATATTCTCTTGAGACTGCTATTCAACAACTTGGAGGTGCAGCATGTTGTCACAGCAAAAGACTGAGGACGTGATGGGGAGCAGATGAAAGCCAAACAGGGCGTGCATTTGAATATAACCCGAGCGGAGGCATTTACAGAATTAACAGCTTAAGCAGGCCTGAAATCTGCTCCTTTTTATTTCCTATACCTGTACCCGTGACCCTGCATACTGCAGTCGAGCTTAGGGCTGGTAATGCAGAGAGTTTGTGTCCCCAGCCTGCCGTCAGCACAGAGACAATGTATGCATGCACCCACGAGAGCCAGCCTCATGTGAATAGCTGGACTTCAAATGAGCCGTAAAGGAAAGAAAAACATTACACTTATTATCCTCATAATTTTTACTGCATTGAAACCTCTCCTGTTCTAAAGATATTAAACACACACAAAAGGGCACTGAGAAGGTATAATCGAGGCGATGCCCCAGTTCTGTCAAAATGTTCACTCTTTGAGTCCTCCCTGCTTTTTTCTCTTGTGCTTTGTTGCCAGGCATGCCTGCAAGAATTAATCATCTCTTTACACCTGGGTTACGATGGCCCTCACTAGCCTCTGTGTTACTACGGCATTATTAGAGGAACGAAAGGCTTATTTGGTCTAGCTAGCTAACAATTTAATCATTGAATTAGATTGGGGATGATAATTAGCTACACTATAATTAGCAACCCATTGATTTTAATTATTTTGACAAATGAAAAGATCTATCATATCAAATGTCAACCTAATGATAAAACATGGTAATAAGGGAATTATGACAACAATAATGATATGTGCAACTTTGTCTTTACCTGAAGTAAAACAAAAATAAAGATAGCTATAAAAGCATTCTGAGGGGGGTTGTAATGAAGTCATAAATAAACAGTACTGATAAACTACAAGCCAGCTCAGTTTAGTTTCTCTGAGTTCACACTGTTTAGATAAAATATCTGTTTAAAAGGTCATCGACAAATCTCAAACTTCTTTCCTCTAATTCACCAAAACTTTTTTGTCGGAGAAGACATTACTGCACAGACTAAAACAGCCTGGAGGCGAAGAGCAGAATAGGTTTCTTCCACTTGCGTGAGCAGAATTCTTATTCTTAGTTAAGGGTCAAGTGCTGTGACCTGGCTCCAATCTTGGTGGCAGATCCAAATGTCTCCAGGAGCAAAACGACAAAGATTAACTGTCCCTTGGAGCTTGAAGTCTCATAATTAATGCTGCCTCACTTCCCTCTGTCCCTCTGCTAGGAGGAGGATTGACACTGAATTGATAGAATTGCCATTTAGGGGTCAGTCATGCCATGATGGGACAGACAGTACTGGGTACATATTTGTCAGGTGTAAGCCTACATTGATCTGCTCGCAGAATTTTTAATTTTCACACTCGCTCACAAAAGACACTTGCTACTTTTTGAATCGCTAGGAACAACAGGAAGAACTGGAAAGAAGGCAAATGTTTCAAACTGTGTAAAGAAGCAGTGATGCATTTTGGTTCAGAGAAATAAATGAATAGTTACAAATCATATTGGTAAGAAAGAAGGATTTTTCATCATGCAGGTTTTAGTTGTTATTAGTCTTTCCTTTAAGCAATAGATAAACACAACAGGCTTTGACAGGTCTTTGGTGGTGCCTTAAGTTTTTAAATGTGGTGTTGGTTCCGCTGGCTGCAGGCTGAGGGGGAACACGTTGAGTGGTAACAGTCACTGCGTGGAGTACAGTGCAGTAAACAGCCTTGGAGAAAGGGCGGCTTTGAAAGGCTCCCTCCTACCTCTGAGTGGGCTCTGCAAATCCCTCCATTGAAGTGGGCTTATTTCTTAACAGCGCACCCACCATTTTGTATGAATCCTCCGGAATCCTCTTTGCACATAAACACCCACAATGAAGTTTGCAAAAAAATAAGGAAATGTTCTGTCATGAAATATAGTCCAATACATAATCAATAGACGGGGGCGTGAGAGGTGGGGTCCTATTTTCTGTGCCGTGACTGTCTGATGATAACAATAAGCCATAGGGCCAGTGAGACATACAGTCTGCTACAGTAGTATGAGTGTATCACCCAGTGGAGGGTGGGCTAAATCCCCCACCACGACAGAGCAGCAACTGGAAATGGAAGACAGTTCAGCTGTATATATGGAGGTTAAGTCCTTTGGCCTCTGTTTCACCCAAGTCAGTTCTCATAAAACAAGAGGAGCTATGTTTTATGTTACAGGAGGACAAAATGCCTGAAAGACTTACAGAGAAATCAGGAAATAAATGAGGAGATCTTTGTCTAATTCGTTTTCGTGACAACCTCTGAGAAAATGGTATTGAAAATGGTATTGAACAGCTCAATTTGTCTTGATGTAATTTAATGGCCTGTACCTGTTGGGGGCTCAGTCTAATGGAATAAAACACAATGAGCAAAAATGCTTCAGATTCAGGGAAACAGGCTGCAAACTGCATGGCAGCTGCCTGAAAGCTTTTCAATTTTCTGTGAAAGCTGTGTTAAAAGGCCCTTGCATAAATGACAAAAAAGGGGGAGAAAAAGAAAAAGCAGAAAAAAATGACAAGACAAATTTCCTTATTTCACTTAACCTCAAAGATGTCATATCATGTCACATTCATAAAGGTCTCCTCATCATAGACGTGGTCACCGTCTGACAGTAGTAATGAAGTCAGGAATGAGGTTTAGATTGTTGTGCTGCATCCTCAGTACTGACATTAATGGCCTCTCATTCAGTTGTTGAAGGCCATTAGCTAAAAAAGGCAAAGCTTTGGTGGGAAGATGTACTTTGCTGTGTAATGGCTGAGATTAGAAGTTAAGTGCCTCACTGGGTAGGGTGCCTATGCATAGGGAAATAACTCAGGTAAAGCATATGGTACCTGATTGGAAAGTTGCACCTGAATTAATTTATGGGAGACACCTCTGCAGTGTACTCTGCATCAAATGGATGTACAAAACATCCTGATTGTGTACAACACATGCATCTTGTGTTGCAGTGATGTAAAGACCATCAGTTAATTAAATTCTGCACTTAACTATAAATTGGTTTATACGTGCATCATGCAGAAGAATTCATGGTCTCTATTGTGCTGTTTGTAAAAACTAAACAAACTAAACACTAGAGAGCATAACTTTTGTTTTAGGCACCTCCTGATCCTGGTCCTTACTTCTACATTTTTTTTTATCTTGCTTTTTTTCAGCAGTATACTTACTAATTTTCATGTAGAACCATAAAACAAGCCTACTCGTACCTGTTCAGTCTAAACTCTGGAGTGCTTGCAGTTAAAGTGTCATACATCAGGGCAACTCAGCAATGCCAATTTTTTAAAGGAGAAGAGAGTGTTATCTATCTTTTCCTCATTTTTGTGGGGATACAAACTGGAGAACTGACAGAATCTTGTTCCTCTTCAGCATCTCTAATGAATGTATCCTTGCACTGTCAATCTAATCATGGATACATGAATGTAAAAATAATTGAACAAGACAAATAACAGGATCTTCAGTCTACATCATTTCCTTACTTTGTCCCACTGGTTTCACTTACATCAGTCACTGGCACAGATACTTATTACCAGACCAGTGATCCAGCCACGAGCCAGGAAATTGACTTTTTTGTCCAAGGCCAAGCTCATAGTTTCTGATACTTGACAACCACTGTCACTGTTAGATCATCGAGAGTGTTTTCGGGATTATACCTGAAGACAGCAGTTATCATTAGTACTCTGGCAGTAAAAAATAATAAAAGGAGAAACCCTCCACCATAATTCACAACAGGAGTATAATGTCCTTAAATGTCCAGAATATAGGGACTAACACTAGACCACAGCTAAATGTAAGATATTCATTGATTTTGGCTATACTATCTGCACGGCTCGAGGGAAGTTATGTCAGTCTGTAGGTTGGTATGTTTGTCAATCAGTTTATAATTGTGGTCAAGACTAGTGAAACATCTCAACAATTATTAAATGCATTACTATGAAATGTGGTTGAGACATTGATAGTCCCCAGATGTTGACTCCTACTGACTTTGTTGATCCTCTGATTTTTCCACTGGCACCACCAGCTTGTTGAAAATTTAAGTTGGAAGTATACGTCTGATCTACAAATGATGTATGTGGTAAACATTATACCTACTGAGCATCAGCAAAGTAGCATTGTCATTGTGAGCACATCAGCCTGACCTTTAGTTCAAGGCCTCATTGTTTGAAAGTATAGTTTCACTGACCTGCTATCGTTGCTGTAGCAAGGTGTAGATTTTCATGAAACTCAGCCTACTATGAATAATCTGTACTTTTAGTATAGCCATTCTCTAACTTGATGAATTGGCTTTTGGAAAAATGTTCACAATTTCATTCTGTTGTCTTGGATGATGTCTGACCATTATCAATTAGAACATTTGGGCATCAGACACCATCATACCAGTCTGACTCTAAGGTATCCAAAATAGCACCAGGTCAAAGTCATTTCTCTCTCACTTAGCTGTATGGAAAACAACTGTGAGTATCTATTTCATGTCATAAGAATGGTGTTTCAGGATCAATAGTCCAAAGTCCACAGGGGAAAACCCCCTGGCCCTGGTCTAAAATCAAATTGTAAACAGCCTGAAATAGCTCTTGTGTAACTAATTCCCTCTCTCTGCCATAACCACTGAGATTGGAAGTGGCTTTTTGTATGGACCAGAAAATTAGATCCTTTACCATAATAGAAACACAACACCCATGCAAATCTGACCCCAGCCCCTGAGTAAAGGAAAAGAAAAAAAAAACTAATAGCTAATGTGATCAAAGATGGTCCTGCATGTTTTATTAGCCATCTGGCATCTCTGTTGAGTAATTTAAAAGTAATTTTGGAGTTGTAACATTTGAGGGAAACAAACAGAGCGGGGGTGGGCGAGGGCATAAGGTTCATGAGAGACAAAGAGATTCAGAAGGTGAAGGCAATTAGCTACATGGCAATCCCCTTGTTAAAAGGCTGGATAATGCCCAGGTCGGACTGACTCACTGGCTGCAGCTTGGCGTCAGCTCCCATATCGCAGCTTCACTACCCACTGAAGTGTGCATTAGGACTTGATGTTGGCAGCAATATGGCTTTTACATTTAACAATCTGTGGCCCAGACAGAGTGGAAGGGCCCAGGAGACATGCTGACAGAGGGGAGCCTCCCATCACTTGTCAGCATTGTCAGGGGCAATGCCTTATTATCCTCAGTCTATTGGCTGCTATCACCTTTTCTTCGTGGCTCACATCAGAGAGAAAAACGAGGTCTGGAGGGGCTATATGTATATGAATATGTTGAAAATTGGCTCAGTGTGGATTCCTTTGCTCATGCAGACCTCTTTGTTTGGTGGCAGACAGAGGTGGCTTTTGTGTATCTGCAAGCACGGCCACGACTCTCTCCATCAATGGCACGCCATTGAAGAGATAAGCATCAGCTGGCAGCCCACTCCACTGACACCACCACTTCCTCCCAGAGTCAGCAGATTACATTTTAGGAGCTGACAGCTTGTTATCACTCTGGATAGCAGGAGGGCTTAATCTTTTGTTCTTTTCTAGCTGGGGGACGGCTGAGGAGTCGCCAGCTCAGGCCACTGACTTGTGCCCTCTGCAGTGACACAGACGGTGAATAGGCCACTCTCTCCTCCACTCTTTTCATCTTCCACTATGAGTGCCTGCACTTTGTTGAGGGATTACAGTGATGGAAGTATCAGCAGTGCACAATGATATCCATTCAGCACGTCTCCCCAGCAGACAGGGGATGCGTTCAAGTCTGATTTGATAATGGGTACGCTGGCTTCAGTCTGCAGGTACGGATCACAGCTCCTGAGGCAAGGCTTGTCCTTTGGGAACAATCATGTGGAATGCCTCTCAGAATAATAACCATGACCATAATGGGGGCGGAGAATGGCATGGTTCTCATACAGTATTGCAAGTCGCAAAAAATAGTGTTGAGAGAAAACCTTTTCCTTAACTAAAGTTACTGCATAAATATTAGGCTCCAGAAACAAATTCTGCTGAGGACTGTGAACATTAGATGTTTTATTGGGAATGGCAGATCCCAGATGCCAAGATTCCACAGAGAAAACATGAGATTTCTTATGTTACATTTTGACCTTGATATGCTGGACCACCAGCTGCCTTTTCTTCAAGCTCTCCTACAGCTGGCTATTAATGGTGCACTAGATAGAAATTTGTGCAGCTCAAATACTTTGTAGCCCAAATATGAAAGCCATTGGTCTATAAAGGGGCCCATTCTATGGGGCAGAAAAAATCTCATTATCCTGCTTTAAGAATCTCACAAGTCTAAAGAAGCAGGTTAATATCCCTTACACCCACTTGTGTATTAATTGTCCTGTTTAATAGAATAACTATATATGGTGGTGTGCTAATAATAGCCCATATTTAATAATGTTCACTTTCTGAACAAATGATAACATAGGCAACCTTGAACATTGGCATTTATTATCATTGCTTGGCTTTTGAAACCACAAGATTTCTCCTTGATGAGAACTGTGGTTATACAACCTCCCTCTCTCCTCCCACTCTCTCTTTGTGTGTCTCTTCCTGTCTGTGTATGGTATTTGCTGCCTCTCTTGCTGACTGGAAGATGACTGCAAAGCTCAAACTTTCTGCTTTCTGATGTGTTTGCAGTGGTGAAGACAAGCCGTCTGACAGGAGCACCATGTTTGATATGAACAGATTCATACAGAGGCAGTGACATTAGAAAAATCATACCGCTTATGCAACACAACACTGCTGTGTGATGAAATTCTACCACATTTCTTTCTGACAGGCTGAGAGAAACAGAGGAGTAGTTGGTATTCCCACCAACTTTTACTTCAATTAAATAAAATTTTCCCACTAACATTTGGACCTGCAGAGACAACACTGGAGGGGGGTGGGGGCTGTGATATATCAGCTCTGTAACAAAAGCTGATACATCACACCTTCTCCCACATTCATACCTTGACAACAGCAGGCGCAAGCAGAAAAAATAGAGAAACTGTTCAGTGGAGTAGTTACACCCAAGGCTGCTGTGTTAAGAATTAAATAGAGGTGGATAAAAAACTAATTTCTAGGCAGGTGTAAAGAAGCATCTGGTGAAACCATGTGACTAGAGTTTATATTGAGGCTGCCTTACAACCTCCCAGTGTCAGCAGTGAACTTAAAGAACTGAATATTTCATTTTGCAGAGAAAACAAAAGATGTTTTCTTACTTCTTTGTCCAGTTTTGTTGAATGAAGTGAGTGAAACTATATTACTTTATTATTTTCTCATATTAACACCTGATTACTCTCAAGATGTCTACCAAGGCCTTGTGCATAGATAAGTTACCGTGGCTTTTATAAAATTTTGTAAATATTTCGCAAACTGATTTTGTCACTCAGGCTGTTGGTTTAAATTACAGTAGACAGGCAATAGTACAGCCTATTCATTTTAACTAGATAATGAAATGTGACAGACGGTATGGCACCAGTAATTACACAAAAGCAATTTGTCCATGCATATTGTGAGTTAAGTATTACAAAATGTAGATTTGATCCATTAAGAGTTAACCATATAACATTAATAACTATAACCAAAGCTCTACAGTGCATTGCTCAATCCCTTGCTGCTCGGTGATTTAAACCTAACCAACTGAAAAATAATTTGTTTACGTAATGAGAAATTCTGTGAAACTTGAAGAAGAAATGCTTTTCTCTCAGTGTGTTGGGGTCAGAGCAGGCATGTCAGGTTTGGCTCCATATTTGTCAGTCATGTAGCAGTTTGTGGTGACCAGTCCAGTCCTGATTATTTGGTGCTCCCATGGGAGGCAACTTCAGGACAGTGACAGCAAGGACAATGTCATAGTGAACAAGATGCAAAGTCGTTAGTTTAATCAGTGCTGGCATGCCTATGTACTGCAGAGGGCAACCTGCTCATAACACTTACAGAGGAATGTGGTAACTATAAATGCATTGTTCAGAGAGAGGTGTGTGACAGATGCCAACTCTAGTCAGTCAAAATAAAAGGAACACGCTCTAACTAATATGTATTTAGTACAAGTGTGAGAGGTAGAAAAAGCACAAAAACAGATGTAAGATCAAATCTGTAAAGATGTCAGAAGAATTCGGAGCATGATTACCACTGTGAACTTATATCTATAATTTTCCAGATATTTATGAAAGTGTCTTCTTAAAAAGATGAAGCAATTTTCTGTGTTCATGGCCACAAAGACTGGATTGAGCCTCAGGTATGGGTCTTACAGTGACATACAGTAAGCATGGGACAGACTGACAGTGCTGAGAGGCAGAATCTTTAATTAGAGACTTTTTACAGCTCTTTTCAAAAATCATCCTCACTTTTGGATCCACTGGGTGCTTCAACCTTGGTCTGTTTTATTTCCTTTGGAGACTTTAATGTTACTCCAGCATGGCATCATAGAAAAGGGCAAACTCAAAGCCCCATCCCACTCCCACCCTACTCCCCCTCCATCAGCAGGATGGCCGAGCCATGCTCTGCTGCTCAGTAGGAGTCCTAACCCTGTCTGCTTGTCAGTGGCTCAGAAAGATGCATCTTCAACTCTACTGAGTTGAAAGAAAGAGCACAGCATATATTTTTTCTTTTTTGTTTCAGTCAGCATCATCACCCTCTTACTCCACTCACACTGCATGGCACTTTCAGATCTTTGCTTTTTATTTCACAGTTTTCTGGATAGCACAGGATCAGCTGTTTTGAAATTATTGAGAGTAAACAACAGTTGAGTGAATCATCCTCCTTAGCCTCATCTCATCTCATGTGATTTATTTCTGCAACCCTACTTATCCCAACTATATCAAATCACACAAAGTAATCTTTCTTTCACAAACTGAAAAGCAAAAGCTCCATTATTTTCTAATTATTTATTTTTTGCTAAATCCTTGACTGTGGTTCTTCAGTTTTCATTTTATAGTTTATGTAAAAAGAGTTTGTTTGTTGAAGCAGCAATTATTTTTTTATAAGTTATTCATAAATGTTTAAAAGTGCAAATCGTATTTTCTCTTTTTATTATATGGTACTTCTTTTTGCTGTTGTTAACACAGACCTCTGCTTTAATAGGAATGTGAAAAGTAAAATCTATTTGTATAGATTGGCATATAGAAGGCATTGGCCAGAAGGATCAGATGGCAAGGAAAACAGATTATGTTGCAAGGCTCCCATGGCATAACCCCGGGCATTAATGTTAATGGAAAACCACATGACCTTGCACTTGCCTCTGAGCAGCTCCATTTTAAATCCAATAGACGTGGCCCAGGTCTGAAGGAGGCTGGATGATGATACGAGCACCTGATACCCATGCATGAAAATAGCCTTTTTTCCTTTTTTTTCTTTTCAGGGTATCCCAGGGGCCCCAGCTCAGGGTTCCTCTGTTCCCCCGGGTGAACAGTCGAAGGCTGCACTGAATGTGGTATAGCAGTTGCTATAATAGTTGCTGGGATACCCATGTCCCATGCCAGGTGCCATGTAATTGCAACACTGAGCAGGGTGGCAAAGTGTAGCTTGTTCTGTTTTAACACTCCAATCAAGGTATGTTGACATGCTTATGCTCAAGAGACAGAATACCCATTGTTTTCTGGGGGCAAATCGTACTTAAGGTTGTGTAAAATCACTGTGATGGAGTTGGTTTTGCCAAGTATTGTTTTCCAGTGATCTTTCTTCTCCAGGAGGATGAGAAGGGACAGTGCCAACACAGCACACGCAGGCTTTGTTAAAGGAGCTTTACGCATGCAGATAAAAAAAAGGAAAGTGAAGATAAAATAACATTCAGTTTTTTCCACAAACATCCAGTTGAGGATTTGCATTCAAATATAGTGCACTGCTCTGATGGTCATCAGCACAATTTAATTACATTAAGAGACAGCTAAATTGGACTTTGTAAACAGACAAGGCTTAAGGGATTACTGGACCTCTGACAGAGACATCAAATTTTACCTTCGAGCATGAAACAATATGCCCATATCCTGGCAGGCTCCATGTGGTGAGAGAGGAGTTGGATGAGGCCAACAGTTGATAGCCAGACAATTAATTTTATCCTACTTTTTAATTTACTTTATACTAAATGACGTGCATGTAGAAAAAAAACAGAATAAACTTGATATGATTGCAGCTAAAACCACAAGCTTCTGTGCATCAAAAGATATGAATCTATTTTTGATTACTTTACCTCCGCCTCCTCCATGCTTTTCCCAGTATCTCCCAACTGCAAACCTCTCCTGCGCATGCATGTTTTATCTGCATGTCTCCAACAGCTTTACTATTTATTAAAACTGCCTGAAGGCACATTACTTCAATGCTTTATTGCACATTGTATTTCCTCTGCAGCTGCCAGCTTTACTTTATAGCATGTTGCCTAAATGGAGTGGAAGCATGTCATACATAAATGTGGACCCTTTACATCTCATTTTTGGAAACAATAGTCAACTTGACTGGGCTATATCATGGGATTAAATGTATCATGGCATTCAAGGGGAAGAAGTGTTAAGGTGACTTTTTTGCTTTAATCATTGAATTGTCATTGACTGACATTTTCAGACCATGGCCTTTAACTGTTCCAGCACCTCCCTCTACAGTTACAGTAGATACAGTAAGTACTCTATTCAAATATCACCTTTCAAGAGCAGAGACAGAGAAGATAAGAACAAAAAGACATAAAGCATTAAAAAACAGAATAAATAAAGACATTGCAAAATGGTAAGCCAAAACAAGTAGGTACTGAGCTACTTTTTGAAGGTCAAATCCCTTGGGAGAGAGAGTTCCGGAGTTTTGAAGCAACAGCCTCAAAAGCACAGTCTCACTTAGTTTTAAATCTCGTTCTAGGGAAAAAAGCAAACCCTGATACAGAATACCACAGTGATCTGATGATAACAAAGGCCTGCAGTAGATCTCTACTGCAGACAGGAGCTAGAGCGTTGTAATAGATAATAGATGAGATGATATAAAAGCATAGATTAACGTTTCCATCTCTGCTTGAGACGCAATTAGCCAGAGCTTTATATTGTTTCTCAGCTTGACCTGGTCTGAAGTATAAAACCTAGATTTCTTACAGAGGATTTAACTGACCAGTTGATTTACCCAAGACCGTCCATAACAGCACTAGGAGGAGGAGAGATGAAGAACTAATTTTTAAGAAATCTGCAGCTATCAGATCTTGTATAGGTTTAAATGAAACATTTCATTGAATATCATCTGCATAAATGTGAAAAGAGCTACTTATAGTATGTCATATTAACTGCCAAAGAGGAAGCGTATAAAAGGTGAACAGAATACGACGAAGGACTAAACCATGGGGCACACCATAATACAAAGTTTCAGATGAGAATGCGAAACTGCCACACAAACTGCAAAGTTCTTCAGAGAGGTAAGAGGAGACTCACTACAAGGCTTACCCAGAGATACCCCCCAGCTGCTGAAGTCTATTAACCAAGATATGATGGTCAACAGTATCAACAGCAGAACTGAGATCCCACAGCACAAACACCAAACATTCTCCAATTACTATGCATCAAAATACTGTTTGAGACCGAGAAGAGCTGTTTCATGCATTCAGCAAAGCCATACTGAAACTTATCAAAGATTATGAAAGACGAAAGACAAACAAAAAATTAGCAACCACTTTTTCTAAAATTTTGGCAACAAAGTGTAAATTGGCGATGGGCCTGTAATTTTGGAGTAGACCTGCAGGGGGTCCAGCAGATGCAGAACTATATAAGAATTTTTTTGTCATTTCTGGCTCTTCAACTGCAAAATGCTTCAGTTCATTCACCACCTACTGATTAACTGTGTCTCAAACTGTAGAGTTAAGTGGATTGGTCATGCTTTCTCATTCAAAAAACTGTCTGCTGCAGCTGAAAAGAACACTATGGAACTATGAAAGTGAACAAATTAATTAAAACGGCAGGTTTAAAACCTGTGAATGTAAAACAGTGAATCAGGTACTAATTCTGTTGTTGCTGCATACTATAGGTGATGCCTGTCACATTGCACATACTTTTGATTTGATCTGCTTTTCTTACAAATGCATTGATTATACCTGTTTTGAGTAAATAAATGTTTGTATTTTTTATCATTTATTCTTTGAATAATGTTCCTAAATGTGAAGAAGACTCAGAGATCAGTTCATGAGAATTCAATATAATCAAGTCAATTGTCTAGAAGCTTCAACCTTTATCAGCAACTGAACGTCAGTTTTTGCTGGGGCCTGCAATTACAGAAAATAATTATCTTTCCACACTCTTGTTTCTAATTACATTTGGTAGGTGTTATGGCACTTTTGTGTTGAATAGGCCTATATAGTATTAGCCAGGGTTATTTACAGCTGATCAGCACTCTAAGGTGTTAACACCTGCATGCTGCAGCTGAAAGCTGATCGGTACAGCAGCAAAGAAAGCTGAGTGAAAAAGCATGCAAAACATTTTTTTTAATTACAAGAGGTGTATTTATTTAAAAATCTCAACATCAGGATGTTTTTCTTCATTTAAATTGACATGTTTCGACAGGCTGCCATCAAGGCTGTTTAATTACATATTCACTTTAAGACTGCATGATATGCATTAAGAGAAATAAATAAAACAGGGTTCCTGAAAAGCAGGAAACGTTTTTTTTACAAGGTCATTCTTATCCAAGGTTGGGTCTGTGACTTGCTGGTTGCTCATCATAACCTTAATAGTGAGTGAAGTTTGTCTTGGAAAAGCTATGTTGCTATGTTGATAGCTCATTTAATTTAAACTAAATACAAGATTAAATTAAAAAAAAGATAGTATTGTTTATTTGTAGTGTAACCTCAGCTTCACCTTCACATCCACAACAAGCTATGCATGCAGGGAAATGGAGGCTACTTCTGTTAAAGCACTTAACAAATGTCATGTTATTATCATTTAAACTGAGATCCAGGTACTTCCTCACCTGGATCACAGTTAACATGAATGAGTACTTCCTCACCTGGATCACAGTTAATATGAATGAGTATTTCACCTCTTCCACTCCATTTATAGACTACTCTGTGGTGGGGTATGTGAGGTGCCATGCATGGTGACCTTCAACTCACCAGAGCAGTTGGTCCTCACTGCCATACTCATCTAAAAAATGCCCAGAGGTGTAAATTTGTGCTGACAATTTATCTGAACTGCTAGCTCTTCAGGTATCTCTTCTCCCTGAGAAACTGGCTGCTGTTACTGCAATTGTCCTTAAACAATTACTTGGGAGAGATGAGGGGGAGAGTGTTGCCAGTTAAACTGCAGTTTTCTCAGCTACCATTGTGCAGGCCATCTAAACCATGGGATACAAAGCTTTCAAGCCAAATAAAGTGGTGGAGAAGGAGGGGGAGGCAGATAAAAGCTGACACCCAATGTATTATAACTCAGCTCTATTAGATATGAGCTTCTGCTGGGGTGAAGCACCATAGCTTAAGGCAAAGATACTGTTTGCTCATTGTGATTTAGCAAGGGGGCTGGGAAGACTGTGTAGCCACTGTGCTCTGTATACAGCAAACAGACTCTCATGCATGATTTAGTAAACTAGAATTCTCACTAATGCTCAAGTCATGAAATAGCAGGCTGCATAAAAGGATGTGCTTTAGCAGCAGATGACATTCACTATATGCTTGGGAAAATAGTCAGAAATCATCAAAATGTCACCATCTCATTCAGTCTCAGCATTCATTCAATTTCATAAATATAAACACATGGGCATATACTATAATAGTATCAGTTGTGGTGTACTGTCTAATTATAGCTTGCTTACCAAATGATTACATTATGATTATCTTGAAAAAGGGGTGAACAAGGGACCGCTTTATTTTACAGCTCACATTCCCAGGACTCGCACTATAATACAGGAGTTTTCTCCCACACTTTCCGTGATTTGTCTGGGTGGTGCTCTTACTAAAAATTAACGACCATTACCTTAGATTGAATCACTCTTGCATGCTTTTCAAAAGAACAGTTGTAAACCACAATAAAGCCTAATGCAGAGTGAAATTACATATATTCAGCTTCTTAATTGCCGATTATGATATAATGAGACCACATAAATGGACATAAACAGATATGAATGCTGGTTTAAATTCTTCTCTAGCATCAGATTTGATCAGCAGATGAACGCAGCAAAGCAATTGTTTCTCAGTATTTAACTATGTAACACATTAATACACACACACATACACACACACACACACACACACACACACACACACACACACACACACACACACACACACACACACACACACAACTATTTTATTATGACAGCTATAGTTAGTTAGTGAAAGGTACAGTCTTCTCCCCAAGCTTAGCCCATTGTTTTTCTTTTCACACAACAATGCATAGTTTATTGATAAAAATGTCTTTTTCTATTTAAGTTCCCAGATATATTTTTCTTTATCATCATTTTAAATGACATGACATCATAACCATTTTCTCTATAATATTTACACTGTTACCCTGGTTTTCTTGTGTAAATGACTACCCTGTAAATATGAAATGGGTACTTAGTAAATTACTAAGTTTATTACTAAGTACACAAAGTTTTCATCCCTTATTCCGGGAAGTTTTGCTTTTTCCCTTGCGCTAGAACATTTTATACATGCCACAGAAACCAAGTGAGTATTTTTGCTGATACTAAACATGTAATTACTTTTGTATAAAACGTTAAGGGTGTTTCTAATAATAATGTTTATAATAATGGGGTCCAGTACAACACTATCACAAACGACAGCCTAAATAATAAACACATAGAAGTCTCTGAAACTTTTAAGCTTTGAAGAGAAGAAGTTGAGATTATGGCAATTGTCCTGGATTGCATTACACTGTACAAGTGTACCTAATAAAATGACCTCTACGTGTATATTATAACTGAAAAGCTCTGTCACTACCCATGAGTTACTGTACTTCTAGGTACCACATATCAGATCAGGGTCATATATTCCCTCCCACATTAGATGAATGTCAGCTGGAAGGAGTCAGTGCATAAGTAGCACATCTTTGCTGGGTCATATTCATCTACTTTGCTGGAGGGAAAGGGCAGACCCGCCGTCTTTGCATCCATATGGGAATCAGGATTTAGTCTTGCTTTGGCAAGGCACATTTCCATGTAACCATCATCAACAGGAGGAATGAAAATAGACTGAAACATTTTGTATATGACCGAAGCTGTGTAGCGATACAGCAGAAAGCCCCCACCGCCACAGTCAGGTGGTATGTGTCTGACTAATGCATCTGAACTAGAATAAAATTCTTGATCTGTGATGTAATGGGACCCAAATTCTGGATCAGATGACCAGTAAAAGGGGTGCTAGTGCTTTTGAGATACTGGACTATATTGTCCGTGTTGGCAAAGATGTCAACATTAAGAATGAACCAAGCGCCAATGTTTTCTTTCCATTCGTTGTAAGAAGAGTATCTGCTTCAAGGTGAAGTTGTACAATGAGTCACTAAAGTTACATTGAAAAATGACCTTGTTGTTCCAGTTTGATGAGTTTGTTCGGTCTCTCTATCTCAAAGCCTATGTCCATTGTTCCTAAGAAGAAGATCCTTTGGATCCACAAGCCATTGTGTAACCTCTCTTTAACCAAGGCTACTTAAGGTGCGTGGGAGCAAATGGAAGTGAGTTCCGTGCAATTTAGTATCTGTTGTTTAACATATAAACTGTAAATTAGCCCATATGCTTTTGTTTCACTACCTGTAAAATGAAAGTTTATGTCTTTAAGTTTTGCTGTAGATATACAGGAGATTGATCAAAATGAAAACTAAACCACATCCAGATCCTAAGGAAATATCTAATGAAAGCCATTTTTGATTTGACATGCTATATAGGCTTGGTAGAATAGTTTTAAATCTATATGTTGGTAATAAAGGGATTATTCAGTATTGGCAGGAGGGGACTGACAAAATATCAAATACTGATATGTCAGCTGAAGAAAAAAATCAGAAAAAAATTGTACTGACTATGTGAAACAAATTAACAAGGGAAAGTGAATCATAATATTACTCTGTATGAGGGATTAACAGAAAGTAACCCACAGCTGGTATTGTATATTAATGTATATTGTATATTAGTAAATGTATATTAAGTTGAGATGTATTAGAACACTTTAACTATGGGTATCTTGACATGAATACTGTGATCGGTTTATTTTAATTATGGTTGGTATGAAAACGTGTTTCACTGAAATGTTTATTTATGTTATGTTTATGTTTGTTGGTCTGCTACCTTGGTCCAGACTGAAATATCTCAGCAAATGAATGGATTATGAATTTCCCCGATGTGGGTTTAACAAAGTAAATCTAATCTGTCACAGGCACCTACAGATCCTAATGATTTAAGCAATTCTTTTCATTTGGTGATTCTTTTTCTGCAATGTCTGCTTGAGGTTGAAGGTTTGGGTTTTGAAAGCAATTGTTCAACTCTTGGATGGATCCATTAAATACGGCAGTCACCCATGCCCCTGAAAGATGAACTACAATAACTTTGGCGATCCCCTGAGCTTTCATCTGGCAGTATAATCAGGTCAAATTTAAATTCGTGAAATATTTTTTTTATGGAACAGTAAGCAAACATAAAGAAAACTTTCTTAGTCCTTATATGACATCAACAAAGCTAAACAGAGCTATATACTTGAAGTATATGGAGTGAAGTATATTATAATAAATATCTTTATTCAAACAAGACAAGAATTACTTTATCATGTGATTTGAATCTACAAACATGTTTCAAATTATTTCATTCATTAAGTATTTTATGTACTGCTACATTTCAATTCCCAGGAGAAACCTGTATATTAACATCCAAAGAAGTCACTGGACAGTATAATACAATTATACAAAATTAAATACAACCTTAAATCCAGAACATCCACACACTTTCTGCTAAGTGAATAATATCTCAGCTTGCTTTCTTCTGAGTTAACGTAACTTTGTAAAAATTATAATTGTCTTATTTTACATACAGTACATGAAAAATAAAATCAGTTTTCAGTCTACAGAAAAAATATGTTAATTTGCATCCTCATTATGGGGTATTAATTGTAGATTGTTGAGAGGGGAAATGAAAAAGGGGGGGGGGCTAATATTTTAACACAAAGCAGATAAAAAATGTGAAAAAAGATAAGGGATCTGAATAGTTTCTGCATGCACTGTAAATATTCCATAGGATCTCTCTTGGCATACTGTGCCCTGGGTTTAACCAATCAGGTACTTTCTATGCCAAGAGAAAATATGCTCCCAGCAAGATGCATGACTCATAGTTTTATGTTCAGTAAAATGAGGGGTGAGTTCAGTTAAAGTTACATTTTTTTAGATAATAAAAGGTGGAATTGGCTGAGGGTAAAACACTGCCTGGAAGTCACTGTTCTTGAAAACACAGAAATGTAGATTTCAGATGTGGTAGCTTGTATTACTACCTCAAGGCTGTGTGTGATAGCATATTGTAGTTTATGCTATACATACTGTGTTATGGTCATTAATACGAAATGTCTGCACTATAAAAATAACAGAATAACTGCCACTAAAGATAACATTAACTGGGAAACAGAAAAGATTTTTCAGTGCTGCCTCTCATCAATTTTGATTCTTTTATTCTTCTTTCACCCATCTCATAACTCCTAAACTGGACAGAGAGAGAGAGACACACTGAGAGCTGTGCATGGGTGTGGGAAGACATGAAGGGCATCCAAAGATGAATATCTATTTACATCAAGCAGTACCTAAGGTTTTCAAAGAAAGAGCCTAGTTCTTTTGAAAATCTTGGATCAATTTTGATCTTTTTTTTTTTTTTTACTATTGTCCATCAGGAGTGACTAATGAACGTTAACTTGGAGGATTAGTTAAATGTCATCCTGATCCTGATTTTATAGTGTGTAAATTATTTGAAATATTAATAAATCATTTACATATGCTTCATTCAACTTTACAAGCATGAATATCAGAATAAAATATGCTTCATAATTGCTTAAAAAACTTCAAAGTGCATAATAAAGCCTTAAGTGAGATTACAATTGCCTTAAATACTCAGATGTGTTTTTTTATGTATAAATGTATCAATAACAATTTTTAAGATATTTACATGTTGACTGATGTAGTAACCTGCGACCTAGCAAATGTTATGATGTGCTCAAAAATGTAACACATTATAACACATCTGCTAGGTTGGATCTCACCAAATGGATATCATAATTACTAATACATATTGAGATAGTGCATTGATTGATAAAGCGTTGATAATGCATAGCATTATCATAATTGAGATTACAGCCAGAACCTTGAAAATCAGACAATTAACCAGAGTTGTTCTTTTAAGCAAAAGTGCAAGCGTATCACATCTGACAATATGGTACACATAGCTGTGCAGAGTTATGGAGGAAAGAGCGAGGAACAATTCAGAAATGACCTGACAGTGATGAGTTGTTAATAAATAATTCCCTAATGACTCCAACAGGACCAGGACTAGATAATGATGAGTTACAAGAGAACAGTTTGGAAGATACTATATTAATGAATCATGAGGTAATAACTAGTTCATAAATATCTGTAAAACGACATATTTACTACAAGGCGAGGGGAGAGATAGAGCTAAAGAGTGAGAGGGAGCACAAGCGTGTGAGAATGAGAGAGTGAGATGTTATTTATTTCAGTAACAGCAGTACACTATAGAAAAAGAGGGACAATTTCACTATTCCACCTCCTGTGTGGAACAAGTACGCCTTTGTCTTCCTGAGTGCAACAGCTCATACATTAGTTAACTATTTTATTTCTGTTTTAGAAGGGCATGAAGGAAAACCACGTTGCTTGTGTGAGCCTCAAAGAGAGGACTGAGACTCTTGTCCATGTCAGCACATCTGATATATAATAATCAGATAATGAAAACATCAAACCTACACACAGGTATTAAAAACAAATATCCTAGTATGATGCAATTTATAACTCAGTAATGCTGTTAGTGCAGATCATTGACAGTCAGGAAATAAGAGAAGCTGCCCCCTGTGCTGAGAGACAGAGGTTAGGTGTGTTGGCATTTGCTGTAGCACCAGTATGACATGCAATCCACTTACAACACGTACCTACACCAATGCCTAGATATCTATCAAACTGTGAGGTGGAGTGTGTGCATATGAGATTTTATATACAGGCAGGTGTGGCATGCGCTGCAGTAAATGGTGGTGTAGTGTAAGTTATGCAAATGTACCCCACTGATTCCAAAAAAGCCACATCTATATGAAACTACCACCACCAGCATGATACCTATGTCACATGTTTGCAACTCCTGTGTCTCCATAGTGAGTCTTTGTAAATTGTTGATATGCTTTCAGAAGATTGGTCAGATCATCGACAATTTCATGAGGTGCTAGTGCACACATGCATGCGTGCACACACAGTAGAATTTAGGGTAAAATCAAATGCTGTGCCTGCCACTGCTGACAATAACCTCTGCTTTTACTAAAAATGTTGCTCCCCTTGCAGATGTAGTCCAAACTGTTAGTCTCTGCAACCTATCATGGGTCGTAGTCTGATATTTCTCATGAATATTAAGTGAAAGTGATGGTATATATTTGTACATAACGTATGTGTCTGTCCTACATGTGTGCTTCAGTGTATGCATGTCCCATGTGTTTGCATCATTGTAGTTGGCCTTTTTTTCACCTGACACTGTGCCTGAAAGCATCTGACAATCAGGGGAATATTAGAGGGTTGGAGGGAA